>OX638381.1:25663048-27117886 GCA_951813785.1 Criorhina ranunculi
CAGATGGACGGGTATAGGATGTTTTGTCATGATGTTATCGTTGGTTGTGGTGCTTAAAGTTTAACAGGTGCTTGGGGAATGTTTTTGTTTAATGACAAGCTGTTGAGGAGTAATCTTTCATTTACACTTGCCTGAACGGGAATTAAAATGAATAGTGTCAACTGTCAAGTGGATGACAATGTCATTTGTGAATTTTACAAAATGAAGTTGGAATAGAGTGTAACACATCAATTTGTGTAAAAAAAAACAACAAACAAAATTGTTGGCGCGTCAGCTTATAGAAAGCCAAGAGCCAGCCTTTTGCAACCATTCATGTGCGTTTTATATTTTGCGTACGAATAGGAGGGACCTACAGTTTTATTGCTGACACCAAACGGCGGATTGAGAAGCTTTTTCATGGCAGATTATACCCTTGAAGACTTGTTATTTCCTGGTGGAGCGGTGAACAGCTTTTGGATGTTGCTGAGGCTTGAACCTGAAACCTCTCGCTTAGCTGTCAAACGCATTAACCACTAGGCCACGGCGACCATTCTTACTTTATGGGCAGTTAATTTTGAAAGGAATTGGTCGAGCTATATTCCTCTGTACGTGCACTGAGTTTGCTCATTTTAGTGATCTCCCTACTGCTTTTTAATAAGTGTTTCACTTTTCGTAACGCTTTAGTTTTTTTACATGCGATCTGACACCACCCTGAAAGAAGGAGTTTCACTTCAAAAGAATGTCAAAAAACAACCTAGAGGACCTGGCATAGATAAATTCTTTAAAGCATCCGCATTCACTCAAAGATGAAATATTGATCAATTATTTGTGTCAGAGGACTGTTGGTATTCTTTTCGGTATCATTACCGGACAATCCGCCATTTGCAAGGCTATAAGGATAAAGATGAAGCTCAATTTGTTCACCACTTCCTCTGTAAATGCTTCAATTCACAAATACAATTCCAAGGACTCACTTAACTTGTATAGATCATAAATCAACGGTGTTTTGTCTGTCCTTACAAACACAATGCTTCAATACTCTCCAGGACCTATCAAAGCGAAATTAAGTCAAGCTCTGGTGGGTACCTGGACACAGAGGTATTGAAGGCAACGAAATTGCAGATCAACTTGCCAGGAAAGGCTCTTCAGAAAGGTACATAGGTGCCGAACCCTTCTGCTTCATCCCTTCCTCCGCCTTCAGAATGAGTCTGGACAACTGGGAAAAAAAAAACCTCTTATCCTACTGGAACAACACTCAGGGACTCAGACAGGCTAAATAGGCCATGAACGAATCCACAACAAACATACTCAATCATAAAAGGGACGATATCAGAAGACTTGCCGACTTCCTCACCGGTCACTGCAGTCTCAGATATCACTTACATAAACTAAATATAGTTTAGGAATCTGAATGCAGACTCTGCTTAGAGGAGGACGAATCAGCGGAACACGTACCATGTGAGTGCAGTCTGCCGAGTCAGAAAACGCTTTCTCCACAAAGAATTCCTAACACCGGAGGACATTCGTAATGCCTCGACTGGGGACATCCTCAACTTCAATAGGAAGATAGAGGACCTCCTTGTCTAACTGGCTCAAGGCACAATAGATCTTTCAAGTCGCAGTGCCATATGCGTTATGCCGCAGAGCCTTACTAATAATAATAATAATAATAATAAACACAATTCTGATTCAAGAGAGTGACATTATAAGGTCCCTTTCAACTGTGCTATGACTTAGAAGATAGGAGCGGCTTGTAGCAAAGGCAAATATAAAGAAACGATTCGTATTTCGTTAAAAATAAGTCTAAGAAGATGGATGGACTGACCAAAGTGTTCTGGATATTGCGATTGTTTCTAGACGATACCACCGCGTATTAGGCCTGATTATGGTTTCTGCATTTATTTCTCTGGATGGATAGGATGCTAAAAGATATCTTGTTCGGATCGCTTTTTCGTTTCCTAACATAATGTTGGAAGGACAGAGCCAATACACGTAGCCAAAGTAAGAAAAATTACAATGAGAGGGAATCTCGAAAAGATACAATATGTAGGTGATACATACATACCTATATAACTTGAACTTCTACCTTCTACCTCCCACTGCATCAGCATTATAAACCTTTCGATAATTGACTAATTTCCTTCACCAAGTTTTTGCTTAATTGAATTGCGCCAACCCAAGCATAAGTAGACAAATACCCCATCCAACCTTTGTCTGAAAACAATTCTTCAAAACAAAAGCCTGTTGATACCACCCTTATGTTCATAGAAAAAATTTAATACAATTTAACAGAGGCTGCATAGAATTTTCAATTTCATTCTCATTTTTTCCACAACCCAACCAACCGGCCTCGAGGGCATCACAGAACAATATACTCCGGCACATTTTACGAAAAAAAAAAAATTCCAATTAAAACAAATTACATAGCCGCCAGAGCCTGAACCATAGCATCACCAGCAGCTTACGGCGCCACATAAATTAAAACAACCATAAAATGGCCGCAAATACCGCCTCTCATTTCCGCTGCCACTCTGTGGGCCATTCTTAATTTCCTGGACCAACATTACGCCACACTTTATTTTAAGGTGTCGTTCAAGTACCAAGAAAACTCTTTACTATACCCAAACAGCTTTAATGTACTCATATTATCCTCCATCCCTCGTAATTTAGCGGCGCGTGTTTGTCCTGATGAGGGACCAGAATATCAAGACCCATGAATTAATGGTGTTAAACCCCACTCTGGCCGACCGGCAACGGACCGGCTGAAATAGAGCAGATTTTTCTATCCACACAAGATGCTGAGAAAAAAACGGAATCAAACAATTTTCTTTCTTTTTTCCATTCCCCCGCACGCCGTTGAAAACGACAAACTGTGCTAAATGAAAAATAATAGCTCAGCAAAAAGGACCTCAAACGACAAAGAGAAGATGAGAAAATAAAGCACGCGTTCTTCTCTCGGAAGATATCTGCGATGAGCCGCTCCCACCCTCTAGCTAGAGGTGCAATATAAAGTTTTTTTTAAATGCATTTATCGTAAACCCAAGAAAAAGGACATTCATGAGATCCTACCCCCCAGATGATAGGTTACGGGAAATCTTTTAACTTGCTAAGGTTAGCGATTTCCTTTCTTGGTTCATTCTTCCTTTTCAAGGATATGATATGTTTCTAATGCTGTACAAAGGTTAACGGGAACATTTGTCTTCGATCTGATATTTGAGGGTGGAAGTAAGGGGTTTTTAGGATGAAAAATGACTGTGGACAGCAGCAGTGTCTTTGTGTCCCTTTTCTTTGGTTAGATTGTCTCGCAGTGTATATATGCAGTTATTTATATGCCGAAGGATACTCGTATTTGTCAAAAGTTTTCTCTACGGAGAATAAGGGATTGTACATAGGAATGGAGAAAAGTTGAAAGAACGGCTTACCGAGATTTATTTTAAAATAAAAGAGTGACCGAGCAACAGCTACAGGAGCACACGAGGCACATCCTTTGCAAAGTTTTAAGGAGAAAATCTTATACATATTTGAAATTTATTTTTACAATGTATACGTATCATAAATTTAAGCTGGCAATTTCGTTGAAAAACGTTCTGTGGACTTATTATGAGAGGCGAAGGCTATAGTTTTTGAAAGAATTATGGCAAACTTGGTATTCCGAACGAATTTGTGGTTCTCGGCGTTATGGCAACGGTTTCTGAACCGACAAAGTACTTTTGTTTGGGGATAATCATTTGGTCGATAAAATATTTTTGAAAAGTTGCTTTTGAACTTCTGTTGGTGAGTACATACTTTTGTACTTTTGCAGTTTTGTATGGAGACCAAAAGTGTCAAATTTAAAAGGTGTCACAAGCTGTAAGCTGCCATTAAACAGAAGAAGTTGAAATGAACTCAAAATATAGTAGAAATTGCTACCAGGGTAAGAAACTCTTACTCAAACCCACATGGATAACATCTGAACATCAAAATTGCTTTGACGAAGGATTCATAAAAAAAACTCTGGTAGAGAAGTCTCCGAAATACAAGATTCATCTCCAAAAGGCTGAATAAAAATTTACTGAATATGTAGATACCTTCCAACTTAGTAAAGCATGTACGTATCATGTGGGAAAACACCCGGATCCTATAAGCTGACGAATGATGCAGCGAACCTAAGCATATCAGTAAGACTAAACTACCTCTACTTATGCCCGGCATGCATCAAACATTCTCAAAGTACGTACCTTCTGTTTATTTACATACTTACGTAAAGGGTTTCCGAGTCTTGAGAAGTCTCTGCTGGAAGCAACATCCCCAGCAACATTACTGGCAGATGATCAGGCCAAGCATGCTGGAATTTGCGTCCATATAGCGAAGGTTGAGTCTTCATAGCCGTCTGGAAACTGAGGAGTGTTATTCCTCTTGGCTGGAGCATTGTTATCCATTCGTTCGATGTGCCCAAACCAATGTAGTCGGCGTGAATTAGTTTTTCGAAATAAGTCCATGTCTTGATAAAGCTTAAAAAAAGCTGAAAAAAATCACATCCAGAGAGGGGCAGAGGAAAAGACAACCTTGCCTACAAAGAAAAGGGTAGCAGCAATCTTTCAGCTCAATGAAATCGAAGAGTCCCGTAATAGTAGCAATATCCAGAAGTTTTATACTCCACCTCTTGATAGACAAACCTACAAAAACGTAGGTAAGGTTAAGTAAAGGGGTGCCTTGTTACGTAAGTCACTGCGTTTCCATTGGTCCCATTTGTAAAAATGTACCCCCGGGATATGAATCTTAGAAGTGCTCTCTGCATGTATTGACTCGACTGATAGCTTCATCTTCAATGCGTTTTTTTAACGAGTTTGTTGGAACCTTTAAAAAGCGAAGGGCCTATTTAAAATGCAACGCCGAACGCCTTTCTTGCAATTTCATCAGCTCTTTTGATACCTGGGATATCCATATACTCTGATACCCAACATAGAGTCGCCCTGGGTCTTAATATCTCATTTAGATGTCTTTTGCAGGTTCCTACGAGTATAAGCCTCGATCTTGTCACCACAGAGTGCAGAACTTTAACGGCTGCCTAGCTGTCGCGAATTTTAGAATATTTTTTCTACCTTGGATAATGGCCGTGATTTTGGCTTGAAAGACGACACTACAATCGTCGATTATTCTGGCTTGTCAACATCCATCTTAGAACCATCAGTACAGAAGGCCAATTCCTTCTAATTGGTGACTTTTCGGTTCCTTCTGTCAAATGCGACAAAGAGTATAACTCCTTTCTCCAAGTTCGGCAATAAAAACTCGTGGTTCCCTCGTGCGAAAAATTTAAGATACAAACACCATATGAATTGTTGCTAGGAGCCCTTGGCACTGGCTCTCTGTGGCCTACCTCCCTCAATATTTATAATTCATTATTTATTACTGGTACCTTTGTGACTTTTCTTTCTAATTATTTTCTCCTGCTTCAATAAAACTTCAACTTTGCCTCACAAGCACCTACGTCTTCCTTTGAGAAATTTACAACTTCTCATTTTTATGTTGACACAATCAAATAAAAAGATCTCCCAACTATACACATACATTTTCAATTTACAAAAAGAACAAGGCTCTTGTACTTGTACAAGTTTAAATGTAATTTAAATTATTTTCATTTTTCAAAAGACGGTCCTCCGCTGACCTTGAAAATTACTTTACGAAACAATTTCAATTATAAGTAAACTTTCAGTTTTGCATAACAAACAGAAAACTTTGTGTGTGCAGCCATTTTCCCTGGGAAATTTCAACAAGGGAAATTACATACGTCTTCCTGTGCTTGACAAAGACTTCAACCCCATCAACCACAAGGACATATTTCATATGCACCCTTGACATCTACCTCAAATCGATATTTAAACTGTGGAACAGATTCAAATGATCAAATGATTACTGGCATGACCATGGAGAAAGGACCCAACCGAACAGAGATTATTAATCCACAAACCCAACAGAGATGACAGAACTTTAGACTTGTTTAGCATTAAGGTGTTAAATGCCTGACTAAGTACACACCGCATCCGCACTTGACAGATTGAAACGCATCATGGGGGATAACTATCCCTGTGTGTTGTTTACCCAGTGTCTTGTTAAGGTGGATTTAAACGCAACCCATTCCCACTGATGAGATGCGGATGTGGTCTGGCCGATGCTTCGGATGCTGGTGGTTGATGATTAAGTCTCTTATCTCGCCAGTAGGATATGTAAAACAATTTGTTTACCTGATTAACAACATTCATTCATAATGTGAACACGGCGAAAGAAAAAAAAAGAAAAGAAAAGAGAACAAAACAAATGCGGGCCCTCTCGTCCATGGGATTTCCTTAAAAAAATAAAGAAGTCCTATCCTGCTCTATGCGAAGCAAAAACTACGAGTATACATTATTTACACAAGGATATAGACGGTGGGTACGTGTAGTGTAGGCACTCCTGTCTCTAGGCCCCCGGTTCGCTCTGTCTATGTTTACTCGTGATGCCGGCTGGGAAATTTTGTTTGATCTGTGGACAGTGGAAGGTGGATGATAAGGGATGCGGTTTTGTGATAAGTGGCAGAGGAGAGTTTAGGCGATGAGGTTTTGGGGGCATGGTTTAAATTATAACAAAATTAAAGGTCGACCGAGATTTCTTGTCGTTTGTCGTTTGTATCCTGCCGCGTTTCTGATGACTACAACTTGGGGAGTGAGCACTCTTACAGGTACGGGCATGGGAATGGTTATATCCGAAGCCAAAAGGGATAGGAAGTTGTCAAATTTGGACTTTTTTGAACGAAGGGTGGTTGAGTCGTTTACGTGGGGGTAATTGTAGTTACGGCAGTAATTGGATAAAGTATTTTTGGGCGAAATAGACATTTGAGAACCGCAGGTGTCCTTGTGATGGGAAATTGAAATAGCTGGGGAATGTATGTATGTATGTACACTTGAACTGCCTTGAGTTTGCAAGAAAAATCTTAAGACTGGGAAATTGGTTATTATGAGGGGTATTTTAAGTACGAAATTATGCATTCAACTGAGGTAAGGAAATCACAAAACAAACAATTATTAGGTTTGGTTAGGTTAAACAGCGTTGTAGCGCAAAGCAGTCACAACCCACTATGCCCATCACAATCTCTGAGGAGAAACGAATCATTTTCCACAAAGCATTTTATTTTTGTATAGCATAATTTAATCTTACATTCTGCGTGCTAAAAATGAGATACATGCGGTCAGAGCTGAGAGGCTTAAAAAGCAAAACTTTGGCTTTAAGGGGAACCCCACAAGGAGGGGCCTTATCGCACTTTCTAAAGATATTGGTCACGAAATTCTAATGAAATTAGGGCGCCGTGGGGTACAACTTATTACCTATGCAAACGATATCGTTATATTGGTAACCGGAAAATTCCTGACTACCATCCCAGAACCACTTCAATCGCTCCTAAACACTCTAAGCAAATGAGTTAAAAGATGTGAACAGAATGTTTAACTCCAGTAAACAGAGGTAGTTGCTTTTTCATATAAAATAGCGATACTAAGTGAAGTAGACAGCCGTTTATGTCGAGCTTATAATTCACAATGCCTCTTTCTCTATTTGGCTGTACAACTTCTGGTGCCTGTGGGATATCACCGCACCAATGCCATAACTCGAGTCGCCTGTAGCCAAAACGATTGGCAATGACTCATTAAAATGAGCCAAAAGCGAAGTTTTTAATATGTTGCTTTTCAAAATCTCAAAAGCCTTCTGCTGACTTGCAGTCCAATTTAATTAAGTGCCTTTTGCATGGAGTACATTTAACCTACGACCTGCGAGAAATTTGGTATGAATTGATTTTAATAATTCATCTGACATATCACAGCTTCGTTAGGTTACTAAAAGCTTCCAAATGCTTCTGAGATAGCCGTATACCTTTCGCTGAAAGAGTTAGGTACTCTAACTGGTGTTTTGCGAACGTACGTACACGAGTCTCTACAGACTCGAATTCCTTCATTAGATTTTTCCACAATTACTACACTACGGTTTGTGCCACTCTTGATGGCTGGACGCGACGGAAACCCCCAAAAAGAATAAGTAAAGCGCCAATAGATAGCCTTTAACACGTGAAGTTAAAACTTTTATACAAAAAAAAAAATAGGGACCTAGTCCAGCAATCATTCTCTGGACGCATGCACAGCCATTGTCAGTTCCATCCTAATATGGTGGCCAGAGACAGAAAAGATCAATATCAGACAAGAAAGCCTTTTAAGAAGTACCCCTGCATAGAAGAAGTTCCCTTTCCCACTTAATCCTCCTATAGAAGTTACATTTCAGTAGTTCTTATTTTGCCGTTCACTGTTTCAAGATCGAGAAGTAGCGAATTAATAAGAATAGTATCATTCTATAACTGAGGGTTAAAGCTAATCAACTTTTACAAAAAGTCCTAAAAATCTGGTGAAAATTATTATTAAAACCGACGAAAGTTGCATCTAATTCGATAGAAGTACAAAAAGAATCCAAAAAAGCCTACAAAGTCTCCAAAGAAATGTTAAAGGAAATGTAGGCAGCTTAAAACTTCCGCACAAATTCGACTCAAGAGCTGCAACAGCTCACATTAAGTCTGAACAGTAAACACAGATGAAGATTGATGTATGAGAAGGCTTAAGGCGGATCATCAAAGATTTGCTGTGACTCAAATTTACTTCAACTCTCACTTTTTTTGTTGACTTTTATGTTTCAATTTGAAGCAAACCCCACATCCAAGGAAGAAACAAGTCATTCCCCAGATATAGCTTTGAGTAATTATTCGACTTCCATATCCTTGTTTGAAATATCATACGTTAACTTCCATTCTTCTAAGTCGCAGTAGCTGACTTTAAAAAAACATAAAAAGTATTTTTGTAAAGCTTACTCACTTTGTTGTAGCTTGAACTAAATTCCAATCGTATCCTTCCAACACTTTCATCACTGCACACGTTATTCGTTCATCCTCCTTTCGGCCATTACCAGGCGCATCTTTTCCACTACTTGTCGATCCTTTTTTTGTATCCTTGCCGTTGGCATAATTTGCCAACACTAGGGTTTCCACTGGTTTTGTATCTAATTTTGAACTGTTATCCTGGGTATCCATTATTTCAGGATTTTTTTTCTTTAATTCACTACACTGACTTATGTATTTCTGTTTCACTTTCTTTTTATCACTTTTACACTTTTACTCGAAAATGTATTCAAAACGAAAAAGTGTTCCCGCCCGGAATAAGCTACTGATCGTTGTTGAATTCAAATTCAGCGCTACGCATTCTTTTCTTTACTCGAAACCGATCGTAACCGCTCAACATCTCAGAGAGAACTGTAACTGTTTATGACGATAAAAATCACTTCGCTCAGCGCCAACGATCGACAACGATCGCACATCCATCCATCCAGCTAACAAATTCATCTAACATCAACAAATCATATTCACAAGTCACACTCCAAAACGCCGAAGAATACCAGCAACGCAACGACACTGAGGTTCGTATGTATGACGGATGTGTGACTTTGGTGTGACATGAGCTCTAGCCCTAGTCATGTTCAAGTAGCAGCAGCCAAGAGAACATGGTTTTGGGGTTCAATATCGTTTCAGTGTATGTACATATGTGTATGTGATGTTGACTCAAGACCGTCCCTCTACCACCAGATACATGCATACATTCAAATGAAGACACGTCACGCATGTGGTGTGTATCGCAGTATCTTGGAGTGGACTGCTGTCATTCGAAGAAAGACTTAAGTGCTAGTTAGTGGATTGCTAATTATGCGCGCAATACTTAAGCGTTCTCATGTGGACGGTCGCGATAGACGCGGACGCGCGCACCCTTAAGACGCATATTGGATATTGTTGTGATGGGCATGGCCACGGATCACTTGAAGTTGAAAACCGATACTGATAACGTTCTGTTGGTAGACTTTAGCTTTGCCATGGCTACATACGCTACACATGAGATATTTGGACACTTGGAATAGCGAGTCAGTTTTTTTTTTTTTGTGCAAATATGTAACCAATTTACGCGAACTTGCAGTAGAGTTCTGATCATAGAAATGCTCAACCAAAGTGTGCATAGTAAATGATTGTTATCGACAGGAAAGGATTACATTCATATCAATGTTTGTTTTCTAAATTTAATCAAACTGTACGATACATATACTTAGACCAAGCAATAATTTTCGATTCGGCATGCTGTCGAAATATACACATTTGTCAGTCGAGCTTTTTATACCAAAGACTTGAAAACGCTTTGACTTGTGTTTGAAATCAAAGTCAGTTATGTATGTTTTGAAACCCATTTTTGACACGCTGCATACGATTTTTGGTTAATTTGCAATTTCATGACGATATTTCGAAAGGGGAAATCTTTTTCTTAGAGCCAACACGAAGCATAAATGGCACGTGTATTGCAAACGAAAGAACAAAAGTTCAAACTAACATAAGTCAAACGATTTAGTCATGCATACATGTATGTATGTACATATATGTATGTGTTCTACACAACGTAGTTTCGTTAAGTAACTTGGACCTCAACCAAGAAGCGAGCGAGCTGCTTTTAGTTAGTTAAGGTCCCTTTCCACTTGCGGTCGCTAGCTGAGGTAGTCTTTCTCTACTGCGTCGTCCATCCGGGGTAGTCTTCAAAAATTTCCGGGCCGGAACTCTGATGTTTATCCGCTCTATATGCATATCCCACCTATCTTAGTCCTAGCTATCGAAGTCAAAACAGTCTTCCAAGATTGGCCTTCGTCAGTTTCCTAATACCTATAGGGTTCTCCCACACGTATTTGTTGAGTTGACTATGGGGTCCACTAATTGACTTCTGCTATTATCACCTTGCCACGAAGAGATGACGAGGGTTGTTCAAAATGTTTTAGCCACAACTTGAAGAGAGAGTTACTCTTTGTAGGCATTACAGGTGTATATGCTTTGAAAGACATCCAAATAAAAGGGAATCTCAACCAACTTGTCTTGTGAAATTGGAGGTAGCTTGCTAAAGATCGAGCTGGCTGGAGACCCAGGATCACCCGGACTGTAGCGCCACCTTAAGTAGCGCTACTATAAAAATGCTAGAAGAACAACAAAGCTGTCAGTTTCTCTTCAAGAACGGGGAATAATGGTGTCACTGTTTTTGACAAATAATAGGTCGATAGTTCTGGCTTAACATGCATTTTGTCGTCGATTTCCTGGTCGTGGCATCAACTGGACAAACACTGCAGCGTTTAGCTGCTCGCCTTGAGGACTCTGGCTCAACACGGGACAATATCAGACGTGACTGGTCTACCCAATTTGGCATCAATAGAAAGTCTTTACAGCGAATTTTTGTGAAAGACTTAAAGATGTCACAGTCACAGCTATTACCTGCAGATAAATTACAGACAAGCCTCCTAAACTTCGACCGCGATTAGGATAATTTCCTATGGAAAATCATCATCAGCGATTAGGCGGATATCTGGGGCACTGAAAATCTGCCCGTAATGCGCGAAGAGCCATTTCATTCTCTCATAGTCACTGTTTGGTGCAGCGTTTACGAAGGAAAGATTGGCCCATGTTTTTCTCCAGAACGGCGTCGGTAACACGTATTGTGACTGGTGAGCGCTACAGAATCATGATTAGCAACTTCCTACTTCCGCAAATTTACCAGTTGAGTTTAGAGGACATATTGTTCCAGCAAGACGGTGCAACAGCACGAGTGACAGTAAACATACAGGCCTCTTGGCGATTTGCACTGGCTTGAAAGATAGCCCAATTTGACTGTTTCAGACTTTTTTTTAAGTCGCAGGTCTATATGAACAAGTCACACCTAGGTGGCTCTTAAGGAGGACATTCGACAAAAGAAGAGAATTTATCACAAGGAGTTTTGAGGAAAGTCATAGAAAATGCTGTGGAACGAGCCCGAATGTGCATCAACTATGGCGGCAGCCACTCGACCGATACTATCTGAAAAAAATGTAAACGTCTAAACATAATCAACAAACAGAACCAATTCTTTTTATTTACAAGCAAAGTTACTGACTAAGCAAATCAAATGAGGACTTTTGCACCACATTGTACAAATATGTACACAAATATCTTCTTTAAAGTAAATTAAACAGTCCTTATGTCCAGACGTCTCCTTTCAGTTAAATTCACTACTTCGCTCGGATTCAATTACATTGGGTGGCTAGCCAATTAAAAATATGAAAAATTACGAAAACTCTCACAACACAGATTAATTAGCTAAATTCTGTTCCTTAGCAATATTGAATTTTTGTTTTTCGGAATTTCAATTATCCTCCAATAAAAAAGAATTAGTTCGCCCTCCAACCACAAAACCACACGGTTGACATTAAGTGTCGAGCTCAGCAATTAGTCAAAGTACATTCCTTCTTCGTAGAACCGCTTGAAAAAGAAAAAACAAAAAAAAAAATCCTTAACAATCCTTAATTAAAAATCTTGTGACAGTTTAAATTTCCTCTAACAAGTGTTCGCACTTGCTTAGCGAATAAAATGATTTTTCTTTAGCGCAACGAAGGACGATGTCATCCTGGTGTTATTTGTTTTGTTAATTTTAGAATAATTTAACGTTTGACGAAAGGCGGTAAGGATATTTAGTTTCGTTTCATTAAATTATGCTGTCAGCACTTGAATTGATTCAATGTAATTAAATTTAATTAGATATTTTGTATAAAGAAGATATTGCTGTTGGGGACTGTGATGATGTGCTCCTATTCAAATTTGTAATGAAGTCTTCGACTTTCAGCTATTTGGATAGATCAATTTCTTAGCAATAAAGTTCGCGGATTTTACTGCTTGTTCAATGTCCCTTATCAAATCAAACGCTGGATTAAAATGTCTGACGAAGATTTATTAAAATTGTGCGTACTTTCGCAATAATAAACGTGTGCTCTGGTCCTTTTCCAGCGTGAGGCCAGGTAGGCATATCTGCATATGTACTTGGCTTGCCACTTTTGTGAAATTCAACACCATTCAATCCATTCAGTTTTGAATTGGCTTATCCGTATATCTCTGCAGGGCTTTTTGAGCCGGCGACAGAAACGCCACATCACATGCATTTAAAAGTGTCCATATTTCTTCGTTTTGTATTCTGCGGAAAATTTAGTCAAAGTCTAAATTGAAGAGTAACGTGCCGATCCCTGGAACATTCTGATTTACACATTGAATCTACTTATTTGACCCCACGCGTTCTTAACCTAAGCGTCACCTTTTATCCTTTTCGATCCCTGGCATATGGTTTCCAGTTCTCTAAACTAAGCACTCTGGCATCCGCAATAGCTAAAATCCTCTTGGCTGTAGCATTATTGTCCATTCGCGTGATGTGGTCGAGCCAGTGTAGTCGTCGTGTCTTGGCACTTAGGACTTCATCAACATATTGATACAGCTCATAGAGTTCACGGTTGTATCTGTCCAAGTCGGAATTTAATGCGTTTAACATGCGTTGCCGTCCTTCTCTTCGTCCGAAGTAAGTGCAATAGATCGATAGTTGGAGGGAGAAGATTTTTTTGTCAGACGGACTGGGTAAACGCCTAAAAAGGAGTCCACAGGAGTAAGACAAAAGGAAAAGATTACGCAGTGGTCTTGCCAACGCGAAAGAACACTACTTTGGAACTATGGGTGGGGTAACATCTAGACCACAGAGCTCAAGCCTCTGGCTGTGAAATGCGCAGCAAGCAGATAGGAGCTGGAATGTTATTGTAAATAAGCGTTGGAATTGATGACAAGGCAGAATTGTTTATGTTTTTCACAAAAAACAAAAAGTGTTTACTATCCTTGAGACAATGTACCAAGTCCAACGTTGAGTATGGTTATTGCATTCATTTCTGGCTTGTTTGAACGTTATTCGGTTTTCCTCAGAAGGAGCTCTTTTTTTCTTTGGATTGGTGTTCTTCAGTCGTTAACGAATAAAGGAGCACAAAGCGGATGGTGCCAAAGTATCAAATAAGCGGAAACTGTTCCAGTTGTTCCACTTCCAATTACAAAATTCAACTTCTTATTTTCTGTCAAACAAATCAAACTCTGTAATGGAAAACCTTTGTAAGGTTCACAAATTGGAAATAAAGTGGAAAAATACAATAGTTAAGTACGTGTTTCTTGCAGATTTGACGTGTGTGCCTACAAATTTACATTTGTTGAGATTTTATGGCTTTTGACATTTGCTTACATTTATTTGTTGTCGTGGAAATGAATCCATTTTGTTTAAATCCAAAAAGAATGAAAAAACCCGCCACAAATTATCCACTTAATTTAATCGGAAACTCTTCCATCATCCACTGCTGTACATTAATTAATTACCTTCAAGTCTCCCGCTAAACTATCCAACGCCATGCTGATTGGTCAACGCAGGCATGTCAATCAATTAGCGTCACGTTACAAGTCCGCCCGTCAACTCATCTCATTGGTTAAAAGTCCCCCATCAACCAAAGAACTCCCCACAAACGTAGATTTTCAACGCGCCAACAACGAGAAAAATTAAATCAATTAACAAGTGGCGTTCAAGTAGCAACGATCATGAACAACAACAACTGTCTACAAGGTGCTAATGGGCCCGTACATGTTCGTTTCCCACCCTAATTCACGAGCGCAAAGCATCTATCTGCACGTTAGATACTCTGTCAAGTGGCTCCCAAGTTGGTGTGAATTTTAGCACATTCGCGACCAGAAATCACATTAGACATCTGCATATTGACAAATACGACAGCGACAACAAAAGCGGCGCGATTGCCCACTCTGACAGCGTCGTCGTCGCAAACTGTCAACCAAAGATGCCATTTGTCATGAGAATTGTGTAGTGTGCCCCCGCAAGATTTCAGAGAGAAAAAATTTCTCAAATAAACTGGAAAACGTTCCTCGAAACGAAAATAACAAAATCACATTTTGCCGATACGCGATAGAAGTTGAAATTGGAAGCGTTTGACATTCTGGCTTTTTGCATTGCTCCCACACACACACACACACACACACATGTATAGAGTGGATTGAGAATGGTCGTGGTCCAGCACTGTTTGCTTGCAGTTCATAAGCATTTCGGTTGACTTCCGTCCGCTGTCTACTATACCGCCGACGTATGAGGGGATTTTTGCGTGCGCAATCCGATGATGAGTTGTGCCGCGCGTAGCCATTTGGTTTCATTTAATTAGAAAGATGATCCAATTTCACAAAGCCGAGAGGACGGCTTAGATCAAAGCCTTTGATTCTGGCCATTTGTTATGCATTTAAAGTCGGTTTAATGGTTTAGATGCAACGGCTTTGATGATGGTGTCGGTGGTAGGCGCTTTTCATCATCGTTCTTGAGAGTTGCTATGTTGTTTTTTTTTCCTGCGATTTTATTGCAAAGAAAACAAAAGTACATGAACACTTAATGGGACGCTCTAGTTTGATTACAAACTGATACTGATAAATGCTTCAATATGTTTTCGAATTCATATTTGAATTTCAAATGGCATCCCTTTCAAGTGCCGCACTTGTGTTGTCGCCTAGTTGCATGGCGGTAACCATTACGATTTTCATTTCATATAGTGACTTACTTTGGCTTCAATGTCCATGAATCCAATTGAAACTGAAGTCCTTCAAACCATAGACCCTTTGAAAATCTCACGTATACATATATATATGAGGAGTGCTAAGTCGATGGTGCCTGCTTCTAAAGCAGAGTCTACAGACCTTTTTTCTTTTCTGCGGTAGGGTTCGACGAATTTTTGACCCTAAGTTGCCCCTTTCTTTATAAGAGTTTCCCCACTGCACAAAACGCAATGCTTAACCAAAATAATAAGTGTTCAATATAAGGATGCTTTACTTACTTACTTTTCAGAGCGCTACAGTCGGGTATGGGGTGGGCCTCAACGCCCTCAACTAACAAGTGTTTCAAGATGGATTGTTTGCAAGCTGCCTGCAGTAACGCACATTAAATTGGTTGAGGTCCAATTTGTGGACGATAGCGTTCCTCTGGATTCATGACTTAAACATCACACTAAGGTGGGAACTAAACGGACTACAGTGAACTGTCCCATGGCTATGTTTGTAAAAAGGATAATGTGTGCACTCTACTACCTTCGAACAAAGAAGGATACAAAAATGTATATCTTTCTTTGTGTAACTAATTCACGCAGCTATTTTGTTGAATATTATGACAAATAAACTGTAACTTTTGAATTTATATATGATGACCGTAACCGGCCTTTAGGTCACATAAGATCCTATTTTTTACAAATCTGTTGATCATAATCTCTTATTTTAGTTTTTGTATGCAGGAAAGTAAGCTGGAAACCTTTCGTCATGAAAGGTATAAATGGTCGGTCAGTCACCTTACAGTTTTTAGACTTTTATAACATTTAATGGCTACGAGTTGGTTTTAAAGTCATACAAAATATAAAATCAATTTCGTAATTTCTATTAAATGGATTTGAATTTCGAATAACCTTACCTTTAAGATATCCATTAGCTTATTGAATTCCAAATGGTTCTTTTTTATATTTATTTTAATTCTTTGTTACCTATACTTTTCCAATATAAAAAAAAACCGGAACTCGTATTCTCCCATTACAGACAATTTCCTGTGAAGTCAACGCCTTCATCATGATTCGATAATCACAAGTAGGAGGAATTGTAGGGACGATGTGTGGAAAACAACCCAATACCACCCTAATACGTCCTACAGAATGTTATATGTATAAAAATAATTTTTTTTTTTTACATTATCCTTAACATAATTGAATTGAATTCATTTCATTGGCATTCAGTTTGAGCAGCTTTTCGGGGAACATAGAAGGCAAACATTGTAAGGAGCGTACAAATTAACAAGCGTTCCGCAACCAGTGGTAAGCCCCACGGGAATAAATCACCTGCAAATATTTAAGCGCTTTGCATTGTTAACATTTGGAATCTCGAAACAATTAATTTAATTTCAAATTTCCGATGAATCAAGTCTGAATGTGACCGACAATTTAATTTTCGAAGTGAAATTAGAAAAAGAAATATCTTACGCTTTGGTGGTGTACATTTATAAGCAGTTTACTTAAATATAACTGTATTATTTTTAATTATTTCTGCTTCTGTAAACAATTGAAATAGCTAGATACTTTCTGGAAAAAATATTTGAAATTTCGGTCATGAAGCCAGCTGACAGTCAATTGAATTTTTTTTACAGTAATGTTTTAACAAAAGCAGGTTCCTTGTGGTGGGAAACTATAGAATTCATAGGTTATACGCTTTCCACACTTCTAACATTTCTAGACATTTTCATCGCATTATCCCAATAAAGTCTGTCTTATATAGCAAAACGGAAAAACCAATTGGACTTTTATCAGACTACTGCAAGAGCCGACAATCATACACTTTTAATTTTTTTATATGCACTGCTTACTCACTTAGGACTTAGTCCTTGAGAGTTTATAACAACTCAGTGATGGAGTGCTGTGTAACTGTTCAAACCTCTAAATCTGTCGCTTTCGCCATTTAGGAAGAAAACTCTTTGGACAACCGAAAGAAATCGGGCAAGTTTCGCTGATGGACTTGAAACGATTCATTGGGATCGTAGGTTGGTTCGATCATAGACGAATCGACAGAAACAGTGTTAGAAATGGTATTACAACTCTCTTAGAGGAATCACAATGGTACAATGGATCAACAGGCCCCGTTATAAGCATAGTCAAGGTGCATATCCCCTATAACCTAACCTAACAATGTGCGTAAACCCACTTGCAAGTGATAGCTCTTGGATAAAGCCATTACTTAACTCCGAATATGTTGAGGAAGTTCAAATAATTCAATTGGAACTGTAGATGCTAACATTGTTCACATCTGGAAGAATTTTCTACTGCACATGTTATAGCTAGTCAATTGCAGAAACCGTCTAAAATGATTAGAGTTTAGTGCCCTACGCGAAAGGTAGTTTCCAGTCAATTGAAGTAGAGAGACTGTCAAATGCCCGTGAAATATCAAGCACGACAATCATTATTTCACCAAAGTTATGAAGAGATTCATTGCACCATCATTCAATCAAATTACCTACCCTACGAAAACCGCTTTCGTGAATCGTCACAACGATTTATCAGCCTTTCCATAACCTTGGAAAGAAGCGAATTGGGTCAGTAGTTGAAGAGAAAAAAAAGATTCGCCTTTTTAGACAGTTTTCAATCTACTCGAAAATATTAGATCGGAGATTTCACCCCGTCTGTAGAGGGGAACGAGAGAGCCGACGCGTTAGCCAGATGTGGTTCTGCCCTGGATGTCTCCCTTGCGGAGTCAGTCTGCCCCCCCATGGGACACATCAAGGGCAAAATTTTCCAACACTTTCTCCCTATTGCCAACTCTAGGTGGAGAAGTCTACGAACCTGTACCATATCGAGACAGATATGGCCCACCTATGATAAAAGTAGAATGAATGACCTTATTAAGAGGAACCGCATTGAGACTGCAAGAATCACAGCAATTAGCACGGGTCACTGGCCAATCGGTCCTCACGCTGCCAAGTTAGGCATCCCGTCCAACCCCCACTGCCGAAGTTGCGGCAATTCTCGCGAAATGGAAACCATATTTCACTTCCTCTGTGACTGCCCAGCACTAGCCAGAGCTAGGCAGCGCACACTCGGAATACCTTTTTTCAAGGAACTATCCGAGATCTCTAACACCAAATCATGTAACATCAACATCCAGGTCACGTGAGTTGTGGTACCAAAACGGCCCACTCGCGCTACTTGTGTCTCCGGCAGGTTTCACCAAATTCAACCACTTCTACCTAACTATCTACCTCACCCCGTCTGTAAAGAAGATGAATATAGAAGCTTTTTACTTACTTACTTATGATGGCTCTACAGTTTGGACTAACGCTGGGCCTCAACTAACCAACGAAAGGTGAAAGCTGGGCTCATGTGGTTCAATAATCATGTCTTCTGGGTTTCTCAGGAAGAACTTATGAAGACCCGGTTTAAAAATCCAATCAATTGTCCACAAAAGGCAAAATTGTCAAGTGATGTCTACAACACGAACCTCGAATATAAGAGCTGATACATGATCTACAAAGTAATTTAGAAATCAGTGAAGCTACGACAATATTGAGTGTACCGACTAGCAAATCCTATCAATTCCTAATGATTCTTAAGTAATATAAACTGCTCCTCCAGGACTCAAGTTGTTGTACATAATTTCTCAGTAAAATAACCAATTTCTCAACAAATTTTCAAAATCCTTATTTTTATTTCTGTTAAGTTCTCAATCAATCATGATAAGAAATCAATACCTATCGGACTAATTTCCCCCCTTTATACAAAATATGGAGTGACATATTTTTTTTTACGTTTTCATTTACCTTGTTTATGATGAAAGTACTCTCCACCGCTATCAAAGCGTATATTTGGTGTAATCAATGTCTCCAGGTGGAACCCTGATTCAAACTGGGTGAGGTGAATCTTTCACACGTGCATGTTTACAGAAGAATTTATTTACATATGTAAGTAATGTAAGTCGTATTCAAATTTAAATTCAACAAATCGACCAATATCCTGCGAGAGTTAAAAATCGATTGCATGCTTCATAAAAACTATTTTACTGTCCCAATCACACTTAAAACTTGATATTGATATGTACTCGTACGTAATACAGATTCTAGTTCTATCCGAAGAAGGAATAAATATTTTTTTGAATTTTAATGGTCCACACTTGAGGGTCAACTACTACTCCTGTCTTGGAGCTATGTCCCAGGAATTGAAATAAAACAAAAACGGCTTCATGGACCGACGGAATTCATAGCATCCCATAAAACACCGAAGAAATGTGAGCATCATTCCGATAGCGTTCACGGAGGACTCTGGGGGCACATGTATACGCATCAATATGAGAAATTAAATTTATGAAGTAATGTAGTGGAACGAAGAGCTGCTGTTCGTCAGTCTGCCTGTCTGTGGGTTATTTAATTTTTTTTTTTTTTTTTACGAAGAAAGTATGATAATTCCTGCGATATGGGAGGAAACACTTGTGGTCAACATCATCATCAGTGTATCAGTGTTATGGTCTTTGTGAGAATATATTAAAGGATTGTGCTTTGCTACTTTTTGTTTTACAGGATAAGGGTTATGTCCTGTCGTATTTGATGGACAAGAGAATTTTTCTCAAGAGCGCGGGAGGTTTTTTTTTTATTTATGTGTTTGTTTAAGGATCATCTTTTTTGAGCGGTAAGTAGAAGGGTGTATGAGAAGGGTTTTCTGTGTGTTGTTTTTCATTGGTTGATTGAAATGTGTCGGTGATTCAAAAGAATTCTTTCGATTGTTTGGAAGCAAAATGAAATTTCAAGTGGAACGTGCTACAGTTTAGTTCAAAGGATCTTAAATAGTGCGAACGTCATTTTGAGATTAGAATACGTGTTCTGTCATGTCGTTAATCGAACTGAATTCTGAAGTAACTACTAGACCAGAAAACGCTACCAAATTGATACTTTTAACTCGAAAACGAATGACTTCCTATTTATTCCTTTATTTCCGCTCCAAAACTTTCAAGAATAGAAAATATTTTACAGTCCTGGGTTGAACTGAGAGTTGAACTGGGCCAAGCTTTCTTAAATCTGCTGAAACATTATTGTCTGTGACCAAGGTTAGGTCAGGTATGTATATAGGTGCCCTTGTTGACGGTGATGTCAATGGCTCACTTACACTCACGTATGTACATATGTAACTCCTAATCCCTTCTATGGCTTATCCAGCACCCATCTATCATTAAGTCAAAGCCCAACTCTTGGGAGCACTAGGAGTAGCTCTCAACGGGAAACTCAACTACTAAATTTTTGTCAATCTAAAAAGTTGATTAACTTGTTAAACAATAGGAGAAGTCAAAAAATTCTTGCACGTTGCACTAAGCAAGTTGGATGCTACTGAACCTAAAGTCATAATGAATTTTTTCACCGGCTATTGATTAACTTTTGCAGTCGTTGTACAACTTCACTCGTTGTATGGAAGACCAGTTGGGCTTGGTTAAATTACAAGATCCCTTCTTTTCGGAGATTGACCAGAATGATCTACAAGCTGTAGGACGGATTAACATCTAATTAACATGCTTATTAGCTTTCTTTAAGGGTTCAAAGTATATTTCCTTGAATAGTGTGCTAATCGCTATATAAGCCTCGATAAGGGCATTTGAAGAATTCATACCCGACCACTTAACTAGCTTGAAAGACAGTGATCAGTTCGCCTTTGATACAACCTCTACCCTCATTTCATTCTTTTCTGCTAAGAATCCTAGTAGAGATTTAAGGTTATGAGACTTTTTCCTGTCGAACGTTAAGAAAATATGAATGTCTGATGGAGGAAGTTCTATAGCTAGTATTGTTTCCAGAGTTGCCGTTGGTATTGATCTCATCGATCCCCTACACCTAAACAACTTGCCTGTTGAATCTTTATAACATTTACAAGAAAGCATTTCTTCACTAGCGATTTCCACAAGGCAATCAAACCATAGGTTAAGGTGGGTCTGTGGTTAATTGGGCAAGTAATTGCGTTGCATTGCAACCAACATAAGTAAACAACGGAAGATTTGAAAATGGAAACCACAAAACTATAGAGGCTTTGTTTACGAAAAAGTAAATTGGGTCCTACATCTACGCAATAGAAACGAATCTCCTAGAACTAAAATACAAATACTTGGCGTGACAACTCATAGAGATCTTAGCCCATGCTACTCGCAACCGTTAATGTTGTGCGTATTATATTTTTCGCGCAAATGGAAGGGACCTACCGTTATATTGCCGACTCTGAACGGCGGATTGAGAAGCTTTTTCATGACAGACTGATTTGTCATGCCTGCGAAGAGGTGGTGCCGTAAAGAACGTTTGGTGGTTTTGAAGCTTGTACCTGCGTCCTCTCATCTAACAGTCCTGCGCACTAACCTTTAAGCCACGACGACCACTAGCTAACAACGAATTCAACCACCTTGGTGGTAAAGATATGCAAGCAGCTTTTCGTTATTTTGAATGCCTTTAGTATTTCGCATCTTAATGGGATTAAGTTCAGCATTTATCTCTTACCATTAAGTCTAATCTATAAAGGAACGCGTCAAGTGTGAAGGCGTTTACAAAATTTGCTTACAGTTTCCTATTTGAATATACATTTCTGCAAATGATATCAGCTTAAACAAGCAGTGTTCTTATGGAGGTGAAAAGTGAAATATGTTTTATGAGGATATTTTCTTTGACGTTGTTAAAGTGTTTAAACATTATTTTAAAAATAATCCTTACACGTAACCTTAACTCATCACTTACCCTTATAATTCTTTGCATTGTATTCAGCGCCACTTAAACATGCATTGGCAACAACTTGAACTGCTAGAACGCACGTCCAGTGGCACCGAAAACACAAAAATTCCACACATCATCATCATTTTTCACACACACAATTCAACTGTCAACTCTATTTGTACACGATTAGATGTCATTTGCCCAATACTTACCGTTGTGTGCGTGTCCCACTGAAGAAAATCCATTCGAGAATGTCAAATAACATTTTTTTTGTCAAAATGGCGATCGTAGAATTAATTATATTTTTCTAATTCGTTTTTTGAATGCCCCAATAGACTAGAAATCGCCATATAAATAAATAAAAATTAACTTGAAATCTATTACGCTACAATTTCGTACCCAAGTTTAATTCAAATCATTTATTCAAAGCGAGCCGAAGAGAAATAAAAAGGCGAATTCCTCGCATGTGTTTTCCGTGTGTGGTGGCACAATCACCATCATCATCATCATCACCAACATCATTGTTCACATCAGCACCGAAATTACAAAAATTTAAAATCGTAATTCTTATAAAAAAAAGAGTCCAAACGTAAGTGCATTTTGTCGAGATGAATTCCCACCTTAGTGAAGAAATTTGAAAAATAGCTTTTGAATTTTGTGTTTTGTAGCAAAATGCAAATCGGGATTTGTGATTCAGTTACAGCGTCTTTCCTCGTTTATTCACTATTTTGATCGGTTGCAGTAGATAAAATTGTATTTGTACTCCTTTCTTGGGACACAGTGCCACAGGAGGAGGATTCCAATTCTAACAAGTACAAGGTGGTGCATACCAGAAGAGAGGTGAAACAACTGTTGTTATTTGGAGAGGCGCTGTTCTGAGATACGTGTGTCCTATAAGAAAGCAACAAAAAGAAAATCAGACGGAAGCAAGTTCAACAATTTCAATTGTCCTGCAAATAATTTTCCTACTGGAACGACGACTGGGCAAACAAAATATTTTTTCACACACATCGGTGACTGAGTATTTCGCAACAATTCTCCACTTGCTTTTCTGGAGCTGCAGCTAGAAAGTGGAGGTAAGTGTTATTTTCTTAGTGATGATGCGGATGTAGCATTTGTGAGTAATTTTGTTTTTATTTTTAGCCATAAATCAATCAGGTAACGGGGAACAGGGGTTGTGTTTATCTCCTTGTCTTTTACAATAAAAAGTGATACGTACATGCGTAGATTGTGTCTAACAATTGAAGGGTTAATGAGAGAAGAAAAAAAAATCCCTGTGCTAATCCACATTGTATGACACAAATGCATTTGAAAATGTGAGAGGTTTACGTAAATTAAAACTAACATGAGTGTGAGATGAAAATCGGTTTATTTGTCAAGCCTTTGTGTCATATTTTGCCAATCCTCTAGTTAGATCTCCTTAAAGTTGCTTTAAACACCTGCTACGATGTAAATCTATAGAAGAGACGATAATTGTCGTTGGCAAAGTTAAAAATACCCAAGTGTTTTGATTGTATCGGCAATTTTGAATACGTGACCATCTATATAGTTTCAGTTGCGAATAGAGATGTTTTGTCTTAATCGACTTGTTTTGGAGATTGGATGTAGTCTGTTGTGAATTGTTTATTCAATGATTTGTTATAGATTTTTCCATTCAACCAAACGCGGTGTCAAAGATATGCTGTTCGAATTGTTTTTGGTGGCGAAAGGTTTGTGACACAGTTTACACAATCAACTTAAATAGTCGAATGATGGCCATTTACGATATAATTGGTTGCGTGCAAATTTAAGTAAATGTTTCGCTCACACGAATGCAGCTCCAGTAGAGTTGTTGAGAACGGCTCCAGACTCTGGGTTGTTCGTCGAAGGTTAGCGAACTTAGTGTATCTTGTAAACAGCAAGTAGGTACCATCTCCTCAGTGCAGCGAAAAGCTATGGCCGATATTAATAACAGAGCATTTCAAAACAGTAATAATCCAAGTCAAAGAAGACAACATTTGATTATTGTTTATATCGTGGGTTCGTCTTAATTCTTTTATCTACTCGTGGAACGTCTATTTTAGCGCAGAACATGTTAATCAAGGCATTCATTTATCGGCAACGGACGCATCTCATTATAGGATTCTTTATATTATTCTCGATTGCCTTCTCATATCTGCAACGTAAGAGCCGAATGTAGGCAATATCGATGAGAATTTCTCAAAAAACCAATATTTTGATATGCCCGATGGATACGGATTACGTAAATTTTTCATATTGGCTTTATAAGTATACGCGGAGAGAACTACGGATATATAAATAACCCTGATGCAATGTACATTGGTTATAGATGCATTCCTATAGCTCTGAAGAAAGTATAAAAGTTGTCAACAGGTTGTTTCTTATTATCACCAGCTCGATTTCTATCTATGTTGAAAAGTAGCGGTATTCAGTCATCAAATCAAGATGAGATGTGTGCCCTATGTCCTTATCCATTGTCATTAACCACATTGAATAGAGATTATGAGACTGCTTTTCTCATATAAAGTTGTTTCTTTTAACAATGGTTCAGCCAAAAACGATTACAGTTGCCAAGTACTACACCCATACAGGGGTAACCTAATTCTTAAGCTATAAACTGAGATGCTATTGAATTCAGCTTTTAACTCTACTTCTGTTCGATCCAGGTGTCATGTGCAAGATGCACTGAGATCATTATCTATGTGAGTAATATAAGCCTGACTCATTCGTGAGTTCGTTTATTACTTGCTAAATCACTCAATAATTTATACATAATCGGAACGAAACTACCTTAATATTAGAAGAGCAATAATAGAACTCAAATAGAAGTTTGGCAACAAAGACAATCGATAATTCATAAACCGATAAGGTATTCGTCATGAAATGTCCGGTAATCGAAGAAATATAGAAGAACAACAGAAAAAGTTAATTGCTGCTTGTTTCATTTTGGGATGTACATACGTATGCATGTACCTTGTCGAGGACGAGAATTCTTCGTCGAATCCATCATGTTATGTGCTACACGATGCAAATCACTCATGCTACTTATCTATAGCAGTGTATCAGAACAATTAAAACATTAAACAATGAATCTCTTGAGTCGCCCATGCAGTGGTTAGAGAGTTACTACTTAATTTATCTCTACTTATCACAGTAGGTGGCCTTTACTGAAATTCTTCGTCTCGAAAGTCGTGACATGCATCTATTACAACTAAATTTCCATTGTCTTCTATTCGATTGCAGATAAATCAAACCAATACACACTATTTCTTGATTTACACGCTCTACCGCCACAATGTCTTACAGAATTTCTTATCAGATCATTTCCTATTTTAAGAACTAACTCATCATCAATGGATCTCGCGCTGACCACTCTCGTCTATTTGAAACAGTACAAACTCCATGGGTATTCATCATGTATTCGCGCGTATTGTCTTTTGTTTATTTTCAGATTTTTATCAGAATTTTCTTTCCGCCACCGATTTTCATAACTTCAAAGTATATTCACTTTTTATTTTAGAATGAGAAAAACTTTAACCGTTTGTTGAACTTGTGTGCATGTCTGTTTGTTCCCTCTTCTTGCTGCTTTCTGCATAGTTTTGTCAGTTCTTTTTGGTGTCTTCCAGATATTTGGATTTACCAATGTCTGGAGAGTAATAGCTTTCGGTGTGGAGTCTCGTCGCAATATACGATTAATATTCTAATTGCATATTAGCAATAGCCACCAAGTACGTTGCTTGCTTTCAAGTTTTAACCAGCTGTTTGAGTGTTGTTGTCGATTGGGTTCCCTTTGCTGTGTATATTCTCTGCGACGACCGCGAGAGGTTACACGAGGCAAACATAGTTTGATTATTACACAAAGCCGTCTTCATTTCGCCAACCCAAGTGTGAATTGATAAATGCATTCAAACCAAAGGCGTGTATGAAAATCAATACGAGTGAAATGCAATTATTAGTTTAAAGTCATTCTCTATTCAAATCGATTCTTAAGTTGTGCGGAATGTGGATTTCATTTATTTTGCACGAATCGAAAAACATAGACATTTTGTTGATTGACGGAGGTCTATGAGGAGGATATGTTAAGTTTAAATTTGGCGCTTATGATCAACTTTGGTCGATGCGACCGGTTTAGATTATGTTAAAATGTGTCTTTGTCTTTTTGGGGACTAATTGGGATTGAGTCATCTCGAGATGAGTCAATTCTTAAAAATATTATATGATGAACTTTCGTTTTTTGATGGATATTCATACAAAGCCAATCTGATTTAAGGTAAGCATTTGTCTAGCGAATTTTTTTTATTGTTATAAATGATACGAAGGAAAATGAACGATGAATTAAATTTGTGCAGACATTTGTGCGTGTGAACGTGTCTGTTGCTTTCGTTTAGCACTTTCGATTTTATATTCTATGGATATGTTTCCATTTGGGTATCGGGTTTCACTTTACACAATTTAACACCTTTTAAATTTATGACATGCGTTAAAGCGACACTTTATGTCAGCAGCTCAGCAAATAGCACTGAAATAGTGATCAAAAGATTGATTTTTATAAAAGGAATACGATTTTAGTGCGTACTATACTGGTAGCCAGTTGTTTTTGTTTTTATTGTATCTGTAGAAGTGAAGGAGGGAGTGGAGTAGTACCTGCAAGTTGGGGTTTTTCTGTGTTACATTTTAACTTAAGCTTCTGTCGCATGATGTTTCGCTATACTCTGTATGTTCCCAAACTTAAGATTCACTATTTAAAGTATCGTGATGTTAAGAAGCCCTTATTGACAGTATGACTCGATGAGTGTGTAGCACATCCACAAGAATGACTGTCTAACCTTTAAGCACGTATGCCAAGCATTTTCTTATTTGTCTGATGTTCTCACTGATGAAGGTACCGTTTCAATGCCTCCATGCGCCGAATTTTGTAATACCTAGCAAGTATCTTAGTTATCAATCCAAACTATTTCCTGCTCCACTCAAGGAAGTGTATGATCCTGTTTTTTCACGGACTGCTGGCATATGTATTTGTTAAACATTCTTAGCTTCCAGTAGAACATCCAGACTATTAAAACGCACAGTTCGCTTTGCGAACGATTCCCGCAAATGGAAGGGATGATTGCCGAATATAAACTTACTTACTTATGGTGGCGCTTCAGTCCGGCGTGGACCAGGGCCACCAACAAACGTCTCCAACCAACCGGTTTCACACGCCAAGTTGGTTTAGGTATCTTTCCACATGCATGCGCCACTTGAGTCGCGGTGTTCCTCTACTACGCAAGTGGATTCGAATCCACTCAGGGCCATAGAGCTGGTATGCATCCGCTCTACATGCCCCAAGCGCTGATGTCATTGTCTGGGTTAATAGCAAGGCCTGGGTAGATAAATCCTTAGTTTCCTCAAAGTTATTTCTGTCGAGGGTGACGTTCTGTCCGAGACGTCGGTGTTGAATGTTTTTTTGTGTTGACAGTATGTATGAGAGCATGCTCAGCAGCTTAATGCACTCTGTTGTTGCGTAGACTACTTACGCTGCAAGCTAGGGTTATAAACATAAATTAAATAAATTACGTAAAAAAATGTGTAAGACTTTATTTTATAAAATCATTTCTCATTTCAGATTTGAACGAAACGCAAGAGCATCAAACAGGCATTTATTATATAAACATTAGCACTGTACACAAAATCAAAACACTGATACCACTTAAGGTTTGTTCCTCCGAATCGAATTTAATCTTCGCATGCAAATCATTTAATTTTTCCTTCTTTCATTGCAGAAAACTCACTTCTTGTTCACTTGACAAATAAATTATAAAAAATCCAAAAAAAAACACACACACAAAATGGAGTTACGCGTTGGCAACAAATACAGATTAGGCCGCAAAATTGGTTCCGGTTCATTCGGTGATATATACCTGGGCACAACAATCAACACTGGCGAAGAAGTCGCCATCAAATTAGAATGCATTCGAACAAAACACCCACAGTTGCACATTGAGAGTAAATTTTATAAAATGATGCAAGGCGGTATCGGTATACCGCGCATAATATGGTGTGGCTCTGAAGGCGACTATAATGTCATGGTAATGGAATTGCTGGGTCCATCACTGGAAGATTTATTTAATTTTTGTGCGAGACGTTTCTCCCTGAAAACCGTACTCCTGCTGGCCGATCAAATGATATCACGTATCGACTACATACACTCACGAGACTTTATCCACCGGGACATCAAACCAGACAACTTCCTAATGGGCCTTGGGAAAAAGGGTAACCTAGTATATATCATAGATTTTGGTTTAGCGAAAAAATTCCGTGATGCACGAACCCTACGGCATATACCGTATCGAGAAAACAAAAATCTCACCGGTACCGCTCGTTATGCCTCCATAAATACCCACTTAGGAATTGAACAATCACGTCGTGACGATCTAGAATCATTAGGCTATGTTCTCATGTATTTCAATTTAGGCGCGCTTCCCTGGCAGGGTCTAAAAGCCGCAAACAAACGACAAAAGTACGAGCGTATATCCGAAAAGAAACTCTCCACAACGATACTGTCCCTGTGCAAGGGTTTCCCCAGCGAATTTGTGAACTATTTGAATTTCTGCCGTCAAATGCATTTCGAGCAACGTCCAGACTATTGTTACTTACGTAAGTTATTCCGTAATTTGTTCCATCGCCTGGGCTTCACCTATGACTATGTATTCGACTGGAACCTCCTGAAATTCGGTGGACCTCGAAATCCAGCCGTTCAGCAGCAACAAGAAGATGGCACCGGTGATGCGAATGCAGCGAGCAAACAGAACCCACAGATTGTCAGCAGTCATACAGCAGTGGTGCCCAGTTCTGGTGGCGGTGGTGGTGGTTTGGTCAGCAGTACTGGTGGTGGTGTCGGCGGTACGCCAATTGTGGGGGCTAGTGGCGCTGGCAGTGGTGCTGTCGGTGTTATCGATGACTCAATGGCCGTGGCTACAAATTCGTCAAGGCCTTACGATACACCCGAACGACGTCCGTCGATTCGAATCCGAGGCGGTCCAACGGTCGTTGTCAGTGACAGTAGAAACAATAAATAATACATTGTCTAAATAAGACGGTACACACATACATACTGGGTGGCGTTTGTTTAAATAGAGCTACTGAAGGATATAACAAACAAACAAACAAAAAAATTAAATAATTAAAAAATAAAAACTGAATTTTTAAAAGAAATGTCGTTCAAGGTGCAAGCATGATCGCCGCCGCACTCTTAACTTCGTCGAAAGAAGAGTTTTTATTAGAGCCAACACAACAAAAGATCAGAATCGTGCATTTTGTTTTATTACTTTTTCCCCTCGTTGAAATCCGCTTAGCCAATCCTAATTCCACGTTTTATATAAATAAATTAAAAAAGAAAAACAAAAAAACCACAACTACTTTGTGAATTAGAGACAGTCCATCTGTGAAATAATCGTGCTTTTGCATTAGTTTCAAACAAAAAAATACAAATACAAATAAACAAATAAATCCTGAAGAAATCCTACATCAACACACGAAAAAAAAAAAAACAAAAAGTAACGGACAACGGAACGTCCCTGTTTAAAAAATAAACGTTTTGCTATCAAAAAGAAAATTCTCTTATTATTTTTTAGTTTTCTTAGCTATAAATACAAAATAAAACAAAAACAAATTTATAAATACAAAAAACAAAATATAAGTAATTAAAGTGAATATCGTAATGAGATAGGAATTCATTATAAAAATTCATTAACAAAACAAAACAAAAAAGAAAAACAATTCATTTAATTCATTCATAGAATTAACCACAACAAAAACAAAAAATGATATAACAATACATATATAATTAACTAAAGCATTTTTGTTGTAAAAAAAAAGAATTAATATTAATAAAAAGAAAAAGAAGTAAAACAGAAGATAAACTAAAAAAAAAAAAAACAAATGTTTTGTATAAGAGTTAGTAGTTTTCAGTTTATTTCCATGTTTTATTTTATTTTTCTCGTTTCAAATTTGTGTTAATTTTTAATTTTTAGGATATTATTTTTTTTTTCGTTTTAAATAAACACATTTTTCATTTACATATATTTAGTTAAACATACATATATAGAAGTGAATATATAAGAAACAAAACAAATTAACAAATTATAAGAAAGAAAAACAAAAAAAATTACACTTAAGTTCGATTTGAATAAACAACAAGAAAAATTGCACTAGTAAACGTAAATAGAATTATAAAATTTTTGGTTTTATTATTTTTTACTTTTTTTTTAAGTTAAATAATTTATTTTGCTTTTAGTATTTTTAATTTGCTCTATGTATTGGTGCACAATTGGATCGTTTTGAGGGTCGATGCTGGTATGTTGTATTGTTTAGCAATTCTAAATTAAAGCGCAGCGACTCAAATAACAAGTCTTCAATTCCACTTTACTTTTCTCGGAGATGAGTTGACCGGTTCCCATGAAAGTTTGAACATAGACAGTTCTCGGCAATCCTCAGGTCGTGACGAAGCCGAAATTTTGAAATTCAATATACACGAGGTGAACGATTGTTTCCCATCTTCTGTAGAAAAATTAACATTAAAATTTGTTCCTAACATGAAGACAGGTGTTCAAAACGCTGGCAGCCGAACAAGCTGATGTGCGCATGCGCCAAACGTGATAAGCATATGGTTTAGATTCACAACTGTCACTCTGCTTTGGGGCACATGTAATAATATGCCCACATTTGTGCACATCGCTTGGTCTATGTAAGAGGAACTTGCAACAATTGCATGTATTATTTATGACACTCACCATACAACAACGCCATTCCCCTTACACCATTTACACCATCGCTTTCAAGGGCTTACATTTTAGAAAGCTGTTGTTGAAATTGGTCCTACTAAGTTTTCACTTGGTATGATCTACGTTGGTTCGTCATGTGTAAAAACTATTGATCGCTTGCGTTTCAATACTAATTTCAACAGCAAACGAATTCTGAAAATCAACAACAAGAAAGAGCTTAGAGCTAAAGAAGCAGACTCGTCACTTTCGTAAATTTATTTCCAAAATATAAACTGAAGTGCACAAATATATCAGATAGCATATAAATAGCAAATAGCATAACACACATCCAATTTCAACTAATAATGCAATTCCGAAAGTTCAATAAAATTTAAAATATTCCAACTAACACCGCTGCTCTTTAGTAGATACTTTTGTACAACCTAGTTATGTAGGTGGGAGATTAACATTTGCTTATCCATTTGGGAAAACTTTCAAGGGCTCAAACAAATTCAAAAAGGTGGTAATTTTTGACAAAATCGATTGTGTTGTTGAACGTTCTAGGTTCAAATGATTTCGAGAAAGTCGATCAACTGTGAAAAGAAACTGATGTCATCTCTACTGCAACAGAGTAGTCATATGGCTTGAAGTGATGGGTAGTGAAAATGACATCAGGAATGGCAGTAATACCAATAATTCCCCTCCGGATACCATCTCCGGAGCAAAGATCGAAACCTAACACTACCTGAATTTCAAAATTACTACACTAACACTAGCGCCGTGTGAATAGCATCATAAGGGTATTCAGTATCCCTTGAGCGTGAGTGAATTAAAAAAAAAAACGAGCTATCGGTCCCTTTCATAAGAATTCCTACACCAACCTCAAACTTAGATGGGATGATATCAGGAGACTTATGGGTCTCCTTTCAAGCTACTGCCAACATAGACATCCTACTTACTTAAGGCGCCGCTACAGTCCGGGGTGGACCTGGGCCTCAAACAGCAAACGTCTCCAACCATCTCGAACTGTAGCTAGCTGCCTTCAGTTTCGCATGCTTAGTTGGTAGATGTCCCCTTCCACCTGCGTGCACCACCTGAGCCACGGTCCCAAATATCACCTAAACAAAATTCAAGGAACTGAACACCGACACTGAGGAGACACCTAGAGGAGAATGAAACTGCTAATCACGTACTATGGCAGTGTGTCGCTCTGTGTAAAACTGGGTTGCAAATCCTCAATAAGGAAATTCTCACTTCGGGGGATTTACGAAGTGCATCCATGTGGATTATTTCACACTTCATTAGGAAGATTGAACAAATCCAAGTGCTTCAAAAACCCAGCATTGATTTTATGTCAGAAATCTCTGATAATTCCTTTAAAAAAGCGTTTGTCAAGTTGCCTTGTTTTGGCAAGTGCCGAGCAGTCACAGAGAAAGTGGAATAGGGTTTTGTTTTAGTGTGAATTGTCGCAACTACGGCAGTAAGGGTTGAGCGGAATGACTTACTTGGCAGCGTGTTGACCGATTGGCCAGTGTTCCTTGCTAATTGGTGTGATTCTTGCTGTCTCGGTGCAGCTTCTGTTGATTAAGTCATTCGTCCTGTTTTTATTGTGGGTGGGATATGGCACAGGTTTCTAGACTTTTTCACCTAGAGTTGGCAATAGAGAGAAAGTGTTGGGTAGTTTTACTCTTGGTGAGTCCCATCGGGGAGCAGACTGACTCCGCAAGAGAGGCATCAAAGATTGATCCACATCTGGCAAGCGCGTCGCCTCTTTTGTTCCCCTCTACTTCCATCTGGTAAGTAGTATCATATTATTTGAAAAGAAGTGCAAATGTGGTGAAACGTTTTTAAAAATTGTATTCCTATTCTATTATTACATCTAAAAGAGCAATAAGCCGTACGTCGGATTTCTTATGGCTGGCTAAACCCATTGCGCTTTGAAATCAGTAGGTAACGCAGTGACCAGCTTTAAATACTCTACAGTGTATTGCGAATTGAGGGGGTAAGTGGAAACGTGATACAAGAAGTTGGAATCATTTTTTTTTTGTTTTCCTTTTTAAAGATGTGAGCGAGAATTTACACTAAACAGTATTACCCTAGGCAATCCTCATACAGTTTATTACGTCCCTTTTTTCATTCAGTCTCTCAATTGTTACTAAACGATTTCAGTGTACCAATACATAGTTCACAAAGTGGTCCTTTATTCGCCGAAACTCATTACATTTTTATCATAGTAGAGATGCCAAATCGTACCTTGCAGCACTGCCATAAATGGGATAGTCTAAGTGCATTTTAAACACTACTAAGCCTATTCTTATTCATATTCGTTTTCGTTCTATTTTAAATTTGATTATTCCCTCTGATTATACCTACATATGTTTGAATTATTATTATTTTTTGTTTACAAGCAAAACATAAGAAAAAATAAAAAAAACTTTACCTCCTGCAGTGGTTTTTTGTTTGGTATTTGGTTCAATTAAAATAAATTCAATAAAAATGTCCACTATATTTCTGACATACAATTTAGTATTGTATGAATATCTTATTAAAACAATATTTATTGTACAAAACTTATAGACCAGAATAGATTAAAATAAATTTTGTAAATTACATAACTAACCAGGTATTTCCCAAACAGAAATTTAATTATACAAATTATAAATAAAGTAAACAATTAGCATAAGTTAAAAAAAAAAAACAACCAACTCCTATATGTAAATTTATTTAAGATATAAGCATAAGTGGCAAAGCTTAGTTAATACGGTAACAATATGATATTAAAACAAATTAACAAAACAAAGGGGAGAACAATTTATTCTTTTCACCTCAAACTCACTTAATTTTCTGTTTTTTGCATACAAAAAGTAATATAAGCTCATTCATATACAAAATGTTTACATAACAAAATTATAAAACTAATTTCATATTACATACCACAAAAATATAATAAGCATTGTGTAAAAAAATATAAAGAAAAAACTAAATAATAAATTACATTTAACATTTTCATTATACACAATTAAAACACAAACAAAATTATTGTGCATTGAGAAGTGATAAAAAGCAAACAAATCGTTAAATTATTATCTTCATTATACAGAAGACAGGAATATAAATGTTTTTATTCGGAATCATTAATTTAATTTTTTTTTTTTAGCTAAAGTATACACATTAATCTTCACGCTTAGGATATACAATTAATATTTTAATTAAAATGTAGTTCAATTATGATTTCATTTTATACCACAAAAGTGGTAAATGGTTTACTTTAATGGAAGTTTGTCCTAAATATTTGCGTAGTTACTTTAGGCTTATGCGCTGGGCGCCTCCTTTTTATACTTAACTTTTATACCCTGAGATAGATTTGCTCATCGTACAAGAGTAAAATGCTTAACGTATTAACTTATTTGTTCGATCAACACTAAAAGATTTGGAAGTTTCTGTTTGATGCAGGACGGTTTCAAAATCATACTCCAATGAACCTGAGGCCGGATGCCAAAGCATTGTCTTCTAAGATGACTTATCGTTTTGTCGTAATTTTTGCATTATTCCCTGCATACACACCATTTGTAGAGAAAAACCCCCAGACTCTAACGGAGCCAGCACGATGCTTAACCGTGCGCATTACACAGTCTGACAGCATTTGTTCGCCTTTTTTAGCCAAAAATCTCAAAACTTCAATTCGTCAGTCCAAAGCACTGTTCTGAAGCCTTTTTCTGTCCAGTGTCGATATCTCAGAGCCCATTATACATTATCAGCAGCTCGAAGAAAAGAAATCTCCCTGCTACTCGTCCATAGAGTCCAACTTCTCTCAATCGCTTTTGCATTGTACTGACAGATAGAGGATTTGACTGGCTTTCATTAGCCTCTTAGCAGATTTCCTGTACCGTTTTTCTTCTACTTCGCTTGCTCTTATCCAGACTTCGATCTTTTCAACTGGGATACTATCTCGTGCTTTGATACCAGAGGTTTCAGATATAAGTCCTTCGTGTAAATAGATCAGGCATATGTTTTAGATTACAATAGCCCAATTACAAATACCAATATTTGGCGCGATAGCTCGTATAGAGCCAAGGTCTAGCTTCTCGCAAACATTAAAATTGTTCACACGAATGGATTAAGAAGCTTTTTCATGAGAGATATACTCGCGGAAGTTTGTCATTGCATATTGAGAGGTGCCTCTTAGTAATTCAGCTGAGATTCGAACCTGTGCCAGTCCGCTTAGCTGTTCAATGAACTAACTACTTAGTCACGGCGAAAAAAAAAACCAACTAATCCTAATAAAACAGTTGGAGTCGGCTACACAGATAGTGTTTGGATCTCTTAAAACATGAAAGTTTCCTGGATCTGGGGTTTTTAAGCCGATTTCGAATGGTGGATTCAGAAGTTTCACAAGATAAATTATCCTCTTGGAGGTTTGTTACCTATCAAGATGTGATGCTGGCAAAAAACTTATTGCTTGTTGCGGATGATGACGAACTAGATACTGTTCACTGACTTTTACCGATACTTATCATATGTAAGAAAACATCACCTACGAATGACTATGGTCATCGACGTTGTCGATAAAGCTTGGCCTCGACACTAAAGCCAGTGAACAGTACCAACACCAGGTACCAGGTCGCAACCAATTTTAACGTTCTTTCCTAAATTGGGCGCATACTAATAATTTTTCAGAGCCTATTGTGTCGTGGATTAAGCATAACTTAGGCAATATATCTAAGCACATCATTTACCATACCTTTCAGGACATTCATACATATGTACATTAATTTATTGTTTGCACTCTAAATAAAAATAAATAAGCAACTGTGTCGTTAGCACACGGATATAATTGAATAACACAAAATATACAAACTTGATTAATAAGGGACTGTATTATAGATAAATAAAGAAAAAAATAATAATAATAGATAAGTTTTTAAATAAATAATTTATTCAATTTTAATACAAGTTGTTATTTCATTTTGGTTAAATTTGTTTGCTGTTTATTTTTATTTTTTTATTACATTACTCTTTTGTATGCAACAAACACTATAGTCGTTGCAAGTAAACTTTAAATTTAGAATTAAATCAAAGTATTAGATTAACAAATGAAACAAAATAATAATAATGAGTACCGAAACAAACAAGAAAAAAAAAAGCCGAACAAATTCACAGGATCACGAATAAAAGTATAAAACGATTTGCAAAATATTGAAGATGAGTGTTTATTTCTTAAATTTTAATAAAAAAGAAGATTTAAAGAATCTTGGTTCAATTTAGTGCAGCTAGGGAGGGGTATTAACACTTAACTTTAAATGAAATGCAATATTCCTCGAAATTGAAATGTCTTCAGCTCTGTTTCTTTGTCCACGCTAAGTAGGTACAATTGTATATAGCTCTGGTGCTGGCCGGTAATCTGAATTGGAAAACAAATACGCCTGATCGTATCACTCTTCTAAAAGGGCTTTGAGCAGATGGAGAATCTATCCTTAGGAGAATCCATCCTTAGGTAATGCTACTTATGCAAGGCATTATGGTCTAGTGGACTGCATTAGATAAAGTTAGCTACGTCAACCTCCTTAACAAACTTCAAATAGCAATATGGAGGTATTTGTATAAGCGAAGCTATGTGGTCCACCCTTATCGGGGTTCTGGAAATCATGCTACACATTTTCCCACTAAATTATTATGGCAGGGAAGCTTTGTGGCTTAGTGGTTAGGTATGTGAGCCGGCGAAGAGGAGTTCCCCTGCGCCACACTCAGGTATCTGAGACCCATTGTGCTAGCTATAGGGGCAAATCTTACCCTTAAACGCTACCCGCATAAAAAACGTACTAGTAACTACTTACTGCGTCAGTGATACAAACCATCCTGTGGATTTAATAAAGCTGTTAAGGCTTAGTGGTTAGTGCGTTGGACTGCTAAGCGAGAGGACACATGTTCGATCCTCAAAACCCAAACGTTTTCCCACGGGATCACCTCTTCGTAGGTATGATAAACCTGTCATGAAAAAGCTTTTCAATCCGCCGTTCGGAGTCGGCAATAAAAACTGGAGTTGCCTTCCATTCGTGGGAAAAATTTAATACGCACAACATGAATGGTTGTGAGAAGCTAGGCCTTGGCTCTCTATGATGTGTCGCGCCAAATATTTGTATTTATGAATAGCACTGAGGTAGGAACTCCAGAATATTTCCGAAAATGGATAAAAATTAAATATGGAATCTAACCCAAAAATCAAGATGATTCCATTGATACTGACAATGGAACTAAATTGGGCCAAGTGAATCCGACGAATTGGGTGGATAACTATTTACCCTAACCTCTAGTGTAGCAAACAGAAAAAGAGAGCGGCACAGTAGAACCGAACATTTCTTTGCGATTTATGCCCACTCGCTTGCCCTTGATATTTTCATGACAAATTACGATCTAGGAGGTTTGTCATTGCATGTCGAAAGAAATGTTCCACGAAAAAATCACTTGGTTGTTTTTTGCTGACTCGCACCTTCAGTGACTCTTGTCTGAAGAAATAAGTGGTTCTGTATTCTTCAGAAGGCCAATCTTTGTGTTCCGTATAAGGGATACAGACTGATTTTCCTGATGCCATCTGCAAGAAGCTCCTTTCTTATGGGTTGCCTTGACCAATAAATACTGACGAAGAGTTGACTCATCCACACGCCAAGTCACTCTAAAGTTAATTTATTTCAAATAGTTTGTAGGTACTTTCTAATATGCTAAACAAAATTTTTTTTTTTCAAATCAACGAAGTTATTTTCTCTTGAAGAGATTCCTATCCGTGGTTAGATGATCTAAGCATGTGCCTATCGAACCTTAAAACTCGTTCATTTGAATAACAACACCCAATTGCGTGAATGGAAAATGATAATATAAGCGAGGAATTTATTGAAAAACTTTGTAAAAACATGTTTAAAAGAAAATGAAATCAATTTAATTATGCGTATAGTTAATAGGAATCCCACTCAAGCCTTTTTGAATTTTTGCCGGCTCCGTGCATCCCAATTCTGGATCCAAACCCTTCCACGTTCGATCCTCAAATGTCAGACCATTACTTGTCTCCATTAGATGCATTTTGGACATTTGTGCAACTGTCTGTGTACCATTTTCAACAATTTCTGAACCATTTTCAATAGCAGAACTACGAACTCTACCACTAACTAAACTAACATCAGTTTCAATAACATCAGCGGCCTTAAACTCCAAATAGTTGCTTCCTTCTGGAAGAATTTGCTTAAAATCAGTCACATAGGCCTCTGGGTATTTCATGTACCAAGCGGGATTTAGTGCCATTTCAGCTTCGAATACGGAAACGATTGGTTTGTAGAATTCCTTTGAGGTGTACATGTTATTAAAAGGACATCCGATCATGACGAAACAATCGATTTCGAGGAAGTTTGCCAACTTTGCTGGATTAATACGACCAACCGATATGATTTGTGTTTTAATTCCGTGAGTTTTGGCCATCTCTTGAATGCGAGTGACCACATTTAAATATCCATCGGAAGTGAGAGTGGCTACGATTAGACCCAGCATTTGGGCATCTTTACACTTTTCGATGTAAAAGTAACGACGGCGGATGTAGCTGGCTACGAGTGGATTTTTCTCTTCAAATAAATTCGATTCTGGTGTGTAGATGTACCATTGTGCAGCTGAAAATGAAAAGAAAAACAAAATATTAATTTTGACTGCAAAATGGGAAATATGGAATGAAAGTTATGATAACTGAAATCAACACTTTATCGAATAAATAACCACCTAAACATAGTCAAGTCTTGATTTACCACTATAGATTCTTGGTAACGCCCAGATCTTCATTGCTTGGTATACCCCAAGAATTAGGAATGCAACTTACGATGAATCACCAAGCTTCGCATAATGAATCTTGACCACATCATGACAGTACTTGAGAAGCCTCGACTTTATCCCAATCACGGTTTACGTTTTTAAAGCGCATGGCTTTCTTTTGCACTGGTTATTAAGATCCTTGGTAACATCTCGTTCCACGGCTATTCCGGCATTTGAGAGTTCGCTGTTTACTTTTACTCTCCAAGTGTTTCCACTCCTGAGGTTTTCGATATACTCATCCAATCCGTGGTTTTTCGATATGATTCAGCCTAGATAGCAGAAGGAGTCGACATCGCATATTACGGAGCTGTTATTCTTTAGCTCAATAGCTTAGGGACAGATTTCGTTGGTCCATGGCTTTTCAAGTGCTGGCGTAGTATTTTAGCAACTTCTATGCCCTACTTAACTTCAAAGTATTTACATGCATAGAACAAGGGTTATTTTCCTTACCTTTCGATGTAAGCGAGAGATTAAAGAATCGATTATTATCCGCGCCAATGAAAACACAGATCCTTTCATCAGAAGAATCATTTTCAACTTTAGAGTCTTCGTCAAAAGGATACGTTTCAATAGAAACATGTGTACCATAGAGTGTTTCTTTTACTTTCCCAATAAAATTCTCATCCGTCACTTGCTCTAATATGTAATGGTATCCAATGTCTAAATAAATCGATATAGCTTTTCCCCCATTCTTCAGTTTTTCTAAATGTTTCAGAAATTCTTCAATCGCAAACGGTAGTTCTGGAAACATGTACAATACAGGTAGACGAGAAACTTTGCTGCGACACGCATTACCAAAATGAACCAAACTGTCGGCTTCAACATGAGCTGCAGCTATCTGGAAAAACAAACACTTGATACACCTTTCCAAAATACAGCATGATAGGATAATATTTACTTCATCAACACAACAGCTTCCATAGGATGTATCAGCCAGGACAAAGACATTCGTTTTGCATTCAGAATTTAAGCTATCCGAGATTTTAACACTGTGTGGAAGATAACTGTCGGGAAATTGAAGGCATACCTAAAGTGTACAACAGAATTAAACTGAGGACTACATTCAAGGAAAACATAAACAAACATTTCTATAGTTATTTTGTTTTATCCAGCCACAGCAAACTTTTTGATGTTTTTCAGACCAAATCTGTTCGAAGGGAATATCAAAATCGTTGTCTGTTTCTGCTTGTCTTTCAAGTGATACACTTTCAGATGTTGAAAAAGCGGAAGTGGTCATAGTATTTTGTTTATTTATTTTACTGGCAAGATATGATATATGTTTTTATCAAAAACACTTTGTTGCAAAAAATATACTTTTACTGCTTTGACGTCCACACGAAAAATTTGTGAGACTTCTTTGTACGTAGTATTAACAGGGATGTGTTTGATGTTCTTATGTCTTCCATTTAAATATTATTTTTTTTAAAGATTCCCATTTTGACACAAGAAAGTTGTTTCAATATCGATGGCTGGAAATTAGTTGCACACTAATATCGTAAAAGACTTTGGCTAACAAAACGACACCAATCTTCAATTTTTTGGCTTTTTCTGGACCTTTTTCATATTTGGTAAAAGATGAAAAATTGATACACAAGCCCTAATTCGTAACTTCGCTCATTCAACAGATTCTTAGTTTTCATCCGTTCGTCATTAAGGTTGTAAAATAAAGCCACACACAAAATGTGATTATGAACATATAGCTGTCCGACAAATTGAATCTCGTTTAAAATATCCTAGACAAACTGCGCTGAGCAGCATTTAAATTAATTTCGATTTGGCATCACATCAAATATGTCATTTCTGTGCCGGGGTCGGTAATATTTGACATTTCACATTTGTGTAGCCGAATTTTCAAGCTTGTTTACTTTTTTCATAAAGATTTTGTTAAATATAAGAATAAGCTATATAAAATCTTAAAAATGGGACGAAAAAATGCATCAATAGAAGAGTTACAAAGTTTCTTTAAATCACACAATAAAATAAAAGAACAGAAAGCACATACTTCCAAGGTGTGTTTGTTGGAAACTTGTGTTCAAGAGAATTCACTAAATTAATAATTTTACTTTCAAGGTACATTCGGTTGGTTGGAGTTGTGATGGAAAACGTCTAGCATCAGGGTCTTTTGATAAAACAGTTGCAGTATTCACATTAGATCGAGAGCGTGTAGTTAGTCTTGAAATGATTCTGATCTATGAGCAGAAATTTAACATTTTATTTTAGAATAAAGAAAGTACATATCGTGGACACACTGGATCGGTAGACCAACTCTGCTGGCATGCATTCACACCGGAACTATTGAGCACTGCTAGTGGAGATAAAACTGTTCGTATTTGGGATATCCGTGCTGGAAAATGTTCAACAGTTACGAATACAAAAGGCGAGAACATCAATATAACATGGTCACCAGATGGTAAAACTATTGCTGTTGGGAATAAGGAAGATTTGGTGACGTTCATTGATACAAGGACAAACAAAATTCGTGCTGAAGAACAGTTTAACTTTGAGGTGAGCTTACAAACCGTATGGTCTATGGAAAAATTATAAAAACTTGTTTGGACTCACTTGTAGGTGAATGAAATCGCATGGAACAACACTAGTGATATGTTCTTCCTCACAAATGGTCTCGGATGTGTTCATATCTTAAATTATCCAGGTCTGGAGTTGCAACATGTTCTTAAGGCGCACCCAGCCACCTGCATATGCATTGAATTTGATCCCACTGGTGAGTAACAACTCAAGATATTGTGTAAAAAAAAAAAAGTTAATGATTGATTTTCAGGAAAATATTTCGCAACTGGATCTGCAGATGCACTTGTATCTATTTGGGATGCCAACGAATTGGCTTGCTTAAGAGTTCTTTCACGTCTCGATTGGCCTGTGCGTACAATTTCATTCAGTTATGATGGAAAATTGCTAGCATCTGCTAGTGAAGATCTAATGATTGACATAGCTCACACTGAAACGGGTAGGTTTCTGTTTTTCTAAAGCGTATCTGGATGTGTAGTAAAACGTTTTAAATTTTTAGGTGAGAAAATCTCGGACATTCCTGTTGATGCAGCCACATTTACTGTGGCTTGGCATCCAAAGCAGTATTTGCTAGCATATGCGTGCGATGACAAAGATAGCTGCGATCGACGTAGAGAGGCCGGAAATCTAAAAGTCTATGGGTTCTCTGAATAAAGTCTAGAAGTTTTGCTTATTATCGCAAATAAAAACACGTTTCATGGCTGTATAGACAAGCGAATAATTTTTGTGTCATCCGTTGTCTTACAAAGTATGCAGATGCAGAACCCTATTGTTTCTTTGTGTTTGTTGAGGTCGCATTCAATGCTAAATCGCCTTACTACATAAAAAAAAAGAACAAGTTTCCGGAGTAGTATTTAATTATGTTTATTGTTTCAATGGGCAACATCCTTCAGATCATTGGCGACGTTATTTCTCATTAACTAACTTCATCTATACATCTTGGGTAGTTGATAACAAATACGCTTCTCTTGTGTTTTGGTTTGCCGGGATAATTGTTTATTAAATAACTGCGTGCGTCTCTGTTCTAAGCTTAGACCCTAAGCCAGTACAAGCTGGAACGAATTCTGTTGTAGTCGGGAAGATTCTCAGTTGGTCCGACAGCAGCAACAGCTGGACATCTATCGTAGATGTACTTCATGCAAACATCACGTATGTTATCAACTGTCACAGAGTCGATACGTCGTTCCAGTTCGTGCAATGGGATGCGACGATTATAGCAAAGCATCTGACGACCAATATCCTCACAAATTGGAGTTGTACCGTCCAATTGCAACAACAAGTTGGTTTTCAAGAGGTTCTTGGCGCGTTCTACCTCACCAGCGGTGATCATTGTGCAAAGGCGCATCCATTCTTGTGTCACATTGTAGAGCATAAACTATGTGGATTCAAAGTTGTACAAAATAGGAGATTGGGAATGGTTAACGAATATACCTCGTTTTGGAGTGGGTCACAGACCCAGTAGATGCCCCAGAGACCGGTGTCCTTGTAGCAAGTGTTGAACGACTGGAAACTGTGGCAAAGGTCTAAAGAAAACTATTAGAACCCGTCATGCGATTAGTGTTTCTGTACTTACTGTCTTCCGCGCTGGCACGAGCCAAGTTGGAGGCGTTGTTTGCACCACCGCCTTGAGAACGATCCCAAGCTCCGATCAAGGTACTGGCGACCATCAATGGGATGTTGTCTTGATCGGTCCATCCACAACTTTCAATGGCAATAGCGACGTGAGTTAGAGGCAGCGAATCATCACGAACACGGATTTCGGAACCAGTGAAACGGCATGGGCTGACTACTGGCGGCCTGCCATCGTAAGTGTTTTCTAAACTGCCAAGATTTTGTTGTGCCAATTGTACAAGTTTATCGTGGTCAACACCACCGGCGCCAGACAAAACAATGCTAGAGGCCTTGTAGTGGTTGTTGATGTAATCCGACAAGTCACACTTCCCAATGGATCTACAAGTGTTCCCAAAGTTATTGAAGTAAGCACATAACAGAGAATGTTTACTCACTTGATGTTATTTGTAGGGCCCAAGATGGTCTGTCCCAACGGAGTTCCCTGATAGGCAGTTGCATGCAAGTGATCAAACACAACCTCTTGCAAATTGCTCTCAACTTCTTGCATCTCGCGCAGAATCACAGAACGTTCACGTTCGATTTCAGATTCACCCAACTTTGAATTTTGGATGATGTCGGCGAGGATTTCCACAGCCTTTGGCACATCCTTTGACAAACATTTTGCGTAGAACACAGTCTGCTCGCGGGATGTATAGGCATTCAAATGGGCACCCATGTTTTCGACTTCGAGTTCCAAATCGGTTTGCGAACGCTTGGCAGTTCCCTAAATTAAAGATTTTTCGATTAATTCGTGGTACTATAGGGATCAAGTTTATGGAATGTACCTTAAATGCCATGTGTTCCAAGAAATGGGCAACACCATTGTTTTCTGCACTTTCAGATCGAGAACCAGCATCGATCCAAAGCCCAACCGTGGCAGTTTGGGCACCTGAATCCTCGCTTGCTACACGGAGACCATTATCCAACTGGGTGAATTTGGTAGCAGGGATGTTCACCAAAGTCTTCTTGAGACTGGCAGCATGGGATGCCTTGTACCGCTGAAAGGAAAAGAAAAATTTTCATAATCAACAACATAACCTTAAATGTTTTGAAAACAATTTTAAAGGATTTCTAAGGATCAAATCTTGTGGTGTTTTTTGTATTTCCAATAAAATTTAGTTTATTTAACAAAAACATGTGTTCCTTTTCAGTCATCAAGGGATAATTGTCAATTTTTCTTGAAAATTACGTAATGTCAGTGCAATGTAACAACCGATGGGGCTGTCTCGCATACATTATTATGAAATTCTTTTCTTTCTTACCTGACTAAAGCTAGTTCCTTTGGTAAGTTGTCGCAAATTATTTGGAAGTGTTAACACACGCAACGCCATGGCTTAGGGATGAAAATCTCTATTTCAAGATTAAAGTTCTTTTGGACAAATATGAGCCACTTGACGGTGGTTCAAGAAAATTTTCGTAGCAAAAGGACTGAAGTTAGTCTAAGTTGCGAGTATCGATTAAGCTGTCACTCGAATGACGTTTTCTGCGCGGATAAGTTGTGAAATTTTAAATTGTACAAGAATAATAAAAAGTCAGTAGTAGAAGTCTGGATAAAAATTTATTGTACCTTTTTATAATTTTCAAGTTTATAAGAAGTTTCGAAATTTAAATTAAATTGGTAAGTGTTTTCTTATGTTCTTGATTGTCATAGAATCGTAAGATTTTACAAAAATGAATACCGAAAATAATACACCACAAAGGCCGTCTTGTAACAAGGTCCACAGGAGCGCCCGCGACCAAAGGAGAGTAGGTGTGGTCGCGCTTACTATGTTTTACTGAACGGCTTCCCTCCAGGATGTAGGGCGTCATGAAGTTAGAACTAGACTATACACCATCGGCCAACCATTTATCAACAACCTAAAAGAACTTATCAGCGTATAACTCTCATCGAAATATTAAGTTTCCTTAGATGGGGATCTCTGGTTAGCTTTCACACGCTTACATAATCAGGTAACTAGAGGTCACGGTATTAAAATGGGACCTTTGACATTAATTGGGCCCGTGTTCGCTAATTGCAGGAGTGGAGACTTTTTCTTATGCCGCGTCTAACCTTATTAACTTAGTTATGATAGCGCTTATAAACTTACTTATGGAGCTGGGCCGCAACCAACAAGCTTCTCTATCCAACTCGATCGTTGACAACCTGCCTCCGGTATCGCACGACAACTTGGTATAGGTCCCTTTCCACTTGCGGTCGCTACCTGAGTCGCGATCTTATTCCGCGATGGTTTTGAAGACCCTATGCACCGTGTAGCGCTAGTCTACATCAGCCATGTTCGTCATTGTATCTGGACTTTTCAGACTAGGTCTTTGAATAGATGGGATTGAAGGATTTTTCTCTCAACACATTCGAGGGTGACTATATGCATTCTTGACAAAGTCCATGCTTTTGCGCTATAGAGCTGCGATGATTAGGGCCCATACTACTAGCTTTTTTAAAAACAGCGCTTGGCAAGAGTTATTCTGCGTTTGATTTCAGTTTCGATGTCGTCTGATAAATTGCCATTGCCTGGTGATGTCATAGTCTCCACATTTTATTCACCGCGTCGCTTATTGAACTCAATCAGACCGCATGAAATTGTACAAAAATGAACTTAATTTCATTAACTATGATACAATGCATGCACTCCTGTGCATTCAATTAAACCTTCAAGGGAATTTATTGAATTTTCAGTTTTTAATCGACAATCAGCTATTAACCAAGTACGGTGGAGTTGTTAATAATTGTCCGCTTCCTTCATCAGCCTCAACCTCTGACCAAATAAATCAGTCAATGTTTTAATTTGGTGACATACATACCTACAACCAATTTGCGGAAAAAAAAAAAACGTCAATGGGTAAGTTAACTTCATGCGCGTATGCAACTCAGTGTGAGTAATGCCATCCGCAGTAACCACGTTTATAGGCAGCAAAAAAAAAAAAAGGACGAACCACTCAGAACAGAAACTGAGGACAGTCAACTAGCAAAAAAGAAAAAAATTGTAATTATTTTTAGATTGATTTTGCATGACGAGCGGCTTGTGCTGATATTGATGCATCAGCTCGTTATGCCGTCAAAATTTATTGTAATTGAAATATGTATTGCACACAGAAGTGTTCGAGGGGTGGACAGCGACGCACGGTGATGACATCAAATTGAAAAATAGTAAAAAAAAAGAAAGGATGGGCTCGAAACACCATCGAGGAAAAAAAAAAAACCAAAAATAAATTAAATTTGTCCATCATACCCATGCCATAGCCAAAGGCGAACATGACAGCCAGCAGTTCAGCTGGTTTATAGGGTGATGGAATGTCACATTGAACTTTTTTTTGTAAGCTCTCCTAGTCGGGTGTTAGCTTGTTAGCGTTTAAATTGTAACTTCAGTGACATTTAATTAAATATCACGTTCTGTCAGTTCAAAACAAAGAGTTTTTGCTGAAAGTCTAAATAAAAATTTGATCCAAGTTCGTAGAGGTTGTTGACATTGACATTTGACTACGATTAAAAAGTGGAAGTGGTGCACCTCACTTCGGGTCAAAGACTTCACTGACAGCCATGTGACAGATCAGATCTTTTCGCTTATTAAGTTTCATTTGTTGGAAAAACGTGTCAAATGTCAAAATTTTACTTACTTTACTTAACGGGCTTCCGGGCCGCGGAGGGTCTCTGCCTGAGACTCTGCACCCTTCCATCCTCTTTGATTCAGAGTACGCTGTTTCCAGTTTTCCGGACCAAGTGCTTTGGTACCTGCGACAACTTTGTCCGGTCTTCCTCGAAAATGACAGAAGGACCATCTAAAGGTTTACCAAGAAGCTAACAAGTGGATGCTGCTTAAACGGCGGACAAAAGCTGCCTTCGGATTCATATCTAAAACCTGAAAAAGGGATGTTTTCAACACTAGAAACAAGCTGAGACTGTTTCGTTCCATCGTGCAACAGAACTTGTTTACAGGTGTTACTTGAAGAGCAACCACTGCTGTCACTTGTAAGCTGCACAACTTCGTAAATTTTCAGAATTTTGAGGTAAATTGAGGAGAACCGGTCAGGAACCAATACTTCGGTAAAGGAATTGGCAGTGGATCGGGCAGACCCTACGGTGCAAAGACAACTCCGCCGCGATGTATGTTGTTAATAATGAAATTCACTAAGAAAACCTACAATAGTTGAGGAGGAATCTTGGTCACTGGGGATGAGTGGGAAGTAGGCTTTGGAGACGTCATGCGCCCCCTCGTGGGGTGAAAGGATTTAAGTCAAGTTGAGCTGAGAAGGATAGAAATATCCCTTAAAATCTAAAGAAAAAGAAAGATAAATGGTTTAGCGGAGCAGAGTTCAGGGGTCGAATTACGGCATCAGTGATCGAATAACTCGTCACGTAAAAATGAGCATTATGATCATTCCGACGTAATAATGCTCGTTTTTACGTGACGAGTTACTCGATCACCGATGTCGTAATTCGGCCCCAGCTTTGAAGTTTGTGAATCCTTAGCTATTTTTTAACAAAGGTGGAGAAGCCAAAATGGAAGCTAAGACCGTAAGTGATAAGCTCCACTAGAAGTTACAAGCATAAAGCGAAAAACCCTTTTGTGAAGAGACTACTTTTGGTAATACTTACTGACTACTTCTCCAAGATGAAGAAACGTTGGAAATATTCTGCACTAGTTATATTCTAGCATTTGCTTGGAGCTAAGACCAGAGAATGAGTATGAGAGGAAAGAAAGACAAGGTAGCTTCCCTCGACAACTTTGTATACTTTCATGACCAATTTTTACCTTGGGCTTCAAGAACTTATAGAATACTTTTGGTTGTCATTAATCGATTCCTTATAAATGCTGTAAGAAACAAAAAGATTGATTGTTGGTTAGATACAAAGCCTATCGAAAATATCCTGTAGCTCTAAGCGTAGCTACAGTAAAAGAAATTTGTATTCCTGGCCCCGTATCCCTTTTGTTTTTTTAGTTTTATTTTTTTCCTTTCAATTTATCATCATTCAACCGCACATATCAAATTATTCCCCATACGGTGGATAGCCTAAAGGCTCCCAGGCCATGACTATAACAATGTCACTGGACAGAAACTGAATTTAAAAAAGGCCCAGGTTGGTTTAGCTCCCAGCGCCTGCTTTGCTATTAGACGTCTCGAAATGGATGACCATAACAGAAAAAAGAAAAGAAAGAAACTCCCAAAACATAGAGGTAGATAGTCTTACCGTCCCAGCTAAAAAGTTGTTCATTTCTTTTCGGGGAAGGTCGGCTTTGAAATGAATTTCTTAAAAAATTCTGTGGGTGCTTTCATTTAACCAATATACAGACCCACGCAGATGGAGAAAGATGGATATCAATAGAAAGTATCGCCTTTCATTTCTCATGTCGTGTTTGGTAGGTGAATTTAGCAGGAGCAGAGATTTTGCCTCCTTCCATTCCAAATATTTCTTCGCATGAATTTCAGATTATTTATTGGGTTCGGAAAAATATATCTTTATCCTTACGGCGACGAGGATATTTTGTGATTTTTTTCTGTTTTTTTTTTTTTTATATCTATTTTGTCTGGGATTCCCTTTTTGACAGATTGCCCCGAGGATGTGAGATTGGTAAGTATAGAAACCTCTCAATGGAGTTTAGTATTTGTTTCTTAGGAAATGTGAAGAGTAACAAAATAAAAAAAAATAAAAAATTGTAACCGAAGAAGAAAACATTTTAAAAGGTCTACACAATTTGGTTCGTTACTCACAATCAATGCCAATGGATTCCTTTTATTTTATTTTTATGTTTAAATCGAAAAGGAGCATCGGTTTTGGGATTCCTTTTTCGTTTTACAAAGAATTTAGTTTTGTGTAATTTCGTGTTGCCAGGAGTGGGTAGCAAATCGACTGATTGACTTGATATTAAAAGATTGTTTAAGTGGATTAGGCGATTATACTTTGATTAGCTTTTTTGTTTTTAATTAGCTAAAAAAAAATAAAAATTGTAATTATATTTGTGGTACCTAATTCTTATTATCATTTGAGAATAGAATAAGAACAAACGAGTTCAAGGACAAATATTGTTTTCGAGTCTGCATTTGGTTTGAAGAACGATACCAGAGCTGTAAAAGAATGCATTCATTTGAGAATTTAATTCTTATGATTTTACTGAAAAATGAATTCATTCATTGTTTTCATTTGGTGACTTATAAGTTTAAATCACCATTCATTTTGAAGTCATTGAATAAGCATTCAATTTTTGCATTCAATGAATGACAGTCAATATTTCCATTCATTTGCATTTTTTTGCATTCATTTGAAGTCTTTTGCATTCAATTGCTAATCCCATTCATTTGTATTCATTTGAAGTCTTTTGCATTCATTTCCATTATTTGCTTTAGCAGAATTTAGATTAGTTTCTCCTTGGATTTCTGATAAACTTCCAGAGAGCGAGAATCAGTGCTCAACAGTTTTGGAGAAGATAGTTCGGTTTCTTACTCGTTTTTCTACGGAATCTGCAAGTAACATTGATTTCTAGGCTCATATCCCTAAGATGTATGGAGTAACCTGATGTGGCATAGTGGGTGATTTCTAGAGCTAGCTCAACACTTTCAGGACAACTTTTCTTTAGCAAATGAATGAAAATGAAGTGCATTCATTTCGCATGAATTTAATTGGGTGCATTCAGTGAATGCATTCCCAAATGAATGCATTCTTTTACAGCTCTGAACGATACAACCCACAAGCGTTTAAGACCCAGGTGAATCCGTACATCCTTCGTGTCACCTCTAATTTCCCTTATACCCTTGCTCTAAAGGGTTTATGACTACCCTTAATATTACTACGGTATAAAAAAAAGCTTTGAATGAACTCAGGGTACAAAATGTATGTAGATCCTTAAGAGAAAGACCTAAGACCAATGAGTCTGTCTTCTATCGTCTTCTGAAAATGCCGGAGAAACTGAAAGGCACTCATTTTCGCTGCAGTATAAATCCAAATAAGCTGTCGGCCTCTCAACTTGCGTGTATCAAAGGGAAATCGGCTGAAACTATACTACACTCGTTGGTACGTACCACCGAAAGAACATGGTAGTGGCCTTCCTCGATAACGAGGGTGCTTTTGACAACGTCGAACCAGGGGCAATTATGCATAATGCATGCATGTACTTACGAACATCGGTATTGGAGCTTAGATTGGCGTGCTGATAAGCCAATTGCTCGAAACCAGGACTATTAACTCAAAGCTGGACAAAGCAACAGTTTGAACCTCCGAATCCCCTTCCGAAAGTAGGGGACACACCTTAAAGAATTGTGCCCTCTCCTTTTCTGTGGAAACTGGTAGTAAACCAGCTGTTCTCAACCCAGGAAGAGGAAGTCTGCAGAATAATTGCCTACTCCGATGACGTTGCCATAGCTTTAATATGAGATCTGCTATAGAATGGTTTCTTTAAGCTCTTTAAATAGAAATGGAAAGTGGATTGACTCCAAAATTAAAAAAAAAAAAAAAACAAGTTAGTTCTCTTCACAAGGACATGAATATAAAATTCCCTCCTAAATTGTGTGATACCAGACTTGGACTTGGAAACCTAACATCCTAGAGCGAGTGAGTAAAGAAAGTCACCACAGCTCTGTACTGCTGCAGAAAAGCAACAGAAAACAGGTCTTACAACTACATATCATTTATTGGCTTTATGTATCTGTCTTTAGGCCAATATTGACGTATGACGCGATCGTCTAGTTTGAGGATGGATGCCCCGTTTCAAGATATAAACTTTGACTTCGGCCACTACCTTGTTGTAGCCAAGGTACGATTGGGGATATCCTGAACACAGCAAAGACAAGAAAATACTGTGAGAAAATTTGATATTGGACAGCTACAATCACAAGAGATCTTCAGAGGATTCTTCGAACGTTTTGAACTCAGCTAAATGTAAAACAGGCCTTATGCCCTTTCAGGTCACTTCACAAGCTCGTTCAATAGAGTGTTGTATATGATGAATCAAAAACGGAAATCGGAGCAGAAGCCGACATCTACGGACCGAACTTCAACAAGTAGTTTCCCTGATTTTAGGCAGTGGTACATTCATATATGCAATCGAGCAATAAACGAATAGTACCTAGGGCTCTTCCCTTTTTTCGAAACTCTAAGAGGCGAGGATTCGAAGAGTGAACACTTTCCAAAGGCCCAACCGCAAGCAGGTTTCTTGTACTCTCATGTCCAAACGATGAACAATGTTCGCCTAGTACCAGTACCTTCACTGGAAATGGGGTTGTAACGAATGTGGATGGTTTTTAGAGATAGTAACGAGGGTGAGGGAGAAGAGTGTTTCTTTCTTGCATCCAGAAGGCGGCAAAAAAGTTCTCTGGATGGAATCAATACGGTGGCGTATTCGGTTCGAGTTGGACCGGACTATTAAGCGCACACCTCCTTTGAGATATTCGGGACGTAGGCCTATAATAATCGGCCACTAGCTTCTCGTGTAAGGAGTTGAAGATTGTTCCGTCGGCCATAGAAAAATATAAGAAGCAACAACAAGCTTCTGCTACGGACAGATTGTTGCCGACACCTGTAAACGAAATAAGGATAATGACCCTTGGATCTGCACATGGAGTGTTTGAACCCTAACACGCCGCTTTTACCCTTAACATTTTACAGCTCACTTATGTAAGTGCGTTCATTATGTCAGAGTAAAGGGTGCGTTTAAGTATGTTCTTTAACACTTTTTTACGAAAATTGTTCATATAAATAATTATAATCTCATGATAAGCATTGAGACATAAATATACACTTAAAAATTCTTTTTGAGTTTTGCACCCCTCTTGGACCATTTATTCCTATTAAAAGGACACTCCTTCGTTTCCTCTTTCCTTCACCTAAAATCTACACTTTTATCGTGTTATGAATCATCAAATTAAGTCACCTGCACATCCTTAAATCCTCTTAAAACTAAACAAAGTGTCCATTCCCCCGTCTGTTTGCTATTTTCATAGCCACTATGATGAAATTATGAAACAGACCCACACGCTGAAGCTAAACACTCCTTGTAGCCGTTGCTCAAATAGAATGTGTGTGTGTATGTTAGGCGGCGGATCATGAAAATATGAAACATAGAAAGGTAAATTTATTTACCCTGTGTGTCCCTCGTGGAGCGTGTAGTCTCCATCGTCCATGTATACTGTATTCATGTTGCACTCGAGAATGACGGTCGTAAAAATAATTCAAAAGTACTCTCTCTCTCTCTTTCTCTCTTTGTGTTTCTCTGTGTGAGTTAAACCGTCCAAACACATCATAAAATGGCTTTATTATAAGGGAAACCGGCTTCCTGAGTGCCATCATAAAGGTAAATAAAGTGAAAAGTTATCTTGGTCCACATTTTTGGTGGATTGTGGGTAGATGTTTGTATTTGGCCGCTGGCGCTGGTAGAGTATAGTGTAGTGAAGTGAAGGTTTCCTTCCTGATGTCGTCCTCGGGATGAACTTTAAATCATAAACAGTTGTGAGTCTTAGTTTGGTTAGCTTTGCTCTTGGCCATGAACTGGCAAGTTCATTTAATTGCTTACCACTCGAGGACTTGGAGGCGAACAGTTTTCAATGATTTAAGGACATCTTGTCAAATGATTGTTTAAACAAAGTGAGTACTGTAACCTCTTAACTGGGAATGTACATAAGCAAATGGATACATATTTCTCTGACTTGGGTATGGTGTGTCAATTTTGAAGTACTTCTTGTACCACAGAGGGGCAGTACAATATTTTGCTGCGAATCAGTTTCTATATCATTTTTGCGTATCAAAACTTGAACCATGTTTAGTCAGTATTCTGAATGACCGAATTTTTCGAACGGCCAATGTCGACTCGGATGATTAGCCTTTGGCTGCCAAGGTAAGAATGCGGGAAAGAAGCAGGGACTGCTATCTCTTCTGACATCAACATTAAAAAAATCTAACGTAGAATAACCTGGACTTAGAAGGCAATCGAGTAGGAAGGCCTTAGCCCGAATAAGTAAGAAGACTCTCTATAAGACCCTTATTATCCAAGTCTTGCTAAAGCATGATATTTGTCCAAGATAGATGAAGATATCCTTGCTCGTTTCGAGCTAAAAATTGTTCGTCAGATATTTGGTTCCATATGTGTTGACGAGCTTTGGAGGAGACGCTGCGAGGACTAGCTATACGAGTTATTCAATGGCATTAACCTTGTCAAAAAACTGCCCATTATACGTTTGAGGGTTCCGGACTGACAACACAGTAGAGGCAGCTCTCGCCTTAGGTGGCGCGCACAAACAAAAATGGACTTCAATTAACTTGAAGTGTACAATTGGAGGCTGTCACAGGATTAAGGTCAGAGTTTTCCCCCAAACTTTAGCGTCGGATAAAAGAGTTATAATGTCAAGCTTTCTGCATACTGCGATGGTGGAAATTTGAATGGATTTGGGATTGAAAACCTTTAACTTAGAATCTTGTTGCTTTTTCCATTCGGATGTGATTGAATTTAAGTCTTCTACTACGTTAGTGGTGTCCACTTCTAATAGGGTATATTCAGCTTGCGGGTCTCTATTTTAAACATCGTAACTTTCCATCTTAGTAGATCCCAACTGCGTTGCTTCCTTTTCCTAGGAATTTGGCATCACTTTTGCCCCACGTGAAAATGTCCTAGCTTTAATTTTTTTTGGAGGAATCGATGAATTTCTTAGCTTGACGAAGTACGGATTCAACGGATTCTTTTGGTGCTCCTATGATCTGGACTTCATCTTAAAGTATGTGATATGTGGATAAAGCTACGAAAGGGAACCTCTTTGAGCTCAGAGACAGCGTATATCTTTGTATGTCTCGTTAACATTCCCTATCTTGTCCCATTCTCCATTTGTAAGTACTTTGAGGTTTTTACTTTGTGGCTGCTTAAAGTTTGTTCATAGCTGGCCTGTGTCACAAATTCGATCCCTTTTCAAAGTATCAAATTCAAAACAAATCCCTCGCATACGTTCAATGGAATGTTACCGAAATTCTTTATACAAAATTGTCAAAAAGTTCTCACTTCCAGTCGTTTGGTTGCATTAGTATTCAAATTCCAATTACACAAAATTGGAACATGTCCTTTTGCCGTATTTAAAGGAAACACTTAATCTCCTTCGAAGAGCGCGTAACCAAATCAACCCTTCAAAGATACGATATCGTTTCAATAAAATTCGCTTGATCGAATATCAAAGTGCAAACATGCAAATACCATCACCGACGACGACAGCGAAAAGTAATTGGCCAACAAGACGACCGTATTAAAAGGATCAAATGCTATCGAATGTCAAAAATTTAAATTTCTTCTAGCATGTGCTGTGCACCTACCTCCTCGGCACGCTGAAGAACACGAGAAGTAATGAAATTCGTAGAAAGTATCTTGGAGCATACAATCCAGTCCTAGTAACGTACTCGTATTCTACATAGCGTGAAATTTCTCAAAGTGAAATTCCTTTTTTTTTTTATCCATGGGAAAGGAGAATCATTTCATATCGTCCTTTTCTCCTTCGTCAGACTTTCACAAAGTACATTGATTCCGTGGAATGAAACAATGAAAAAAAAAAAAGGATTCCACAACTGCATTCAATTTGCCATCCGACATCGAAGGTGCGGCATGAAACACAAAAGGATATTTTAACACAACAGCTACTACAAAGGATATCCTTCCTCATTTATTGCACACAGTAAATTCGCGTTCGACTCGTGAGTTATGTACGTATTTTTTCGTGTCTCCTTGTGATTATCTGTCCAATTTCACCTTACACTTAGAGAGTGCGAATGGAAATCGTCTTTCGGAAAAGGATAGAACAGGATGAAGTAAATAAAATTGACTGCATCTTAGTACTTTTTGACTCTGTCGATGTACATTTTCGATTCTGTTTGCCACGTTTATATCCATGAAGCTTCCTTAGATTTTGTAATACAATGCTGTTACGAAGAGTTCACGTCCACGAAAGGAAGCAGGCACATCCGGTAAGGGCTCCACCTCCGCGCAATTTTATGTGTGTACTTTGCAAAAAGAAAAATAAGTCGAATCAAATTCGAAAGCGGATACGGATTTAAACATAAAACCCTTTTCGATAGCGCAATCGAATTTGTTGCCTTACGGCAATGTGAGTTCATGAAAATTGACATCGGATAGAGACCAAGTGGTCCTTAATCCTGTTTTAACTTATATTTTGTCCTAGCAAAGGAAAAATAAGGGGTTTTCGACAAAGAGGAACTCTTGGGGTTACTTTGTGGTTAACTGGGAGTAAATGGGAATCGACTGACGAGTGATTTCAAGATTTATGAGCTTGCTGTGGACCCTGCGGCAGGAGACTTGATTACATATGGTGATATAAAAATTGTTTGCAGTGAAATTTAAATGTTGCCAAGTAGTTCGAGGTGAATGGCGAGTTTAAGATAGAATTTCGTCTCTGGATGGAAATCTGGTCGCAATAAGAATGGAACGCAAAACTAGTTTTTCTTTAAAAACCGTTGACAGGGTTTAAACTTGACGACGGTAGAGTGAATTTTCTGCGTGGAGTGCTTCATGATCGTTTCAAATAGAGGTAAAGGCCTTTTTGAATAAAAAGGTTCATGAAGAACGTCATTCGTCCCTTAATGGTAAACAATTTTGTTTGTTTGCTTTAAATAATTTCAAATACTACACAACCGGTTGGGATAATACTTTCACCTTTGGGAAACTCATTTCTTTCCGGTGACTATAGAATATGTATTCGTATCATCACACTGCCATAAAATGGTGCTGCGGTCAAAACAGCCTTTAAGGGAAAGAAGTGGCCATCAGGGTGTACACAAAAATGTACAAAGGACGTATCTGGGGAACAAAACCTGTACAAACACTTGAGCAAAACAGAATAAACCATCACAATATCCCGACTGTCCCTTTCAGTGCGGTTATGGGCCAGGAAAGTTAACAGTCGACCAAATTTCGCAGATCCTGGAGAAAACTCAAGAAGTATAATCGGACTGTCATGAGACTTCTTTAACATCATATTTGAATGGCTTATGCGAAACTCACACGTTGATACCAGCGGCACAATCTTTCTAAGGTCTGTCTGTGGACATACCTGAGTAGGCCGACGATATTCATATTATTGGCACAACTTAGCATTTAGAAATCAAATGAAAAATAGCTTGCCAGTCGCTGTTGCTTTTGGCTGAGTACTAAGCCACTATCCCGAAGAACTAAGGAAACTCTATACAAGATCTTAATCATCACTGAAACATGGATTCCATCGAAGGCGAATGAAGATACCTCTTTTGGTCCCCTTTGCGTGGACGAGCTTTGGAGGAGAAGATTTAACGACGAATTATACGAGTTGTGCAACGACATCGACCTCGTCAAAAAACTACGCATTCGTCCTTTGCGGTGGCTTGGACATGTAGAGCGAATGGACATCAACCTGGAGGGACAATGCAGTAGAGGGAGTCCTTCAATCAACTTGGAGTGCGTAACTAGAGGCGGTTAGTTTAAGATTGGGATACCTGGAGAGCGTTGTTGATTGAAGTCCAGATTCACCCCGAAGCAGTTAGTATTGACACTACTTACTTTATTTGTTCAATGTCTTCTCAAATGAAAGAGTCCACTTTTTAATATTTTTTAATTTCTTTATTTTATGTATGTTTATCAACACAAATAACAAATATGTATTAATAAAATTTTTTTTTTGTTTAGCATTATGAACATTTTCTTTTAATTCAATTTTTTAGTTTTTGTTTCATTTTTTATTAAATAATGAATGCTAACAAACTTTTTCAGTTCTATAAGTGTGTGTTGTTTAAATTTTGAAATAATTTATACAATATATATACAAAAATGTGCTCTAAGGAATATTTATTAAGTTTTTTTTGTTTTACAACTAAACATTTTATGTTGTACATTGACTTGTTAGTTTTTCTTTTTTACTCTATTTATGTTTGTTATAATCATTTCACAAACTTGCAATCACTGTCGTTTCCTGTATTTCTTATTAATTTCTATTTTCTAGTGAAAGCTTGATAAAAACTTCATGGATACCAGACACACGTACACGCTAAGATTTTGGGAGGCGGGCGGGAAACTTTGAAATATATATTTTTTTTTTTAATATCTGACGCCTTGTGTTGTTTTCAAAGACTTTGTTTTTTTTTCCCCCAAAAGGGACACGAAGGACAGTACCTACTACAAGAAAAAAAAAAAAAGTCTTCATTCCAGGATTTCACAAAAAACAAAATGTCACATAACGCCTATTAAAGCTGTCATGAGTGAAATGAATCAGAAGAAATGTTGATTTATTAAATGTTACTTTTATACGAATTGTCTTCTTTTATCGGAATGGCTTTTCAAATTATTATTATTATTATTTTTTTTTTTTTTCTCTTTTAGGATTGTATACCAAGTTTTCATCAAGAATCGTTGTCAAGTTCTCAGGGGCATAGGAATTTCAAGATGTCTGATTTTTATTTTACTTTTTTGTTTTTTTTATTTTATTTTTATTTTTTTATGGTTGTGACATTAATCGGGAGGTCGCTGAGTAAGTGTTTATATTCAAAATGAGGGTAACAAGAGTTTTTATGTGCCAACTTGAGGATATAAATGTGTCAGAAATTATTTTCAAGTGACAACAAAAAGTTAAGTAATAAAGAAAGTTATACTGAGGAGAAAAAGCGTTTCATTTTGAAGGTCTGAATGGTGTCATTTGCTTTGTCATGCCATTTGCTTGATATCTGTATGATTGTACATTTAAGGCTATAAAATAATGAATTTATTTCAGAGTAGCAACATCTGAAATAAGTAACCTTATTTGAGCATTCGGAATGTACTTAAGTTGCATTCGTGACTGTTAGAATGGAGAACGAATTCCATGTCCACAAATGTTAACGCGTCGTCTTCCAGGCCACTTTAGTTGGCTTAAATCCAATTCCAGGAAAATTTATTTAAGAAGGGTCACTTTTTGATGTCATCCAAAATGGACCCGGCCCAGGAGCAATCAGTCATGTTGCGAGTGTTCTATTTTTCGTGCGAATGGAAGGTATCTTCAGTTTTAGTTATCTATTTCGAATAGCGAATTGAGAAGCTTTCTGATGACAAATTACACTCTCGGAAGTTTGTCATCGCCTGGCAATAGGTGGTGCTGCAAAATACTCTTGGTTGTTTTCGGTGAGATTCGAATCTTTGTCAACTCGCTCAGCCGTCCAAAGCGACGACTCAGACTACAATATCTATGGATCTGGAATATTTGGACAACCTTGGTAAGCACTCTTCCATTTCCTAGTCGGAAAGCTCGGCTCTCAAATAATTTATGAACGGAATCTTGTAGGGCAATAGACTAAATCGTAAAACTATTGTAATCGGCTGACAATCAGCATGCTGTTAAAGAGTTTGACTCGGCTACGGTGCAATCAGAGCTAGTTTTCGTTAGTCATATCACTACCTGTCCTTGACCGAAGGCTTTATACTAGAGTTTCTAAAAGAGACGATCAGATGTTGGGTATAGTCACCAGACAGGAGCTGCCTCTCATTTACAGAAAATGTTAGCTACGTCCGTATCATACAACTGGCAGAGAGCGACAGTCAAGCGGCTGCAGTCAGCTACAAATAAGTCCTAGCTGGTAAGTCTTTGCAGAAGCTGTAGGCACTCCGGTCCGAAAAATCATCGAATCCGCCCCCGAGGGACAGCGCAGTACAGGAAGACCGCGACTCAGGTGGCGCATGCAAGTTGAAGGGGACCTCAACCAACCTAGCGTGCGAAACTGGTGGCTGGAGCTGGCTGGAAATGCTTGTTGGTTGAGGCACAGGTCCACCCCGCACTGTAGCGCCACCTTAAGAAAGTAAGTAGGCACTAGAAGGAAGTTGTGTCTCTTCGTCACCTGTTCTGTCAATATTTCATCAACTCTTGGCAGCAGTGAGAGGCAATTAAAATTTGGTTCACCAACAAGCCTCTGACTATGTGGCGTAGAAGTAAAGTTTTCTTTGGGCTCAATGTGAACTCTAACAGACTTGTAGTAATTGGACGCAAGGCGAAGCAATAAGGACGGGTGCGAATTGTAAACGAACAGAAAGTTTGCCCAAACTGGTTCACATTAAAAAAGGTACAAATGCAGGTTTCAAACGTTTTTTTGATATTCACTCCTGAATTCCTACATAATTACATGCTTTGAACATGTCAACCCTTGAGTAACAGCCCTTGTGATTACAACTCACTCCTAGATTGAAAAATTACACAGATTTGTGTTAAGCGCCACTTCAAATTTGAACATGCCGATGCCAAGCATGTGTCCATAAAGCGATTAAATCGTTAAGCACACTAATGTTCTTATCCAAATCATAGTCGTTTGCCCAAATCCCATTTGAGCGTTTTCGGATACACAATTAATTTAACAATTGTTATCTTAACCCTATCCATGGCCACTGCCTCCACTCCATTGATGTGCGTAACAATGACTTTCACTAATCCTTCTTCGTTCGCGTTATCCTTACCGACAACGCCCTCGCATTTGCCCTCAATGTTTAGTCAACCTCATCTACAATGCTAATTACACAGCAATACGAAATCACCTCGCTTCAACCTCTGGCCTTCGTTTCGACAAGTTCTGCCAACACTGCCTGATGCCGTTGGCAACTAACGAAACGATGTCATACCGACCAGCCTTCACCCAGCCCTATCCAGAGAAAACGCACTTCGAAGGCATTCAACCATGTTCAATTGGAATTAGTATGGTTTCCGATCAATTGCCAGACAAAAGCTTAAGAAACAACTGCTTCCGGCTAAGGCTATGTAAATCCGGGGCAGATGACATGCACACGCATAAAAGCATTTTGAACAAATACATACACACACACACCCCCCCATAAACACACAAGTTCATTCTGCTGGCACCGCCAGAATTGTGGGTGACACATCGGTGAATTGGATTGGATGGTGCTTTGTCTCTGTTTTCGCCGAAGGCGTCAATTTATACAGGCAAGGCAGTATAGTATGCGTCATAAGAAATGACACACAAAGGTTTAGTCTGTTGTTTTTTTGTCATTCGAGAGGCGAATGAGGATGAATCTGCCGACATTAATCCTTGCATAAACTGTGCTGTAGTAAGTTGATTTCTTACACATGAGGAGTTGATTTTGAGCTAGAAGGTGAAGGCTAGAATATTTGGGTATACAATGAGTCCTTACACAAAATTGTTAACCCACGTTGCATATCGTAGTGTGCCTTCTAACAAACCTTTGAATGTATGTCATCTGGTGCCAAGAGTTGGTGCTTTGAAAGTTGCAACTTATACCGTCTAGATGTATGGGTGCGACTGTGCTATATTTTCCAGCTGTAAGGATATGCCGAATATATGTCGAATTTTTGGCCTAGTCTGCGAGGAGGGCGAATGGAGGAGAAGATATAACCGCGAACTCTACGAGCTGTACAAATATGTGGATGTAGTTCGGAAGGCAAAAATCCGTCGACTGCAATGGCTCGGCCACATCGAGCGAATGGACGAGAATGCTCCAGCTAAGAGGATTTTCGAATCCCAGCCACCTGGTTCACGAAGAAGAGGAAGACCGAACCTCCAGTTTAAAGATCAGGCAATCACGCACGCCAGAAGCCTTGGTCTTGTAAATTGGAAGCAGCGGGCCCGGGACCGTAAAGGATGGAAAGCGGCATTAGTTCAGGCTCAGACCTTCCAAGTGTCGCTGACCTGATAACTAACTTACTAAGGATATGCCATTTTTGAAGAGGAAATGCAAGGCTGAGGCTCTGGCAGTGATAATTGCCACCCGGACTGTAGGAAAATCAAAGCTTGTACGTTGCAATCGCTAAGAGCTCAAGGTTCTTGGTCCGCAGCACAATGTAAGACTCTGCTGAGTATCAGGTCCTAAGAGTATTCTCAGACATGAAAGAAATCAAACAGAGTAGCAAAAGTAAGTTCATGGTTGTCTTAGACAACTAAATTAAGATCGAGACTTCTATATGACAGGGCTTTGCATGTTGATATTTGTTATAAAGGCTGCAACTAAGGTATCTAGCAACTTTAAGAACGTTTAAACAAGCTTTAAGTGTACAAGTGTACAAGTGTATAAGTGTTGGTATATGTGTCATTAAATGTTATCTGCTGTAATTTCAAAAGATCTAAGCCCTTCTGTCAATGGTCTGATTGAGCCTTGGCACTTATACTCCCTTAACTGATTTTGAATTCAGTTATGAAAGCTGTTTGGTGGAGAAGATCTTTTGACGGGTCATACGCGTTACACAGCGATATATCGACTTAGTCAAAAGGATCAAGACTTAGTGTCTAGTCTAGGGCAAGTAAAGTGCCTGAACACTGATGCCAGAGTCCAAAGAGTCTTTGACAGTCGGGTCAACGATGTTTAAAAAAATCGCGAAAAGCATGTAAGGGACCTCAACAAACTTGATTGGTTTAAACAATACCAGTGATGTCTCATTTCCATTAACACTTTACATATTTAGATTTTTTAATAAAGTTCCTTAAAAGCCATATCGGACAACGACAAGCATAACAACAAGTTCCATGATCTTGTCAGACACACTGTGTCTTCCTCTCCCTTAAGTGCATCTTCCCGTGTGGGAAACAATACACCAAGAAACACGAAACGAAACTAGAGGACAAAAAAACAAAACGAGGAAGAAGCAACTCGTCCTTTGTGTTGAGGAATCTTCTGTATTTGATTTTATGATTGGAATTCCGTTGTTCCTCGTGCTCAAGCATAGCAGCAGTCAAAGTCGCCTTAGTACCTAGTACTCGTACACAGTACTGTGACAAATTTATCCCCATCATTCCCGAATTAATTCCGGCTCTTTTGAGGAGAGAGAAAAAAATATATAAATTTCCTTTGATTAATCAAAGTACGCGCGACAGCTCCTGTTTCTCTTTACTTTCCCTGCTCCGCTCGGCGCACAGCCCTTGATTCTTTCTCTGTATCCTCTGCTCCCATTGTCATTTTTCGGGAGAAGATTTTCTACTTCGTCTGTCAGATGTTATTTTTTTTTTTAAAGAAATTCCCATCATGAGTGTGGGAAGGATGGGATGTGGGACATCCAATGAGGTGTCATCCGATGATTTAGTATTTTCATGGGAGAAACGATAATTTGCGGAATGTTATTTGTGTATGACAATTTAGTATGGGGTCACCACCCATCGTAGTCGATGGAAGCAACCCCCAGCATCAAGCTTCCACTTTTAGAAGTGAAGTGGAACAATTTCGCTTTCACCGTGTCGGGATTCATTTATTTTGAGTCCTCTGGAGGGGGGATGGGTGTTACACCACGCCCCTCCAAATTGGATGTAAATTCACCCATTTACGTGATTTACAAATCAAGAAACGCACACTGAGATTGCCGACTTTAAAATAAATGCGTCCATAAGCTCCCGCACGACGAGAAATGGGAAGAGGAATACGAGGGGTGTAGTCTCGTGTGAAAAATAAATCAAAAATACTTCCTGTGAAATGTAATCGGTTGTTCCGCGATAGAAAATTGTTTTTGTACTCATATCTCATCCAGAGAGCATCCACCCCTCCATACAGGAATAGGTGTTAAGGGTGTTGTTTTGCCAGAGGATCTTTGGTTGCTTCCTGTCAGAGTTGGAAAAGAATCCGACCGGCAGATGTAGGTGGATAAAGAGAAGGATGGACGACGAGATCATGTAATGAAATCATGTGCCACTGCCGCCGCCGCCGCCGTGCCGCTTTGATAAAGGATAATATGAAGATTACGACAGGTTAGAGTATGAGGCTTTGGTTGAAGGGTAGGGGGCATACTTTTGGTGCGAGTGATATCAAATTTTACTTTATGCGTTGCGCAATGACAAATCACCCGCCGGGAAACGGAATACATGGAGTCTGTACGTGAACACTCTTATGGTGAATCGGGCTGTCAGGCAGGATGTGTGCTCGATAAGGTCGGTAATTTATGGTCGTATGGGAATTATTTTTTGTTGCTGTTGGACTTTTTCTCCTTTCGCTTGTGAATATGACAGATGGGACATTAAAACGGCTGTAGATTTACTGAGAGGATATTCTAAAGGACATCCTTCATTGTGGTTGTTATTTAGATAGTAGGTGATAGGGTTTACTTTTTTTTTGCGGTAGCGTAAAATGATGTGTACGAGTGGGTGGTATGTTGTGAATATAAATTGACGGTAACATTTCTATTAGGTGAGTAATGTTTGTGAGTTGATAAATGTACCTTGAAGGAGTCTTGTGATATAAATTCTCAAGTAGCAAAATTAGCGCATAATAGAAATGAGCAAATATTTTTTTAGAAACGAAAACGAAATACAAAGAAGGACTACGGGAGAGTAGGAAGACAGATGGTAGTCTTGCGAAGGAACATATTTATTTCTTGTACTGAATTGATACAGTCTATGTTGTGGTTCTAGCAGGCATGCGTTTGAAATGTTGTAATCTAAACGTACACTCTACCTTTTACTTCGATATGAGGAAAATAACCACAGGGAGGCGAATGCAAATTTCTTAAACATTTTAAGAGAAATTAACTGCACAGTCCAACACAGGGTTGTCCAAAGATCACTTCATAAAGTAACATTGGTTGCCTTTCTTGATATTGAACGAATCAAAGAACAAATCTGTAATACATGGGCCTTCAAACCCAAAGTTGTACACTGGCTCTACTCCGCAGCAGTACTGCCCATCCTTGAGAAAAAATGTCATGTTACAAGTGTGATTGAAATTCAAATAGTTGGCTTTGAGTGTGGGATAATAGAATCGATAGGTTCAACGCCCACACCGCTCAAACTAATCCCAACTAATTGAAGTGGTATCTTCTCGGGCTAAGTTGGTGGACATCTATATCAAGCAAAGTCTCTAAGCTTAAGGGGTCTCTTACCTACCTGTCGGAGACCAGAAAAGCACTACCAGTTTTGCTACAACTGGAAATTTTGCTGAACCTAAATAAGGTTGAGATCTTGAAGAAACCAAAGGAGATGAATTCTCTACCAAAGTATTTTTGCCCGCATCGAGCTGTTCCGAAATATTTATAAGATGTGCTTCGGAAATTCTTGATGTTCCAAGCGGATTCGGCACGCGTCCATGGGATGCCCAGTTTGTATAAATTTTACTTCATTGAGCAATGCCCTGTGAGGAGGCTTGTTAGGAGCTTAGCATCACGCTTGCTTGCTTTGAGAATTCATTGACTTCTCTTGTTGTTTAAGGGGTGTAGATTGCCAAAGTCCTGTTATTAAGTTACATTTTGATTGAGCTCCTTTCCTGGCAACTTCATTGGTTATCCCGTCTGAGGTTAGCATAAGCCATCACGAAGTATTCTGAATAGTAGCTTCATTAAGGAGCTTCTTTCAGATGAGTTCGTGCATTGAACATGATACTAACTTTATTATGCAGGAAGGGAACTCCAGTTCTTATTGCCGACTCCGAAGAGCGGATTGAGAAGCTTTTTTATGACAAATTTTACTTTCGAACTGCCATTTGTTTGGTTGTTCTGGCTGAGATTTGAACCAATGTTAGCTCGCTTAGCAGTCCCGAGCACTGAACACTAAGCCACAGCGACCTAGGCCTTCCTAGACCAAATACATTTATTGAAACGTACAGAGTCAAGGTCGACAAATCTTGACAAATCCTCTCCTAAGGATTGCAAGTCGAAATCACTCTTACAGACAGTTTAGGAATTTCAAATTGAATAACCTTATCCCTAGCGATTTCTAAGCCAAATACTCATTGCTCTTCGACTTTAGGAAGCCGAAATATTTTATAGAGCTTGATGAATGAACCGATCTTCGACAAGTGATATTTTTTTCAATGATCTTGTGAAACTTCAAGGTTCCCCAACAACTTTATCATACCAACGTTACTGAATAAGACTTCATTTGGAATCGAAAGAGGAAGAAGAGCAGAACCAGAAGCTGCTTGAATGCATCTCAACATGATTATGATAAAGTACGTCTGATGAAATAGGCATGAAGATCAAGTAGGCAGTATCCCCTGTCCAATCGAGAAAAGCTTAAAAGGCGTGGTGTACATATTTGAACCCCTTCCTTTCTTTAGTATAATCAGCGGTGATGTACATGAAGGAGAATGTGCAAAACACTCATAGGAATAGAGGCTATACACCATATGCCTTTTTAAAAATACATACTCCTGGCAACATATGTCAATTAAGAAGGAATCTTCAGTCACGCAGGACTCATACAATACAAATAGTCAAAGTTTCCCACCTAAAATCTTTAATATCGCAGCAAAACCACTTCAATGCATGTTTTTTCTAGTCACGTCACATTCGCTCGTTTAACGTTGGCTTACTCAAATTTAATTTTAAAACTTATTCCTTAATTAGAAAAATAAATAGAATCCTTAATCAGTAGTTTACATATGTGCAGTCGCCTCTCCTTCGGTGTTGTTGCATCTGGAAGGTTTCAACTCTTCCCTCTATGCAGTGATTATGACATTTGCCAAAAGGAGCTATCTGCAGGCTGCATCCAGAAAAGTTCTTTCATTAAACGAAAACATCCCGTAGAATATAATTAAGAACGTGACAATAAGACCCAACATCGGCTGCACATGACCTGGAAATAATCGATTTGAATTTAATTTCCTACTTCCTGGTATCAAGCCCCAATCCCCAACTGACTCCATTATCGTTTCTAATGTCCGTGCATTAGATGAACGGATAAAAGATGGAAGCAGGTGGACGCCGAGTGTGATGATGAAACACAATCGCATATTCGGAGGCTAGATAATAATTGATGAAGCCCAGGTCAGCTTGCACCTTTTACCTTCCATTTATCCATTTATCCGTTCATCCTTTTGAAATTGTTTTGTATGGAGTCTCCACGGTAGCCAGTGTGTGTGTGTGTGTGTAACAAGGCAACCGCCTGCCGACCTGTGTGAACTCACCTGAGTGATTCTCCACCAATCTCTGATTGAGACCGGCATCCTTAAGCGCTAGAATTGTTGCTCGGACAACTGTTCCACGTGTGAGCGAAGGGATGCTCATTATATCGGCAACACATTTCATCTCCAATAGTTCCGTAGTCGAGATAAAACGTGGATCATCTATATGGATGCGGATCTGTAAATTGCTTGAGTAGAGAATGAAGCCATCGGCATTCCTTGTTATCTCGTGTTGCTGTGGTGCCAACGTAGCCGCAGGTGCCTAGAGCAGAAGACAAGAAATTTCATAAACGTTGTACGATTCATGATTATAAAAGAGTTTATTGAATGAGACACGTTAGAGATACACAAAGACACCTAAACCCATACGAACACACGCAGGTGAAATATGAAATTTTCTACGATGAGAAACTAAAATTGATAAATGTTCAGCAGTATACTGCCTGCTGCATTGGATACCATCAGTCCAGGATGTGGTCCCTATAGAGAAGTCTACAGGATGGATGGCTATTGAACTGAAACGAACAAAAAAAGAAAGAAGAAAAGGCGGCACGTTTTCTAGACGTTAATTTAATTAAAGATTTTCCCTTGGATGCTTACTGACGCAACACCAACAAATCTACGAAGAGAACAGAACCCTGTGGCGAAGTATAGGAAGCAACTTTAAGGCTTTTTAGGGATACTATCGGATGTGAGAGAAGAAAAATTTAATTTACTTTCTTTTTTTTTTTGTCTTTTTCTATGAAAGAGAATTTTTGTATCGCAACTTGTAATGAAAACGTATTAAAGACTTTTCGAGGAGGCTTCGACGTTGGAAGGTTGGCTATTTCTAGAAAGGATGTCGAGGTCATTGAAGAGGTGGAATACCCCATAGTGCAGTGCATTTTTTTAATTACAAAATGTCATGTAGGTAACAAGCAGTTTTCCTATTGGATATTTGCTCACAGCTTTGTCTATGGCTTGCCTAAGAACGTTGAATTATAATTTTTAGCTTTAAGGGTGATGAGTTTCTAACTTGGTCTGTGAACGTATCCTTTTTCTGCGATGAAACTTGTTGTTAAACGTAAGCAAATATGAAAAAGTGGGCCCATAAGCCGAAAAGAGTAGGAACATCCTGTGTATTTTCGTCGATATTAAGGGTTAGTTCTCGATTGGGTCTCAAGGCTTTGCAATGCTAGTAAAAGTCCACAAGATGGCATTCTGTCTTCACTGCTATGCAGCATTTTGATTGAACATTTAATGCTACCTGTCAGATTATGCATGACGACTGTTTGTGTTAAGCTACACGTGCCCCTCCTAGTAGTAAGGTTAAAGGAGGCTTGGTTGTAACAGGGAGTTCTTACTCTATCCTTCTCCTCTGAATTTTCTTGCCATATTTTCAGACTTTAGCAAATCCTCGATTCCCACTATTTTTTGTTGATTTTAGGACCGCCTGTACTAACATTTATGTGCAGAGGTGAACTTTATAGAGCCATGTCTAATTTTGGCATCCCTGACAATCTTGTCCGTCTGTTTACAGTTCCATAAAGGTTGATGATGATCTCACGGGGACATTTGATGTCGAAAAAGGATTCAGACAAGGCCACGCGTATAGGTAGAAGTAGCTGTCTGGTAAGGTCCTACCAGAAACACAAGAATCGCCGTTGCGCTGTTTTGCTACGCGTGTACTTCATACGTTGAATCCTAATGGATAGCCGTAACTTGGAGTAAGAAACTTGTGTACCTTGGGTTTGCTATCACTTCTGAGAACGCCATCTCATCAAAAATTAAAACGATGAATAAGCTTGTCAATAGCTGTTTCTTTGGACTTTAAAAAAGGTAATTCAACGACAAGCTATAAAGCGACATCGACTTAGTCAAAATCGTCGCATACCTGACCTAACCTTGGCAGTTTTTCGAACGTTAAAAGACGAAGTTTTAAGTTTTGACAGCTTAATTGTGTAAGTTTAAACAAATGTCTGAAATGATATGTCTTGATATCATTGTTCATCTCGAAGGATCCACTTTGTAGGTGAAAATAATTTTTAAACTCTGACAATTTTGAGAATAATCAGATCTTGTCAAACTGTTTAACCTAATCATTTCACATCACCATGTGACAAAATGCCAAATTGTCAAACGACATCAAGCTGTCACACGGTCAAATGACAAAACATTTGACATCATTGGCCATTTGGCTCACTTCGTCGCCTTACTTCAAACATAAATAAATTCCGTCCCACCTAACATGTTACTTCTTCATTACCCTCTCCACTGGTAGACGTCAATATGAATCGGCGGAGTGAAGCTAGTGAGAAGGTGAACATCTTCTGAGAAATCATTTACGAACGTGAAATGTTAAATAATTGACACACGTTGCCAAACAATATGACCTAGAAGCGAGTTCTCCATAATTTCAACAAAACTTGCGTTCGTTATATCGACATCAAGGATAAATGATTGAATTTTAATGCATACCTCCTTCATAAGATTTGAAACAGATTCGAGGCCCAATTTTTGGAGTCAATTTGAATAAATCGATTGAATAAATGAACCACTACTACCCGGACAGACAGGTGGTGTTTGATCAAAATCATCTGTCTAAAATGCCAACAGCAGTTCAAGTGTCGTATTGGAATTCAATAAAACAATACCGAATCCAACAGAGATTGATAAACCTCTCATTGCACCATTTTCTGCGGCATTTTGAATTCATTTAACTTTTATTATTCCGCTGACGAGCCAACGAGTTCGATGAAAGCATCCTCATCCCCCCATCATCAGATTCATCCCTGTAACACGTAATAATTGGAAATAATAGAAACGAAAGCCCGCTGTAAAAAGTGAGAACGAGAGAGTTGGAGCTCAAAATAAAACCCTTATAAATCCCCATTTTCAACTATCTCCCCCAAAGGTCCACTGAGGTTTTATTTTTCTTTTTTAATTTTTAATAACAATCATCCATCGTCCAGTGTGCCACGAGAAGGAACGGAAAGAACACATCAACCACCTCGTCCTTGCCGAAACTGAAGTACGTTTTCTTTTGTCAGTGTGAAAATACTACACTGACCCAAATGAAATAATGGTACTGCATGAGGAATACCAATCACCACCAAGTAACCCACCACTACTCAATGCTGGTAGTGGACTGTGTAACTCTGAGAAACCCTTCTCCTGATGCCGGCCGGTCCATAAAAAAGAGTATGTTTCGACTCAAGTTCCTCTTTTTTTGGTTTCCTCCAGATGACAGTGCCGCATCAATATGAATCCCTCTGTGTTGTCCTTTCTCCTGCAGCATACGAGTATCCTTTCTTTTTATTTTGTTGTTGTTGATCCCTTTGTGTGTTTGGGTTAATATCTCTGTGTGTATCTGTCGCTTTTCGCTACTGGTATATGTATTGTAATCTATTTGATAAATTTTAGCACGTACCGTTTTGTTATTGATGTACCACGTTAGTGTCGCCTGGGGATTTGACCACTCGGAACTGCAGTTGGCCACCAAAAAATCACCATACTTGTAGGGATGTGTGATTCCACTGATGTACGGGTCAAATTTCGGAAGAACTATAAAACACAAAAAAAAAAAAAAACGAAAAGGAAAAGAGAAGAGTTAACAATGAAAGGATAACAAAACAAAAAACAAAAAAAATCGAAGAAAATCAAATAAATGGGACAAAATGAACAGGACCCACTTTCCCTTTGTATATATTTATGTGTGTGTATGTATTTGGAATGATGATTGTAAATTTCTTGAATGCTTGTTGTTTTGTCCCTGCTTCCTCGAGCTTTGATCCTGGGACTTTTGGTGGACAACAAGAGAACACTTAAAGAGTGGTCTTTGTTGTGCCACTGTAAAGATTTCCAAGGACTACGACGAGCAACGACGAGAACGACTACGACACCCAAAAGGATTCTTTGAATCTTAACAAGTTTTTCACTCAGGCAACACAGGATTCGAAACGGTTATTCCGATGGGAATTTCTGTGTGCCATCACAAGTAGAGCATGAAATATTTGCTCCTTGTTCGGGCGTTATATGACCTCGTGTTTTGGACGAGAAGTAATAGTGCCGGATGGGCAGAACGGACAAAACGGGAGCAGGGTGTGTTGTTTGCCAATAAGGCATTAAATCGAGCAAACAGCGATTTGTTTTGTTTTTGTCACATAATCGTCGGGAATACCCTGGAGGATAACCTTTGATGAAGTAAAAATAATAAAGTTGCCTGATAAATGTTCAGGGAATAGCGAAGTGCGATGGTGTGGGGGAGGGGACAGAGAATGAGATGACAGTCGAGATGGAAGTCATCACGATGAAGACCGTATAATTTACTTGGGTATTTTTAGGGATATTGTCACCGATTTGGTTTGTTAGATGGGTTCCTGCATGTGAAAGTAGTTATGGTGACTGGATGGACGATGTTAAGTGATCACACGCTTTCGCATTTATATTGGGAATATGTGCGAGTAGTTGTTATGGCAAAGAGTTGCTTTGTTTTTATGGCAAAAGAAAGCAGTTGGACCTTTTTTTTTTATTTCTTTGCGAGTATAAGTGATTGGAAGCACTTAAGCTAAGGCGTCACGGAATGAGTAGTCGTTGTTGTTTATTTTTGATACAATAGAAGTGTTAAACAGTGCAAGTGGGATGTGATCCATCAAGCAGAGGCTGATTTTATTTGCTTTGTAGAGAGATAGATATTTGTAGAAATATACAAAAAGCTGGATCAGAAGATCTAAACTTCGGTTTGAAGTGTTGGCCTTGTTGCACACAGCGGATCATCTAAAAGGGGGTCAGGTAATTGCGAGCAACAATTTGATAGCATTGGATAATCAGACAGTAATTAGGTGCTTGGAATAGATGGACATCAACAAGGACATATTTAAGGAATTGAAAAGGCACTAGCTCAACTTGAGTAAGCATTGATCGTTGGAGAGTGGCTTTGCTGTCAGAGAGGATATAAATGTTCTTGGGTGTTGTAAATCTGTTGATGCACAGCTTTATTGCATGAATTTCTGCTTGAAATACGAAGTTGTTTCTGTCCATAGTTCATTCTTTACCAGAAGATTTTGGTAGTCTTTCTCAGTTTGTTTGGAGGGCAAGTCCAACGATGATCTAGAGCAAAAAGTATTGCATTCAAGACTAGCACCGAAGACTAGCTCCTATCATGACTGAAAGTGGCTTTTTGGTCGTTAACTAGAGCCTCAAGATCAACAAGATTATATATGGAGAACGATATCAGCTGACCGTACCAAAAACATGACAAACGTGTTGCTCTCCAGGTCTTCATTAGTTCTGAGTTGATTATCGCAGATGAAAGATTTAATGTTTTGTCTTTTTTACTTACCACCAACCGTCATATTTGCAGTCTTATCGATTAGCTTAAATTCAGGTGCATCTCCAGATACTTCACATCTGTAGGCACCGGATGAGTGTGCATTTAGTTTCTCTAGTTCTACATTACAGATGAATTGATTACAAACATAAGATCCATCGGAAATTGTGACTCCTTTCACTGGGAATCTATTCGTTGTTGGTGGTGTAAGGGGTGAATATCTAAAAAAAAGAAAAAAAGAACAAAGAATTTTGTTCTAATAGATAATTAACAATGACACCAATAACTTAACAAAAAAAATCAACTATCACCCCTAAAGCACATTGTCAATTTGCACCCTTTTAACATACGCACTCACATGCAATTATTTCACTTCACACATCGGTGTCAAAGTGTCACTGCGAAGCAATAAAACACCAAAAGCCATGAAAAGCCATGGGATCAGCTTCACCTTTCTTCGTCATCCAGTCGGCAGGACCGCAATATCATTTGCATAGTAATAACGATGTGGTTTAAATGCATTTAACCACTCCACTTACCCCAAGTGACAGTATGCCACCTGGTTGCACTATAGGTTCTGTAAATGCAACTCGTCCATTATCCCTTTTTTTCCTGAGGGGGATGGCTTCCTGATCCCACCATGTCCAATTCAATTTAAATTCAATTTTTTTTTTTATCCGATAATTTCGGTTGGTGTCGGGTGCGATCCATTCAAAAATTATTCCACCTGCAGGGTTAAGCGATGGGTAACAACGCATGGATAAACGAAAGAGAGTTCACGAAAAAAAAGATTTAAAAAATTTTTTTTTTGAATTTTGCGGTATTCAATGAATCCATTTCTCATTTAATACCAACACCTATCCACCGCCCGAAAATCCTTCACGTGCACACATGCATATTTAATCAAATATTTAAATGAGCAGCAGTAGCAGTGGCAGCAGCTGAAACGACACCATGGCTTCGGTATATATATAATTTTTTATTTTTTGTAAAACCACAGACCTGCATATATTAAGGGCTACCGCCTATACTGCTGCTACTTTTACTCAATGCTCATTTGTATTTGGATACGAACCTGAAAAATTCCTGACCATCCTTGTACCATTTGACAGAATTCAACGTCCGATTACCCATTTCATAGCTGCAGAATAATTTGGCTTTGTGTCCAGAGTCTATAATTCGCGGGACGGTTAAATTCGATAGATATAGCGCCTGATTCAGGTGGACGTCTGAAAGTGGACACATAAAATGTTATGGATAAATAAAATGAACACAGTAGACACACACCCACAGAGAACAAAGATATAATTGCGACTTAAATGCCTACAAATTAGCGTACTCGCAATCCAATCGAATATTCAAATTCGTTGGCAACTGGCGCCCAAATGTCCTGTCCTGACAATTTGGACAGATGATTTAGGATCACGGATAGAGAGTAGGACTTTCTATTATTTTCACATTCGAAATTTAATTGCTGATTGTCGGTACGTCTGCTTGCCCAGTGGACAGGTGGTGCGGAGTCCTGCTTTTCAATTTTATATTCATGATGATGGATTCGATATACGGTCCGATGAGTTTTGATGGGGGCGGTAATTTTGGAGAGTTGTCGAAATGATTTATTAAAGAGGTGCACTTGGGAGTGTTTGGAGTCAAGTGCCTAAAAACGATTTAAAATCCATTTAAGGATAAGTATGATGAAGAGTTTTGTTTTGTTTTACAGCACTGGGGATGTTGAATTTTTAAGTTTAAATTGGTAAGAAGGGTGGGATGGATGGATGAAGATGGACAAGTAGAAGTGCCCGATGGTGAGGGTATCAACTCAAAAAAAAAAAGCTACAAAACAATTAAAGAGGGATGTCTCCGGCCAAAGTTGCATACGAGATCTTGTTTAGGGTACTTTATGAACATCTAAAACTATTTTACACTACACTAGTCGGCGCGTACCAGTACCCAAACCCTTCGACTTTAAAGCGACATATGTCAGTATTCATTGTCTTGAGAAGTCGAGAAGTTCAATGTTGCCTATAACTTGGGCTGAGAATTAGCGAGGAATTTGACTACCACAACTAAATATCTGGGTAAAAACTGCCCCAAAATAGGCAGAAAAAAGCAAGTAATGATGGCGATGGTGTTCGTTTGTGACCCGAACTGTGCAGGTTCCAGCTCGGTCGGGAAACGGCAAAAGCCATCGAAAATAAAAAGAGAAACGACCGTAATCTGAGTTTCTGCAACCACTGAAACCAGGGGAAGTCATTCATTTAACAAGCCATTGCCAGACATCCACACAGAATATGTTCAGCTGACTCCTCGTTCTCTAAACACAATTTACAGGTGACATAACATTTTGAATTGTGCATTCATTGAGTTTTTGAATACATTCCATTGCTAGTTCTTTCCAGTCTGCTCCATGTGCCAAGGCACGATAGAAATGAAATTCGAAAAAATTCGAGTACAACAGGGTTTTAAGTTTTAACATAAGCCTGAAAGTACAAAGAAGGGAATTTTGTATCAGATATCGGATTCATTTTTGAAATATTGAGCGGAACTCATAAGCCACAATAAGACTGGTGAGCTAGGAGTTAATAAAAAAAGGATTTACCAAAGCTTCTTTGGATACAAATTCGTTTGTTGAATATTTGATTTTGTGTGTAATCATGGCGAATTAGGAAAAATAATAAACTTCTAGTGAAGACCATCTTCAAATTCCAGCGCAGGACCACATTAGGGCACTAACACTCGCAAAGCTGTACTATACCGAATATGAATAACCACATCTGGTTAGAGACCGCTTGTTGATAATTGAAACACAGCTTGAATAGAGGCAGTCAATCCCCCTCATTGGAGAACACTCCCTTGATCAAGGCCACTTGGAATGCGTTGATAACGCTCAAGTCTTGATTGAACTAGAGTCTGTTTCATACATCAAAGGCATGTCCGAATGGCTTGCTGACGAAGATCGAATTCAACGTCTCTTACATCGGCGTTTACTCGCGTTTACCAAATATGTTCTTTGCTGCTGTACACGCGTCTATAAGCTCATCCTGGACGGTGATGTGGGGTGCTAAATTAGTAGATGCTGTTCACGTTTTTGATTTCTCAGAAGCCTCCGCGTTCCGCCTGGGTTTTAGCTCATCGATCTCTACAATATATTGTGTTCTATTTTCAGGCATTTTTGACACTTGGCGACTCGATGACCACCCAAGTCTCGCGAAGAAAGACGAAGTTCAATACGTTCAAATGAGGCTGAACGAAAAAACTTCTTTCGAATGAATCGAGATCTCGTTTCGCTATGACTTATTAACAGTATAATCAGTAGTATGGTAATTTAGTTCAAGCCTAACCTGTTTAAAAGCATGACTGTCTGGCTTCTTTAGTAATCTGTATACATATACTGATGGGAATGTCTACTTCATCAAAAATAGAATGTCTCTAAGCCAAAGCATTCATCGATTAACATAAAACTTCTTCAGCCATTTCGGTAAAAGACGAACAACAATCTAAAGTAACCTTTAATGTGTGAATGATTGACAGCAGCGATTAAATAACAGCATGGTGCTATTAAAATCCGAAGGATTCTTTGATTGCCAACATGCCTTTCTAAGATACGCCTCTGTGATTAGGGAACGCAAACGAAACCATCTGTTTTGGAGTAATGCGGACCTTAGCTTGGACATAATTAAAAAGGAAACTAAAACCAGCCGTTAAACCTTTAATAGTCCCACACTTAAGCTCTTAACTTGAATTGTCAAAATACCATCAACGAATTCAATGCGCGTATTAAAAATTCCATTAGAAAAGGGCCAAGCATTGTATATAGACTAGACATACAAAATTAAGAAATCAATTTTAATAAAATAAGGAAGCCATTATCAGCGCAAATTAATCTCCGAAACCATTGTCCTTTTGTCTACATTTTCATAGAACACAAACACACACACATACCCATACAAAACATTTAATGACCCTTCTGCTACAAATTCATCCCGGCAAACTCAATAAAAATAAAAAATAAAATCTCAGTAAAAGGACACGACAACATAACGGGCCAGGACACGAAATCATCGGCATCATTAAACATATTGCATATAATTTATTATTATTCTCTTAATCAAAAAGATCGCACTGTGCCAGGACAAATAACCTTCCATACTACTAAAATGTTATTTATCGTTTCGACCCACGTCCTGGCCATATTTCTCACAGCAAGCAAGCCCATCTAAGCGATAAACCATTTTTATTACAACAACACAACTTCTAGCTTCTCAACACAACTCACAAAAAAAAAACAAGTAGAGTGTACCAAAGCAAAGATCATTGTCCATCCATCCAGGAGCAGTACCTACCTCCTTGGTCGCACAACTTTAATAGCTCCGGTCGCTCACCCTCCATGAAATAAACAGGAAAACAAAAAAAGGAAGAAGAAAAAATCCGTCGACGTTTTTCCCCCTCAATAAATCCAAGATAAGACAATTCGCACTCGGATTCAAGGCTAATAAAGGAAATTGTCGTAAAACCTTCGGTATCACCGTAATGACCAAAAACTGCCCGGAAATTCCCCAGGAGGATAACTAAACCGATATACTCGTACTCGTCGTACTCATCCTTGTACACTATGGTCACCATAAGAGAGATGGTGGCTCTGAGAACATTGCGACAACAACAACAGCAGAACCAAAATTACTTGTATGGACAAAAGCAATTTACTGTTCCAGTCATTTAGTCGGAGCCAATTTAGACTCAAGACTCAATGGCCACGTGGAGAAGGACGAAGTACAAGTGGGCGACCAAGATGGGTGCATGATATGCCCAAAGTATGATAGTTTACTTCGAAGTGACTCAACTCACATGATGGGAATACATGATGGGAAGTCATTGCTGCAGTTTTGGCGTCAACAAAGGGAGCCACAGACAGTCAGACGAGGACAGGACCTTTGGTTAAGAACCGACGCGTTTTCGCCTTGGTCATAGTAGGACGAGAGTTAATAGCTGCAGATGGACACTGCAGCGCTTGATGTTGGGTAATAATCATTAGTGTCGGGAAGTATTTTTACATTTTAATGTTAAACTCCTTGAGAGGATACGTGCTTTGTGGGGAGCTTGGGTTGTTATGATTTGTGGTCTTTTGATGGAGGCTGCATTAAATGATAACGATGATGGGATAATTTTTAAAAAATTAAAAATGAATAACAGTTCAGAACTGTCTCAAGGAGAGTATGCAATGAAAAGAATTCTAACCTTAAATGGATAGTGAAAGAGGAAAGAAACTACTTTGAGCTTAGAGTGCGAGACTGGAGGATAGTATTAATAACGTGTTAAAGCTCCTTATTGCTTCATGAAATAAGGCACATAACAAGCTTCTTGTAGATGAGCTTTGATAGCGAATCCTTACTGATGAAGATGGGGTCAATTGTACTTCTAATTCCCAGTTTAAAGTTAAGTCTGAGGCTTTACTAAAGAATTGTTCTGCACCAAAACAAGTCGAAGTAGCTTGGAATCCATTTATTCTGGGAGAATGCTGCTCTAAATATATTGAAGACCTTAGATATAGTATCTTCCTTAGTGTCAGTGAAGTTGTGGTGAGGCAGCTTGAGGTAGAAGTCGATCATGATTCGTTTGTACATGGCAAACCACCGTCTGTGGTTTGTCCTTATTCGATGTAACCGCACTCTTCTAACAGTAGCCATCCTCGGTTACTGGTAATCGATAGGAATTTGCACATATGTAACTTGAAAGCTACAGTTTATCAAAGAACATGATCAAATACGTCCTAATTTAAAGGGGTGAAAGTGGCTAATTGACTTTAAGAACTCGCCTACCATCCATGCTCCCGTCGGTTAACTCGACAACAGAATAAGTTATCTTCATTGCGAGGAGAAAGTTGTAGTTAGAGTTAAAGCGAAGAAAATTTATTTAGCTGGAGCACTCAGACACGAAAATAGGTCAATTTAACCACCAGCAGGTGCAGCGGAGAGTTAGAGTAACATTATCCCCAAAAATCTGCCACCTGATATGAGCAAAGAAAAGACAATCCCATAGGAAGGGTTCCAAATGTCGTGAGCCACTCCACAAGCGTCACAGATAGTAGTGTCATTTAAGTCTTACACATTTAAATGTTTGGAAAAGGCGTAGTGTCCGGATATATGCAGTCTTTTCTGCAAGGACGAGGATATTTTACAGGCGTCGATAAATTACCGTTTAGTTATCCTGCATCATGGAGAGTCATGCCACCTACAATTGTGTTTGCTAGAAACCCAACCGCCAATGGAAGCCCTAATCGAAGATATGCACAAACCCAAGGTAGGTTCAAGGCAGGAGAAGTTCTCCTCTAAACGTTGCCTAACAAGCTCATCGACGAACTCATTTTCGGTAAGCCCGCTGTGCCTTGGGGCAGACTTAGCAGATTCCGTCTTCCAACCGATTAAAACAAGTCATGCTTTCTCGTAATATTTTGGATCTAGTAAGAGAATTGAGTAAGGTTTTAAGCGTAGTTGCTACAGAAACAGATACTTCGTCTCCTCCATTTGTTCTTCGAAAATGTCTTGGTTTCCTCAAACGATGCAAACAACTATAACCCCTCTGATCTGGCTTCAATCTATAAAATATTTATTCGTCCAGAGCTAGAGTACAACGGCCACATTTGGCCTGGTGCACCAAAAATTGTGCTGCATTTTAGACAAAAACACGTGTTAAAATTTATTTTTCGGGGAAAGGGACATTGCAAAGTCTATAGACTTGCTTAAACAAAGAAATGCCTCGTTACTCTCGCTGTTTAATTGTTTTTTCAGAGACTGTGCTCCAGGGAAATAGGCACTTTCGTTCCGCTTTTCAAAATTTCACAAGCAATTCGCGTTATGCCTCGAATGCCCTTCAATTTACCATTAAGCTTTCTTTCGGACCTATGTTAAATATAGAGATTCTTTCCTAAGTCGAATAACAAGAATGTGGAATTATCTACATCACTTTAACCCGCGAGAATTTAAAACCAATGTGCATCAGTATCTCCTTCGTCTCTTCTCTAATTTCCCTGATGACCGTGCTCTAGTTTAAGGGTATGTCTATCCATTTAGCCCGCGTTAGTTATAAAAAAGAAAAACAAGAATGAGATGTATGCAACCCTTGAAATCATGAAACTCATTTTTAACTTATGTCAAACTTGTCTTAATATAAGTTCTAAAAACATCCTTTGACAAAGGAAAAAAAGAAATGTCCAAAGATCATCACACATTTTACCAAATTCAAGCGAATGTCGTTCACATATACTTTCTTGATGTCGACCATAAGAATCACAGCGTCATTATTTTTTCCAAACCGGACTTTATGCGCACTAATTTATGTTATATCCCTTTATCCCGTTTCATATTGTTATTCCACTTTCGTCGACAAAGAGAAAGGATAAAATAACAATCCCTCCGCAAAGCAGCACCAAAAAGGGTTACACTCAGTACACACAACCTCGCGCGTAATGCCACCGCCACTAAAATTGACAATGGCAGCATGCTAAAAGTTTATCCTCCTCTGTGAGTGGACGCAAAGTAAAAGGATATCATTCCCCGATGATGTCCCCTCGTAGTTGGGTAAAACTCAAATATTAGCTGAAAAGTTGAAAAAAGTTTTCACAAGCAATTTTCTTTCAATTCAACCCCCTTGCACCGATCTCCGACTCTGCAAGACAACAATCATTGTCGACATGCCACAGCGTACATAAGTAGAAAGTAATATCTTATATCCTTACATCGCCACACAGCATCGTTCATCAACCCCATGGTCGGTTTCTCTAAGTCTTTCGGTCGCCTCCTTCGACCACCACTCCCACAACTTTCCGTTCATTTTCTTATTTTATATCGAAGTTGAACAAAACTCTTTATTTTAGTTTCAATGTCGTCCTTTTTATTTTAACTCAAATAGATACGAAGGACCGCACCGTCACCATCGTCACTACTGCCACCACCAATGCAATCGACCGAAATTCTTTGTTCAGGGCACGAACGAGCTTAAAAAAAAAACAAAACAAAACACGGTCCTTATTGCTAGAAAACGGTTCGGTTATCTTTTGAAAAATGTTTGCCAAGAGTAAAGTATAAAATTGCATAAACAATGGAAAATTGTTCGTTGATTTGAAGCCAGCTTCGTGCGTTGGAGCCAGGACGAAGTGTACAGCATTGGTGAAGGTGTAGTCTAACTCCTGTTCTTCGTCACCACCATCAAGTACTCTTGCCAGAAGGTAAAAGTTTTCTTCATCCCCTTTTGTGTCTTTTTCTTCACTTTTTCATCCTTAGCCGAAGAGGTGTTGTGTTGAATGTCCCGTGTCCTATACAGTTTTCGTCCTTGAAGAAGGACGCACCCCGTCAATGTGTACAAAAGTTTTAACTTTTGTGTGGTCGGACTCTAGTTTGTGTGAAAATGTGTGTGCTTTTCGTCGTCGTCGGTGATTTTGGCCATTTGACATAAGATAATAAGTTTGGAGAAATTTCGAAACAAATTAAATTATACAGTCCTGGCTAGCAAAGCAAGCCAGTGTTCGAGTATGTAGCGGGAACAGAGCAGACTGGGGGTGAATAAAAATGATTGCGGACATTTGTAAGAAGTTGTTTGCGGAATGATGGGCGAATGTAACCGAAAAACTCGATGAACTTATCTACAATTGTTTTCGTAACTTTTCGAGATAAGTTTTGGCCATAAGCTTTAGCTGGGGTGATTAAAAATTTCATTTCATTCGTCAAGGGGTAGTTGGAGTGTTTTAAAAGTTTTTGGCAACTAAATTGCGAGAAAATGGGGCAAATTTTGTGGAAATTTTGAAGACGGAATGCTATTTTTGGATGGACATTTAGGATAATGCAATAATTGAGAGGAATTATGGAACATTTAGGTTTTCATATCTTTATAGGGGCTTTAGAGTTTCGGTGGTTTTTACTTGGAGTTTTCATGACCTTGTTCGCGGTATAAATCTTTTGACTACTGGCTGCATTGATTCACAGTCAAGTTTTCTTGTATTCAGATCTGGTTCTGGTCGGAATTTGAGCCAGGAAAGGAGCGTTATAGAATTTCCACGATCAGCTCCACAACCTGTGAAAAATTTAATGCTAGAGACCTCACGGACGGCGACAACTTTTGACTTCGTTTTTGGATCTAATGGCTCTATTGTGAAGAAACAAATCCCTATCAGTTGTTTTCTCCCCTTTGGACAACAGCACCAGCCTTTATTTTAGGTTTCCTTCTCTCGCGAAGTTCAAACTTCCAATACAACGAGTTGATTTTAGCATGTTTGCTGTTATTTGGAAGATCACTGGATCCAGAAGTCGTTGGCATGTACAGCTGGCTTCAAAGTCTTTCGCTCCGACTGTTTCCACATTGTGTTGAGTTGAGTCCAACAGAAATTTCCTTTCGATGACCTCTTTCTCTACACATGAGTAATTTCTTAAAACACCCATAAATCATTCTTCCCGGAAATTTTCAACCCGTTTAACTCTCTTTTACCACGAAACCCAACAAGTTATGTTAAAACCTTGAAACAAATACACCATGTTTCTAAATTAAATAGTTTAGACGAATAACGACTAAGTCATGACTAGTCGTCCTTGTGCCTTATTCCATATTCATTTTCTCTCTTGTGATCCTTTAAAGCCACTACCGGCAACCCCATGACACAAATTCCACATCCTCATTGGGTATATTTGCATCAAAACCGCCAAACCCAACGGATATACGGTCTTCATTCGCCCATCATCTTCAGAGGCATGCAACTCTACTCATCTCGGTGGTCTTGCATTGTCAACTCATTTTCTCGCCCAGCTGTGGCTTTCCTCGCCTTCCTGAAGTTCTGCATATATCCAGAACGAATATCCTAAGGAAACGAAAACCTAAATCAACATTCCCATAAACGGTTATGGTTTCCTTTGTTTCGCATATCCTGCGCGTGATTTTCATTTAATAATAAGCTGCGACTCTGCGCTTCAGTTGTGGTCCGTACAAGGAGTATCTTTGCTTTTGTACATTCACCAGCAGAGGACCACAACCAACGTTGACTACTACAACAAGGACAGCGACAACGATGACTTTCATTCATTCACACAATTGCCACGAGGAGGAGTTGAGGTCTCCTTTAGTCTCATGTCAGGGAGTGAGGAAAAGACTACTGCAAGTGAATTTTCCATGGTACAAGGGAACCATTATGGGTGTTAAATCTTTCCGGTCTTCCGGACTTCTTTTGTTGTGTATGCATGAAATCCTGATATTATAATGAGTGTTAAAGGAGATACCATAAAAGATTATGAATCCTTCCCCCTGCCAGATTCCTGCCTACTGAATTTGACTGAGGGATTTTATACGCGGCGCAGATGGAAAAATGTAGAAGGACCTTTATTGTTATATTTTTCGTGCTTTTCTGCTTTTTGTTTTTTTTTAGCGAAGGATGGCTGTTGCTATTGCTGGTACTGCTGATGTTTCTGTTCTTCCTTCTGTTGTTCCATTATGATTTTTAGAAGTTTTATTGTTATTGTTGTTGATGTTCCTTTTATGATTATGATTCATCCGCTTTTTATGCCTCCGACATTATAGGGTGTATCTAATTTTGATGGGTGGTTTGTAACATAAAGAGCTAATGGACAGTGTGATCAGTTTGCCACAGACTAAGGAATGTAAACAGAATTGACTTGAAGTACGATTCTGTCAGACAGGGAAGCAGGCATTTTAGTGTTGATAGTCCAACAACATGGAATCGGCCCAAAGTTGGTAGCAGAAAACGCGCTAATGAGAAGCTTAGTGTTGAAAATGATAGGGCTTACCTAATGGCATTGTATTCATGGAATTTCTTGGAAGCCATTTAGGGTAAATGGTCACTATGTGACCAATACATCAGAGCATGGATCGCTCCGTTCGAAGAATTAGGTACTCCACACTGACTCGGGTATTCTGGTGTTTCTTACTTGATTTGAATCTAATTTTGGTAGCTTTTATCAACGTTCGGACACTTTTCAGAGTTCCTTTTGTGGTGACCGAGGACTTGGATAGTTTCGTTTAAAATTCCATTTTGGTACTTGACTTATCTACCAAGCTTGGGTGAGAAATCTGGAAGCCTAAACAAAAATTTAGCAGCGGTTCAGCCAAACTATACATCACGAGATGCAGTCACCTCTTCAACCTGCCTAGCTGCCTCAATCAAGCTTCACGTGATACCCGTATCGAGGCAGGCTTGGACTTAATGCATTCAAGCTACTTTACTCTGCGACTTCTCATTCGATCTGTCATCATCTTTCTGTATCTTGGTGCGGATAAGGAAAAATTCAAACAGAGTCCGAACTCATTCTTCTTATTCTTCCGCGCAAAGGAACTAACTTCACAAGACAATAGGGTGCTATACAACCTGTTTCAAATTGCCTTCAATTTCATTATATACTTTCTTGTTTCCTTTTTTAGGCCCAAAAAAAAAAAAAAAAAAAAAACGCGTTATCATGACGTCTTTCTTTATCCGGTCCTAGCCTGGTCCGTCATTTGCAAATTAGTGTATGGTATGTTGGGCCGAAAAATACATTGTAGTATACTGCAGCTTCCTTGGAAGGTGTTCGGTCCCGTTTCGGGGCTAAATTAATGATAATGGGATGCGAAAATTAAGTGGCAGTTGAGCTTCTCGTTTTATCTACTTTCTGTCCACTTGGACATTTCAACGAACATTTCGTTGTCCATAATAAAATGAGTTCCAGGGTCTTTTTTTCTTTTGCTTCCTTTTATTTTTGTTCTTGCTTTGTGTACCGTTGTTTTGTTCTCGTAAATGTAGAATATTTTTGGCCTTGAGGAATAATATTCCTGATGTTGTTGTTGATGATGATGATGATGATGACGATGGTGATGACTATGATGGGCTATTGTGTCAGAATGGGAGGGTATATCCATTGCGAGAGTCGAGATGAAAAATGTTGAAGACATTTTAAAAGAACCATGATGATTAGATGATGGATGATATTAAGGGTGTCCTTATTAAGGGGTAAAGTACCTTTTTTTTTTTGGGAAACGAAATTATTAGGTGAATTATGCGGGCTCAGGTAACTATGTGTATAATGTGGGTTGCTATTTCGAATTTGGTTGGAAGATGAGACCGAATTAGAGTTGATAACCAAAGTAGAAAAAATTCTCCAGGTGTGCAGAGATAGATTTAAAACCTCATTCCAGTCAAAAGTTTAGATGAGTCTTTGCTGGTTTTATATTTCTATAAGAAAATACAGGAAGGAAGTATAGCTGTTATCTTTGGCTGATATTCGGGAGTTTTCTTCAAAGAACCCAAAAGACTTTTGTATTTGCTTGAATACAGAATCTGTCAGAGGAGACAGAATTAGTAGTTCCTTCGTTCCTGAGGAATATATAACACGATTGAGGGGATCGATTATGTGCTGCTGTACTGGATATTTACAACTTAACTTAAACAACTTAAATTCAGTTTAAGTTAAAGCATTGCAAAAGCCATTACATGGTCATCATTCCTGAATATTCCTAGGGGAAGATGATGATCTTCTCCGTCAGTATTATTGATCATTTTATGATCGTTGAAAGTCATTTATCTCATATCATGCATTACCTAGTTGTTGTCTCAGGCAAGGATGCAAATAACCAGAATACTGCAAAGGCTAAGAACTGTGACATGACTGTAAGTGTAAGAGATCGAGTTTCCCTTGTCACTTACATCAAATACAAAAGACCTATGTTTCACAATGCGAATGGAAAAAAGAGCAAGATGCGTTTTCTACACATGACACAACTTATGGAAAACAGCCACAAATTATACACTATCTGTACACGGCGATCATTAGATCCATACTTACCTACAGATCTCTTATATTGTGGAATCTGACAAAAGTAGATCACTTTGCAACACTTCCAAGAACGCTGAAGCAGAGAATCAAGGGAAATATGGACTCGAAGGCTGATCGAAACAAAACGGATTGAATGGAGATATGGGTAAGTTAACTTCTACCTCACATTACTTATCGGGCACTAATACTTCAACGAATATCTGTACAGAGAGTCCAGCATGGCAGTAGATTAATGGTAGAACACTGAAATGCTGAGCCAACTGGTTAAGGTTCGAATTCCAGAGAAAGACAGACGAAAAGGATTCGATATCTCTCTGAGAACGACTTGAAATACGCCAAACATCTTTTGCAGAGAGACAAAGATTAGAAACGGAGATAGATGGAATCACACGAGTAAAAAAAACTGGAACCCAGCACGCTCTTCTATCAAGGAAGTCCTACAGATAAAATTGAGGATACATTGGTGAAGCATGGCATGTCAACAACCAAGGTGGTTAATATCACAGAAAAGTCGCCGATAGACCAAGTATTTGCACTAAGGTAGATTCTTGATCTTATTTCTACTTAATGGAGCAGAGGAGTGACTTTTATCCCAAGTCTGTGAATATGCTTTTGGATGTTTCCATACAAGAATTCTTCTGCAACAATCGTGAATGAAAAACCGAACTCCTGGAACTATTAAATGATAACAACCTGGTTAGAATAAAATTATTACGATGACCACAATCCACGTCCTGCATGTCAACGTCTAACTAGGAAACAGTACAATGAATATATTTCATGCCAACACACAATCTATCAACCGACCCGTGCCACTTTATTCATTTTCAATTAAAATACAAATATGCTTATTTCAAGAAAAAAAAAAACAAACGCTCAACACAATCAACGAACAACAAAAGAACATCAGAGCCATCAGCCGAGGAACCACACAATATCCTAGGAACCAATCTACCAGACTATGCACACCTGCCTCAATGAAACAATAAAAGCAACCACCGCAATACCTTAATGGGTGAGCGGAATCCAAAGGACCTGGGTATTCATTCAATCAACCACCAACCCACCCGCCTGATGGGCCTTTGGCTCACTTTGTTCTACATTTGCGAATCAAAATGTAAACAATTAACGGTTGTTTGAATGTCTAACTGTATATGGTTGTGTGAGAAATATCCAGACAAAAGGGAATGCCTGACAAAAAAAGAGGATCGGAGGAGAAGAAGCAAAATCATTATTTCGTCTGTGTCATGCTTTGAATATTAACTCTATAAATGGTGTCACCAACAGTCGACCATTGGAGCAACAGTTGTGCAATAGTTGTACGAGTTTCAGTTCGCCGCTACCACCGCGACTCATGACCTCAAACAATAGTCCAACCAAATGACACAACAACAACAACAACTACAAAAAGGAATCCTTAGAACGCACACAAAAACGAAACGAAAAATAGGTCAGAGTTTGATCAAAGATGTCGATGTCACCGCTGTCCCCCCTGCGCCGCCGCCGCCGTTGGCAACTTCATTAATAGAGACAACGAAACGAAAACAATAAATAAAATGGAAACGCACACAGGAAAACAATAGAAGAAAAAGAATTATGAAAAGAAAACAAAGGAAAAAGAAATCGACAAAAAGCGAAACTGGTTGCTCATACGCCCCAGTGCACTAGTTGAACACAAATCACAATATGCGCCGGAGATACACCCGACAGGACAATGGGATTCAACTAGGATGTGTATGTTGTGGGGAGCGTCTGTTTGCGTACGGTACGGGTTATAACCGTCGGCATGCAACGGAAGACGAGAGTTGCCTGGGGTGGCAATACAAGGAACTACAAGAATATACAAAGTGTGTCCAATATACGAGTATTGTGGTGGTGAAGCAGCGTTCTTTTCCTCGTACGCTTACGATTGTATTGGGGTCGTTATCGTCAGAGGCGTAGGAAGATTGCTTTGTTCCGGTGGAATATACTCGTACTTCTTGGGTAGATTAAACGGAACTCTGCTCATGACTCGGGGGTAGGTAAATCATAAAACTATGCTTGCGGTCTCTAGCAAATGGAATACAAATATACGCGGCACTGCATAAAGTTTGCGGCACTAAAGGAGATTAGAAAAATAATATAACGACTTGTGTTCTTCGTTTGGAAATTGATTGTGTTAACGGTTGACGATGTTCGGGTGTAGATATGGTTTGAAGTGAACCTGAAAACTTTGAATGCTTTCGGGGATATCATCTTGATTGGGATGAAATTCTAATTGAAAAAGTTCTCCAAAGGTGGCTGTGATAGCTTTGCCCTTAGAGAACTACAATCTCTGTACGAATATGAACGTCAACAATTTACAGATGTTTCGCCAGCAGAAGTCCTTCCACCAAAGGTTAGAACAAGATGACAAGCTGCATCTGATGTGCTCCGTAAGATCCCAACTACCGCAGTCCTGCTTTATGGTGCAGAGAAATAGACTTTGTTAAAGTTGGATGAAAGTGTTATTTAAGCTTTCGAGAACAAAAGTCCCATTCTTTCAGGAATCCCTATACCTGCGAATCTTCTTGAACAGCAAGATGGAATCCACAGATTGAAAGAATTGTAAATAGAGCCACCATATCACTGTGGGTTTGCCCTCGAATTTGCGGGAAAAACTGGGGAGTACAATGTCCAACGTTTAGCCGAAATCTATATGTCAGGATGCTTTTGCACAACTCCAACATCTGCACTTAATGACATTTTGGGTTTGCCACCATTACAAACCTTTGTATGAATGGAAACCTTATTGAAGATCCATCGAATCTTTAACACAAACAATTTTGACCCAAGTCTTATAGCAGTAGGTCACTTATCATTCTTCGAAACATTGAAGTACGACATAGTCTTCAGCATACTTGTCTCACTCTCAACAAATACTTTTCAATAGTTATTTCGTTAGGAAAGCACTGAGAGAAACATAAACCCTAACCCTTACATTTCGACTTTGCCAGGATCTGAATCCGGAACCACTCACTCGTGGAAATAAAAGCTGCAAAAAATGGAAAAGTCAACTTACTCTTCCTAAGACATACCTACAAAAATCCGCAGAAGGCTTGTCTAACACATAAAAATAAGCATGCTCAAAGCTGTTATTCAATATACAGTCACAAAAAGAAATCCAATTTCATTATGAATCTAGGTCGGAAGAAACTTAGCGACTCTGCCTTGGGAGTCGGGAAGGAAGAACTTGCTGCCACCTACCCAGAGATGTTCCTGGACTTTCTGACATTGAGGACCTAGCAGTAGTAGATGTAGCTCATGTAGGAGCTTACATTAGGCCCACTGGTGGCCCCAGTGATATGGAACTTAGTCTTCATTATTCTATCCATCTAGTAGTAGTAAGACTCTGTTCAAAAATGCCTTGATCACTTTTTGGGCAGTGCTGTTGTCATTGTATTTGAAGTCTTCTGACTAGATCAATGCTGTGTGCTCTTTTCCACTTTATTTCTCACTGCCTATGTGGTGTTTGAGAGATGTTACTTTGGGTGGTACTTATGGTTTAAACACGTCGATAGAAACAATCACAACGCAAGCGAGATAACGACAATGTTTTAGGACGATAAATACCTTCTTTTTTTTTTGATGTGTTACGTTCTTGCTAAGATATACCAGATATGGAGATCCTTCAAGGAAAAATGCAAGCCTAGATGAAGATTATCCGGTACCACTTCTTCACCGGGTTGCCATGATGATGAAAGCAATGGAGTTTGAAATATAGACACAAGATGGTGAAAGAACAACTCTCTTATACCATCTGTATCGAACCAGTGATTTATTGGTCTGCTCATGAATGTACCTACTGGATTACATTGGATAAAATAAATGCCCACCTAACTTCATGTTGTCAAAGCAAAAAAAAATAAAAATTTCCCATAAATCTATAAATCCTTGAAAGACCCTCAAACATGATATAAAAAAAGACAATCTCACGCTTTCACATGTTCATGATAATAACAATAAGGACATCACTGATGATGGCTGCTTACACCCTCTCGCCCTGTAAAAAAAGAAAAAAAAAAAAAAAAACGAGCAAAACTTCTCCAAAAGTTAATTGACATCTGATAAAAGTTTTGCTACAATTTGACACCTATTTACTTATGTACACCAGATATGTGTTCGTTTACGTGCAAGCATGTAGCTCTCCATGTGAGCATAAAAAAGTTGTAGACATAAATTGAAAGGATGCCCCGATGTCACCGAGAAACTTTTTGTCGCATGAACTTTCGTATAAATTCCCCCGGGGTGAATATGAGAACTACACTACTATGTGGAGGCTTTGAACTGAAAAGTAATAAAAAAGCAAATCCGCCTTGGGGTAGCGCTTTTGTTCCCCCCAGAGAAAGAGAGTGAGACAGAGATGAATATCAGGACAACACTATGAGAAGCGTTTTTAGTGTATAATTCTGAGAACGGTACTAAAAATTAAAATTAATTTTCTGTGAATTATGCTCTTTCTAAGCGTGTGTGTGTGTGCGTGTTTGTGGGTGTATGAAGGCGAAAAAAAAAGTTTTCGGAACAAACTTGTTTCCGATCTGTAGAGATTTGAATCACACTCAGGATATTAATATAATTTGCGTGTATACATTACGGAGGTGTTTTTGTAGAGATGGATGCAGTGGAGACTGACACAAGTAGAGGGTAGTAAATAAGAGGTTGTAGCCGAATTTTTCTTTGTATTTATGTAAATGTTTACCAAGCCTTACAAAGGCTTACGAAAGTTTAATAGCGCGAGGTCTGAATTTTCAAGTAATTGTGTCATTTATCATAGCTTATGGCAGTCATCCAAACAAAAAAGTATTTCTTAATCTATTGTCAAAAGTGAAAGAAAAAATCGCACCCAAGTATGTAGATCCGCTGAGAGTTATTGCTTAGCTTCTGTCAAAATATAGAGGACGCAGAAATCATTAAATATTTAATCTGCGCCAAATCTCTGCTTCTTACTACTGTATACTTTAGTCCTATGACCGAACCTTTCTTATAATTCAATGATTCTGTGGCCGGTTTTAGAAAAACCCACCATCACAAAAAGTGTCGAGAAAGTCAAACTTATGGCATGCTTCTGCATCAGAAGTGCACGGAGAACTTCTCCCACAGCTGCCCTCCGAACCGTGGTATGCAATAAAATCTTTACTTTTATCCACGTCGGATGGACGGAATCGTTAGTTCAGGTCTTTCATGCTGAATGGTTAACTATGTTGGAGCTAAAAAAAAGTTATTATTTCCATTATTAGATGAGTTCCTTCAAAATTCACTGATAGATATAGAAAATGTCGCCCTTTCGCGGACTGAGAGCTATGATGACGTATGACAATGACAGGATTGAAGAATTTCCCTTTACAGGATGTGACAGGTTCATGGCTTTATACTTCGGAAACCAAACAACTTAGGTCCAAACTCCTAACTCGGAGGTCCAAAATAATGCTATTCAAAACCCTGATCTTGCCAGTCTTGCTTTATGGAGATGAATGCTGGACGGCAAGTAAGACAGCGGATCAGATCTTGGGATCCTACGAAAAACAAATTCTACTTCTTCTGCGAAGAGGGCAAATGGAGGAGAACATATAACCGTACAAAGATGTGGATGTAGTCCGGAGGGCAAGAATCCATCGACTGCACTGGCTCGGCCACATCGAGCGAATGGACAAGAATGCTCCAGCTAAGAGGATCTTCGAATCCCAGCCACCTGGTTTACAAAGAAAAGGAAGACCGAACATCCGTTTTAAAGTTCAGATAATCGCGGACGCCAGAAACTTTGGTCTAGTAAACTGGAAGCAGCGTGCCTGGGACGGTGAAGGAATTAGTTCAGGCTCAGACCCTCCAAGGGTCGCTGGCCTGATAAGTGAGTAAGTAAGCTACAGGTTCATGGCTGAATAATACTTAAGGGGCTATTTCCCAATACCTAGGTCTGGTTAGGCGGACGCAGGTATATGTTTTGAAATAAGACCAACATCTACTGAGGAGGGACCATGGAACAAGTTGATTGGGGCATCATTTGAAATTAATATTTTTTCTTTCTTCTACTTCTGTTTTTTTGCCGTTCGATATTAATTCGGTAAAATACTAAAGGTAAGAGATTATAGAAAGAATTATACAACGCCACTGAACCCTCTACTTACTCACAGTCCATGGCTGAGAATTCAGAGAAAAAAATGCTTTAACTCAACGAAAGTCCCTCAAAACCAAAAAATAGGTTTCATTCTTCTTAATATCTCATTACAAGCTGAGGTATTTTGGGAGAGGCTACGCTTCAATGAAGTAGACACTCAGCAATAATGCAAGTATGGACTTGTTTTACTTAATCCGGTCTTTAAAGGCTAAAGACAAAAAAAAAAGTTTAATTTCAAAGCGAATGAAGGTCCTTCAAAAATTACAAATTTCAGGCTTTTTCCAATAAAAGAGATTATCTCTATAAAGGGATTTTAAATTCGTTTCGAATTTAGGTTGAACCTATGCTATCGAGACAGCAGTCATACCACATATCCCGGGGAACTGACATCAAGGGGAAATTTAATATTTTCAGTTGCCGCAAAATTGCACTACAATCCTCTAAATAGCTTTTTCACCGCCGGAGAATCTCTTAAAACAGATTAACTCCTACGAGTATTTTTAATTTTTTTTTTGCGAAAATAATTTTATTTTTTTTATTTACGACCCAAACAATTATATTCCCCACCGTATCCTAGTAAAAAAAAAGAAGACACCAACAACAAAGTCAAATGCATATAAAAGCGCGCAAAACGCAGGAATACGTTGGTCTTCCCAGACCCCATCCAAAAAGGTTTAGCGCTATAAAAATGCCGTAAAAAAATTGAGTTCCTTGCAATTATTTCAAATTCCCACCAGAATTACTCACGTTACATATACCATAATCGATGTCATAAAAAAAACGGGACATTTAATATCCAAGGAACAAATTTTCAAGTGAATTTAAAAAAAAAAGAAGGCAGGAGTAGGAGATTTTACGATCTAGTACCTCTGCATCATGTTCCAAAGCAGATAAACGAGGTGATGACAATAAGGACGATGACGAGCGCTGGGTGATAATACCTTTCCAAAGCACCCATCATCAACTACTAATCCCAGTGGAGTCAGAACAGGGAGCGTAGCAGTCAGAGTCCTTCGTTGTTCGTGCAATAATAAAATTGAACATAAAATATATTAATTTTCCCATGCCCCCTCGGGCTCCGCAGGAGGTTATCGTTTGCCATTGAATGCATTCCAACTCAGAAAAAAAAAAAAAAGTTTGACGGGAGGTGTCAACACCAACGCAAAGTTTTCGACAATTGCCGGAGCGATGACAAGTTCGTTGTTTGGTTTGCGCCAATTCCCCCACTTTCGCCGAAAATCCAAACGTTATTTATTGTTTCGCCTAGTTACGGATATTTACGTTTTAACTCAACGGGAATTAGAAAAGTTTTTCCGTGTCGAAAAGCGCAACTAAAAAACAACACAGTGTTCCCATAACCATCCGCAGATAGAAAGGACCGGGAAGATGAATAGAAGAAGTACTGAAAAACTTTACGTTCTGAAAATCAAAAGTGAAATTGTTTCAAAAAAAAAAGAAGAAAAGTGAGAGGGGGGAACTTTTCGTCGGACTTATGCCCCTGGTGCCAACTGTGAGAACACCCCACAGATGCACATGTACTAGCCAGAGTCAAATTAACGAACATGATGTACTAGTTCGGTTTCTGGCAGTTTCCGATTACCCATGCATGTTATTGTCGCCTTTGGCAGATCAGATGGGAATGGAATGCTTTAGCCCAGCAAACTTTCCACCCACAACATTATTTTAAATTTAATTTCCATCCATCTCAATTCTTTTCGGAAGTTTCGACAGCATAAGTAGCCAAAGAAACGTTTCTGTCGGCATAAATCATTTTACTCTTTCTCTCTTTGGTCGTCCCGGCAGGAGGACCACCGACCGACACGGTGCGACGACGGAAGCTATACATTCATACCAATCACTAAGAGTTAGAGATACTTTTTTTTATTTTTTACTTCTTGTTCTCCTTTGATTTCATGAGACGAAGTTTGTGGTGTTGCTCATGCTGTTCTCGGCTTCTGCCATTGCTTTCCTTTTCCGTTTCCGGCAATTAATCAAATTGTAACACTATCTAGACCAGGAAGTTTAGAGAGAAGACTCTCCCTGTGTGTTATTTTTCTTGTTCAGGACTTTTTTCCCATTTTCAAACGCCTAGTTCCGACCGATTTGTATAAATCCTATAAACAGTCGTTGGAGGGTAAAGTTTGAATTGATTTTTTTTTTTTTTTTAGAACATTCATCTTGGATCTTTTGCCGAAATGGATCTATTGGATGAAATCGCGGTTATTGGTGAAAGTATCTTATGTAGATGGAGATAGTGCGAATGTCAGTGTGTGTGGAGGAGCATATGGTTGGAAAATGTGGATAGTTTTCGGGTGAAGAATAAACGTTATTTGGAAATTATTCATAAAAGTTTTTCCACTATGAAAGTGTTGTTAGTTGAAACTACAAGTGAAACTTCTAGGGCAATATAACTAAAGGGATGAACTTAAGGAAAGTTAGTCCATTGAAGCAGTCATCTGGAACAACGACATAAAATGTGGCAAAATAAAAGCAAATGATGTATTTCAGCGGATAAATTTATTAAGGAATACTTCAGAGCCCATCTGAAAGTTCGCAATAGGTCAATAGCTTTGCTTCATTTTCAAAAACTCTTGAAAAGAATTGCCATCTTTTAAGTCTGAAATAAATCTAAAGAGAGCCTGCCCTGCGGTAAATTAATCTCTAGAACATACTGCAGAGCGGGTCCATTGTGTAGGTGACTTGGAACCACTTGGATAAGCATATGAGTCTCAAGAGGTCATTCAGCTCAATAATATGAGGGTTCTTCTGTTCCGTTTGGAACTGCCAAGATTCCTCATTCTTCTGTTGGCAAGAGCAGGAGAATCAATGGAATTTTTTCCTCGTCCATGCAGCTCTTCAATTATCGTGTAATGTAGCCCTTGTTGTTCCTCATGAATACCAACGTGGCTGAGAAATGATGCCAGTGACAACACGTGCGTCCTAACGACTAAGCTCAACAGAAGAAATGGATTTTTTCTTGCTATAGGCCGTCTTTTAATTCGTAGGTATTATGAATGTTTCTAGCTCAACCCAACGTGTATTTCCTCGACTGATGGCTTCATTTTCAACGAGCTTGACACTTACAAATGGGATGACCAAGTTAGTCAGGCCTTTCATTACCTGTACAGGGTCACCAAATTGGCTCTTGAAGTCTGCCTTTTGCAAATTCATTAAATTGTCGCATAATCCAGAGCCGAAATGACTGCTTGGCTGCCTGTGAAGACGGAATTTGATTGATAATGGCTAGGCTTTTGATTGGGAAAACATTTTAATCACGACAATTCTAAAGGAATTGTGTAACTCCTAGGCATTTGCAATAGACCCTGGTCAACGTCCAGTCATTTTCTTTCTATTGGTGACTTTTTCGTTCCACTAGTTATCTTTTAGGGATTCTGATAGTAAATCTTCTGTTCAAAGCTAGTTCTTGTCGACCTGTTTGCAGTCTCCCACCGAAATAATACAGATTCCAATGCAGGCTACCCTTTGTTGGAAAATGCAAGAGATTGACTAATTCTAAAATCCCGTGGAGGCTGATCCAGCTGTACGGAGTAAGACTAGTTCGTTGTACAATTTGGAACCTTTGCCAAAATCTTCACAAGTTTTTAAAACTTGACTTCACGACGAGAGAGAGTTTAGAACAACCCTCTATTGATGCAGCGAAGTAACATTTCTACCTTAGCATCGCCGAATCCTACTTCGATGGCGAAACATTTTGAATTCATCGAACTACTCTTGAGAAGCATAAAAACAATGTGACATAAGACAACTTTACCAGCTGGAGGGCGATAGCATGCAGAAGCATGAGTTATGTGATAGTCAAATAAAAATATCCTTTCAGTTTTACAGAGACCATTTATTCTTACGATTCATAGCCTAATGTTGTTGTAATGACCTATTGAAGGGGACCTTGAATTGACAATTCATTGATCAAGGATTCTTTGGAGTTGTGCGCAATAGAAGTAGAACTTCAATAGCACATGCCAGAGGAAAGAGACTTCAGCTATAAATAAGGCAGCTAGAGACTGAGGTAAAAGTGTATTTTCGTTGCTGATATTCTTTTGATCGATTTCAGTCCATTAGCCCGATTTCAATTGAGCATACCCATCATAATCACCAAGTGTATATTTTCTGGTCAAGTCAATATGACTTGAATCCTTACCAAAACTAAAACAGCCGTTTGCTGTTTGAAAAAATGCCAAAAAAATGTTGCTACTTGGCTTGACATTTACGACTATGCGTGTACCGCAAAAAAAAAGTTATAGAACTGGTCACATAAACCAAAACCCTAATGAAACAAAAACCGAGATAATGCTTTGAGGTCATATTGCCAGCATAGAGCAAGGATAAAAAAAAAGGACGACCACGTTATGATCATGAATTCTAAATGAACGACAAATCCGATTTGATTCGCTGCCAAAATCGAAAAAATTTCAAAAACCATGGCCCAGTAAAATTCCCATTTTAAATCCGAATATCTTGATGCAGGATAAGACCGAACGAAGTAGTCCGCCCCCCGGAGCAGCCTCTTGCAATATAAAAATGCTAATTCACTGAATGAAAATATAAATACAATAACAATGATGCGTCCATAAGGCGGCATTTGAATGCGCAAAAATAAAGGCACAGGCATAGGGACAGCAAACAGTCGCAAGGATACAAAAAAAGGACTAAAAATTAAAATCAATAAATTACATACCCATCGCTATCAGGATAGCAATAAAAAACTGAATAAAATTCATGGTAAATCCTTTCAATTTCATTCTGTAATCCTTAGCAATCGACGACGACGACGAGAGAGACACTGAAGTTGTCTTTAAAAGTAGCACACAGGCACAGATTGCGTCGCGCCAAAGGACAAAACGTCACGACACTACCAGTACAACACGACAAAATAACAACAACAACAACGACGATGACGACGACGACCACCAGTCACAACTCACAAGTCTCTCGTACTCGTACACGCGGAGTGTAATAAAGTGGAATCCTTTTGAAGGCTTAAAGGCTTATTTTAATTTTGCATTTCACTCAAGTCTTGGGGCACATTATGTGTGCGGCATTTGGGTTTTCTTTTTTGTCGTTTCCGGTTTCTTTTTTTTTTTTTTATTGTGTCCTCCTTCTATTGGTTTTCTTCGTTTTCTTCTCACATCAACAAGAAATAAATTATCCTGCCGGTGTTTGAGGGGAAAAAAAAAAGGAAATCACCGCTTTATGCGGTATCATTCGCCTGCAAGGATCTTGATTTCTCCCGTTTGAATAAATTGTGACACAACGAGCTAATGTTCCGCAAAATTACATCCAACTGGGGGGAAGGACGACTATCATAATTCTGCACTATTCTCAGAAATCCTTGTAACAGCCCGAGTCCCCCTCTTAGTGGCCGGCGTTGCGGTGCCAAAAAAACGAAAGAATCACTGGACAAGAAGGATACACGATGAGGGAACCATGAACCATTTCACACGATTACAAGGAATTTTCCTGTTCACCAAGCAAACACACGCACACGCACACACACGCCCGTTTGGATTTTATCGCTGCCGCAAAACATCATCAGCATCGTTTGGCAAAATCATTGTGATCATAATCGTTTCACTCATTCATTGGTGGATCATTAATTATCCCGTAGCACAATCTAAGGACGAAAACACGCGCTTAAATTCATACCTCGAGGAGACCCGCTATCGACAATCACACGCGCGCACCAGTTACATGAGTTATCACAACATAATCACCATCACCTTCGATTCGCAATCAAATCCTTCGTGTAAAGTTACGAGTTACAAAAAAGGACGAAGAACCGATAGCAGCCCGGTTCGATTTTCGAAACCATCTGTCTGGAGATGATAAAAGTGACTGAAATCACGACAGAACCATTTTGATTTCAAAAGCGTTGGCTCATAAGGATGCACATCCCATCGAGAAAAGTAAAAGGACGAAAAAGGATTTAAACACTTGGAATAGAAATGTGGCTTCTTGTGCTTTATGCGTAGCTATGGAAGATACTTCGTTTGCCAGTGATGCTGGGTAGATGGAGGTGGTTGTGCTTTTTCTTCTGGACCAAAATGAAAAGAAGTCTTTTAAGGCTGCTGATTAGGATACGGTACACGTTTGGTATAGTGGCGCTCCTCTCGTGCTCTCTTTTTATGGAAATTGTGCTCTCATTTGGAGCTTTGCATGTGTTGTTAGTTTTTTCAATGCGCTGCGCAGGTTTTTCCGAAGATTCAGCTGATAGTAGGCCTACTTTCAGATACAGAGAGACAAATGTGGAGTACAGATATACAGAGAACAGAGAGCAGAGAGCAGCAATGTGGACCAAGGGAGGAATGTAATTCGACTTGAGTAAGGACAAAGTTGAGCACAACTGCATAGAATGTCAAATGTCAGTGGACAACACCCAAATGTATCGACAGTGAATTAAATTTTCATTAATGGAATCTAATTCGATTCGGACGTGTCTGAATGTCCTGAGAAAATGCATGGGATAGTGCTTCAGTGCTTCAACGGTTCAGAGGACTTGGTTCGATTTCAAATGAGTTTTTGGTTCTTGGAATCACGTCGTTCGTGCAGTTATAGGATTAAGTGCTCTTATGGTTGTTTCCAATTGAACTTGAATTGGATTATACTTTCATAGAAAAAAAAGGACTCGTTAGGACATTCGTTTTAGATTGCTATATCGTGTGCAAGTTTGCGAAAGTCAATGGTAACTTAATCTATGTTGAGGTACTGCAGGTGGTAACCAATTACATTTTGAAACGACATTTTTGCACGAGTCGTCGTTGATACATGCAATGAAGGAAAGTATATTCGAGGTGTGTTAAGGGGGGAAACACGTTAGATGCTGTAAGAAGGGCTACAATTATACAGAAGATTTTAGTAGTGTCTTTGTTGAAAGTATTGCAAATTAAGGACCTCTGCATTTACCATTTAGATTTGGTTTTGAGTTGCATCATCTTGGCAGAGAGATCAAGAGCTAACCAATTATTGTGGTCAGTTTTGATATCTCTCTGGACACGTACTTAACATTGAGATGGTGGTTTTGGTCTTTCTTATCGTTTCGGAACTTTTTGCTGAACAAAGTGGTAACTAAAGCGTTGGCTAGTTATTTTACGAGGTTCCAAACATCGGCTTTTACTACCAATCCTTAGCTACGTTGATATAATGGGGTCTCTACGCCGTTCTTGGAATAGTACATATGCCTCTTTCCTTGTTGAATTTAGTTTGGTCCTCGTTTACTTCAAGATCAATTTATTTTGACTTGTGGAAGCCCTGGTTCATGCGGAAGGTTTTGGCGAAAAGTATAAAGCCTGTGTTAAGATGGAAGCCACACTGGCACATGCCAGAACAGAAACTTGAATGGAAAAACTAAGCAGGGACATGTTGCGAGACGTAAGAAATCTGGACTTTCTTATTGCTAAAGGTTCTTTCTAACTGATCTCTTTAAAGGAAACATGCTCAGAAGTTTGCTGAAAAGTCTGTCCTAATACTTCTACTAGTCACTCTTTATTGATAACTAAATGTTTATTACTGCAACAAAAAGACTATCTGTCTAGAGCATAAGGTAGACGCAGGCCTTTTCGTTATCTAAACTTTTCGATTTCTTTTGGATCTGTGAATGGTAGTCCATCAGCTTGTTAATTTAAATCAGGGTTACTGTGTCCAGAAACTTAGAAGAAATTGACTAAGAAACTTCAACCCAACTAGGCTAGCTCTGTCCTGTGCAACCAATGGCTTTGCTAGCGAAAAGATTATCACTGAAGAGAGCTTTGCCGTGTTTATTGATCCAGTACTCCTTCTAGATTGCCAGTATATCAGCCTAGTAGACGCTAGATGAACCTGATAGTCAGTCGAATTGAGATTTATTTTGTGCTTGTGAAAATATTCCCACTTCGACCTCGCATTTCATCATTGAACCGTTGGTAAAGAAAGATGTAAAAGAGTCTTTCATCACTTACCCACACTTTCATTCTTCCCTGGAGGGAAAGTGACCCCTAGGTGAAAATAATACATACTACGTGAGGGTACATCCTCAAGACTCATCTTTGGTTGTAGAAGGTTTTTTTGGTAAAGGTTTTACTGCACTTACTACCCCATCTGAACTCTGAATCGAGGATAATTCCTAAATATCCGGAGCTGGCGGAAAGGGAAAGAGTTAATAGCATTAGTTCATTAAAACTTGTGGCTCAAGTGCTTACCTTATCCTACCTCATCCAATTCTTCTATAAACGTCAGATTTAAGTGTTTTTTGGACATAATATTTCCAAAACTAGCCGAATCCTTGCTTGAAAAAACATATTCTATCCAAAACTGTGACTGTTTTCCATGTAGGTCTACAGTCAGTAGATAGTTTGAAAGAGATGAGCTTAACTCAAATGAAATGCGTTGAGGACAAAGGATGCTTTCCCACTGCAATGCCTTGACCAATATGGTGTTTTGCAGCAACTTGATGTTACATCCTTGACCAAACTTATCAAATTTAAGGCTTTTTACCATGTCACTTTAATATAAAAATTTAGCGTAACAATAACATAAACTTATTATAAAAAAGAAGAATTAACCAATCACAATTTTTATTGTGTTGGAATAAAAAATGTTCGCACGCGCATATTGATTGGAATCATTCGGGGAAATTAACGTCAACAACAATGCCACCGAGTTGACCCGTCATAAACAGATTACACATACTTTTTGCCTAACAAGTGGGGGCTCCAATTGCTTCCTTTCAAAACGAATCCTATCGGCTGTAATAGGATTTCAAATGTCCATTGGGCGACAGGCCTTCCTCCGCCACAACATCAAAAACGTTTCTATATTCATTTTCGTTTCGCCATAATTCGCAGTTAAATTGTGAATTTGCGGAATAATTCCGCATTATATGGTAATGGGGTAGAGGGTAGAATGGTGGAGGAGTAACAAAGACGACGAACGGCGGCCTCTGTTTAAGAACATTTTTGGCCAACTACCAGAACGAAGCAAGGCGATGGGGCCGCTGCTGATGACACCAAAAGATGAAATGATAGAGTATTCTTGGCAAAGGGACTTTCTGCTTACTTCCTTGTTCGACTTAATAGACCGACGACGGCTGACTGAATGGCAGGATAATCGTTTTGTTATTTTCATTTTTGTTTGCCGATGTAGCAATTTTCTTCTTTTCGACTTCTCATTGATTTAACGGTGTGATGAGTATAAGAGGATAGACAAATACAGTTTTGCTGCTAAATAAGAATGTATTGATAAATATGTTTACCGCAGGGAATATGCGTGTTTGTGTTTATTTTCTTATTTGTTTGTCTTTTTTTTGTTTTGTTGCTGTTGTGTTTATTCGCTTGGAAGATGGATTATATTCATAGTAAATTCAGCGTGCCTTTGAGACTTGTAGCAAATAAGCCACGGCCAGCAAGGATGCATGCAGAAACTGTCAAACTATCGAGGTTAATTTGGGTCAACATTTATGAAAGTGCAAGATGTAAGAAAAACTATCCTTGGAAGAGGAACTTTGAATGTATTGAATAATAGATCTTGAAACAGAAATCAAACCCACCTAATGTATTAAAGCTTAAGACTAACAAAGTCTGAATTGCGCTGTGAATCATGATTAGAAGTTTATCTTACTCAGGATGCTTGGCTGAAATACAGCAATCTTTCATCCTTTTCGATCCCAAGCACGTTGTACCCAGTTCTCCAGGCTAAGCGCTTTGCTTGGTCTTTAAATAAGAGGTTCGGGTTTTCTTTGTCATCTCGAATCTGAGAGCTGCGATTCGGAATTCCTCTTAGCTAAAACAGTGTTGTCCATTCGCTTTATATGGCAGAGATGGTTGGCATGTTTTGGCTTTTCGGACAACATTTACATTTTGAAACAGTTCATAGAGTTATAGAGTATCTGCTCCTCCATTAGCCCTTATCGCTGAATATTCGACGAAGATGAAGTTTGCTTTCTTGCTTTACGTCCAGCACTCAGCACTATATAGTAGAACTGGCATAATCATTGTTTTGTAGAGCATGCATTTCGCCTTCCGAGTTAGGAAATTTGAACCGATGTAGCACGTTAGGAGCGACCAATCATATCCCAGCAGCATGACAGGTTTATTAAAGACAGTACCTTCCTCGTTAAAACCTACCCTGCACGCTACGTGTTCTGCCACGAAATTGAAAACAGTCACATTAGAGATCTCCTTGTCGAAATCCGATAGATATTTGAAGCTGTTCAGAAGAGCACCGAAGTCGACTTGAAATTCATTGGTATTTTCCAGGATTTGCCTTAGAGTCAGGATTTGGTCTATCATCATTCTGCCGAGCCGGAAGTGACACTTCCGACGTGCCGATAAGTGTGTTGCAGACAAGGTTTCAGACATTCATAAAGTACCTTGAGTGGGATTTTTGATGCGACATTTAGCAGCGATATGCTTCGATTTCTGGTGTAAGACATCGAAATAGCTTTCTTTTAAATGAGGCATATGGAGTCCACCCATACTTGATAAATGATTTGGTGCATACAGCCTATCAAAACTTCACCTTCGTATTTGAAAGGCTCTACTGGTGAGCCATCAGAGCCGGCGGCCTCCCTGTTCTTCAGATATAAGTTGAAAAGTAAAGAAGAGAGGGTACAGCTTTGTGGCTTGTCTAGAGGTCTGTTATTTGCAGGCCTGCTCTATATTGCTTTGATTTTAACTGTAAGTGAGTTCATGCAGAGTCTTTTTCATGCTCGGGAAACTAGGTATACTTGTTCTGAGTACCGACCTATTTTCTGTAAAAAGTCGAAATGGTCAAGAATAACCTACTCGCAGATATCTTTAAATTCCATCAATGCTGTCACATCATTGGCCCAAAATTCAATCCCATCTGGTCTCTATAAAATCTATTAAGCATCCTTAATATTATATTTTGCAACCTCATCGTGTATTACCACTAAAAAAAAAAAAAACAATACAAGTGCAAACTTCTTGTTTATCTGACATCTGGGCAACAGACAACTACTGGCAATGAAAAATCATCCCACTTGGCTTTATCCTCCCGGGGTGTAGATAAATAAAACACAAGACATTCCTTAGATGAATGAGAAAAAGTTGCACTATAGTTGGCTCCCTGACAAAATAAATTGCTCAAGACAACACGTCTTCCATCCGGCCTGCGACGATGGACACAACGAACGTTTCAAGTTTTAACAAAAAAAAAAAAAGTAGAAAAACCTTCAAAAGTCTTCCATGCTCCCAACTCTAAGCAAACTGTCCCTATATCTACGACCAAAACTGATGGATATTCTCATGTGAGATACAAAGCAACACGAAGTCTGTGAAAAGGGGTTTTTCCCCGAACATAACCCAACTGCAAACCAGCACGGAAAAAGAATAACAAAAACGGACCGACAGAAAAAAAAAAAGAAAACAGCACCGCCTCCAACAAGGATACAACAGATCCTGAGGACCTGCTCCGGCGGTTGCTGAACGAAGGGAAGATGTTTTTATATATTTTTCTGCTTTATTTATGGATTTAATATAACCTCTGTGTGGATATTATGTATGGTCCTGAAAGATACAAACTTCATAATTTTTCCTGCTTTGATGTGAGCTCTGGCGCTACGACAGAGTGCTGTCTGTTGTTTGAAACTCTCTGTGTGTCCTTTCGTCATCGTTCTGTCTGTCTGGATTGGCGTCTTTGAAGCCAGTCATGGGGAAACCCGTGGGAGTTGAGTATGGCGGGCGGGTGGAATGATTCCTGGTTAAATGCTTTGCGTGGCAGTCGGGTGATGTACGCAAATTGACCCCATTAATTCACTGGGTTATGTTGGTGATTTTTTTTTTTACTCGTTTTTCTCCCACTCCATGTCTCGGTGCTTGATTCTGTAAATGGTTTGTTGATTTACAGTTACAGATAAGAAGCCATTTATTTTGTTTTATGCATATGACCGGAAAAATGTACGATTGTGTGTATCCATGTTCAATTCACTGATAGATGGCACTGTACTATGCTCGTGGGTCGAAATTTCATGTGGGGGAACATAAATTGACTTAACGCAGATAAGTCAATAGTTTGTGAATGTGTATCCAGGGATGAAACGATTGGAAAGCTATGCTCCTTGCTTTGCAATCGATATCCAATAGTTCACTAAAAATATGACCATGACAACAAGCGAGTTGAAATTTGTTGTATTGTCCCATAAAGGAGCTCGGTTCGGGCTGAAAAAGATCAAATGGGAAAGATATTTCTTCAAATTTTCTGGTCCTTGTTTGTTTGATCTGAATTACGATAGATCTTGTCGGCGATTTGTTTGATATCAACTTTTCAGTATTCTTGTTTTGAAATAGAAGAGTTTTCAACTCTGTCTTATTATCCTTTCACATCTTACAATAGCCGGAGCTTCTAAATCCATTCGTTTTAATAAAATCTTTTCGAACTGTGAATCCTGCAAAGAGTCCGAAGACGACATAGGAACCTTACTGCCAGTTCGGTAGGATCAATGAGAGTCGTCTATTGGTTAGCTGAAGCCAAGCGTAGTCTATGTGGTTAAACTTTTCACATCGTGTAGTAAAATTCCATTCGCTGAGTATCCTGAAGCCAATTATCTTACGAACGTTGCTCTCTTCCTTCTAAGACACACTTACTTACTTTGACGTCGGAGATGCTTTTCAACAAATTACGTCAACGAGAGTTGCTGACGTTCACCCATCCATGTTTGAGGGTGCCCAAATGTTTTGCTCTACATGTGCAGTCAAACTCTGTCAGCCATCTGTTTGTAGAGCTATAATCGAAGACTTTCCGGTAACAAAGTTTCCTTCCTAATTTAAAAAAAAAAACATTAATACCGGGCTTGAAGCCACTCTCTAGCTGCCTGACAGCCTGATCTGTTTACGTTCATGGGACTCTTTCAGGTTCTTGAGCTAGAACAACACTCTGTCTATTTTTTATTTTTATTTTTCAATGCAGAGTTATATTTTCTTTCAATCTTGAATTGAACGGCTCTAAGGGTAGTTTCTAATCCATTGCGACTTATAAGATTTATTGTTCCGGGAGTCTGTTAAGTGATCTTTCTTTGAGGGGCTCTCCAGTCGAGATGTTTCTAATATCCTCAGTTGTCAGAATTTCCTTTGAGAAAGATTGACTTCTGATGCAGCAGATAACCACATGTGGCGCAGAATCGTCTTCCTCGAGGTAAAGTCAAGGTTCAGTTTCCTTAACAAGATTAACACGTTGAGGGCCACATGAGACCAATGTGGCTTCACACAAAGTAGGTTTTTATAAATGAAGCTGTATAGTACTTTATTGGACTCATAAGACGTACCGAAGTACAAACTATCGCAAAGTTCATATACATCCAGAAGAGCATGTGTATGCCTATGGCCTGTGGCGGGCATTTAATATTTATTCCACAACTGATGGCCGCTTTAGACCGCAAAATAATAACTGTAAAATGTGATCAAGAACGTAGAATTAAAAATTTTTAATATCGGTTCCTGCTTATATAAGCTATAGTTGACAAGTTCCCGTAAAAAAAAAGGTTCGGCCTGTGGGACCCAGTTTTTCGGATTGCATGGTGGCACTCAACGTGTTAAGCTTAAGTATATAATATTTGAGGCTGCAGTGTCAAAAGAGGAAGTTGGCAAGTCTTCTGATATCGTCCCTTTTGCGATTAGGGATGCTCTTTGTGGTTTTCTTCGGGGGGTGGGAAGACCCTTTTGACCTGTCTGAGTCCTTGAATGTTGTCTAGAGTAATAAATTGTCTAGACAATTTCAAAATGCGAAATTAAGGATGAGGCGTTGATATTGGTGGCGAATAGCCAAAAATTCATACAACCCCCGAGACAATGAAGTATTTTTGACCAAAGAAGACTTTTGACACGTCGAAGAGGCAGTCATTTTTGGCTTATTTGAACTTCATTCGGTCTTCTTAAGATCCATTGGCTTCGCAACACCTTATTACAACTCAAGTCAAACCATGTTTTTTCTTTCGGTTTGATGTTTTTCGGTTTTAGTAATAAAGGCACACATACCAAGGAGGATGGTGTCAGTTATCATATCCACTACGCTATCGAGGAAGCATAGCGACCAGTTGAATTTTCTAAAGAAGCTGTTCAGATGTGCCCCAATTCGTCTTACTGTTTCACCGGATCTATAATACATAAGCGTGTTGGAGATATGTTTTACAATGTCAGGTATACGTGTAGCCCGATGACTTGTTGGGTGCCCTGCCCACAATATGACCAAACACCTTTTAATTGAATTAGTTTCAAATTGTCGATTTTAATGTCGCTAATTATTCGGATTACTAAAACTCATATGTCATTGTGTTGCAATAATTTTCACACAAATTAACGATGCAACTACCGCACAATTATGAGATCTTTCCTATCACAAGCTTTTAAATATTCATAGGTGGCTGGACATGCATTTTTTTTATTCAGGATGTGCACTATTTGTGCTCATTATCAAAAGGACATGGTTAGTGGCTGATAATCACAGAATTTATAGCGTCTGGTTCAGGCGTTTCAATGGTGATTTATGTCAGAATTTGACCCACTACTTTGTGGAGATTTAACTGATGCACTACAAATATTTTTGTAATAATGGCTTCAAACGCACGTTATAAAATGGCACCCACAAATTTATGATTTCAAAAGCAATTAATTAAAATACAATATAATTATTAACGACTACTGATGCGATTACATGCGGTTAAATGCGCGTTGGAGTAATGAATTGTTTTCCTTTTTGGCTCATGTTAGCTCTTTTATTTTTATTTTTATTTTATTACATGATACATAAATTTCAAACTGACTTTGATGTATAGAAAATAATTAAAATTAAAAAAAAAAGAAAAGTTTTTAAGTTTTCATGGAAGTAATTAGACGAAGCCACCTCTTGTTTACCTGATTGACAGATATAAAAGGCTACGTTAGGATATCTAGAAAACCTAGTCCACACAACTTTTAGTCTAGGTGAAGCTCTATTCTTGAGGACCAAAAACATCCATGAAGTCACAGCTTTTTGGTCAATATTTTCGCTCCGAACATGGGGACTGAGACTCGAAGATCCGCTTGGCTGAAGCATTGTTGCCCATTCACTCTATTACGCCGAGTCAATGTAGGTGTAGTGCCTGGACTTTTTGGATTACACCCACATCTTGGTACAGCTCATAGAGTTCATAGTCATATCTTTTCCACCCTTTGACGATGAATCTTTTATTCCAAAGTCCAGAATACTTGTTCTACTCTCCTACTTATAGTTCAACACTCGCCACCATAGGATAAATCTGGTAGGATTAGGAACTTTGAAACCCTTTGTCTTTCCAAACCAAAGTAGTAACAGTTTTCAAGGATGAGTCATTGTGGAATCTCCAATAGGGTGCCAATCGTGGAGTTGATATTGACTCCCAGTTTAATGAACTCCTTAACTACCTCAAGGTCGTAAAGTCGAATAGTGACATTTTATTCTAGGCGATGGACAGATGCATCTTTGTTTGCTGATAGCATGTACTCTCTGCACTTCAAGACACAAGTGTGTTCATTAATTGCCTGAAAGGCCTCTCAAACTGCACGCTTGGATCGACCATACTTGAGCACTATATTGAGGAAGTCACATTACATTGCGTTTCCTTAGAGAAATCCGGCGCATATTTGTAGAAGCTTGGAAGAGCTTCTTCCAAACAGGATGCTGCGACGCAGTTGAATCAGCTTGTCAAGATCCCGAATTCAGCCATCTCCCTGAAGAGCTCCAGGCGATTGATACTATCATATGCGACATCGAAAAGGTAATGAGTCTCAATTTGATGGGTTGGTCTTTTCCAAGGTTCGTTTTAGTACAAAAATTTGGTCTATCGTCGACCTGACGAGCCGGAAGTCAAACTGATACTTGCAGATGTTCAGACATTACATTGGATACAATCTTTTATGTGATATTTAGCAGGGATATGCCTCAATAGTTGGTGCTAGACATATGATCGCTGATTTAAACAGAAATTCCATCTATATTGCTTGTAATCTGCTGGATGCTGGTTCGGAATATTGGAGCATTATAGCCATAGCAAAGGGTTTGAGTCGGTACTCATTTGAGTAAGAATTGTCTAGCCTCTCATCAAATGTTTATTTAAACTGTCACCACCTATCAGGGCCTTCATGATTCTGATCATTTTCTAAATACAAACCTACCCCTGCTTTTGTTGATTTAATGTTGTTTGTGGTGCTTACCATTTTTATATTTACTTTAGAGTACAACTTGTGTCCGAAAACATCATCACTTGCAAATTTCATTTTCCCCACCACACCGTCCATGGATGATTTATTCATCGAACCGTCATATACATTTCGAAGGCGTACCTCTTCTCTTATAATTAATCACAACGCTTATGCCTGTGCACGTTATGGAATACTTAGAAATGAAAATGATGGTATTTTAAAATTATTCTCCCATCGGAACAATTTTCCAGACACACCTCTGCTATACCGCCCATCTATGGCATTGTTGTCGGGAACAAAAGCAAAAGCGTCGATTTGAACAATCACTTCGTAGATAAACGTGTTGGAGACCACTTCATTTGTTCCAGACACTCTTTGGGGAGATTTTCCAACACGGCAGGTGGCTAGAAGCACTAGACAATCGATAAAAATAAAAATGCTTGTCAGATTCATTCATAAAATCAAATTCATGATACGAATTTCATGAATCGCAACAGGACTAGCCACTCCTTTTCAGATTTTATGTGAAAAGGAACGATTCGCATGAGTAAGTGTGAGTGTGGATGTGGATAGATAACAAGTTCTTTGTTTTTTAGGACGATTCCGGTAATTAATGAAGTGAAGCACTTTCGTGGCACTTGCAATTCTATGCGAAAACTATAAATATCTTTGCGAAGAAGGATGGGCATTGGTGCATGTTCTCCATTTAGGATGTCCTGTTACCCGAGAGTAATCTTTAAGTGAAAAGACACTACATGTCTGTATAGTTTCTATGTAGGCTTTTAATCCATTGGTACATGTTGTCCATTTAGGATTTCCTGCTCCCTGAGAGTAATCTCTATGAGGAGAGCATTCTTTAAGGCACTACATGTCTGTATAGTTTGTATGATGTTACACCGGAGGAAATTTTTGTTCGATCAAAGAGCGGTGGAAGTAAGGACTGTAATAGGAAACTCACACTCCACTGGTTCCTTTATGAAACAGCACCTTACCATCCATTTTGTATAAGCTTGTCAAAGTAAATATGATCGCAAAAATTAACAAAAAATTTGTTCAAAGCTGTCCTCAAACACCTATTGATGCTATAAAGCGCGTGTTCTGAGACTCCTTATGTCCTTTTTGACCGCCTTTCTCAACTGTCGATTAGCATTCATCAAAAATCAAAGTGCTAACGGTACGCATCAGAAACTTTATTTGTATAAAAATTTCAATTTTCAAAAATCAGCTTCTAGGGCTCCCCTTCTGCATAATGACACTCTTTCGTTGGCGCGTGTGTATCTTTCTCTCGTCAAAATTCAAATAAACTTCAATAACCTAATGAACCGCGCAAGTATCTACCCGAATTCGTTAAGATTGTACAAGAACCTAAAGTAAATCCAACTGTAGAATCAAATTCACCGTCTTCGTCTTCTGACATCAAAGGCAAAGGGAATATTAACCGCAAAGATGTTATTTTTTTTTTTTTATTATTCTGTGGAAAAATATTAAATACAAGTCCTTACCTTCGAAATGCTTGCCCTGTGGAAGTTTACATTCATCCACACACACACACATACAATTTTTCTTTTTTTTCTTTTCATTACTCAATGTAAATGGAAATGAATCGTGAATAGGATAGGAAGCACGACTATAGGCTCGTTACTGCAAAACTGGCTGGCTTTCGAATTTTATTTTGCCCAGCCCCAGGAAATACTCCTAGGAATTGGCCACCACTAAGCTAATTTACTTCGGATAAATAATTCAGGCATACGCATTGAAGAGAAGAGATCCAAAGAACTTTTCATTTTTCATCGAAAATTCTTTTTGAAATTTTGAAGGGAATTACGTATACGATGCTCCTTGTCGAGGTCTCCATATCAACTTTCGACCTTTTATTTGCCGCATTTCCGTATACGGCAGGACTGCGGATGGCGTGTGAGGAGTAAAATAAATTCAATTTCAATTCGCTTCGCATGTATAGAATTCACTGATAGATATTAGAATATGAAAATATTTAATTAAATTGAAGTGAACTGGAGTGAGTCTATCGGGAGGCGTTCTAGGAGCACCATAGGAGGATCACACATGGTATACCCTTAGGACGTTAGGTGATAGCAAGTTGAGGATGGCGATGAGGATTGTAAAAAGGGTGCTGGATATGGAGGAAATTTGGAAGAAAATTTGCTGATCGGCTTACGCGAATTTTATATTGGACCAGGCAATGTGATACAAATCCTTTCCTGTGGTGGCCTTTATATATATCAATAGATACTTCAATAATTCAAAAATTGATTCACTATTTGACATCCATTCGCAATAGAGGTCTTGACTGCTCAAGACTGTCTTGATCATTGAAAAAGAGAGTCCACTTTTCTCCGTCCTTATCAACATTTTTTTTAAAGTTCCTCACAGCTTAGGACAGCGACCTTTAGAGTTTATAAAGTACGGTGGTGGAAAAAAAGAAAAGGGTGCAAGGGAGAGTTAACAAGATATAAGGTGACGGGACGAAGCGCAATTGATTTCCAGGAAACATTGAGCCAGACAAGTTATTCCTCATTTCTGTTGTATGGTAAAAAAAAGAATAAAGACCTTCAAACATGTCATGTTCTCCCTTTTAGACTTTTAGTTACCTATGTAGATACACTTAGAAAAATCCAGCGATTGGCATGCATTAGCATAACCAGCGCCGTAAGGATGAATCCGACATCAGCCTTCAAAACAATACTTACACTCATCTCGTTCGACCTACATATAAACTAAAGAAATAGCAGCTAAGAGTGTCTTACGATGGGCTGGAAACAAAAACGGATTAAATGAGGTCATTCCATTGCTCCAACCTAAAGTTGTAAATACTCTTTCTATCAAGACAAAGTTGGAATAAAGAAGGAGTCATTAAATCCGCCAATGGATGAAGGGGTTGGCTTTGGAATGTACTTATTGCCAAACAAATTCCAGACCACAGCAGAAGTTTTAGTTAAGGCATCAAGAGAACTATCCTTATAAACATACGTCCAAAGCCGTATCTTCTAAGAGAACAATACTAAAATGGAAACTAATAAAGAGGTGTGTCGATGGGCTTAAAGTTTTAAGCCCATAGTACAAAGTCTTACTCTGTTCGGCATACGGAGTCGATGGGAATGGAAAGGTTGATGAACTGGCATGAATAGGGTCAAAACTGAACAAATCAATGGTCAACCACTAAGTTTCAGTTTTTTTGGATGTACTGAAGCACGACATAGACTTAGACTTCTGGAAGCTTGTCGAAAAGAGATGGACTGCAGTCCCATCATGAGCATATGGTCACAAAAGAAGGAAAAAAATTAAAGCAAAAGAAATACAATCACTCAACAGGCCATACTTAACAGAAGTGATAAACTCTCTGCTGGGACTGTGGCGATATAATCGTGGACGAGGACATAAAACACTTCCTCGATATGAATTCTAAATTAGTTTCCGAAGGCTACGTCTTCCGTCGGTCTTATCAAATATGTTTTCCTTTCCGATCTTGGCCTTGAAATCTCAATGGAAGGTCTTAACGTCACATCTCGGGCTAGAAGAGCTTGTAGAAACCATCTTTGGTGGTATCGTCTTTCTTCTCTGTGGGGCCATGAGCACAATTGAGGCTGATTAAACGAAATTAAGCTTTAATGCGGATCCTCATCACCGCACCGGACCAAAATGTTTTCTCTAAGTCTGTTCAGCATTCGAACATTTCACGTGCAGATCCTTCAATCGTTGTATGCATGCTGAGTCGTCAATTGTTATATCGGTCCTTCTTTCTGAGGCTGGTTTTTGTTCCATCACTGGAAAGTGTCCGACAAGTGATTTGATGACGAGCAAAATGATTTGAATCTTAATGGGCGCTTTTACCTTAGTGTTGCTTTTTGGTAAGTCCTACCAAAAACATAAGTAGCGCTAGTCCGACTTTTCAATACCACGACTCACGTGACTTGGATGTTGCGGAGTTAAGTCACAGGGGTAGTTTTGAAATCCATCCTATGGAGCTAAGAAAATTTATAAAATTACTAAATGTCAGCTATTTCTGATAATTCCTTAAAAAAGATTTAGCCGAGTGTGGGGTGCCCGGTTCTGGCATAAGTCCCCTACTTCGTGTGTATTTCTGAAAAGAGAGCTCATGTGATACGGTTTTCTAATCGGTTTTTCGTAGGAGCTCTTTAGTTAATCGTTGGCGCTTATACTGCATGTTTAGCGTGTCTAGCGATAGCGACAAAGCGGATTTGGCAACGGCTGGATCTGAAGCGCTCTATGAATTTGATTTCTCTCAACAGATCGCATATCAGTTCCATTATAGGTGTCATCACGGAACACTGTCTAATAGGCAAGCATGCAACAAGGCTTGGCGTCCATTCAAATGATTTCTGTAGGAGCTGCATGGACGAAGAGGAGGAGGAAACTATTCCCCACCTTCTTTGTGACTGCCCAGCTCTCTCCCGTAAAAGAAGACTCCATTTAGGGGAATTCTACCTTAACGACATAGGCGATCTGATAAACACAGATATCAGAAGCCTCCTTCGCTTCATAAAAGGCTCCAATTGGTTTAACGAGTAGGTATGGAGATCTCTTCAGCTCCATGTGGTATCACAATGAACCTATCACTGGTCTAAGTGTGCTGGCAATAGCTGGCAGCCACTTTAACCTAACCTACTGCAAGTACCTATTTCAAAGCGAAGCCCAGTGGTTAGTGTGTTGGACTACTAAGCGGGCTGAAACAAGTTAAATAACTCGACGGTTGTTCATGGCATCACCTCTCGGCAGGAAATGACAAGCTTTCAAGCCTCAACTTCTTGATCCCCTCTTCTTCGGAGTCGGCAATGAAAACTGTAGGTCCCTTTGATTCGTATGAAAAATTTAATACACGCTTTTGCTTCCTACGAACTGTCGCTTTAAATTTTTGTGGAGTCGTCCATGCTCCTCTTATAAGGAAATTGAAAAATATTGAGGTTAGAACCGTTAAATATGTTTCCTTTCGGAAGGTTAGGTTACTCCTCATCTATTCCAGGACCTACACACCTTAGAACACACGTTCTATAAAAATTTAGGAAACAAAAAAAGTAGTTAAACGAACATGTACGGTAATAAATTTAACAGTTTGTCATTCAAATGAAATTGCTTTCAATTAGGTCCTTCGTCAAGCGGAAGCCATGTTACGTACGTGAACAATTTATTCCTGTGAACGGAAAAGATTCTAATTTCTCCCGGAACAAAGCGAACGGCCATAAATACACAGGATTTCATCTATCACGTGCCATGGCGATTGTTTAGTATTTTCCGTCTATTTTTTTTGTTTTGTTTTGTTTTTCGTATTTTCATTTCTTCTTTCTTTTTAATTAACGGTTGTTAAAAAGTTTACTCTCCGTCTGGGATTTTGATGAGCAGTTTTGAATTAATTAACCTTTGGTTGTTGAATTTGTATACAACTTTAGATACATACAAGAGGGTGAGACTTGTACCTATGTATGTAAGAAAAAAGTTTGTTATAAAGTTACGAGTAACTCGGGTCTTGTACAACGAAAGTAAATGAAGGATTAGAACTGTTTAGCCGGGGGTATATTGGTGGCAGAGATGTAAAATGTAATTAACACTATTAAACCACTCGATCCACAGCAATGCAGTACTTTATTTACGTCCTCGGAATCCTTTGATCAATCAACTGGGTAATAAACGGGAAACACATTCCGAAATATTTCCTGATTGACAGTGTCTACTTATTATTGTGGTTAACCAGCAGTCGCACCACCATTTACACCATCCGACCAAGCTGATGTAGAGGTTTTAAGTGGAATTGCTTGAAGCGAAAACCGACCGACCTCGTTAAGGATTCTGTTACAGAAAAAAAAAAAAAAAAAAAACATGCGTGAGCACCGATGTGCGTATCTCTACAATGGCTGTTCGGTTCTTTATGGCTGCGTCGGTCATTCCAACGCATTGGTCACTCTTGAATCGATCGAATATTTTCAGTCAATTTATGGTTTTAATTTAATGAACTGGTGGGCATCGCGAGTTTACCACCACAAAAGCCCCAAATATTTCGAAATTAATTGGCGAACTCGCAACGATTTATATTGATTCGAGCGGTAGTGGTGGTTGGTGGCGGTTGCAGTGGTTGGTTCTGATGGCTGTTGGCCTTATACAGTTCACTTGGTCAGATGGTGTAATGTGTTCAATGGAATTCATTTGAGGCCTTTGGGAAAAAGTGTATCCATGTCTCTAGCTGTTGTAAATTAGGTTTATTACACTGATGAACCAATTCCATTTAATTTTCTAGATTGTACCACTGGGGGGCAGGCCAAGTGATGTTGGTAGTTCTGTTTTTATCGTGAATTAGTCCTGTGATCTATATGGAATATACGTACGTCTAAAGTTCTGACAGAACATAGGTACATGCTGTAGCTTTTGTTCACGGTAGTCTGTGGGTGAGCATGGAAAGGTAGATTTCAGTGAAGTTGGTAAAAATTGTGCAAACCGCTTGAAATGTGATTCCAACCACCTTAAAACTTAACACCGAAAAGTTACTACAGCAAGACTGGCTCAGCTAAGCTATTTCTTTGATGGCCAGTAAGTACAAGTTGCTTTTTGTAAGCTATCTGGATATTTACAATTGGGAGAAAGCTTGGGCCTAACCCCATAAACCTTTTTAATTAGCCGGGTCCTTAGATGACTGCTTCTCCAGGTTGGCCGAGATCTACTTCAACTTGGGCCCGGAATCTTAGGCGAGGGCTTCCTCTACTGCATTGTCTCTTCGAGTTATATTTGGGCCGGCGCACTGGTGTCCATTTGTTTTACATGTTTCAACCATCTCAACCGTCACAATTTTGGCCTAGGTTGATGTCACTTTGCAGCTCGAGTTATTCGTCATCAAATCTCCTCCTCTAGGAAGAGCTTCTCCCTAGGAAAGACCGATTATTTCTTCACACGCGAGCTCATGGAATAGGGCTGAGATGATTAGAATACTAAATAATATACAGTGTCCTTAGTTGTTCGATACGGGGCGTTACTATTGAGTTGCTATATCGGCTTGAAAAAATAATTGATTAGCTTTCGAGATGTCTTCTTCAGATAATTGAGCCAAGGTACAGACAACGTCTCTTACCATCTCGAAGTTAAAACTGTCCAGTGTAATATTCTGGTTCTTGTTTGCTAAATCTAGTTAGGCCTCTTCTGTACCTCAGTACTCGCGAATTCACCGGTGACAGTCCGCTGAGTTCTGCTGATGATGTCAATAACGTCGGCGGATATACACACAGTTTTGAAAGACGGTGCGTCTGATGCTATCAGTCATGGTGGCGGTCGGGTAAAACCTGATGATACATTAACAGTATATCAACCGATCTTTGGCTCTCCGTGCTGAGGATATAGAAACAAAGGCTGTTTCCATCTCCTGCTATTGCTGCCTGTCGACATTTTATCTTCTCACTAGTTGTGGCAGTTGGGATATCCGCATTCGTGCCTTGACTGCAAGAAGGTTGTGATCCGAGTCGAGAACGTCGAACATCCAGAACATTGGGGGCGTGCATTGCTTCGATCGCAACGTGTGCAGCTAAGTACATGATCAACAGACCGCCATGTCCCTTGTTATAGAAACGATTTGCCCCGTATCAAAGTATGCTAACCTAAGTCCGTTTCCAGACGTTGTATCTCGTAGGCTATGGTCACTAACTGACCTCTATGTTGGCGTATTCATATCTACGACAATGCTCATATGTTTTTTGGGGAGCTTTTAAAAACACTCTTTGGTCGTCCTGATTATTTCGAGAGCCAGAGCCTATATCAGGTTGATGTTGGCGAGTTCAGTTGTTGTTAATTGGTTAAACCGAGCTGTTATTAAGAATTTTTCATTATTGTAAGCCTTTTACTTGGAGTATGGACTTGAATTAAACCAGAAAGAAGCAGTGTTGATGCTCTTTAAGAGCAAAACCAATAATTGGATTAGAGATAAGAACGGTCAACAGAATTGAATACAGTGACCTGCATCAACAATGCGGTCCAAAACCAAAACAAATTTTGAACAACAATCGATTTTCAACATCAATATCTACCCGACTTACTCACATTTGCCTTAAGTCATAAGTTCTGAACCCTGAGGGTATAAATTCCAATTCCAGCTTTATTATGCACTCCAAACAGGATACGCGCCCAGAGACTTTCCCAATGTAATAGGTCCAGACCGGGATTTCAATTGCTTTTAAAATTTCCCAGGGAAAATGGAAAATCTTCCATAAAGTAGTGCATAAGTACACCTGATTAATCCTTGTCCAGCATCTACATGGGCACTAACGTTTTATTGCGATAGCATCATCTCCAACAGCACAGCACAGCCCATCAAGAGCAGAAATGGTGCATGCAGAAGCCCCATCATCATAATCACCAGCAGTAGTACCAGCAGCAATACCAGTAGCAGCAGAATCATCGGTACGATCGTAATCCCAAGAGAGACAGCAAAAAAGCAGAGGAGGACCCATTCAGGCACAAGGGTTGGTTAAACTCCTCGCAGACACATTGCAGTGAAAATATGCCTCGAAGGGAAAGGGTGTCCTGCAAATATGCTCGGATTCTAAACAATTCTGCACGTTGCACAAGCAACCACATTTCATCGTAGTTTGTTGTTGTTTCTTTTGTGCAGTGCATCGGCTCTGCCAAATGTTTCTTTCTTTTCCTATTTATTTCGTCACCCTTCTGCCTCTTGCCGACCCCCCTCTCATGTAACTATTAATCTTACTAGAACATTTAAGAAGATTTTCAGAATATAGGCAGCATACCTCTGTGCATACATACGTACACGTTTTGTTTGCAATTTACGACAACTATGGAGGGTGTACATTGTTTCGGAAAAGTGCATCCTTTTCTTCATAGCTGTCGATGATTTATTAAGTCTCACAGCTCTGCATGGATTTCGCAACTTTGTTTAATTTGTGAAAACATACATTGTACCTTAGTATACATGTTAGGGAGGGGTTGTGTTTAAATGGAAGCTTTGTTCCTTGAAATCGAGGATTGAATATCGAACAGAGAACAAGTAATTTCAAAGTAAGATGTTTGTCCTGTTCACCTGTAAAACATAAATTGATTGCTAAAAAGATGCATTGTTGCATAGGTTAGAGAAAAAATTTTCGTCCTTAAATAAAAACTGAGAAAGACATAGCCATTACAAGGTTTATACTCACATGATCTGGTGGAGGTGTCAAAGCAAACAAGCGTAAGATTGACCTGATAACATAAGTAACTGTGAGACTACATTGGAGAATCTGAGGCTCTGACTAGGCCTAGTTAAAACATGTGCATCAAGTGCATCAGTTTTCAAACCTAGTACTTGAATCTACTGAACCCTTGTCAGTCGAACATGGAGTTTCTCTGATTTATATCTTGATGCTGGTGGTGCCGATATAACGGTTTCTTTTTTCAACCCCGGAGTAGAACAATTTACTTATTTATGTTAAATAAATGTGGATGTCTTCTTGCATAACCTAAGGAAGGGGTCTATTGGCAAGATTCAGTAAGCAATGGTCCCTGGTAGTCGCGACCAGGCTACCTAGTTTTTAACTGAGATTCCTCTGCAGTTCAATGTAGAAAGGTACTGGTTTGACAATTAGATATAGTGGCTTTTATAACCTCCTGGACGGAGCTTTCGAAGCCATTGGAGCCTACACGAAATGTCATTACGTCTATAGTAGCTTAAGACAACAGTGAGCTTTTAAGCCATCACGAGATGATGTTTAATCATCCACTTAAATGAACAGAATAAGAAAGACCAGATTAGACTATCAGCTGTTCCGGGGAAAGGTCCTTAATATGGCGAAGAAAAAAGTGACAAATGCGGGGTATATACAAGTTAAAGGGTTTAAGCGAAGAAGTGCGAGGAAAGAAAATACTGTATGTATAGAAAAAAAGAAGGCTTATGCGTTGTGTCAGCTCAAGAATGACGAAGAGTCCCGCGGTTTGAAACCACATTGGGAGATTCAATAGGAAAACTAAGAAGTTGTCAACGGGCTAATTGATTACTTTATTTGGCTACGTAACCTAGGTACTTAAAGATTAATAGACATTTAAGCCATCCAACCCTAGGAAAAAGATCTTTGCCTGCATTAAAACAGGATAGTAGGCTTACATCTCGTGGTCCACAATAAAGGAGTCAAAGTAATCAAAAAGGAGTTGAATGTTAATATGGCGCAAATAAAAGCCCTGCACAGGACAAACTTTGATGTGCAACTGAATTCGGTCGGACAGCAAGCCAAGAAAGTTGACAGCTTTAGAAGAATTGGTCTCAGTTACAATGCATTCAGAGCAAAAACTATTCCATTCTAACTTCGAAAGCTGGTCCCCACTCTCATCACATTAAAGATTCGTTTATTGAATCGTATCTTAAACTAACAGCTTTATCAGAGAATTATTTCAACAGCCTATAGAAACAATCTTAAAGATGAGAAAGTTGCAATGGAATGCCCACACTTAACAATACTAACAGTCGAATCCCTACACCAGGTCCTTAGCAAACATGGCGCCGAACTATTTAATTCCATTCCGGTTCCTATGAGAGTTTTATTTTTTCCTCATAGAATATGTTACACCTTGTGAAAAGTTAATGAAAATAACCTTTACCAACTGAGATTATTCCTAGAATTCAATGCGACGCAACTTTCAAGGTGAAAGATACACAAATTTTTCATACAACAACCCTGATACATCGTTAGCTCTACTGTCCCAATTAGAGAAGTCATAATTAATGAATTGTGGTTATTGTATCCCATCTGAGAGATGCTTTACGATTGGATTCTAGGAAATCATAAAATTAACTATCCCAACTGTATGTAAGGATACTAAAATCTAAGAAATAATGAGTCAAATCCTCGCTAGAGTGAATAAATCCTGTCAGAAACAAAACCCACACGATGTAAACAAATTGATGACATACAAACTTTCACCTGAAGCTTTGATTCAACAATTGCAGGTGCAGATACAAATAACTTTCAGTAGATTTAGCAAAATACAGTTTTTTTTTCATATTCATTCCCATGAGTCAACATTACCTGGATGAGGTATCCAGAGGGATCCATAAGCAGAAAAATCAATGAAAGAATAATTAACAAAATTTGTTGGGCCTCACTTTGCCCTTAATGGAAAAACTTATACACGCACACAGGTATTAGCGAAACTAGAAAAGTTACGAACTCATTCGGATCCTTGAAGTGGATATTTACGGGCGTGTATTACATCCTTTTCGAATGCAATCTCATCGGTATCCTTTTCGCAGACATCCCAATCAAACCACCCGAAATGAATGTAATGATACTTTTGTGTTGAACAAGCGCCCCTACCTGACCTGCCATACACATATACGTACATTTACTGGGCTTTAGCCTAAAAGGTTTTCCTAGTTTCGGCAACTACGTAATCTGAAGTATTATGACAAACATATAATTTAGTTTCCATGATGAAGGTTGCTCGTGTCGGCGTCGGCGGTGGCCAGAGTCATTGATTTAATGAAACTTGGCAAAGGGTCAGAGTCAGTTCTGTCTATTTTGTGGCCAGTTCAGGCAGGGTTTCTCTCTCTCCCAGCTCTTTAGCTGAACTTCTAATTATTGAATACACTTGGACTTGGTAATGAGAAAAGTTATAATGTTTTCCAGGGAAATGATTACTTTGTTGTTAGATTAGTAGAGTGGTGACGTGGCATACTGAAACATTGACATGGTTTTCATTATTCACTTGATCTAGTGGAAGTGGTGCTTTCGAAAGTTTCTAAATTAGATATGTACTAGTGGATGATGAAGAGTTTCAATAAACGATATGCATTCGCTTTTGGAAAAGTCGTAATGAAATAGGTACTCGTACTTGGTTGGCTTATGATAAAAACACAACTTTGAAAAGGGCTTTGTTGTCGAAAGAATTTTCTAACAACTTTCAAGTGAACATCGAATAGAGGACATTGTCATCGGCGGAAGAGAATCTTCTAGGCCCCTCGATGCTCGAAAATGACGAAAATTCAATACTGACCTTGAGAAGTCTGAACAATTATCCGTAGGTAGCCTTACACTTATAGACGAACATGAGCAGTACCAGAATGAGAGCTTTATAAATGATATTCTTTGAAAAAAAAAAAAAAAAAACGATAATACAACTCGAGATTAGGAAGGCACTGCGTGGTCTTAAGCATGGCAAAACAGCAATTAGCTCGAATATGGCTTAGAAATGTCTTAACATTAATTACTAATTAAAATAACTACACTTCGTTGGACCAAAACGTTCATGCCTGATAGGAATACAGAGGCACTTCGTTAGAAGAATATACAATAGAAGGATTCAAATACTGTAAGGGACTTTTTAAACGCAAACGTCGACCGGAGAAGTTCTAGGATTTGTATCTAGTTAAAGTACTTAGGTAGGTAGGTTAAAGAGTTGGATGCATCGCATGATGCAGCCTTCACTCGGATCTCTGACGGATCCATTGCATTCCTCTGACGTGGAATGTCCATTCTGAAAAGACAAGAAAGAGTGGAAGGGTCCGGATGAGTGCAGTTATGAACGTTCGGCATCCCTGAACCATCCCGAATTCGTCGCGAATTTTAGAATTTCTTTTGGTGGCTTGTTGGACAGCTAGCGCAGGTGGTTGAAGTGGTATTCACCGAGGGCCGTCTTCCTTGTTCTATATAGGCTGGGACATTCGCATAGAAAGTGGGTTGTGTTCACTTCTGCGTCTGTATTACCGCAGCCTCTGCATAATTCGTCTGTATTTAGACGCATTCTTCTACGATGGGCCGCCAGTAGGTTGTGGCCTGTGAAGAGAGCTAAGTTTGATTTGTTTAGCGCAAGAATGTGCCCCGTTTTTATCTTTAGCTAGAGTACTTGCTCATGCAAGACTTTTAACTCTAAAATGTGGCCTCGATCTGTCCCCTTCATTATAAGTCAAAAGCATTGAAAACCAATGTACATCGGAACCTAATTTTTCTCACATATGCTGTGTGCCTCTCTGTCGAATGCGTCAATTACAGGCATATGAGTATCCACGGTATGTATGAATGTGAACATCGTAAGCTTCCGTCATGATCATGATTGACCCCTATCAGTGCAGGCCCGCTTATGACTGCAATTATAGGGACGAGCTCTATGGAGCTATGTAAAGTTTTGGAATCTCTGCCAAACGATTAAACGGACAGAACAGCACAGTCAACAGCTATAACTTCGAGGTTTTAAGGGACTTGGTCCTTCTATCACTTCCGACAACCTTATTTCATCAGAAATCCAACGAAGAATAATCTGCACCGAGAACGCAATCGATTTGGAAGACTCTATTCCGAATAACTAAGGAGGCTCTATACCATTATCATTAAAGTTCTTCCTTATAGTGCCAAAGCACGGATTCTACCTAAAGCATATGAAGGCATCTATGGTCGTTTTGAGCGAAAAATGCTTATCCCGTTCGCGTTGACGGGCTTTGGGGAAAAAGATTCGACGACGAACTATACGAGCTGCACAGGACATAAGACATTTAACATGGCTAGGGCATGTAGAGCAAATTGACACCAACGCTCCAACTCGCAAAGTCTTCGAATGTTACCCGTAAGCACAATGCAGAAGAAAAAAGTCTAGCTTTAGGTAGCATACACAAAAATGAAGGCACCTCAACCAATTGGTACTGCGTAACTGGAGGCAGTAAGCTAAGGATTAGGTGCACTCAAGAGCATTATTGGTTAAGGCTACACCATATTAAAGTGAAGGCAAAACTGGTCAGGCAGAACACGGGGCTCTGGACAATGTTTAAAGTGTGTTCGTAGATCCACATAAGCTGACAGTTTAGATTATAACTAGCGGTCTTTTATATTTTAATTAATAACAAGTTCTTACATTGGTTGAATCCAAGTGATTACAACATCTAACCTCATGCAATGTCTTTACTTACCAGCTGGGATAAGCCTTTCTATATCACTTATTGCACTTTGTATCTGTTCCCGAAAACGTGTGCTTTGTTTTGAGTAAAACATATGAAATTTGCTACCCCAGGGCAGTGATAGCTAGTGCTAGTGACACCAGAGACAAAGTCACACTGAATAAATCTGGGCAAGTTGAAATAATATTCACTTCTGTGTGAAATTGCCTTTAATTTAAAGCCCAAGGACTACCATACAGTTTGCCTTCAACTGACGAACTAGCCTACGTCCTTCTGATGTTGCTTTAACAAAGTGTATCACAAAAGGCCTTCTGTTTACTCCTAGAAGCCCATTCAATTGATTTATTATCAGAATTTGTAAATTAGAATTCCTCATGTTCATGGGAGGATATGTCTAATAGATGCAGTCACTCTGCCGGTCTATTCAAAAGACAACACAAAGGAAGCCCATACCCTCTGAGGATTTAACACCCTCAGGTATTTCACGCTTTACATATGCATGAATGTATATTTGCAATTCCCAAAGTTATCTCGTATAATCACATCCAAATCCCAGTTTTCCCATGTCATTTACAGCAACAACAGAGCTAAAAATAACATTGGCACTCAACTAAAGAGTCAAACATTGGAATGCCTCGCCACCCCCATTCGTAAACCCACTTCTTCCGGTTGGCGCACAGCTTCAAAGAACTACGTATCGTTAATTTTCCACTTCACATGAGATTGCGGGAGTGAGACACACCAAGAGAAGAGATACACTCAAACGACATACAGTTGCTTGGATCGTATAGTACCTGATACATAAGTCCGACCAAGAGGAACCTGCTCCAGGAATTCGATTGCACCAAAGGCTGAGAAGAGGAGTCACTCTCGAGTGCTGTGTAAGGATATTTAGATTTCACTTAATTTGCACAATCAAGTACCTTGAAAGGACCAACTTTGGCACAAGCACGCAAACTAATGCATATCTGTGTAGTTTATGCAAACAAAATGAAGGAAAGTCCTTCTTTTCCTTTCTTCTTGTTCTAAGGGTAATAATTTTCTTCGATGACTTAACTGCCGGTATACGTATACACGGTTGCATGTAACAAACTTATCTGCACTGACAAATTGCAATTTACAGTGCCAGAGTGTATGTGTATCTGTGTGGTGTGCATTCATTTGCATATCTTAAAAGCAAATTGTACAAATGATATGCGTAGCTAGATAAAAGATATTCTCCGCAGATGTAAAAATGAATACGAGAGTACTGAGGTTGATTAGGAAGCTGCAAATAATTTATTCGGCACACCTTGGCATTAAATCTTTCGAAGAAACTGTAGATACTTAGTTTTCCTGAATCCACGATGACAGAATGAGTTACGTTACACGAAGTAAAACTGACTTTAATATACTTTATGGTGTTTGGGAGAGACAGATTTTACCCCGAGGTGCTTGCTCGCACTTAGGTGGAAGCGTGGAACCGGTGTAAGAAGTTCTTCTCTAGAGGGTGTTCAATTAGGTGGGTTACCCCTACAGGTGGATGCTTATGTCATAAACTATCTATGTACAGAAATTGGCTTTTAAAAGTTAGGTAACACCTTATAATGTTAACGTGGCTTTGGACTATCGTTAAACGATTTAAACTTGTCACGAAGAGTTTGATGTTTCCGTTCACTAATCCTTCATAGATTGCTGTGCAATAATCCTTAAGTGAGAGCAATATTTAACACTGCTTTGGCTTTTGTCCGATTTTTAATTTTCACTCGATTCATCACATCTTGATCTTGGTTAAGTTTTCGCAAGGGAATGTGGAGGTTAAAGCAGAAAACAAGGAACCACCTCTGTAGAAATCCTTTGCTGAATTAGAGAAATCGATCATTTGATAAGATTGCAATTTTTTTTGTGGTAGGACAAGGAGAGATCTAAGATACGACTCCGCCGCTTGAGCAAAAGAACTCATTCCTACTATGAGGACTTCAGGAAAGATTACTGCAGCGGATTTCCAGATCTGGAGATGATAATGTAGACAGTAGGCAATCTATCACCAACAAAGCAGTTTTTTTGTTTTTTTTTCATAACTCACTAACGCTGAAGAGGTTATGAATACCCTTATGGTGCTATTCACACAGCACTAGTGTTGGTGTAGTGATTTTGAAACTCAGGTGGTATTAGGTTTCAGTCTTTTTGCTCCGAGGGTGGTGTCCAGAATGACTTGGGAGAATTATTGGAATTGTTTGCCATTGCTTGTAATTCGCAGTATTTCTTTTCGAATATCCTGATGTCATAAGTACGAGCAACACTTTCAAGCCATATGATCACCCTTCTGCCCGTGTTATGCCCATGCAGTAGAGTTGACGTTACTTTTTTTTTTTTGATTCGAACCTGGAACTTTCAGGGTGACAACCGATGATGCAACCACTACACCATGGCCGACCCAATTCATTGACTTTGAGTTGCTTGTGACAGCGTTTATTGTACTTCCAGGGAAGCGTGCCATAGTATATTGCCCCTTCTACTATTAGGCACTTTCATGATGAGGAGCTTACATTATCAGCACTCATCATATCACGAGCAAATGCAGGACAACAGGAAACAAAATGTCCTTAAGCTTTGCACGCTGTGATACTTGACAAAACTGAAGTGTGTCATAAGGATGCCAATTAGGCACCCAATCGTCAATAGAAGCCCTAACCGAGAATGCAAAGCAGGTGAGAAGTCTTCCTCGGAACCCTGTCTAGCATTCGTTTCGGAGTTCTCATGTCCTTCGATCCCAGTGTAACTGAATTCAGGGAGTTCTTGGATTAACGACCTGTACTAGAAGTTGTCAAAGGGTTAAGATATGCGTTAAGCGCAGCCTGGCATGGAAGACGTATGCATGTTTGCCTAATGAATAGTGAATCCTTTTGTTATTGTTCATCACTGACCTGCCAATATTTGTAGATCCCCGCATAGTTTTGTGTACGAGGATGCCAAAAAGAAGAGAAGAACACGATAACCTTTATCAAAATAGTGGATGCAGTCTGAAAATCCTCAGCCTCAAAAACTAGATCCGGTTTAAAATTGATTTTAGATATCCGAAAATGGAAGCAATGTCTTCTTCTCCATACACACATGGCAGAGAGTTTTTCTAGAAAATCCCTACTTCTAGAATGCAAACCTTAAACTGTATTTAAACTCTGTAATTTGTGTTCCACCTTTACAATTGCAGTCACAAGGACCTTATTCCGCGCCTTGTTCTTAATTTAAAAGAGCAAACTTCTTCTTTTCATTCTACATTAAGGTTTATGTTAGAAAAATGAAAGAGTATACAAAAATATATGTTTGCATCGATTATCAATTTGGGTGCGGTTAAAATGTTTTTAAAAAAAAAATTATTCATAAAAGTGTTTTTTTTAAAGCTTATAAGCCCGACGCATCATTAGATCGAAATATTCATCGTTGTCAATTGAGGCACTTATGGTCGAGTAGTAGTTTACAAATTCTTCCTTGGTAACCTGAAAACTCCAACGATTAGTAAATTGTTTCCAAAACAAATCCAAACATCAATCTCACCGTTCCATCTTTGTTTCCTTGTGGCCCTTCGAAATTCTCTAGGAATTTGCTTAAAATCTGATCTTCTGACATCTCGCCACTTCGGAATTTCGGATGTTCCTCCACCGAATATACATTTTTGAGGTCCTCAATTGTGATCACACCATCACCGGATTTGTCCATCTTAGTGAAGGCCTTGTCAATGATATCCAAACGGCTCTGGGACATAGCCGGCTGCAGGCGTGAAACAAATTTAGTTTAACTCACCCGGTTTACCGCATTCATTCGACCCTTACCCTTAATTTGACGAGGAATTCCGTCATGTTGATGGATCCACTGTTGTCTGTATCGAAACTGCAAAACGAAAATAAGAGTTCAAAAAATCTGCTAAAGGCACCTCATGCAAAGGCACAAAGTTAACCCGAAAAGCCAGTTCAAATGGTCTACTGACCATTGGGCTTTAGGTGAGATCTTTTCGCCGCACATACGTACACCCGCAAATACGCAAACAAAACGGGAATTTACCTTGAGAACATCTCTCTTATCTCGGCATCGGTAACATCCAGACCGGTTTCATGAATGCCTCTGATAAATTCGTCCAAATTGAGGGCTTTACTTCCATCATCGTCCATGTTTCTGAAAGTCCTGTGGATAGATAAACACACACACACACACACACATCCATACGTATCAGATAAGTCGCAGATAAATAACAGCAACTGCAAGGCAGACAGGACAAGAGAATCCAATTATTTTGGTGAGTTAAGGAGGCAAAAGCTTACCGCTTGGGTTTTTTTAATTGGTACACATCCATCAATGGTAGATGAGGCCAAGCATACGTACCTCCCTAATCCGATGATACCGGTTGCACCACGACTGAAACAAAGAAGTCTCAACTTTTCAATTGGATCCTTGGCATCTCCGTTGGCCAGTATTTGTTGTGACTGGTTGATAAGGGAGTTCTCCAGTGAGAACAAATCATCACGATTCCCCGTCTGAAATGTTGAAGAGGATTCTGTGATGAAGATTTCACCTTAAGTTTTGAAGGATGAACGGACGAACAGATAAGATGTGAAGATATGAGATTGAGTGTGTCTATAAATGTGTCTAAAAAAAAAACAGTTGGTGCAGGAAAGCTAGCTTGTGACGTAGAAAGGGTAGGGAAGGGATTGATAAATGTGAAGTGAGGATTTGTGAAGGAAAATTTTCATGTAACTAGATAAGAACTGTGATTGAGGTATGCCACTACTTTGGTCAGTGGTTAGCATCAGCTTATGGAATACTATTGGCACTACAAAGAGGTTTAACTAGGCTACAAAGAGGGATGTATGCAAAATGAAGAATGTGCAAGATACGAGTATGTTCTAGAGAATAGAGGGGATGAATAAAGATTGGAAAACAGAGGATTCTTTTTGATATTGAGGACATTGGAGAATAGTTGCCTGTTTTACAAGAAACTACGCCCACAAAAGCCTATTGAGGCGGAGAGTTTGTAATAAGATGTCTTCTTGAGGTTGATTTCCTTTCCAAAATGTTGAACCTAACTATAGCCGGACACCATAGGTCAGCATCAGTACAACATTATTGTCGATAGTAATCATTGGTAGATGGTCAATTTTGTCACTCTGGGGTAACCAATAAATATCCAGGAAAAAAATACCCCAGTAGGTTCGTATGCCACTTACTTGGCATAGGATCTTTAGAATTCAAAGTATGCTAATCGATATCGATAGAACTTTTAACAAAGTCGAACCAGGCGCAATTATCCGAGAACTCACGAATCTCAATTGAAACTTTGATTGGCGCTCTGATAAGGCAGTTACTTACGCACAGGATTATCAACTCAAAGCTGGCAAAGATAACAGCTCGGAGGTTCGTAATTCGTAAGTTGACGATATAACTTTAGCCATCTTAAGGAAACACTTAAATACGCTCAGAGATCTTTAACAGAATGGTTTCTCTAACCCTTCTAAATCCCTCAAAGAACTGAGTTGTTTCCCTTTCACAGGAAAATACAAATTTCCTCATTTCGACCTTTTTAATTATTCGGTTCCAATCTGGTACTCGCAGACAAAGCCTAACATTTTAATCTCATTCTAGATGAAAAGCTTAGTTGGATTCCTAACATCCGAGAGCGAATTCAGAAAGTTTACCACTGCAGCAATAGAAAGCAAGTGGGACCTGTCTAGTGGTTCGATTCGATGAAGCCGTCCATCAAATGCAAAAACCGGCCTTAATATGTGTCAGTGGAGCCATCAGAACTAAACGCGGTTGTGTACATACTGTACCAGCATGCGTGCTAGATACTCCACAATTCATAATGACTTAGAATTCTTACGGCAATACATTGACTCTACCCTTCAATGACTTCATCCGATAAGAACTTCGTAACCACTATCCCCCGCAGACTTGACTGAAAGGATGATTTTAAGCTAGAACTAAAAGGATCCATCTGCTTCTACACAGATGGCTCTCCAATAGAATCGAGAGTGTGTGGAAGTGTCTTCTCCAAAGATATGAAAGTAAGTATCTCCTTCCGTATGCTTGATCATTGTAACGTCTATCAAGTCGAGATAATGGCAATCGAGGAGGCCCTATTATGGCTGAGGTATTATGTGGTATCTACACGGGATATCACCATTTTTCTGAACTCTGAACTCTGTTACCTTTAACTCAAAAACATCTCCATCTCAAGACATTTGAAAAGACCCTCGAAATGTTTTTTTTTTTTTTTTTTCAGATGTTTCAGAATGAACACATAAACGTTTCGAAGGTTTTATTTAAATTTCGGATCCCTTTTGTTTCCTTTTTTCCTTTTGCCAAAATTGAGTGCGGAATTTCTCATAAATTTCCCCGGGACTGATATAGCTATTCAAAAAAGTTGTAGTTCAGCAGTTTGAAACATGATCACGAAGTTGCACATCGTGATGAATCCAATTACTGTCATTTGCGATGCAACCAAGCATGCAGACTGCAAATTATTTTTGAATACATAGTTTGAATGTGATCTACATAAATCAGATTGCTGCCTCCTAACTACACACTAATTAACTAAACTTCATTGTTTACCTAATTAGAGTTCACGAGCTTCAATAGTTCTATAGGTATGAATAGGTGATTTAATCCAAAGTAGGCATCGAATATATCTATTCAACTTAAGTGCAAAAAGAAGGCAATCAAAACAGTAAAAAATGAAAGTGAAATTGAAACAAGTTTTGAAAAAAATTATGAAGTAGAACCCATCTATGAAAATATGTAACGATTATTTCGATTCTAAATTTAAAATGCAACGTTTCTAGGTATACATGCACCATAACACCTGGTAATGAATACACAATTTATATTTTTAACTTACATTTCCTTTTTTCGATGCTACCTGTGCTCCTTTAACATTGATAATCACAATGAAAGTGAGAATAGCGACAAATATTGTAAGCATATGAAATTTTGATGATCTCCAATTGGAGGGTGACTTACGAGGCTAAATTTAACATTAAAATATGTTTTTTTTTTTTAGTCAAAATTGTATTGTTATGTAATTTTTGTGAAAATTGTTAACAATTTGTTCTATTACATATTTAAAGAATCGATAGAAAGTCTTTCGAGAGTCTTGCTATCCAGATGTGATTTTTGAAAGTAATCAAATGGCTTTAACCTTCTATGTATAAGCAAGTGAATTAAATATTAAAATTACAGAAGCAGTCAACCAATGAAGAGTTAAAGCATAATTATTGTTGGGTACGTCGTTTTCTTATTAACGAGGTTAATTGCTCTATTTTGTACATATGTATAGTAATAACTATGTAAATGACTAATTGTGTAGTTAAAATGAATCACAACTGCTAGTTATTACACAAAAATATGAAATAAAGCAAAACTATTTAAGTTTTCCATCGCAGACAAGGCATACCAGCGATCTTTTTCTTCGAAAGCAAATTTTAGTTAATTTGTAAGATTGTGCATGGAGAAAAAAAGAAGATAAATCCAAACTAATTCAATTCAATTTATCGTTACACTATTATTTTGAAGCAGAAGTCGGGCCTATCTTAAACCTACTTCCACTAGAACGTTTAAACAAGAATCGGTGTCTAGTTCTTTACGAATCAGCAAATAAAATAGCTGGGGGCCGTATACCACAAAACAAACATATACTCTGAGCCTTAATATATTTCATCCACATTGGCCAATTGGAGACCATGTCACCTAACTAGGTATCTCATACGACAGTTGCGTTAACGAAAATAAGAAGGAAACTCTCTCCCATTTCCTCTACAAATGTCAGGCACTAGCAAGAGCTAGATTGCGTACACTAAACCAACCATTCTACGACGACTGTGACGACATGTCGGGTAAAGGGATACGCGACCTAATCCGTTTTCCTAACTCGCTGGCAGTTATCACAGGCCTCAACCTATTGGCGGCACAATACAGGTGTAGAAGAAAACCCAGCCTATGCAGAACCGGAAAGACGACTATTGGCAAACACTATTTCAACAAGCTGGGTGATCTGTCTAAGAAGCCACCAAACACCATTCTAAAATGCATTGCAAATTTGGGATGGTTGGGTGAGAGGCCAAACGACCTCCAATCAATAACACAGACAAAAGGAACACAATAGACCCGAGTGAAGGGTGCATCATAAGGTTACCCCTTCAACCTACCTACCTTTAGGTACATCAATTTTCCTTCTTATTCAAGTCCCAGACAAAAGGTGTTGAAAAATCTTAGTCATAAACTCAAAAAGTTTACATATTTCAACTCGTCTCAATTTTCATAGCCTACAGCTAATTATTGTTGATTCAAACGTTGTTTCGTAATAAACAAGAAAAAATGTAAAAAAATTCTTAATTTAGTCTTATTATCTAATTGAGACTATTATACACTTAAAGGAGAGTACTTATATCTCAAAGCAATTGTTTACAGCTTAGACCTAAACATCGTTTCAGTGCAGTATTCTTTAATTAAATCAACCTCCATGAATCCATTCATGGTCAAGTAGATCAGTCAAACAAAGCTTATGTCTAAATCACATTGAATTTCCTATTATCATACTTAGTACGTTCAAGACTCATTCTCATGCGTATTTCAGCGACTTTGATGACGAAGAAGTTTCCCGTGATTCATTATTCTCACTGATTTCACTTTATATATACACAGCTTCGCAATAAAAATTAAACAAAAACCAACTAAAATTGCATGAAACTCATTTCCAAGGGAACCTTTGACTGTAGGTAGGTACATACATATGTGTAGTTCCACATGAGTTAATAAGTATCTCTCAGTTGTTTTATTTAACAATCACGGAAGAGATAGATGACAAGGAAATTAAAACAATTTACACAAACAAAACAAATAGAAAAAAGCGGCCGGCGAAATTCATTGCAATGGTAAATAAGCACACAAAAACCGCGTACGCTTATGTAGACTTTTCGACAAACAATAAGAAGAGAAACACATAACTGACGTCACAAACCTGTATCTATTAAACAGCAAATACAATTCTGTACATAATTTAGTTAAGTTCAGTGAAACTATCTTCTCAACTTACATCCCAATCATCAGCCATGTTAAATATTTAATATTTGTTTAAAGTAAATAATTTAAATTGTTTACAAAGTTTATAAAAATAAATAAACTATCTTAACACACAAACTTAGAGGATGTTAGATGCTAACCGGTTAGCTAGCTCAGCCAGACTGAACCACTGAGGCATTGCGAGGCGGTAAAATGCCCCAGAGTTCGAAAAGCTTGTATACAGAGGGGGGGAGGTCATAAAATGAAATGATGAATACAACTGCTCTGACAATGAAAAACGATTCAACACGTAGATAGATATCTGGTTCATGAAATTATATCGAAGTATCTATAGTTCTAGAATTAGATACTCACCTGTGGAAGTGTGCTATAAATTGTTTATTGATTGTGCTGCGTTTTCCTATAAAAGTTGACAGGGAAAAGCGAATATGCTTGGAGAATGGGGTTTTGGTGGAATTAGGAAATGTACTTGGAGACATGTGTTTGAGCATAAGCAGCAAAGAATATAGTACGTTGAAATTTGAGGACGTTAAGTCGTGGTAGAACAAAACCAGCTAGCCTTAGTCCGATGTTATTTTGGGTCGGGTATCCTAATACGAAGTCAACAGGTCCTACCTGTGATTATCTTAATGTCTTCTCGTGTTCTTGGACATTTTTTCATTTTTATAATTAGGATTATGACTACCCTTAAACTAGAGCACGGGCATTCGGGAAAGTAGAGGAGAGACGCAGGAGGTACCGATGCACGTTGGCCTTAAATGTTTGTGGATTTTAGTGATGAGGGAACACAGAGCTATGTAGATCATTCCACACTCGTATGGTACGGCTAAAGAAAGAATCTCTTTATTTGACAGTACGCCCGAAAGAAGGGTTGAAGGTAAACTTGTGTGCATTCGAAGCATGACGAGTATTGCGGGTGAAATGTTGCAGGAGCGGAATGCAGCTGACTATTTCCTTAGAGCACTTTTTGTAGAAGAATCGATAAAACAGTGAGAGACAGGAAACATTTCTTCGGTGTTCAAGCGAGTCAATAGACTTCGCAATGTTTCTGTCACCTATTAGTTTTATTGCGCGTTTTTGAATTCTGTTTAGAATGTGCAGGATGGACTTTGGCGCACTAAGCATCTTCGACGACTTTCTGTAATTTTTTTTCTTGATCGGCGAATATTGGCAAAACGCTCATTCCATACTTAGTCTAGTATTCTGACACTGCTCTCCCTGCAAAGCATCTTCATCTCAGTCCTATGTAGCCTTTGTTCTTGTTTGCTTATTGACCAGCACTCGGAGCCATACATCATAGCTTTCCTTTTATTTGAACCGACAGTTTTTTTGTTAGCATTTTTCACTCCATTCAGCCGGTCTTTATCTGCGTCGATGTTTCCGTCTCCAGAGAGTATCGAACCTAATCTAGATACTTTGGCGGTAGAAAGTTCGCATTGCATGTTTTCAGCTTTCAGTTTACTGACACGTAAGCTCTTGTCTTCAAAAGAATCTGCCACTCATCTAGCAATGTTTTTCGGTATTTCCCAATGTCGCTTATTAACACTACGCCGCCGTCGGTATAATGTTCCATGGTGCAAGTTGTTGAATTTTAGCTGCGAGATATGAAGTTCATCATCATGTTGAAGACAATTGGGCTAAGTGGTAAGTAAGCCTTGGTGAATTCTTACATTGGTGTCTGCTTATCTTCTTATATCGGCTGAGATGCCTTCGTAAATGCCCTTGATTAATTCTATACAGTGCTCTGGAATAGACTGCGGTCGTTACGACTGTCATACAAGATCTCGCTGAACTTTATCGAAGGCTTTTTTAAAGGCTATTAAAGCGAGACGTTGGTTCTTTTTATTGCAACGATACTTTTCTACTAGTCGTTGACTTTCCTGCTACCAATGTTGGTAATAGCCAGCAGCCTTTCACGCGTGACACGTTCCCAGATTTTCAATGTGCTCTATCAGTTTAATCGGTCTATAGTTCTCATAGAACCAGACGTCTCGTTTAAATGGTATAAGATAGCTCTCTCTCTCGAGCTATGAGGCTTTTTATCATTGAGACGTACTTGTTTTCTATGTTGCAAAATCAGTGGTTCTCCTGGAAGAATGCTACAATCCGAAAAAAGATTAAGCGTTGGACGGGCTGTCGCTTTTGTACGTGATGATGTGTTTCGCTTTTAGAAAAGAACATGACAATTGTAAGGCAATTCATAGATAGCACTGTTGCTTGGCTTGTTTTTTGTTCCGAATCCGTTGACATTTCCCTCTACGTACTTTTCTTTGTTTAAAAGAAAGGATTGAATAAGGTCGTCAAGATCCCTTTCTCCATGTCGGTAGGTACGTTCAGTTTGTGAAGTGAACGCATATACAACATTCATCATGCTTGCTAACCATAGCAGGCTTGACTTCTAAAATGCTCTCTTGAAGTCCGGCGTCTAATATTCTCCCAACAAGGTTATGGTTGGCCATTGTGTAGTTTATAATGAGCTTAAAACCATTTCCTATGTTTCTGAATTTTGAAAGCTATATGAAAGTTTCGATAAGTTAAAGGGGTGGCGCCGCCTCACTCGAATACCCATCGATCCATTGTGTTCTCCCTAATGGGATCCTACGGTTGTTCTAAACTATTAATTTTTCACGTAGCAAAATGCTTCTTATCCAATAATCTGGTTTCTATGAGACCTCTTTCCCCGTCAAATAATGAATTGTTGCAGAAAGTACTAGAACTTCAATCATAATATTAAAATCAAAATGACGTGCAATTTCTCCTATCAACCCCACATAACAAGTCAATTCATTTTATTGATTTTCGATGTAATTTAGATAAAGCTAATCGATTTGAGTCAAGGTTAAACGGCATTCAACCCTAATTGATCTGTAAATGAGTTGAAAGCATGTTAATGCTCACATTTGGCGTTTCATACAAAGTTTTCTTGTGAAAAAAAGTCAATGGTGGTGGAAATAGTCTAATTAAAGATTAATAACGTACACAAAGGATAATTCACTTTAGATTGTAGTTCGATTTGGTGAGGTATTTTCAATCGAAAAAAGGGTGATTTATGGTTTAGTGAGAACCATAGCATAAGATTGTCAGAAAAGTTAGAAAAAAAAAGTTTCTAAGCATGTTTATAGAAATTTAATACTTTCAAGAATCCTAAGCTTGTTTCTATCAATATACGTCTTTATTAGGGGTAAAATGACTTCTAAGTCTATTATATTTTCATTACCAGCACACAAACGATGTCTTCAACAAATAAGAAATTCAATTGGCAGGATCAGTGTTTTATTTGCAACATTTCATCAATTGTTCGTACCTCCTCTGGTAAGAATCTATAAAGCTATATCTGCCTCTCGTACATAGGAAAAACCGCAATCCACCCTAAGCCCTTTGAAATCTTCTACGTGTTTTTTCATACATTTATAATATTATCATTATCATTTATCATTTACACCCACCCCATCAATATTGATTTTTTTATATAACCCAGTGACAGGTTAAATAAATTTAGTTCATGGTTATGTATGTGTTCAACCCCGATGTTTGATTGCTGGTTATTGGAAATGTGGTGCAAATCGAATAAATATTCAACACACATTGATTGCAGGCAATTGAAGTTTTTTTTTTTTTTAACAACTTGTAATAAGCGTAACCTTGAAGTTGGATTGGAATGAAGGGCTCCTCTGTAAGACAGTTAAATCAGTGGCAAGTGGAATTAGCCATTTTATCGATTTGATTAAGTTTGTCTCCAGTGGGTATTACTTCGCGGGGCTAGTTAGCAATTTGCTATACTTCGTGTGCTTCCGCTTCTGCTCTCCTTGCTATTTCGATTCTTCGGAGCTCTTTTTGCACATTCGTTACCAGTGTGCGAATTTCCATCCAATTCTCCTCTATGCGGAGCTGTACTGCATGCAACATGCTTCGTGGCTTCTTCTTAGGAATTACATAAGGTGGTAATTGCAGTCCTCATGCATCCGCTTTGTCCAGGCTTCGATGATGGGGATCAACTTGTAGGTCCATCTACCTTTCGTTGTGTTCTCCCACCTGGTTTGCCACATGGCTATTGACGTTGCCTTCTCGACGACGAATGAAAACTACGCATGCTGCATGTATAATGTGTGGAGAAAGTGTGATTGTGCATGCTTCTAATTGTACATGTATGTAGGTGCGGTGTATGAGCCCTATAAGGAACGTAAAGACTTGGATTAATTGCACACATGGAGAGGTGGACAGGTGCTCTCGTTCCTATGTAAACCGGTTCGGGTACGATCTTCTGCACTAGTTATGAAGAGAAGCTGGAAGATACAGAACATATATTTGTCCACTGTCCGAGATTCGCGATGGAAAGGGCAATACTGAGAGCACAAATAGGTTGATCTTTAACTGTGAATGACGTTACGGAGCATAAGTTTACATCGATAGAGGTCTGAGATGGGGTTTAAAGCATGCCAGTCCTATTAATGAAGGCCGTTCTCAGGGTAGAATGGCTTTGGTATAGTGGTTAGTATTATCCTTTGTAACGTTGAGGGTTTCAGGCTGAACTCTTGTCGTTGAGAAAGTCGATCAACTGCGAAAAAGTTCATGTCAACTCTACTGCATATGTATAATACTGGCTGGAAGATAATTATAATGATATCAGTATGTTGTGTCCAAAATAATAACTTAATATATTCTGGACACATACCTACACACTTTCCGAACATATCTGAACGATCTACAGAACACTTATACGTCTGAAGAGACAAAGCAATACTATGTATCATAATCAATAGGTGAAGATCATAGGAATCGATTAATTAAAATAAAACATGCTTAAATTACTGTTGCTAATAGTTATTATCATTTATTTGAGAAAAATCACTCTGAGTTAGTTACCGGCCACTTAAATTTTCTGAATTTCAGTATTCGGTCACTGAAATCTTAGTACCCGGCCATGCAAGTTTTACGTATTAAATTTAGTTTGCTAGCTTTTTCCTAAATTCTTTTATTATCGGAAAACAAAATAAACATAAAAAACTCAAAAAAGTAGATAGTTATGAGTTTAAAAAAATATTAACTGCGGAACGGTGGTATTGTATTCATTCCATACAGATGAATGAGTTTCCTTTAGAGTACTTTCAACTCGACAAGAACAACTTGCAGTTCTTTTGCTAACAGATGCTATCTGTTTTGGATAAGAAAGGTGGTTCTGAAGTTTACTGAGAATAAACGAGCTGACGGTTACCAACATAAATAGGTTCCTTCTTCCCTATTGGCCAACTCGGGGTTTCTTTCGAAGATGAATATCAACCAAGTTTAGGGTGGTCTAGAATATTTGAATAGAGTCTTTTCCTTGGTGTATTTTACAAATTTTTGTCCTACGGTGTTGAGCAAATCAACTGTTTTAAAAACACCTTCCGTCACTCTACGTTTTGAAGAGTAGATCTGGCTATGACATACTTTAATGCAGCCTTTTGAATGCTTTCTTCATTATGTTGAATCTCATATAAAACATTTGCCATGTGATCTACCTTGGTAACTTGAAACGTTTGACGGGTTCTATTTGAATGTGATGCCTCTTCTTCATAGGTTCCCGCTTCCAAAGTTTTGACTTTCTGGAACCAACGCGTAGGTATACACGAAAAAAACCCCAAATTGCCTTTCCGACCAGATAAAAAGATTGCCATGACGATGATTTTATATCCCGGTCGGATTCTTAAAACATGTTAAAAAAAAAAAAATTAGTTATCGGCCCTCCCCCCGGCCGGGTTCTGAAATTTAACTGAAATCCGAGTACTAGAAACCGGCCACCCAAAATTTAAGAAAAATATTTCAACCTTCGCAATGATTCTTCTTTAAATTGTTACTAGCTCTTATTCTGAGACGAGTAGAGCTAAGCATTTACCATTTTTTGTGAGAAAAACGCATAAAAACTTGCGTTTCAGTTTGCGCCTACCACTAATAAAAAAATAAAATTCGAACCATATTTGGCCTCTTTACTGACGAAGACTTACTAAAGTGTGTGCTGTGTTCACAATTTTTGGTTGATAGATACACTTTTTGGGGATACTATCTGGGACATATGAACAATCATAGTGCCTTTAAAACCGTTAGATTATGTAAAGTGGTTTTTTTATTTTAGGCAAAAAAAGACAAAAGTGGCCGGTTACTAGAGAGTGGCCGGGTACTAGTGCACTTACCCTACTTATCTACAGTTTTCATAGAATTTACTACTTTATCCTACATTGAAATTTATTTTAAATGTTATGATTTAGGTATACTAGAATTGAAAAAGATACCTATATGTGCACACACAGAAATACCATTTAATATCACCTAACAAACCACCAGTCCCGCATCTCGTCCCTTTCTCTATTTGCATTCAACAAATTGAAAGTGAAAGCTGCGAACAAGTCCTTCATCGAGAAAATGTGTTTTCTGCAGTAACAGCAAATAAAAGGGAAAACATTTGCACTCCTAATCATCCAAAGCATTTTCGCACATGAACGATCAAAAGAAAATTCCGTTCCTCAATTCTCCGTGTCAATAAGAAAATCATTTTCATCCCTCCTCTGTCCTTCGATATTCTGCCATCCGTCGTCATTGCTGTCGTCGTCGGTGCTGCTGCTGTCGGCATCGTAGTCCTAGCTTCTCAAGGGACACATGTAAATTGATTGAATTCGATTCGTCTCGAAAGAGTGTATGTGTGTGTGTAGTGTACACATTCAAATAGAGCAGAAAAGCATTTCGTAGAAATTCCCCTTGAATGCTTTCATACATTTTTCCATGCCGCCAGTCAGCTTACCGACCCCCACCACACCCAATGAGTATAAATTTGCACTTTCGTTCATATTTCTCGTGACAAAAAAAAGGTCACATGTTACAATTTGGGCTCATCAAAGCGGCGCCAGGACATTATAAGCTTCATAATCAACCCCATTGACACTTAACATATGCAAAAGTTGAAGAGAGTAATTCGCACAGCTATCCACAACACCCCCCCCCATCTGGGACACACCGTACTGTCTTTGCACATCCCAAATATTATGCTTTCGTATTTGCGAGATAAAGAGGTCCTTCCAATATGTTGAACGTCCTGTTGACTTTTGACTAAATGATGTGGCTTCTGGTGCTGTTTGCTAGCCAGCAGTTTTCGACAGAGCACGGCACCCTCTTTCGACAAAGATGACATTTTAAATATTTGATGTGGTGATTTTATTAAGGACTTGAATTGGTTCTTGTCCTTTGATGGATAACCAAGGTGTTGACAGGACTTCGTTAAAATTGATTATGGCCATATAGCCATTAACTTTGATGGTAATGTAACTCGGGTGTCTTCATTAAGGCGAAGGATCATTTGGCAAGAACTAGCACTAATTAATGATGAAACGGGGCCAGAAAGGGTTTTACAAAATGAAGTTATATAAGAGAGGGTTGTGATGTTTGCCATGCGAATGTTTACATTGTTTTGGGTGAGAGGGATGTGGTGGTAATCAGTGATTAGAAGAAGAAAGGAGATCCTGAAATATTATAAATTGAATTTATTTGAGAACATAATCAAGGTAGATGTGCTATAAGATGGCGCGTGATGCTTTTTAAGTCAAACAAAATTATTGAAACGAATTGACTTAACTTTTCCCGTTCGGGAGGATGCAGTCACCGGCTTTCAACTTGGTTAAGCTGGATTGATTTATGTTGAAACCGAAATTCGATGCATTGAAATGAAATGACAAGGTCAACGAGTCATGGACTTTTCGTGGGGAAATATGAAACTGTTTCGGGTCCATAATAGCACTGTTCTATGTCGAAAAGGGCGTAAGGCTTTGCTAATAATGCAAAGTACTGTAAAAAAAAAAGGCAAGATGCTTAGGCGTTTTCAGAAGGAAAGACGTTTATTTATTTATGAAAAAGTGTTTAGAAACTATTATTTGGCATAAGCTTGGGAAAACACTGATAGGCTTTTAGACTTGGGTGTTCTTGTCAAGTGCTTTCAGAAGGAAAGTCACTGATTGCAATGCAGAAAAGGCTTTAAGACTTGGGTGGGGTTGTCAAGAGAAAGAGAGTTGGGGGTTTCTTCTTAGGTGCTTTCAGTAGGAAAGACTTGGGTGTTTTTGTTTACCCCTAATTAGGGCGATGAGCAAGATAATAAAATATTGTACTAACCTGATTCATCAGTAAGCAACTTGGCAACTTCTGATAATGTCGTATCTGAAGATTGGCTGAAGTGTGCTATGATGTGTCTAATGAAGTCTTATGATGAGTTTCGTGATGTGTGAAATGGTATCCAATACTGTGGTGTCAGAGTTGGTGTGTGTGAAATAGTGCTGCTTCCTCTGATGTTGCTGCACACAGAGCCCAACCAGTTGGTGTGGTTTTCAGGAACACAAAATACACAATGTTCACTCACTCACTCAAGATGGTGGGCCATAAAGGACATTTTGCCTAAACTCGTGTGAAGTAGCATGCGGGCGAGTGTGTAAATGGACGATCATACGTGCGGATGTGTCAAATACAAATTCTCCCGCACACAAGGTCTTAGGTTGAGAACAGAATGATTTCCAGGATGTGAACCCAAGTTCACTTGAATCGGTGAAAGGTCCATTGTGATACTTGATGATCTTTTGAGCACTTCGCCGATCTACAGGCGAGTATTCTACACCTCCTATGCAGATGTCCTGCCTTCTTCCTCAAAAGAAGGGAGCATTCTCCTGCAACACCTTCTGTGATCTGCCACATTTTAGAGTCAACTGTCTTCTACGCTTCATTCGAAGTTCCAAGTGATTCGAGGATTTCCTCCCTTCCTTAAGTGTGCTACCGCACGCTGGCTGACTTCATAGCCTTACCTACTCAAGATTCCTTGAGTTGTTTTATTGTGGCAACATGTCGCTATTCTATGGGATTACGAGTGAAACATATAAAAGGAGTGGGTCATACCGTGGAACCTTCACTTAAGCCATCCCATGACATGGATTATCAAATGGAATAACTCCATTCTGTCAATGCTGGAGGTATTATCGAATCATAAGGGAAGTAAGCTGTTGCTACGACGAAAAATTATCCTTCCTCCTATTGTTTCGAAGCCTATAGTTGCAGTGACTAAGTCTTGGGCATCACAGCGTACGATGACTCCAAGAACACCTCTTAAGATGCGAATATTTCGTACCTTGAACAGCTGGTCCTTACAATTTAAGTCTGTATCCGAAGATTAATGACCTTCTTATCTGATCGTCAACGTTGCAAAATCATAATATCGAAGGTTGAATTAAGCTGATCGATTTTGGTTTTTCTATATTATTCACTCCCATCCACACGTTTACACTAAGCTGAAGATGCTATTTTACCACCCCCAAACATACATAAGAACATGTCACAACTGCGGATTCCCTTGGCACAAATGTCACATTGTAACTGTCAGTGAGTAATACTTCTCATTTTCTCTCGACCAAAATCCGAACTATTTTACATTTCTTCCATCGTTGTCATGCTAACCACTGCCCGAGTTGTGCAAACTTTAACCGTTATCAGGTGCACTTGCCATTACACGTTATCTCCGAAAAGGATTCCAGCTTCACTCCTTGACATCATCTCCCAACAAATGTATAACTACTCTAGAAAAGTATTTCGACAAAGAGCTACACCAAGGTTACTGCGACTGCGACCAACAACATTACACTTGGGTTCTCTGTGAGGATTTCTTCCAGAGTTCTTCGGTACCAACCGTTATAAATAATTCAATAGAGGAATCATCTGAATAAGAAATCCTACAATCAGAGTGCAGAAAAGTTCATCCAACAAACGACATACAGCATAAAGTATCCAGCGCACATCGCTGGGATGTTTTAGTCATAACTCCTGAATTTTTCCTTATGTCAGGTATGTACATACTCATGTCCTTCCATAAAGTTTTGCTTCAAAATAAGATACATTTTTCATTGCATTGTTGCATATTTGGTGAAATATTTGAAGAAGGGTGGTTAACAGAATGTAAATATGTACATTTGTACGTGTTTGTGTGATGCAGAGGGATCACGAAATCAGGGATATGTATAGTTTCAGTTATATCTGTTGGCATCATATTTCAACAAGCTTTTGACAAGTGGAATGAAATTTTGCTTGAACTTTTAATAAGGTTTAGGTTACAAGCTCGCAATTAAAAGGTATAACATTCTAAGACGTGCAAAATACTCTGCTTTTCGACTACAGTTCGTGGCACGGCAGGAGTAGTGGGTCCCTAAAATGTTCACAAGGGTAATGGAATAGATAAACCCTTTGCAGCGCTCTTAATTCAGGTTCGGAAGACTATTCTCATTTTGTTAGGCGCACTAAGAATATTTCTTCCCTCCCAAACTCTTTTTGCTGTATCAGCTAGGATGCTTTAGGAATCCTATCAGCGATGACGCAAGCTTCTCGTAAGTTCGCAAAGAGAGTACCACTCAAGCAAATCAAATGGTTCATGATATGCCAAGACTTGAGGAAAAATTCTGAGGTGTCGATTTGCAAGAAGGGACGCTGTTTTGACGCTCCTTGAAAGTCGTTTGGCGCATTTAGACTAATTTGTCTGATCCTCGTCGCCTGAGAATTGTTTTGTTTCATACGCCACTTTTGTCGTTTTTGAGTTTGGAACGGATTCTATGGTAATTTTGTATGCTCTTTTCAAATCTGTGATCCAAATTGCTCTATGTCTTTCCAATCCCGAGATATCGAACATCGATTTTGTCCCATATCCACCAAAATCAACAGTTTGTAGAATTGTTTTGTGCTAAAAACCATTTTTTGGCGTTTGGGACAAATTTTCCATATAATTTTCGGCAATTTTTTTGCGAGAATTGTTTTGTTCCACGTCCATATCACGGCGACAAGAGATAGAGAAAATATTAACAAAGTTGAGAATTGGTTTGTCCGACGTGCACTTGTGTATGTGGGACACTGATCGCAAACAAAATTTTAGTATTGGTTTGTTCCACCTCCATTACAGTTGCGTAGATATTCGATATTATGAATTCAGTTACTGGCTGAACACTTCTTCTAATGGTGTCTCTCCTCTTAGGAGGTTGTATATCATCCTTCTTATTTCGTCTCTTGATCCTGCGGTCCTGATAAGCTGGGTTGCTGAAAGACCGTAAGTTCTTCAGCCATGTTGTCCTTTGTCCGCCCACCGTTCTTCTTCCTTCAACTTTACCTTGAAGAATTACTTGTAGCAGCTGGAACTTCTCGTTTCTGATGACATGTCCCACATATTCCAGTTTCCGTTTCTTTATTATCTTCAGAAGTTCCCTTTTGCTGCGATTCTTCTTAGGACTTCCATGTTTGTTTCCGTCCATGATATTTTTAAAACTTCGTCTGTGTATCCACATTTCAAACGCTTCCAATCGCTTAATTATTGGTTAACTTAGTGTCCATGCTTCTGATCCATGCAAAAGTGTAGACCAAACGTAACACTTTATTATTTTTTTCTTCAAGGACAACTGCAGGTCGCTACCATACAAAACTTTTTTCAGCTGACCGAATGTTGCTCGCGCCTGCTCAACGCAATAGTGGCTGAACACAATAGTGCTGCAAACGCAATACATAGTTGCAGACGTACGAGCTGTCAATCATTGAATCAATCAACTGGAAGAGTTGATTTGATTTACATTGAACTCGTGCGGCTACGGCATGCGTCTATGTATTGCAGCATACCATTGTGTTCAGTCAGTTAGTCGTTTTTTTTTTTTTTGCTAGACAAAAAACGCTTAAAACTAACTTAACTAACTTAACTATGTTATTCTAACTTACTGGCCCTACACGGGCACTCTAAGTTAAACTTATTTCTTATTCTATGTCTTTCGACGTAATCTAACTTAATTTACTTAGCTCAGCCAGTTAGTCGTGGCGTGGCTTTACTGCCAGAGCGAAATTACTTGCGATCACGGATGTTTATGATTTTTTTTAAATGTTTAATACTAAACAATTTGAATAATTTTCTTATTTTATTGTATTTTTTTAATAAAAACTTTGTTAATAAAAGAGATGAAATCGATTTTTCTTTTCAAATTTTAGCATCCAACTCCATGCTTTCTTGCCTTTTAGATATTTTGAATGAGAATTGCTTTGTGCCATATCCATTTTTTTTTGTGTTGGAAAAAAAAATCAGTTTCAAAATATAGGAGGTGGGACACAGGTCAAAAAAGTAGACTTGTACGTTAATTAACGCAGCTTCTTAACGGTTTGGCAAAACACTATGAAAATTGGTAGGTGAATTCTTTATAAGACTAACTTCAAGTTAAAAAATCCTATCACACAGTTTCGGAGTACCAAGTACGCAAACCTTTAAATGCGATTTTCTCGAAAAAGTGCCAATGGCGTATGGAACAAACCAATTCTCGGGCGACGATCTGTCTGCTAATTTTTTGTTATTATTTGGGTAATATCTGAATGAATGAGTCTTGAATTAGATTCATCTTCCGTGATGAGCATATAGGCATTCACTATTGCTTCTTTCTTTATGAGAAGGTGAAGAGGTGGGAGATTTAGTAAGTTTTCTAATGCTGCGGTTGGAGCTGTTTTCATCGCCCCTGTTGTACACACACAGGCTGGTCTTTGTAGTTTGTTGAGCTTGGTCTGTGCGGCCTTTTGTTTGGTCCTTTCCCACCAGACCGGTGCAGCATAGGTGAGGATAAGTCTGACGACAGCTGTGTATAGCCATAGCGTCATTTTGGGGTTGAGGCCCCAATTCTTTTCTAGGAGACATTTGCTGGTCCATAGTGAGATCCTGGCTTTGTCTATGACCTTTTTGAGGTGGGTATTCCATGTAAGTTTTGAGTCAAGAGTTACCCCTAGGTATTTAACTTCCTTTAAGAATTCTATTGATTCACCGAAGAATATCGGTTTTCTTAGTTTTTCCAGTTTTCTTCTCTTGGTGAAGGCAATTATGGTGCTTTTCTTCGGGTTGATGTTGAGCCCTACATTCATGCACTATCTAGCCACAAGATTTAATGCCTTCTGGAATCGATTTTGAATAAATCTAAATATATTGGAGTGCTCTGTGTTGTCAAATGGACCTTCTATATCCAGGAAGCAACCTATCGCAATCTCTTTTTCTCTGAGCGATGTTGCAGTTCTTGAGGTGAGATTTTGCAGCGCATGGGTAGTGGAGTCTACCTATCATTTAGTAAAGTTTATCTAGTCGAAAGTTCCTCTTTCTTGTGAAGGCGATTTAATCAGTTTTGCAGGCATTAAAAGGAAGGCTTGCTATTGGCACCACAACTCGTAATATCTGCTGATACATCTGTAAGCTTGCCACTTGGTATAAGTGCATCATCATTAGCATAACCGAAAGTGTGTATGGTGATAAAACAATTCCCTACCGGTTTTTAGACATATTGTTCACCCAGCTTATACAGCTTATTTTTTTTATTTTTTTCCTGTCGGGGTATTAGAACACCACGCTGGAGCACTCAGACGCAAAAACAGGTCCATTGTACTACCAGCAGGTACAACCCTTTTACTGTTTTCTTCGTCTTTCTAAGAAAGTCGAGTAAGAGCTTCAGTGATAAGGAGCTTAAGTTACCAGCATTCATCACATCAGCCCCAAAAATCTGCCACCTGAACCGAGCAAAGGCAGGACAATCACATAGGAAACGTTCCGCAGTGTCGTCGCCCTCTCCACAAGCGTCACAAACAGTGGTGTCACTTAAGCCGCTGAGATGTTTGGCAAAGGAGAAATGTCCCGTAACAACGCCAATAAGTTGTCTGCAGTTTTTTCTACTGAGAGACAGCAAGAATGCCGCGGATTTCTTACAGACGTCGGGAAGGATCTATTTAGTCTGTCTACATCCTGGAGAGTCATACCATCTACAGTTTTGTTTGCTAGAAACCCAACCATCGATAGAAGCCCTAACCGAAGATACGGGCAAACCTAACGTGGGTTCGGGGCCGGAGAAGTTTTCTTCTGAGCCTTGCCTGGCAAGCTCATCGGAGACCTCATTTCCGGTAATCCCGCTGTGTCCAGCGTCTTCCAACCAGTCTTCCAGTCTTCCAACCGAATTCAAACTAGACCTGCATTCAGCTTATAATAAGCGGTCTTACAGTTCAAGGTAATGGCTTGTCCATGATTGTGATGCAAGTTGATGCAACGATTTATGGGTATGGGTATGCTGTCTACTTATTAGGAGTTATTTTTTACGCTGTGCTCTCCACACGGTCCTCCATAATCCTTTCCGTAATTTTTAGTGCAAGTTATGGCTAACAGGTCTGAATTAATTCGCTTATGTGCTATGCTACTTTCTTAGGTTCGAAAGGAACACAAAATTTTTTTTTTCCCAGATAAAGCCAGTTGCTACACATGTAAAGTTTATTCCTCTAAGCCTGCTGAAGATGGTATATGTACCCCATTGCAAAAGAGCTAGAAATAAACCATCAGATCCTGAAGCAGTGAGAGGGCAAAGGTGACTATTGCACTTTTTATACTTTCAGTCGCGATCCTATCCACCCAGTTTGCTCCTCGTTTCTTAATACTGATCTGACCTATAGCTTCCAGGACAGTGCGCCTCTTATTCGTGCATTTAACAGTCTCAACCATTGTCCCCATTTTATCGCAGATGAGTTCAACTTTGTAGACCGGATTTTCAAAATCTATTCTGTGTAGTCTGAAGAGGTCATGTGTAAAGCCTAGATACATACACTCTTGACTGCGCTATCCAGCTTAAAGTTCGACTTTTTTTTTTAAGTTATACTGAGGTTGTTTACTCATTTAGACAAAGGCAATATACGAATTGTAGCTCGAAAATTACATAACATCACTCCGCATTGCGCAAATCGTATTTAAATTTTACGGACTCGGCTAAAAATATGTTTCTAGCTGAATGCTCCCTACCACATCAAAAATTTGACTCTCGAAGCATGCACACAAAACCAACAGAAACCAAACCCTTCGCCGATGATGATCATTGGTGTAAATGTCGAATTGACTTTACCTCTACAACAAATAATCGTATCGCAAATAAAATTCCAGTGGTTTGCGAAATTTCATCGCCAGAGCACTCTCACCTCATTTTTGACCACAATTTCATTGAAACGCTAATTTGTGAACATTTTCACAAATTATTTGACGTGCTGCCGGAGTCGCGTCTAACCAAAGGACAATATCGGCATACCATACGCAATAATTTCATCGCACGAGCCATGTAATTCGGATCCATAATATTGGAATCCTAATTTTGTGAATTTGCCACCCCCCCAGCTGACACCTCGGCTAGTCACACGCATCCTAATTCGGTCCGATAATCACGCTGTAAACCAACTTCAAACCGACAAATTTGTAGGCTCGTCGTCGTTGTCGAAATTGTTGATCCAATTTGAATGCCCCCCAAATGCCACATTTACAATTGTTGGCAGTGAGCTACAAAGCTAACGACTGAATTGTACACTCATGTATTTAATGTCCCTAGGTAGAAGGTGGTTAGGTGGCTGGGCGGACAGGCGGATGTATGACGGCATCGGGGTGGGAATGCGTATGAATGCGTAAGCTTCACAATTTTCGCACCGTCAGTTGGCCTTAATGAAACCGAGTCCCGGCTGCTGGTGGCCGAGTGTCACACCAATGCAGAGTGATGTGCCTGTGTGAAAATGCACAAAATCCAATTGTTACAGATGGAAAATGTATCTGCAGAATCGGACTATTGGATGGACTGGCTAATAAATACGTTTCAGTTCGGGGGTTTAGTTGCGTCCTTGTGTCCGTTCTTCCGGCTTGAATGCTTTATTTCAGCATACTAACACACACGAGGGGTGGTCGTTGGCTTTCGTTCGTTGTCCATTTGCCAGACCGTTCCGTTCTCTTTAATTACATTTTCAAATGCATCTGCCATTTCCTCTGGGATCTCATTGAAAAGTGACCAAAGTGGGGCCTTCAGATGGGATTTCTCGTCGGAATTCATGTATAGCTAATGAATGGCCTGCAGTGGTGACAGAAAAGAGCATTTTATTTAAACTCCCTAAGGAGATTCTGCTGATTGTTGGTTTTGGATGAGGCTATCGAAATGGGCATTGCCACCGCAACGTGTTTGGATATTGTAAATATGTGACGAGGTCTTACGCATCAGTTTGCTTTAGAAAATCTGTGCTTATATATATAGAAAAGAGGATTCCATGGGAATTTGAAATGTTACTAAGGGACAAACAGGGATAAGTCTTGTGATTGCATGTGGATGTAAAGATTTCTTTTCAGAATTTGAATTCTATCTCGAAGAATTTATTTGATTGGAATGTGTGGCTAAACTGATGTTTGATCACATGTCAGCCTTACAAGGAATTTTGTGCAAACATTGAGGATAGATGCTACTATAACCTCCTTGTCATCTGTTGAAAAATCGTAAAAGTATGCATCTGTAGGTGTTCCTTTGCCAACTAAGAATCATGGAAGAACCGATAGTAAAAGAGGCCAACAACAACATCGCCAGACGAAGCCTGAGCTCAAGCACAACACAGGGAAGATTGCGACAAACATCTGCGCCAAGAAGAAGAAGGACCACTTAATCTGCCACTGTTTTGCAATAGATCTAACAAACCTCAGACAGAAAGAAATCGGTGTTATAGTGGATTACCCCAGACGGAAAAAAGCTTTCCTGATGCTAAACGCTTTAATATATTTTTTTCTTTCCCATGCTCCCCGTCACCCACATTCCCTTGCATCAAATTCTCCAAAACACAACTGAGTCACATGACGAGCCCATCCTCATCCCTGCAAGATGCTTCTAGAGAATAAGGCCTAGTCAGCATGGATGGTAGGCAAGCTGCGCTTAATTGCTAATTGGATCGATGGAGGACCACCACCCAACCAATCAATGGTAGGCACGAATAACTGCATTAACAACGTTCTTATTCCTTAATGTTCTCATAGGTCACATGTATCACGTCTGAAATATTCCTTTTGCTAATAAATGGTAATTTGAGGTCCTTCCCTCGGTTTAAGGAGTTTCGTCTCATAAGAAAAAAACAAGTACATCGGTTCAAAACGAATATTATTTCCTTGGTACACCTATACGTCGACGAAAATGTTCATGTTTTATAAGACAAAAATTAATTTAACACACACACACTTAAACCGTGCTATGGAAACAGTCACTTTTATTTTTACTATCATCAATCAGTCTATGTGACGTCGCGAGGAGTAATTTTGCTCCTCAACCTATTTGAAAGGCAAAGCAACTAAAATATTTATTAAAAGCAAAACCCCCTCCGATCGTAAATATCCTTAAAAACATCTAACCCGTATTCCGTAGATATTGTTGTGTCGCTATGTAGAGTTACTCCCTTAAGACCAAAGGATCTGTGCTAGACAATGGAAGATTAAGTGGCCTTTGGGGAAGCATAGAGTAAAATTGCAGGCAGATGGGTATCATAAGGTTCACAGAATCTTATACGATGAACGTGATTAAAAGACTGACGGAACTTTAAGACTCACGTAGTGGCCGATTATTTTCTTCTTTTTTTTTTTTTTTTTTCTTTCTATATAGACACTTGAGAAGCAATTTATTTTCTTTTTTATCACTAAGATAAAAAAAAAATTAATCTGTCATAAGTGCTTAAATGGTGCCCAAGAGGCGTCTTGTTTCGTATTTAATGACGCTTTGCAGATGCTAGTCAACAAGCTATTAAATTGTCTTATGAAGTATTCGTGGCAGCTTCTTGGGTAATTTTCTAAAAGGATATTAAAGTGTATAAGGAAAAAAATAGAGTCCACTATTAGGGATGAATACCGTTTAGTGGTATTATGTTGAGTTGTTCGAATCATTCCACTTAGACGACTCCCGTTCGCCTGCTCAAAACGAATTAAGGATAGCAATTTCCAAGCTTAAAAGCTTAACAAGGCTTCTGAATCTGACGGGTCATCCGCCGGGATATTCCAAGCAGCTGGAGATGACTTGATAGAGAGCGTTCTCAGGATTTGGTCAGATGAATACGCTTGATGAGTAGAATCTCAGTATCGTTTGTCCGATTCACAAAAAAAGGATATCAGGCTCCACAGTATTGCTTACGAAATCTTAACTGTCATTTTGTGTAAATGTTTGGAAGATGTCGTCAAGAACTTGGTCGGCCTCGATCAGTGCTATTTTAGGCCAAGAAAGCAGAGGAAATTTGGTCTATTTTCACACTTTGGCAGAAACCTAAGAAGTCCAAATCGATACTCACCATATTTTTATGGATTTTAAGGCCGCCTATGACAGCATTTCTAAAAACGAGCTTAATAGAGTCGTTAATAGTTCTGACATCCCTGCCAAACTTGTCCGTCTGTGCAGGATGACGTTGGAGAATGCTCGCTGTTCCATCAAGACCTCACCCAGACCTTTGATGTCAAAAAAGGATTTACACAAAGGTGACGAGAATAATACCAACCACAAGTCAACTTCAGAGGCACAATTCTCCAAAAGCCTGTGCCACAAGTTACGCTACCGAATGCATTGACATCACTCCCAGGACTCAATGAGCTGTCACCAGCGCATCGACGAGTATGAAAGCAGAAGCAAGCAAAATGAGTTCAAGGGTGAACGATACTTGAATACTAACTAAAATCAAGAAAGGACTCCTAAGATCGACGAATCAGACAAAACGTCACATTGGACAGCTACAACTTCGAGGTAATAAATGACTTTGCCTACCTTGACTCTACTATCACTGCTGTCAACGACATTTCACCTGAAAAAAACCAGTCAATCGTTGCTAATTTGTGCTGAAAAAGGAAATGAATAGCAAGGATCTGTCCTGAATAACCAGAGAAACTAAGCCCTAATCATCCCAGTCCTACTTGGGCATGGACTCTATTGAAGGCAGATGAAGATATCCTTGACATTTCAAGCTAATAATTGTTTGTAAAATATTCGTCAAGAAACTGCGTACTGGATGCTTAAGGTAGCTAGGACATGAAGAGCGAACAGAGACGATCGCTACGGCCCGAAGACACAACGCAGGAGAGGAAAACCATGTCCTAGATGGTACGTATAAAGTCAAGGTGACCTCAACTATTTTGGAGTGTGTAACTGGTAGCCGTTATCTAAGGATAGAGCTAAGGTAGAAAGTTTGACGTCATAAAGTTTAGAAATATCTTCAAAGCTCTTCCAGAAGCATGAAAAATTCAAGATTACCTAGTGATGTCTGTAATTCGCTCTCTTCTTATCGTGCGACATTCTTCGACAAGACGTCGCGTCGTTTTAATTTTCCTTGACAGGACGTCGCCCGAGAATTGGTTTGTTCCATACGCCATTGGCACTTTTTCGAGAAAATCGCATTTAAAGGTTTGCGTACTTGGTACTCCGAAACTGTGTGATAGGATTTTTTAACTTGAAGTTAGTCTTATAAAGAATTCACCTATTCATCCGTTAAGAAGCTACATTGATTAACGTACAAGTCTACTTTTTTGACCTGTGTCCCACCTCCTATATTTTGAAACTGATTTTTTTTTCCAACACAAAAAAAAAATGGATATGGCACAAAGCAATTCTCATCCAAAATATCTAAAAGGCAAGAAAGCATGGAGTTGGATGCTAAAATTTGAAAAGAAAAATCGATTTCATCTCTTTTATTAACAAAGTTTTTATTAAAAAAATACAATAAAATAAGAAAATTATTCAAATTGTTTAGTATTAAACATTTAAAAAAAATCATAAACATCATTTCGCTCTGGCAGTAAAGCCACGCCACGACTAACTGGCTGAGCTAAGTAAATTAAGTTAGATTACGTCGAAAGACATAGAATAAGAAATAAGTTTAACTTAGAGTGCCCGTGTAGGGCCAGTAAGTTAGAATAACATAGTTAAGTTAGTTAAGTTAGTTTTAAGCGTTTTTTGTCTAGCAAAAAAAAAAACGACTAACTGACTGAACACAATGGTATGCTGCAATACATAGACGCATGCCGTAGCCGCACGAGTTCAATGTAAATCAAATCAACTCTTCCAGTTGATTGATTCAATGATTGACAGCTCGTACGTCTGCAACTATGTATTGCGTTTGCAGCACTATTGTGTTCAGCCACTATTGTGTTGAGCAGGCGCGAGCAACATTCGGTCAGCTGAAAAAAGTTTTGTATGGTAGCGACCTGCAGTTGTCCTTGAAGAAAAAAATAATAAAGTGTTACGTTTGGTCTACACTTTTGCATGGATCAGAAGCATGGACACTAAGTTAACCAATAATTAAGCGATTGGAAGCGTTTGAAATGTGGATACACAGACGAAGTTTTAAAAATATCATGGACGGAAACAAAAATGGAAGGCCTAAGAAGAATCGCAGCAAAAGGGAACTTCTGAAGATAATAAAGAAACGGAAACTGGAATATGTGGGACATGTCATCAGAAACGAGAAGTTCCAGCTGCTACAAGTAATTCTTCAAGGTAAAGTTGAAGGAAGAAGAACGGTGGGCGGACAAAGGACAACATGGCTGAAGAACTTACGGTCTTTCAGCAACCCAGCTTATCAGGACCGCAGGATCAAGAGACGAAATAAGAAGGATGATATACAACCTCCTAAGAGGAGAGACACCATAAGAAGAAGTGTTCAGCCAGTAACTGAATTCATAATATCGAATATCTACGCAACTGTAATGGAGGTGGAACAAACCAATACTTAAATTTTGTTTGCGATCAGTGTCCCACATACACAAGTGCACGTCGGACAAACCAATTCTCAACTTTGTTAATATTTTCTCTATCTCTTGTCGCCGTGATATGGACGTAGAACAAAACAATTCTCGCAAAAAAATTGCCGAAAATTATATGGAAAATTTGTCCCAAACGCCAAAAAATGGTTTTTAGCACAAAACAATTCTACAAACTGTTGATTTTGGTGGATATGGGACAAAATCGATGTTCGATATCTCGGGATTGGAAAGACATAGAGCAATTTGGATCACAGATTTGAAGAGAGCATACAAAATTACCATAGAATCCGTTCCTAACTCAAAAACGACAAAAGAGGCGTATGAAACAAAACAATTCTCAGGCGACGAGATGTCTACCTAGATTCAATTTCAGCAAAAACTTCAAGGTAACATTTCCAGAACGTAACAATTGGGAACAGAATAAACCAACATTTGCAAACGACTCTCATGTTTGGTACACAGATGGGTTAAAAAAAAGATGAAGGAGTCGGAGCTGGAGTTTACAATCCACACACGAAAACATCTCTTTACAGCAGTATGGAGACGAACAACCCAGTATTCCAGGCGGAGATTCACGCTATAGAACTATGCATCAGAGAAAATTTAAACAGAGCTCTATCAAATAAGAAAATTTACATTCTTTCTGACATCAAAGCTGCGCTCCAAGCAATCAACGCTTGCGAAGTCAACTCTAAACTTGTTTGGGACTGTCTCCAATTACTCATAGCACTGGCTAGCACAAACAGAGTCCATCTCATTTGAGTACCGGGCCATAGCGGATATGAAGGTAATGAAAAGGCAGATGTACTAGCCAGAAAAGGTTCTGCATCAACTTTTATGATGCCAAGACCATTCTGCGGCCTCCCAACAAGCACAGCAAAAGCCTGTATAAACAATTGGCTAAAAAGACAACAGACAGGCTAAAGAATTTATACCAATCCCCTCCCATAAAAGAACGAAACAACTTCTACAACTAACAAGAAGTCAGATTCGAATCGTCACAGGATTTCTCACCAGCCACTGTCGGGTTAAAAAATACCTCATGACTATGGGAATAGTACAAGACAACATACTCGTATGTAAAATGTGCAACGAGGACGAAGAATCAGCAGAACACATACTCTGCCACTGTAACTGCCTCATAAGAACGCGTCATCGTTTTCTAGGTAAACACTACCTCGAGGAGGAAGATATAACCACCAGCTCAACCAAAGATATCGCCGGATTCATCACACACTCCGGCATCATGGAGGAGTTTTAATTAAGATGACATCACAATAGGCCCATCTGTGGCCGCAGTGATAAGGGACTTTGGACCACCTCAATTATTTAACATATCCGGGATTTAACATTTCAACCGATATATTATATGTATAATCTGCTACATGTTTCAGCGCATCATATTCTAAGTCACTCATTTCTTCGGTCGGATTCTGCAAATGCATTTCAGGTTCTTCAGCGAATCGTGAGAGTAAAGTCCCAGTAAGGATTTCTTCAGACTCTACGAATGTTTCTTCATCTTCATCAACATCATCATCAGGAGCATTGACAATAATTGTGCTATCCAAATCCATTTGTTTGTCTTCGCATAATCGGACTCGATTTTTGCAGATTGGGACAGTACACACTCATTTTTTGCAAGTTTTTTTTTATTATTGTTGCTATTGCAACCGAAAATAAGGAATAATTCCTCGCACAAACTGAACAACCACACACAAAACAAAAGTGAAATCAAATATGTAAGTTGTCAGCACGTGACATCGTCATGTGCGAGAGAGATAGCATAACGATATGCGCAATGTTCTCCCATGTATTCTTTATACCTTGGGTTTGGACGGAGTACAATGACTGGCAGGTATGCTTTGGAATCATATGCGATATACGCATGGCATCAACATGAGCCATGGAATCCTGCATTCAGCAACCACGGCCTGTCGTTTGCACGAAGATAGCAATCGAGTAGGACGAGGTGTGGTCGATTTGTAGACCGCAAATGAACATCAGAGAAAATGTGGGGGTTTCAAAATGCAGGCAAACGTAAATGGCGATTAAAATGTCTCCCCACTAAATTCTAAGGTTGATTTGAGAAACTTTTAAAGCTCTCATACAGGACACGGAAAATTAGGATACCATCTGAAAAAGCTTGGTATTTTATAAGAAGATAAGGCTTGAAGTGTTGATTGTACTAAGTTGTGATAAGACATCAGGAAGTTGGAAAGAAGTACTATGAATTATAAGAAACGACAACAATACCAATAATTCTCTCCAGTTATTATGGATACCACCCTCGAAGCAAACGACTAAAACCTAATACGTACTTGAGTTTCAAAATCACAACATCAATAAAAGCGCCGGGTGAACAACACCATAACCCCTTTAGTGCAAGAGCCTTATACTTGGCTCTTTCAAAAGCTTTGGTCTACAAGGACGTTCTCTCGTCCTTTGGGCGTCATCTTTCTTTCCCTTTCTTTTTTTTTCTTTTTTTTTTTTCTTTTTCCTTTCCCCCTTTCTATATCGCATTCTCTTTTTGTTAGAACTTACATTGTAAGCCAATTTTTAAAGTCTCCACCTCTGACATAAAGGAACTCTAGAACTATGCCAATAGCAGCGACATAAAAGGACATTCTCTAAATACAACATAACATATTTTCATTACCCAGCTAGTGCTGCGAATAATGGTATTTCTTTGACACTAAAATTCCCCACTAACAGTAAAAATTACAAACAAAAATGGAATTTACAATGCTACAAGCCATTGCACTGGAACATTTGCCAATTTAGCCAAAATTCTCTTCCTGATTTGAATTAAATCGACTGCAAGTACAAAGCAGTCGTTTCGTTTCGTTTTTGTTTCGTGTCCACCCCCATCCTATAGCGCGACGGAATGCCTCCAGTACTGCCAACAGCAATTAAACCAAATTAACTTGTCGAGTTTCCACATACATACAGTGGTAAAAGCGGAAACGGAAAACACAGATTACAAAAAATAAAAAATAAAAATCCCGAAACAGGGGAAGACAGCAACTCTCCGGGTCGACAGAGAGAAAGAGAGAAAATCGTATTAAAATCTCATTAAGGGTTGAATGTAATTTTCCATGCAAAACTTACCAATTGGTGTCTTCTTACCGCAGTTAGTACGCTGGCTAATAGCTTTGTTTGGGTGAATGGGTGTGTGTGTGCTCGACAAGGTGAGCACGGGCAATAGCGAGTGAATTTTAAGGGCATCGCAAACCAGTGATGATGTGGCACATGAAGGTATTCTCAGAGTAAACAGTTTTATTTTAATATCTACTGGACTGTGTTCCCGTTTTATTGGATTTTTTAATTGCTTATAATGTTTGAGGGTGTGTGGTTCAATCCGTGTCCTGTAATGTTACAGAACTTTTTCTTTTTGGACAAGGAACCTCCCTACAATGACTAGACACGTAATCATCCTGTGTTTGTCGGACAAGTGTATGCAAAACCCTTCATTTTATAAGAATAACCTTTTCGAGCTTCTCTTTCAGCTGAACTGCATGTAGTTGGAATTAGAATCGGCGATATAACATCATTAACCTAAGATGCAGGAGTTTATCACAAGCACTTTGCATCCTGATAAGTTAGAATTTCAAATGCAGACAGGGAGTGCATTGGGTCTTCAATGAATTCCATCTCATTATGATGTAGTAAGCCATGACCGCTGTTTTTCCTGCCTGAGATACAATTTTACAAAGAAATGACCCTTCCAAAAAAAAAAAAACAAGATCACTAGATTGTGAGCAGCCTGATAATTATTTCAAAAGTTGATACTAACTTTTTTGTTGGAGGTAGTGGTTAATGCGTTGAACTGCTAAGCGAGAGGACACAGGTTCGAGCTTCAAGATCACTAAACATTTTTTCGTGGCACCACCTCTTCGCAAGCATGAAAAATCTGCAAGAGTATAGTTTGTCATGAAAGAGCTTCTTAATCCGGCGTTCGGAGTCGGCAAGAGAACCTTAGGTTCCCTCCATTCAACCAAAGAATATAACACGCACAACATAATTCGTTGCGAGAAACTAGGCTTTGGCTCTTTATAAGTTGCCGAGCCAAATATTTGAATTTTTGATACCTTCACTAAGCTACTTTCCTAAATTATTAAGCATGCTGCTATGACGCAAATCAGCTCTAGTTTCGTTTGCGGTGCTAGTAATACACAGATGAAAGACGGACTTATTGAAGCCCTGTATAAAAGATCATTTAATCTTTCGTAATGTAAGGAATAGCATGTGTCGCTTTCTAGGCTTGCACCAACAGTGTTGCTAAAAGGTGGGGACACCAACCTATGATAGTTCTTTGGACGTACACTGCCATAGTTCGTCCTTTTCGTCCAGCTCCTACAGTGGTCCAGGTTAAGTTAACCCAACAAAAACACAAAACTAAGCAGAATTCAAAGACTAGCTGGGTTCAGAACTTAAGGTGCCCTGCGGTCAAGTCCGGCTGAAGAAGTCCTGCCCTGGGCCCTGCATATCAAATATGTCGTTTAGAGCCCGCGAAAAAATATGATCAAAGTAAGGCTGTTGATACCCAGTGTTATGGCCTCGATCGACACTGACTGCATAACATCTCACATTTGACAAAGCCTCTTTAAAGACTTATTAGAGATTTAAAAAAAAAAATTCCACACACAATGGATTCGAAACAGACAGCTAAATCTACCTACCTACCTTACTCCACGAGCTTAAGTCAGCTCAACTAAAGAATAGCATCCTAATCCTAGCACTTGCGATTCGTTGGTACTTATTACGTATGTTCCGCCTTCTTAATAGTCTCGAATCTAACGGCTGTGATTTGGGAGAATTATCTTGGTTGGAACATTATTATCCCTTTGTTCAATGAATGCATCTGCCATCGTACAACAGAACTGACAGAATTAGGCTTTAAATCATTGAAATGAGACCTCCCACAAAAGATCTAAAAGAAGCAACACTAGCAGAAGTCTTCGGCATATGCATAAGGCTCTCGATTAGGCTTGTTAGCTCAGACCAAAATAAAAACTAAACGCACGACATATGTATTCATACTTGCATTTTATTTTTCAAAACTTAAATGTTCTATCGTGTAAAATGTCAAAACTTTGACTTGATTTGTGATGACGTGTTAATTAACCAGAAATGTGTATCATAAAACAGTTTACTTTCCATTGGCATATTTTACAATTTTTACTTACCTTGAATACCTAGGAGTGAACAAAAAAGGAGTGAGAGCAAAAAGCTATATTTCCAAAAATCCATTCTCTAAGTAAGTGACTCCGAGTGACGCTGACGACCCAAAATTTAAAAAAATTCCACAATAAAACGCAGCCTTCGGTATTTCTGTGCCGCCACTTCTAATACAAACACCAGCAGGGCAAGACCCATCAAAAGAGCGTATAATTGAAAGGCTCCCATCATTTCTCGCATACCCAGTGCATATGGCCCCTTCGCCTCGAAATTTTTGGCAGTTTCCACCCTAACAAAGTCTTCATAAATTTTTTTAACCAAACCATGGTCATTTAGTTGTGGCAGCCTTCCGTTTAAGTTGAATAAATGATCCGAAAACTTAGGCAAGTAAACGCATGCCAAGTTCTGGAAAACTTTCTCATTTATGAGCACATACTGACGAAGCCGATCCCAATATATCCCGATATATTCCTCAAGAATAAAAAATCCAATCTTTCCAGGGAATACTTCCAGGACTTCTGAAAATGAAGTCTCCGTGGTATTGACGACTATCAAGCTTGACTTGATCTGCTCTGGAACATCCAAATAGGAGTAACTCTCTGCGTCAATTAGAAACTTGTAACCAAAGCCGATGGCTTCATCCATGGTCTTGGGTATGGGCTTACTACGCCCGCTGCTTAGAAACTTGAACACCGAACCCTCGTAAGCACTGTGGACCATAAAGAAGCTGAATAGGTAGATGATCATAAACATTCGAGTGTGGTAGTTATCTGCAGGTAAAACTCTGTTGGCATACTTTTTATATATTAGTCTACACAGGTGTCGCCCGAAAAAGAAAACGACGATGATGATCCAAGTGTACAAGTCGAACGGGATAAGTAGTAACTCCAGAGCAGTGTACATACTGGGCGGTCTAAGGAAAATACGCATACTCGACATGTAATAGGAATCGGATTGAGATGTCTCATTCAGAAGTTTGAAGGAACATCTAAGGTTTCCGATGGCCATATCGGCCTTATACTCCCGGAGCTGCAAGACAAGAGGTTATTATGAAAGAATATGTGATGGATAACCTAAAACTCACAGTTTCGGACATGTTGGCTATGTGTGTCCTATGGTTAGGCAACGAGATAATATCAAGGGTACAGTTTGACATCTTTCCTAGAAGCTTCAAAACCTCTCCATCCAATCCAGAGATATGCTCGATCTGACCGTGTTTGGTGTGATTGAGCATGATAAATGGAACCTTATCCAAGACGATAACTCGAAGTGGACATTGCCAAAAGTTATCCAGTTTCTTATGAAGTAGAATTTGTCCGTATGTCATCGTTTTCGTATCAAATTTCATCATAGCAGGACGGGTACTTCCGCAACCTTCTGTATTATATGGGAAGTAGGTGTACAGGTTTACATTCCCATTCAAATCTTCGACAAAAAAGGTTACATAGACGAGATGATACTTCCAGCAGAAGGCTGTCATTTTACTAATTTCTGACAATGGGTCTTCAACCTTTGGCGGTAGGATGACAAAGCTGAATGTGAATTTGTTTGAAACTATAAATGCTGGTCGCTGGGCGTCAACAAGGCTCCTACAAATGCAGTTGAACAGGATATTACAAATAAAATAGCGTGTTGAGCTTACCTTAGATTTTGAACTGAATCGACAAAGTAAAGTCTCAAGAAAACTTGGTAGTGTATGTTAACGCCGGAGTACAGATCAATCTGGACTCGTTTGTTTCTTGAGAGCATGGTGTTGATGATATCAGAGAAGACTTGCTCATTTGATTGATCTGAGCCGCGCATGGTAACACGTAGTGTCCACTTCATTGGATAATGCTGGAAGATGAGTTCATCTAACAGATCATTTATTTTATGTTGTTTGGTGATTGATTTGCCAAGATGTTGCCAAAGGGCCGCTTCACCAAGACCCATGGCTTGCAGCGTAAGGAGCAGAATGCTGAAGAACTTCGTAGACTGCATTGTGATGCAAACTGGTTGTCAGTTGGATTGCAATGCATTCGATATGATAAAGGACATTTGTGAGGACATTATTTAAAATTAGTGGTTTTAGAGGTTTGGATTTCAATTACAGTCAGATTGTTATCGGCTGGCGTTCGTGGCATGTTGCTGTAGCTATTAACACTTTGTCTGCCAACCACGTTAACGGTTTGAGTCACGCCAAGCAAAACCCTTTCTTTGTAATGTTCGTAGCATTTAAAAAGGAGTTCCCAACCGCTCACTCTGGCCCTCTGACACCACTACGAAAATAACCAATCTAATCGATTTCTTCATTATAAAATGAATACCCGCCGGTTTCGTAAAAGTTGTCGAAAGCTTAGACCTTTCCTCTGACGATTCTTCAACCATTCTGACGATGAGCAAAATCCTAAATAAAAAACCGAGAACCAGCGAGACTGACTGGAGGAAGTACCAACTGGGAAGGCTTCAGGAAAGAAATCGAAGAGAACATCGAACTAAGAGTTCCACTTGAGACGTCCTATGAACTTAATGTCGAAGTTGATCACCTCGTTGAAATCATGCACTGCGCCGGGTGAAATAATACAACTCACGAATTAAAAACAAAAAGCCCTCAAATTGTGGCATAAAATGTCCACCGGAAATAAGAAAAAGGTGATAAAGGAAAAAAGAGGAGCGCGTAAGAAACGTGAACATACTGGAACAGAATATTAGCAATTTTAAGAACCTTGCAATGGGTACTTACTTCGAAAGCCTAACAGCTAAAAAGAATCCTATTATTCGCTTTGAAAAGCTGTACAAGGCACCAAAAGACCAAAAATCACTACACCACCAATCAAGAACAGTGATGACGAATGGGCGAAAGGAGACAAAGGAAAAGTGGACATTTTCGCCGCCCATCTAGACGAAACATTCAACTGTGTTGGATTTGACAGACAGTAGTAGTAGCAGTAAAGTTACTTTATTAATATAGGTGAAGAAGAGAGTCTTAAGATTTTTAGTTAGTTTTTCCCCGAACAGGATCTTTTGATTGCATTAAGTATAGGGCAGCTTCCAAAGAAGTGTTGAACGTCTTCTTTGATTACACAAAGTACAATCCGTATTCTGGCTGGTTCTGTATGGCATGTAGTTTAGGCTTAATAGTTCATTCCTGGCTTTAAATATTGTTGAGATTACATCCAAGTTGTTGCGGTCATGGAAATAGTTTCTTTTTTCACATTCGTGTTGTAGTAGTTTATATGAGTTTCTTGTTTGGCTTTCTTTCTTGAAAGCTTTACGCTTGCGTTGCTCGATCTTTACTAAAAGCTCCTGCACAAGGTAACTTAATTCTCCAAAAAAATGAGAGTATTGTGTTCGTGTCCCAGCCTGACCCATTTGCGAAAGAATTGACGGTTTCTGCTTTTCAGATGCCTTGCAATAACAGCCGTGTTTTATTATTCCCGGATCTGGATCTCGATCTTCACAGGATAATAAAACAACTTAGATCATTTTGCGCCTTAACTGTGGAAGGTTTCAGCCTTTGCTTAACAAAAATTGAAGTCAGCTGTCAATTGTCAGTTTTTTAACAGAGGAACAAAAGAGATGGTTGCTACACCTCTCTTTTGTTCTAACGAGAGCTTTTGTCGTTAATACATCAGTGCTTCCCAAATTTAGGATAGCAAATGCCATCTACTTGTTGGAACTAGAACTAATTTTTAGATCAGGAAAATTGATCTTGATCAATAGCAGGATCCTGTGTTGTTGTTGTAATGCATAAAAATCAATGATCTATATGGATCATCGGCGATAATAAAATACGGCTAATGAATACATACAAAAAGCACATGTAAAGTATAAAGCCACTACTCTGCAGTGTTGCCAGATTTTTCAGTGGAAATTCCCCATTTATTTCCCCTTGCTCCAATTGTTACTTTTTTACTTGTATGTATGTGTCTTTAACAGAAATGCCATTGCATCAGTGTAGACAAAAAGAAAAAGTGACTGAGTTCAATGGCGCATGCTTGGCGGGCCTAGTTATGAAGATAGTTTGAAATGCTGCTGTGAAAAGAGACGTAGTTACCAAAAGTAAGTCACGAATGCCAAAGAGGTCTACCAGAATGAGAAACACATTGATTGTTGGTCAAAATGAATCTGTCTTTGTTTCTAAAATTCTTTGTCTTATACACTAAATCCCTAGTAGCATTTCCAATGCATATAGATACTCAGTGGGTCGCGTGCCATCAAATTCGGATTGCAATGTATGACACTTGATATACATAACAACGATCGTGCATGAGTCAGTATGAAGACTGTGAAGCCAATGTTTTCGTCTATTCTCAAGTGGCGTATAAAGCGAGTTAGTGTAATGCACTCTCGTACATGTGACACTTGGCTTAGGTGTCGCTCGATATTAGAACGTGATAGATTGTATGCAACATTATGCCATACAATGTAGGAAGTATGGAAATGGTTTGTTTATGTTTATGTTTTGGTTTGTTGGGATCACTATACTTGGGTCCCAATAGAGTGTTACATTTTACTGATTTGCGATTTTCTTGACAAACCCGCGGCAGTCCCTTACTACCCCAGATTTTATTCTATTAAATTCGTGGGCCGGCTTTAGCTCTATTGCACATATGGTTAAACATTTACACCAGGTTTTTGTTGATTTAGGTTAGATTAGGTTTGGATCTTAAATGATCCATTGCGCTCCCCGGTGGGGTGTGGGGGACCTTGTTTGACAATTCGTCTCCCAGATCATTAAAGAAATATCTGCCTGTGAAGATCTAGCGGGTTGTGACCTGCTATGATGAAGATTAATTTGGATTAACTTCGTCATTTAAGCATGTTTCTGGCATATCCGCTTTCCCCTTCTTGTCTGCGAGAGGCCTCACCTTTACCATATTTTGGCCCACTCTTAATCTATAGTCTTGGATGGAAGCATGGCCATTGTTTCGTGATGGAACATCACAGCGGCATCATGACCCGCTTCAGTGGGTGTTTCCATTTCAAGGACTTTGCAGTCGGCACTTAGAAATTTCGGGTTGAGTTTTCTTAGAAACTGATCTAGCCCTTCCCTACACATGCGTGGACCTGGAATGAGGATCCTGGCTTTTGGTCTGGTTGGCAGATCTTTTTCAGGGCCACTTTTAGCTTTACGTCGTCCCATGGCATCACTATTTTCTGGAATTCTTCATTGAGCCATTTGAGAGGAAACTCATCCTGGCAGGCCAATATCCGGAAGCCCTTGGTTCTCGTTAGCTGTCCAAAGAATGGCATTGGTCTAGATGACGGTTCATCTAGCATTATGGCCATGCGGTCAAGCAGCGCCGATTGAACAAAGGCCCATTTTTCGTCATTTAGACGTTGTTCCGGACATCCCTCGTTAATGACGGGTACTTACAAATGATCCTTGGCACAATCTGCCCAGGCGGCTACATGACCTGAGGTCTTTGGCTTTTTGCACGTTGCTGTCGGAAGGGTTTTAGAATCGTTGCGAGCTCTCCTCGAACCGCTCGCTACAGGTTCGTTTTAACCTGTCTGACGGTTAGTCTTTCGGCGACAGGTTTGGTGGGTGGTCGGTTCAGCTGTCATGCGGGGTGAGCTTTAGCCGGGCCCGGTTTGGGCTTTTGGTGCTCATTCATCTTACTCTGACTGGTCTTCTTTCAATTTTAGCTTCGAGTCTTATCAGAGGAATTGATTCCAGAGAATCTTTGACCCTACACCGCGTCAAAGAACATAGTCAGAGCGAATAATCAAAATAAAATTCATTATATTTCGTTGATGTCTCGACCTTTTTCTTTTAAGTAAAGTATTCCGCTTGTCGTCTTTTCTTCAATTATTGTCCATCTGCTCAATGAATGTATCTGCCACCATACAGAATGAAACACATTATTGTTGAAATTATACTTCCTACAGAAGATCTGGAAGGAGGAATACTAGTAGAAGTTTCCGGCACACTCATATGGCTATCGAGCAAGCGTTTTGAAGAGGCTTATTAGCTCAGACCAAAATAATAAATTAACACAGAAAATATGTAGTTACACTGTATTTTTCAAAACTTAAATGTTCTATCGTGTAAAATGTCAAAATTTTTATTTACTTTGTGTTAATTAAACAGAAATGTGTATCATCAAACAGTTTATTTTCCATAGGCATTTTTTCAATTTTTATTTACCTTGAGGGAACAAAACAGGAGTGGGAGCAAAAAGCTATATTTCAAAAAAGCCATTTTCTAAGTGACTGCAGAAGCGAGTGAAGCGGACGATCAATGGAACTAATATTTTAATCACAATTTAAAAAAGTTCCACAATAAAACGCAGCCGTCGGTATTTCTGTGCCGCTACTTCTAATACAAACACTAGCAGGGCAAGTCCCATCAAAAGAGCGTATAATTGAAAGGCTCCCATCATTTCTCGTCTTCCCAGTGCACATGGCCCATTCTCCACGAAATGTTTTGAAGTTTTCACACCAATAAAGTCTTCACGAAATTTTTTAACCAAACCGAATGCATTAAGTTCCGGCAGCCTTCTGTTTAAGTTCAATAAATGCTCCGAAAATTTTAGCAAGTAAACGCATGCCAAGTTCTGGAAAACTTTCTCATTTATGAGGACATAATGACTCAGTCGACCCGAGTTCATCCCGATGTATTCCTCAAGAATAAAAAATCCAATCTTTCCAGGGAGTACTTCTAGGATTTCTGAAAATGAAGTCTCCGTGGTATTGACGACTATCAAGCTTGACTTGATCTGCTCTGGAACATCCAAATACGAGTTACTCTCTGCGTCGATTAGAAACTTGTAACCAAAGCCGATGGCTTCATCCATGGTCTTGGGTATGGGCTTACTACGCCCGCTGCTTAGAAACTTGAACACCGAACCCTCGTAAGCACTGTGGACCATAAAGAAGCTGAATAGGTAGATGATCATAAACATTCGAGTGTGGTAGTTATCTGCAGGCAGAACTCTGTTGGCATACTTTTTATATAAAAGTCTACACAGGTGTCGCCCGAAAAAGAAAACGACGATGATAATCCAAGTGTACAAGTCGAACGGGATAAGTAGTAACTCCAGAGCAGTGTACATACTGGGCGGTCTAAGGAAAATACGCATACTCGACATGTAATAGGAATCGGATTGAGATGTCTCATTCAGAAGTTTGAAGGAACATCTAAGGTTTCCGATTGCCATATCGGCCTTGTACTCCTGAAGCTGAAAGACAGGACTTTCACACACAAGAAAATTAAAAGAATAGCATAAAACTCACAGTTTTGGACACGTTGGCGATGTATGTGCTCCGGTTAGGCAACGCGAGAATATCTAATGCAAAGTTTGACGTCTTCCCTAGAAGCTTCAAAACCTCTCCATCCAATCTAAAAATGTACTCGATCTGACCGTGTTTGGTGTGATTGAGCATGATAAATGGAACTTTACCCGAGACGATAACTCGAAGAGGACAATTCCATAAGTTCCTTATTTTCTTAACAAGTAGAATATCTGAGTATTTCAGCGGTTTCTTATCAAATTTTACTATAACAGGACGGGTACTACCGCAATTTTCCGGATTGTATGGGAAATAGGTGTACAGGTTTACATTCCCATTTAAATCCTCGACAAAGAAGCTAACGAAGACGAGGTGGTACTTCCAGCAGAAGGCTGTCATTTTACTAACTTCTGACAGTGGATCCTTAATCTTTGGTGGTAGGATGACAAAGCTAAATGTGTATTTGGCAGAATCCATAAATGCTGGTCGCTCGGCATCAATAAGACTCCTACAAATGCATGTGAACAGAATAATACAAATAAAATGTGTTGGGCTTACCTTAGATTTTGAACTGAATCGACAAAGTAAAGTCTCAAGAAAACTTGGTAGTGTATGTTAACGCCGGAGTACAGATCAATCTGGACTCGTTTGTTTCTTGAGAGCATGGTGTTGATGATATCAGAGAAGACTTGCTCATTTGATTGATCTGAGCCGCGCATGGTAACACGTAGTGTCCACTTCATTGGATAATGCTGGAAGATGAGTTCATCTAACAGATCATTTATTTTATGTTGTTTGGTGATTGATTTGCCCAGATGTTGCCAAAGGGCCGCTTCACCAAGACCCATGGCTTGCAGCGTAAGGAGCAGAATGCTGAAGACCTTCGTAGACTGCATTGTGATGCAAACTGGTTGTCAGTTGGATTGCAATGCATTCGATATGATAAAGGACATTTGTGAGGACATTATTTAAAATTAGTGGTTTTAGAGGTTTGGATTTCAATTACAGTCAGATTGTTATCGGCTGGCGTTCGTGGCATGTTGCTGTAGCTATTAACACTTTGTCTGCCAACCACTTTAACGGTTTGAGTCACGCCAAGCAAAACCCTTTCTTTGTAATGTTCGTAGCATTTAAAAAGGAGTTCCCAACCGCTCACTCTGGCCCTCTGACACCACTACGAAAATAACCAATCTAATCGATTTCTTCATTATAAAATGAATACCCGCCGGTTTCGTAAAAGTTGTCGAAAGCTTAGACCTTTCCTCTGACGATTCTTCAACCATTCTGACGATGAGCAAAATCCTAAATAAAAAACCGAAAACCAGCGAGACTGACTGGAGGAAGTACCAACTGGGAAGGCTTCAGGAAAGAAATCGAAGAGAACATCGAACTAAGAGTTCCACTTGAGACGTCCTATGAACTTGAAGTCGAAGTTGATCACCTCGTTGAAATCATGCACTGCGCCGGGTGAAATAATACAACTCACGAATTAAAAACAAAAAGCCCTCAAATTGTGGCATAAAATGTCCACCGGAAATAAGAAAAAGGTGATAAAGGAAAAAAGAGTGAACATACTGGAACAGAATATTAGCAATTTTAAGAACCTTGCAATGGGTACTTACTTCGAAAGCCTAACAGCTAAAAAAGAATCCTATTATTCGCTTTGAAAAGCTGTACAAGGCACCAAAAGACCAAAAATCACTACACCACCAATCAAGAACAGTGATGACGAATGGGCGAAAGGAGACAAAGGAAAAGTGGACATTTTCGCCGCCCATCTAGACGAAACATTCAACTGTGTTGGATTTGACAGACAGTAGTAGTAGCAGTAAAGTTACTTTATTAATATAGGTGAAGAAGAGAGTCTTAAGATTTTTAGTTAGTTTTTCCCCGAACAGGATCTTTTGATTGCATTAAGTATAGGACAGCTTGCAAAGAAGTGTTGAACGTCTTCTTTGATTACACAAAGTACAATCCGTATTCTGGCTGGTTCTGTATGGCATGTAGTTTAGGCTTAATAGTTCATTCCTGGCTTTAAATATTGTTGAGATTACATCCAAGTTGTTGCGGTCATGGAAATAGTTTCTTTTTTCACATTCGTGTTGTAGTAGTTTATATGAGTTTCTTGTTTGGCTTTCTTTCTTGAAAGCTTTACGCTTGCGTTGCTCGATCTTTACTAAAAGCTCCTGCACAAGGTAACTTAATTCTCCAAAAAAATGAGAGTATTGTGTTCGTGTCCCAGCCTGACCCATTTGCGAAAGAATTGACGGTTTCTACTTTTCAGATGCCTTGCAATAACAGCCGTGTTTTATTATTCCCGGATCTGGATCTCGATCTTCACAGGATAATAAAACAACTTAGATCATTTTGCGCCTTAACTGTGGAAGGTTTCAGCCTTTGCTTAACAAAAATTGAAGTCAGCTGTCAATTGTCAGTTTTTTAACAGAGGAACAAAAGAGATGGTTGCTACACCTCTCTTTTGTTCTAACGAGAGCTTTTGTCGTTAATACATCAGTGCTTCCCAAATTTAGGATAGCAAATGCCATCTACTTGTTGGAACTAGAACTAATTTTTAGATCAGGAAAATTGATCTTGATCAATAGCAGGATCCTGTGTTGTTGTTGTAATGCATACAAATCAATGATCTATATGGATCATCGGCGATAATAAAATACGGCTAATGTGTTCAGGTTAAGGGCAGATAGAAATAACGGTACTTTTGATATACCAACGTGAAGAACAGATGAACGAAATGAACAGATACAGTGTGCAATCAACACTGCGATCAGGTAAAGCATCGATAAAAAATATATTCGAAGCATGAACATGATATTCTGTTCAATTGCAACAGATACAGAGTTATATCAACAGACTATGTGGTCAAGTTTAAATCAATTTCTATGTTAAAATAACATGAACTTAGTTTAAATCTACACGGTGGCCAAATTCTACTGTTCATTTTTGATTTACAAGAAAATCATGTTGGAATAACATGACTTCTTTTTAAATCAACGTTGTTATTTGATTAAAAAAGAAGTCGTGCTATGAAATATGCGCAGCCAGTATACCCATGTTAATTTAACAATGTGCATAGTGTTAAGAAAATCATGTAAGTTTCTAAATTTTCGGTCACTTTATATAGGGGGAAACCATCGCGTATATTTAACAGGAGCCTTTTTGATTTTTTACACGGTGTTTTTCTCTGAGTGTATGCATTCAGGCAAACATGAGATACAAAAAGCACACGTACAATATATATAATGCCACCACTTTGCAGTGTTGCCAGATTTTTCAGTCAAAATTCTACATTTTTGGAGCAAAAATAAGTTGTTTTCCCCATTTATTTCCCCTTGCTCAGTTTATACAACAAAAAAGAGCTGAGTTCAATGGCGTTCTTTACAGTGTAGTCAAGGAAGGTTTACGGTATTTGAGCCGTGGTCATTGGTTTAGGATTTTATTTAGGTTTTGGTGTATGGGAAGTTCTGGGTTTGAGCATATTCGGTCATACCGCCTGATCAATGCGTCGGAGCGTCTTAAGTAAGGTGGGGCATATTTCACAGAACAGGAAGCCAAGGAATGGGAGTAGACTTTATCTTTCCGGATATTAAGCGCATCCAGATGTAAAGTTGACTGTCAAGTTTTTTAGTGAGTACAATATTGATCCACTCTGGGGCACAATATTCTACAGTGGGAAAGACCAGTCCTAATGTTTCTATGCGAAGAGTTGTAGGTCAGGGCTCGCTCGTTCAGGGGCGTGACATACCCCCCACCCAACTGATCACGTCCATCTATGAAGTTATCTGAGCTATTCACCATATAAACATGTGTACAAAGTTTCATTCAATTCGGTTAAGAATTGCGGCCCCTATCGTGCGGACAAGATTTCGTTTCATTTGCACGGACCATGGTTTTGGTGCTTAGGATAGAGGTCTTGAAAAGTTGCATTCAAATTGTTTGCAAGTTGCGTCGTGAGGACCTCTACAATAGGTAGTAATACTTTGAAATCCACCTAAAACAACACACGATCACGAACCGATGTGCCGCAGGCTACGGTTGCGCATACTATAAATATGCAAACTTTAACACTCTTTATCTTGGCCCGTAATTATGATTTTGAAAAACGGTGAAACACGTGTTTCTTTATTTTTGTTGTAGATTTTACCATCAAATTTCAATTCCAAATTCCAATTTAAATTTTTTGTTCCATACAAACTTGAACACTCTGTAGCTCCCCTTTTGGAGCTAAAATTCAAAAAATATTGGTTGTCTACGTCATAAGAAAAAACTACTGTCAAAATTTAAGCTTTCTAGCATTAGCCGTTTAGGCTTGGCGATGATGAGTCAGTCAGGACTTATTGCTTTATATATATAGATAGATTTACTTAGGATGTTAAGGTCTTGCATATCTCTGGTCTGAGTTGTTAACGCTATATCGTCATGTCACTCATGAAGAGGTTAAATAGCAGCGAGGATAATACGGAGCTATCGGCTCTGTCGGGTGGTTTTCCTGGTTTTAGGATGCCAATTATTTTTGTTCTTTTAAACTCTTAAGGTAAGGTTCCCGTTTGCAAGTTATTATTAAAAAGTTCCATATTCTCAATTTGGCTGGATGTATTCCATCGTAGTCAGCTGCTTTCCAAGTTTTAACTTTTTAATAGCCGCGGCTAATTCGGTGGCAGAGAAATTTCTTGAGAATTCAGATGGTTCTGTTGTCAATTTGGTTATGTATTTTTTGACCGTCCAAGTATGTTCCTTTTGCGACTTACCCTTCGATGTCTTGAGAATATGATTGGCAACGATGTCGGGATCAATTTGTGGTGCCTTTATTGACAAGTGGTTAGATCCACTCAATTTGCGTAGTAGGTAGTCCCCAAGCCTTCCTACTAGAGTGAGTAAAACACATAATTTCAAAAGTTGCCGTCCACTTTTCTAACCGTGCCTTGTCTTAAAACTTTAAAAGGCTGTCTGCAGTTTCTCCATCACCTCTCTCCAAAAAGCCTTGGTAGAGCTTATTACTCTTCGTCCTCCAGCCTGGGACGTATTCCTTACGGAAACCTCTTGAAATGTATCTTTTGGCTGTTGAAATTACAATACCGATAAATCTTCCATAGTTTTTGTTATTAGTGAAATCCAACGGATATTGCTGTCCAGATCATTCGTAAAGTTTTTCCAGGAAGCTTTAGAAAAATTCCATAAACCAATTCGATAAACCAGGGGTCGAATTACGAACATTATAACGTTGGAATGATCGTTTATACGTAATAATGCTCATTTTTACGTGACGAGTTACTCGATCACTGATGCCATAATTCGACCCCAGATCTTCGAAAAAGTGGGCGAGTCCTAGAAAGATTTATATGTAGCATATACATATAGACTCCTACAAAGCTTTTGATTCAATAGAGCACACGCCAATTTGGTTTTCTCGTTATGGGTAAAATTCTACAATACTTTCTCGCAATTGCTACCTCTCAGTGGAACATTCTAAAAAACGGTGTCACTTTCAGAAAGACATGGCCCGCTTATGATGCGCGACGAAATGATCAGAGCCAGACATCTCACACTTGGCATGACGATGTTTTCGAAAACTAATCCCCCTGGAAAAGAAAAACAGACAGCCAACTCTACTTTTTTTTTTTCTTTTTTTAGAATTCACTAGCGCTGAAGGGGTTATGAATACCCTTATGATGCTATTCACACAGCACTAGTGTTGGTGTAGTGAATTTGAAACTCAGGTGGCATTAGGTTTCAGACTTTTTGTTTCGAGGGCGGTGGCCGGAATGACTGGGGAGAATTATTGGTACTGTTGACATTGCTTGTAATTCACAGTATTTCTTTTCGAACATCCCGATGTCGTTAGTACAATCAACACTTTCAAGCCACATGACCACCCTACTGCCAGTGTTATGCCTATGCAGTAGAGTTAACGTCAGCTTTTTTCGCCGTTGATCGACCGTTTTAACGTCCCACCTCCATAGGGGAAGTATCGCAATCGCCCAAAAAAAAAAGTTCGAGATTTAAACAGAGCTTCACCTTAGGATACACTAGAAATCATTTGCACCTATTTTCGAGGTGATTGCTGTGTGTGCGTGTGTATGTGACAATTTTTTTCTCCTTCGATATCTGGAGACCGGAACATCGTACGATCTTGCGGTTTTTTTTTTAAACTTTGAGCTGATTAGATTTTGAGCAAAATCGGTCCAGAGGATGCTGAAATATTTGAAGAAATGCTTTAAAAAATGGTGTACTGGACAACCTAAGCACTTTGTTGTGTTTTTGGCAACAATGTTTGCTGTGATATAAAGCAATACGAGGTGGGAAGTACAGGACTGGCTTACCAGTCGAATTTTGTTTTTTGTTTTTGACATCGGGTTTCGAACCTGGAACCTACAGCGTGGCAAGCGATGATGCAACCACTACACCCTAGCCACCCCAACTTACTTACCTTACCAGAGCTTCATAATTCAGCTTAAGTCAGGAGTAGCATCTGAGTCTTAGCATTTGCGATTGCTTGGTCCTTGTAACGCATATTCGCTCTTCTTGGTCATTTCGAATCGAAGACCAGAGATTTGGGAGAATTCTCTTTGTTGGAACATTATTATCATTTTGCTCAATGAATGTATCTGGCACTATACAACAGAACTGACAAAACTATGCACTTCATCAATGAAATGAGACTTTCCACAGAAGATATAGAAGAAGCAACACTAGCAGAAGTTGTCGGCATATGCATATGGCTATCGACTAGGCTTGCTGAAGAGGCTTGTTAGCTCAGGCAAAAATAATAACTGAACGCATGAAATATGTAGTTGCATTTTATTTTTCAAAACTTCAGTGTTCTATCGTGTAAAATGACAAAAGTTTGACTTGTTTTGTGGTGACATGTTTATTGTCAAAAAATGTGTATTACCAAACATAATATTTTCCAAATTTTGCAAATACTTTAATCTTTATCACAACGAAATAGGAGTCAAAAATAAAGAAGTGAGAGCAATAAGCTGTATTTCAAAAAAGCCATTCTTTAACTAAGTGACTACTCGAGCGAGTAAAACGGGAACCTTAAACAAAATTTTTAAAAATTCCACAATAAAACGCAGCCTTCGGTATTTTTGTGCCGCCAGTTCTAATATAAACACCAGTAGGGCAAGACACATTAAAAGTGCGTATAATTGAAAGGCTCCCATCATTTCTCGCATTCCCAGTGCATATGGCCCCTTCTCCTCGAAATTTTTGGAAGTTTTCACCCTAACAAAATCTTCATGAAATTTTTTAACCAAACTGTGGCGCCATCTAAATTTCAATTTTGAATGTGCACATAATATTTTCTATTCTTAACGTACTTCACACATTTCTTTAACATTTGTTATTTCATAAAATCATATTGTTGTCTCATGGAATATTAACCTAGTTTTCGGCGGGAAAAGTCCCCGATATAAAAACCCTTGCCAGGATCGAGTACTCTCTCCTTTTGACGATCGCGCCTCATGGCTTTAAGTGTAGTAGCTCTAAAAATATAAGCCTTTGTAAGTTTCTTAGCGAGTAAGTTTCTGTGGATTATTTAATAAAGTGAAATACATTAAAAAGCGATCGCGTAGTAATTTAATTGTCGGCATTCATCCCTTAACAATCCACAATTGGTGACCCCGAGTTCACGCGCCTCCACACGCATAAAAAAGGATGTCAAACGACGACGAAACCAAAGGAAGCACTTCGAGGCCAACGGATCCATCAGCCGCGACTTCGCCAGAGACGATCACAAAGGTAGCTTTACGAGTCCCACCGTTTTGGCACGAAAAACCCCAAATCTGGTTTGCGCAAATTGAGGCACAATTTCAAACATCCAAAATTTACAGAGACCTTTCAAAATTTAATACGGTAATAGGTGCGATAGAATCACAAGTTCTAACACAGGTCTCCGATGCTGTACTAAACCCTCCTGCGGATAGCAAATATGAAAACCTAAAGGCAGTTATAATCGAACGGTTTGGAGACTCGGAGCAGAGGAAAATCAAAAAGCTTTTATCCGAAGTTGACTTAGGTGATAAAAGGCCATCACAGCTCCTAAATGAACTAAGAGACTTAGGTGGAAATCAAATAAATGCCGATTTTTTGAAGTCGTTGTGGTTACAACGACTACCACCCCAGGTGCGTGCCATTCTCCAAGCCTCAAACGAAAACCTTGCAGCATTATCAAAATTAGCTGATAAAATAATGGATATCGGTGATTTCTCACACAACACCGCAATCAATGCCACGTCATCATGTCGAGCGAAAGAGCACACAACAGCACCATCGAACAACGATCTGTCACTACAACAACTACAGCGGCAAATTCAACAAATCAGCTGTCAAATTAACGAACTGAGGAACAGTGCACGTGAATATCGCAACCATCGCAGTCGTACAAGAAGTGTCAGTTTTCACCGTCGCGCCAATCCATCCTCCAAAACGTAAAAAGCAGATGATTTATGCTGGTTCCATTATCGATTTGGTAAAAGTGCAAAAAAAAGTGCCGTGAACCATGCTCATTTATATCAGCATCAAAAAACTAAGAACCTCCAAGTTGACCAATGCTTCCACCTGTAAACAACACATTGGTCAACAGTTATTTAGACTAGTTGTTTACGACGCGACATCCAAGCGAAAGTTTTTAATTGACAGCGGCGCAGACATTTCCGTCATACCACCAACGTACAGCGATAGATTTTCATCTTCAAAAACAATCTTATACGCAGCAAATGGCAGCAACATCAAGACGTTCGGTAGAATACGATTGACAGTGGACTTCGGCCTAAGACGTAAGTTTAGTTGGACGTTCATCGTGGCTGAGGTGACAACTCCAATCATCGGCGCAGATTTCATCAGGCATTTTGGGATTTTAATTGATCTCAAACGCAACCGGCTGATAGACAGCGCAACCCAGATAGCAACGAACACAACTGGAACCCTTGCAAATGAGGTAACTATCAAAGCATTCGATATTTACTGTCCTTTTGCACATATTCTAGCCGAATTTAAAGATTTGTTCAGCGCAAATAAACAGTCAGTGAAAACCGCGGCCACAAGCACCACCACACACCACATCGAGACGAAGGGTGCACCAGTATTCGCTCGACCTCGCCGACTCGATGCGGAAAAGTTGAAAGCTGCCCAGGCTGAATTCCGGTATCTAATGGAACGAGGTATCTGCCGCCCCTCGAAAAGTAATTGGGCCAGCCCGCTACACATGCAGAAAAAAGCGAATGGTGAGTGGCGACCATGTGGTGATTACCGCAGCCTGAACGCCATAACAGAACCTGATAGGTATCCAATACCGTTCGTCCAGGACCTTCGCAATAATCTGAAGGGTAAGACGATATTTTCTACAATTGATCTGGAGAAGGCTTTCCACCAAATTCCAGTGGAACCAAGAGACGTACCAAAGACGGCAATAACCACCCCCTTCGGATTATTCGAGTTTCTGTTTATGACGTTTGGTTTCCGAAACGCTGCCCAAACTTTTCAGCGGCACATACACGAAATCCTGAGGGGATTCGAAGAGTTTGCGTTCGGGTACATCGACGACATCTTCGTGGCCTCCGAGAACGAGAAAGAGCACGAGCGACATTTGAAGCTAGTCTTCCAGCGCCTAACGGATTATGGAATGACAATTAATCTCTCAAAGTGTGTTCTAGGCCAGCGTGAAGTCAAATTCCTTGGACACCACATCAAAGCTGAGGGACTTAAGCCGCTCGACAGCAAAGTGCAGGTCATTCAGGAGTTCAAAAAACCACAAATAGCGAAAGAGCTGAAGCGTTTCCTCGCTATGCTCAATTTTTACCGGTCCTTCTTGCCCCGAGCAGTCAACAACCAGATGGTTCTACAAGCTTTAATCGAGGGTAACAGGCGAAACGACACAACACCAATCCACTGGACACCAGAAGCGGAAGCAGCGTTTGAGCGGTGCAAAACCAACCTCGCGGAAGCTACACTCCTAGCACACCCCGCCATCAATGCACCACTATCTCTCAGTGCAGACGCATCAGACGTTGCGATAGGTGCGGTTTTACATCAGCTTGTTAATGGAGTATCACAACCGCTTGGATTTTTCTCCAAAAAGCTTCACAACGCGCAGCTGAGGTACAGCACGTACGACCGCGAACTTCTAGCGGTGTACGAAGGGATAAAGCACTTCCGACATCTAATCGAAGGTTGAAACTTCACCATTTTCACCGACCATAAGTCGCTCATTTTTGCGTTTAAGCAAAAATCGGAGAAGGCATCACCGAGACGACTTAGGCAGCTAGACTTCATCTCCCAATTCAGCACCGACGTGAGGTATGTCAAAGGCGAATACAACACCGTGGCCGATACGCTATCCAGGATAACTGCAATCGAGAAGGAGGTGGCTTTAGATGCTCAAACCATCGCTGCAGAACAAGCAAACGACGAAGAATTCCAACAATTGCTGCGAAAAGGTAAATTTTTTTCAACATCACTAATCGTAAAGTCTTTTACAATTCCAGAGAGTAAAAAACCACTCTACTGCGATGTAAGCTCACCCAGAATTCGACCCCTAGTGCCAAGAATGCTTCGAGGTGTCATCATTGGTACACTGCACGGTCTTTCTCACCCAGGGAGAAGGGGAACATTAAAAATTGTACAACAGCGCTACGTTTGGCCCGGAATGCGGAAGGATGTCGTAGCAGCGGTCAAAACCTGTCTTTCGTGTCAAAAAAACAAGGTTCAAAGACACAACAAAACGCAGCTTGGTTCCAATTCACCACCACAAGCCCGGTTTGACCACATAAACATCGACTTGGTCGGATCGCTGCCCACATCACAAGGTTTTCGCTACATATTGACGTGTATCGATCGATTCTCAAGGTGGCCAGAGGCATTCCCACTGCCGGACATCACAGCAGAAACCGTGGCGAGATCCTTGATATCCGGCTGGATCTCACGATACGGTGTTCCACTCAACATTACCACCGACCTCGGGAGACAGTTCGAGAGTAACATTTTCAAAGAACTCACCCGGTGTTTCGGAATCAAACACCTGAAGACAACACCTTACCACCCACAATCAAACGGGATCGTTGAACGATGGCACCGGGCATTAAAATCCGCCATTCGTTGCTTTGAAACGGACGACTTACGATTACGCTCTACGTTCAAGGACGACATCAAATCAACCCCAGCTGAGATGTTATTTGGTGCATCCCTCCGCCTATCAGGTGACTTCTTCGGCAGCCAGAGGAAAAATCAAGACCAAACAGAATTCGTCAAGGATCTACGACGCACAATGGCCAGGGTACGTCCGACTACGACATCTCACCACAACAATACCAAGGTTTTCGTTCAGCCAAGTTTACTGACAGCTAGCCACGTTTTCGTCCGCAACGATGCAGTCAGGACACCCCTGCAACAATCATACGATGGACCCTTTGAGGTAATTAGCCGACGAGACAAGTACTTTAAGGTGAAAGTAAACAATCGGAAGGTAAATATCTCCATCGATCGCCTCAAAACAGCTTTTGTGCTCACCGACGCAGCAACCGCTAACACAAGTACATCACAAACGAATGACACCATTACCCCAAAGGGCGACACACTGAAGCAAGAGCCTTCACCAACATATACGACGAAATCTGGAAGAAGAGTTAGACTGAGATTACCTACGTAAAGTGATTCAAACCTTTTTTAAACTTAATTCCTTTTGTAATTTTACTTAAAAGATTATTAAGTTAATTTGAGGGTGTGGCAGCACCAAGTTGGTTCAGGAGCTAACGACTGGTCGCAACAGACCAAACAAATACCGGTCCAGCTCCAGATCAAGGGCAGGCTCCTCTGCTAGATCGCCAACACCACCAATGGATCCTAAGCCATGCTTTTTCCATAGGAAGTTCGGCGAAGACGCGAGGAAATGCACAAAACCGTGTGGCTACAAAAATGTAAACTGAAATTGCTGTTGTCCTCTCAGGCGGTAAACAACAGCGATCCAAACAACCAGGAGTACCGCCTACACGTTTTCGACAAAGACACCCATCAAAAGTTTCTGGTCGATTCTGGCTCGGCAATATCGGTTCTGCCTCGCACATCAAACTGGAAAACATCCCCAACACATCTGACGCTTCATGCAGCTAACAACTCTCCCATACACACGTACGGAGAAAAGGTACTTACCCTCAACTTTGGTCTACGGCGCGCGGTCAAATGGCCTTTCATCGTAGCTGATGTTAAGACAGCAATAATTGGAGCTGATCTACTAGCACACCACGGGTGGATCATTGACCTCAAATCGAGACGCCTCATCGATGCAACTACATCGTTTACCGCATCAGGGAGCGTACAGCCAGCTGTTGTTTGCGGACTCTCTACGATTGACGGGCGGCAGCCGTACAGTGACATCCTCAGAGAGTTCATCGACCCCACGATCAAGGGCTGCCCACAACCAAACACTAACACTGTACAGCACCACATCATCACCACAGGTCAACCGACAGCCGAACGGTATCGCCGACTGGCAGGAGAAAAGCTCAAGCAGGCCAAAGCACAGTTCACTGAGTTGGTAGAAAAGGGCATCTGTCGACGGTCTAGCAGTCCATGGGCAAGTCCGATCCATCTGGTCCCAAAATAAACTGGTGGGTGGCGATCCTGCGGGGACTACCGGCGCCTTAATGCTCAAACACAACCGGACCGGTACCCGATACCTCATATCATGGATTTCACCGAGTCGCTCAACAATAAAAGTTTTTTCACCATCCTCGATCTAGACAAGGCATATTACCAGATACCCATGGCACCCGAAGACATCAAAAAAACGGCCGTGAGAACTCCCTTTGGACTGTATGAGTTCGTCGTCATGCCGTTCGGTCTGAAAAACGCCACGCAGACTTTTCAAAGACATATGGACACTGTTTTTCGGGGGTTGGAATTCGTATTTTGTTTCGTAGATGACATCCTAATTTTTTCGGAATCGGAACAGCAGCACAGATACCACATTCGCAAAGTACTACATCGTCTGAGGGAATATGGTCTTTCCATCAATACCAACAAGTGTGTCTTTGGGAAACGAGAAGTTACTTTCCTTGGCCACACCATCAATAGTTCCGGCAGCAAACCACCCGACGACAGAGTGCAAGCCATCCAACAGTACCCGAAACCTTCAACCATCATGGAACTTCGCCGCTTCTTAGGAATAGTAAATTACTACCGTCGTTACATTCCTAACTGCGCTCATATTCAAGCAGTTATCTTAAAAACTCAAAAAAAAATGATAACCGACAAATTCCATGGACATCAGACAGTGAGGAAGCATTCACGCAGTGTAAAGCGAGCATCAGCAAAGCAACGATGCTGAACCATATTGACCCAGAAGCACCACTTGTCTTGACTACCGACGCTTCGGATTCTGCAGTTGGAGCAAAGCTAGAGCAAATTAAAAACAACAGTTTCCAACCAATAGGTCTATTTTCCTGCAAACTTTCTTCCGCTCAAAGTCGATACTGCACCTACGATCGGGAGCTATTAGCAATGTTTCTTGCGGTCAAATTCTTCAAGCATCTTCTCGATGGTCGTCACTTCAATATTCAAACCGACCATAAGCCACTCATTTACGCATTTCAACAAAGATCGGATAAAGCATCACAAAGGCGACTACGTCAATTAGACTTCATATCACAATACACAACGGATATAGTGTATCTCTCCGGCACAAACAACTCTGTCGCAAACGCACTTTCGCATGTGAATGCCATAACAATGCCGATTAAAATAGACCATCGAGAACTTCAAACACTACAACAACAAGATGCCGAACTTCAAACAATTTTAACCGACGAATCGACTGCACTCAAACTACAAAAACTGGCCATAGAACCTGACTGCAAGATTTACTGCGACATATCAACTGATGTGATCAGACCTTACATACCAAAACCTCTACGCCGCAAAGCCTTCGACTCCGTCCACGGGTTATCCCATCCTGGGGGAAGATCAACAAGTCACCAGCTTCGTCAAAAATACATCTGGCCAAGCATCAGGAAGGACGCATTGCAGTGGTCCCGTACGTGCATACAATGTCAACGCTCCAAGATTCACCAACACAATCGTCTACAACCTAATGCAATACACGTACCAGATGGACGATTTCAACACGTTCATATCGACCTCATAGTGCTTCCCTTATGCGAAGGCTACAGATACTGCCTCACCATGATAGATAGATACACCAGGTGGCCAGAAGCCATTCCCCTCAAAGATATGAATGCAGACACGGTAGCACCCGCATTTTACGCCAACTGGATCGCACGCTTTGGTTCCCCTAAAATCCTGACCACTGACCAAGGAACTCAATTCGAGTCAGCACTGTTCCGGTCTCTCACAAACATGTGTGGAACCACCAGGATAAGAACATCACCGTACCATCCTGCATCCAATGGAATCGTCGAGCGCTGGCATAGACCACTTAAAGCAGCCCTCATGTGTCACCAACCGAACAAATGGATTGATGCACTTCCGACCGTTTTGCTGGGACTGAGAACGTCATACAAAGAAGACATTAAAGCGTCGGCAGCCGAGATGCTATATGCTGTCAGCCTCCGTATTCCTGGTGAGTTTTTTCTCAATGAAGATCTTCCAGTTGATCCACAGATATTCGTCGAGAAACATCGAGAAATTATCCGACGATTCCGACCAACACCAACGGCACATCACTCCAGAAAGAGAATGTTCGTCCTCCCAGACCTTCACAAGTGTACACACGTTTTTCTCCGCTGCGACGCCGTCAAGAAGCCACTGGAGCAGCCGTACTCTGGACCATATCCAGTCATCGAGAGGAACATTTCCGTTGAAAGGCTGAAACCAGCACACTTCGATGCAGAAGAAAGTGATGAAGAAAATGAAACTAAATTAAAAACATACGTCAACAAAAAAAAACAAGTGACGTTTGACAGCTCATGCCATCGTCACTGAGGGGGGAGTAATGTGACAGCACTGCACATCCGCACTTCACCACTAGATGACGCTATCATCGCATTTTACTTTTGTAAGGATTTTCTTTGTGCGAGAGCGTAACAGTCTTTCCTTTGTCTTCAGAAAATTTAGATTAGTATTTAAATAAAGAAAGAAGTCAATAGTACAAATATCTGGACTGTTTGTTATTTCTGGTTTAAACTGTAACGCTGTGTAAGCCGCTACAAGGGGGAGTGATGTGGCGCCATCTAAATTTCAATTTTGAATGTGCACATAATATTTTCTATTCTTAACGTACTTCACACATTTCTTTAACATTTGTTATTTCATAAAATCATATTGTTGTCTCATGGAATATTAATCTAGTTTTCGGCGGGAAAAGTCCCCGATATAAAAACCCTTGACAGGATCGAGTACTCTCTCCTTTTGACGATCGCGCCTCATGGCTTTAAGTGTAGTAGCTCTAAAAATATAAGCCTTTGTAAGTTTCTTAGCGAGTAAGTTTCTGTGGATTATTTAATAAAGTGAAATATAATAAAAAGCGATCGCGCAGTAATTTAATTGTGGGCATTCATCCCTTAACAATCCACAAAACCATGGGCATTAAGTTGTGGCAGCTTTCCGTTTAAGTTCAACAAAAGACCCGAAAACTTTGGCAAGTAAACGCATGCCAAGTTCTGGAAAACTTTCTCATTTATGAGGACATAATGACTCAGTCGATCCGAGTACATCCCGATGTATTCCTCAAGAATAAAAAATCCAATCTTTCCAGGGAGTACTTCTAGGATTTCTGAAAATGAAGTCTCCCAGGTATTGGCGACTATCAAGGTTGACTTGATCTGCTCTGGAACATCCAAATAGGAGTAACTCTCTGCGTCAATTAGAAACTTGTAACCAAAGCCGATGGCTTCATCCATGGTCTTGGGTATGGGCTTACTACGCCCGCTGCTTAGAAACTTGAACACCGAACCCTCGTAAGCACTGTGGACCATAAAGAAGGTGAATAGGTAGATGATCATAAACATTCGACTGTGGTAGTTATCTGCAGGTAGAACTCTGTTGGCATACTTTTTATATATAAGTCTACATAGGTGTCGCCCGCAGAAGAAGACGGCGATGATGATCCAAGTGTACAAGTCGAACGGAATAAGTAATAATTCCAGGGGAGTGTACATACTGGGCGGTCTAAGGGAAATACGCATACTATACATGTAGTAGGAATCGGATTGAGATGTCTCATTCAGAAGTTTGAAGGAACATCTAACGGATGCGAGCAAACGACCTTTCAACATTTGCCGCACATGTCAGTTCCAAACGTCTTTCACATCTCCAAAGAACTCGTTCCCATTTCAAAAATTATATTCAATCCTAACCCTCAATCCACTGCCAATTCACACGCCTCTAATTGTACACCTCCTCCTAAATGTCTGTCCCTTTACTTTCAGAACGTAAGGGGGTTACGTACTAAAACCTCGGCTGTATTTCTCAATTCCCAAAAACTCCCCTATGTCCTTCAATTTTAAGAATACTGAATTATTTACCTCGGATTTCAATGTCTTTCGGGATGATGGTCTCGAGAAAGAAGATGACACTTCAAGTCGCGGAGTTCTTTTGGCAATCCATAATTGCTACGATTCAACACTCTTCAAAACCTCGCACACTGCTGCATTCGAGTTCATTTGTGCAAAAGTGACCTTCTCTTAACGCTTCCTCTACATACTCTGCTGCTACATACGCCCTTCTCAAACAATCCAAGGATACCAGCTTGACGTAGACTTGATCGACTCTCTTTTCGAAGTGATGGACCCTTGCGATAATATCTTAATTAAAGGTGACTTCAATCTTCCATTTGTGCAATGGACTGAGTCCAGATAAAAAAGTTCTGTTCATCGATTCTGTCTCCGACTCCGGCCTCTACCAATTATGTAACATTACCAACAACCAAGGAAGACAACTTCTCATCTGATGCCGCCAACTGTATCATTACAGCCAGCAATCATCCTCCCACATTAGACCGCTTACATCCACCTCAATCTCTTGCATTTTCATACAATACTGATGGCAACACTCTTCATTCCGAGAAATCGTTCTGCTTCAATTTCCGTAAAGCAGATTTCGCAAAACCAAACAACCTCTTCAGTAACGTTAACTTCAGCCGTATTTTAGATCACAACTCCCGCGTCATCATCCCGTGCCCACATAGATAACATCATAAGGAGAGCCAACTCTGCACTTGGCTTTGTAAAACGTTGGTCTAAGGAATTCTCTGATCCATACGTCACTAAATACCTTCGTAAGGCCTCTCCTTGAATATGCCAGCCAAGTATGGTCCCCGTATTACGAAATCCACATTCTGTCCAGCGCAGGTTCATTCGGTTTGCCTTACGCGGCCTTCCTTGGATCGACAATTTCAACTTACCACCCCATGTAGTTCGTTTGAGGTTGGTCAACTTACAGTCCCTCGAAAAACGTCGTGATATTGCCGATATACTCTTTATGCATCAGTTAATCTGGTAACATCGACTGCCCCGCATCTCGCCTGACTCTTCGAATGTGGAAGTAGTTACGGTTCGAAACACCTAAGTATCTTAGTCTCAGAATAGCCAAGCCACCACCTACACCACGTCTTCTTAATTAGTTGAAGAGTTTGAGGAAGTAATTACCTAGATAAGTGCTGGTTTCAATATCACCATAGTAACTTTGAGGAATCGAGAGAGCTGACGTGCTTGCCAAACGTGGTTCAGCCCTTGATATTTTTCTTGTAATGGTGAAATTTTACAAAAGTTTCTCTCAATTACTAGCTCTGAGTGGAATAGCCGAAAAACGGTGTCACTTGGTCATCGGATCCCGCTCTAATTAGACATCTCACACTTGGCGAAGCCTTTTTGAAGACTTATCCGAGTTTTCCAAAATAACATTCTGCACAGAATGAATTCGAAAACTACTCCCGTGGAGAGACAAACCAGACAGCCAACTCTACTTACCTCCCTTTCCCTACCAGCTTAAGTCAGGAGTAGCATCCTAATCCTAGCAGTCGCGATTCCTTGGTCCTTACAACGCATGTTCGGTCTTTTTGTCTTAATTGCTCCATCGTAAAAATTGACAAGAGTTTGACGGAAATAAGGCTCGCCAGCCTGACGTGTTAATTAAACAGAAATGTGTATCATCAAACAGTTTATTTTCCATTGGAATTTTTTTTTTCATTTTTTATTTACCTTGAATACCTAAGAGTGAACAAAAAAGGAGTGAGAGCAAAAAGCTTTATTTCAAAAAAGCCATTCCCTAAGTAAGTGACTGCAGATGCGAGTGAAGCGGGAGTTAATACCTTAAACACAATTTAAAAAAATTCTACAATAAAACGCAGCCTTCGGTATTTCTGTGCTGCCACTTCCAATACAAACAACAGCAGGGCAAGACACATCAAAAGAGCGTATAATTGAAAGGCTCCCATCATTTCTCGCATTCCCAGTGCACATGCCCCCTTCTCCACGATATTTTTTGACGTTTCCACATTAACAAAGTCTTCATGGAATTTTTTAACCAAACCATGGGCACTAAGTTTCGGCAGCCTTCCGTTAAAGTTGAATAAATGATCCGAAAATTTTGGCAAGTAAACGCATGCCAAGTTCTGGAAAACTTTCTCCTTTATGAGCACATACTGACGCAGTCGATCCCAATATATCCCGATATATTCCTCAAGAATAAAAAATCCAATCTTTCCAGGGAGTACTTCTAGGATTTCTGAATATGAAGACTCCGTGGTATTGACGACTATCAAGCTTGACTTGATCTGCTCTGGAACATCCAAATAGGAGTAACTCTCTGCGTCAATTAGAAACTTGTAACCAAAGCCGATGGCTTCATCCATGGTCTTGGGTATGGGCTTACTACGCCCGCTGCTTAGAAACTTGAACACCGAACCCTCGTAAGCACTGTGGACCATAAAGAAGCTGAATAGATAGATGATCATAAACATTGGAGTGTGGTAGCCATCTGCAGGCAGAACTCTGCTGGCATACTTTTTATATAAAAGTTTACACAGGTATCGCCCGAAAAAGAAAACGACGATGATGATCCAAGTGTACAAGTCGAACGGGATAAGTAGTAATTCCAAGGGAGTGTACATACTGGGCGGTCTTAGGAAAATACGCATACTAGACATGTAGTAGGAATCGGATTGAGATGTTTCATTCAGAAGTTTGAAGGAGCATCTAAGGTTTCCGATGGCCATATCGGCCTTATACTCCCGGAGCTGAAAGACAGGGCGTCACTATGAAAGAATATTTAAAGGATAGCCTTATACTCACAGTTTCGGACATGTTGGCTATGTGTGTCCTCCGGTTCGGTAACGAAATAATATCTAGGGTAAAGTTTGACATCTTTCCTAGAAGCTTCAAAACTTCTCCATCCAATCCAGAGATATGCTCGATCTGACCGTGTTTGGTGTGATTGAGCATGATAAATGGAACTTTACCCGAGACGATAACTCGAAGAGGACAATTCCATAAGTTCCTTATTTTCTTAACAAGTAGAATATCTGAGTATTTCAGCGGTTTCTTATCAAATTTTACTATAACAGGACGGGTACTACCGCAATTTTCCGGATTGTATGGGAAATAGGTGTACAGGTTTACATTCCCATTTAAATCCTCGACAAAGAAGCTAACGAAGACGAGGTGGTACTTCCAGCAGAAGGCTGTCATTTTACTAACTTCTGACAGTGGATCCTTAATCTTTGGTGGTAGGATGACAAAGCTAAATGTGTATTTGGCAGAATCCATAAATGCTGGTCGCTCGGCATCAATAAGACTCCTACAAATGCATGTGAACAGAATAATACAAATAAAATGTGTTGGGCTTACCTTAGATTTTGAACTGAATCGACAAAGTAAAGTCTCAAGAAAACTTGGTAGTGTATGTTAACGCCGGAGTACAGATCAATCTGGACTCGTTTGTTTCTTGAGAGCATGGTGTTGATGATATCAGAGAAGACTTGCTCATTTGATTGATCTGAGCCGCGCATGGTAACACGTAGTGTCCACTTCATTGGATAATGCTGGAAGATGAGTTCATCTAACAGATCATTTATTTTATGTTGTTTGGTGATTGATTTGCCCAGATGTTGCCAAAGGGCCGCTTCACCAAGACCCATGGCTTGCAGCGTAAGGAGCAGAATGCTGAAGACCTTCGTAGACTGCATTGTGATGCAAACTGGTTGTCAGTTGGATTGCAATGCATTCGATATGATAAAGGACATTTGTGAGGACATTATTTAAAATTAGTGGTTTTAGAGGTTTGGATTTCAATTACAGTCAGATTGTTATCGGCTGGCGTTCGTGGCATGTTGCTGTAGCTATTAACACTTTGTCTGCCAACCACTTTAACGGTTTGAGTCACGCCAAGCAAAACCCTTTCTTTGTAATGTTCGTAGCATTTAAAAAGGAGTTCCCAACCGCTCACTCTGGCCCTCTGACACCACTACGAAAATAACCAATCTAATCGATTTCTTCATTATAAAATGAATACCCGCCGGTTTCGTAAAAGTTGTCGAAAGCTTAGACCTTTCCTCTGACGATTCTTCAACCATTCTGACGATGAGCAAAATCCTAAATAAAAAACCGAAAACCAGCGAGACTGACTGGAGGAAGTACCAACTGGGAAGGCTTCAGGAAAGAAATCGAAGAGAACATCGAACTAAGAGTTCCACTTGAGACGTCCTATGAACTTGAAGTCGAAGTTGATCACCTCGTTGAAATCATGCACTGCGCCGGGTGAAATAATACAACTCACGAATTAAAAACAAAAAGCCCTCAAATTGTGGCATAAAATGTCCACCGGAAATAAGAAAAAGGTGATAAAGGAAAAAAGAGTGAACATACTGGAACAGAATATTAGCAATTTTAAGAACCTTGCAATGGGTACTTACTTCGAAAGCCTAACAGCTAAAAAAGAATCCTATTATTCGCTTTGAAAAGCTGTACAAGGCACCAAAAGACCAAAAATCACTACACCACCAATCAAGAACAGTGATGACGAATGGGCGAAAGGAGACAAAGGAAAAGTGGACATTTTCGCCGCCCATCTGGAAGAAACATTCAACTGTGTTGGATTTGACAGACAGTAGTAGTAGCAGTAAAGTTACTTTATTAATATAGGTGAAGAAGAGAGTCTTAAGATTTTTAGTTAGTTTTTCCCCGAACAGGATCTTTTGATTGCATTAAGTATAGGGCAGCTTCCAAAGAAGTGTTGAACGTCTTCTTTGATTACACAAAGTACAATCCGTATTCTGGCTGGTTCTGTATGGCATGTAGTTTAGGCTTAATAGTTCATTCCTGGCTTTAAATATTGTTGAGATTACATCCAAGTTGTTGCGGTCATGGAAATAGTTTCTTTTTTCACATTCGTGTTGTAGTAGTTTATATGAGTTTCTTGTTTGGCTTTCTTTCTTGAAAGCTTTACGCTTGCGTTGCTCGATCTTTACTAAAAGCTCCTGCACAAGGTAACTTAATTCTCCAAAAAAATGAGAGTATTGTGTTCGTGTCCCAGCCTGACCCATTTGCGAAAGAATTGACGGTTTCTACTTTTCAGATGCCTTGCAATAACAGCCGTGTTTTATTATTCCCGGATCTGGATCTCGATCTTCACAGGATAATAAAACAACTTAGATCATTTTGCGCCTTAACTGTGGAAGGTTTCAGCCTTTGCTTAACAAAAATTGAAGTCAGCTGTCAATTGTCAGTTTTTTAACAGAGGAACAAAAGAGATGGTTGCTACACCTCTCTTTTGTTCTAACGAGAGCTTTTGTCGTTAATACATCAGTGCTTTCCAAATTTAGGATAGCAAATGCCATCTACTTGTTGGAACTAGAACTAATTTTTAGATCAGGAAAATTGATCTTGATCAATAGCAGGATCCTGTGTTGTTGTTGTAATGCATAAAAATCAATGATCTATATGGATCATCGGCGATAATAAAATACGGCTAATGAATACATACAAAAAGCACATGTAAAGTATAAAGCCACTACTCTGCAGTGTTGCCAGATTTTTCAGTGGAAATTCCCCATTTATTTCCCCTTGCTCCAATTGTTACTTTTTTACTTGTATGTATGTGTCTTTAACAGAAATGCCATTGCATCAGTGTAGACAAAAAGAAAAAGTGACTGAGTTCAATGGCGCATGCTTGGCGGGCCTAGTTATGAAGATAGTTTGAAATGCTGCTGTGAAAAGAGACGTAGTTACCAAAAGTAAGTCACGAATGCCAAAGAGGTCTACCAGAATGAGAAACACATTGATTGTTGGTCAAAATGAATCTGTCTTTGTTTCTAAAATTCTTTGTCTTATACACTAAATCCCTAGTAGCATTTCCAATGCATATAGATACTCAGTGGGTCGCGTGCCATCAAATTCGGATTGCAATGTATGACACTTGATATACATAACAACGATCGTGCATGAGTCAGTATGAAGACTGTGAAGCCAATGTTTTCGTCTATTCTCAAGTGGCGTATAAAGCGAGTTAGTGTAATGCACTCTCGTACATGTGACACTTGGCTTAGGTGTCGCTCGATATTAGAACGTGATAGATTGTATGCAACATTATGCCATACAATGTAGGAAGTATGGAAATGGTTTGTTTATGTTTATGTTTTGGTTTGTTGGGATCACTATACTTGGGTCCCAATAGAGTGTTACATTTTACTGATTTGCGATTTTCTTGACAAACCCGCGGCAGTCCCTTACTACCCCAGATTTTATTCTATTAAATTCGTGGGCCGGCTTTAGCTCTATTGCACATATGGTTAAACATTTACACCAGGTTTTTGTTGATTTAGGTTAGATTAGGTTTGGATCTTAAATGATCCATTGCGCTCCCCGGTGGGGTGTGGGGGACCTTGTTTGACAATTCGTCTCCCAGATCATTAAAGAAATATCTGCCTGTGAAGATCTAGCGGGTTGTGACCTGCTATGATGAAGATTAATTTGGATTAACTTCGTCATTTAAGCATGTTTCTGGCATATCCGCTTTCCCCTTCTTGTCTGCGAGAGGCCTCACCTTTACCATATTTTGGCCCACTCTTAATCTATAGTCTTGGATGGAAGCATGGCCATTGTTTCGTGATGGAACATCACAGCGGCATCATGACCCGCTTCAGTGGGTGTTTCCATTTCAAGGACTTTGCAGTCGGCACTTAGAAATTTCGGGTTGAGTTTTCTTAGAAACTGATCTAGCCCTTCCCTACACATGCGTGGACCTGGAATGAGGATCCTGGCTTTTGGTCTGGTTGGCAGATCTTTTTCAGGGCCACTTTTAGCTTTACGTCGTCCCATGGCATCACTATTTTCTGGAATTCTTCATTGAGCCATTTGAGAGGAAACTCATCCTGGCAGGCCAATATCCGGAAGCCCTTGGTTCTCGTTAGCTGTCCAAAGAATGGCATTGGTCTAGATGACGGTTCATCTAGCATTATGGCCATGCGGTCAAGCAGCGCCGATTCAACAAAGGCCCATTTTTCGTCATTTAGACGTTGTTCCGGACATCCCTCGTTAATGACGGGTACTTACAAATGATCCTTGGCACAATCTGCCCAGGCGGCTACATGACCTGAGGTCTTTGGCTTTTTGCACGTTGCTGTCGGAAGGGTTTTAGAATCGTTGCGAGCTCTCCTCGAACCGCTCGCTACAGGTTCGTTTTAACCTGTCTGACGGTTAGTCTTTCGGCGACAGGTTTGGTGGGTGGTCGGTTCAGCTGTCGTGCGGGGTGAGCTTTAGCCGGGCCCGGTTTGGGCTTTTGGTGCTCATTCATCTTACTCTGACTGGTCTTCTTTCAATTTTAGCTTCGAGTCTTATCAGAGGAATTGATTCCAGAGAATCTTTGACCCTACACCGCGTCAAAGAACATAGTCAGAGCGAATAATCAAAATAAAATTCATTATATTTCGTTGATGTCTCGACCTTTTTCTTTTAAGTAAAGTATTCCGCTTGTCGTCTTTTCTTCAATTATTGTCCATCTGCTCAATGAATGTATCTGCCACCATACAGAATGAAACACATTATTGTTGAAATTATACTTCCTACAGAAGATCTGGAAGGAGGAATACTAGTAGAAGTTTCCGGCACACTCATATGGCTATCGAGCAAGCGTTTTGAAGAGGCTTATTAGCTCAGACCAAAATAATAAATTAACACAGAAAATATGTAGTTACACTTTATTTTTCAAAACTTAAATGTTCTATCGTGTAAAATGTCAAAAGTTTGATTTGCTTTGTGTTAATTAAACAGAAATGTGTATCATCAAACAGTTTATTTTCCATAGGCATTTTTTCAATTTTTATTTACCTTGAGGGAACAAAACAGGAGTGGGAGCAAAAAGCTATATTTCAAAAAAGCCATTTTCTAAGTGACTGCAGAAGCGAGTGAAGCGGACGATCAATGGAACTAATATTTTAATCACAATTTAAAAAAGTTCCACAATAAAACGCAGCCGTCGGTATTTCTGTGCCGCTACTTCTAATACAAACACTAGCAGGGCAAGTCCCATCAAAAGAGCGTATAATTGAAAGGCTCCCATCATTTCTCGTCTTCCCAGTGCACATGGCCCATTCTCCACGAAATGTTTTGAAGTTTTCACACCAATAAAGTCTTCACGAAATTTTTTAACCAAACCGAATGCATTAAGTTCCGGCAGCCTTCTGTTTAAGTTCAATAAATGCTCCGAAAATTTTAGCAAGTAAACGCATGCCAAGTTCTGGAAAACTTTCTCATTTATGAGGACATAATGACTCAGTCGACCCGAGTTCATCCCGATGTATTCCTCAAGAATAAAAAATCCAAACTTTCCAGGAAGTACTTCCAGGACTTCTGAAAATGAAGTCTCCGTGGTATTGACGACTATCAAGCTTGACTTGATCTGCTCTGGAACATCCAAATAGGAGTAACTCTCTGCGTCAATTAGAAACTTGTAACCAAAGCCGATGGCTTCATCCATGGTCTTGGGTATGGGCTTACTACGCCCGCTGCTTAGAAACTTGAACACCGAACCCTCGTAAGCACTGTGGACCATAAAGAAGCTGAATAGGTAGATGATCATAAACATTCGAGTGTGGTAGTTATCTGCAGGCAGAACTCTGTTGGCATACTTTTTATATATAAGTCTACACAGGTGTCGCCCGAAAAAGAAAACGACGATGATAATCCAAGTGTACAAGTCGAACGGGATAAGTAGTAACTCCAGAGCAGTGTACATACTGGGCGGTCTAAGGAAAATACGCATACTCGACATGTAATAGGAATCGGATTGAGATGTCTCATTCAGAAGTTTGAAGGAACATCTAAGGTTTCCGATTGCCATATCGGCCTTGTACTCCTGAAGCTGAAAGACAGGACTTTCACACACAAGAAAATTAAAAGAATAGCATAAAACTCACAGTTTTGGACACGTTGGCGATGTATGTGCTCCGGTTAGGCAACGCGAGAATATCTAATGCAAAGTTTGACGTCTTCAATAGAAGCTTCAAAACCTCTCCATCCAATCTAAAAATGTACTCGATCTGACCGTGTTTGGTGTGATTGAGCATGATAAATGGAACTTTACCCGAGACGATAACTCGAAGAGGACAATTCCATAAGTTCCTTATTTTCTTAACAAGTAGAATATCTGAGTATTTCACCGGTTTCGTATCAAATTTCACTATAACAGGACGGGTACTACCGCAATTTTCCGGATTGTATGGGAAATAGGTGTACAGGTTTACATTCCCATTCAAATCCTCGACAAAGAAGTTTACAAAGACGAGGTGATACTTCCAGCAAAAGGCTGTCATTTTGCAAACTTCTGACAGCGGGTCCTTAATCTTTGGTGGTAGAATGACAAAATAGAATTGGTATATGTTTGAAAATTCTGTTCGCTCGGCATCCATAAGACTCCTACAAATGACAAAGAATAGGATATTACAATGAAAAAAAAAACGTGTTGGGCTTACCTAAGATTTTGAACCGAATCGACAAAGTAAAGTCTTAAGAAAACTTGGTAGTGTACGTTTACGCCGGAGTACAGATCAATTTGGGTTTGTTTGTTTCGTGAGAGCATGGTGTTGATGATTTCAAAAAAGACTTGCTCTGTTGATTGATCTGAAGCACGCATGGCAATACGTATTGGCCACTGCAGTGGATAATGGATGATGAGTTCATCTTACAGATCATTTATTTTATGTTGTTTTGTGATTGATTTGCCAAGATGTAGCCAAAGGGCAGCTTCACCAAGACCCACGGTATGCAGAATAAGGAGCAGAATGCTATAGACCTTCGTAGACTGCTTTGTGATGCTAACTGGCTGTCAGTTGAATTGCAATGCATTTGGTATGTTAAAGGACAGTTGAGAGGACATTATTTAAATTAATGGTTGGAGATGTTTGGATTTCAATTAGGTTTAAATTGTCATTGGCTGGTGTTTGTGGCATGTTACTGGAATCATTATATTAATAGGCAAACACGAATTTTGTGATCCCCTGTGACCTACTTTTATAAATTATATACAATTGGAAAGATCTTTCTTTGCAGATGTGCACAATGTTAGGTCGGGTAAATAGCAAATTTATAAGGTAAATAGCAAATTTACCGTCACTGTGTAGAATTAAGTTAATGCATACACTCAGAGAAAAAATCCTGTAAAATCAACCAGAATTTAACCAATTCTCAGGTTGTTATTTTTCAAGTGTTAAAGTTTTAACATGATACATGATTTTGACAGAGTTTTCATTAACATTAAAAAATGTTAAATTAACGTGAACAATCCTGATACTTCAAAAGTGCTCACTGTTAAATTAATATTGTGCAACATGTTAAATTAACCTCTTGGCAACTTAATCCTATGAACTATAAAATTAATGTGATAATTTGTAAAATTAACATTTTTATAATGTTAAGCCAAAATGGGAGCCCCGTATATTCTACATGATCTTTGGTATGCCCAGTTCGAATACGATGATTCTGTAACGTTGTCCGAGTTCCGTGTTCATGTTTACAAGGACTGCTCATCATACTCAAACAAATATTATAGAACAGACAAAAGAAACATATACCATCTTTATAGTAGAAACACATTGACACAGCAACAGCACACAGCAACTTTGACAGCCGCAGCAAAAAGGCAGCCAACGTGATGTGAAAAACATTAGCACAGCACAACAGCATACAGCGAAAATGGACATTTTAGAATTTGCTTGTGTATTTGAAAAGAAAAAAGGGAAATAAAAATTGCAATGATTGTTCCGTACGACTTTATGCAAAAATTTTGTTAAATAAGTGTTGCACTTATGTCGCACTCTCGAGTAGTGTACATAATCATTGCAAGTAATTCTTTTGTTTACATTTGAGGTGACATTTTTCAATATTTTCAGGTTGGAAGGATTGAAAAATGTCGTTTCAAGGTTGGCTGCATTTGAACAGCAACAGCGAACTTAGAACTTTGGCTAAAAGTTGAAGTTAGCTGTCGCTGTTGCTGTGCTAATGTGTCCGATTCCATTGAAAAGCATTCGTTCTAAAATTTTCGCTGCGGCTGTCAAAGTTGCTGTTGCTGTTGCTGTGTCAATGTGTTTCTACCATTATGTATTCATCCTGAGGACGTACAATTTCTTTATTTTATTTAACTTAATTTGCTGCACGAAGTGAGTGTGAATTATGACATTTGAAAACCAACAACAACAGATTCAATGCAATATCAACAATAGCCGTGTTTTATTATTCCCGGATCTGGATCTCGATCTTCACAGGATAATAAAACAACTTAGATCATTTTGCGCCTTAACTATGGAGGGTTTCAACCTTTGCTTAACAAAAATTTAAGTCAGCTGTCAATTGTCAGTTTTTTAACAGAGGAACAAAAGAGATGGTTGCTACACCTCTCTTTTGTTCTAACGAGAGCTTTTGTCGTTACTAATCAGTGCTTCCTAAATTTAGGATAGCAAATGCCATCTACTTGTTAGAACTAAAACTAATTTTAAGATCAGGAAAATTGATCTTGATCAATAGCAGGATCCTGTGTTGTTGTTGTAATGCATACAAATCAATGATCTATATGGATCATCGGCGATAATAAAATACGGCTAATGTGTTCAGGTTAAGGGCAGATAGAAATAACGGTACTTTTGATATACCAACGTGAAGAACAGATGAACGAAATGAACAGATACAGTGTGCAATCAACACTGCGATCAGGTAAAGCATCGATAAAAAATATATTCGAAGCATGAACATGATATTCTGTTCAATTGCAACAGATACAGAGTTATATCAACAGACTATGTGGTCAAGTTTAAATCAATTTCTATGTTAAAATAACATGAACTTAGTTTAAATCTACACGGTGGCCAAATTCTACTGTTCATTTTTGATTTACAAGAAAATCATGTTGGAATAACATGACTTCTTTTTAAATCAACGTTGTTATTTGATTAAAAAAGAAGTCGTGCTATGAAATATGCGCAGCCAGTATACCCATGTTAATTTAACAATGTGCATAGTGTTAAGAAAATCATGTAAGTTTCTAAATTTTCGGTCACTTTATATAGGGGGAAACCATCGCGTATATTTAACAGGAGCCTTTTTGATTTTTTACACGGTGTTTTTCTCTGAGTGTATGCATTCAGGCAAACATGAGATACAAAAAGCACACGTACAATATATATAATGCCACCACTTTGCAGTGTTGCCAGATTTTTCAGTCGAAATTCTACATTTTTGGAGCAAAAATAAGTTGTTTTCCCCATTTATTTCCCCTTGCTCAGTTTGTACAACAAAAAAGAGCTGAGTTCAATGGCGTTCTTTACAGTGAAGTCAAGGAAGATTTACGGTATTTGAGCCGTGGTCGTTGGTTTAGGATTTTATTAAGGTTTTGGTGTATGGGAAGTTCTGGGTTTGAGCATATTCGGTCATACCGCCTGATCAGTGCGTCGGAGCGTCTTAAGTAAGGTGGGGCATATTTCACAGAACAGGAAGCCAAGGAATGGGAGTAGACTTTATCTTTCCGGATATTAAGCGCATCCAGATGTAAAGTTGACTGTCAAGTTTTTTAGTGAGTACAATATTGATCCACTCTGGGGCACAATATTCTACAGTGGGAAAGACCAGTCCTAATGTTTCTATGCGAAGAGTTGTAGGTCAGGGCTCGCTCGTTCAGGGGCGTGACATACCCCCCACCCAACTGATCACGTCCATCTATGAAGTTATCTGAGCTATTCACCATATAAACATGTGTACAAAGTTTCTTTCAATTCGGTTAAGAATTGCGGCCCCTATCGTGCGGACAAGATTTCGTTTCATTTGCACGGACCATGGTTTTGGTGCTTAGGATAGAGGTCTTGAAAAGTTGCATTCAAATTGTTTGCAAGTTGCGTCGTGAGGACCTCTACAATAGGTAGTAATACTTTGAAATCCACCTAAAACAACACACGATCACGAACCGATGTGCCGCAGGCTACGGTTGCGCATACTATAAATATGCAAACTTTAACACTCTTTATCTTGGCCCGTAATTATGATTTTGAAAAACGGTGAAACACGTGTTTCTTTATTTTTGTTGTAGATTTTACCATCAAATTTCAATTCCAAATTCCAATTTAAATTTTTTGTTCCATACAAACTTGAACACTCTGTAGCTCCCCTTTTGGAGCTAAAATTCAAAAAATATTGGTTGTCTACGTCATAAGAAAAAACTACTGTCAAAATTTAAGCTTTCTAGCATTAGCCGTTTAGGCTTGGCGATGATGAGTCAGTCAGGACTTATTGCTTTATATATATAGATAGATTTACTTAGGCTGTTAAGGTCTTGCATATCTCTGGTCTGAGTTGTTAACGCTATATCGTCATGTCACTCATGAAGAGGTTAAATAGCAGCGAGGATAATACGGAGCTATCGGCTCTGTCGGGTGGTTTTCCTGGTTTTAGGATGCCAATTATTTTTGTTCTTTTAAACTCTTAAGGTAAGGTTCCCGTTTGCAAGTTATTATTAAAAAAGTTTCATATTCTCAATTTGGCTGGATGTATTCCATCGTAGTCAGCTGCTTTCCAAGTTTTAACTTTTTAATAGCCGCGGCTAATTCGGTGGCAGAGAAATTTCTTGAGAATTCAGATGGTTCTGTTGTCAATTTGGTTATGTATTTTTTGACCGTCCAAGTATGTTCCTTTTGCGACTAACCCTTCGATGTCTCGAGAATATGATTGGCAACGATGTCGGGATCAATTTGTGGTGCCTTTATTGACAAGTGGTTAGATCCACTCAATTTGCGTAGTAGGTAGTCCCCAAGCCTTCCTACTAGAGTGAGTAAAACACATAATTTCAAAAGTTGCCGTCCACTTTTCTAACCGTGCCTTGTCTTAAAACTTTAAAAGGCTGTCTGCAGTTTCTCCATCACCTCTCTCCAAAAAGCCTTGGTAGAGCTTATTACTCTTCGTCCTCCAGCCTGGGACGTATTCCTTATGGAAACCTCTTGAAATGTATCTTTTGGCTGTTGAAATTACAATACCGATAAATCTTCCATAGTTTTTGTTATAAGTGAAATCCAACGGATATTGCTGTCCAGATCATTCGTAAAGTTTTTCCAGGAAGCTTTAGAAAAATTCCATAAACCAATTCGATAAACCAGGGGTCGAATTGCGAACATTATAACGTTGGAATGATCGTTTATACGTAATAATGCTCATTTTTACGTGACGAGTTACTCGATCACTGATGCCATAATTCGACCCCAGATCTTCGAAAAAGTGGGCGAGTCCTAGAAAGATTTATATGTAGCATATACATATAGACTCCTACAAAGCTTTTGATTCAATAGAGCACACGCCAATTTGGTTTTCTCGTTATGGGTAAAATTCTACAATACTTTCTCGCAATTGCTACCTCTCAGTGGAACATTCTAAAAAACGGTGTCACTTTCAGAAAGACATGGCCCGCTTATGATGCGCGACGAAATGATCAGAGCCAGACATCTCACACTTGGCATGACGATGTTTTCGAAAACTAATCCCCCTGGAAAAGAAAAACAGACAGCCAACTCTACTTTTTTTTTTTTCTTTTTTTAGAATTCACTAGCGCTGAAGGGGCTATGAATACCCTTATGATGCTATTCACACAGCACTAGTGTTGGTGTAGTGAATTTGAAACTCAGGTGGCATTAGGTGTCAGACTTTTTGTTTCGAGGGCGGTGGCCGGAATGACTGGGGAGAATTATTGGTACTGTTGACATTGCTTGTAATTCACAGTATTTCTTTTCGAACATCCCGATGTCGTTAGTACAATCAACACTTTCAAGCCACATGACCACCCTACTGCCAGTGTTATGCCTATGCAGTAGAGTTAACGTCAGCTTTTTTCGCCGTTGATCGACCATTTTTACGTCCCACCTCCATAGGGGAAGTATCGCAATCGCCCAAAAAAAAAAGTTCGAGATTTAAACAGAGCTTCACCTTAGGATACACTAGAAATCATTTGCACCTATTTTCGAGGTGATTGCTGTGTGTGCGTGTGTATGTGACAATTTTTTTCTCCTTCGATATCTGGAGACCGGAACATCGTACGATCTTGCGGTTTTTTTTTTAAACTTTGAGCTGATTAGATTTTGAGCAAAATCGGTCCAGAGGATGCTGAAATATTTGAAGAAATGCTTTAAAAAATGGTGTACTGGACAACCTAAGCACTTTGTTGTGTTTTTGGCAACAATGTTTGCTGTGATATAAAGCAATACGAGGTGGGAAGTACAGGACTGGCTTACCAGTCGAATTTTGTTTTTTGTTTTTGACATCGGGTTTCGAACCTGGAACCTACAGCGTGGCAAGCGATGATGCAACCACTACACCCTGGCCACCCCAACTTACTTACCTTACCAGAGCTTCATAATTCAGCTTAAGTCAGGAGTAGCATCTGAGTCTTAGCTTTTGCGATTGCTTGGTCCTTGTAACGCATATTCGCTCTTCTTGGTCATTTCGAATCTAAGACCAGAGATTTGGGAGAATTCTCTTTGTTGGAACATTATTATCAATTTGCTCAATGAATGTATCTGGCACTATACAACAGAACTGACAAAACTATGCACTTCATCAATGAAATGAGACTTTCCACAGAAGATATAGAAGAAGCAACACTAGCAGAAGTTGTCGGCATATGCATATGGCAATCGACTAGGCTTGCTGAAGAGGCTTGTTAGCTCAGGCAAAAATAATAACTGAACGCATGAAATATGTAGTTGCATTTTATTTTTCAAAACTTCAGTGTTCTATCGTGTAAAATGACAAAAGTTTGACTTGTTTTGTGGTGACATGTTTATTGTCAAAAAATGTGTATTACCAAACATAATATTTTCCAAATTTTGCAAATACTTTAATCTTTATCAACCTCGAAATAGGAGTCAAAAATAAAGAAGTGAGAGCAATAAGCTGTATTTCAAAAAAGCCATTCTTTAACTAAGTGACTACTCGAGCGAGTAAAACGGGAACCTTAAACAAAATTTTAAAAAATTCCACAATAAAACGCAGCCTTCGGTATTTTTGTGCCGCCAGTTCTAATATAAACACCAGTAGGGCAAGACACATTAAAAGTGCGTATAATTGAAAGGCTTCCATCATTTCTCGCATTCCCAGTGCATATGGCCCCTTCTCCTCGAAATTTTTGGAAGTTTTCACCCTAACAAAATCTTCATGAAATTTTTTAACCAAACTGTGGCGCCATCTAAATTTCAATTTTGAATGTGCACATAATATTTTCTATTCTTAACGTACTTCACACATTTCTTTAACATTTGTTATTTCATAAAATCATATTGTTGTCTCATGGAATATTAACCTAGTTTTCGGCGGGAAAAGTCCCCGATATAAAAACCCTTGACAGGATCGAGTACTCTCTCCTTTTGACGATCGCGCCTCATGGCTTTAAGTGTAGTAGCTCTAAAAATAATAAATAAAGTGAAATACAATAAAAAGCGATCGCGTAGTAATTTAATTGTCGGCATTCATCCCTTAAAAATCCACAATTGGTGACCCCGAGTTCACGCGCCTCCACACGCATAAAAAAGGATGTCAAACGACGACGAAACCAAAGGAAGCACTTCGAGGCCAACGGATCCATCAACCGCGACTTCGCCAGAGACGATCACAAAGGTAGCTTTACGAGTCCCACCGTTTTGGCACGAAAAACCCCAAATCTGGTTTGCGCAAATTGAGGCACAATTTCAAACATCCAAAATTTACAGAGACCTTTCAAAATTTAATACGGTAATAGGTGCGATAGAATCACAAGTTCTAACACAGGTCTCCGATGCTGTACTAAACCCTCCTGCGGATAGCAAATATGAAAACCTAAAGGCAGTTATAATCGAACGGTTTGGAGACTCGGAGCAGAGGAAAATCAAAAAGCTTTTATCCGAAGTTGACTTAGGTGATAAAAGGCCATCACAGCTCCTAAATGAACTAAGAGACTTAGGTGGAAATCAAATAAATGTCGATTTTTTGAAGTCGTTGTGGTTACAACGACTACCACCCCAGTTGCGTGCCATTCTCCAAGCCTCAAACGAAAACCTTGCAGCATTATCAAAATTAGCTGATAAAATAATGGATATCGGTGATTTCTCACACAACACCGCAATCAATGCCACGTCATCATGTCGAGCGAAAGAGCACACAACAGCACCATCGAACAACGATCTGTCACTACAACAACTACAGCGGCAAATTCAACAAATCAGCTGTCAAATTAACGAACTGAGGAACAGTGCACGTGAATATCGCAACCATCGCAGTCGTACAAGAAGTGTCAGTTTTCACCGTCGCGCCAATCCATCCTCCAAAACGTAAAAAGCAGATGATTTATGCTGGTTCCATTATCGATTTGGTAAAAGTGCAAAAAAAGTGCCGTGAACCATGCTCATTTATATCAGCATCAAAAAACTAAGAACCTCCAAGTTGACCAATGCTTCCACCTGTAAACAACACATTGGTCAACAGTTATTTAGACTAGTTGTTTACGACGCGACATCCAAGCGAAAGTTTTTAATTGACAGCGGCGCAGACATTTCCGTCATACCACCAACGTACAGCGATAGATTTTTATCTTCAAAAACAATCTTATACGCAGCAAATGGCAGCAACATCAAGACGTTCGGTAGAATACGATTGACAGTGGACTTCGGCCTAAGACGTAAGTTTAGTTGGACGTTCATCGTGGCTGAGGTGACAACTCCAATCATCGGCGCAGATTTCATCAGGCATTTTGGGATTTTAATTGATCTCAAACGCAACCGGCTGATAGACAGCGCAACCCAGATAGCAACGAACACAACTGGAACCCTTGCAAATGAGGTAACTATCAAAGCATTCGATATTAACTGTCCTTTTGCACATATTCTAGCCGAATTTAAAGAATTGTTCAGCGCAAATAAACAGTCAGTGAAAACCGCGGCCACAAGCACCACCACACACCACATCGAGACGAAGGGTGCACCAGTATTCGCTCGACCTCGCCGACTCGATGCGGAAAAGTTGAAAGCTGCCCAGGCTGAATTCCGGTATCTAATGGAACGAGGTATCTGCCGCCCCTCGAAAAGTAATTGGGCCAGCCCGCTACACATGCAGAAAAAAGCGAATGGTGAGTGGCGACCATGTGGTGATTACCGCAGCCTGAACGCCATAACAGAACCCGATAGGTATCCAATACCGTTCGTCCAGGACCTTCGCAATAATCTGAAGGGTAAGACGATATTTTCTACAATTGATCTGGAGAAGGCTTTCCACCAAATTCCAGAGGAACCAAGAGACGTACCAAAGACGGCAATAACCACCCCCTTCGGATTATTCGAGTTTCTGTTTATGACGTTTGGTCTCCGAAACGCTGCCCAAACTTTTCAGCGGCACATACACGAAATCCTGAGGGGATTCGAAGAGTTTGCGTTCGGGTACATCGACGACATCTTCGTGGCCTCCGAGAACGAGAAAGAGCACGAGCGACATTTGAAGCTAGTCTTCCAGCGCCTAAAGGATTATGGAATGACAATTAATCTCTCAAAGTGTGTTCTAGGCCAGCGTGAAGTCAAATTCCTTGGACACCACATCAAAGCTGAGGGAATTAAGCCGCTCGACAGCAAAGTGCAGGTCATTCAGGAGTTAAAAAAACCACAAATAGCGAAAGAGCTGAAGCGTTTCCTCGCTATGCTAAAGTTTTACCGGTCCTTCTTGCCCCGAGCAGTCAACAACCAGATGGTTCTACAAGCTTTAATCGAGGGTAACAGGCGAAACGACACAACACCAATCCACTGGACACCAGAAGCGGAAGCAGCGTTTGAGCGGTGCAAAACCAACCTCGCGGAAGCTACACTCCTAGCACACCCCGCCATCAATGCACCACTATCTCTCAGTGCAGACGCATCAGACGTTGCGATAGGTGCGGTTTTACATCAGCTCGTTAATGGAGTATCACAACCGCTTGGATTTTTCTCCAAGAAGCTTCACAACGCGCAGCTGAGGTACAGCACGTACGACCGCGAACTTCTAGCGGTGTACGAAGGGATAAAGCACTTCCGACATCTAATCGAAGGTCGAAACTTCACCATTTTCACCGACCATAAGCCGCTCATTTTTGCGTTTAAGCAAAAATCGGAGAAGGCATCACCGAGACGACTTAGGCAGCTAGACTTCATCTCCCAATTCAGCACCGACGTGAGGTATGTCAAAGGCGAATACAACACCGTGGCCGATACGCTATCCAGGATAACTGCAATCGAGAAGGAGGTGGCTTTAGATGCTCAAACCATCGCTGCAGAACAAGCAAACGACGAAGAATTCCAACAATTGCTGCGAAAAGGTAAATTTTTTTCAACATCACTAATCGTAAAGTCTTTTACAATTCCAGAGAGTAAAAAACCACTCTACTGCGATGTAAGCTCACCCAGAATTCGACCCCTAGTGCCAAGAATGCTTCGAGGTGTCATCATTGGTACACTGCACGGTCTTTCTCACCCAGGGAGAAGGGGAACATTAAAAATTGTACAACAGCGCTACGTTTGGCCCGGAATGCGGAAGGATGTCGTAGCAGCGGTCAAAACCTGTCTTTCGTGTCAAAAAAACAAGGTTCAAAGACACAACAAAACGCAGCTTGGTTCCAATTCACCACCACAAGCCCGGTTTGACCACATAAACATCGACTTGGTCGGATCGCTGCCCACATCACAAGGTTTTCGCTACATATTGACGTGTATCGATCGATTCTCAAGGTGGCCAGAGGCATTCCCACTGCCGGACATCACAGCAGAAACCGTGGCGAGATCCTTGATATCCGGCTGGATCTCACGATACGGTGTTCCACTCAACATTACCACCGACCTCGGGAGACAGTTCGAGAGTAACATTTTCAAAGAACTCACCCGGTGTTTCGGAATCAAACACCTGAAGACAACACCTTACCACCCACAATCAAACGGGATCGTTGAACGATGGCACCGGGCATTAAAATCCGCCATTCGTTGCTTTGAAACGGACGACTTACGATTACGCTCTACGTTCAAGGACGACATCAAATCAACCCCAGCTGAGATGTTATTTGGTGCATCCCTCCGCCTATCAGGTGACTTCTTCGGCAGCCAGAGGAAAAATCAAGACCAAACAGAATTCGTCAAGGATCTACGACGCACAATGGCCAGGGTACGTCCGACTACGACATCTCACCACAACAATACCAAGGTTTTCGTTCAGCCAAGTTTACTGACAGCTAGCCACGTTTTCGTCCGCAACGATGCAGTCAGGACACCCCTGCAACAATCATACGATGGACCCTTTGAGGTAATTAGCCGACGAGACAAGTACTTTAAGGTGAAAGTTAACAATCGGAAGGTAAATATCTCCATCGATCGCCTCAAAACAGCTTTTGTGCTCACCGACGCAGCAACCGCTAACACAAGTACATCACAAACGAATGACACCATTACCCCAAAGGGCGACACACTGAAGCAAGAGCCTTCACCAACATATACGACGAAATCTGGAAGAAGAGTTAGACTGAGATTACCTACGTAAAGTGATTCAAACCTTTTTTAAACTTAATTCCTTTTGTAATTTTACTTAAAAGATTATTAAGTTAATTTGAGGGTGTGGCAGCACTGCACATCCGCACTTCACCACTAGATGACGCTATCATCGCATTTTACTTTTGTAAGGATTTTCTTTGTGCGAGAGCGTAACAGTCTTTCCTTTGTCTTCAGAAAATGTAGATTAGTATTTAAATAAAGAAAGAAGTCAATAGTACAAATATCTGGACTGTTTGTTATTTCTGGTTTAAACTGTAACGCTGTGTAAGCCGCTACAACTGGTGACCCCGACATCTAAAAAGCAGATACAATTTCTTTACCACGCATATTCATCTTAAAGTTGCGCAGTGCATTTTGAGCAAAATGCCTCCAAAAAAGAGCGAAAAGTCATCTACGGATGATTCTACCAGTGGCCGAGAATCTACGGAACACGGAAACACATCCAATCAAAGTGTTTCTACGCCTCAAGTATCTGGAGACATCGATGGGCAGGAGATTGCAGCGTTGAAGAACGTCAGAATGCCACCATTCTGGAAGCTCAATCCAGCACTGTGGTTTGTCCAAGTGGAGGCCCAATTCCATAACCACAGGATCATCTCCGACAACAACAGATTCAACCTCATCATCGCCACGCTGGATCCAGAGATTCTCAACGAAGTCTCTGACTTGGTGCAATCACCACCGGAAAGAGATAAGTATTCCACTTTTAAATATCAACTTATCTCCAGGTTTTCCGAGTCGAAAGAGCGACAAATCAACAAACTCATGACTGGCCTGGAACTGGGGGACAGACGACCCACTAGCCTCCTCAGGGAAATGCGTAACTTGGCAGGCGAAAACGTCGCAGACGAAATGCTCACGACCATTTGGATGAATCGTATGCCTAGCCATGTTCGAGGAATTTTGTCAGCGAATCTGGGGATTAATTTGAACGCCTTAGCTGAAATCGCAGACAGAATAATCGACAACACGTCCACCACAGTCGTTTGTTCCACGGCCACACAGGAAGAAGACTCCTCGAACGACGTACATCGACGCCTACGCATAATTGAAACCTCCCTGTCACACCTGACCAAGTTGGTTCAGGAGCTAACGACTGGTCGCAACAGACCAAACAAATACCGGTCCAGCTCCAGATCAAGGGCAGGCTCCTCTGCTAGATCGCCAACACCACCAATGGATCCTAAGCCATGCTTTTTCCATAGGAAGTTCGGCGAAGACGCGAGGAAATGCACAAAACCGTGTGGCTACAAAAATGTAAACTGAAATTGCTGTTGTCCTCTCAGGCGGTAAACAACAGCGATCCAAACAACCAGGAGTACCGCCTACACGTTTTCGACAAAGACACCCATCAAAAGTTTCTGGTCGATTCTGGCTCGGCAATATCGGTTCTGCCTCGCACATCAAACTGGAAAACATCCCCAACACATCTGACGCTTCATGCAGCTAACAACTCTCCCATACACACGTACGGAGAAAAGGTACTTACCCTCAACTTTGGTCTACGGCGCGCGGTCAAATGGCCTTTCATCGTAGCTGATGTTAAGACAGCAATAATTGGAGCTGATCTACTAGCACACCACAGGTGGATCATTGACCTCAAATCGAGACGCCTCATCGATGCAACTACATCGTTTACCGCATCAGGGAGCGTACAGCCAGCTGTTGTTTGCGGACTCTCTACGATTGACGGGCGGCAGCCGTACAGTGACATCCTCAGAGAGTTCATCGACCCCACGATCAAGGGCTGCCCACAACCAAACACTAACACTGTACAGCACCACATCATCACCACAGGTCAACCGACAGCCGAACGGTATCGCCGACTGGCAGGCGAAAAGCTCAAGCAGGCCAAAGCACAGTTCACTGAGTTGGTAGAAAAGGGCATCTGTCGACGGTCTAGCAGTCCATGGGCAAGTCCGATCCATCTGGTCCCAAAAAAAACTGGTGGGTGGCGATCCTGCGGGGACTACTGGCGCCTAAATGCTCAAACACAACCGGACCGGTACCCGATACCTCATATCATGGATTTCACCGAGTCGCTCAACAATAAAAGTTTTTTCACCATCCTCGATCTAGACAAGGCATATTACCAGATACCCATGGCACCCGAAGACATCAAAAAAACGGCCGTGAGAACTCCCTTTGGACTGTATGAGTTCGTCGTCATGCCGTTCGGTCTGAAAAACGCCACGCAGACTTTTCAAAGACATATGGACACTGTTCTTCGGGGGTTGGAATTCGTATTTTGTTACGTAGATGACATCCTATTTTTTTCGGAATCGGAACAGCAGCACAGAGACCACATTTGCAAAGTACTACATCGTCTGAGGGAATATGGTCTTTCCATCAATACCAACAAGTGTGTCTTTGGGAAACGAGAAGTTACTTTCCTTGGCCACACCATCAATAGTTCCGGCAGCAAACCACCCGACGACAGAGTGCAAGCCATCCAACAGTACCCGAAACCTTCAACCATCATGGAACTTCGCCGCTTCTTAGGAATAGTAAATTACTACCGTCGTTACATTCCTAACTGCGCTCATATTCAAGCAGTTATCTTAAAAACTCAAAAAAAAATGATAACCGACAAATTCCATGGACATCAGACAGTGAGGAAGCATTCACGCAGTGTAAAGCGAGCATCAGCAAAGCAACGATGCTGAACCATATTGACCCAGAAGCACCACTTGTCTTGACTACCGACGCTTCGGATTCTGCAGTTGGAGCAAAGCTAGAGCAAATTAAAAACAACAGTTTCCAACCAATAGGTCTATTTTCCTGCAAACTTTCTTCCGCTCAAAGTCGATACTGCACCTACGATCGGGAGCTATTAGCAATGTTTCTTGCGGTCAAATTCTTCAAGCATCTTCTCGATGGTCGTCACTTCAATATTCAAACCGACCATAAGCCACTCATTTACGCATTTCAACAAAGATCGGATAAAGCATCACAAAGGCGACTACGTCAATTAGACTTCATATCACAATACACAACGGATATAGTGTATCTCTCCGGCACAAACAACTCTGTCGCAAACGCACTTTCGCATGTGAATGCCATAACAATGCCGATTAAAATAGACCATCGAGAACTTCAAACACTACAACAACAAGATGCCGAACTTCAAACAATTTTAACCGACGAATCGACTGCACTCAAACTACAAAAACTGGCCATAGAACCTGACTGCAAGATTTACTGCGACATATCAACTGATGTGATCAGACCTTACATACCAAAACCTCTACGCCGCAAAGCCTTCGACTCCGTCCACGGGTTATCCCATCCTGGGGGAAGATCAACAAGTCACCAGCTTCGTCAAAAATACATCTGGCCAAGCATCAGGAAGGACGCATTGCAGTGGTCCCGTACATGCATACAATGTCAACGCTCCAAGATTCACCAACACAATCGTCTACAACCTAATGCAATACACGTACCAGATGGACGATTTCAACACGTTCATATCGACCTCATAGTGCTTCCCTTATGCGAAGGCTACAGATACTGCCTCACCATGATAGATAGATACACCAGGTGGCCAGAAGCCATTCCCCTCAAAGATATGAATGCAGACACGGTAGCACCCGCATTTTACGCCAACTGGATCGCACGCTTTGGTTCCCCTAAAATCCTGACCACTGACCAAGGAACTCAATTCGAGTCAGCACTGTTCCGGTCTCTCACAAACATGTGTGGAACCACCAGGATAAGAACATCACCGTACCATCCTGCATCCAATGGAATCGTCGAGCGCTGGCATAGACCACTTAAAGCAGCCCTCATGTGTCACCAACCGAACAAATGGATTGATGCACTTCCGACCGTTTTGCTGGGACTGAGAACGTCATACAAAGAAGACATTAAAGCGTCGGCAGCCGAGATGCTATATGCTGTCAGCCTCCGTATTCCTGGTGAGTTTTTTCTCAATGAAGATCTTCCAGTTGATCCACAGATATTCGTCGAGAAACATCGAGAAATTATCCGACGATTCCGACCAACACCAACGGCACATCACTCCAGAAAGAGAATGTTCGTCCTCCCAGACCTTCACAAGTGTACACACGTTTTTCTCCGCTGCGACGCCGTCAAGAAGCCACTGGAGCAGCCGTACTCTGGACCATATCCAGTCATCGAGAGGAACATTTCCGTTGAAAGGCTGAAACCAGCACACTTCGATGCAGAAGAAAGTGATGAAGAAAATGAAACTAAATTAAAAACATACGTCAACAAAAAAAAACAAGTGACGTTTGACAGCTCATGCCATCGTCACTGAGGGGGGAGTAATGTGACAGCACTGCACATCCGCACTTCACCACTAGATGACGCTATCATCGCATTTTACTTTTGTAAGGATTTTCTTTGTGCGAGAGCGTAACAGTCTTTCCTTTGTCTTCAGAAAATTTAGATTAGTATTTAAATAAAGAAAGAAGTCAATAGTACAAATATCTGGACTGTTTGTTATTTCTGGTTTAAACTGTAACGCTGTGTAAGCCGCTACAAGGGGGAGTGATGTGGCGCCATCTAAATTTCAATTTTGAATGTGCACATAATATTTTCTATTCTTAACGTACTTCACACATTTCTTTAACATTTGTTATTTCATAAAATCATATTGTTGTCTCATGGAATATTAATCTAGTTTTCGGCGGGAAAAGTCCCCGATATAAAAACCCTTGACAGGATCGAGTACTCTCTCCTTTTGACGATCGCGCCTCATGGCTTTAAGTGTAGTAGCTCTAAAAATATAAGCCTTTGTAAGTTTCTTAGCGAGTAAGTTTCTGTGGATTATTTAATAAAGTGAAATATAATAAAAAGCGATCGCGCAGTAATTTAATTGTGGGCATTCATCCCTTAACAATCCACAAAACCATGGGCATTAAGTTGTGGCAGCTTTCCGTTTAAGTTCAACAAAAGACCCGAAAACTTTGGCAAGTAAACGCATGCCAAGTTCTGGAAAACTTTCTCATTTATGAGGACATAATGACTCAGTCGATCCGAGTACATCCCGATGTATTCCTCAAGAATAAAAAATCCAATCTTTCCAGGGAGTACTTCTAGGATTTCTGAAAATGAAGTCTCCCAGGTATTGGCGACTATCAAGGTTGACTTGATCTGCTCTGGAACATCCAAATAGGAGTAACTCTCTGCGTCAATTAGAAACTTGTAACCAAAGCCGATGGCTTCATCCATGGTCTTGGGTATGGGCTTACTACGCCCGCTGCTTAGAAACTTGAACACCGAACCCTCGTAAGCACTGTGGACCATAAAGAAGCTGAATAGGTAGATGATCATAAACATTCGACTGTGGTAGTTATCTGCAGGTAGAACTCTGTTGGCATACTTTTTATATATAAGTCTACATAGGTGTCGCCCGCAGAAGAAGACGGCGATGATGATCCAAGTGTACAAGTCGAACGGAATAAGTAATAATTCCAGGGGAGTGTACATACTGGGCGGTCTAAGGGAAATACGCATACTATACATGTAGTAGGAATCGGATTGAGATGTCTCATTCAGAAGTTTGAAGGAACATCTAACGGATGCGAGCAAACGACCTTTCAACATTTGCCGCACATGTCAGTTCCAAACGTCTTTCACATCTCCAAAGAACTCGTTCCCATTTCAAAAATTATATTCAATCCTAACCCTCAATCCACTGCCAATTCACACGCCTCTAATTGTACACCTCCTCCTAAATGTCTGTCCCTTTACTTTCAGAACGTAAGGGGGTTACGTACTAAAACCTCGGCTGTATTTCTCAATTCCCAAAAACTCCCCTATGTCCTTCAATTTTAAGAATACTGAATTATTTACCTCGGATTTCAATGTCTTTCGGGATGATGGTCTCGAGAAAGAAGATGACACTTCAAGTCGCGGAGTTCTTTTGGCAATCCATAATTGCTACGATTCAACACTCTTCAAAACCTCGCACACTGCTGCATTCGAGTTCATTTGTGCAAAAGTGACCTTCTCTTAACGCTTCCTCTACATACTCTGCTGCTACATACGCCCTTCTCAAACAATCCAAGGATACCAGCTTGACTCTCTTTTCGAAGTGATGGACCCTTGCGATAATATCTTAATTAAAGGTGACTTCAATCTTCCATTTGTGCAATGGACTGAGTCCAGATAAAAAAGTTCTGTTCATCGATTCTGTCTCCGACTCCGGCCTCTACCAATTATGTAACATTACCAACAACCAAGGAAGACAACTTCTCATCTGATGCCGCCAACTGTATCATTACAGCCAGCAATCATCCTCCCACATTAGACCGCTTACATCCACCTCAATCTCTTGCATTTTCATACAATACTGATGGCAACACTCTTCATTCCGAGAAATCGTTCTGCTTCAATTTCCGTAAAGCAGATTTCGCAAAACCAAACAACCTCTTCAGTAACGTTAACTTCAGCCGTATTTTAGATCACAACTCCCGCGTCATCATCCCGTGCCCACATAGATAACATCATAAGGAGAGCCAACTCTGCACTTGGCTTTGTAAAACGTTGGTCTAAGGAATTCTCTGATCCATACGTCACTAAATACCTTCGTAAGGCCTCTCCTTGAATATGCCAGCCAAGTATGGTCCCCGTATTACGAAATCCACATTCTGTCCAGCGCAGGTTCATTCGGTTTGCCTTACGCGGCCTTCCTTGGATCGACAATTTCAACTTACCACCCCATGTAGTTCGTTTGAGGTTGGTCAACTTACAGTCCCTCGAAAAACGTCGTGATATTGCCGATATACTCTTTATGCATCAGTTAATCTGGTAACATCGACTGCCCCGCATCTCGCCTGACTCTTCGAATGTGGAAGTAGTTACGGTTCGAAACACCTAAGTATCTTAGTCTCAGAATAGCCAAGCCACCACTTACACCACGTCTTCTTAATTAGTTGAAGAGTTTGAGGAAGTAATTACCTAGATAAGTGCTGGTTTCAATATCACCATAGTAACTTTGAGGAATCGAGAGAGCTGACGTGCTTGCCAAACGTGGTTCAGCCCTTGATATTTTTCTTGTAATGGTGAAATTTTACAAAAGTTTCTCTCAATTACTAGCTCTGAGTGGAATAGCCGAAAAACGGTGTCACTTGGTCATCGGATCCCGCTCTAATTAGACATCTCACACTTGGCGAAGCCTTTTTGAAGACTTATCCGAGTTTTCCAAAATAACATTCTGCACAGAATGAATTCGAAAACTACTCCCGTGGAGAGACAAACCAGACAGCCAACTCTACTTACCTCCCTTTCCCTACCAGCTTAAGTCAGGAGTAGCATCCTAATCCTAGCAGTCGCGATTCCTTGGTCCTTACAACGCATGTTCGGTCTTTTTGTCTTAATTGCTCCATCGTAAAAATTGACAAGAGTTTGACGGAAATAAGGCTCGCCAGCCTGACGTGTTAATTAAACAGAAATGTGTATCATCAAACAGTTTATTTTCCATTGGAATTTTTTTTTTCATTTTTTATTTACCTTGAATACCTAAGAGTGAACAAAAAAGGAGTGAGAGCAAAAAGCTTTATTTCAAAAAAGCCATTCCCTAAGTAAGTGACTGCAGATGCGAGTGAAGCGGGAGTTAATACCTTAAACACAATTTAAAAAAATTCCACAATAAAACGCAGCCTTCGGTATTTCTGTGCTGCCACTTCCAATACAAACAACAGCAGGGCAAGACACATCAAAAGAGCGTATAATTGAAAGGCTCCCATCATTTCTCGTATTCCCAGTGCACATGCCCCCTTCTCCACGATATTTTTTGACGTTTCCACATTAACAAAGTCTTCATGGAATTTTTTAACCAAACCATGGGCACTAAGTTTCGGCAGCCTTCCGTTAAAGTTGAATAAATGATCCGAAAATTTTGGCAAGTAAACGCATGCCAAGTTCTGGAAAACTTTCTCCTTTATGAGCACATACTGACGCAGTCGATCCCAATATATCCCGATATATTCCTCAAGAATAAAAAATCCAATCTTTCCAGGGAGTACTTCTAGGATTTCTGAATATGAAGACTCCGTGGTATTGACGACTATCAAGCTTGACTTGATCTGCTCTGGAACATCCAAATAGGAGTAACTCTCTGCGTCAATTAGAAACTTGTAACCAAAGCCGATGGCTTCATCCATGGTCTTGGGTATGGGCTTACTACGCCCGCTGCTTAGAAACTTGAACACCGAACCCTCGTAAGCACTGTGGACCATAAAGAAGCTGAATAGATAGATGATCATAAACATTGGAGTGTGGTAGCCATCTGCAGGCAGAACTCTGCTGGCATACTTTTTATATAAAAGTTTACACAGGTATCGCCCGAAAAAGAAAACGACGATGATGATCCAAGTGTACAAGTCGAACGGGATAAGTAGTAATTCCAAGGGAGTGTACATACTGGGCGGTCTTAGGAAAATACGCATACTAGACATGTAGTAGGAATCGGATTGAGATGTTTCATTCAGAAGTTTGAAGGAGCATCTAAGGTTTCCGATGGCCATATCGGCCTTATACTCCCGGAGCTGAAAGACAGGGCGTCACTATGAAAGAATATTTAAAGGATAGCCTTATACTCACAGTTTCGGACATGTTGGCTATGTGTGTCCTCCGGTTCGGTAACGAAATAATATCTAGGGTAAAGTTTGACATCTTTCCTAGAAGCTTCAAAACTTCTCCATCCAATCCAGAGATATGCTCGATCTGACCGTGTTTGGTGTGATTGAGCATGATAAATGGAACTTTACCCGAGACGATAACTCGAAGAGGACAATTCCATAAGTTCCTTATTTTCTTAACAAGTAGAATATCTGAGTATTTCAGCGGTTTCTTATCAAATTTTACTATAACAGGACGGGTACTACCGCAATTTTCCGGATTGTATGGGAAATAGGTGTACAGGTTTACATTCCCATTTAAATCCTCGACAAAGAAGCTAACGAAGACGAGGTGGTACTTCCAGCAGAAGGCTGTCATTTTACTAACTTCTGACAGTGGATCCTTAATCTTTGGTGGTAGGATGACAAAGCTAAATGTGTATTTGGCAGAATCCATAAATGCTGGTCGCTCGGCATCAATAAGACTCCTACAAATGCATGTGAACAGAATAATACAAATAAAATGTGTTGGGCTTACCTTAGATTTTGAACTGAATCGACAAAGTAAAGTCTCAAGAAAACTTGGTAGTGTATGTTAACGCCGGAGTACAGATCAATCTGGACTCGTTTGTTTCTTGAGAGCATGGTGTTGATGATATCAGAGAAGACTTGCTCATTTGATTGATCTGAGCCGCGCATGGTAACACGTAGTGTCCACTTCATTGGATAATGCTGGAAGATGAGTTCATCTAACAGATCATTTATTTTATGTTGTTTGGTGATTGATTTGCCCAGATGTTGCCAAAGGGCCGCTTCACCAAGACCCATGGCTTGCAGCGTAAGGAGCAGAATGCTGAAGACCTTCGTAGACTGCATTGTGATGCAAACTGGTTGTCAGTTGGATTGCAATGCATTCGATATGATAAAGGACATTTGTGAGGACATTATTTAAAATTAGTGGTTTTAGAGGTTTGGATTTCAATTACAGTCAGATTGTTATCGGCTGGCGTTCGTGGCATGTTGCTGTAGCTATTAACACTTTGTCTGCCAACCACTTTAACGGTTTGAGTCACGCCAAGCAAAACCCTTTCTTTGTAATGTTCGTAGCATTTAAAAAGGAGTTCCCAACCGCTCACTCTGGCCCTCTGACACCACTACGAAAATAACCAATCTAATCGATTTCTTCATTATAAAATGAATACCCGCCGGTTTCGTAAAAGTTGTCGAAAGCTTAGACCTTTCCTCTGACGATTCTTCAACCATTCTGACGATGAGCAAAATCCTAAATAAAAAACCGAAAACCAGCGAGACTGACTGGAGGAAGTACCAACTGGGAAGGCTTCAGGAAAGAAATCGAAGAGAACATCGAACTAAGAGTTCCACTTGAGACGTCCTATGAACTTGAAGTCGAAGTTGATCACCTCGTTGAAATCATGCACTGCGCCGGGTGAAATAATACAACTCACGAATTAAAAACAAAAAGCCCTCAAATTGTGGCATAAAATGTCCACCGGAAATAAGAAAAAGGTGATAAAGGAAAAAAGAGTGAACATACTGGAACAGAATATTAGCAATTTTAAGAACCTTGCAATGGGTACTTACTTCGAAAGCCTAACAGCTAAAAAAGAATCCTATTATTCGCTTTGAAAAGCTGTACAAGGCACCAAAAGACCAAAAATCACTACACCACCAATCAAGAACAGTGATGACGAATGGGCGAAAGGAGACAAAGGAAAAGTGGACATTTTCGCCGCCCATCTGGAAGAAACATTCAACTGTGTTGGATTTGACAGACAGTAGTAGTAGCAGTAAAGTTACTTTATTAATATAGGTGAAGAAGAGAGTCTTAAGATTTTTAGTTAGTTTTTCCCCGAACAGGATCTTTTGATTGCATTAAGTATAGGGCAGCTTCCAAAGAAGTGTTGAACGTCTTCTTTGATTACACAAAGTACAATCCGTATTCTGGCTGGTTCTGTATGGCATGTAGTTTAGGCTTAATAGTTCATTCCTGGCTTTAAATATTGTTGAGATTACATCCAAGTTGTTGCGGTCATGGAAATAGTTTCTTTTTTCACATTCGTGTTGTAGTAGTTTATATGAGTTTCTTGTTTGGCTTTCTTTCTTGAAAGCTTTACGCTTGCGTTGCTCGATCTTTACTAAAAGCTCCTGCACAAGGTAACTTAATTCTCCAAAAAAATGAGAGTATTGTGTTCGTGTCCCAGCCTGACCCATTTGCGAAAGAATTGACGGTTTCTACTTTTCAGATGCCTTGCAATAACAGCCGTGTTTTATTATTCCCGGATCTGGATCTCGATCTTCACAGGATAATAAAACAACTTAGATCATTTTGCGCCTTAACTGTGGAAGGTTTCAGCCTTTGCTTAACAAAAATTGAAGTCAGCTGTCAATTGTCAGTTTTTTAACAGAGGAACAAAAGAGATGGTTGCTACACCTCTCTTTTGTTCTAACGAGAGCTTTTGTCGTTAATACATCAGTGCTTCCCAAATTTAGGATAGCAAATGCCATCTACTTGTTGGAACTAGAACTAATTTTTAGATCAGGAAAATTGATCTTGATCAATAGCAGGATCCTGTGTTGTTGTTGTAATGCATAAAAATCAATGATCTATATGGATCATCGGCGATAATAAAATACGGCTAATGAATACATACAAAAAGCACATGTAAAGTATAAAGCCACTACTCTGCAGTGTTGCCAGATTTTTCAGTGGAAATTCCCCATTTATTTCCCCTTGCTCCAATTGTTACTTTTTTACTTGTATGTATGTGTCTTTAACAGAAATGCCATTGCATCAGTGTAGACAAAAAGAAAAAGTGACTGAGTTCAATGGCGCATGCTTGGCGGGCCTAGTTATGAAGATAGTTTGAAATGCTGCTGTGAAAAGAGACGTAGTTACCAAAAGTAAGTCACGAATGCCAAAGAGGTCTACCAGAATGAGAAACACATTGATTGTTGGTCAAAATGAATCTGTCTTTGTTTCTAAAATTCTTTGTCTTATACACTAAATCCCTAGTAGCATTTCCAATGCATATAGATACTCAGTGGGTCGCGTGCCATCAAATTCGGATTGCAATGTATGACACTTGATATACATAACAACGATCGTGCATGAGTCAGTATGAAGACTGTGAAGCCAATGTTTTCGTCTATTCTCAAGTGGCGTATAAAGCGAGTTAGTGTAATGCACTCTCGTACATGTGACACTTGGCTTAGGTGTCGCTCGATATTAGAACGTGATAGATTGTATGCAACATTATGCCATACAATGTAGGAAGTATGGAAATGGTTTGTTTATGTTTATGTTTTGGTTTGTTGGGATCACTATACTTGGGTCCCAATAGAGTGTTACATTTTACTGATTTGCGATTTTCTTGACAAACCCGCGGCAGTCCCTTACTACCCCAGATTTTATTCTATTAAATTCGTGGGCCGGCTTTAGCTCTATTGCACATATGGTTAAACATTTACACCAGGTTTTTGTTGATTTAGGTTAGATTAGGTTTGGATCTTAAATGATCCATTGCGCTCCCCGGTGGGGTGTGGGGGACCTTGTTTGACAATTTGTCTCCCAGATCATTAAAGAAATATCTGCCTGTGAAGATCTAGCGGGTTGTGACCTGCTATGATGAAGATTAATTTGGATTAACTTCGTCATTTAAGCATGTTTCTGGCATATCCGCTTTCCCCTTCTTGTCTGCGAGAGGCCTCACCTTTACCATATTTTGGCCCACTCTTAATCTATAGTCTTGGATGGAAGCATGGCCATTGTTTCGTGATGGAACATCACAGCGGCATCATGACCCGCTTCAGTGGGTGTTTCCATTTCAAGGACTTTGCAGTCGGCACTTAGAAATTTCGGGTTGAGTTTTCTTAGAAACTGATCTAGCCCTTCCCTACACATGCGTGGACCTGGAATGAGGATCCTGGCTTTTGGTCTGGTTGGCAGATCTTTTTCAGGGCCACTTTTAGCTTTACGTCGTCCCATGGCATCACTATTTTCTGGAATTCTTCATTGAGCCATTTGAGAGGAAACTCATCCTGGCAGGCCAATATCCGGAAGCCCTTGGTTCTCGTTAGCTGTCCAAAGAATGGCATTGGTCTAGATGACGGTTCATCTAGCATTATGGCCATGCGGTCAAGCAGCGCCGATTCAACAAAGGCCCATTTTTCGTCATTTAGACGTTGTTCCGGACATCCCTCGTTAATGACGGGTACTTACAAATGATCCTTGGCACAATCTGCCCAGGCGGCTACATGACCTGAGGTCTTTGGCTTTTTGCACGTTGCTGTCGGAAGGGTTTTAGAATCGTTGCGAGCTCTCCTCGAACCGCTCGCTACAGGTTCGTTTTAACCTGTCTGACGGTTAGTCTTTCGGCGACAGGTTTGGTGGGTGGTCGGTTCAGCTGTCGTGCGGGGTGAGCTTTAGCCGGGCCCGGTTTGGGCTTTTGGTGCTCATTCATCTTACTCTGACTGGTCTTCTTTCAATTTTAGCTTCGAGTCTTATCAGAGGAATTGATTCCAGAGAATCTTTGACCCTACACCGCGTCAAAGAACATAGTCAGAGCGAATAATCAAAATAAAATTCATTATATTTCGTTGATGTCTCGACCTTTTTCTTTTAAGTAAAGTATTCCGCTTGTCGTCTTTTCTTCAATTATTGTCCATCTGCTCAATGAATGTATCTGCCACCATACAGAATGAAACACATTATTGTTGAAATTATACTTCCTACAGAAGATCTGGAAGGAGGAATACTAGTAGAAGTTTCCGGCACACTCATATGGCTATCGAGCAAGCGTTTTGAAGAGGCTTATTAGCTCAGACCAAAATAATAAATTAACACAGAAAATATGTAGTTACACTTTATTTTTCAAAACTTAAATGTTCTATCGTGTAAAATGTCAAAATTTTTATTTACTTTGTGTTAATTAAACAGAAATGTGTATCATCAAACAGTTTATTTTCCATAGGCATTTTTTCAATTTTTATTTACCTTGAGGGAACAAAACAGGAGTGGGAGCAAAAAGCTATATTTCAAAAAAGCCATTTTCTAAGTGACTGCAGAAGCGAGTGAAGCGGACGATCAATGGAACTAATATTTTAATCACAATTTAAAAAAGTTCCACAATAAAACGCAGCCGTCGGTATTTCTGTGCCGCTACTTCTAATACAAACACTAGCAGGGCAAGTCCCATCAAAAGAGCGTATAATTGAAAGGCTCCCATCATTTCTCGTCTTCCCAGTGCACATGGCCCATTCTCCACGAAATGTTTTGAAGTTTTCACACCAATAAAGTCTTCACGAAATTTTTTAACCAAACCGAATGCATTAAGTTCCGGCAGCCTTCTGTTTAAGTTCAATAAATGCTCCGAAAATTTTAGCAAGTAAACGCATGCCAAGTTCTGGAAAACTTTCTCATTTATGAGGACATAATGACTCAGTCGACCCGAGTTCATCCCGATGTATTCCTCAAGAATAAAAAATCCAAACTTTCCAGGAAGTACTTCCAGGACTTCTGAAAATGAAGTCTCCGTGGTATTGACGACTATCAAGCTTGACTTGATCTGCTCTGGAACATCCAAATAGGAGTAACTCTCTGCGTCAATTAGAAACTTGTAACCAAAGCCGATGGCTTCATCCATGGTCTTGGGTATGGGCTTACTACGCCCGCTGCTTAGAAACTTGAACACCGAACCCTCGTAAGCACTGTGGACCATAAAGAAGCTGAATAGGTAGATGATCATAAACATTCGAGTGTGGTAGTTATCTGCAGGCAGAACTCTGTTGGCATACTTTTTATATATAAGTCTACACAGGTGTCGCCCGAAAAAGAAAACGACGATGATAATCCAAGTGTACAAGTCGAACGGGATAAGTAGTAACTCCAGAGCAGTGTACATACTGGGCGGTCTAAGGAAAATACGCATACTCGACATGTAATAGGAATCGGATTGAGATGTCTCATTCAGAAGTTTGAAGGAACATCTAAGGTTTCCGATTGCCATATCGGCCTTGTACTCCTGAAGCTGAAAGACAGGACTTTCACACACAAGAAAATTAAAAGAATAGCATAAAACTCACAGTTTTGGACACGTTGGCGATGTATGTGCTCCGGTTAGGCAACGCGAGAATATCTAATGCAAAGTTTGACGTCTTCAATAGAAGCTTCAAAACCTCTCCATCCAATCTAAAAATGTACTCGATCTGACCGTGTTTGGTGTGATTGAGCATGATAAATGGAACTTTACCCGAGACGATAACTCGAAGAGGACAATTCCATAAGTTCCTTATTTTCTTAACAAGTAGAATATCTGAGTATTTCACCGGTTTCGTATCAAATTTCACTATAACAGGACGGGTACTACCGCAATTTTCCGGATTGTATGGGAAATAGGTGTACAGGTTTACATTCCCATTCAAATCCTCGACAAAGAAGTTTACAAAGACGAGGTGATACTTCCAGCAAAAGGCTGTCATTTTGCAAACTTCTGACAGCGGGTCCTTAATCTTTGGTGGTAGAATGACAAAATAGAATTGGTATATGTTTGAAAATTCTGTTCGCTCGGCATCCATAAGACTCCTACAAATGACAAAGAATAGGATATTACAATGAAAAAAAAAACGTGTTGGGCTTACCTAAGATTTTGAACCGAATCGACAAAGTAAAGTCTTAAGAAAACTTGGTAGTGTACGTTAACGCCGGAGTACAGATCAATTTGGGTTTGTTTGTTTCGTGAGAGCATGGTGTTGATGATTTCAAAAAAGACTTGCTCTGTTGATTGATCTGAAGCACGCATGGCAATACGTATTGGCCACTGCAGTGGATAATGGATGATGAGTTCATCTTACAGATCATTTATTTTATGTTGTTTTGTGATTGATTTGCCAAGATGTAGCCAAAGGGCAGCTTCACCAAGACCCACGGTATGCAGAATAAGGAGCAGAATGCTATAGACCTTCGTAGACTGCTTTGTGATGCTAACTGGCTGTCAGTTGAATTGCAATGCATTTGGTATGTTAAAGGACAGTTGAGAGGACATTATTTAAATTAATGGTTGGAGATGTTTGGATTTCAATTAGGTTTAAATTGTCATTGGCTGGTGTTTGTGGCATGTTACTGGAATCATTATATTAATAGGCAAACACGAATTTTGTGATCCCCTGTGACCTACTTTTATAAATTATATACAATTGGAAAGATCTTTCTTTGCAGATGTGCACAATGTTAGGTCGGGTAAATAGCAAATTTATAAGGTAAATAGCAAATTTACCGTCACTGTGTAGAATTAAGTTAATGCATACACTCAGAGAAAAAATCCTGTAAAATCAACCAGAATTTAACCAATTCTCAGGTTGTTATTTTTCAAGTGTTAAAGTTTTAACATGATACATGATTTTGACAGAGTTTTAATTAACATTAAAAAATGTTAAATTAACGTGAACAATCCTGATACTTCAAAAGTGCTCACTGTTAAATTAATATTGTGCAACATGTTAAATTAACCTCTTGGCAACTTAATCCTATGAACTATAAAATTAATGTGATAATTTGTAAAATTAACATTTTTATAATGTTAAGCCAAAATGGGAGCCCCGTATATTCTACATGATCTTTGGTATGCCCAGTTCGAATACGATGATTCTGTAACGTTGTCCGAGTTCCGTGTTCATGTTTACAAGGACTGCTCATCATACTCAAACAAATATTATAGAACAGACAAAAGAAACATATACCATCTTTATAGTAGAAACACATTGACACAGCAACAGCACACAGCAACTTTGACAGCCGCAGCAAAAAGGCAGCCAACGTGATGTGAAAAACATTAGCACAGCACAACAGCATACAGCGAAAATGGACATTTTAGAATTTGCTTGTGTATTTGAAAAGAAAAAAGGGAAATAAAAATTGCAATGATTGTTCCGTACGACTTTATGCAAAAATTTTGTTAAATAAGTGTTGCACTTATGTCGCACTCTCGAGTAGTGTACATAATCATTGCAAGTAATTCTTTTGTTTACATTTGAGGTGACATTTTTCAATATTTTCAGGTTGGAAGGATTGAAAAATGTCGTTTCAAGGTTGGCTGCATTTGAACAGCAACAGCGAACTTAGAACTTTGGCTAAAAGTTGAAGTTAGCTGTCGCTGTTGCTGTGCTAATGTGTCCGATTCCATTGAAAAGCATTCGTTCTAAAATTTTCGCTGCGGCTGTCAAAGTTGCTGTTGCTGTTGCTGTGTCAATGTGTTTCTACCATTATGTATTCATCCTGAGGACGTACAATTTCTTTATTTTATTTAACTTAATTTGCTGCACGAAGTGAGTGTGAATTATAACATTTGAAAACCAACAACAACAGATTCAATGCAATATCAACAATAGCCGTGTTTTATTATTCCCGGATCTGGATCTCGATCTTCACAGGATAATAAAACAACTTAGATCATTTTGCGCCTTAACTATGGAGGGTTTCAACCTTTGCTTAACAAAAATTTAAGTCAGCTGTCAATTGTCAGTTTTTTAACAGAGGAACAAAAGAGATGGTTGCTACACCTCTCTTTTGTTCTAACGAGAGCTTTTGTCGTTACTAATCAGTGCTTCCTAAATTTAGGATAGCAAATGCCATCTACTTGTTAGAACTAAAACTAATTTTAAGATCAGGAAAATTGATCTTGATCAATAGCAGGATCCTGTGTTGTTGTTGTAATGCATACAAATCAATGATCTATATGGATCATCGGCGATAATAAAATACGGCTAATGTGTTCAGGTTAAGGGCAGATAGAAATAACGGTACTTTTGATATACCAACGTGAAGAACAGATGAACGAAATGAACAGATACAGTGTGCAATCAACACTGCGATCAGGTAAAGCATCGATAAAAAATATATTCGAAGCATGAACATGATATTCTGTTCAATTGCAACAGATACAGAGTTATATCAACAGACTATGTGGTCAAGTTTAAATCAATTTCTATGTTAAAATAACATGAACTTAGTTTAAATCTACACGGTGGCCAAATTCTACTGTTCATTTTTGATTTACAAGAAAATCATGTTGGAATAACATGACTTCTTTTTAAATCAACGTTGTTATTTGATTAAAAAAGAAGTCGTGCTATGAAATATGCGCAGCCAGTATACCCATGTTAATTTAACAATGTGCATAGTGTTAAGAAAATCATGTAAGTTTCTAAATTTTCGGTCACTTTATATAGGGGGAAACCATCGCGTATATTTAACAGGAGTCTTTTTGATTTTTTACACGGTGTTTTTCTCTGAGTGTATGCATTCAGGCAAACAGGAGATACAAAAAGCACACGTACAATATATGTATATAATGCCACCACTTTGAAGTGTTGCCAGATTTTTCAGTCGAAATTCTACATTTTTGGAGCAAAAATAAGTTGTTTTCCCCATTTATTTCCCCTTGCTCAGTTTATACAACAAAAAAGAGCTGAGTTCAATGGCGTTCTTTACAGTGAAGTCAAGGAAGATTTACGGTATTTGAGCCGTGGTCGTTGGTTTAGGATTTTATTTAGGTTTTGGTGTATGGGAAGTTCTGGGTTTGAGCATATTCGGTCATACCGCCTGATCAGTGCGTCGGAGCGTCTTAAGTAAGGTGGGGCATATTTCACAGAACAGGAAGCCAAGGAATGGGAGTAGACTTTATCTTTCCGGATATTAAGCGCATCCAGATGTAAAGTTGACTGTCAAGTTTTTTAGTGAGTACAATATTGATCCACTCTGGGGCACAATATTCTACAGTGGGAAAGACCAGTCCTAATGTTTCTATGCGAAGAGTTGTAGGTCAGGGCTCGCTCGTTCAGGGGCGTGACATACCCCCCACCCAACTGATCACGTCCATCTATGAAGTTATCTGAGCTATTCACCATATAAACATGTGTACAAAGTTTCATTCAATTCGGTTAAGAATTGCGGCCCCTATCGTGCGGACAAGATTTCGTTTCATTTGCACGGACCATGGTTTTGGTGCTTAGGATAGAGGTCTTGAAAAGTTGCATTCAAATTGTTTGCAAGTTGCGTCGTGAGGACCTCTACAATAGGTAGTAACGATCACGAACCGATGTGCCGCAGGCTACGGTTGCGCATACTATAAATATGCAAACTTTAACACTCTTTATCTTGGCCCGTAATTATGATTTTGAAAAACGGTGAAACACGTGTTTCTTTATTTTTGTTGTAGATTTTACCATCAAATTTCAATTCCAAATTCCAATTTAAATTTTTTGTTCCATACAAACTTGAACACTCTGTAGCTCCCCTTTTGGAGCTAAAATTCAAAAAATATTGGTTGTCTACGTCATAAGAAAAAACTACTGTCAAAATTTAAGCTTTCTAGCATTAGCCGTTTAGGCTTGGCGATGATGAGTCAGTCAGGACTTATTGCTTTATATATATAGATAGATTTACTTAGGATGTTAAGGTCTTGCATATCTCTGGTCTGAGTTGTTAACGCTATATCGTCATGTCACTCATGAAGAGGTTAAATAGCAGCGAGGATAATACGGAGCTATCGGCTCTGTCGGGTGGTTTTCCTGGTTTTAGGATGCCAATTATTTTTGTTCTTTTAAACTCTTAAGGTAAGGTTCCCGTTTGCAAGTTATTATTAAAAAGTTCCATATTCTCAATTTGGCTGGATGTATTCCATCGTAGTCAGCTGCTTTCCAAGTTTTAACTTTTTAATAGCCGCGGCTAATTCGGTGGCAGAGAAATTTCTTTAGAATTCAGATGGTTCTGTTGTCAATTTGGTTATGTATTTTTTGACCGTCCAAGTATGTTCCTTTTGCGACTTACCCTTCGATGTCTCGAGAATATGATTGGCAACGATGTCGGGATCAATTTGTGGTGCCTTTATTGACAAGTGGTTAGATCCACTCAATTTGCGTAGTAGGTAGTCCCCAAGCCTTCCTACTAGAGTGAGTAAAACACATAATTTCAAAAGTTGCCGTCCACTTTTCTAACCGTGCCTTGTCTTAAAACTTTAAAAGGCTGTCTGCAGTTTCTCCATCACCTCTCTCCAAAAAGCCTTGGTAGAGCTTATTACTCTTCGTCCTCCAGCCTGGGACGTATTCCTTACGGAAACCTCTTGAAATGTATCTTTTGGCTGTTGAAATTACAATACCGATAAATCTCCATAGTTTTTGTTATTAGTGAAATCCAACGGATATTGCTGTCCAGATCATTCGTAAAGTTTTTCCAGGAAGCTTTAGAAAAATTCCATAAACCAATTCGATAAACCAGGGGTCGAATTACGAACATTATAACGTTGGAATGATCATTTATACGTAATAATGCTCATTTTTACGTGACGAGTTACTCGATCACTGATGCCATCATTCGACCCCAGGTCTTCGAAAAAGTGGGCGAGTCCTAGAAAGATTTATATGTAGCATATACATATAGACTCCTACAAAGCTTTTGATTCAATAGAGCACACGCCAATTGGGTTTTCTCGTTATGGGTAAAATTCTACAATACTTTCTCGCAATTGCTACCTCTCAGTGGAACATTCTAAAAAACGGTGTCACTTTCAGAAAGACATGACCCGCTTATGATGCACGACGAAATGATCAGAGCCAGACATCTCACACTTGTCATGACGATGTTTTCGAAAACTAATCCCCCTGGAAAAAAAACAGACAGCCAACTCTACTTTTTTTTTTCTTTTTTTTGGAATTCACTAGCGCTGAAGGGGTTATGAACACCCTTATGATGCTATTCACACAGCACTAGTGTTGGTGTAGTGAATTTGAAACTCAGGTGGCATTAGGTTTCAGACTTTTTGTTTCGAGGGCGGTGGCCGGAATGACTGGGGAGAATTATTGGTACTGTTGACATTGCTTGTAATTCACAGTATTTCTTTTCGAACATCCCGATGTCGTTAGTACAATCAACACTTTCAAGCCACATGACCACCCTACTGCCAGTGTTATGCCTATGCAGTAGAGTTAACGTCAGCTTTTTTCGCCGTTGATCGACCATTTTTACGTCCCACCTCCATAGGGGAAGTATCGCAATCGCCCAAAAAAAAAAGTTCGAGATTTAAACAGAGCTTCACCTTAGGATACACTAGAAATCATTTGCACCTATTTTCGAGGTGATTGCTGTGTGTGCGTGTGTATGTGACAATTTTTTTCTCCTTCGATATCTGGAGACCGGAACATCGTACGATCTTGCGGTTTTTTTTTTTAAACTTTGAGCTGATTAGATTTTGAGCAAAATCGGTCCAGAGGATGCTGAAATATTTGAAGAAATGCTTTAAAAAATGGTGTACTGGACAACCTAAGCACTTTGTTGTGTTTTTGGCAACAATGTTTGCTGTGATATAAAGCAATACGAGGTGGGAAGTACAGGACTGGCTTACCAGTCGAATTTTGTTTTTTGTTTTTGACATCGGGTTTCGAACCTGGAACCTACAGCGTGGCAAGCGATGATGCAACCACTACACCCTGGCCACCCCAACTTACTTACCTTACCAGAGCTTCATAATTCAGCTTAAGTCAGGAGTAGCATCTGAGTCTTAGCATTTGCGATTGCTTGGTCCTTGTAACGCATATTCGCTCTTCTTGGTCATTTCGAATCTAAGACCAGAGATTTGGGAGAATTCTCTTTGTTGGAACATTATTATCAATTTGCTCAATGAATGTATCTGGCACTATACAACAGAACTGACAAAACTATGCACTTCATCAATGAAATGAGACTTTCCACAGAAGATATAGAAGAAGCAACACTAGCAGAAGTTGTCGGCATATGCATATGGCAATCGACTAGGCTTGCTGAAGAGGCTTGTTAGCTCAGGCATTTTATTTTTCAAAACTTCAGTGTTCTATCGTGTAAAATGACAAAAATTTGACTTGTTTTGTGGTGACATGTTTATTGTCAAAAAATGTGTATTACCAAACATAATATTTTCCAAATGCAAATACTTTAATCTTTATCAACCTCGAAATAGGAGTCAAAAATAAAGAAGTGAGAGCAATAAGCTATATTTCAAATTTGTTCTAATTTTGTAGTTCATCGCTCAACGATATAGTGAAAATGGAGCAAATAAACATGGATATTTCGATTTCAGCTGAACAGGACTCGACAACGACATTTTCACTTATAATCGCTCGAGCGACGTCGCTCAGTAAAAGGCCACTCGTCGCTCGGACTTGTCGCTCTAACGCTCGTCGCTCATCGTGATTGACTATTGTTGTCTGTCTGGCTTTTTTGTTCCCACACTCAGTGAGTTTAGAGTAGCAACGAAAACATTCTCCGACCACATGCCCCTTATGATTGTTTTTAAGATTACATCTCCCTTTTCTGCCGCAATTAGGATTATTACCAAAGCTGACATGGAAAGATGGATTTCGGGATCTGTACCAACAAAATCTAAATCGATAGATTGAGCGAATCTGATACTCCTCCCAGTACTGAATTACTAACGGAGATCATAAAAAGAGTCGCCCCACAAAGCATACAAATGGGAAAAGTAGATTCAATTAACAAAAGTGGTTTGATAGAGAATGCATGAGAGCCAGAGATGTTATCTTATATTAGGGTAGGGTGGGGCAGATTCGACACATTTTCTGTAGATTCCCTACAACTTTTTTTAAAATGTATATTAAATATACGTCTTTATTTAATTTGAAGCTTTAATAATCGTACTTAAGAAATTCACAAATCTTATAGGCATTACTCCACAATAATTCTTTTAAAAAAATTATTTTTAAAACTACCTCAAAAAGTCGATAGTGCCCCATGGGTGGGGTACATTCGTCGAACTAGTGGGGCACTATCGACACCAGTTAAAAAAACACAAAAAATATATTTTGTGTTCTGTTATAGTTAACTGCTTTATTTATTTAAATAAATTAATCTTTTGTCTAAAAAAAACATAAAGATTCCATGAGATACTTCAGAAATTAATTTTAAAATTAAACTTGAAATCACGTTTAGTTTTCATACGAATATATGAAATGAAATCACAAAGTAAAACTGATCGATAAGGGTATCGAAACTTTTTAGTTAAAGCAAACGATTAGCATAAAAAAAAAAAATTCATTGCACCTTGTAACTACTTATGTCGTAAGTGCCCCACGTGCTTTCGTCGAAAGTGCCCCATTCTTTGCCTTTATAAAAAATATTATTTTTTACGAAAGTAATAAAGACAACTGAATGAAAATTTATAAAAATCTTATCTTAATAACATACATTAAAACTTGAATTGGACAATGCCGTTATCAAAATTTCAATATCGCTTACCTCGTCCCCAAGCAAAGATACACAAAATCACTCAAATATACAACAACCGGTCTAGACACCATTACTGTTGAAAGAGAACTTTGAAAATTCGTATGAGATAGAAGAAGACAATATGACCAACAATGCCATCAAACATTTTATTTAAAAATCATCTGTTTTAAAAACATTGTAAACGTCAAAAGTGCCCCACCCTACCCTACTGTGATCAAGCGATTCCACTTCATTTAAGGTTCTCTACGCCGGCCGAGGCTTACAAGTAATCATCTTTGCCTTCGAAAAACAGGCTTACAATCAGCGAAACATAGACGTATTAAATGGAAGGCCGTGAAGCTCATAAATGGAAAGAGAAATGTGATCGCTCCAGACATACAAGCAAATTTGCTCGAAGACAATTTTAACAACCTCCTCAACACAACGCAAATCTCTCCATCGTTCCAGTACGCAGCTTTTTTGATTGTAGATGAATTTTTAGATACTCCGATCACATTGGATTAAGTTCAAAGTGCAAAAATGAATAAAGCTTCAAGGGAGGACCATGTGCCTTTCGAATTCTATAAGAATTGTACCACAGGATTCCTATCAGCGCATACATCTGAATTCAATCGGATGTCCCAGACCCAGACAGCTTCCGCAAAGCTATAATATAACCGTTACACAACAAAGGAGACTATGAGGAACCTGACATTTATAGGAGTATATCATTCTTGAACGCGTCGACCAAGCTATTTGTCACAGGGATTTACAACAGGCTCACCACATGGGTTGAAAACAAGAACATTTTGCACCAAATTCCATCAGGTCTTAGAAGAAAGTATTCAACTATTGATCAAATATTTTGATTAGCAAATATAGCAGAGATTTTTAAGAAGAAGCCCAAAAAGCTATATGTATTTTTCGTAGATTTCCGAGCAGCTTTTGATGCTATACCTTGCGAAGTACTTTGTTTCAGTTATTGTGTGTATACAGACCTTGTTTTGGTATACATATTTTTTTTTAATAAGAAAATGCGTCAGTTCGACTTAAAAAAAGAATCGTGTCTCGCCCTAACAGACATCAGAAAACTCACCTAAGGCGAATACATCCTGAACGAGCTAGTTGATCTGAACACCGCCAGCATGACCGATCTAAACTACTACTAATGGACTTGCTTTTGGTCACTAAACCCCTTCTCACAGCAGCATTTCACGCTAACTACATAACTAGGCCCACGAATAGGTGAATAGGTGTCCCGTGGGACCCACTTAGGCTGATAGCCCATTGTGATGCCTATAGAATCTCTCTAAGAGAGAATTCTACCCGTAGAACCATTTGGAGTTGTTTAAATATGAGAGGATTTTACGTAGGGCTATTTAACTGTGGTCACTATTATCATTGAAATGATAGTGCCCAAGAAATCTTCTTCAGCTGTGGGAGAGCGCTGGACAATGGCAGAGGAGATGAGTTGTACTTTCCTCCTCCTCCTCATCCCTAAAGCTTCTGCAAAAGTCATTGAAGAGAGCCCATAATCTTCTGGCGTGTTGTCCCAGTAGGCAGTGGCCTGTGATGACACCAATCATGGTGCGAATTTCTGTTCTGTTGAGAGCAATAATCTCCCTTGACTTATGGTCGTTTGACACGTGTGATCGCTTTTCCACCTGGAGTTAATTTCTCTAGTTATGTTTTGTTTGACAATGAGTTTCACTGTACTGTTTGGTATACCCAAACCTTTGTTATGAGAAGGAATCTCTAAGGTCGTACCAGATGAGTGTAAGGCGAAGCCCACACCTTCATTGGTTTTAGAGCCGTCTGTATAGATGTGCATCTGTTTATTAACGGAGTTGAGGAATCTATGCCAATTTTCCTGTGGGGGAATTGTGACCTTAAATGCCCTTTCAAGAGTTCTATCAAACTTGTTTGGTAGGTTGTGGAATCTGTATAAGATACGGGAGTGACCATAAGGTAATGGGTTCCAAAGCGGAGTTGCTTTCAGACGGGTTGCTGCGTTTGCCGCAACTTGTTTGGCTAGGGAATCCAAAAGTGTGAGGTGCAGGATGGTCTCTAGTGCAGCAGATGGGTTTGATGTTAAGGCCCCCGTGATGTATAGACAAACAATCCTTTTAACCTTGGTTATTATATTGAGATATGAGCTTTTATCGAGTGCAGTCCACCATACTAAAGCTCCATAAAGAAGTATGGGTCTGACTATGGACGTATAGAGCCAGTAGGTAACTTTGGGCGTGTAATACCACTTACGACCAATGCTTCTCTTGCAAGTGTAAAGGGCTACCAAAGCTTTTTTGACTCGGTCAGTGACATTGCGTTTCCAGCATAGCTTCCTGTCGAAAATGATTAGAAGGAATTTGGCTTCATTGGAGAAAGTTAGCCTTATACCGTTGAGTTTAGGAGGGATGGTCACAGGAATTTCGTATTTCCTGGAGAAGAGAACTAGCTCTGATTTGTGTGGGTCAACATTAAGCCCAAATTTATCAGTCCATCTGGTGAGAATAGAGAGGGCATTGCTCATCAGTTCGTTAAGAGCCTTAGGGTGCATTCCTGAAACAGCAATAGTAACGTCATCCGCGTATGCCACCACAGTGTAGCCATTCCTTTCCAGGTCCACAAGTAGACTGTTAAGAGCCATGTTCCAGAGGAAAGGCGAGAGGACCCCTCCCTGAGGAGTACCTCTACTGACAAATCTTTGAGCCATGAATTCATCCATCCGAGCGTTGACAATTCAGTTGGGTAATCAACGCGATGACTGATTCATCAACTCCAAGATCTGCCAGTGCCCCAGGGATTGCATATGGTTTGACGTTGTTAAAGCTCCCTCAATATCAAGGAAGGCAGCTAAGGTGTATTGTTTGTTTTCAATGGACCTCTCGATGGTTTGAGTGAGCATGTGTAAAGCTATTTCGGTCGACTTACCTTTGTTGTAAGCATGCTGACAATTTAGGATCAGGTTAATGTTAATAGTTGCGCCATTAGACTCAACCCTTTTTTGTTGCCTAAACTGATGCAATGACATTTTTATAAAAGACACAGACATACCATTGCAAAAAACAAAATACATATGGAAAAACAACAATTTGAGCAAGGGGAAATAAATGAGAAATGTTGACTAGAAAATCTGGCAACACTGCAAAGTGGTGGTTTTGTACTGTACGTGTGATTTTTGTATGTCATGTTTGCATGAATGCATATGCATTAAGTCACCATCACTGTAAATTAGCTATTTACCCGTCCTAACATTGTTGCACATCTGCAAAGAAACATCTTTCCAACGGTATATAATTTATGAAAATAGGTCGTAGGGGATCACAAAATTAGTGTTTGCCTATTAATATAATGATTCCAACAACATGCCACGAACACCAGCCAATTACAATTTAAGTGCAATTGAAATCCAAACATCTCCAACCATTAATTTAAATAATCTCCTCACAAATGTCCTTTAACATATTAAATGCATCGCAATCCAACTGACAGCCAGTTTGCATCACAATGCAGTCTACGAAGGTCTTCAGCATTCTGCTCCTTATCCTGCATACTTTGGATCTTGGTGAAGCTGCTCTTTGGCAACATCTTGGCACATCAATCACCAAACAACATAAAATAAATGAACTGTTAGATGAACTCATCTTCCAGCATTATCCAGTGCAGTGGACACTACGTGTTACCATGCGTGCTTCAGATCCATCAACTGAGCAAGTCTTCTCTGATATCATCAACACCATGCTCTTACGAAACAAACAAGCCCAGATTGATCTGTACTCCGGCGTTAACGTACACTACCAAGTTTTCTTAAGACTTTACTTTGTCGATTCAGTTCAAAATCTAAGGTAAGCCTAGCACGCCATTTTGTTGGTTATATCATTTTCACATGCATTTAGGAGTCTTGTTGATGCCGAGCGAACAGCATTTGTAGATTCACTCAAATACACATTCAGCTTTGTCATTCTACCACCAAATATTAAGGACCCACTGTCAGAAGTTAGTAAAATGACAGCTTTCTGCTGGAAGTATCACCTCGTCTTCGTAAACTTCTTTGTCGAGGATTTTAATGGAAATGTAAACATGTACACCTACTTCCCATACAATTCGGAAAATTGCGGTAGTACCCGTCCTGTTATAATTAAATTTGATACGAAACCGGTGACATACAGAAATTTGCTTCTTATTAGCAAAATGGATAATTTTTGGAAATGTCCACTTCGAGTTATCGTCTCGGATAAAGTTCCATTTATCATGCTCAATCACACCAAACAGGGTCAGATCGAGCATATTTCTGGATTGGATGGAGAGGTTTTGAAGCTTCTAGGAAAGATGTTCAACTTTACTCTAGATGTAATCTCGTTGCCTAACCGGAGCACATACATCGCCAACATGTCCAAAACTGTGAGTTTTAAACTGTCTTTCAAATATTCTTTCATAGTAACCCCTTGTCTTGCAGCTCCGGGAGTATAAGGCCGATATGGCCATCGGAAACTTGAGATGCTCCTATAAATTATTGAATGAGACATCTCAATCCGATTCCTATTACATGTCTAGTATGCGTATTTTCCTAAGACCGCCCAGTATGTACACTCCCCTGGAATTACTACTTATCCCGTTCGACTTGTACACATGGATCATTATCGCCGTCTTCTTCTGCGGGCGACACCTGTGTAGACTAATATATAAAAAGTATGCCAACAGAGTACTACCTGCAGATAACTACCACACTCCAATGTTTATGGTCATCTACCTATTCAGCTTCTTTATGGTCCACAGCGCTTACGAAGGTTCGGTGTTCAATTTTCTAAGCAGCGGTCGTAGTAAACCCATACCCAAAACTATGGATGAAGCCATCGGCCTTGGTTACAAGTTTCTAATCGACGCAGAGAGTTACTCGTATTTGGATGTTCCAGAGCAGATCAAGTCAAGCTTGATAGTCGTCAATACCTTGGAGACTTTATTTTCAGAAATCCTAGAAGTACTCCCTGGAAAGATTGGATTTTTTATTCTTGAGGAATACATCGGGATAAATTGGGATCGACTGCGTCAGTATGTGCTTATAAATGAGAAAGTTTTCCAGAACTTGGCATGCGTTTACTTGCCAAAGTTTTCGGATTTTTTATTGAAAACAAACAAATGGCTGCCGCATATTAATGCCCATGGTTTGGTTAAAAAATTTCATGAAGACTTTGTTAATGTGAAAACTTCAAAACATTTCGAGGAGAATGGGCCATATGCACTGGGAATGCGAGAAATGATGGGAGCCTTTCAATTATACGCTCTTTTGATGGGTCTTGCCCTACTGGTGTTTATATTAGAAGTGGCGGCACAGAAATACCAAAGGCTCCGTTTAATTGTGGAATTTTTTTTAAGGTGTGTTTAAAATATTAATTTGATTGTTCGCCCGCATTATTCGCTCCTGCAGTCTCTTACTTAGAGAACGGCTTTTTCGAAATATCTCCTTGTTTTGACTCCTTTTCCTTTATTACTTTTATTTCGAGGTTTATAAAGATTAAACTTTGGAAAATAGGATCAGGGTTATAAGTCCACAGGCCAAAAGTCCACAGTTAACTTTTAACCCACATGGGTGGGTTATAATGCCACAAACAAATTGTGAACTTATAGCTCACCTAAGTGGTCCAAATGTCCACAACATTTCGGGTTATATTTCCACAATGTTAAAAAGGAAGTGGGCCATAAGTGCACAATTCTGTCGCGAGTTTGTTGAAACACTTTTGAAATATTGGGAATCTGTATTGCACCGCTTCGCTGCTACGGTCCGTTTTATGTCAAAATCGGTGAAAAGAAACAAGTTTTTGTTGTTATATTCATTTGGTGTTATGAACTTTTAATAATTATGGACTTATGACCCACCCCAGTGAGCCATTAGACCACAATCGATGAGTCAATAGTCCACAGAAATTTCGTGTGGAATTTTGACCCACCTGGGTGGGTTATAAATCTACAAATCAATTGTGAACTTATAACCCACCCATGTGGGTCAAAAGTCCATTGTGGACTTATGACTCTGCGCCGGAAAATACAATGTTTGGTAATACACATTTCTGTTTAATTAACACGTCACCACAAAACAAGTCAAACTTTTGACATTTGACACGATAGAGCATTCAAGTTTTGAAAAATAAAATGTTACTACAGATTTCTTGCGTTCATTTGTTACTTTTGTCGGAGCTCACAAGCTTCCTCAGCAAGCTCGATCGATTTCCGTATGTATGTGCTGCAAACTTTTGCTAGTATTTCTCCTTTTCGATTTTCTGTGGTAAGTATCATTTCAATGATAAAGAGGTTAATTCTTTCAGTTCTGCTGTATTGTGACAGATACATTCATTGAACAAACGGATAATAATATTAGGTTAGGTTAGGTTGAAGTAGCTGCCAGCTGTTGCCAGCACATGTAGACCAGTGATAGGTCCATTGTGGTACCACATGGATCTGAAGAGATCTCGAAAAGGTAATCTCGTTGAACCAACTTGAGCTTTTTATAAAGCGAAGGTTGTTTCTGATATCTGTATTTATCAGATCGCCTAAGTCGCTAAAGTAGAAGATTCACCACTCTCGGAAATTATATTCAACGTCTACATCGATTTACTGATTTGTCAGCTTGCTAGTCCCAGATTTGACTTAGATTTTATAGACGTTTATGCAAACAACATCTACACACTAGTTTCTGGTCAAACAACATTTAGAAACAACGGACACTGCAATCCACCAATGGGCACAAGAAAGAGGCGCTTCTGTTTCACCAAAAGAAATCGAAGGTATCCACATTTGCAGAAAAAGAAAATGCGTGTGTTCTTCCCTGACCCTGCGTAACGTTACAATTCCACTTAAAAGAGAATTAAAAATACTCGGTTTATTTTTTTCTGGAAATCTGAAGTGGAATTCACAAATGAAAAAATGTATTAATCAACTTAAATTACGCAACAATGCGTTCAAAATGGTTTGTTCTAAACAGAAAGGTCCCCATATTGAGACGGCCATCCGACTAGGTAAGACCTTGGTAGAAGGCTCCCTCCGACATGGCTTGACAACCTTCATGTGGACTACCAAGAAGAACCTCGAAAGCATCAACGTTGCGATAAACCAATGCTTTTGCACGGCAACAGGTGTCCTAAAAACATCCCCAATCATAGCACTACGAATAGAAGGTGGTTATCTCTCCTTTGAACACCTTGTAAGGAAAAAATCAGTAATCACAAGACAACTAAGGAAGCACTTAGTATGAGAAAATCTCGGAAGTGCACCACGTCGAACATGACGTCTTTACTATCAGCTGCAGGAATTCAAAGCACTACACAATGAGATGATCGCTGGAACTAAAGCGGATCGAATCTTCTATACGGATGGGTCTTTCAAAGATTCCAACTCGTCATACGCAGTAGTGGAATAATATGCAGCAAACAAACTAAAATAATCCACCAAGGACTGCTGCCTGAACGGACCGGAAGTTATATCTCGGAACTAATAGCAATCCAGAAATGTATATCCTTCACCAATAGTCTACCTGGAAAGAAACTGATAATCACAGACAATCTCAGTATACTAGAAGGCCGTAGAAGTGAGTTAAGCAAATGTCCGTCCTTGAAAAACATCGGAAGTGTCCTGAACTCCTCTAAAAACATCTTTTTGGCATGGGTACGCGGGCACGTTGGCATCAAGGCCAATGAAGATGCTGACTCCGCAGCGAAAGAAACGTTTACACTTCCACTTATAGCAGAAATTTCAAATTCCACTTGGATAATCCAGAAAACCTATGCAGCACTTCTAGATGATGAGATAGCTTCCTCATGGAAAAATAGCCAAACTTTTTTGCGCACATCAGACCCACCATATATGTACGTACTCTATACAATACAATCCTAACCAGGGAAAACTGCATCAAGCTTCTATGCATGAGGCTGGGGAAAACGCTTCAGAAATTTTGTGATATCTATATATTAATACGTGAACATCGAAACTTTAGATACCATTTACGACGATTCTACTGAACCGATTTTCATAAATTATATACCGTTAGAAAGGTCTTTCTTTGCAGATTTGCAGAATGATTGTTATTTTAAGGTCGGATAAGTAATAAAGGTAATAATCGCAATGGAAAGTCAAGTCAACACATAGGCAATTATACATACAAAAGACACACGTACAGTATAAAGCCACCACTCTCATGAGAAGGGAAAAACAACAACAATAACACAGTAGGCGTTGACGATCGGCGATTTTTCTCCTGTTTTGTGTGTACACAAGAGAGGATGACTGGAAAAGAAAAATCCTGCGCAAGTTTGTCGCTTTTGATTTGAAACGGAAAGTTGCGCAGAGAGAGCATCGAAAATTGTGCTCTCTTTTATTGACTGGAAAATGACACTTACGAATCGGGTGAACTTTCTCGATTTCCTTTCAGATTTTATCCTATCGATTTTTACTTACACGTACACCTACCTGTTTAACTTGGAAAAAATCGAACTCCGATGAACAAACCACTTTATTGGTGCACACCCCTTTTTGTGACAACATTTAAGTACTTCTTGCAATAATTGTATGTGTAATTAAAAACGGTTCAAAAAATAAATACATGGGAACACATTTATGTACATAAAAAGAAACATGTTACTTTAATTTTTTCAAAGTTTCAAATTCATATTTTCGAGTCAAGCTCATATCAGCAAAACATTCTTTCTTATTTTCAACGCCATAAGTGAGACGTAAACAGTTTCAAAAAACGTGTCATTACCATGTTCACTGAAAAAAATAATAATCCATACTTCACGCATTTTCTCTACACTCAGTTTTCGCACTTGGCAACATACACTCTATATCTTTTCAATGAATTTAGCCAAATCCCATTCAAGGATCTCTTCAGTAGGCGTTGACGATCGTCGATTTTTCTCCTGTTTTGTGCGTTCAATCCTGGGCAAGATTTTCGCTTTTAATTTGAAACGGACTATAAGAACACGCACAGAAGGAGAATCTACTATATAAAACTAAGTTGATATTTTGTGTGTTTACTTATAACTCACGTAATTTTCAACCAATTTACTTTGTTTTTCTTTTAAACTATTCAGAAAAAACAATGAGAAGGACATAGGCCCTTCTTTTTTCCAATTTTTACTCCAGAAGGGGAGATACAGGGTGTTTAAGTTTGTATGGAGTCAACTAATTAAATAGGAATTAAGAATTGAAATTTGGTAGGTAAATTCTACAATAAAAATAAAGAAACACATGTTTCACCGTTTTTGAAAATTATATCCACGGGCCAAGCTACAGGGTGTTAAAGTTTGCAAATTTATAGTATGTGATCGTGTATTGTTTTTGTTTTGCCGAGTTGCGCAAGGGTAGTTTTTTCGTTTATTTTTCTTTGATCGTATTCTTGCTTCTATGGATACACTACGTAGTTTATTTACTGTGCATTCGCAGTTCATAGTAATTCGAAGGGGGACGGATGTGTACGATGATTTGGTTGGATGGATCTTTCAGTATCTGTGGAACTTCTGTTCAAAAATTTAATATTGGAATGGTGACACTTTTTGCTAGGGACAGACGAGTAAGTCCTGACTTACTCATCATCACCGAGCCTAAACGACTAACGCTAGAAAGTTGAAATTTGGATAGTAGTTTCCTTTTGTAGCGTAAAGAACCATTGTGCAAGCACTTTTTCGAATTTTTGCTCCAAAGGGGAAATGCAGGGTGTTCCAGTTTGTATGGAAAAACAAATTTAAATTGGAATGAAGAATTGAAATTTGGTAGGTAAATTCTGCAACAAAAATAAAGAAACACTTAGTTCACCGTTTTTCAAAATTGTAACCACGGGCCAAGATACAGAGTTTTCATTTATTTTACTTTGGTCGTATTCTTGCTTCTATGGATACACTACGTAGTTTACAATGCATTTGCAGTTCATAGTAATTTAAAGGGGAACGGGTGTGTGTATGATTTGGTTGGATGGATCTTTAAGTATCTATGAGACTACTGAACCGATTTCAAAAATTCAATACTGAAAGGGTGACACTTTTTGCTATCTTTTACCTTTGAAAGTTCAATAAAAACAGACGATTTATAACGACTAAGAATAAACCTTAGTATGTATTTAACGCGTGCGAAGCCGCGGGGGCCTGCTAGTCTGTCATAAAACTAAAACTACTATTCCCTTTATTGCTCTTCTTTTCTTCGTTCTCTTTAGAGTAGAATTTAAACTTTTTTGAACGGGCAGGGTGTATTAAGTTTGTTCAAATGGTTTTATGACATCACCAAAATTTCTAATGTACAACTCTGTAGATAGTCCAGGAACATGTTTATTTAATGATTTCATTGTGGTGCCTTCATTGCAAATCTTCTATTAATAAGTGAACATCGAACATTTTGGTACCTTTTACGTCGGTTCAGTCAAATTGTGGTACCTTTTGTAAGTATTTATTATGAAAGGAAGGGAATGAAACTTATATCATTTGAAAGGCAATGTGCCATAGATTTGCACAAAAAAACATGTGTGTATGTTGCCGTTAACCATTTCAGATTTTATTTTGATTAAAAAAATATGAAATCCGATTGCAGATTTGTAATCAGCGGCCCTAAAAATCTTGGTAAATCAATTTTTAAAAATGTTTGATAAATAGAAAAATATATGCCGCAATTTCACACAGGATTTCCCCATACAAAAAACTTTAGCAAATTAAATGAAAGCATCTTGATCAGCCTGCACGAGAGAATACTACAAAAAATATTGACATAAAAAACCAGAGAAAAATCGCATACACCATCACTTTAATGTTAACATGGCCCATGTTAGAATAAGGGACAAAATAAGGAATCATGAACGCAAAGCAATATTCCTTATAAAAAACAATCCTCGCATGCTAAGGTATAAACTGCATTAGAATAAGCCTTATATACGCCTTATGCTTCTTGCTGTGTTCTCTCCGCGCGCCGATCGTCAACACCTACTGATCTGATGATCAGTTCCTTGAATAGGATCGGGCGATATGTTGTGAAATTTATTGAAAAGATAAGAAGTGTCTGTTGCCAAATGTGAAACCCGAGGGTAGAGAAAATGCGTGAAATATGGATTATTATTTTTTTCAGTGAACATGGTAATGACAATTTGAGACAATTTCATTGAACATGTTTACTTCTCAGTTATGGCGTTGAAAAAAAGAAAGAATGATTTGCTCATAGGAATTTGACTCAAAAAAATGTCTATGGAAATTTAAAAAAATTAAAGCAATGTGTTTATTTTTGTCTAAATATGTACATATAACTTTGTGGTCCAATTGAACCCTTTTTTATTACACATACAGAAATCATTTAAATTTTGTCAAAGAAGTTTTATTACTCATCATTGCGAATATTAATTTTCATAACCAATTGGATGAAAAACGGAAAAAATTTGGAAAAAAGGGGTTTCCAAGTCAAGCAGGTATGTAGGTGATAGGACGTGTAAGTAAAAATCGATAGGATAAAATATAAAAGGAAATAGGGAAAGTTCAGCCGTTTCAAAAATGCCACTTTCCAGGCAGCAAATGAGAGCAAATATTTCGAAACAATTCCCAATTGTTCCTGCATTTGCAATAGCAATTAATAAATCTCAGGGACAAACATTTGAAAGAGTTGGGATTTTATTAAGGCAACCAGTTTTTATGGATAGACAGTTAGTTATATGTTGCATCAAGTAGAGTTCGATTTTTCGATGATTTGACATTTTATGTTTCTTAACATAGTGAACAAAGTCATTTAGCGAAAGATGAAAGACTATTTACGAAAAGTATATGTAGTTTATGAGGTTTTGAATCGTTAAATCCATTTCATAACTGTTCATTTCATTCAAATGGAATTATCATTTATTTTTATTCAATTGTTATATTATATATTTTGACCAAATTTTTGCATTTGCATGCAAATAAATTCCAATTAATTATGTGAAAAACAAATTGAATTTCATTACAATTGGTCGAATTACGACCGCAGGTGATACTAGTATATATAAACATTTGAACGGATCATGGTTTTGGTGTTTACTATAGAGGTCTTGAAAAGTTGCATTAAAATTTTTTGAAAGTTGCGTCATAAGGACCTCTGCAATAGGTAGTATTTCTTCGAAATCCACCTAAAAAGAAATTGTGTTTACTCATTGCGTGGTGTGAATAAAAACTGAGGGAAAACTCCGAGTAAAACCTCTTGAGGGAAGCGTTTTTCTAAAAGTTCGGTTTGAATAAAAATTTTCCTCACCTAGGTTTGTCCGCTCAAGTTGAAGTTGTAGAAATTGAGTGTACAACTGTCAAATTCAATTGTTAAGATGCTTATGATTTGCCGCCAAAAGTAAAATAAAAATTAATCCCTGGATAAAATTGGAGTATTTTGACAAAATATTGTTCTCCCATGCCAAATCTCTTTATTTCTTTGATTTCGTCTATGTAATCCACGTCTGAAAAATGACTTTCCATATTTTATATATGAAAAAGTACCTCCCAAGCACCCTCAACTTTTTCGAGTGTTCCCTCAATAAAATGCGATTTTATTCACACCAAAATCGAGGGAACCCTCAAATGTAAAAAGGTGTGAGTGGAGTGTTTTCGTTGAGTATAACGAAAAATATTTTTATTCGCATCAAATGGAGTGTTCCCTCTGAAAACTTGAGGGAACACTCACACTCCGTTTTTATTCACACCACCCATTGTATGTGAAACTAAAAAATTGTTTCCAAAAATTTCTCAATCACATACAACTTTTTTCAAGAAAATCATGAATGAAGGTGTACAACAAAAAATATACACAAACCAGAAGCCAGAATAATAAAGAATTACACTGAGGAACAATTTAAAAAAAAATTTCTGTTGAGTTAAATTTTTTAGCTGTTTTACAGTTAAATAGATACGCTGATTACAAAACTGTACTTAGTTTTGTTCTATCACGTTAAGTTTTTTCGCTACAGAGATGTTGAGTTTCGATCCATATATTTATAATATCTATTATAGTGAATTAGTGAAGTGGAGTCCGAGTTCTCGTCGGCATACAGGGAGTAAGCAGAGTTTAGTTTTTATTTACATATATACTTATTCCCTTTCCTTTAGGCTTTAGATCATGTCTGCCTCTACTATTTCGCCTCGCAAGTGCTTAAATAGTCCTGATTCATTTTGTTATATACGTGTCAGTTTCACCATTCCCAGTCAAAGAAAAAACATCAGCGCACAAATGGATAATCTGTGTTGACCTTAAAATGGTATGCTTCCTTCTTGGCCAGCAACGAGGATATACCAAGTATCCCTGTTTGTTGTGTATGTGGGGCAGCAGAGCTCGTGAGAAGCATTGGCTACAGTCGAATTGGCCGCCAAGATCTGAACTCAAACCTGGTAATCCAAACATTCTACATCAGCCGCTTGTTGCCAGAAACAGTATTATATTTCCACCTCTTCGTATAAAACTGGGCCTCATGAAGCGGTTTGTTAAAGCTTTGCCAACTGAAGGAGACTGTTTCAAGTACCTCATTTCAGCATTTCCTCGCCTGTCTTTTGAAAAGATAAAGTCAGGTGTGTTTGACGGTCCACAGATTCGGCAGCTCATTAAAGATGAACATTTTATTGGGACAATGACAGAACTTCAAAAGAACGCTTGGTTGGCATTCAAAAACGATGTCAAAAACTTTCTTGGGCTTCAAAATGCTTGGTTGCAACATGAGCATCTAGATTCATTTTCTGTATAGCCATCTTGCTGACTTCCCGCAAAATCTAGGTGCAGTCAGTGATGAGCAGGGTGAGCAATTCCACCAAGATCTTAAGATCATGGAGGCACGATACCAAGGTAGATGAGATGTACATATGTTCGCTGACTACTGTTGGAGCATCAGGCCACAGAATGAACACTCCAGGAAAAGCTATTAACGAACATTTTTACCTTGATATATATGTTTGCCGTTTGGTTAAAGAAGTGTACAACTTTTATGAATAAAATTATTTTCTTTGAACATTTTGTTTGGTAATTGTTTCCTTAATGAAAATATGATATCCGGTAGCTTAAAACGGTGACGTGATAGACAAAAACTGTGATCATTTTCGCATTCAGACGCCAAAAATAAGTCAAAAAAAGTGTCAGGTCTAAGTCAACGAAATGTGTGTTTCCCTGTGTTATGTTTCGTCTGCTATTACTCCTTTCGCCGATCCGTTGCCGTCTTCATACACATAAAGTGGTTGCTGGCTACGGCAAAGAAAATTCTTTCGACGATAAACATACAATCCGAAAAAAAGGGGGGGGGGGAAACAAATATGAATGCATCCCTCAAGCGATAAATCTGAATATGCGCCAGAGTTGCCAATGAACATCTGAAAATTGTCATTATTTTGTAAAGACGACTGTCGGAACCCCAACGAACAGACTGAAAGTGCATTGTTATCCAGTTCTGACCTACATATGCTTAAAATTTCAAGTCTCTAGCTCATCGGGAAGTTAGTTTAAAATCAATTGCAAGATTTTTACCGAACAGACAGACACCAACCTGTGGCTAACGCAACGAATGCCTTTCGAATAACGTGAGTAGCGGGCAATTAAAAGCTAAGAGAGATGCGGAAGGGCATGTGTATTATCTGTTAACTTTCTAGCCTGAGTTTTTTTTACATGCAGTAAGTTTTAGAAAAGCACTTTTGGCCAGCTAGATCGGTCAAATACCCCTCTGTGCGTCGGTTACTACATGCGTAACTCATCAATTTCGAGTTCAATGCATTCAATTTTAGTGAACACGGCTTTCAACCAACACATTGGAGATCGTTGCCCACAGCGCTGCTCAACAAATGAACATACGAACTCTCGTAGCTCGTTAGACATGGTTTTGCATTGGATTGAGAAATGATTTTATGATGTGCTGCCCATTATCTTTTAGACTCGTTGCTCAATTATTTGAATTTTTAGTTGGTGTGAGTTGCAACTATGACATGTCTGTCGTCTGTTGGTGGATGTGTTTCATAATTCCATTAAGAATCTTATAAAATTCGATTATTTTAGTTTGTGTGTTGTGTTGACTAAAAATTGAATTCATCGACGAGCAGTGTCTTGTACCAAAAATAACGAATTTATGTAGCGTGTTGCACTGGTCTTCCGATTCCCCATTCAAAATTTGTTCCACTTCGTTTACGTTTAATGTTTAACTCGATATTCCACGAGTATTGGAATCACATTCCCATAAAGTGAGCTACATTCTCCTCCTCGTTCAGATTGCATAATGAACATTTTCTCTCCTGTCCTCTTCGGAATTTGTTTGCAGTAAGTCCAGCCAACTCTGTTATGATTTTAAATGTCCATGAATTTTGAGAATTTTTGAAGGTTTAATTATGAATATAGTCCGTGTGTGATATTTTTTGCGTCGCCCAAATTTTTCCGAATCTGCTCAGCTCTCAAAGATTCTAATGTAGCTATTGTGTGCCTGCATTAACACCGATTATTTGCCATTTGTTGAACCTGTGGATTTTCCGCTCTATTACTTTCTTCGATAGCAGGTAGGGCCCCCGATCTGATTCATATCGGAAGATTGTCTTCTTGATGAATTCCATGTGAAGTTTAAGTGTCGAGAGATGTAAGTCAGGAATTCTTGTTTCTAAGTTTGGCGTATAGTTTGTCATGAAGTCCGGCAATGTACAGTCAAACCCGGATATAATCACATCGCTTATTAGCACAAATCGCTTTAAGTCACAATTATATCCAGCCAGTTGCCTTATTTATAATTGGTACTGGTAAAAAACCTTTTATAGGCACATCGCTTAATGGCACAAACTGCTTCAAATCACACAAAACCTATTCTAAAACAAAAAAAATCCACTCATTTTTGTCCGCTTATAGTCACATGCACACATTTGACGAGAGAGAATTTCTGACAAATGCAAATTATCCCTCCGCAGATTGTTATTGTATGTGTGCTACTTGCTGGGCTTTATTCCTTTGGGCCGTATGCATAAAACTTAAGTATATACTAGTAGTAAAAGGTCCTAGTAAATACTAGTTCTTCTAGTAGAAGCTAATATTTGAAGTATTTACTAGATTTGATATGCATAAAAAGTAGTTTTGACTTGCTAGCAAATACTTCTCGTAAATACTGGATTCATTCAAGTAAATACTACCAGTTCATCCAAAATTGCTAGTATGTACTACGTATTGCTTTAAAACTCTTGGCAAACGTTCGATTTCAAATTTTATTAGCCGGTATATTTACGTTTCTGTAATTTTTGTACTGGAAACAATCTTTTAAGGCAACCCTTTTAAAGTTACAAGTTTGTAATAGTCGTGACAAATATTGACGCTTCAGTCAAAATTGAAATGAAGTTCGTGTTAATTTTTAAAATGCTCTATTAAAAAGATAAAATCTGAACCGAACTATGAGCTTGCAGTTAAAATCCATGTTGCGCTGACGGGCCATGGGACAAATCGGGAAAATACTTAATAACATTATAATAGATGTTCATGTTCTTCACCTCCTAGCTAATTAACGCATTCTCCATGGCAGTTCAGTCGAAAGCTCGCGGCTACCGTATTTACCAAGTCCATCACATTTTGCTCTGATCTGCTCTTCATATGTTATAGGAAAGAAATGTCTTATGTTTTTAAATTGTGCAACAGAATAAACGGTTGGCATCGTTCCTTTTCGAAGTTTGAAAAACTTATCTACCTATCAGCCTCTCGACCTTTGAATTCTCTGCCTGATATAGTGCAGCCTTCCAACCACTTCAAACTCCACCGCCCTGCTTCCAGTTCTCGAGATTTTAATGGAGGGTCGGGACCTAATATCCGACGACGAATTTTTCTCCCGCAGGAGCTCAATATCTGCTCTGCTTTCTTTTTTGTTTAGTATAAAGCACTCGGCGCAATTTTGTAGGACTGGTAAGATCAGCATTCTGTAGATCTAGAGCAACTTTTAGAGCTTTTTTACTACGACTACTACAATGTTGTAGTTGTCAATAGTGAAGCTCAGTCCTATTCCGTAGACTAATCCTGTTTAATCTGTTGACAACATATACTGGGTTTTGACCTCATTCACTTCAAGACCAACTCTTTTCGGTTCATCTTCAAATGCCATGAATGTCGAAATTAACACGTACAAATATGGCTAGTTCAATAAATGAAGCGATGGAATAATTTGGGATTATCAGAAATTTACGAATAAAACTGCAAAATTTCGTATTTAACATAGAAAAGTATTTGCTAGCAAATTTTCAAGTTGCTATTCACCAACTTGAAAAAAATCCAGTAAATACTACAAAAATAAGTACTTTCCAATTTTGTATGCATACGAAAAAAAGTATTTACTAGTGAAATTCATCCAAAACTAGTAAATACTATGTCGCCTAGTAAATGTTTGTTCTCCAGCATTTACTTACTTTTTATGCATACGAAAATCAAGCATTTACTTAAAAATTGTCTAGTAGAAGCATTTACTAGCTTTTATGCATACGCCCCTTTGTGTATGTGCGAGCTTATACTTAAAGTTTAATCAATACTTTTCTCTTTTACTAATTGTGTTGTAACACCTAACTGATTTTTGCCAGAACGGATAAAGTCACAACCCGCTTAAAGTCATATTTTTTTCTTGCCTACATGATGTGACATTATCCGGGTTGGACTGTATCTCTGAATCTTATCCATATCATCAAAGCTATCAAATCCCCATACTTGCGCGGTAAAGCAAATTATGGCCTGAGTCACGGCTCTGAAGATTTTGAATTTAGCTGAAAGGTTGATGTTCTTTTTAGCAATGAAATAGTTCCACGCACTATTCAAACTGGATTTAGCAATGTCTTTTCGTTCTTTTAAATGTCCATTTAATGATAATCTAGGTGTCATTATTAGTCCTTGGTATTTGTATTTGCTTACCACTTCATTGGCCCTTCTTCTCGATCTCCAAAATATCATTATTTTGGACATTTCTGCATCAGAGATAAGTAATTACTAGATACCAAACTTTCCAGTCTACTTTCCAGTGCCTTCAAGCTGCCTTTCCAATAAAACCTGTAAAATCACTCATTCTGTCTCATTTTCTTTACAAATATGCGTGTTTTGCCGGTTTCCACCACGAATTTGCCGGTTTCCACCACGATTTTGCCGGTTTCCACCTCAATTTGACGATTTATTGAAAATTTTGAAGGAGCTGTTCAATCACAATCGTCTTTTTTTAAATATTTGAATTTAACGGCAACTTTAAGAAATATAAAGATATATATGAATTTTTGTCAATTATTATGTTTTTACAACGGATAATTTAATAAAGTTAGCAGTATTTTCAAATATGTAAACTATATTTGAATTGCAGAACCTATTCAAAGCATATAATTTTGTTCATGCAGAAACGCTTTTGTTTTCATTTTAGTTTCTTTTCTTCATATTTAATAGTATAAACGTTGGAAACAATACTATGTGTTTTTCATGTTTACAAGCAATTTCTGACAATAAATTGTTTTCATACTTTTTCTTGACCTCGCAATGTTATTTTTCAATCAGAGTTATCATACAAAAAGCATTATAAAGCATTTATATACAATCAAATTGACTACTATTGCTAAATTGTTAAAATGTAATAATTACTATAAAATCGCAGACTGGAATATTAAATTCGTCGACTGGAATATTAATTCTATACAAATTCTCATACTCTACGAACATGAACAGCTGTTTTTTTGGTTTAATCTCGTAGGGGGAAATTGAAATGTCACAATATTTAGCCATCGAATATTAAAATTTATTAATTTGCGAATTTTGTGAAATCAGGAGTCTAAATTGACTAATTTTGTATACGGAAAAATTATGTCTTAATTTAAAAGGGATGCAATTGCATAAATAGCCCAAAATTTGAACTCGTGTAAGAGTTTTGGAGAAAACAAAAATATTCAATTTGAATGGTTTTTGCACTGCTAAACCAAACAAATGTCAAAATGGGAGAAATCCACCGCGAAATTTTTAAAGGGACGAAAATTGTTGTTGCGTTTTTCTCACACGAATTCACAGACACGAGATTTTGACAAGCAAAAGCAAGATGGCGTTACAACAAAAACAATGTAAACAAATGGGTGTCGCGGGGCTAGAAGGACGGAAGTTGAATATCTCTTTAGCCGTATTTTATTATCGCCGATGATCCATATAGATCATTGATTTGTATGCATTACAACAACAACACAGGATCCTGCTATTGATCAAGATCAATTTTCCTGATCTAAAAATTAGTTTTAGTTCGAACAAGTAGATGTCATTTGCTATCCTTAATTTGGGAAGCACTGATGTATTAACGACAAAAGCTCTCGTTAGAACAAAAGAGAGGTGTAGCAACCATCTCTTTTGTTCCTCTGTTAAAAAACTGACAATTGACAGCTGACTTCAATTTTTGTTAAGCAAAGGCTGAAACCTTCCACAGTTAAGGCGCAAAATGATCTAAGTTGTTTTATTATCCTGTGAAGATCCAGATCCAGATCCGAGAATAATAAAACACGGCTATAGTTGGGCTAGCTTATTAGACAACCAGCTGGGGTTGAGCCTTTTCTTTTCTTTGGTAAGAGGACAGGATTTTCCAAAGCCTTTTTTTAGAGGGGATGGGTTAGAAGAGTTACTTCTTCGTCGACCTGAGGATCCTGGCTTTTGGTCTGGTTGGCAGATATTTTTTCAGGGCCACTTTTAGCTTTACGTCGTCCCATGGCATCACTATATTCTGGAATTCTTCATTGAGCCAATTGAGAGTACTCATACTGGCAGGTCAATATCCGCAGGTCAATATACGACGTACGACTTCGTCATCGGAAACCGCTCTAATTAGACATCTCACACTTTGCGAGGCCTTTTTGAAGATTTATCATTGTTTTCCGAAATAACATTCTGCACACGAAGATTCGTAAACTACTCCCGTGGAGAAACAAGCCAGACAGCCAACTCTACTTACTTAATTTACCCTATCTGCTTAAGCCAGAAGTACCATCCTAATCCTAGCACTCGCGATTCCTTGGTCTTTACAACGCACGTTCGGTCCACTTGGTCGTCTCGAATCTAAGGGCTGTGATTTGATAGAATTCTCTTATTTGGAACATTGTTATCCATTTTATCATTGAAGGAAGACTTCCCACAGAACATCTTAAAGAAGCAACATTAGCAGAAGCTTGTTAAATCCTACCAAAATAATAAATGAACGCACGAAATATGTAGTATCATTTTATTTTTCAAAACTTAAATGTTCTATTGTGTAAAATGTCAAAAGCTTGACTTGTTTTGTGGTGACGTGTTAATTAACCACAAATGTGTATCATCAAACAGTTTATTTTCCGTAGGCTTTTTTTTCACATTGTATTTACCTTGAGGGAACAAAAAAGGAGTGGGAGCAAAAAGCTATATTTCAATAAAGTCATTCTTTAAGTAAGTGACTGCGAGTGACGCGGCCGACCAATGGAACCCACAATTTAAAAAAATTCCACAATAAAACGAAGCCTTCGGTATTTCTGTGCCGCCACTTCTAATACAAACACCAGCAGGGCAAGACACATCAAAAGACCGTATAATTGAAAGGCTCCCATCATTTCTCGTATTCCCAATGCACATGCCCCCTTCTCCACGAAATTTTTTGACGTTTCCACATTTACAAAGTCTTCATGAAATTTTTTAACCAAACCGGCAGCATTAAGTTGTGGCAGCCTTGCGTTTAAGTTCGTTATATGATTCGAAAACTTTGGCAAGTAAACGCATGCCAAGTTCTGGAAAACTTTCTCATTTATGAGCACATACTGACGCAGTCGATCCCAATTTATCCCGATATATTCCTCAAGAATAAAAAATCCAATCTTTCCAGGGAGTACTTCTAGGATTTCTGAAAATGAAGTCTCCGTGGTATTGACGACTATCAAGCTTGACTTGATCTGCTCTGGAACATCCAAATACGAGTTACTCTCTGCGTCGATTAGAAACTTGTAACCAAGGCCGATGGCTTCATCCATAGTTTTGGGTATGGGTTTACTACGACCGCTGCTTAGAAAATTGAACACCGAACCTTCGTAAGCGCTGTGGACCATAAAGAAGTTGAATAGGTAGATGACCATAAACATTGGAGTGTGGTAGTTATCTGCAGGTAGAACTCTGTTGGCATACTTTTTATATATTAGTCTACAGAGGTATCGCCCGAAAAAGAAAACGACGATGATGATCCAAGTGTACAAGTCGAACGGGATAAGTAGTAACTCCAGAGCAGTGTACATACTGGGCGGTCTTAGGAAAATACGCATACTAGACATGTAGTAGGAATCGGATTGAGATGTCTCATTCAGAAGTTTGAAGGAGCATCTAAGGTTTCCGATGGCCATATCGGCCTTATACTCCCGGAGCTGCAAGACAAGGGGTTACTATGAAAGAATATATGAAAGACAGTTTAAAACTCACAGTTTCGGACACGTTGGCGATGTATGTTCTCTGGTTAGGCAACGAGATAATATCTAGAGTAAAGTTTGACGTCCTTCCTAGAAGCTTCAAAACCTCTCCATCCAATCCAGAAATATGCTCGATGTGACCCTGTTTTGTGTGATTGAGCATGATGAATGGAACTTTATGCGAGACGATAACTCGAAGTGGACATTTCCATAAATTATTCATTTTCCTATGAAGTAGAATTTGTTCGTATTTCAGCGGTTTCGTATGAATTTTCATCATAACAGGACGGGTACTTCCGCAACCTTCCGCAGTATATGGGAAGTAGGTATACAGGTTAACAATGCCATTCAAATCCTCGACAAAGAAGTTTACAAAGACGAGATGATATTTCCAGCAGAAGGCCGTCATTTTACTAACTTCTGACAATGGGTCCTTTATCTTTGGCGGTAGGATGACAAAGCTGAATGTGAATTTGTTTGAAACTACAAATGCTGTTCGCTCCGCGTCAACAAGACTCCTACAAATGCTTGTGAACAGGATATTAAAATAAAAATAGCGTGTTGGGCTTACCTTAGATTTTGAACTGAATCGACAAAGTAAAGTCTCAAGAAAACTTGGTAGTGTATGTTAACGCCGGGGTACAGATCAATTGGGGCTAGTTTGTTTCGTGAGAGCATGATGGTGATGATATCAGAAAAGACTTGCTCGGTTTTTTGATTTGAGGCACGCATGGTAACACGTAGTGTCCACTGCACTGGATAATGCTGAAAGATGAGTTCATCTAACAGATCATTTATTTGATGTTGTTTGGTGATTGATTTGCCCAGATGTTGCCAAAGAGCAGCTTCACCAAGACCCAAGGTATGTAGGATAAGGAGCAGAATGCTGTAGACTTTCGTAGACTGCATTGTGATGCAAACTGGCTTGTCAGTTGGATTGCAATGCATTCGATATGTTAAAGTACATTTGTGAGGACATTATTTAAAATTAATGGTTGGAGAGGTTTGGATTTCAATTACAGTCAGATTGTTATCGGCTGGCGTTCGTGGCATATAGCTGGAATCATTATATTAACACTTTGTCTGCCAACCATTTTAACGGTTTGAGTCACGCCAGCAAAACCTTTTCTTTGTAATGTTCGTAGTGTCTAAAAGGTATTTCCCAACCACTCATTCTGGCCCTCTGACACTACGAAAATTACCGATCTAATCGATTTCTTCATTATAAAATGAATACCCGCCCGTTTCGTAAAAGTTGTCCAAAGCTTAGACCTTTCATCTGACCATTCTTCAGTCATTCTGACGATGAGCAAAACCCTAAGTAAAAAGCAAGAGCTAGTGAAACTAACTGGCAGAAATACTAACTGGGAAGGCTTCAGGAATAAAATCGACCAGAACATTGAACTAAGAGTGCTACTTAAGATGCCCTATGAATTTGAAGTTGATGTCTAAATCGTGCACTGCCCTGCGTGAAATTATTCTCCTCACGAAAGAAAAAAGACCAGAAATGGCGGCCTTAAATATTCACCGGAAATAAGAAAAATTATAATGGAAAAATACAAGCGCGTAAGAAACGTCAACAAAGTCGTGCCCCTTAGCATAAAGCCCACTTAAATCACATGTACTGAAACTGAAACAGACTATAAGCAATTTTAAGAATCGTGCAATAGGTACTTACCTCGAAAGCTTAACAGCGGAAAAAGAATTCAATTATTATTTTTGGATAGCTGTATAAGGCACCAAAAACCCCTACAACGCAAATCAAGAAAAGTGATTACGAATGGGCAAAGGGAGACAAAGAAAAAGCGGACTTTTTCGGCGCCCATCTGGAAGAAACATTCAACGGCGTTGGATTTGACAGGCAGTAGTAGAAGTTGAATAGTTACTTTATTGGTACAGCCGAAAAAGAGAGTCTTAAAAGGTTAAGTTAGTTTTTCCCCCAACAGGATCTTCTGATTGCATTTAGTATAGGAATAGGGCAGCTTCCAATGAAATGTTGAACGTCTTCTTTAGTTCTTTGATTACACAGAGTACAATCCGTATTCTGGCTGGTTCTGTATGACATGTCATTTCAGCTTAAAAGTTCACCCCTGGCTTTAAATATTGTTGAGATTACACCCAAGTTGTTGCGGTCATGGAAATAGTTTCCTTTTTCACATAGGTCAACACGACCTATATATATTATGTTTATATGTATTTCTTGTTTGGCTTTCTGTCTTGAAAGCGTCACGCTTGCGTTGCTCGATCTTTAATAATAGCTCCTGTAGAGCACTCCCCAAGGTTACTTTATTCTCCAAATAAAGGGGAGTATTGTGTTCGTGTCCCAGCCTCACCCATTTGCGAGAGAATTGAAGGCTTCTACTTTTCAGGTGCCTAGCAATAATGAATGTTTGGAAGACGATGACTTGGATGTGCCGTAATTTTTAGAATATACAAGAAGTGTGACTGATACATAAAAAAATCACGCGTAATCTGTAAAGCCAATACTCTGCATTGTTCTTTCTAGTCGAAATCCACCATTTACATATTTCCTCTCGTTAAAATTGTTGCTTTTCAACATGTTTTTCGTTTTCGCAATGTTATGTGTGTCTTTTACATACCGTTTTTCGAAGTTGAATTTTCGTAGAAAAAAAAGAAGTTGAATTTATAACAATGTATTTTAACTTAACAATTTTATTTGGTTTTACTTTTGTACGTCTGTACATTCGTGAGGTTGAAAGAACAATGAACAATAAACTACATACATGACATTTGAAACAAAAATGACTTTTCACAACAATGCCCCCTGGAAGGGTCAGTAGTGCCAAAAAAACAATATATTTGATGAAATTACTTGATTGTCATGTAATATTCAAAAAAAGATGCAATAAATGCTTACAAAAAAAAGATACAAGATTGGAGTTGACGAACACATACACATACGCATAAAAGGACTGAGTTCAATGGCGCATGTTTCGTGGGCCTAGTTATGTAGTAAGTTTGAAATGCTGCTGTGAGAAGAGACTTAGTTACCAAAAGTATGTCCACTGTGCTACCACTGTGAGTTATAGGGTTTGAATCCAGGCTATTTCTTTTCTAACGTAGCAGTTTAGATCGGCCGTGCTGGCGGTGTTTAGGTCATTTAGCTCGTTCAGAATGTATTCGTTTAAGGTGAGTTTCCTGATGTTTGTAAGGGCGAAACAGTTGCAAAATAGATTCCATTTTAGTCGAACTTACGCTATCGTTCTCTTAGGTTCTATGACAGGCTAGATTAGCCTAGCTTTATACTGTCTGTACCTAGGGGGCTTTGTCGAGCTGTGGTCATAGCCGCACAATTCCCTGGCATATCGCTGTGACTTGGGACCCAACAGAGTGTTACATTGTACTGATTCGCGTTCTTCTTGACAAACACGCGACAGTGCCTTACTGCCCTGAATTTTTTTTCTATTAAATTCGAGGGCCGGCTTTAACTCTGTTACACATATGGTTAAACATTTACACCACGTTTTTTGTTGATTTAGGTTAGGTTAGGTTAGGTTCTAAGGGTGTACAGCCTCACTCGGAGCTCAAATGAGCCATTTTGTTTTCAGGTGTGGTGTGGGGTACCTTGTTTGACAATTCGCCACCTAGATCATTAAAGAAATGTCCTCCGAAGGTTGTCTGCCTGTTTCTGCTAAGGCTTGTGCACTCGCATTAGAGGTGGAATGTGTCCTCTTCTGCATCTACGTAAAGTAACCTGCAGATTCCGTCGAAAAGCGAGTAAGACTACGAACTACCTCCTTCAAAACTGTTGAGCACTGATCCTGGCTCTCTGGAAGCTTATGAGAAAGCGATGAAGAAACTTATCTAAATTCAGCTAATGTAAATACTGGAAATGTATGCAAAAAACTTCAAATGAATGCAAATGAATAGGAATGCAATTGAATGCAAAAGACTTCAAATGAATGGAAAAGAATGCGAGTGAATGCAAAAGAATGCAGATGAATGGAAATATTGACTGCCATTCATTGAATGCTCATTCAATGACTTCAAAATGAATGGTGATTGGAACTTATAAGTATAAAGTATAAGTATAAGTATAAAAATAAAGTCAATGAATGAATTCATTTTTCAGTAAAATCATAAGAGTTAAATTCTCAAATGAATGCATTCTTTTACAACTCTGATGTCTATGTTGTTTTCTTTTATGAAAGTGATAAGGTTGGTGCTGGCCAGCGTGATATGCCATTTAATCATGTTTCTGGCGTATCCGCCTTCCCCTTCTTGTATGTGAGAGGCCTCACCTTTACCATATTTTGGCCCACTCTTAATCTACAGCTCTTGGATCGAAGCATGGCCATTGTTTCGTGATTGAACATCACAATGGCATCCTGACCCGCTTCAGTGGGTGTTTCCATTTCAAGGACTTTCCAATCGGCACTTGGAAAATTCGGGTTGAGTTTTCTTAGAAACTGATCTAGCCTTTCCCTACACATGCGTGGACCTGGAATGAGGATCCTGAATTTTGGTCTGGTTGGCAGATCTTTTTTCAGGGCCACTTTTAGCTTTACGTCGTCCCATGGCATCACTATTTTTTGGAATTCTTCATTGAGCCATTTGAGAGCAAACTCATCCTGGCAGGCCAATATGCGGGAACTCTTGGTTCTCGTTAGCTGTCCAAAGAAAGCATTGGGCTAGATGACGGTTCATCTAGCGGCTACATGACCTGAGGTCTTTGGCTTTTTGCACGTTGCTGTCGGAAGGGTTTTAGAATCGTTGCGAGCTCTCCTCGAACCGCTCGCCACAGGTTCGTTTTAACCTGTCTGACGATTAGTCTTTCGGCGACAGGTTTGGTGGGTGGTCGGTTCAGCTGTCGTGCGGGGTGAGCTTTAGACGGGCCCGGTTTGGGCTTTTGGTGCTCATTCATCTTACTCTGACTGATCTTCTTTTAATTTTAGCTTCGAGTCTTATCAGAGGAATTGATTCCAGAGAATATTTGACCCTACACCGCGTCAAAGAACATAGTCAGAGCGAATAATCAAAATAAAATTCATTATATTTCGTTGATGTCTCGACCTTTTTCTTTTAAGTAAAGTATTCCGCTTGTCGTCTTTTCTTCAATTATTGTCCATCTGCTCAATGAATGTATCTGCCACCATACAGAATGAAACACATTATTGTTGAAATTATACTTCCTACAGAAGATCTGGAAGGAGGAATACTAGTAGAAGTTTCCGGCACACTCATATGGCTATCGAGCAAGCGTTTTGAAGAGGCTTATTAGCTCAGACCAAAATAATAAATTAACACAGAAAATATGTAGTTACACTTTATTTTTCAAAACTTAAATGTTCTATCGTGTAAAATGTCAAAATTTTTATTTACTTTGTGTTAATTAAACAGAAATGTGTATCATCAAACAGTTTATTTTCCATAGGCATTTATTCAATTTTTATTTACCTTGAGGGAACAAAACAGGAGTGGGAGCAAAAAGCTATATTTCAAAAAAGCCATTTTCTAAGTGACTGCAGAAGCGAGTGAAGCGGACGATCAATGGAACTAATATTTTAATCACAATTTAAAAAAGTTCCACAATAAAACGCAGCCGTCGGTATTTCTGTGCCGCTACTTCTAATACAAACACTAGCAGGGCAAGTCCCATCAAAAGAGCGTATAATTGAAAGGCTCCCATCATTTCTCGTATTCCCAGTGCACATGCCCCCTTCTCAACGAAATGTTTTGAAGTTTTCACACCAATAAAGTCTTCACGAAATTTTTTAACCAAACCGAATGCATTAAGTTCCGGCAGCCTTCTGTTTAAGTTCAATAAATGCTCCGAAAATTTTAGCAAGTAAACGCATGCCAAGTTTTGGAAAACTTTCTCATTTATGAGCACATACTGACGCAGTCGATCCCAATTTATCCCGATATATTCCTCAAGAATAAAAAATCCAATCTTTCCAGGGAGTACTTCTAGGATTTCTGAAAATGAAGTCTCCGTGGTATTGACGACTATCAAGCTTGACTTGATCTGCTCTGGAACATCCAAATACGAGTTACTCTCTGCGTCGATTAGAAACTTGTAACCAAAGCCGATGGCTTCATCCATGGTCTTGGGTATGGGCTTACTACGCCCGCTGCTTAGAAACTTGAACACCGAACCTTCGTAAGCACTATGGACCATAAAGAAGCTGAATAGATAGATGATCATAAACATTCGAGTGTGGTAGCCATCTGCAGACAGAACTCTGCTGGCATACTTTTTATATAAAAGTTTACACAGGTATCGCCCGAAAAAGAAAACGACGATGATGATCCAAGTGTACAAGTCGAACGGGATAAGTAGTAATTCCAAGGGAGTGTACATACTGGGCGGTCTTAGGAAAATACGCATACTAGACATGTAGTAGGAATCGGATTGAGATGTCTCATTCAGAAGTTTGAAGGAGCATCTGAGGTTTCCGATGGCCATATCGGCCTTACACTCCCGGAGCTGAAAGACAGGGCGTAACCATAAAATAATATTTGAAAGACAGGATAAAACTCACAGTTTCGGACATGTTGGCTATGTGTGTCCTCTGATTGGGCAACGAGATAATATCAAGTGTAAAGTTGAACATCTTTCCTAGAAGCTTCAAAACTTCTCCATCCAATCCAGAAATATGCTCGATGTGACCCTGTTTTGTGTGATTGAGCATGATGAATGGAACTTTATTCGAGACGATAACTCGAAGTGGACATTTCCATAAATTATTCATTTTCCTAGGAAGTAGAATTTGTTCGTATAACACCGGTTTCGTATCAAATTTCATCATAACAGGACGGGTACTTCCGCAACCTTCCGCAGTATATGGGAAGTAGGTAAAAAGGTTAACATTGCCATTTAAATCCTCGACAAAGAAGTTTACAAAGACGAGATGATATTTCCAGCAGAAGGCCGTCATTTTACTAACTTCTGACAGTGGGTCCTTCATCTTTGGTGGTAGAATGACAAAGCTGAATGTGTATTTGGCAGAATCTATAAATGCTGTTCGCTCGGCGTCAACAAGACTCCTACCAATGCATGTGAACAGAATAATACAAAAAAAAAAAAAAAAAACAGCGTGTCGGGCTTACCTTAGATTTTGAATTGAATCGACAAAGTAAAGTCTCAAGAAAACTTGGTAGTGTACGTTAACGCCGGAGTACAGATCAATCTGGGCTTGTTTGTTTCGTGAGAGCATGGTGTTGATGATATCAGAAAAGACGTGCTCGGTTGTTTGATTTGAGGCACGCATGGTAACACGTAGTGTCCACTTCTTTGGATAATGCTGGAAGATGAGTTCATCTAATAGTTCATTTATTTGATGTTGTTTGGTGATTGATGTGCCAAGATGTTGCCAAAGAGCAGCTTCACCAAGACCCAAGTTGTGGAGGATAAGGAGCAGAATGCTGAAGACCTTCGTAGACTGCATTGTGATGCAAACTGGCTGTCAGTTGGATTGCGATGCATTTAATATGTTAAAGGACATTTGTGAGGACATTATTTAAATTAACGGTTGGAGAGGTTTGGATTTCAATAACAGTCAGATTGTTATCGGCTGGCGTTCGTGGCATGTAGCTGGAATCATTAAATAAACACTTTGTCTGCCAACCACGTTAACGGTTTGAGTCACGCCAAGCTATACCTTTTCTTTGTAGATTAGATTAGATTAGTAGGTTAGGTGGGCACTAGTCCCTTATCACTGCGGCCACAGGTGGGCCTATTGTGATATCCTCTATTTAAAGCTCCTCCATGATTCCGGAGTGGGTGTTCCGCTGATTCTTCGTCTTCGTTGCACATTCTACAAGTGTTGTCTTGTGCTATTCCCATAGTCATGCGATGTTTTTTAACCCGACAGTGTCCGGTTAGGAAGCCTGTGACTATTCGAATCTGACTTCTCGTTAATCGTAGAAGTTGTTTCGTTCTTTTTTTTGAGGTGGTTGGTATAAAGGCTTTAGCTTGTTTGTTACCTTCCATTTCTGACCAGTTATGTTGTGCTTCGTCTTTTAACCAATTTTTTATACAGTCTTTGGCTGTACTTATTGGGAGGCCACAGAATGGTCTTGGCAACATAAATGTTGATGCAGAGCCTTTCTGGCCAGTTCATCTGCCTTTTCATTGCCTTTATATCCGCTATGGCCCGGTACCCAAATGAGATGAACTCTGTTTGTGTTAGCCAGTATTGTCAGAAAGAATATAAATGCTCTTGTTGAATATAGATCTGTTTATATTTTCGCTGATGCATAATTCTATTGCGTGAATCTCTGCCTGGAATACTGAGCTGTTTTTCTCCATGCTGCTATATAGAGAGGTTTTGGTATACAATTCATAGACTCCAGCTCCAACTCCTTCATCTGTTTTGGATCCATCTGTGTACCATACATGAGAATCGTTCGCAAATGTTGGTTTGTTCTGTTTCCAGTTATTACGCTCTGGAAATGTCACCAAGAAGTTTTTGCTGAAGTTGATTTTTTTAAACATCTGTCAGATAGTGTGATTCCGAGCAGTTCATTTGTTGTCAATGCTTGAGTAATATCTGAATGAATCAGTGCGGAATTGGATTCATCTTCTGAGATGAGCATGTAAGCGTTAACTATTGCTTATTTCTTGAATAGAAGGTGAAGGGGTGGGAGATTTAGTAGGGTTTCTAACGCTGCGGTTGGAGCTGTTCTCATTGGTCCTGTAGTGCACACACAGGCTAGTCTTTGCAGTTTATTGAGCTTGGTCTATGCGGTCTTTTGCTTGGTCTTTTCCCACCAGACCGGTGCAGCGTAGGTGAGGATAGGTCTGACTATGGCTGTGTATAGCCAAAGCGTGATATTGGGGTTTAGACCCCAGTTCTTTCCTAGAAGACATTTGCTGGTCCATAGTGAGGTCCTGGCTTTGTCTATGACCTTATTGAGGTGAGCTTCCCATGTGAGTTTAGAGTCTAGAGTTACCCCTAGGTATTTGACTTCCTTTGAGAATTCTATTGATTCACCAAAGAGTGTTGGTTCTCTAAGTTTTTCCAGTTTTCTTCTCTTGGTGAAGGCAATTATGGTGCTTTTCTTAGGATTTATGTTTAGCCCTACATTTATGCACCATCTAGCAACCAGATTCAGTGCCCTCTGGAGGCAATCCGAGATTGTTTCTTCGAACTTGCTTCTAACGAGGATTGCTATATCATAAAATCCTTCATTACTTAGTATAACCAGCTGTTCATTCACTACGATGGACCATAGCAAGGGGGAGAGAACACCTCCTTGAGGGCAACCTTTCGCAGCTGTGATACTGAGTTTGGCGCTACCTAGTGTTATTTTGATTTTCCTATCTTCTAGCATGCTTTTGATCCATCGGCAGGTCGTAGTGTCTACTCCTGTATTTTGGATACATCTGAATATCTGGGAGTATTCAGTGTTGTCGAATGCACCTTCTATGTCCAGAAAACAGCCCACCGCAATCTCTTTTTCTCTGAGAGATTTTGCAATTCTTGAGGTGAGATTTTGCAGCGCATGGGTAGTTGATTTCCCTGGTTGATATGCATATTGGTTCTTATGAAGGGGTTTAAGATGCAGGGCCCAATCTCTGATATGCTTTTCTTTGTAATGTTCGTAGTGTCTAAAAAGGAGTTCCCAGCCTCTTATTCTGGCCCTCTGACACCACTACGAAAAAACCCGATCTAATCGATTTCTTCATTACAAAATGAATACCCGCCGGTTTCGTAAAAGTTGTCGAAAGCTTAGGCCTTTCCTCTGACAATTCTTCAGTCATTCTGACGATGAGCAAAACTGTGCAAAGAAGGCATGAGCTACTGAGACTATGGCAGAAATACTAACTGGGAAGGCGTCAGGACAGAAATCGATGAGAACATTGAACTAAGAGTAGCACTAAAGACGCGACATTAGCACTTTCTTCGAACTTCGATGAGATTGATAAGTACCTAAAAGAACTGGACATGACAATCAAACGAACGATGGACAGTACGATACCTCTGTACCTTCATTCTAACAACGTTGACACATTCCGTAATGCAACAACTGACGCACTACACGAACAGAAAAGTAGACTGCTGTCGAGACTAAAACCTTGTACAGACGGTTTACTGACAGACAAAACTCGGAGATAGGTCAACTCAAGTTGTTGATCAAAAACGTCCAACAGTTAATAAAAGAAAACTACAGACTTTCTGTAAACTTGCACTGGAACAACAAAATTCGGGCTGTAGATATTTCGGAGGAAAAGTATTAACGACTTGCCATGTCTTAAGATACCCGAACGACGATCAACGAACGGGATACCTACATAATACACAAGTGCAAAATCCCCAAACCCCAAAATCCCCAACTTTTGAAAAATCCCCAAAGAAAATCTCCAAACTGTCCTGCGATTACCGCTCCGCTTTTCTGCTCTATTACTTGCTTGGCGAAGGCGATATACGGCCATAACTCGGAATATAACAAAAACCTGTGCTTCTAAACGATTTTGGACATAAAAGAACCAGAGTAGCGAAGCAGAGCGGTAGCGGAGCGAAGCGGTGCAATACAGATTCCCAATATGGGGATTTTGGTTTTGGAGATTTTGGTTTGGGGATTTTAGTTTGGGGTTTTTAATTTTTGGAGTTTTCGTACCCAACCCTCAACGAACAAGTACTGAATATAGCAGGCTTTGATTCAGGGAACACAATCGATGATGGCAACTTCTTTGTGATCGAAGATCCGCAGGAGAAGTTGGAAGCCAAAGGAGCGACCTGGAGAATCGCGGCCTTGTGCACAACCACGACCTTCATACAGAACTGGCGATCTAAAACACCGCTTTCACCGAGTTCACTGACGACAATATGGTAAATAATGTCATCGCCGATGAAAGGGTTCATCCCCCGTTCATATCGAAGGTTGAACTTCAAACGATCTTCGACTCACTGAGAAGGAAGAAATCAGAGGGAATCGATGGAATATCGAACACTGTGCTTCGACATCTCCCCCTAGAAGTGGTAGACATTTATACCACCCTGTTTAATAATCCGCTGAATAATGGTCCCCTCCCTCCCCTTCCCCCACACTACTCTCCTCATTCCTCCCCCTCCCTCCTTTCTGCTTCCCAATGGGCTGGATCAAGGTGTAATACGACCCGTGCCGAGGATCAACCTGGCTGAGGGCCCATAAATAGCTCGGTCGCGAACGGAGTATCCAGATTACCTGGCGACCTCCGGATTAGCCATTAGCGGATCTCTGCACAGACGGACCTCATTTCTCCGCTACTCGTGGGAACCATTATGAATTCCAAAAACCTTTAATCAAAACAAAAACTTCTGAGACCGGTGCTCGTTAAACACCGGCCGAAAGTACTGCCTCTGTGCCCGCTTGCGGTATCAAAGCTCCTGAAGAGCCGGCAATCCGGACCCTGGACTCCAAACCTGGTCCTAGCCAGGTCTCCAACCCCCATCTTCCAACCCACAACTGGAAGATCGCCAAACTCGAAGAGCCGAAAGGGGACTCTAAACAGGCAGCTATCGTTGTCAATAAGGAATCCCTGGCTCCACTAGCGGAAGCTGAAGGACAGGTCAGTTATAGCTATGAGTCTATCTTCGTTTCTCCAGAAAACTCTGGAGAAACTTCTAGATATATACATCCGCCACAGCATTGATCCTAGTAGGCTGTCGGCCGCTCAACATGCGTACAACAAAGGCAAATCGGTTGAAACGGCCCTACACTCGCTTGTACGCATCATTGAAAAATCCTTAGACTTTAAAGAATACACTCTGGTGGTCTTCCTGGCCATAGAGGGAGCGTTTAACAACGTCGAACCAGGGGCAATTACTGGTGCACTCTCAGGTCTCGGCATTGAAGCCTCAATTGGCGCTTTTATAGGTCAATTGCTTGCAAAAAGGACTATAACCTCTAGGCTGGGCGATGCTACAATTCGGAGACCTGTGAGCAGGGGCACTCCTCAAGCGGGGTGCTCTCTCCTCTTCTTTGAAACCTGGTGGTCAATAGGCTACTAGTAATACTGGAAGGGGAAGGCTGCAATGTGATTGCCTATGCGGGCGACGTTGCTATAGCTGTCTCAGGTAAACACCTCAATACGCTTAGAGACCTCCTGCAGAATGCTCTCTCTAAGCTAACAAAATGGACTAAAGAATGCGGCCTCGGGGTCAACCCCCATAAAACGGAACTAGTCCTCTTCACTAGGAAATACTAAATTCTTCATTTCGACCCCCCTAAACTGTGCGGTACAAGCCTAGTACTTTCAGACAAAGCTAAATATCTAGGTCTCATTATCGACAAAAAGCTCAGCTGGAAGCCTAACATCCTCGAGCGAGTAAAGAAAGCCACCACAGCCCTGTACTGCTGCAAAAAGGCAATAGGAAGTAGATGAGGCCTACAGCCACGTATTACTCACTGGCTTTATGTATCTGTTATCAGACCAATCCTAACACATGGCGTAATTGTCTGGTGGAAAGCCTTGGACATAGCCACCAATCGTAACCATCTTTGTAAAGTGCAAAGGTCGGCCTGCATAGGTATCAGTGGAGCACTCAGAACAACCCCCACGGCGGCTCTAGACACTCTGTTTCATCTGCTTCCTCTAGATATCTACAGTAAACAAGTGGCAGCCAGCGCAGTCATACGTATCAAAGAACTTCACCATTGGTCCAGCCTGCGGGTTGGACACTCCACCATTCTGAATGATTTAGAATTCCTTCCACAAAGCACCGACTGCACCCTTCAACGACTACTCTTTGATAAAAACTTCGTTACCACTATCCCTTCTAGATCTGACTGGAAGGACGATTTTGAGTTCCAACGAAAGGGATCCATCAACTTCTATACAGATGGCTCTAAAACAGATTCGGGAGTAGACGGGGGTGTATTCTCTAAGGATGTGAACGTAAACATCTCTTTCCGTTTGCCTGACCATTGCAGTGTCTTCCAAGCCGAGATAATGGCTATCAAGGAAGCCCTAACGTGGTTGAAGTATAATGTACTATCCTCTCGGGATATCATTATTTTTACTGATAGCCAGGCCGCGATTAAATCCCTGGAATCTGTCGCCTTCAACTCAAAAACAGCCCTAAATTGTCGCCTATCTCTTAACGAGATGGATGAGCAATTCAAAATTCACCTCATATGGGTGCCGGGGCACAGAGACATTCCAGGCAACTGCATGGCGGATGAACTCGCCAGGGAAGGCACAACACTACCAATTCTTCCGGATAAGGGGAATTTAAGTATGCCTCTCGCCACCTGCAAATTGCTAATCAATAGAAACGCGATCAATATCGCCAATCATAGAAGGACAAGTGGCAGCACCTGTCTCATCACTATGCAGATTTGGCCAAAGCTGGATCTCAAACGTTCCTTCTGTCTCATCAGACGAAATGGGTGTCATTACAGGACACTGCACCATCGGCAAACATGCCTACAGGTTGGGCCTCCTTTATAACGACTTTTGCAGAAGTTGCATGGATGAGAAAGAGGAGGAGACAATTCTCCATCTACTTTGTACATGCCCGGCCCTTTCTACTCGAAGAAGAGCACACTTGGGGACCAGCTTCTTCAACAACCTAAGCGAACTGGCCAACATCAATACAGGCAGTCTCCAGCGCTTCATAGCAAGCTCCGGTTGGTTCTGCGGGTAGTATTTCAGGCGGAATACAGAGGCTGCAGCCTGCCACTCCTACCTAACCTAACCTAACCTATGCACATTATCCAACGCATTGGAAAACAGCGGTGGTACACGCTATTCCCAAAAGGGATAAAGATAGCTCCAATCCGGGGAATCTCCGGTCAATAAGTCTCTTGCCGAACATCAGCACGGTATTCGAAAAAGTGGTCCATTGAGCCCTGGCTAAGTGGGTTGAGGACAATAAAATAATTCCGGATAATCAACTCGGTTTCAAGGCGGGTCATGATACAATACATGCCGCGTCTAAACTGGTATCGGATATGCAAGAACCAATGCACGGGTGCATGCCTGGTTGATTTGGAGAAGGCCTTCGACACCGTATGGTTAGAGGGGCTCTTGAACAAGTTGAGCAGGTTGAGCATAGATAACCTCTGCTGTACATGCTGATCAGAAGACGGTTCATTATCAAAAATGGCATTGTGACTTCTGCTGGTACATTCCAAGTTTAAAATTGTTTGCAGCAAGGTGCAGTAAATTCGCCGATCCTGTTCAACATTTACACGAGCGATCTCGTAGGCTCTCTTCAACATGCTATTGCGTATGCAGACGACCTAATTGCGTACAGATCAGGTCCAAAGATCGAGGGCATTGTCACTCTTTTGCAGCGTGACTTCGATAAGATTCAGCGATATTGCGACGACTGGAAGTTGAAGCTCAACCTTCAGAAGTAAGAAACCATTCTGTTTAGGACGCCGTTGTCTGGGGCCTTTAGGGATACCAGAAAAAATTGGCGAAAGTTCGCAATCGTGGGACAGCTCGGGCGACCATTAGCGAGTCGATGTGTAGTCACATCCTTGCCTTCGCTTATACAGAACACCAGAATCTGAGTACAGAAAATTGTATTCCAATGATCTCCTGTACAACGAGGCAGACCTAATCATAGTGGACAATTTCCTAGTGAAGCTTACTCGAGAGCACATTGCAAGAGCAATGAACTCGGTCAACAACTTGATATCTGGAGCTTACTACCCCAATCCAATGTACCATGAGAGGGTGCGCCTTAACGGCTTCGTCCCCCCAGGAGGCTTTTCTGTATTTTAACCAGGTCTGATCCAGGAAAGGTTAGGGGTGGCCATGGTGTAGTGGTTGCATCATCGCTTGTCACGCTGAAGGTTCCAGGTTCGAATCCCGATGTCACAAAAAAAAAAGTCGGTCAATTGCGAAAAAAGATGACGTCAACTCTACTGTATAGGCATAACACTGGCAGTAGGGTAGGCAATGGCTTAAAAGTGTTGATCGTACTAATGCCATCAGGATGTTCGAAAGAAATACTGTGAATTATAAGCAATGGCAACAGAACCAATAATTCTCCCCAGTCATTCAGGACACCACCCTTGGAGCAAAAAGACTGAAACCTTATATCACCTGAGTTTCAAAATCACTACACCCACACTAGTGCTGTGTCAATAGCATCATAAGGGTAAGGGCATCGTAAGGATAAAAAAAAAAGCGGTACCGCTAATGTTCCACGTTGCCCGGACGACTGCGGATAGGCGGCTCAACTATAGTCGAGACGTCGTACAGAGCACTGAACAGCGCCACCGGTTCAGTAGGTCGGTATCGGAGCGCGATAAATGGGATGTTGGACGGCAGCACCAGACTTTCTGGTGGCTGTCAGAAAGAGAGGGAACTCCCTTGTCGAACCCTCTCGATCCGGGATAGCTTACTAAGGTGGGCAGGGCTGGCCGTGGCCGGCTTACATAGTTTAAGATTAGGTAGGTTATTTTAAGGTAATTTAAAGAAAGAAACACAGCGCAAAAACAAACAAAAAATAATAAAAAATCAAAAAATTAAAAAAAAAATTATAAAACTTTAAAAAAATAAAAATAAAAAAAAATAAACCAACAAAAAAAGGTACGTATTTAGCTACGTAATTAGTTAAGATAGGTTAAAGTTTATTTTAAGGTAGTTTTAAGTTTTAATTTAGTTTTAAGAAAAATAAAAAAGTACAGTCACTAAGTTATTTTTGAAAATTTAATTTTCTTAGTTTTGCGTAGTTAAGTCCTTAGATTGTTTAAGTAAATTAAGTTAGGTTACGTCGAAAGACGTACTGGCCCGTCTAGGGCCAGTAAGTAAGAATAGCATAATTAAGTTAATTAAGCTAGTTTTAAGCGTTTTTTGTCTATCATGTAAGGAGTAATGAATTAAAAATAATAAAAATGCATTAAAAACGAAAACGAACGACCAAGGAATAATAAATGAAAAAAACTACCCTTGGGCAACTCGGAAAAACAAAAACAACACACGATCACGAACCTATGTGCCGCTGGCTACGGTTGCGCATACTAAACACTCTGTATTTTGGCCCGTTGTACAAATGCTTGTACAGATACAGGAAACCAACAGTTCCCACGGGCAGCGGGAGATACACCTGGATTGCAGCCAGACACTACGTCAGCAAATAACACACGGACGGTAACCATCAGCATCTAATATTATGACTTCATTTTGGTCAGCGCATTAACGTACTTTTGTATTTGCGTCAGCATAATTCATGTAGTGTATATAAATAGGAATCAAATAGAGCAAAGGCCAGAGTTGATAACGATGGCTCCAGAACAAACGTGTTTATCAGTAATTTGTGTTAAGTGTCTAACGTAAGCAAACCCCCCACCAGCGGTAAGGTGGCTTTAGTTAGTATTTAACAATTTTGAAAAACGGTGCAACAAGTGTTTCTTTATGTTTGTTGTAGATTTTACCTACCAAATTTTAATTCTTAATTCCAATTTAAACTTTTTTTACGTCACAAAAGGAAACTACTGTCCAAGTTTCAACTTTCTAGCATTAGCCGTTTAGGTCTGACGATGATGAGTCAGTCAGAACTTATTGCTTTATATATAAAGATAGATTTACTTAAGCTGTTAAGGTCGGTTTGGTGGATTTCGTTGGCTTCTTGCATATCTCTGGTCTGAGTTTTTAACGCTATATCGTCGACGTATTGAATTTGTCTAGATATAGTTTCAGGCATGTTACTCATGAAGAGGTTAAATAGCAGCGGGACAAAAAGGAACCTTGCTAGACGATAGCTATCGGCTCTTTCGGGTTGATTTCCTGGTTTTAGGATGCCAATTAATTTTGTTCTTTTAACTCTTTAGGTAAGGTTCCCGATATTATTAAAAAAAGTTCTATAATCTCAATTTGGCTGGATATATTTAATCGTAGCCAGCTGCTTTCCAAGTTTGTTATTATTTCCAATTTGGTTACCTCTTTTTTGACTATCCAAGTTTGTTCATTTTTCGACTTACCCTTCGATGTCTCGAGAATATGATTGGCAACGATATCGGGATCAACTTGTGGTGTCTTTATTGACAAATGGTTAGATCCATCCAATTTGTGTAGTAGTCCCCACTAGAGTGAGTATATTTTCAAGAGTTGCCGTCCACTTTTCGCAGACTTTAAAAGGATGTCTGCAGTTTCTCCATCTCTTAAAAAGCCTTCTATACATATGGCTTATTGATGAAGCTTATTACCTCCTACCAAAATAATAAATGAACGCACGAAATATGTAGTTACATTCTATTTTTCAAAACTTAAATGTGCTATCGTGTAAAATGTCAAAAGTTTGACTTGTTATGTCAAATTTTGACTTGTTTCAGAAATGTATATTACCAAACATTATATTTTCCATATGCAAATTCTTAAATTTGTATATATGTACCTGCAATATTAGTGGAAAAGGAAAAGAAGTGGAAGCAAGGAGATATTTCGAAAAAGCCACTCTCTAAGTAAGTTACTGCAGAAGCGAGTGAAGCGGGCGACCAATCAAACTAATATTTTACCCATAATTTAAAAAAATTCCACAATAAAACGCAGCCGTCGGTATTTCTGTGCCGCTACTTCTAATACAAACACTAGCAGGGCAAGTCCCATCAAAAGAGCGTATAGTTGAAAGGCTCCCATCATTTCTCGTATTCCCAGTGCACATGCCCCCTTCTCCACGAAATGCTTTGACATTTTCTGACTATCATCCAGGTTATCTATACTAACAAAGTCGTCACGAAATTTTTTGACCAAGCCGGCGGCATTAAGTTGTGGCAGCTTTCCGTTTAAGTTCAACAAAAGATCCGAAAACTTTGGCAAGTAAACGCATGCCAAGTTCTGGAAAACTTTCTCATTTATGAGCACATACTGACGCAGCTGATCCGAATATATCCCGATGTATTCCTCAAGTACAAAAAATCCAATCTTTCCAGGAAATACTTCCAGGATTTCTGAAAATGAAGTCTCCGTGGTATTGACGACTATCAAGGTTGATTTGATCTGCACTGGAACATCCAAATACGAGTTACTCTCTGCGTCGATTAGAAACTTGTAACCAAGGCTGATGGCTTCATCCATGGTTTTGGGTATGGGCTTACTACGCCCGCTGCTTAGAAACTTGAACACCGAACCTTCGTAAGCACTGTGGACCATAAAGAAGCTGAATAGGTAGATGATCATAAACATTCGAGTGTGGTAGTTATCTGCAGGTAGAACTCTGTTGGCATACTTTTTATATATAAGTCTACATAGGTGTCGCCCGCAGAAGAAGACGGCGATAATGGTCCAGGTGTACAAGTCGAACGGAATAAGTAGTAATTCCAAGGGAGTGTACATACTGGGCGGTCTTAAGAAAATACGCATACTAGACATGTAATAGGAATCGGATTGAGATGTCTCATTCAGAAGTTTGAAGGAACATCTAAGGTTTCCGATGGCCATATCGGCCTTATACTCCCGGAGCTGAAAGACAGGGCGTCACTATGAAAGAATATTTAAAGGATAGCCTTATACTCACAGTTTCGGACATGTTGGCGATGTGTGTCCTCTGGTTAGGCAACGAGATAATATCTAATGCAAAGTTTGACATCTTTCCTAGAAGCTTCAAAACCTCTCCATCCAATCCAGAAATATGCTCGATGTGACTCTGTTTGGTGTGATTGAGCATGATGAATGGAACTTTATGCGAGACGATAACTCGAAGTGGACATTTCCATAAATTATTCATTTTCCAAGGAAGTAGAAGTTTTCCGTATTTCACAGGTTTTGTATCAAGTTTCATCATAACAGGACGGGTACTACCGCAACCTTCCGCAGTATATGGGAAGTAGGTATACAGGTTAACATTGCCATTCAAATCCTCGACAAAGAAGTTTACAAAAACGAGATGATACTTCCAGCAGAAGGCCGTCATTTTACTAACTTCTGACAATGGGTCCTTAATCTTTGGCGGTAATATGACAAAATAGAATGGGTATTTGTTTGAAACTATAAATGATCGTCGCTCGGCATTCAGAAGATTCCTAAAAATGCATGTGAACAGGATAATACAAATAAAATAGCGTGTTGGGCTTACCTTAGATTTTGAACTGAATCGACAAAGAAGAGTCTTAAGTAAATTAGGTAGTGTATGTTAACGCCGGAGTACAGATCAATCTGGGCTCGTTTGTTTCGCGAGAGCATGGTGTTGATGATTTCAGAAAATACTTGCTCATTTGATTCATTTGAGGCACTCATGGTGATACGTACTGGCCCCCTCGCTGGAAAATTCTGGAAGATGAGTTCATCTAACATATCATTTATTTTATGTTGTTTGGTGATTGATTTGCCTAGATGTTGCCAAAGAGCAGCTTCACCAAAACCCAAGTTATGGAGGATAAGGAGCAGAACGCTGAAGACCTTTGAAGACTGCATTGTGATGCAAACTGGCTGTCAGTTGGCATTAGATATGTTAAAAGGCATTTGTGAGGACATTATTTAAAATTAATGGTTGGAGAGGTTTGGATTTCAATTACAGTCAGATTGATATCTTCTGGCGTTCGTGGCACGTAGCTGGAATCATTATATTAACACTTTGACTGCCAACCATTTTAACGGTTTGAGTCACGCCAAGCAAAGCCTTTTCTTTGTAATGTTCGTAGTTTCTAAAAAGGAGTTCCCTGGCGCTCGCCACGAATTTCTCTTAGAACTGTGTAATTTTCGAGCTGAATACTATGTGATGCACGAAAATATGCGACGCGGCACCTGTGGGATTCATATGTGTCGCACGAAAACGTGTGGCGTTTATCAGCGATCGGGATTGCGATCGGGTGTTTATCAGCCAGCATATGAGTAAAAGTAGTGTGAAACGCGGCACAGGTCAAACAAAGATGAGAACGAAAAGAAAAACACACGAAAGGTGTTAGTGTAGTGTTTGGTTTTTGTACATTTTCCTCGCGTGTTCTGCTCGTGTTCTGAAGTTTAGTCGGTTGCGATTGTCATCTCATTATACGGTTGGTACGGGCGGCACAGTTCTCTCGCGTGTTCTGCGGGTAGATATCTGAAGATTAGTTTGAGATTAGTCGTCGCCATCTGGCAGCGGGCGTTTTTTGTTTTGGTTCGCCCACAATTGATAAGGAACGATTTGCCGTCTGTTTTTCAGTAGTCGCCGAAAAATTGGTTTAAATTTTTGAGGAGCGAGTAGAGAGGTGCGAGAGACACGCTACGGCGGCGGGCTGACACGGGATAAGTTACTCGACGAACTCAAAAAGCTAGGGCGTCTGGTGGACCCAATTATGCTGGCAAATGAAATTCCTGCAGGTTGTATTAGGGGAGCAGGTATCGAACTCCGAATGGTTGCGGTTTGGAAGCATGTTGCAAGTGCTCGTTCAAGGACCGTTGCTAAGGAACTGAGGGTTATCGCAGAGGCACAGGAGGAATCAAGGGGCGCCTGTTGTTTTCGGGCTGTGTATACTGTCCGAGATGTGGCAGATATGCTGCCAGAGTTCGACCCTAAGCCAACTGCCGAATTATTATCGAGGGCATGGAAAAGGGGAGTGGGTGATATTTGTGCATTTACGGCCTCCGCGAAAAATTGACACTGATTGCGGCACATCATCAGATATAAACAGCTCTTAGTTGTAAGATATGCACCATCTAATCGGTGTTAACTCTCTCCTGTGCTGCACCCAGTGCAGTTCTAGTTAGATCCACATAAAAACTCTTAATTTTAGAGATGTCGAGCCTGGTTAAGTCGTTGAGGTCATTGAAGAAGTTCCCTCCTAGTGTTTTCCTCCTCAGCCTTGATAGGACAGGCCATGAGCAAAAAAGGTGTGTAAGCGTTTCTTCCTCCTCCTCGTCTCTGCAGCTTTTACAGAAATCGTTAGAAGGGACACCAAGCCAGATCTGTTTCGACATAAGACAAGTGTTGATATTATTCCACTTGCCATTAGCTGTTCTCCCAGCTTCACTATCAAGGTGAGATTTTATCGATTCTAGAGAGGCAGGCAGTTCCTTTGCTAGCTCGCCCGCTCTGCATTTGCCCGAAACGTCCCTGTGTCCTGGAACTCAGAACATGGAGACGTCGCATCTGTCAGCGATCTTATTCAGAGACTTGCGGCATTGATTTACCAACTGCGATCGTACTGTCGGTGATTACAAGGCTTTTATCCCTATGTATAGTACAATAGCGCTACCATCTACCGCGTTAATCGAAAACTAAGCCGCAGCTTCTCGCCTGAAATACACTACAGTAATCCGGCAATCGTTTGGCAATATTTAAGTCAGGTGCATTGGAGAAAACTCCTGCCCCCGTACCATACGCTGTTTGAGATCCATCTGTGTACATCTCTATCGCAGATTTATCTAAGACCCCTCCAGATTCCCATACACTTCTGTTAGGAATTCTTGTTTTGAATTTGACGTTGAAGTCCATATAGTCCGTTCTACTAGGGATAGTGATATTGCTGTAAAGGATCCCTGACTGAGAGGATTCCCTCAGCTTTAAAGCTGCTTTAGCTGCCATTCGTTTCCCATTAATATCAATAGAAAGTGATTGGAGCATTGTCTGCAGCACGGCAGTATGTGTTGTTCTTAGAGTACCCGTTATACAGATGCAGTAATGTCTCTGGATTCTTGTAAGAAGATCCAGATCACTCTTATTGTTCAATGCTTTCCACCAGATTAGCACACCGTACATTTGGATAGGCCTCACTATAGCTGTATAAATCCAGTATACATACTATTTTAGGCTGAAGCCCCATTTTGGGACCAAAACCCCACCGACAGGAATATAGACCAACAGAAGCGTTCTTGACACGATCCAAGAAATTAAGCTTCCAGTTCAGTTTACTGTCAAGAATGACCCCCAAGTACTTGGTATGCCCTGCGAACTGAAGTTCCGTGCTTTTTAGCCTTGGAGGGACAATAAATGGTACTTTGTACCTTTTTCGTGTACCAAGAATAAATATACCTTGAGCCTTGTGTGCCAAAAGCTAAAGCTGCCAACGCAGTGTCGGAAGTTTAAGAGAACTAAAACTGAGGGAGCCTATTTTTTTATTTTTTGTTTCAGCAGCCGAATAAGATCAATGACTTGCAAATGTAAAATCAAAGCTTCAACTTCTCGAACTCATGTCCTATCCAAGTAAAGAGAATACCTTCACTGATTATATAGCTCCTTGGGAAGTCTTTAAGCATGCTTAACAATTCGATAGTCCCATGCAATTATATTGAAAACACCACTCATTCCTTCCAAGTGGCTAACACCTTTCCAGCGTTTCGTAAGCATTTCCTCTGCTATGCATCTCGCCTAAGGGAATTTACGAAAGTGTCGACATTATCTCGGATGAAATTTGTGACCAGCGGCCTTTATGGTCCACCATTTGAATCCGAAACTCTCAAGGAATCTCTAAAAAATTATTTATGAATTTGTATGAACGTTATAAGGAACGTACCTCCTCACAGCTTCACTTGGAAATGCTTTATCTTCCCAAAGTTTGCCTACACTTCTCACAGACTCCATTGCAAGTCAATGGACTTTATGACTTTAAACTGCCAACAGCCTAGTGTCAAATATCAAATGCCAGCAGAGAGGCTGTATAACAACAATGCCGCCGTCTCAGGAGACCTTCGCAATTCCCGATGCGGTGCAACCACACGATGTCAGCACACTCGCAGAGACATCTACTCACTTTGCGAATGCGTTGTGCATTCCGGGAGAATGCAAATACTGTTTTGACTTCATTAGTCAAAGGTGTGACAGGAAGTCGGCCTGTCATGCAACGGCACAGGGGAACAACAATAACAACGTGACACTCAATTACAACAAACTGTCTGTCCCTTTGACATGCTCTCCGAAGCGATACACACCCCCACCATCCCTACGTACACAAGCACAGGTTGATGAGCATGTTAACACATATGCCACCAATCAGGAAAGTTCCTGAAATTTCATTACCCTTTAGCTTGGTCTACCGCATGTTACTGCTGCTACTGCTGTAGCTATAGCTTGTCTCTGGCCAATGATGTAGAATTTGGGTTCTTGGAAAGGACTGCGACACAGCGATAGTGGCGGTGCGGTGCGGTGGTGCTCTGTATGCTTATGTTTGTTTTCGAAACGAAAATTTGGTAAAACACTTTGAGGGACATTTCGATGCGGCGACGACGGCGGTGCAGGTTGGATTGTGCTTATGGTAACCCCCAAAGAAGGGGGAGGTATGTAGCCGAGTTTGCATTGCTCTCGGTTCTGTTCGATTGTTGGTTTTGCTGCCTTTGTTCGTGCCTAGGATTAATTAAAGTGCAGATGACATTTGGAAGGCAAATTTCAACGACATATTCTGAGTTGAAGCCGGAAGGTTGTATAAATTACATAAGTGGTTTCATCGGAATAAGGCATTGAACTTGTAAGTTTGTCGGATAGCAGCTCACCTTTGTGGGGCTTGAATTGGCTTGTATCGTTGGATCTTATTCAAGAGAGGTTGATGTATGAAACTGATTGTGGTTGAGTTAGAGTGTAGCTTCTGAGTAAGGTAATTGCGGTGCATTTCCAAATGAAGCTATCATCATACTGTCACTGTCAGCCAATTTAGTCATCCAAATTGATCGATTAGGGAATGTACTTTGTTTTGAAGGCGAAGTCACAACTACAAAGGTAGTGAAAGCTGCAAACTGTTCTGTCGGTGGAGTGAATGTGAATTCTTGACGCATTCTTGAGACGCCCATTCAGCCTTTTAACATGCGAAATAGAGTACCCTTGTCGTGGGGGTATACATATGCTTCCAAATAAACTCAATGTTTGATCTTCGTACGTCAATGCCACCTTCTTCTGTTTGACTCATAACAAGGTTGACGGGTGCGCTGTATCGTTCGTTGATTTGAACGTTTTTCCACTTCAAGGGAATAGAGGAGGGACCAGACTTTGTCAACAACGAAAGATCAGTGTCCTTCCGTGAGGGTTGATCTTATGGATGCGATGTGTGCTGCCCATCTCATTTCGGAGCTCCGGTATTTTACCGGAAAATTGAGCTCCGCTTGGTGTTTTCCGAAAAGAACGTAGAAAGCAACGCATCCTTTTTTGATGTAATCGTCAATATTATCTCATCATTGGCAGGGCGAAGTGAACGATCAATCACGCCTTAGCGAATAATAAATTTTAAGCTGATAAAGTGGATCTGCTGTCTACGAAAACTGTGACTTTGGATGAAGTTAGGGAATGCTTTTACTAAAGCTACGATGTTAACTCTACCGACGACGTTAGAGTATAGATCCAACGTGCAGTAACACTTGGGAGCCTATTACGAGGTTCTGCAATATCAAGAAGAACCAAGGAGTCTTTTGTCATCTACGTCCAGCTGTATGGTGCAGAAGCATACACTTTGTCTTAACTTGGAATCTTCGAGAACAAATTTCGACGTTCGATTTATGGTCCTATCTGCTTTGACGGTACATGGAGAAGAGGATTCAAAGTATACAACGATTAAGGTTGGCAGGTCATGTAGGGGGGATGAACACCGTGAGACTACTCCGAACTTCAACCAACTCAACGTATGCAACATAAGCTGGCTAAGAATAGCATCGGCTGGAGAGCCATGTTGATTGAGGTTAACCCTGAACTCTGGCGCAATCAAAAGTATGTAACTAAGTTAGTCAACATTGTTCTTCCCTAGTCTGACAGATTACGATCAGAAGCAGAGGTTCATGTTTAAGAAGTGTGGGCTCCAAACTTCCTTACGTTGGATGCTTCGCCATGAACCTACTGTCAAATATTTGCTTCGGATTCCAATAATCCTAGTGTACTTTACGATCTGTTCTGGTGCGGAAGCAACTTTCAGTATGTTGTCAATCCTTTTCAACAGTGAAAGAGAGAGAAGGAAAAAAAAAGTTCCTTTTGACGATTACCAGCTTAATATACCGAAATTAACTATTCAACATCTTTCAACGACTATACCTACTCCATCTTCGTTTTTTTTTTTTTAACGAAACCCATCACTCCTTCTTCTGGTATAGAGCCGGAGTGCTGCTATCCCAACCTAATGTAGTGCATACATAATGTAAGAAAAAAAAAAACCAAGAAATGAAAGGATCGTTGAGGAAAGACGGAAGCACAAAAATAAAAAAAAAAATATGAGAGGAAGAAGGGAAACCAGCGTAATGATACGAAAGTTTGGTATGCGAAAAGAGTTTCCATCCTGCTAAGTTGCAAATTCTGTTTAGATGACCTTAAACTATTCTGTCATGAATAATAAAACACACAAATCACGTTTCGGTTCAGATAATGTTTGCTTAATGGATTGAATTCGACGGATAGATTGGGGAATGGAGGTGGCCAGCAGTTGGAGCACCCAGTAGGTTTACCAAATAGGTTTACGAATAGACTATGATATTCCTTTTTCGACGTGATGAAATTAGGCAGCCAAAATGTAGTCGTTGCGTCTTCTTAGCGCTACTGTGCAGCTGGCTGATTCTCATGGAGTCGAGATATTGAGTTTTGATCACTCCCAATGGCAATTTACCATTTTCTTTTTTTATCCATTTTTCTCGGTGGTTAAAGGATGTTGAGTTTTCTTTTAAGTTTTGTGTGTGTGTGTTGTAATTTGGCAGAAACCTTACAGAATGTAAATCAGCTTTTTTCTTCGCAATTAACCGACTTTTTTTTTGTGTGACATCGGGATTCGAACCTGGAACCTTCAGCGTGACAATTGATGATGAAACCACTACACCATGGCTACCCCTATATAAACAACCGGACTTTTTAATTAAACATTTTTTAAATCCTTCTGCTGTGGGTCTTAGTTTTTTTTTTTGTGTTCTTTCAAAATAGTTGCACTCATACCAGCTTTTCATAACAATTGATCCAAATGTTTCCTGTCTCTCTCTAACCTTCTCAAACTATGAAGTTATAGTTGTCAATATTTAGTGACATTTTCCCTTTGTAGTCGAACGATGGAGCTTTGTTTCCTAGTTTTGACGTCTTTCACTTCAAAGCCAACACAATTCGCTTCTTATTCGCATGCAGGAAGCGTTCGGCAAGGCTCATATGTGCCTTGAAAGTCGATAAAATAGTGGTGAGTCTCGACTTGATCCTTTAAACGATTTGCCTCTGTGTGAAAATTTGGTCTGTTGATCTACCTTGCCGGAAGGCTTCCTGGAATGTGCCGATTAGTGCACTGCAGACATTCTTGGGACATTCACACAATACGTAGGATCGCCCTGATAGTTGAATCGTCGGACATGGTTTTGCTCACCCAAATTGGGTTGATGACTTGATGCATGCCAGGCCTTCTACCAAGACATCAGCTCCATATATGAAAGCTTCGCTCTAGGTAGATAGGATGAAGGGGTCACTGCATCCTTTACAATGCAGACTCCATTAGGATCTCCAAAGATTGATTGTGTTTCCTTCAGGTAAACGTATACGAATATAGTTTCAAGGGCTGCAGTTGAAGTAGTTATTATGGGGTAGCTGCGGCCTGTGCATGCTAGTCTTTGGATCTTGCTTAGTTAATTGAGCTTTGTAAAATTTCTTGCAGCTTGCCACCAGACTAAACAGCCATAAGTCAGAATGGATCAGGCAATAACTCTATATACATCCAGTATGCAGTCTAGGTTCTAAGTCTCGTCTTTTCTAAGACTTGAAGCGAAAACATTGGTATTCTTTTGGGTTAATATTTATTTTTTATGCTTTTTATGTCAATTTGTGGACTCGTTCATGACAGTCTTTATTCGTTCTAGATTAATCGATATGTCAGTTAAATGAAAAAGTTTCTAAGAAATAACTTAAAAATTTGTTCCAAATTAAAAAAAATACAAAATCCCTTCAACGTTTTTATTCAGTTTTAATGTAATAGCACTTTGCAACCCATTGCACCATCATTATTTCGATTATATCACCGAAAGTTTTTTTTTATAGCATTGTCGTAACTTGTTATAACAAAAACTATTCCTGTCCCTGCGAAACTTGCTAAAGTCGAGTTTAAATAATTCATACACGAAAACTGTAAGGGATAGATACAATTTTAAAAGAACAAACGAAAAAAAAGAGAAAATCTACCCTCGCAGACCAAGAGATAAGACCGTTGTATATGTTACAAAACTTATTTGGACATTTAGTGGGCAGATAATCTCATGAAAATTTTATTCGAGTGAAAGAACAGAAAAAAAAAAGAAAAACACGGTATTTGTACTGGACAACAATTTAAATTTGCATTTGGTTTTGGCGAAAGTTGTGGAAAAGAAATCACTTGTTTTTTTTTTTTTTTGCCACCATCTGAGGTATCTACTATATATTTAAATTGTACTTGGACATACGTAAAAGATGGTCTCCAGTAGTAGTACAGGGTGGCATGGTGTATTTTCATTTGTGGTGTAAAATGGATTTTTATGTTGAAATTTAAAGAGAGAGAAAGAGAGTCAATTTTCGTCTATATTCGAAAAGTCGTCTCACTATGGCCATGATGAGAAGTTGTTTCGGATGAGAGCACATTCCCGTTCAGGGTCACTGGAAAGGTGTCGTGTGCCAACGAAGAGCTCCGACTTCGACCAACCCAAAGTAATTTTTTTGGTGCTCTCACCTCTATGGGCGGTGCAAGCTAAACGCCGATTGAAGAATTGTTGAACAGCGCTAAATGCGTAGATGTCATGACTAAGACAAAGTAATATTTCGGGATTGTCTCACCTCCAAGGGTAGTGCAAACTTAAAACCGATCGAAGACATTTTGAACCGCGCCAAGTGTGAGATACCTTCTTAGAATGATTCGGTTCTGACCGCAGTGTCGCCAGTTATCCTCTTTCTCATTTTCCTTCCGTGTACTCTAGCCCAAGCCAGAGTCAAGTGATTTTGAATTCCATTGCCAGTGATAAATTGGTATCGGTCTTCCCCATGTGTCTTAAAGTCCCTTTCCCGTTACGGGATCATTGGTTTTCGCCTTCCATCAGCACAGAAGAGGAAAAATCAGGATGACCGACATAATACCCAAGCGCAAAATCGCAAAAACATAAAATCCTCAACTTTTAAAAAATCCCCAAACGCGCGCACTATTCTGCGATTATCGCCCCGCTTTTCTGATTTATTCTTTGCTTGGCGAAAGCGATATGAGGACATAACTCGGAATATAACAAAAATCTGTTGCTCCTTACCGATTTTGGACATAAAAGGACCAGAGTGTTTTGTTAAAGGATTTTTTGTTTGGAGATTTTGGTTTTGGGCTTAGGGAACCCAACCCGAAATCATCCGTTGCTTTTGACCTCGTGCTCGAAAATAGGACATGCCCCTTCATTTAACAGAAAATTATTGGAAAATCCCTTGTCCAGAGAATTTATATGGCCAGAAAAGGTGAGTCAAGGCACTTTTTCCCAAACCTCTTGTTCATCTTGGCTGCCGTGTATATGTGTATTTTACTTACCTTGTTATACCTCGAGGGTCATAGGAATACACCTTGTGTTTTCAACATCTCCCCCGATTGTGGTTTCGTGAAGATTGTCTTGACCAAAGAGCGACTCCGATCGAACAAAATCGAAAGCAACCATAACTTCTTCAACCAAATCAACGTTCAATATGTCACCCTGTGCATGGGATTTAGTAACCAGCGCCAGAGGTTAAACCATATAATTGAAATACATTTGCTATCGTATTTGTTGGGTTGGGATTGGTTTGGTTTTATTGAAATTGTCTTGTAGACTTCAATGACTAGGACGTGCAATTCTCAAATAATTGTTATGGTGTCCTTTTTTTATGGACAAAGGTAGCGGTTGGTTTATCGGAACGATTGATTTGGTTTTATTTATTCAACATGACTACAGGTTTGGATAGTTTAAGTAAATTCTTCCAGCTCATAGCAAATTGAACACTCACAGGAACAGAAATGTTTGAAATAGAAATGAGTTTTATTGAAGGACGATGAATTATTGTGAGCGTGACTGATTTTATTAAATCGTTGGATCTTTGACAAAGATTGAAACGGTTCTTATCGAAATTCTGGATGACACATCTTACTCGGGGTGTAAGTCGTTCAGTCGTTTCACAGGATAAAAATACTGAATAACATCTTATTCTAGATTTGTGACCAGTTTCATTTAGGGTCGACTGTTGTTTTGAACGGTTCTGATCAAACTCATTGGGGGCTGCCGCGACCTCTTCTGTTTTTTCTGTTTCGATGACTTATCTGATCATCATCTCGGCGCGTTATATGCACATCCCAGCCATCTCGTCAGCTTTGCCCATTACTCTGCACTACAGAGCAGAGCTAGGTGTACTGCTTTTTTGTACACATTTCGTTTGAGCTTTATGGGCATTCTAGAATCTAGAGTACAGACTAACGGGTCAATCAAACTATTCGCAGCTTCTTAAGAAGCGGAGGAAGCTACTAACATCAGTACAGTATCCACCAAATGGATGTCTGTTTCTTCCTTCTTTTTCTCTGCAGTGGCGTAGTTCATTATAGTATTTAATGGTAGTAGACTCACTGCTGAACACTGATAAACTCTGACACCAATTTAAAATTGACCACGTAGTCCTTCAGGACTGCCTACTCGGCTTGTGCTTATCGATGATGATGAAGTATATGTACAAATGTATCTGTTTTAATGTCTCGTGTTTGCTTCTTTCGTATCCTTGCAATTTTTCTAAAATTCTAGACATACATTCATTAGTATTGTTAGTAGGTACTAAAAGTAAATACATCCATTTCGTGCCAAAATGTCAATGTACCTCTTAACCATCCGTCTATTCATCAATATCCAATCGAACACAGTTGCTGTCTGTTTTGTGTGCAAACAAAATACTTAATTATCAATTTAAATCATTTCCAATGTTTGTTTACACAACTCCCGACCACATACTCATCCGATCGAGGCCCCTTTCCTCAATAATCGAGTAGCTTGCCGGGTTTTGTGCCTCCGTGAATCTGTTTCCTTTTCAATACTAGATCACATGCAGGCATAAGGCAGACTACTACCTCATTAATACTAAATTACGTAGCAATCATCAATTTTCAATTGCTCCTTGATTAGATCGAAATAAATGTCCTATCCACCCAGACACGACGAGATGCATGTGTATTTCTGGGTTTCGTTCCAACCCCTGTCGTGTATTTTGGAGATTTTAACATTGAATAGCACCAGGCCGTTGTTGGTTTGGCTACAACGACAGATGGTATGATTCCTACATAAGATGTCGTAACAGAAAATTATAAAGTAAACTTTGGAAAATACCGTGTTAAAGTCGACAAAAATAAAAAATAAAAAAAACAGAATAACCGAATAAAAACAAACGAAAAGTGATGCTTACAAGGAGCTGTGGTGTCCTTGAAATAAAAGGTTTCGTGTAGAGGGCAACAATTTACTTGTACAACATTCATACATTTGTCCGTATGTGCATATCATAAGCCAAGAAGGACTCGTACAGAATTTGGAGGAATTTTGGAAATATATTTGGAGCTTGTAAAGGTGATAAAGTTCAAATTTCAAAAGTGAATTAAAGGTGTTTCCATCGAGGAGTGGTATTGACCTTGATTTTACTGTGATGGCAAAAATTGAAAATTCATATACTAGATAACTTGTGGAGTTTCCAGCGATCAGTGCTAGATCCCCCCGCTTTGCAATTTCCGAATAAATTTCTAGATAACTTTAGAAATTTTTGAAACACATCTTCTTGGTTTTTTTTCTTCTTCTATAATAAGGGCGCGCTTTAGGGTTTGACTACCCTTAAATTGTTAAGCTAGAGCACGAGCATTAGGAAAATTAGAGCAGAAACGCAGGAGATACCGATGTACGTTGGTTTTAAAGATGCTTGCAGGTTGTTGTGATGAGGAAACAGCTGTATAGATCATTCTACATTCGTTTTGTACGGCTTACGACAGGACGTTCGAAAGTAGGCTTAAGGTTAAATTGTTGAAGTGGTGGAATCCAATAGGCTATTTCGCTAGAGGAGTGTTTGTGAAATATTCAGTAAAACAGACAGGAACTTTTTCTTCAGGATTGGAATAAGTCAACTGTCCCTGTCATCTATAGATAAGACTTAACGTGTTATTTTTTTTTCACACTTTTGAGTGCACCAAACCATATGTGAGTTTTGAATGTCTTATAGATTGAAGCTATATATGTAGATGAAAAGGGGTGAAGAATTTTTAGCATCGTTTAGAGAAATCTAGACATTTCGCAGAGTTTTTGGCAACTTCGATGTAATTGTTCAAACGAAGGTCGTCGTTAATGCAAATATCGAGTTTCTTTAGCCTCAATTGATTGGTCTACAGATTTCGTTTGCTCTGGTGGGTCACTGTCTTCAGTACTAACGAATTCCTACTGTAAAATCTTAAGACTGTCTGTAGTGAGTTTTTTATTTGTTTTTTTTTTCCCCTTTTCTAGAGATTACTGCATTAGAATACACGAGTACTTAATACCTATCACCCATTTGGATGATTCGTTGCAAGCTAAACCGTGGCGTGACAAGGCAAGTTGTCCTTTTGCCAAACGCACTTCCACTTCATGCAACTGAACTTCGTTTAAAATGCTTCGTCTGGCATTGTCTCTTTCCCTGAAACAAAAGTATATCCACAAATGAAATAGGGGAGCAGATTTACCAATTGCTTTCCATCAAGGGTACCCTTATTCCTTCACTTATGAATTTTCTATCTGCATTCAATTTCTTTAAATTTTTCACATCGTTTGGCAAATTGTTTTGTCCCACGCCCGTCTCCTGTCTTAGTTCAGTTTCTAAATAAATTTTTTTTTACAGAGAACTACATGTGTAGAAAATTTACGAATCATGTGTGTGTATATATGACTCCCATTTTGGCAAAAAGAAAAATTAACCAATTCAACAGGGAAATGGGATAAAACTCACTAAAAGCAACAGCGTCGGCAGAACTCTGTAACAATACACAGAACATGTATCACTAGGAGTACCTATACTCTTCTTATCCTTTCCAAGGAAAAAAAAAAATACAGAAAAAGTAGTCATGAACAGTTATGTGATACATTTTTCGAAAAACACACACACCAACACACTGCTAGGGAAAAATCTTTTCCCATTTTATTTTGTTGAAGGAAAATGTTACTCATAAATGGATTTTAGCATGCATGAAATCCTTGTACGTCTTCAGGGATACGCGAGAATGTTAATTCGTATGGAAAAAATTGTATGATGTATACATGAAATATGAGTGGTGGGAGGTGTGTAAAGAAGTGTAACGAAGGCGCGAGTTTCCTTTGCAAACGAATATTTCGAAGAAGAAGAGGGAAAATTTGCATTTGGCACAGAGAAGTGTACGTTAAAATTCAAAAATCAAGCTTTCACCGAGTAGCGCTGAGTCCTAGTTTTAGACAGGATATGGGGGGAAAATATAAATTCTCGGGACTTATTTTGGATGGGTTATGGCAGTACCTATGCAGTCGAAAATAGTTATTTGTGCTTTGAGCAGATTTGGAACTGTAATATGTTGAAGTTGTCAGATTCGTTTACGTTTATTAAGTTGTAAAATATGTGAAAAACTTGGATTGCTCCTTAAAAAAGTGGAGGAGGACTACAGCTGTTGATGGATTCTGTTACTGGTACTGTGTTGATATTTGTCTTACAGAGAGTAATATAGTTGTTGTTTACAGGCAGCTTATGTCGGTGAAGCTTATAGTTGAGTGATCTCATCATGAGCTTATTTACAGGACATGCCTTGAAAGGATTTAATCTCTGTATGACATCAAATGGAAGTCATTAAAGCTCAACCAACGGTTGCAGTACAGGACAGTCAGCAGCAAGACTAAAGGTTCCGGGATATTTCGACACAATGTGACATTGGTCAGATCAATTTCAAAACAGGATTCTCCTCAAGAAAGTTTTGGACTCACACTAATGAAGCAAGTAGCCACTGCGGGACTACTTTATACACGCATAATCCACCGACAGAGCTGGCGGTTCAAATAAACCAAACGTTTTTCGCGGCAACTCCTCTTCGCATGCATGATAAATCTGCAAGAGTATAATCTGTCATGAAAAAGCTTCTCAATCCGTCGTTCGGAGTCGGCAATAAGACTGTAGGTCCCTTCCATTCGTGCGAAAATTTCCGGGATGGACTTGGTCCTCAACTAACAAGCGTCTCCAGGCAACTCGATCTTTAACTAGCTACGTTGGTTGAGCTCCCCCCCCTTCAACTTACGTCTTCCTCTACTGCGCTGTCCCTCGGGGGCGGATTCGAAGATTTTTCGGACCGGAATATTGCTGTTCATCCGCTCTACATAACCCAGCCAACTCAGTCGGTGGACCTTCACTTTTCTGGCTAAGTCGATGTCGCTATACAGCCCGTACAATTCGTTGTTGTATCTCCTCCTCCTCCTCTTACCATCTATGCAGATGGCACCGAAATTCACCCGAATAATATTCCCCTCGAAGCAGCCAAGAGCACCATCATCCATTTTCGATAAAATCTATGCCTCTGCACCGTAGAGCAGGACTGAGATTTTTAAGGTCTTATATAGGTTCACTTTTGTTGTTCGAGGGAGGGCTTTGCTAGTCAATTGCCTTCTTAGTCCAAAGAAGCACCACCTTTATATGCATTAAGGAGCATCTGGGAATATGTGTTACGCACGCCTTTCAAAGTATTGTCACAGGGAAGGCGTCGAGAGCTAGGTCGTCTGTGTTATGCAAGAAAGGTCTTCACAATAGTGACATTCCTTAAATCACAACTAATTTAAAAGTTAATCATCCCTTCACATCTCCATAGCCCAACAGTCTATTTAACACAGTAAAACTTTCGACTGCGTTGCTTAATGCTAACTTTGTCCTTGTGTATGTATGTGTGTATTTAACAAAGAAAAGTAGAAAACTATAAAGGAAACAATAGGCCGTCATTTTCATTCGCAGGATCCGCTGAACAAATTTGCAGGCCCATTTGAGTTCCGCGCAGAGTTCATAATAATTAACATTTCGAGACTTAATATTTAAGAGAAGTTTGGAGTTTATAATTTGTTAGTTTTTTTTTTTGCGAAATTTTTTCCCTTTCTATTACGAAAGTTCGCTACCATCGCATTCCAGGAAAAATGTATTTTCATCACTAGTGGAATCATCTAAACGGGAAAACTTTTCGTCAAAGAGCGTAAACTTTAACAGTTTTGTAAACTACTTGGAAAGTCCTGTAAATGTTTTCTGTGTAGAGTTGGAAATTTTTACAGAGCTCTTTGAAGCTACTTCTTGTCACAATGCTCCTCTAACTGAAAGTCAACGGCTTGGTTTAAAATAAATATTTTTAAAACTTTTAAATATTATTACGTGTTGTTTTTCTTCTTTTTTTTAAGCTAAGAAGTTCCTGTATATACTGGTTGATAAACGGAGTTCATGTTTAAGGACATTCTGTCATTTGTGATATCCAAAAGCCTTGGTGCACTGCTTTCTTTTGGTTTCATAAAATACATACGTGATATGAAGAGTGCTCTACTCTTTGCGTCGTAGTAAATTAACTGCTGACAATATCTACTCAGTGATGACGGTTCTTATGTCCAAGGATAAACCGATGATACCGCACTCCTAATCAGAGATAAATTCAAAGAAACACTGTCGGATCACCTTCAGAAGGCCATATAACTTAGTTGGTGACTGTGAGACTTAACGTTTTTTCTAGGAAAAGGACCGTAGTTGTACTAAAGATGAATGTTATAGTCCCTTTTGAACGATTTCTTTGTATTTGGAAAAGGGAAAACCCAGTTTGACTTAATTATCTTACTAAAAATCGAACAATATTCCTTCAAAATATCACTGTCACAGTTACCGTTTACACTGACAAAATTGTTCCAATTCATCGTCTCCATCTTACCTACTCGCAACTTCAATGAACTATCCGATGCTAAACATGATTGCAATTCTTTTCACCATTAAATGAAAACAATCCAAAGCGACATAGTCCGGAAATACCCTCGTCTTCCAAAACACAATCAGTGCTGCAAAAGAAAGCCAATGCGACGTCTTGCTTAGAACCATATCCTTCTGGTGGCACTAGTTTTTATTTGTGGTGCATCGAATAACATCAACGAAGACAAGCAGCACTACAAGGATGACAAAAACTCAGATACTCATACATCTATCTAAAAGAATTTCAGATTTTATTTTTTTACTTTTCATTTCTTATATCGAAATCAATTTTTATTATGTTGAGTGCTTTTGAGTAGCTTTTTGTTATTAGAGCTGTCGAGGAGAACAGCACATAAGCCGAAGGGCTTATAGCAACGACAACGACATAAAAATCTCTACTGATGGCGATAAATCCGCAGTTGTATGCTTTCAGATATCATACGGAGGTGCATTCTCAAAAAATAAAAAAAAAATACAAGTTTTAAAATTTCTCCGCAAAACTAAGTCGTTGTTGTGGGTGTCGTTGCTATATGAATGGACACATTCAATTTTCTTCAATGAAACGGAATATATTTTGATTGCCATTCCGTTGGAAGGACGAATAAAATTGATTTGGTTTTTTCTTCTATTTTTTTTTCGTTTTTAGGGAGGAAATGAAGAGTGTCGGTGACCTGGAACAGAAGCATCTATAAAATGTTTAATGTATCTATGAAACCGTGAAACGTTGTTACCGAATGTATTAGCTGGGACAGCAAAAATGTCCTTTATGCTATACGAAGTGAGAGCCGTAGTGAATAGCGTAATAAATGTGGACTTACGATAGAACGAACGCGAAAGCAGATGCTGTTGAAGTGGACTTGCTTTAAAGTTGATAGACATTAAAAAAAAAAAAACCCAATTTCGTTGTTATAATGAAAATAGTACTCGATGGTCTTAGAGGATAAGAATGTTGAAATAAATGTAATGTTGGCTGTAAATTGTATCCTATTATGTTTTTTCTTGACTTCGCTTCTAGGAGACATCAAGGCCAAGGCTTTGCATTGAAGTTAATGGTACATGAATACTTTACGATATTTTTTTTTTTTTTTTAGATAAATAGCGTAGATAGATGGAAGAGTAAGGGGATTATTTATCGCATTCACAAATCAAGGAAGACGCAAACCGTTCTAAGTTAAGTGAGTTAAGTTAAGTATTTTAAGTACATAAGTTGAGACTAATTCAAGTAGGGATTTTTGGATTATCAATTAAAGGCACCGGGCTTTATACTGTACACTGACTGTAGATGAATGCCGTTGGTCACTACTCACATCAGTTGGTCCCATTGTGTCCTTATTCTTATTTCTGGCAACGAATATATGAAACTAACTGCCAAGATAAGGATATGAATTTTAGGAGGTCCCACAGCTCAATGTTACGTAGATCTACCTGTTCACTGTCAAGTATTTTTAATTTCAGTTGACTAGCAACAGATGTCAATCAGATTTTATTGCTTTTTGTTTTTGCAGTTCCAGAAGTCGCCACTTTTGATAACCTAAAGAAGCTTTGCTGGGCACTGAGTCTAGTAAGAATGTCAAATATAACTCATATCGTTTCCTATTTTCAAAACAAGTCACAGTGCCATGACAGTTGTGTAAGAGTCAATATGGATTCAACGCATCATTGCAGAGTCTTTTGCAGTCATTATCCAGAACAGGGTTACCGCATCGATTTTCTTTAGAAGTCTCGTTTAGACTTTACTAAATTACCTGACTGTTTGTGTTCCGACGATGTTGTCGTCTTTGATCACTTCTGCCTGGACGATGCCAGTAACTTCGGCTTGAACAACGCTTCCATTGTTGGTTTTCCCGAGGGTTTGAAACATTCTTATCATATTGCTTTATAACCTTACTTGAGCGAGTTCCCATTTTTTTGTTTACCGAAATTTTTCCGAAATTGTGGCCTAATTTAGGCAAAAGTTCGTTATACTTAAAACATATTTTTTTAATTTTATACTCGAGGACACTTTTATGTAATAAATAAATTTTTATAATTCATCAGCATGAACTCACACCAAGCCACATGATGGCTTCAATGTCACTCAACTTTCGCTTCACAAAGGATAACGTCAAAAAGACATTTTTTTATTCTGTTTAATTAAGTTACTTTGTAATTATTAAATAAAAGTTAATTACATAATTTGACATCACTCCAACAAATAAAAACAAGAAAAACAGAAAATCAAAAAAAAAAAGGAATCTCATACTTCAGAGCTTAATTCCATTTGCGAGTTCATTCAACAGTGTAATCCTTTCGCAAATTGAAATATTTAATCCCCTCCGACATTTGTGCCACATGCAGAAAGCTACGCTGCACCGAATCATATTAAGAACTCTCGCTCTCTCTTCGTGCCCAAAAAATAATTCAATTTCGTATTCCGCTTGCTTCTGGAAATTGAGTGCAGGATTCAATCGCGATTTTCTTTCCTCTGATCCGTCAATGGCAGCCGTTACACGGTGAAGTTTATGCCACCTCCTCCTCCTATGTATGTGTTGGCAATGTCATTAACATGGTCGTCGTTACCATACATTTTACAATCAACCTTATAACCAGTGTGGTTTTGTATGCATTGCACAGGAGTACTTCATATCTGAAATTTGTAAGGATAATGAATCCGCTTCCAAGTGCGTGGTTGTTCCACTTTATTGTGTGCAACGAATGCAGCATGGTTTCTGTCGATCGGCAACGACCGACGCACAATTCAATTTCTTTTTGTCCCCATTGACTGATAAAATTTATCTGTGGATATATCCATTTTACATCCTTTATGAAGTCGTCGAAGGATGTAAAGCACGTCTGGTCCGTAGACCCGAAGCAGAGACACATTGGTTGTCAGCTTCACGATTTGCAAATGGCCATGAAGTTACTATGAACGGAATGAAGTATGGATTTTAATTATGATGGATTCTTGTCATAGGATTTTGGACCACTTAATGATCTGAAGTTCATTACAAGGAGATATACATGTATACTGCCTAATGCCACACCTAGAAACTTAGATACTATCTCTGCCGTTTATCTTATTCGAATAAATATTTTTTCCACAAGAAATCCAAATACCTGGGTTAACTCGCACAAAACACGACTCACACCTTCAAGCAAAAAGCGCAAAGCAATAAAAAACCTAGGCTAACAAAGGATCACCAATTCATGGGAACTGCAATACAACAGGGATATCTACATCAGCCACAAAACATACGAATGTGTATCTATGTATATCTGTTGGATGGAGGAATTCTTGCCCTGCACACTTGATAAATTACATTTTAATGGCGGGGCCAACTGCAAAAATATTGTTTGTTCGCGTTCGGGACTTTAGTTTTGGGTTTTACTTGTGATTTGTGAACTTCACTTTGGTATCCTTGAGTTGCAAATGGACTCATGCATGCGCATATGATACATTTCTTTGGTTGCACAGCTGGCATGCAATAAAATGAGGCCAAGGCTACAAGTTATCATCAGAAGATTTATTGTGTTCAAACTCACAGAGCGCAAGAAATGGTTGTTCATCATTGGATGCATTTAATATCCTTTTTTTTCTTTGCTAGATGGACTTTGTAGCAGAAATTCAAACCGATAGAATTTGCTAGACGAATGAGATTGTAACGAGTTTGCAAGTGAGGTTGACGACACATCTAATTGTGGATCAGGATGAGGCTTTTGTAGTCTTTTGCGTTTATTGTACATCTTACTCGGTCAGTAACTTGGACATGATTTTTAAACCTTTTTATGTTTATTTTGTATATAGCTTGGGTAGAATGTTGGAACTTTTTTTGAAATTCAGATAGGTATTTACCCACTTTCTTATGATGACGCTAATATTTGGGAAAGTCCTATGTACGTCTAGTTGTCTTTAGTTTTGCTAATTTAATTCGAGTCGTTTTTCATTTTCGAGCCAACTAATTCGCGGTTTTCCTCTACTGTACCGTTCCTCCGTTGTTGATTTAAAGACTCTCCGGTCCAAATCGATGGTTTGGTTTCTCATGACAAGAACTGCGTTTGTAGAGGCGTACTTTTCATGCGAACCCAGTTAACGAAGTCTGATTGAGGTAAGAAGTTTTAGTTATCCCAGTTTTATTCTATGGCTTTGAAACATGGATTCTATTGCAGGCGGATGAAGATACCCTTGGTCGCTTTGCCCGAAAAATTCTTCATAAGATATTGGGTCCCGCTTGCGTTAACGGGCTTTGGAGAAGGAATTAAACGAGCTATGCAGCTATATCCACCTGGTCTGAAAACTGCGCAATGGTGGTTAGAGATGGCGAGGAGAGCCTTCGAAACTAACAGACAGAGACTTCGCAGTAGAGGAAGACTCAGAGGAAGACCTCAACCAAATTGAAGTACGTAATTGAATACTGCTAAGGACTGGGCTAACTGGAGAGGCTTGTTGGTTGAGGCCCAGTTTTCCTTGAGTAAATAAGTGAGTTATGGATGCAAGAAAAAAAAACCTGCAACAGTTCAAGTTAAGACCTTTCTTTGCCAACATGAAGACATTTTAAAATTTCGGCATATTTTGCTCTGTCAAGGTAAGCGGCCAAACAATGTTGAACAAAGCAGTAAAGATCCAAAATCCAAGTATACGAAGCCGGAGGTGTGTTAGGTCAAAGAATATCCTACACGTACAATGACAGCCATTTAAGCGAGCCAAATAACATGTATTTTTCGAAACTGACTTTTCGTGCACACCTAACATACTAAAGTACCATATACCGTTCATACTATCTCGCGGCCGAATACAAATTATTGCACGGCATTAAATTCGAGAGCTTACCTGGAATGGAGTCGAAATAAATTCGACAGATTTTATATGCGATTTCCGTTGAATGTATGGATTGGTGAAAGGGCTACAGTTGTCATTGGGGTTTCATAAATAACTTGTAAGGAATTTTTTTGCATTTATTTTTGAGCATGGAAATAACTACGACCGATAAAAAGCATCGATACACGTTCATAGGAAATGGTTTTACAAACGCAAATAGTTGGTGCCCGGGTTTTTTATCTGATGAATTCACACAAAAGCTGTTCACACAATTGTTGTTAGCAAAGGTATTAAATTTATAAAAGATCTGCAGCTTACAGTGAGGGATTTTATAGAATTTTAAAGTGATAACAGGACAGGACAATTTTTAGGGTTTTATGTGTATGGATGTAATGTTTATATGTTTGTATATTATCTTGTAACAAATTGTCGGTGTAAATGTATTGTCTGACGACATCCGTTTCCGATACTGCCTATTTTAAGATGAACTGTTTTGGGTAATGGCAAGTGAGGTTTGTTTTAATCGGATCAGGACCAAAAGTAGGCAGAAAAATTAGGCTTTAAATGAAGTCAAGAGATTGCTTCTCGAATTTTTAAAATTCTAACTCGGAACTGTACGTTTGGAGGAAGCAGTGTCCCTCTGAACAAAGAAATCGCAAGAAGAGATGTATGTAAGCTTGACTTCAGGTCTTCGGGTTTAATAGTTCTCATTCATTCTAAATACTTGCTGCAACAGATCTATAGTATCCGTGTGGGCACACAAGTTGTTTTTAGATTAGATTGTTGTCATTTAGTTCCAAACACAAGAGAGGAGTTGTCTTATGGCTTGAAGAGTTGATAGTACTAAGAAATGACCATGACATCAGGAAGTTGGAAAAAAGAATAATGAAGTGAAGACCCTCCTGTTATCTCGGTCCTTCTACGAGTGCGTTCAGTCTAAAGCGAGGTTTTCTGGTCCCGCAATGTGCCTCCGGGCTTAATCCTAAGACTTTGTAGGTCATCTCAAACATCCAAAGCGACCAAGCATATCTTAATCCGCCTTTAATAGAATCAATGTTTCAACGCTATAAAATAGGGTCTCGTATAGAGTCCCGTCAATGGCTCGGGATAGGGCCTATCTGCTCGAAACCCAACATTTGATTTTTAACGAGATATTGTTATCAGAAGTGATTGCAGAGCCAATGCTGACAAAGACTTTTACTACCTCAAAGTTAAAGCTGTCCGCTGTGACGTGTTGTCCAAATTTTCGATGTTAGGGCGTACCTTCCCGGATCTGCCGCGATGTGAACTTATGAACCTTAGCTTTTCCCTCCTAAGATTGCCGCTATTTTCTGCACCTATGTTACTTTGACCGCGAACATAACAAAGATCTAAAAATGTTGGGACTATTGTGCTTTCTGTTTAAAAAATAATCGAATTTCACGAAAACTGCTTGCAAAATGCTCAATAATCCTGTTGCTCTAACCGAGTCCGGAAAACGCATGGCTATACAGAGGCTAAGCTTTCTAAGAATACTCTTGCTCTATCGATCTAGAAAACATCAGTTAGCATAAGGCAAAAATCACTCTTCTGATCGTTGTATACATTAGGATGCTAGCTCTTTGGTTTAAGAAAGGTTTTTTAACACTCTTTAATCCTTCATGAGAGGGAACGAAGTCTATCTAGCTGTATCAAGATGCGGATGCTGTCTGAAAGTCTTGCTCACATCGACATATGAGATACAAAGAGCAAATAAACAAAACACTTTAGCTAAGAGATTCTATAAGTCCCCGCCCTCAAGTACCTACGAAATAAAAGGGACAACCATACCTCCATTTAAGAGATACAAAAATCGTGAATGCCAGGATGCTCTTTTTGATTTGTCTAGTAAACTGGTAACAACCTTCCCGGGGTTGGGGAAGATAGAAGTCTGTGTTGACTTAGGCAAAAAACCTTTACAGGTAGGAAGCCCTACAATGTATGGAAAGCTTGCGCCAGTGTTTTACTTCTGCGTTTTCGCACAATTCAAGCTTCTTGGTATGTCATCTTGGAATCGAAAACGGCTTTAAAAAAGCTCCAGAACACAACTTCAGAGATGTTACAAAAGGTTTTTATGTAACCAGTTCAAGATTGTTAAGGGAGGGTTATTTGCGACGACGACTACCACACACCTATTTAAGTTACTATTAAGAGGCAGTTAGGTGAACCATTGCGCATTAATTCTAAAATCACCCTACACAATCCATTGTTAAGCAGACGTTCTTAATATCGATTTAATATCACTGACCGTAACGCTTATTTCATTTCTTGGCAGGCTACCTACTTCAATGTGACACCCTAGTGATGAAATTGCTTTGTGCGCGCACTATAAGAGCATCAGTCATAGCAGCTGTGATGCCAAATACGTTGACGAATCCTGATACAATATACCATTCGTCTGATGCCTTCAAATTGTTCGGTCTGCATTTGACACATGATTTGATTGAGTAACTTTAATCTAAGAATAGACATGCTGCTGAGAGGTGGAATTCATCAATTTGAAACCTTTTCGCATTCATCAACTGACATTTATCCGTTGGGCTATTGACGTGCCAAAGACGTAACCTTGAGAACATTTCAATACAGATACCGATGGCATCGTACATTTTTTTTTTTCTAAAGAAGGTGTGTTCTTGAAATTGAATGATGGTAAGGACTGTTGTATTTGGAAATTAATTTGTCACGGACCTTAGCACAAAGGGAGATAACAACAAAGCAATCACTTAAGGTAGCTAAGGGAACCCACTAAAAGTTCTAATATTACATATTTGAGTTAAATCCAGAGTGGGAGGAATAGTGGGCGAAGTCCTTGCTTGGAGTGGCATCTTGAAACATGAAACCAACTTTAGTGGACACCTAATAAAGCAGTATATAGGTTTAACGCTTAAGAATTCCAGAAAATTGAAGTCTTTTGCCTATATTTGATGATGTAGATACAAATTCATTGGACAAGAATCTCAAGGAAACGTCCTAAACTTTATCTCCTGCAGCTGAAGTAGTCAAGTATTTGAATACTTTGAAAAAATTTAATTAGACGACAAGGATGAACTTAAACTGTTCAGGTACCTATACCTACCAGTGGCAGAGAGCTGTTAAGTGAATGTATTTCAGTTTTTTTTTATACACCTAATTTGATAAACTCCCACATTTTCGTCGCGCAGATGTTTTAAGGTCAAGAGGTTTTTTTTTTTTCTTTAATTTCGCATCGCCATAGAAATTGAAAAACAGAGATCCCATGAAGGCAAATTTCTATGATGAATTGACCATTCCCCGATCCTTGATGTACACAATCTATATATATAAAGCAGTAAGTCCTGACTGTTCATCATCGCCGAGCCTAAACGGCTAACGCTAGAAAGTCGAAATTTGGAAAGTAGTTTCCTTTTGTGGCGTAGGAAAAACAATGGAGCCACTTTTTTGAATTTTTGCTCCAAAGGGGAGATACAGGGTGTTCCAGTTTGTATAGAAAAAAATTTTAAATTGGAATTAAGAATTCAAATTTGGTAGGTAAACTCTACAACAAAAATAAAGAAACACGTGCTTCACCGTTTTTCAAAATTATGTCAACGGGCCAAGATACAGAGTGTTGAAGTTTTCAAATAAAAGGATAAGTCCTGACTGATTGGCTGATGCTAGAAAATTGAAATATAGACAGTAGTTTCCTTTTGTGACGCAGACTGTGAAATTTTCTTTCGAAATTCAGCTCCAAAAAGGGAGATACAAGGTGCATTCGCCGTTCGTAGCAATTCGACGGGGAACGGGTATGTGTATCTATGAGACTACTGAACTGATTTCAAAAATTCAATACTGAAATGGTGACACTTTTTGCTATCCTGTACCTTTGAAAGTTCAATAGGAACAGACGATTTCTAACGACTAAGTAAAACCGTTAGTATGTATGGTGCGCGTTCGAAGCCGCGGGAGAACTGCTAGTTTTAATCATAAAAACGATAGACTACATTCAATCAAAACTGGGATTTGATTGCAACTTTTGGGCATCGATTCCCTACCTTAAAAGTGGGAATGTTTCGGTATACCTTGTTCATAGATACTATTGACAAAGAAGGTAGCATCCGCAGATCGCTTAGGGGACACTTAATATCAATTTTGACACCAAAGCCGTGAGAGCTAGTAGAAAACCATGACTTAAGCTCTGGCAACCATCCATGTTATCGGTGTTATACATATATTGTTGCAAGAACGAAAGGGACCTACAGTTTGTATTGGCGAAATTATTGTCCGCCGAAAAGTGATAAAAATGTAATCACGAGGCACACAAAGTCATAGCGAAATAGACTTTCTGTGCTTTATAGTATTTGGAGACGAGATCCATTAAAATTTATAAATCACCCTTAAAATCTTGCCGTCAAATTATAACAAGGCGCATCCATTCCTCATACTGGTACGTCAATTTGCATGATCATAACGCATTAGCTGTTTGCTAAAGTAAACTACGGAACGTATTCCAAGAAAAACTACAATTACCTACCTGTCATATCCCATCATCAAATCGTTAGATCCATTACTTTTGTCATAAAGATACAAAATTTAGCATGCAGTCGCTGGTGCCACTCTGCATTCCAAACACTCAAACACACACACACACAAGCGGGGCACTCCTTTTTATCCTTTCGACATTCCACACCGAATCCTGCTACATCGTTGACAATTGCCTTTTGTTTCTGTTTAATTAAATAAAGTCTTGAGGGGATAATTAGACGAGAATCTTAAATTACGTTATTTAATCAGAGGAAGTTGTTGTATTGTTATCCTTGTAGCGACAATGAAGGAAATCGCGCATCAGTTGATACTGTTTATGCGCCTGTATATTGTAATTCCCTGTTCGGCCAGGTGTACCGTGCAAACTTCCTGTGATACAATACAATTTAACGACGACACATATAGCCATAGCTAGGAGTTTGCTGGCAAAAGACAAATTGACGCCAGGATATCTAGTACTGACTGTGCGATATGGGTACATTCATTCCTGCAATCACTTCGTTAAGTTGGAGGAACTATGCAAATTTTGTAATACATTTCAAGTTACCATCACCCATCCTCCAATACAGCCACCATCTCGTGCTCCTTGCCACCATTTCAGCACCACATTTGCTCATCAACATTTCAATGCTGCGCTAATTAAGAGTCTTCTTCGTGCCATGTGCTTGCAGTGATGAGCATATTAATGCGGTGTAACTATTGCTTTATTGGCTTTTACATGTTAATGTTTATGGAGGCATGTGCTGTCGTGAAAGGAAACATATACGCTTGCTCAAGTGTGTGTGTGTGTGAGGAAGGAGGACCGTTTTCTTTTTCTTGCGTTGATTGTGTATCATACTTTGAGGGTTTTTGTTGAAGAAACTTTCTGAAAATCGATACTTTGAACCGTAGTTTTTGTGCATTAGTTTTGATAGGAGTATACTGATATGCATACGTTTTGAAAGTCGCTCATAGGGCTTACGTGTAAGGGCTAAAATAACTCCATTTGCATTTAATTTGTAGGATACACAAGTTTGACAGTATCATTGATCGGTCGAGAGGATGGAGTATCTGTGTTTATTACCATACTGCGCTTAAGGCCTTGTTGAAGTTGCTTACTAGATTGAAAATAATAGGATAAGTTTGAATTCAGTTGAAATACTGAATTTGTTAAGTCTTGTCTAAGTCTGTTATCGAAAATGAGATCTCCGAAGAGCTTGATAGGCAATTTCAGAGAAGATCTTTTCTGCCTCTCCGTCAGGTTTGCTCAGATCAGTTAGGGCTTCCATTGATGATTGGGTTTTCGTAGGTGACAGACGGATACGTCCCGATGTCTTTAAGAAGTTCTTGGCATTCTTACTGTCTCTCAGGAGAAAATATCCCGATCATTGGCATTGTAATGGGCAGCTTTTTCCTCGATTTTATGACAAAACTATCTTAATTAATAAGGCCCGACTAGAAGCCTTTCAACATCATCGATTGGGAAAGAAAGGTGGATTCCGTTCGATAAGCACTAGCAGCTAGAGTTGTTTTTACAAGAAATTACTGGCATTTGTAGTTGTAGATGGAGCTTTCTGAAGAGGAAAGTCTGGTTTGTTCAAGTAGGTATACAGTCTTTCAGACTATCAGATTTGTACATTGTACTTAAATAAAAATAAAAATGGAGTGACCTATCTAATAACCAGGCTTTCATTTTAACCTGTTTAACCATGACCTCCAAATCGTGGGCGATATAGCTTCTTTGCCACGTGGGTATGCTCAGTAAGGTGAAACCTCGTGGTCTAGTCAGAGACACTTGCTGGTTTTGAGTCGTCATCCTATAATAAAGGCATGGTCTGACAACATGCCCGCCCATACAGAAACCTGTAAAGATGAAGAAGGAAACCTTATAGTGAAGTAACAGTCGCTGCTGAGAATATGGAAAAACTACTTTTACTACTTTTAACATTGAAATATATACATATACTGTTTCCTTATGATGCCCTTTTACTTCTAATTAACTTCCTATCAAGTCTTTTAAAACCACAACTTCAACAAAGCCTTCTAAACACCTTAACCCCTGTATTGAATGCTAATAATTATAGTTCACAGTCATGGTTGTAGTTTGTTGTTTGCAATTGTTTTGCTTGAATTTAAAGTAATTTGAAGCCAGCCGTATCCTTTTAATATATTTTACCATCCACAGATAGAGACCATCGCTGATGAATGATGAGCGGCTAAACTCACTCCTTTGATGTCTGTTAAGAGCCGAAATGGCTTCTAATGAATTCTTTAGTAATCCATTGTCTAGAAAATTTTGTACGTCTGCGATTTCAGACAAAACTCAATTCTGGGATAATTAACATCCAGACTAAATACCACAGTAGTTAATATAGACAGCGAAAGGGTAAATGACCACACCGATTTACCCAAACTGCTATACTCTGCGTGTCCTTATGTTACTTGCCACTGTAAGGAATAGACTCAAAAATTGCACATGACCCAGATGTGGAATACATTTTCTCTTGCATTCGTGAACAGTTTCAACAACCGTCATTCATATCCCTATGATATGCTAAGCAAGGATGTGCCTTTGAACAATGCAACGAAGCATCTGGGACATTTCTTGAATTTTATCAACGAAGGCCATACGTAGGTAAGTACTCTTCACCGTATGTAGAATATTATTACGTTTCAATACATATAGGTAGTTGAAGATCTACAAAATATATCTCGCGTAACTACTAAAGTAGAACATCCTTGTGTTTGTCTCCTTATTTTTTCACAGTAGTACGCCGCAATAAATCATCGTTGCCGCACTTAATAGCAATTTATCCCTCCGACACTTGCATGAAAAGCACGTGACTAGGTCCTAACAATCTTCTTTCTCATCCTGATTCTTGTCGTGTGCATACACTATACCGCACCACATACTGCATGCTAGGGAGGAACGCCAAGGGTGGGGCGATACATAAAGCAAAATGACACATGACTCGCATGCTAATCTTCGTTTGAAAGTTGTAGAAACTAACACACATACTCGAATATTTCGCATCCTAACTCCCGCGCACATAGTGTTGTATATATAAAGATCATCTTATAGGGATTTACAACTTAGCGGCAAACGTGATGTCTTGCATACGAAATGTTTATCGTCGTTGTGATGTGAGTTCATCGAAGGACATGCATGCATACATACTCGCACACATTCTCTTTCGTATGGTAGTTTTCTTTGTTTATTTTTTTTTTCTTCTTCGTTTGGATGTTTGTTATCCTTTTTTAAGGACTCGTCTTCGTCGGTGGGTGGATGCTGGTGAGTTAAACATATGTATGCGGGCGAATGGAGCTTTGTGATAAAGGGCCAAGTAACAAGACCAGTACGGGGTTATGAGGGATAAAAGACTCGAACGATTGGAGTAAACCAAAAACGCAAAGGAAACGAAAAGATCTGCAGGATCTTATCCGATGAAAGTTTGTTTCCTTTTGGGGGGGAGGAATTTGAAGACGTGTTAATCTCATAATCTTGACAAATAAAAAAAAAAGGAAGAAAAGGTTGCGAAATGCCATTACCACAAAATTAAAAATGAACTTTGTCTGCAGGGGTATGCTGTAGATAGGTAATAGATATGTGTTTGGAAATTTCAGGGTTAATTTTGGTAGCCACGATTGAAAGGTGTTGGAAAGCTATGTACATGGGAAACATGATGGACTTCTAGAAATATGTATGTACATATAAGGAAATAGGCTGAGTTGGGAGCTGTAACTTGTTGAATCCAGTCCCGATTACGTTGAAACTTTATGAGAGCTTTGCACTAGAATACCTAATATTTCCATTTGAAGACTATTGGCTTTTTCATAAGCCTATGGATTTATGCAACACTGGGCTGGAAGAACTTCTGGGAAGTACATAAACAAAGGAGTAGCGGTTAGAGAAAGCCTGGTTTTTTTTTAAAGGAAAATGTGTATTTTACTTCGAACTCAGGAACGGAAAGACTTAACACTAAAGACTTTAAAACTCTTCCATGCGTTATTATCCATTCGCTTGATGGGTTGGAGTAGTAAAGCCGTTCGGACTACACTCAAAAGCGCCAATGTATCTTTTTGGTACCACAACTGAGGTGACCTGAATGTCTTAAGGGAATTGGGAGTTTATTATCTTGGAGAATTATATGTCGCAGATCTGCGATAAGTCTGTACTCAAAGGCTTTGGCAAGTACGAGAGGCCTAGCTCTAGCAAGTGTCGGACAAATCGCAAAGAAAGTAAAATATTGTTTCCTTCTTAAAATCGCCGCCCATCTCTTGGTGCCAATCCAACGGACAAACTGGTCGATGTTTAAGTAACTGAGTTTTAGTAACCATGTTCTTGTACCTAATTTGTAAGAATGCGCTGAAGGGAGCTTCTCGAAAAGTAGTTTTGGGGGTAATGTAGTCAGTTCGATATGTTCCACCTTGTTCGGTTATGAATTTAGAATGTTACTCCGGTATTAGAGTTTTGTAGTCCTGCACCAAGATTCTGTGAGTTTGTTAGTCGAAAGGTAAAAGATGCAGAAGCACGATAAGGACATCCTCTGGGTACCTGTAGTACCTACACTTCTTGGTCTAGATGCTGATTTTATTCAAAACAATTTGTATGATTTCACTTATCACGGAGGGAAACATTCCTAATAAAACCACCTCATTTACAGTGGTGATGTTCTCAATTTATCGGTCAGGATAAAAGCCTACGAGTTCCGTAGTCCACAGCAGAGATTTGAAATTGTCATAGACCAATTGATTGCTCCTGGAAATTTTTCAAACAAACAGGACAATATCTTTACTGGCTGATCATCAGATGCAAATTGTATCATAAAAAGTCCTTAAAAATAAATTTAACAACCGAAGCTCACCTATCTCAGATCATGCGTTCTACATCCATATTGGAATCTTTAACGGAAGTAAATTTTTTTCTAATGATGCTTTGTTAAGTTAGTCTAGGAGACTATTGAAAAAAAAAGAGAAATGTAACACATAATCCTCGATCTCATTCCTTTCGATAAACTATGATGAACATAGAGTAAAGCTCAAACACACATTGCTGTAAATATTACCCAACAAGCCTGCTTATATCCACTACCCACTCACATGATAAACCCAAACAACATATGACACTCGTCGTCGCCGTCCTCATCTTCGTCTTCATCGTTGGCACTAAGAGTAAGAGATTACCTTACGAAAAGAATGTTTGAATACAAAATACATCTACTTAAGGTACACACCCACTACATCATCCTTTGGTACTCTACAGAACACATACACCTCTTCTTCCAGAAAAACGCAGGTGATGTGGAAAGGTTAAAGGCAGAGCAAGCATCCTTTCACTCACAGGATCGCAGCACAAGCGTGTCGTAAACTTTTCCATTATACCACAAATTAAATATTCGAGAAAAAAGCAGCAACCAGAAAAAAAAAACAAATTTCGTTGCGGAATATAAATGAAGAATAAGGATAAAGGATAAAGTATATGCGCGTATGCATGTTTTCCTCAAATATAATGGAAATTTACAAGGGAATACTCAAAATTTACATCTCATTGATAGGCAAAAGTTATTGATATTGTTTCTTGGTATAAATAAAATTTTCCGCGTTCCGGAGATCGGTGCAGGAACACATCCTCATGCCACGAAGCGTGGGGCGGGCTGAAAACGTCTTAGGGTGGCTCCGCTTTCGCGCCGGTATATGGGTCGTAATTATCGTTAATGATGAAATTTGTCAGGTTTTTGTTTCCACGCAAATTGAAATTGTAATTGGAAATAACGATGGTATAAAGATATTTTGTTTTTGCTAACGCATTAATTACGATTTCGCGCGTCAACGACTGGGAAATATACTGAGGGTTATTTCGAGCCCTTATATGTGTTTACTATACCTCAGGCTAACCTGGGGTAGAGTATGCAAATGTTTAAAGATGGAGAATTAAGCTATTAATATTATGAATAGCTTTAAAACATTATATTTTCCTGCAAAGGTTTCTTATAAGGCAGTTCTGGTTAAAAAGGAAATTGTATGTAGTGCAGTCTTTTTAATCTGTGCCCGCGCTAAAGCACGACGTTATTTTTTAATGTAATTCTCTTGAAGCAGAATGCTTCGGGTTATTGGCTTCCTGTTCGAAGTGACTTTCTTTGAATTCCTCAGAATAGTGGCGGTCCGAAATATCTTTTCAGTCAAAAATGTGTTGAGCTTCAAATGTGTATAAGGGGGATGTTAACGGATTGCGATTTTCGATTCGGTAAATTTTAGCGAAATCTTTTTAAGGTGCCCGCTTCAACTTGTCCAATATTGTTGTATAGAATTGCCGAGTATTAATTTTGTATTTGGTATGGCGACCTACCTAGAAACAACATGGTCGCCAGGCTTAGCTTCAGGGTGCACTTGATGTACACAGGCGAGAAAGCCTCACAGGCTGTTACGGCTCTATTGAGGTTAATTTGAAATATTGGAGAACCCAGGCAGCCAATTAGAAACTTGATAGCAATGGATGAGTAAGTCGATCCTTATGTACGCATCCCATTTATGTGCCTCAGTGACGAATCCGAAAGCATACATACTTAAGACGAATGAACTCTGTGCACAGAATTGCATCATGAAGAGCGTGTTGTCCCTTAAGAACTGCATAAGCATTTCGAATGTCCATCGACCTGGCAGTAACAAAGTCCGTGGCAATAGGTGAGAACGAGCTAGAATGTAGGAGAACTACCAGTGAGGTCATACAAAGAGAATGGAAACACAGTTGGAAAACTACATCCAAGGAAAGATGGACACTAATCCCCAACGTAGAGGGGTGGACTAGTAGAATATACGGAGAAGTGAACCTGATACCGCTCCTATTGGGGGATAGATCCTTCCGGGAGTATCTTCACGAATTCAAGCACATGAAAGTCTCATACTCCCCGCACTGTGAATGAAAAACTCAGAACGCCAAACATGTCTTAATAGTATGCCAAAGGTATACCCTCGACCAGAAACTTCTTAAAAAGAGAAATTAACGCCGAAAGGACTTGTGGTATTCATGCTTATTGTATGTATGTATATTTGGCACGGCAGCTCATGGAGAGCCAAGGTCTAGCTTCTCACAGCCATTCATGTTGTGCGTGTTATATTCTTCGCACGAATGGAAGAAACCTACAGTTTAATGCCGACTCCGAACGGCGAATTGAGAAGCTTTTCATGACAGATTTGTGCTCTTGCAGGTTTGTGATGCCAGCGAAGAGGTGGTGCCGCGAAAAAACGTTTGGTGGTTTTTGAGAATCGAACCTGTGTCTCTTGCTTAGCAGTCCACTAGACTAATACCGTACATAAACTTCATGAGTCGATTCTAGTTAGAAAAGGAGAAAGCTGCTGAACACTCCTTGGCACCCAGTTGGAATAAATGGCGTATTCTTCACAAATAAATTTTCTACCTTGAAGATGTCAGCAACGCCTCTTCAAAGGACATAACATAAGGAGGGTGTGCTAAATATAACTGTTTGGCACAAAATATGTTACAAGTCGCAGCGACAGTCAAAGGGGAACTTTTTTTTTTTAAAATTTACGTCCTGTTGGCGAAGAGATTAACATCTTTCCATAGATAAAGACAAATTCACAAATTCGTAAATTCAGTTACATGGCTAGTTATGGTATGTTTGTGACTACAAATGTTGGATGATAAGCAAGCAACTAAGCGGCTATTAAATTCCTTTTAGATTAGATATCAACAACAATGGGGGCTTCTTCCAATTGCTCATAAGGATCAGCTTCCACTTACACATGAAAAAATGTTAAAGTGAAAAGAAAATTCAATAAATCCCTTAAAATTGTTCATTATTCGTAGTCCAGTTTACATAACCTAGTACATATGCTCACATGCCTTCAGCTTATATTAAATTTTCATGCAATTTTCCCCAGATTGTACGTTTCTCGTTGCATTTCATATTTCACAAACAATGGACTTGTATGGTCTTTTCTTTATGAGCTGAAAAGTAAACGCGTACATTGCCTCACACATTAAATGCATTCGGCAAAGTTACTAGAATGGTTTCGTGCGACCGTGTGTAACAAAGTGTACTGAGTACTCTCTTGGAAGGAAGGTAGCCTTGGTAAATATTTTTCCCTTCTAATTTTGCGTTAATTAATGAAGTGCAATTGTTTACCGCTACGCGCGCGACCCATATTTTACCGCGTCCTAGCGATGCAGGTGCTATTATTTCATTTAGAAGTGGTTTACCTCTGTTGTGTGTTGTGGGACCTATGTATGGAAGAATTCCCATGCGCTGCTGTTGAACATTAAATTTATGCAGCACGTTTCAAGTGCGCTTTTCATAGAAGCTCTTTGGTGAAACTTTTTAAACTTTTTATTCACACCATAAGGTTTTTGTTTTTTCTGTTAAAGAACATAACATAGCCTTCAATTAACTGCGTGTAAGGAAAATAATCTAAAGACACAAGGATACAGCGATACTACATGAATTGTTGCCCCACACCATATGTGGCGTGACAGAGACATCACACACACTAATATCTAAATTAAAACAATCGGAGTGCTAATACTGGATCTAATCCATCTCTTTTTCGAGCTCATTAAATATGTCCTGCGGTCATATGGCGGACAACACAGAAAGCCACTTTCCACGTAATCTGCTCTGCTTCGAGTACATTTCCCTGCAAACCAAACTTTCCTCATTAACTTGATAAATTAGTGATATTTTATTTATATTAAGGTATCTCCGGGGATAATGTCCTTAAGCGATATCATGCAACAAGTACATATACGCTCTGGGGAGGAGAATGATGAGGATGAATGTTTGTGCTGCTCATCGCTCGTGCAGCATGGGCGTTTTCTTGTCCAAGTTGTGTGTTTGGGTTTCTCTTCTGAAGTGAAACCGGGATGTCATTAGTGTCCTTCGCGACCGAACCCTTGGACAGGTTTGTGTTTGAGATATATTACTTCTCAGAGCTACTGGAGGAGGGTTTCATTGTTGATTATATTAATGAACTACGAGAGATATTATCGTTGGATTTATTGAATTTTATTAGTAAGGAAATTGTTTGAGGTTTCTCATTAATTAATTTATTCAACCCTTGGTATTCGAAGATGATTTGTGGTAAATTGACAATCGTCAATCTATGCTTGGATACAAACGAGAAGCTACCTTCTTTAGCTTCTTTGAATAAAGGATTTTCAAGACAAATACATATGGGAATGGATTTTAAAACGATTAAAAGAGACAAGAAATATTAAGACAATTAATGAAGAGACGACAGAACCCTGTCTAGTTGATATGTCATGTTGTCATGTTTCTCTACTGCACCATGCCTCAAACACTCTCCGGGCTAGAGCAGAGCGCGTTCTACATATCCCAGCTGTCTTAGTCTATGTATCTGGACTCTTTGGACTATGTCGACGCAACCAATACAACGTTCAAATGCATAATATTGGGATTTGAGTCCCGAATGCCACTGTTTATCAGGTCGTTCCTTTCCCCTGGACTAAATGGTGAGCAGAAACTCAAGAAAGCAAAAGTGGCGATGCTTTCAAGGCACTGGCTGATGGGTTCTGAGAGGCTTATTGGTTTGAAACCTATGTTCACCCCGAATAGTAACGCCACCTAGAGAAAAAAAAAAGGATTTCAAAAATTACATTTATCTGCTTTGTTCTTTCGTCGTATTTTCAAACACTTGGCTTCATGTAGTTGAACTGACAGCTGTATTAGTCTTGTATTTCAAGCTACGTTTTACGTTCTTCAACCGGACTTGCTGAGTTAAAACCCCTTCAACGTAAAATAGATTACGACTAAATAGGGTGCCTTTATCTTCATATTGATTATAAGACACAACGTCGCGTCGTCGCTCGTTCCTCTAAACAAAAAACAAAACAAAACATTAAAATTGCGTTGCGATCCAACTACAAAGAAAATTCTCCAAGGTCCTCGTGTTATTTCTCATCAAAGACTTGAATAACACATAGAAAACGCACTTTCTACATTTCCAAAGGATACCTTGTTCTTTTGTTTCTGTCTTGTGCATTCTCATGCAAAGAGTACCTTTGTAGTTGTACTTGTAAACCTTCTGGATGTTTTAATTATTCTAAAAGTAGAAAAAGAGCATCTTCGTTTGGAAACCTTTTATGCGTTTTTATAAATGATACAAAGAGTAAGGACTTTTGCAAATACGCACAAAGAGACTCTGATTATAAATACATTTTTTAAAAGCACAGGGTACTGTGTCTGTGTCTGTTCTTAATTCGATTCCTGTTGAACTTAGTGGAATGAGTTTGACTTAAGCAGCAAGTCAGACATGGAAAGGTAAGCATTATGATGAGGTAGTGCTGTCCAAGGTTTAGCATATCGTTCATGAAAGAGTTCACTTACGCCGTATATGGCTGCTTATGGTGGATGAAATTTTGGGAAGGACAAAGATTTCAAGGTGACGGCCTATGCTGAGGATCATCCTGGTAAAGGGCACATTTTTTCTGTCCTAAGCGAAAGTCTCAACCATTGAATCGCAAGCAGAGGCCTGCGTACTGGGATTTAATCTTTCAAAGACTGTGATTGTCCTTTCCCCGAAAAAGAGATTAATTCCTACCTTCAAACGTTCATTGGGTCTTCAAAGCAGCTGTTGTGCACTGATTATTAATGGAAGTTTCATGTTAAGTTTCATTTCGCTTGAACTGCACTGTCCCAGCATTTTCCTGAGGGAAGAACGACTGTGGTCATCAAGCCTCCACATTATCTTGATGGGAGACTTGAAACAGGTCGATACAAATTAATCACATGTCGCTGATTCTTAGAGCTTAGAGAGACTTATAGTCGGTTAGTGGCGAGGTTCTTAGGTTAGACGAGAGGAAGATAAAATCCTCCACGTCACAGTCAAGGTAGAATTATTTTGATGAATTTTACTCGTGGAGCGATCTCGTCCAAAAATATAATCTCCTATTGCTGTTGCTTATTATCACACAAGAACATTGTAGATAAAGCCATCAGTCGAGCATATGCCTACACGCGGACTTCAGGTAGACATATACGTAATTGCTAGGACCTTATGGTAACAAGCCTCTTCCACGAGCCATGATGCGAGGGTAGTTACCAGCATTATCACATCTCGATAGATACATCAGAACGTCTATTGCTGAAGTTGCAGATAAGAGGCGAGGAATAAACTCCGTCTGCCGTTCATCTGCTTTGCGAATGTCCTGCCCTCACTGATAGTAAATGGGGACTCTTGGCAGTTACATACTTCTTCACGGAAATAGAGGATTTGTGTATTATTGAGCTGAGAGTCTTTCTGTCCTTATCTGGTTGGTTTTGCTTTAAAGATTCCCCGGGACACATTTTTAAAAAAGTGTATGCAATGTACCCAAATGTTGGTCTACGGGACCAGTGATTAACGTCACAAGGCACCTGTCTACCTAACCTAAGTGAAACAATGAAAGTAAACATAATGGTACTTCCAATGAAAACAAAATTTACATTTCATTAGCAGTGGAATTTCATTTTTCAAATTCTCCTGCAGGATTTACAGAATTTCATGTCCTTAATCTCGCATAGTCGAACATTATTTGACAGAAGCTTTCACTTTGCGATCTTGGTGTTGTTGTTGGTCTCCGTTGCTGGAATGTTTGCCTTGGATCCATCCAACCATCCTTCGGACTACTGGATTGTTTTGAATATCATCATACATGTGTACATGTAAGTACATCTCCTTTTCGTTTGCAGTAAAGTGCAAACCTTATTAAAATTCTCAGAAAATTGCCAAATTTGAGATCGTTTGCGCTTTTTACGGATGGTTGAGTGTCTTTGTTCCACTAGCTGAGAGAACAGACACGACTCAAAAAAAAAAATAAATAAATAAATTCCTTTGCTTTGCGGGATACGATGACAGTAATGTCGACAACTCCGTTCCCATGGAGTATTCCCTCCTTTGGCCATAAAAGAAAATTGAATTTCTCCCCCGGTTTTCGCTATTCCAAAACTTTTTGGGATTTTTTTCTTTCTCCAAAGCGAAAGTCCATTATTATATTTTTTTTTTTTTGCAAAACGAATGTGCGTGGAATAAATATGAGAGAATATGCTCATTTAATATGCAAACACATACACACCACACACAAATACAAGGGTATATCCTGCCATAGATGGAAACAGTCTCATTGTGTGTCAAAAGATGAAGACGATTTTATGGCAGCGCTGCAGGAGATTGACGTGTTGGAAGTGCGGGCGATGGAGTTCATGGTGTCGTTGTTGCATTAGAAAGTGCCTTCGGGGTTGAAGTTTACAATCTTTGTCGTCCACAAGATTATCCTGTGTGTTGCAAGTGCTTAAGAGCAGTTTTCATCAAATTTGTTGATGAGATTGAGGTTTTATGTGCTTTGCAGGTAGATCATTTTGACAGATAACAACACTGTTACATGAAAATTAGAAGATGAAGCTTCTTACAATCTGTCAGTGGTGGTATGAAGGGTCTTAGTGTCAATTTTTGTTGAATTGAAGTGGAAGAGATTTTCGCCGTTGGAACATAAAATGTATTCCCGGAAACTGGAAGAGGATAGGATAATTATTAGCAACATCATACCTCACTCCAACTTTTAAAAAAAAAACAATACTATTTTCACAGGTTATAAAGTTTTTTTTTATTGAACTTAAAGCAGAATGTGCTGTTGAGGATATACACAGTCACGTCAAAGTGTAGATGTATATGTCAATGCGTCTTTTAGCCTGATCTTGAAGCTGGTTTTAAGTTTGGTAGGTTAATAGAAGGATCGATTTCAGGCCGGTCGTTTTGTCACTACGACTCGTATGACCTCTTGATTTGAATGGTTCTATTGGGATGTGTTGCTAGAGAAGGCACAGCTATTAGTCTTCGATTTCAGCTTGAAAATCGTTCGAAATCTAGCAGAATCACGAACGACTAGTTTGTTAATCAACGCATTTATGGTACTGTAAATGCCAGTTGAATGGACATGACTTTACGGAACTCTTACTGATTGCACTGTCTGATGTCTCGGTGTATCTGCCGAGGAACGGTTTGTTGTTTCAGGTTAACTTCGTACTGTTCATCAAATGTTTAGACTTCAGAAAAGAGCTGTACGAAATGATAAAGGACTTATTCTGCTTACGGTTATCGTTGAAACTTCATACGTCATTTGGCTAATGGTAGAAATATTGGATTCCGGATTAGTTTGACCCTGTAGAAGGCGATGGCAAAGCGAATAGCTAAACTGCTTAATCTTTACAATGGCGTAAGTATGTTCTTTCTTTTTTCTTGTGGTACTTAAGCCTTGAGTTCGGGCTTGTCTACTGCTGAGGCTATTGAAATGCGATTTTTAAGTACCTACAACTTCTTCTTCTACCCGGTTATCTTTCGACAATCATGTGCTGTATTTTCTCTCTTTTTTAACCGACATATCTCAGCGTTCCGGATACAGAAACATTTTTTACATCTCTTCAGTGGTCATCCATATTTCTCTGCACAGAACTGCGAAATATTTTAGTTCCTTGGGTAAGATGACCCCGATTGTTGCCACAACTTCAAGATGCTAAGCCAATATGCCAATACAATATGCCGAGTTTGCCGCTAAAAATTTAGTGATTACTGCCTCGGAGCATTAAGCGAGAGAGCCCAGGTTCCAGCCCCAGCAAAACAACCAAACAATTTTTCGCGGCGCTACCTCTAAGCAGGCAAAGATATACTTGGAAGTGTATAATCTGTCATGAAAAAGCTTCCCAATTGTTGACAATAAAATTGTAGGCCCTTTCCATTCATGCAAAAAATTTAACACGCACAACATTGATGGTTGCGAGAAGCTAAGCCCTGGTTCTCTATGAGCTCCCGTGCCAAATAATTGTATTTTTTGGATATCTTGCGTTTATGTCTAGTTAAAGCTGATTGCAACAGTTTCTCTGGATTTATTCTAGAGAGAACTAACGCTGGGATACAGGGGTTCATTGCAAATCATCCTTTCACAGGCACACCTAACCATATACATTCGTTATGCCTCCAGATAAAGATTCCAGTACCATCAAAAATGGACAAATGAAACCTCATCCCACTTAATTAAATGTCGCGAAACAACATATTCGTAGACGTGAATCTTTACACAGATAACCTGTCCTCATAGGTCTGTTCAAAAGTTGAATCATTTCCGTCCATCTGAATGAAAAATCAAAAGACTTTCCTTTTTTTTCAGAAAAATAACTCGGTTTGCATTATTTAAAAAAATGTATCATAAAAGGAGAATATTATGTATTTACTTTTCATTAATTGACCTAACGACCATGAATGGTTTCCATGCTAGCTGTATCCCGCTTCCTTCTGGATCCGTTCGTCTGTTGGTGGTTAAATATTCTTTTTGTCTTTTATTTTTCTGATGTTTCGTGGTTTTCCTTTGGTTGACGTTGAATGTAAAAATATTTTCGGTTAATTTAACGTTTTTTTTTTTTTGTTCTTTATTTTCTTTTTTCATTTTGGTCTACGACTGGGACAAAGGGAATATTTACGAAAGAGAAAAGTTTTACGAGTGATGTAGACAACATTGTTCCAACAGACGGGGCTTACAGTGGCTGTGAAATGCAAGAAGTATGTACATAGGTATATTACACACGATTTATTGGGAATGAAAAATATTGTCTTGAGCCAGGAACAACATTACATTTTCTATTGGCGACAGCTTTAGGGGAAATAAGGAATTTCAGTATCAATCTCTCGGAAAATAAAAATGTCAAAAATTCTTGTGAAATAGTGAACAACATCTAGTCACGAGCTTGGAGGCAATACCTGCATGGCGACCTAAAAGAGCAATTTCAGCAGCTACTGAATCAGGTGCAAACTGAGAGAGCAATAAGACAGCAAGAATGAAACTACCGGTCCCGATGGCCTGCTATCGGAGTTATTTAAATATGAAGCCCCATTTTTTCGGTACGGATGAATTATAAGACCAGAATGCCTAGCAGAAGCGTTTTAGGGATTGTTGGGGGTGGTAACTTGAATGAATCTGCAAAAGAGATATACAAAGTACATCGGGATACGGGGGTAGGAGTCTTCTGTATTGCACCTGATGTAAAAATCACCAGACGGCTGCCGGATCACTGCGGTGTATTTCAGGCAGAAATTACGACTAGAAACTTGAGCAATATATACTGCCATCATCATAATGTAGCAACACAGATCGAGATAAACTTATATTTGCTTTTAAATTTTCTTGGATTATCCCGGAGTCGTCTAAGATATATATTTTCAAAAAGTCTATGAACCATTGACAGGAAAGAAATAAAAATAAAAAGGAAATCACTGCTTTCGAATAATTCAGTTCCAATGTGAACTGTTATTTACAATCAAACATAGCAAACAAATACAAAATAGCCGAAAGGGGAATTTCCCAATAAATGGACAGGACATTCTGGTTGTTTCCAAAATACGGAAATCGAAGTTAACGTTCGAATATTCGAGGAATTTTTATTTTCACATGTCAAATATTCTGACACAGCAGTATTCAGCTTTTTGTTCCAACGTTGTACGAGTGTATTGGTTTAATTTGTCTTCTTTTTTTTCTGAACAAAATGTCCACTCGGCAATTACGTATTTATCAATGTTGCAACATTTTTTACAGTCAACAACGGTGAAGGATACGGATGAATGCATAGCATATGCATTGACTGTAGAAAAGTTGTTCCGCAACGGATTGCAGTTTACACTTAAGTTATTTATTTTGTAGTCTTTTGTTTTTAAATTAAGAAAATAATAATAATAAAAAATGAGCATACATACATTTTTGCAGTCCGATTTAAAAATCTTTTTCCAATCGAAAAATCCATTAGGAATTTGGTTTTCTGTTACTTTAGGTGTATTGTCAACACAATTAAGTGTTTACAGTCAAAATCCTGTTCTGGAGTACACCGAAAGGGTACCTTCGTGATCTAAGCATCGGATCAATACAAAGGTTATGGATGGATATAAGTAGATCAATCCTGATCTGATAAAAAGGTCGGCAGCCCTTTTTTGCCACAAAACAACAAAGAGTGCCACCCACAAACTGTTCATTATTCCAATATCATACAAAACTGCGTTAGGCCTGTATATTCAGTGCTGTTACATCAGTAGTTCTGGTTGAAGCCATGTTAGACTTTGAACCAATATCGAAAATGATAAAAGAGCAACAGATCCAGAGAGTCTAGAGTCAGAAAAAGAAAAGAGAGGGGAATCTCTGGTAATCCAGGAAGTCGTACGCAGCTCAAGTAGGTCGCGAATGGTAGCGACTTGCAGCAGTAAGAAAATAACATTCAAAATCGAGAAATTAGCTTTTGGGTCATCTTCTCTGAAAATTTCATGTACGAACTACGCAAAGTTTTAAAAATGGACCGGAAGTCTTACCGTGTAAAGAAGTTGCTCAAACCAGCTTGCTCATAAAAAAAAAAAAAAAAAAGCAGAGGTCCTTGTCCAAATATGTAAAAACTTACGAGGTGAACGTGATATTCAACTGCTGGTAGCCGTGGCTTAGTGGTTAAGGTATCGGACTACAAAGCGAAAAGGAGGCAGACAGAGGTTCCAGTCAACGAAACAACCAAATGTTTTTCGCGGCATAAGGGTAACATCTGTCATGTGAAAGCTTCTCTCAATCCGCTGATCAGAGTCGAAAATAAAACTGTAGGTTCCTAACAACCATCCATCCTGCCCAGGGAATGACGAAACTGCTGAGAACTATCTTCGGTAAAGAAATTCTTACTTGGCAAGCTTCAAAAGGTGCATCCACAGGAATTATATGTATCCTCATTGCAAAGAATGATTTCAAAATCTCCCCTTCCATTCCAGATCGTTCTGGCAAGAAGATTTATTTCTAGAAGATATGACGACCCACTTGTATACACCTACCGAACCAAGGAATCAGAAACCGATGACGGGATAGGTGCGGATATTTTCTCTGACTTAGTCTTTGCTCTCTCTTTCTATTTTCTAAATCATTGTAACGTGTCCCATGGCGATGAAAAAAAGTTTTATCTTGGCTGAAGAAAAACGTGATATCCTCCATTGATATCCGCATATTCTCAGATAGTAGCCGTTTATTTCTTACAGGAATAGCGAAGCAGTTCAACACTAAAAGCACTTTCCTATAGATATTTCTGCACTTCTTAAAAAACATATTCTAAAAATTCGGAACTTCGGAAAGCTTACTTTAACTTTTTTTTCCAGCGATAAAAGTATTTGCACAAGCAAAATACGTTGCTTTGAAAACTTTGATGTTCATAACTCGAAAGTCTGTCTATAGAAAGACTGTTTTTTAATTTCCATATTCATAAGTGTGCTCCATATTTGAAATAAAAATCACTTAACACATTTAGTTTTTAAATTAATTTTTATTTCGTGCTTCACTTATTCAAATATCTTATTTAAAAGTGTTTATTTATTTTGTAATTATTTATTTTAACATTGACTCTGATAAATTCATTGATCTACATATCACTTTTTTATTTACAAACAAAATATATAAATAGGAAAAAATATTCAATAGAAAAATAAATAAAAAGATTTACTAGCTATAAATGTCACCTCGTTGTAGTATCAACGCAATTACACTTAGTGTCAATAGAAATATATGTGGTTCTGGTATCCATGATTTATTTCTATAACCTGAAATAAAAATAGAGAAATAGATATGAATTTAGTTACGTAACATTTAATGCTTTAAAACTTTAAATGGATATGAGTGGTTAGAGTTTGTTTGTCATTCACGAAATCCAAACGAACAACCTCCTGCCTGTCAATTTATGTAATATCCGACAACTTATAGAATTTAAAAAAAAAATCATCTAAACAATTTTAATCAAATCGACTTACCCGAACTAAGAAGCATCTGATTGTTCAGATTGTCGTCCTGCACAAGGATGGCATTTAAAATCGTTTCACGTCGTAACGTTGGAAAATTTTCAATTTCCGCCACGCATTTCAATTCTAAAGTTCTCGCCGGATTATAGAACCGCTGTCCGTTCAAATAAAAATGTGTTTGTAGGATCTGTCGTCGTAGATTGTAGTCATGTGCCGGAATGGTATGTTCTATCCTTGGTTGCAATTCACCGTAAAGTGCCTAAAAAAAATTATTGTAAATACAGGATACAAGTTGACAAGACCTCAATGAATTTATTTTTTTTTTTTCATGGCTTACCTTTTCCCCATTTATATACCAAGTTAGGGTGGCTGGTGGGCTTGAGTAATCCGACGAACAGTTTGCTGTAACAAATTCGTCGACGTGATACATTGAATGGAAACTGCTTATAAGCGGATTGTTCTGTGGCAGTGCTGAAATGAAACAAAAAAAAGTTGAAAGTCCATTCAATATCTGAAAACAGAAGCAGAAGGAAGTTAAAGGTCGACATCGTGATCCTGTAAGTTGTCAAAAAAAAAAAAACTCATTTCGCCTTCAAAGGAGTACTTATTAGAAGAATTCATAAATTGTTTAATCTTTTACAAAATACTTCCATCACTAATACTTGTCCATTCCGGAAGTTTACACTACCATCTGTGTATAGGTTAGTGTGTATATGCATTACGGACAGAAGAATTATTATTTTCACTGGCATACTGAAGGTTTATCCTTCATGCACAACTACTTACTAAGAAGAGGACCCCATGGACGCAGACAACAATATATTATAGTGCACTTAAAGGGTATACTGCAACGGATCTGGTATGAGCTGGTATGAACTGCTCGTACACTTCGATACGGATTCGTGAGCATAAAAGATTACACCTAGGATAAAGTGAGCAGATAACAAAAGAATTTTAAAGTGCTTCGCATACACTACACCTATTAGACGTAATATTTTAAAATTCCATTGGAAGAGGTTATAATGGGTGTTTGTGTACTACCCATACACTTAAACATCCAAAGAGAGAGAAAAAGAAAGAGAGGGAGAGAGAAAAAGAGATGTATCATAGTTTGTAAGGTAAAGTATTCTCTTGTATAAAGTAGGAAACGTACTACAGCATGGAATTCTGGACACGAAGCGGGATCATCCAACACGAAAATCCATGATTTATGCGAATCCTTTATTGTTGAAAATTTCTTATTGTATCATGCAGTAAGTGTACAGAGTGTACCGCTGGCACGTAGCTTTGCAGCAAAGGGGAGAAAATTATAATTTATTACTAAACGTTAGCCGAGGTGCAGAGCCTTAACGGGACGAGAGAAACCCATTGACAGTTAGACGAGGAAATTGAGCAATTTACTTCAATAGCGTCAATAAACAAATAAACCTAGATACGTAGTTAACGATGTATTTCAAGGTCGATGTTAGGTACATATTTGTCGCTGGATAGGGAAAGGAGGTATAAAAGATGAGCTTGGTGTTTATGATGGCAGATATACATATAACGATTGAAGGAATTTCATAAATTGGGGGAGGAAGCGTCATGCGTCATTTGGTCTTTCATTCCATTTGAAATAAACAGTCAATTATAGGATTGGCTGCTTAGACTCAAGACGAATTTTGGCCAGGAGGAAAGGCTTTTTTTTTTATCCCTTGATGACAGTGTCTAGAACCAAGTGATTTACCATGGTACAAAACAGTTACGAGCCGACAATAATGATGTTTAACTTTTTGTTAATAGAACAATGCTATACGTTCTATGACGTCACCAAATAAATAAGCTCTCTTACGATCAAACTTTAATCGAAGTCCGTCGAGCTGTTTTCAAATTTATCGCGTACAAACGAATGTACACAAACCTTCTTCAACGATCCATTTCGAAGCGGTGCCGTGGCGCAAGTATAACAATTTTTAGTCACATACATAGGACTCACTTCTATTTCCCGAGAATCTTCACAACATTTTGTGAATTCCATCCTTAAAAGCTGCTACAACCCCAACCATAAAAAACATTTTCCAGCTAATCAATAACCCATCAAAAATGGACAATTGTTAACGAAGTGCATATATTAATTAACTTACCTGCTACGGTCATATTAGCAGCTTTTGTAGTCAACTTAAAATGTGGTGCATCACCGGATACCTCACATCGGTAGACACCTGAGGACTTTTTACCAAGTAAACCCAAGTCCACTCGACATGTAGTTTCATTGCAGATATTGCTTCCATCAAATACTTGAATACCATCGACAGGAAATTTTAAATAAACCGGATGCATCATCGGTGAATACCTGTAATGAAAAATGATTTTTTATTTTAATTAAATTGAATACTCCAACCAAAGTTTATGTGTGCAAAGTTTTTCAATATCGTATCGATGGTTGGAATTTTGTTCTATCTTCATAACCTCTAGCTTATTACAGGCAATATTGAGGCTTACATTGAAGTTCCTTAGAAAAAGAATGTAAACTTAACTCACGACCAACTTGTGTAATTTTATACAAAAATATATTCTTTTGAAAATTTCGTACATATGATGCCCCGGAAGAAACCAATCCGAATATGATGACAAAGTGTTTATGACTCAACAAATCGTTCCTATGTGTACATACGGGTCGATGTGACAATAATGGCAATAAAATTTGTGGTTCTTTGCTCTCCACTACCATCCGAGTGTTTTTGTGGACAATCAGGTTCCATGTCATTGTCCTCGATAAGAGTATCTGGTGTAGAGATGGTACTTATTTCCTGTGGCATCGATTTTCGCTTTTAGCTAAAGACGATGATAATATAGCTGAATTGCATTTTATAGGGTTTGCAACATTAAATGTCAGTTACTGTCTTAATATCTCAACATAGTTTGAGTTATGTGACAATGTGACTTGCAAAATCAACAAAAGAGACAAACTTGACTTGTAATATTCTTAAACTGTTTTATGTTAGTTGTGCAGTGTTTTCTATTGAAGGTGGTCAATCTTTTGATTGTGGTTCTGTGTGTAGCATTGTCAAAGTGTTGAATTGAATAAGAAACACATTTGATACCATGAAAAACAACTTTAGTTAAAATATAGTTCAAGATTTAGTTTGAAGACTTATGTCCGGAGGATCCTTATTTTGACACGATTCTTACATGTGTTTCATCTTTGGTACGAGTAATGTAGTGTGCCATTCCTGGTTTGTCGGAAAGGAAGATGGTTTCGACGTTGCGTGACAAGTAGTCTGAAGTTCCCACAAATTGGACAATAATTGTTGCCACAGTTTTCCAAAACATGGAACTTCTAGACAACACATTGGTAACCTGATAGTATTAAATACAGGTTCTTGAGTTCCTCGAAGGAAACGACTCTAATGGGGCGATTCACATTTTTGCTTTATTGGTAAACCAAATTTAGAGTTTATCTCAATGGGTATGTCAAGTCAAGAAATGCATTGATTTATCGAGAGAAACCTCAGCGTAAGACTGAGGAAGGGTGATGCTTAAATGTTTAAACACTTAGTGGACACTGTCATGTACCATGTTCATCTTTTTGCCCTGACATTGCGTTTAAGGCCAAGAAATGTTCGATCACATTTTGTAAGCCTCACCTTGTAAACTTACATATTTCAGTAGGTGCTCTTCATACCTCCATACTAGAACTGATCCATCAGCCTGCCAATGGAAACTTTACTTTCTTTCATGTTTGGATCACATATGGAAACCAATGTTTGGCGCGATAACTCATAGAGAGCCAGGACCTAACTTCTCGAACCCATTCATATACATTGTATATTTTTCACATGAATGAAAGGGATCTACAGTTTTGTTGCCAGCGCAAAATGGCGGATTGAGAAGCTATTTCGTGACAGATTATACTCTCGCAGGTTTGTCGTGCCTGAAAACAGATGAAGCCTGTGTTCTCTCGTTAAGCAGTCCAACACACTCACCACAATCACAACAGTCCGGGGCTTGCTGCTTCCAGTTTTACACACTAAGTTGGTTGAGGTCCCATTCAACTTGCGTGCGTCACCTGAGTGGCGATCAGGCAGTTCTCAAAAAATTATAAGCAGTGGTGACATGTCCAACCGGTTGCTAGTAAAAATGGGCCAGGTACTTAAGGCCACAGAAAGTAATCTCTATTTACTGACTTATCTATAAATCTGATTTACCACACAAGCTAACGCTTTAACACAGCCTCATCCTTTCGATTTGAAATTCACATGGGATTATGGCTAGTAAAAAAAAAATGTTCGCACACAGCAGAGGGTAGTTAAATTTTAAGTCAAAATGAGGTTCCGATTCACATTGGCTTTGAATGGTTGTGGAGTTTTATACAGAGTTAAGACCGACTGTAAAAAGTATTTTACTTTCGTGTTGAACAATTCGAGAAAGACTGAGAACGTCTGAGCTTAACTGTTTCCTCTCTGTGTACTAAAAAAATTTTAACGAAAATTATGGAACTTTTTTTTGGCCAACGGCCAAGGCAACTTTATGCCTGATAAGAAGGTCAAGTTGTGATTTAATGAAGTCAAAATAAAAGTCAATTTGAATGTCTTTACCCATTGTAAACGTAGACAGAAACGTTATAAGTAAATAACACGAGTCCACATATAACTTTCGCACTAAAATTTACCCTTAAACTCACATAGCTTGTATGTAGTTTTGTGTGGAATTCCTTTAAACCATTCCACTTGCCTCTTACAGGGACTTTTAAAGTTATTTAGCTATCTCCAAAGTCTTACAATTTGGATTTATACAGCCGAACTGAATAGTCTTTCACAATTGAAAAAAAAATCAATCACCGGACTGGAAACTTGATTTTAAACCAGACATTATAGTGAACCACTTTTGAGGTATTTTATAGACTCAATTATAGACTCCTTTTGAAAAACAGTCAGGCAAAGGAAAAAAAAAACAATTCCCAATGGACTAAGTTAAGTAAGAATCCAGTTCTTTGCAGTCAGAACTTCCTGTCCCCACATCCGTACATTAATCACACACATATAGCATTAATACCATCCTATCCTCATCCCCAAAGGAAGGCTTCTACAAATAATTTGTTGACTTAACCCCTGAGAAAAGACGTAAATCAAAAAAAAAAGCTTTAAATTTTCTTTACAATCCATATACATACTCGTATGTACATATGTATGTTTGCAATTATTGGTGTACGATGTGTGTGTGTTTATAATTTATGTTCTTTAAAGTCACACACAACATGACACCTAAAGGAAATGTGTTTTACCACACAGCTCGAACTCAATAAATAATTCCTCCACCCCTCCTGCGGCGGCGATGTACCGACAGAAAAACCGAACGGTTCATAATAATTTATAAATATTTATAGAATTTTTTCGAAATATATGTTCGATTAAAGTCACTTTAAGGATACGGCATCGCCCACAATATTAAGGATCGCAATGTGTGTGCTTCCCACCCGCCCGCCTCCGAATATTATCGTACTACACTCCTCGACTGACACGATATCCTGACAGACGGAAATTAATGTTTGTATTTTGGGCGTTAATGTGTTGAGCCAATAAAATTCATTGGAATCTCAATAAAGCGTTTAAACGATTCGAGATTATCCTTCGCCTTCGTCCTTGCTATCCTAACCACTATACTCGTCCTATATTGGATTTACTTCTTCGTTTGACGTTCATTCCTTGCTGTCTGTCATTTGCGGCCAATTCCATTTGATTCCGTTTTTGGTGGTGGTGATGGTGGTGGAAGCATCAGCGATGGTAGCGTTAGTAATTACAAGAATTCTCTGAGCTATTCCCAGTGGCGGTAGTGTGGGTGACTTCTTTTTGGGATATATTTCGTATAACTGGATTTTCGGTGTCGGACTTTATGGGATTGGGTGAATTTTGTTATAAATATGTAATGCTTGGGGATTTGCTGTATTTTATTTCCGTTTGGTATAATTAAAACGAATGTTTGATGATAGGTTTGAGGGTATGTGTAAGGTTGGATAAGATTTTACTTACCGGAAAAATTCCATTTCGTCTTTGTACCATTTTACTGAATTTAGTGTGTGACCACTCATGTCATAACTACACGACAACGTAACGTTGTCACGAAAGTCAATAATATCCGGAACGTTGATTTCAGTTACAACAAGACTTCCAACCTGTCGGCAAACTGCAAAGAAAAATCGAAGGTGTTATGTTAATGTAACATGCTAAGGTATAGTTTGAACAAAAGTAGAATAACAAGCTAATGGATCACCGACGGGCCACGACAAAATATCTTTGAAGTACTGTAACCGGAATACACACTCTAAATCTTCGTGTTATTTTATCCAATTATTTCCATATGATTCCCGTACGTACAACAGTCTGGAGTGGGATAATTAAATCCTTAATGAACAAATCTGAAAAGAGTTCTGTTTGCGTGTATATGTATATGTTACCACATCACGCAAGAACCACTGAATGAGTTTCGTTTAAATTTTTGAATTAGGTAGATGTAGCTTTCTCCAGAGACAAAGGCATATCGCTTATCTCAACGTTTAAGCCAGCTTCTAAAAGAATTTTTAACTCTCCTATGAGCAAAATTCAATTACATGTTTCAAGTAAGTTGCATCTTCAAATTTTGGTTCGATAGATGAGGTGAGGTGCTCTTTTGGTAACCCCAAAGAAAACACTTCCTCGCAGATTGATCTGAGATTTTTTTTCCAAAATTCCGAAGTGGAGATGACGAATGATGAGCTTACTATACTACAAAAAGTGTAAGTGGTTCGCAATTGTAAGAAAAGTCAATCACTCCGGAACAGAAATGAAATTTAGCGGACAACGATGGAGCATCTGCAATAGCATGACCCTCCTCAAAAACGAGGGCATAGCATTAGTTTTCAGGTTTCGAAAATAAGAGATTTTTTCAATTTTAGTGAGAGTTCTCGCATTAGAAGATAGACATCTTCGGGCAAATGAAGGTAATGAGGCCGCGGGTTATGGAGAACCACTTACACCACAACCACAAACGCTCTCTTGCTTTACTCTGGACAACAAACCTGAAAAATTCGTGAGCCTGATGTAGGACTAACGATAACTCCAAAAGTAAGTAGCAGTAGCATATTTTCGAGACTTAATGGTGGCTGGATATAGATACAGTAAAACCCGGATAACTGCCTCGTGAACATTTTCATCTGTTTTGGGCGCTAAAGCACATGAGGTAGCTATCCGAACCCGCTTAATGCATAGAAAATACATGAACCCAATATTTTCGGGCGGTTTGGGTACTTAAGCGCGAAGCACTTAACCGGGTTTTACTGTAGTCAAATTTAAGAGAAGATTAGAAAAAATTACGTCAACGTGCGGTCAAACACGTGATGTTTAGATTCGACATCGCAGTTCAAAACTACAAAGGTGAGCAGTTTGGGAACTTCTGCATATATTTTTAGTCTATGGTTTGTTACAAGATCATATGAACCTCGTCTGAAAGTCAGCAAATATCTATCCAGGGTTTGGTGAAACAAAAAGAGTCAACATTGCTTATATGAAAAATGAAAAGAATCCTTTACCCGACCAAAGTCCTTCCAGTTTTGGTGTTTAGCTAAGTGGAAACATTGGGGGCACTCGCCCTGTTTAGGTCTACAATCATTCCTCAAGTTTAACCTTTTTCGAGTCTTCCAAAATATTAAAAAATAAAAATTAAATGCAATTGTCTTTTGGCAATAGACATCCAAGTTAAAAATAAAATCATCACTCAAAGGCTTCAGAAGAAATCTTCAAATCAAACTAGAGCGTCCAAGTGCCTTTGTACGTTTTATTTATGTGCACAATGTACATTGCCACAAAAGAGTTCAAGTGTAAGTATGTAGTAGTTCAGTTATGTTGTGTGCATCTCTATCGGCTCATAAGTACTCCAAGAAAGGAGAGGTGTTTGAAGAAAAGTATTTTATAAACACCTTCTGTGTTTCTCTTTTTATACTTGATGGAAAATGCGTTCCTTTACCATGAACTGCAGTCCAAGGATCTTGCCGGAGTATATTCTTATGGAAACTTTAACGGACGGAGAACAGACATTGAGAGTGTTTCTGAGAAGGATTTTATTTTAATTAGTTTCTCTGGAATCAATTGGTTCATGGAAAGATAATATTTTAAAATCAATTTTAACTTAACGAGGTTTGAAGATTATTGACAGAAAGTTACCATGGTAAAGGATTGCTGGGGTTTCAAATAATAAGATTATTTACGAGCATTATAAAGACCATCATCATTTTGATAGTGTGAGAAGGTCGTATTTGAAGAAGTGCTCTAGAGAAGTTCATGGGAAACTGAACACTTCCAAGAAGAATGGAACAAGGGGGTAAATCTGATGGAATGTGAGGTATTTGCGCCAGATTTCCAGTTCATTTGATTTTTATTGACTTCGAGAAGGCTTTTCACAGCGTGAATTGAGATTTCAGTTGGTAGGCCTTAGCCGCTAGGAGCATTCCGAAAAAGTTAAAAAGTCTTATATTCAGCCTACACACTAGGTCACGTTCTATACAATGGCAGGGCACCATTTTGAAATCCAAAGCAGAGTACGATAAGCTTGCATACTTTCAACACTTCAGTGATTTTATCTACGCAGCTTTGGCGGGAAGTACAATAGACGATATTTGCAAGCCTTCAGACAAAATAATGGACCTGCATCAAGTCGTTACCAACCTGGAAACGGAGGCTGGTAAAGAAGGGCTGTAAATAAATGTAACAAAATATAAGATCTTAGCATTTTTAAATTGAATGCTCAACTAAATATTGCTGAACAGGAGGTTGAAAAGGTTAACTGCTTTCTTTATGGAGGAAGTATGGTCTCGTTTGCCAATAGTACCTAACTGAATATGGAAAGGAGAATGGACAAAGCAAAAGATACATTCAAAGTGCTGTTCAAAATCTGAATAGCTAATGTTTTCAGTACTCAAACCAAACTGAGACTGTTTTACTCCAACGTGACCATAATTGTCCCTTCTAAGCTGCAAATCTTAGCTATTCTTTTACAGCACCATGCCTCCTAGGTAGATTAGAAGAGTCCAATGGCGGCTATATCGGAAGTTTACATGCTCATTTACCTTGATCGTTGGCTTGCGGTAAGAGAATTGTGCTTTCACAAATGATATAGTGCCTACAAATTTCCTGTGGTAAGTATGAGAATGTAAACCTGTTAAGGTTCCTAATTTTATTTGTCGTTTTCGGAGAGCCCCTTTACTATTTCTTTATCGTGCTAATATCGAAGCGATGTCGACTGATAGAAATAACTTGATATACTACAAAGAAAATGAAACGTTAAGACACACTGAAACGACAAAAAGTGGCATGACCCAAGAAAAGTCAATGACTGTGTCCCATAACCTAAAATGTTTACTAGTTTTGTCCGTCTTTAAGTTTTTTATTTTTCAAAATTTTTGAGCACACTGAGCCCACGCATTCCATATTAAATTCTAAAATTGTGTGTCATGGGAAATTCTTCGTCCTACAACGACCTTGGTCTAATGTATGCTAAAAATATTCCATTTCAAAGTGTACTTATTGCGGCCGACAAAAAGAAAAAATTCTAACTAGAAGTACGTTTTTCCATTTGCGTAGCTTTTCACAGAGACCATTCATTGCAGTAGCCACTTACGACGATATACCTGTATCCCTGTCGTCGTTGTTGTTGTCGTCATTCGCCATAGCGTCTATTCGTCCTGGTAGCTCCGTTACCATAGAAAATGTGTAAATATAAAATGCATTCACTGCGGATTTCAATGAGAGAAAAACATTATGAACAGGTGCAGTAAAGTGGGCGACTGAGGTAAGGATATTCAAGGGAAAAATGTCGAATGCACTTACAGTTGGAAAAGGAGGAAAAAAAAGGGGCGTTAAACATGTTTAACCGCCTTATTACACTTGAATTCTCTGAGTATAATTGCTTAGCTCTGCGACCCAAATTTTTAAGTATCACTTATGACAAAGCTGTGATTATACCATCGTGAAGGGTTTAGGTTAAACATTTTTAAACTTACTTTGTATTATTTAATAGAGAAGTGGAATTAAGATTGGGTTAGGGTCTTTGATCTCGAGTAAACCCGAACAATCTGTACTTTATTGTGGAAAATTAAACGTCTTTTACAAAGAATCATCAGCTCCACCATCGGAGCTGGATAACACCTCCGGGGGGTGCTGATTTTTTATCGGTCCTTTATACGGATGGCTATATGCTGATTTTAGAAAAATTCTCAAAAACATTTGACTCACTTGGAAACAGTTATAGTTGCTGGCAACAAAAAATATCATGGGAGACCGGCCCAGTGGCACTTCAAAAGGTTATTGGAACCACAATCCTTCTCCAGATTGGATCAAAATCCATTGAACCATTCTTTCAGTTTACTTGGCAAAGATGATGCAAGAGACAACAGGTACAGGCTCATTCCACCTTTAGAAACATTGCGCCCATCATCTTGTACAGAACTCTTCCCAGAACGCAACAAGAGAACAATACAAAACAGGAAAATCCTAAAAGCCCATAAACGAATGAAGGTCATAGCCATTCTCAAGCCCGATAAATCTAACTTTCGACTGAAAAGTAAGCGCCCTATCGCGCTCTTAAGTACTTGATACTTGATCGCCTTACCTGTAGCCGGATAAAAATACCACTATTAACGAACTCGTAATTTTTGCAAATGGAAGATTTCGAACGGGCAGTAACTATACAGACCAGGTGCTGTCAGTAGTGACGCACATCGAAACAGAATAGGTTTTGAATTGACGCTTATGATATGCGTTGTATTTGCCGACGAACGGACTTATCTTCAAACTCCTGAAAGCAATCTCCTGCCTAAGAATATCGCAGCTTATCAAGAATGTTTTTAAAAGATTGGCTGTGCTATGACTTCATCAATAATAAGCAGTAAGAGCAAAAAAAGGAAGCTAAATAATGATCTGCACTCGTCTACTCAATAGCAGAATACTCTGCAATGGTATGACTAAACAGCGTTCATGTTCGAAAAGTGGACACTCACCTTAACAACAACGTCCCAACACAAAGGCTACTCGTACTGAGCAGCATTGCCCCATTTCACAAGGGTCAATTAAACATGCCACAGAGAGAACGTTCCAGGGTGTTGCAAACATGGACATGATGACATGACAGAATTCCTATTGCTAAAGGTGAAGATCGAGCGCATAACGCCTTCAGTGTGAGATCATCTTGATCAGGTCATGGAAAGTGTGCAGACTTACCGTTTCACTAGGAAACGCCGTGGTGGAGATGAAATGCTCAGAAAACCTAATCAAATGCAGGTAGGGAATACTTCTCAACTCAAATAACACCTTAAGAAGTTGAATCTTGAAAACAAAGCGAAGGAAATATCGGTCCATCTTACAAGAATCTTAAGGCATTGTTGTGTTTGAAAACGTATGTCTCGACTCCCTCCAGACAAATAAGGTCATGAAAGGAAGCTAAATGAGACCAGATGCTTCAATCTAACAACAAAATCACTAAGCACTAAATGAGTTAGGTTTTTGTACACACCACCATCGGTACACACTACATCAAACTTGTGGTCATTCGAGATTACTTCCACTAATACTTTTACAAAGGGTATAGATATTGGCTATTAAGATCTGTTGAAAAGTTCTGAAAATCCAACTCGAGGCTCTTGACTTGACTTATTTGGCTTGAACGTTGGTCATAGTAACTAATGGACCAAGCAACGAATGAGTGGTAGCAGAAGGTCTATATTGATGGAGTGTAAAGGCGAAGATTTAACAACTAGACAAAATATAATCTGTCGACTTAAATGGTACGTATATGTGGAATGAATAGAAATCAACGTTCCGGTCCATAGAGTCTAAATCTAACCCAGAGGGACAGCGCAATAAAGAAAAACCGTGCTTTCGGTGGCGAGCGCAAGTCGGGAGGGATCTTAAGCCACTCAATGTGCATAATTGAAGACACTTGTTGGTTGAAGCTCTACCGGATTGTAGTGGCGTGCAGACTAAGTAAGTAAGTAATATCTAAGATGGTAGGTCCGGTAACGTTTTGGAAATTGTTGCTCCAAAAGAAATTTCTGTTTTTGCTTCATACTTTACATTACGTTTGAGAATATACAGGTTTTGTGCAGAATTTACGATGTACCACTTAAGGGTTGGCTTCAATGTCAATTCAATTTCTTACTTTCTTAAAAACCCTCTAGAAGCACACCTACATGCAAACATATTTACAAATGTAAATCACCAAATTGGTATAAATCCCCAATGACCTTAAAAGTAGACATTTTCCAAACAAACTTTCTCGGCTATAACTCGAACAACTGTCAATAAAACATTTTACCCAAGTACATATATGTCATATATACTCCTATCCTGATTGTGGACCGCTCATAAATTATATGACCTGAACAAAACATTTAAATACAGTTGTAAAAAAAAAAAAAAAACAACAACAAGAACCAACATAAACCATTACAGTCTCTCCACTTCTTCAAATGGCTTCTTCGTCGGAACAACACCAAGCACCTCTCAAACACACTTAGGCTGAATAACATTTTTACGCAAGAAATTCGTGACAAATTTCACACCACACAAAGTTGTGTCCTGTGAATAAATAAAATCGACAACAACATACGAGAAAATCACAGAAAGGATCGTTTAGGAGCATTTACTGTCACCCCCGCAAGTCTAAGAACTATATACACAAACACACACAATGAGATTGGAATGGTGATGGTTGTTTGGCGGGAAGCAAAGTGAAGCATGCAAAACAGACTCGAATCATAAATGAAATTACAAAGTTTATGGCACATCCTGGAAATGGAAACCGCCCATTTTCCATTTATTTAAATTGTGTTCTTGTTCTTGTTTTTATTCTCAGAGCATTCTCGTCCTTGTTACGTTAGCAATTCGTGCCTTGGGGCTTTTGTTATGGTTAGCTGAGTGGTACGTACGAGTGTGCGGGAGGGTTTTTTTTTTTTGCTTTCTTTTCTAGTTTCGTTTTATTTTTCTTGCCTCCTTTTTGCTGTCCTTATTTTTTTTTTTTATAACAGTTTTTCTTTTTAAAATTCAGTGGAGAAGGACTTTTACCGGAACTATATTGACAAGAGTAAGCTTTTACGAGTAGTTTCGTTGGAGAGGGTTTCGATAAAATTTATTGTTAGTCTTGTGGTGTCTTAAGGGGGTGCTGGGTGTATTAAGAAAAGGATATTATTTGTACAACACTAACTAAATTTGACAATGACAATGGATGGATAGTTACTTTAAATTGGGAATGAATAAATAGTTAAATTAATTGTTTGGCCACATTCGCCAGCCATTTGGTTTGAAAATATACAACGCACAGCAAATTTACTTGACCTTTTCTGAAATAACTCTTGTAGGAGGGTGAATGATAAAGAGAAATCTTTATTTATTTTGGGTACAAGTTTTTGAATGAAAATTCACTTCATTTTTCTTTCGACTATCTATGTGAGCTAACAGGTACTTAAAGTCACTGGGCCGGCCTTAGTGTATGTGTTATTATTGATTTTTGTACATAAATTAACTTAACCTATTCATTCTTCGTAGCATAAGAGTTCTGTATACTCGACAAGTTCCTAGATTCACGTTCCCTGCTGCACCTGCACATCATCGACTTTAAAAAGTTGTTTCAAGGCATTGAGTGAGTCTTAATTGCTTATACATTGTACAAGGAAAGTGTAAGAAATAAGGCAAAAGTTTCAAGATTCTTTTTCCGTACACTGGAAAGCTGTTTGGATAACTTTGTGACCCGAACGAGATTTTTTTTTAGGGTGACAGTGAACTGGGTTGTAGAATTGTAAAAGCGAATTTTAAATGTGGTGGCCATGGTGCAGTGGTTGCATCATCGTTTGTCACGCTGAAGGTTCCAGGTTCGCATCCCGATGCCAAAAAATCAACTGCGAAAAAAGCTGACGTTAATTTACTGCATAGGCATAACACTGGCTTGAAAGTGTTGACCCTACTAATAATATCGGGATGTTCGAAAGAAATACTGTGAATTATAAGCAAGGGCAACAGCAGCAATAATTCTCCGCAGTCATTCTGGACACCACCCTCGGAGCAAAAATACTGAAACCTAATACCATCTGAGTTTCAAAATCACTACACCAGCACTTACGCTGTGTGACAGTATCATAAGGGTATTCATAATCCCTTTAGCGCTAGTGAATTATAAAGAAAAAAAATAAAAAATTAAACTTAATATATGTACCCTAAGTCAGGCGGTACGACACGAAGGATTATTTTTTTTCAAAGGTTAGTGGTTAGTGCATTTGACTACTAACCGAGAGGAGAGAGCTTCTCAATTCGTCGTTTGGAGTCGGCAATAAAACTGTACGTCGCTTACACTCGCGTGAAAAATATAAGACTTACAACGTAAATGGTTGCAAGAAGCTAGGCCCAGGGTCTCCATGAGCTGTCGCGCCAAATATTTGTATTCGTTTCTCCCAATGCGGGAGAAGAGTCGTTGTCCTTTGTAAGCGGGCTGAAATGCATGTTCGGTCATAGATCATTTTTCTTGTGATAGATTATTTCAAATTGTTATCGATGGTGTCTTTTCTATTATGTTTAGCTTAAACGATAGAGTACCTGAAGGACCTATACTTCACATCAATGACTTTGCTGATGAAAGTACTCTAAACGCTTATTGCTATGCCTGGGAATGTAAATATCTTAACATTTACAACAATTAGATAACCAAATTATTTAACCAAGGAGACCATGCAAATCGTCTACTGTTCTATGGCGTCGTCTTGAAATAGTTTGCAAGGTAAGAAGGTCACACAGGAAGTAGCTTTTGTCTGACGCTATGAGAACAGGGCAGTCAGTCCTGTACTTCTTGCCGCATATTGCGTTATATCAAAGCGAAAATTGTTTAAAATGTGCTTGCGTTTTCCAGCACACCATTTTAAGTCTATTTCTTCAAATATCTCCGCATCCGCTAGACAGATTTTGCCCAGAATTTAATCAGATTTAAGTTTTATGCTGACAAATAAAACAACATGCTGAAAAAACCCCATGATCGTACGTTGTTCCGTTCTCTAAATATAGAAAAAGAAAAATATTGTCACATACACACACACAGACGTCACTTCGAAAATGGGTGTAAATGATTGCTTATTTATCGTAATGTGAAGCTCTGTTAAAATCTCGTATTTTTTTTTTGCCGATTGCAATACTTGCTCTATGGAGGTGGAAAGTAAAAAAAAACTGCAATGGACTTGACAGGATTCGAAAAAAAGTAATTTTTTTTCAGACGCAAGCCACTTCAATCTAGGAAACTCGGGTAAGTTTCGTGAAAAGAAATTGCAACGAAACATCCTCCCAAAGTTATTTTTTTTGGATTGTTTCAGCCGATCGAAGGTAGACGTCTTGACGCATATGGTCTTTCAACCGAAAATGCAATTTTTCAACAAGATCTTGTTCTATGCCAAATGTAAAAAAAAATAGTCAAAGGTTACATTAATGTGCTAGAATCCAATTAAGAGTCTGTGGGCGAATAAGCGAGGCTCAGGGAAAAGGATTGCACCACAAAAAATAAGCTCATTTCAGCAATTATTGAGTTATAGTTCCATGACGAAGAAATCAAAAATATATACATATGCGGATCCTTGATATTTTCAATGCCCAAAAAAGTAAAATAACTTAATGATGCTAACGGTATTAAAGATATATTAAAGAATGAATTCGAAATATTTATGAATATATTTGAAAACTTAACAAAATACATGCTCGTCCCAAACCGTACCGCAATGCGGTTTGAAAACTTCTCCTCCACCCTCCTAATTCCGAACCAAACTGAAAGTTTATGGTGGGAATTTTCCCAATATTTTTCTCCTGGCTTTGTCAACCTACCCCCTTTTTTGTTTCTCATACTCGATCCCTTATCCACGACCTTCCTCTTCGGACATATATAGAAGAAGAACGGCAACGACCTCGAAAGCATAGTAAAATGGGGGTGCAAATAATAGGGTGGATACTTTCCATTGTCCTGATAAACATATATAGCTGTGTATTATAGCTATTTTTGTGCTAATGGCAACCTTCATTGGATCAAAATGTTTAGGTTTCCTCAAACAATGTAATAAATACATTTTTCTTTCTTTAGGTCGTTCATTAGCCCAAATCTCGTCTACAACGCCCATAGTCTAGTCTGGTACTCCAAAATCGGTCTTGCACATATCAGGAAGAAATCAAGGTATAGGTGACCATGGACATTACGAAATCCTTCGCTTGAAAACCGTAAAAAGTGTGTCTGTCGTGTTATTGTTTTCTTTATAAATTTGCCAGCCTACTTTTGGATGAGCTCGGAAATATACAACCTTTTAATCTATTGTATCAAAGGACCCCTTATAAGTTTTGAAGATTGTTAGAAACCAAGAAATTTCACATTTTATATATTCAAACACGGAAAGCAGGATTAGATATAATCCAGAAAAAAAGCAAGCTTCTGTGCTCTTATCAAAGGCGCCGCAATTCAATGGAAAATATATAGAACGCGTAGAAAGTTCCACATAGTTGTTAAGCAAAGTTACTGGCTAACTGATGCTGACTTATGAAGATGTAACCTCACATATCAACAAGGTAAAATCGGTGTTTGGCCAACTTCGCGAGCTCCAGAAGTCGAGCTAAATAACAACCAAAAGGGAAGTAATTTAAACGTCAAATTCGTGTTTTATTATGGCCGTAAGGTCAATTCAAAAAGAGAAACATGTGTTCATAAACTTGATGCACGTCCAATTAATGAAGATTTGGTGGCCGGCATGTAAGTAGTACACACATCTAAAGAAAATATTTGCAGGCGCACCGAGCAAAGGAAAACTGTTGTAGTGATTATGGAGCATAAATGGAACTAGACTGGGCACACTCCGTAACAAAGATTACAAGACAAGTTCTATTCGACTATTGACGACGGGTAACTTATATATGAAACAAAATTTGCATCGAAGCTCCAAATTAAGTGAGGTTCAGAGGAATCCTTGAGGTGCTAAGCAGTAAGTAACTAAGAAATTTACAGTTTTGTAACTCGGACATATTTCTTTTTTTTTTTTATAGAAGATGTCCTTTCTCTTGTGTAAGTGGTTCACTCCGGCGGTCTTATAATAAAATCGAATGTATTTCATTTCGAATTGCTTTGCTTATCACAGACATTTTGGTTTCTAAACAAGAGTCACTTGGAACACCATAGATAAGACATTTTTATAATGTACTGATGGGTCTAAAATCTAGGCAACTTCTTGTATCAAAAATCGCTAATGTACATACATGAATGATAAATAGGTGACATACAGATTGCAGCCCCAAATTCAAACGATATTGCCCTTCTACAGATTTGAAAATAATATCTAAAGTAATTATTCGTCCTCATACTAGAGAAAATATTGCCGCATCGTGCTTGTACTTAGTCGATCGTGTTAAGCGGTGAGCTTATGGTTTTTCAAATACCGCGGGAGATTATATGCTATATTGCTGTTTGAACCATAAATAGAAGGAAATAGTACATAGTTCTGTACAGCATATCCGTATGTTTAAATTAAGAAGCTGCTAAAAAATTTAAATGCCCATCTTAAACTACTCAATACGAGCAACATGGAATGGGCTACTTTCCTTGATAAGTTTCTTAAATATCACTTTTACTTATAACTATTTTGTACGCGTACAATTTTCCTTAATTTGATTCTATTTTATGAACTGCGAACGTATACTAATGAAGGACGAAAAACGCACAACCGTGCTCTTCATCATTACTAAACAATTGATTAACATACGGTGTCCTTAACTTAAGCCGATAAGACGAAATGTATGTTCTTAATGTGGACAAACAAATCTAAACACTGACATCGGTAAGTATTGCTTTTAGTTGGACCAAGACTTTGCCGTCAGGTCCATCAACGCCATACAATTTCTTCAAAATTCCGAAAAATTACATATGCATTTTCAGACAGGTGATATATGATACCACAATGTTTCGGTGTTTACCCAGATCCTCTTTTTTGTAAATTGCTTTTTTTTTAATCCACCCAATATCATTGTCATTAGTTTTATGGTACACATATATTTTTAGAAACAACCTTAATTTTGTCCTTACTGACCATTAAGTGGAGGATGGATTTAAAAAACATTTTCACTACCACCCATACATGTAGTTAATACTTACAATCTTTTCTACATTAAGTGACGATATATCAATTAAATTCCTTATGTATCCAATAAACCCTTAGAATTACCCTCATTAGACTCATTCATTTCACATAAAGTCAATCAGCCCTTAACGACCCAATTCGATTAATGCTCACTTGTATCGAAACTGAATTAAAAACAAAAACAAAAAAACCAATCCTATCCTGTCGTACAAAAATATTAAATTTACTTACCAGCAAGTCCAACAACAAGCATCCACAACCAGTAATCCATTTTGAGAACTCAGAACTCCGACATAGAAATCCAATTTAATTCCTTATCATTATACCCGATCACAAAACATTAAATTCATTTATTTATTCATAAATTCTGTGACGTTATCACTCTTTTTGGTTGCGCCCCAAAACAACCGGTTTTCTGGGAAGGGATATAATATTTTTCGGGGTAAAAATTAATCCCCTAACTCTTTGTTAGGATTATCCAACGTATGGGTGGTGTAACATTATATCTTCACGTTCCTTTTTTTTTTTTGCAAAATACAACTGAATGGATGGTTTTCACTTTAAATGATGTAAGCGATAGTTCCTCGAAAGGATAATATACAAAAAATGTACACTTATTATACGGAATGATGAAAGGATTAAAGATTTACTGTAAATAATTATTATTATACTTTTGTTTTTAAATGAAAACAATAACACCTCACTTCGAGTAACGTTTTGAATCCTTAAAACAAAATTTATTACACTCGTTGGTAATGTGATTTGGTACAGCACCGAATAAGAATGTGATGTATCAAGGACACTCCTTTACCGCGTAAGCTTTAGCCAATGACTAAAGTGTAGTTGGATGTAAAAAATATCTCAGAGTTCGGTTTGTCTGTTGCATATGGAACACATATTACCTAAAAGCTTCAAGACGAGAGATAGAATTGTTATGGTTTCGGAGAGGATTTGCTGTACGATTCATGCAAGGATGTGATAAGGTCCACCGGTAGAGATTTTCAATTCGGAGTAATTCGGAATATGGATTGCGCAGGATTTCCGCTGAACCAGTGGATGCTGTGAGAGAAAATTGTGTGGAAGCTTTAAGAAGACCCATGACATGTAAATCATTAACAGCCGTTGACTTGTTTTTGGCTCCTTTTCGTTTTTTTTGTTTTTTTTTTTTGACAGCCGAAAATAAGAGTGGCCCTTCATCAGATTTGATTTGACTCAAAGGTGGAGGGCAGTGTCACCAAGGGTGTTAAAAGGTGAAATTATGTTTCACGACTTTTTGACAGCTACTGGAAAAAGGAAAAAGGCATATGAAAGCATATAAGTTCATTATAACTTTTCGGATATAAGGTCGTTAGATGAAAATAATGATTTCGCACCTTTGTTTCCTGACACTGGATAAGTTATTGCTAATTTATTTATGACCCTTAACAAGCCAAGATATACGTACGTTTTTGTCGGTCCTTAACCTATAAGTAATGAAGGTAATTTTTGGTTATGTTTGTGTTGTAGTAAATTAGATACCTTCTTAAAATGTAAATTGCTGTAATAGTAATTAAGGTATTTTAAGTTGAAGGGTTAAATCGGTTTAACACTTTGACTGCCATGGCGCACATTTTCGTACGACACCTAGTATTCAACTCGAACCGTTAGAACTTCACGGTTTTTGAGAACACAAAAGTGGGGAGCGGTTGGGAACTACTTTTTAGCCCCGACGACGAAAAAAAAAGAATTAAAGATTAAAAAATGGCTTGGCCTGGCGCGACCCAAACCGTAAAAGAAGGAAAATGTTTTGGTTAAGTCTGCTGGAAGTTTTTCTATATGTCTGCTGAGCACATGAGACCAAATTTTTCGACTTTTTTTAAGCCGCATGTCATAGGATATAGCCTACCCTTAAACGAGAGCACGAAAACTAGAGAAATTAAAGGAGAGACGAGGGAAATATCGACGTAAAATAGTTGCGCCACATTTCTCACTCAACAAGCTGGGTATAACTCATTGGGATATGTGCCGTCTCTACTTGGGAAATCAAGAAACTGCTTATATATATCTTGTGCAAATGTCCCGCTTTTATTCGAAGTAGGTAAAAACCTTAAGTTCGGGGATTCCATAGCCCGAAAAATAGTCAACCGTTTGACCATCAGTACGATCCTAAGTATCTCCGTCACTTCGAGCCTACTTAATTGCACACAGTCACAATATTCTTTATTGTCGGTAACCCACAGAGCAAATGCGTGTTTAATTGAAGTCTCTGATATCCAGCGAATATGCGTTTGCTTGCTCATTCACTGGCATCCTCATGTCGTCACACCTAGAATCATAATTTTTTTCAGTTTAATGGTAACCTAATGATAAAGCAAAAGATCTTTAAGGTCGCAGTCTATTTCTAGTCTCTTCAAGGTAGGTAAGAAACTCTTAAGAACGTAGTTCTTGTATCTCAGAATATGTACCTTCCGGAACAGTTAGCAATTCGTCAAACTCCTCTTCTTCCCCTCCATAGTTTTTATATTGTATTGTAATTGTAAAACATTGGACCAAATGAGGGAAAGCGTTAAGGGTTTCATTATTTCTCTGGCTCCTTTATGCCAGTAAACCAAGAGCAATTCATGACAGTATAACCCGTTTTATAGGTAAAATATAGCTCCAGTTAAATGATAAATGGGCATGTCAATTTGGAAGGCACTTAGAAGCTTGGAAACATTCTTATTACCGCAAGTAAAAGTCCAGAAACAAATGGCTGCGTTTAAAATTTGACATTTGAAAATACAGAACTAAAATGATGACCACATTTTGAGAATCCAATAAATATCAAGTTATCAACTTTCTCTTCTCCCTTCATGTTTTTCTTCAAAATTATCTCAAAAAACCTATTAAATAAACTCATCATCTAAACAAGAAAATTATCCACTCCAGTTGAGTAAATGCAAATATGCTCCGTATCCTTTCGATTTTAGTGCATATCTTACGAGAAGTTCTTCAATTCGATGATATCCTGAACGTATGTGTGTGCGACTGCCAGCAACCAGGAACGTTTTCACTAAGCTATTGAAACTCAATGAAATGCCTTTTTTAAATAAGAAGTTATGAGAACACAAACATATGTGTGCTAATAACTAAAAGAGTTCGAAAGACATGAACATACGTATGTATACATTGGTTTGAAAAACTTTTTACATATTGAAATGGTTTTCTGATTTTGAATGTCATTGTGTCAGCATTTGAACACACTTTACCGTGTGTCATGTTTCACAGGCCACACTGTGAATTTGTCATTCAGTTCGCCTCGAAAATGCATTTTCTGAGTGTCAAAGTATGTTATATTGGTTTGTTTCTCTACTGAGACTTCCACTTTAAAATCACATGGGTTAAACATATGTTCAACACCATCCATCGACACATTTTCGAAGCCATCCCATTCGATGTCAACTGAATTTTAATGAAATACCAAAGCAAACAAATCTAGAACATCCTCTTCTGTTCATTTATTAACTGACCCATGAACGGTGAGTGTGGATCATCCTTCTCGATGCAATTGCAGGAGCGCAGGCGATAGCAGACTTGTTAAAATGGGGGGGGGGGACTGCAAAAAAGAAGGAAAAATAAACAAAAAAAATAATCGGACGAGATAACTATGGACAGTGCATGTCCTAGCAGTTGCACATATGGCTACACAGGACCGTACACACCCACTGAACACACTCACTATATCCTGCTGGTCGTTGGTATAAATCATGGAGAGTCGGAACGCTTGAAAATTGTTGGACTGACAAGGCTACGCTTTCGACACGTCAAAGCCCTAACAGAATGAGTGTCGGTCGGCTAAACGTGAAAGGTTGAAAATTGATGAAATTTCACCACTCAACGGCTCCAGAAGCATCAGCTCCATTGCGACGATTTATTGTTATTCAATTAAATCACACGTCAAATGCACGCAGTATTCAGGACTAATCACGAGAACAGTTTGCCCAACGGACTAGGGTGGCAGTGGGTGTGCAATAGCTTTAGCTGGATGTTATCTTAGCCGGGAATAATGATGCATTTAATGATTTGAGTCCTTGCATTTGAATAGGCGATATGATCTGTTATCGCTTTGCTTTGTGCCAAATGGCTTAATCTCATCGCTATTTGGCAGATGTACAGGAGAAGATAAACAGTGGACACAATGACATGTTTACCCAGAGGATGCGAAATGGGGGTATCTAAATTGATTGTCAGGGAAATTGATTCATCATAGCACGATCTGAATGGTGTTGACGGGATATTGACAACGTACAAGGTCTCTGATTGGGTGTGAAAATTTGGGCAAATAAGGAAAATTAAGAACGAAAGAGATGTTTGCCGAGTATGTTTGCAAATAGAGAAATCAAGGAGGTTTGGGGTTTTCTTTGCCTTTATCCGGGAAAGGCTTTGCCACCTTAGAAATCTCCAAGTACTCCGACTGCATCCAACGATTCTCAGCTGGTAGAGGCTTGGATAGTGGCAAGAAAACGGTGTGGCATCCTTATAGACTTTTCCATCACACAACCCCTACAGAGGACTAGCTCTTACATATGATAACGCAGAGTATTATACTCCGTTAATCTCTCCTGTAAAGGTAGATAGGGATTTGCTGTATTTTTGCATAAGTTTGTTGGTCCTAGTTTTATCGAATATAGGCCATATCTTCATTGTGGTGGAAGAACCGTTTAAAGAGGTCCAGCAGCTGTTTGCCCCTATGAAATTTTTATTATTTTTCTTGAACCTCCAATATCCGTAAAAATTGATTTACCGGATCTAGCTCGGTCCCGATCATTCCGGATAAAGGAGGTCAAACTGTATTTCATAAAAAGGAGATTGAAAATTAACTTAAATAAAACCGCTTGCTTCCATCTTAATAATAAGCCGTCTCATATACCCCTTCATTGTGAGACTAAACAACACCATTTTGCACACATTTGGTTCCCGAAGTACGTATATCTGGGTATAACGCTTGACCGCACTCTTTCATATAAGAACCATATTCAAAATACGTGTGTAAAATTAAAGACACGAAACAATCTTATACAAAAACTGTCATCAACAACTTACCGAGACTCACCTACAACTCTTCTTCTTCCATAAATCTAAAAAGTTCAAACTTTCAACTGAACGAGGAATGGAAAAAAGCAGTCAAATGACATGACTATAGAAGACCTTACTGTCCCCGTTGCTGGACAAAATCTACCTCGTAACTTGTAGTAACTAAACCAACCATGGTCGATGCGCCGACTCACTCTTCAAATGGGGCGAAATCTCATCCAGCGCTTATGACTACGGTGCCCCTAGACGGTCTATCACATCGGATTGCATACGAAAATCAATTGCAGGAAACATTGCAGACATCCACAACCTAACATCTAACGCTGTGAATTGGTTAAGAAACTTAGACATACAAATACAAAATACTGCTTTGAACCAAAATATAAAAGTGCGATTAAAATACTAAATGTTAAATACCTCTGTGAAAAATGTATGTTAAGCATCCTGTATGTACAGGATATCTACGTGAAATTTATCATACCATACGCTTAATAAATAAAATAAATTGTGGTTGTTTTCCGTTTCTCAACAGAGTGGCAGAGTTGTCATATCTAGGACAGTAAAGAACTAGGCCCATGAAGCATGCGCTATTGTTCTCAGCCCTTTTTTGTTGCCTAAACTGATGCAATGACATTTTTGTAAAAGACAGCGAAAAAGAAATAAATGTTGAAAATCAATTTGAGCAAGGGGAAATAAATGGGAAATTTCGACTGAAAAATCTGGCAACACTGTAGAGTAGTGCCTTTATACTTTCCGTGTGCTTTTTGCATGTATCAAGATCACACTTCTTGTATATTCTTAAAATTATGGCACAACCAAGTCATCGTCTCTCAAACATCCATTATTGCTATGGATCTGAAAAGTAGAAGCCTTCAATTCTTTCGCAAATGGGTGAGGCTGAGACACGAACACAATACTCCCCTTTATTTGGAGAATGAAATTACCTAAAGATAGAGCAACGCAAGCGTGAAGCTAACAAGGCAGAAAGCCAAACAAGAAACACAGGGCCGTAGCTACCGCCGGGGCAGACGGGGCAGTGCCCCGGGGCCCCCGGGCGTAAGGGGCCCCCGAGGAAGGAGAGCATTTGTTTTTTACGAAATCAGATTAAAAGAACAAATATTCACTTGCTTAAACAACAATATCAACAGATCGAATATTGAACATAACAAATAATTCCGAAGATTATTATACATATAAATAGAAAGAGAATAAACTTTGAACATTTCAAATTGAAATTCAAATACGAAAACCCGAATTCTCATTCTACGCTAAAAGCAAAGGGACATCACATTTTTGTTTGAAAATTAAAGTTTTAAATCGTCAATAACATTGCGATATCTGTCATAGTTATATTATGCACGCGTGGCACACTGCAGAAAAATGCTTCGCATTTCATCAACTTTTTCATACTGCTAGTGCGGAAAAATCTCTTTGTACATACATTTTGCTTAGTATTTGTTTTGCTACCACGGAAAATTTGAAAAGTGAAGAAATTAGGTCTTGTTATTTGAATAAATATGAAGCGAACATATCTTAGTGGTGCCCAAAAAAAGCAAGAAAAAAAGAGGAGATTAGCAGAGGTAGTTAAAAACTCAGGGACCGTAACTTCATGGCTTTCTAACTCAAGTTCAGGGCCGTCCTCGCAACAGCAGTCCATGAGAAGCGATGATGAGACGGATACAAATCCAGGTACCCTTATAATTATTCAGTCCGTCTAACTGTCTGTTCGTTCGACCGTATTTAAAGTCCGGTTAGTCCAGTAATATGCTTTAAAATTCGAAATATTGCGTATACTTTTTGAGAAAGAAAAGTATTTCAAAGATTCATTATTATTTTTATAACTTTATTGATGTTGGCATAAATAAATTACATGGTTAATAATTAAAACAAGTTAAGCGCTAGAAGGATTTTTGTTTTAAATACATACGTAAAATGCAAATGTTTATTTGCAATTTTTTTTTCTATAAACCGGACTCGCGCGCCAAGTGTTCTGTAATACACAAGGTTTAATCTGCAGATTGTTTGGACAAATATTTTGAAGGATATTGACTGGACTAGAATGTGAACGTATACTACAAATACTATAAATACTTGAGTTAAAGAAAATATCAGACCAAAATGAAGAGAAAATAGAAGACGTGGAAATCGTGTTACAAGACAGTAAGACTGATATGATTGACGACCCACCCACACAAGACATAGATGCAGCTACAGATGACTTCCCTAATATTGTTTAAGAACCTGAGATAAATGTAGGCTTTATTCAATAAACTTAATAACCGTTTTCATAGAATGAAAGCTGTTCTTGATACTTACAAAGTAATTCAGCCAACATTTCTGGTCAACGCCAGTGCAAAAGAAATCCACGACATTAATAATTGATCATAGCTCACTTTCCCCTTCTTATCCTGATGTATGTACAGCTTGTATTATGTATTTAACAGTACCTACCTAGCAATTTTTCATGTTAATTAAGGATTTGTACGTGATTGTATTTAAATATAATATTGTAGGATTTGATTTCACAATATTTCCAATGTAACTCCGCAAATTTTATAATAAACTAAGTGTGAAAAATCAAAATGTGTTTTGCCTCATTGAACTTTACAAGAAAAAAACACTAAATGGCACCCCTATACAAATTTCAAGTTTCCAGCACTATTAAAAGTTTTCAACGTTAAAAATACTTTCTAAACGAAAGTGGGATGATAAAGGGCCCCTCGATTGCTTACTGCCCCGGGGCCCCAAAGAATCTGGCTGCGGCCCTGAAGAAACACGACTTATGTGAAAAAAGAAACTATTTTCATGACTGCAGCAAATTGGATGTGATCTCAACAATATTTAAAGCCCGGGGTGAACTATTAAGCCTAAACTACATGCCATACAGAAGCAGCCAGAATACGAATTGTACTTTGTGTAATCAAAGAACTAAAGAAGACGTTCAACACTTAATTGGAATCTGCCCTATACTTTGTGCAATCAGAAGATCCTGTTGAGGGAAAAATTAAGTTAAAATTTTAAAACGCTCTTTTCGGCTATATCAATAAAGTAACTGTACTACTATGCCTTTTGCATAGATGGCGAGTGGAGGAGGAGATACAACGACGAACTGTACGGGCTCTACAGCGACATCTTCTTAGCCAGAAGAGTGAAGGTCCAACGACTGAGGTGGCTGGGTCATGTAGAGCGGATGAACACCAATGCTGCGGTCCAAAAAATCTTCGAATCCGCCACCGAGAGACAGCGCAGTAGAGGAAGACCGCGACTCAGGTGGCGAACGCAACTTGAAGGAGACCTCAACCAACAAAGCGTGCGAAACTGGTGGCAGCAAGCTAGAGGTCGAGCTGGCTGGAGACGCTTGTTGGTTGAGGCCCAGGTCCACCCCGGCCCGTAGCGCCAACTTAAGTAAGTAAGTAACGACTACTATAACTGTCTGTCAAATCCAACACAGTTGAATGTTTCTTTCAGATGGGCGGTGAAAATGTCCAGTTTTTCTTTGTCTCCCTTCGCCCATTCGTAATCACTTTCCTTGATTGGCGGTGTAGTGATTTTTGGTCTTTTGGTACCTTGTACAGCTTTCCAAAAAGAATAAGAGGATTATTTTTTCTCTGTTAGGCTTTCGAGATAAGTACCTATTGCACGGTTCTGAAAATTGCTTATATTCTGTTTCAGTACGTTCACGTTTCTTACGCGCTTTTCTTTTTTCCTTCATCACCCTTTTTTTATTTCCGGTGGATATTTTACGCCGCAATTTGAGGGCTTTTTTTTTGAATTCATGAAGGGTATTATCATATCCGGCGCACTGCACGATTTCAACGAGGTGATCAACTTCGACTTCAAGTTCATAGGGCGTCTTAAGTGGCACTCTTATTTCAATGTTCTGGTCGATTTCATTCCTGAAGCCTTCCCAGATAGTATTTCTGCCAGAAGTCTCGCTAGCTCTTACTTTCTATTTAGGGTTTTGCTCATCGTCAGAATGACTGAAGAATCGTCAGAGGAAACGTCTAAGCTAACGACAAATTTTAAGAAACCGGCGGGTATTTAGTTTATAATGAAGAAATCGATTAGATCGGGTATTTTCGTAGTGTCAGCCGGTCAGAATGAGCGGTTCGGAACTCCTTTTTAGACAATACGAACATAACAAAGAAAAGTTTTGCTTGGCGTGACTCAAACCGTTAAAATGGTTGGCAGTCAAAGTGCTAATATAATGATTCCAGCTATATGCCACGAACGCCAGCCGATAAAAATCTGACTGTAATTGAAATTCAAATATCTCCAACCATTTATTTTAAATAATGTCCTTACAAATGTCCTTAAACATCGAATGCATTGCAATCCAACTGACAGCCAGTTTGCATCACAATGCAGTCTACGAAGGTCTTCGGCGTTCTGCTCCTTATCCTGCATACCGTGGGTCTTGGTGAAGCGGCCCTTTGGCAACATCTAGGCACATCAATCACCAAACAACATAAAATAAATGAAAAATTAGATGAACTCATCTTCAAGCATTATCCAATGAAGTGGCCAATACGTGTTACCATGCGTGCCTCAAATCAATCAACTGAGCAAGTCTTTTCTGATATCATCAACACCATGCTCTCACGAAACAAACGAGCCCAGATTGATCTGTACTCCGGCGTCAACGTACACTACCAAGTTCACTTAAGACTTTTCTTTGTCGATTCAGTTCAAAATCTAAGGTAAGTCCAACACATTATTTTATTTGTAATACCCTCTTCACATGCAATTGTAGGAGTCTGGTTGGTGCCGTATCAGACAAATGCACATATTGCTTTGTCATCCTTCCGCCAAAGATTAACGACCCAATTTCAGAAGTTAATAAAATGACGGCTTTCTGCTGGAAGTATCATCTCGTCTTTGTTAACTTCTTTGTCGAGGATTTGAATGGGAATGTAAACTTGTACACTTACTTCCCATATAATAGGGAAAGTTGCGGTAGTACCCGTCCTGTTATGATGAATTTTGATGAGAAACCGGTGGAATACGGAAATGATCTACGTAGTCGGGAAATGGATGACTTATGGAAATGTCCACTTCGAGTAATCGTTTTGGGCGGTGCTCCATTTATCCTGCTTAATCATACCAAACAGGGTCAAATCGAGCATATTTCTGGATTGGATGGAGAGGTTTTAAAACTTCTAGCAAAGACGTTAAACTTTACATTAGATATTATCTCCTTGCCTAAACAGAATACACACATCGCCAATATTTCCGGAACTGTGAGTTTTGGGCTGCCTTTCAAAAAGTATTTTATAGTAACGCCCTGTCTTTCAGCTACGGGAGTATAAGGCCGATATGGCCATCGGAAATCTTAGATGTTCCTTTAAACTACTGAATGACACATCTCAATCCGATTCCTACTACATGTCTAGTATGCGTATTTTCCTGAGACCGCCTAGTCCATACACCTCCCTGGAATTACTTCTTATACCGTTCGACTTGTACACTTGGATCATCATCGTGGTTTTCTTTTTCGGGCGACACCTATGTAGACTTATATATAAAAAGTATGCTAGCAGAGTTATGCCTGCAGATGACTACCACAGTCGAATGTTTATGATCATCTACCTATTCAGCTTCTTTATGGTGCGCAGTGCTTACGAAGGTTCGGTGTTCAATTTTCTAAGCAACGGGAGTACTAAACCCATACCCAAAACTATGGATGAAGCCATCGGCTTTGGTTACAAGTTTCTAATCGACGCAGAGAGTAATTCGTATTTGGATGTTCCGGAGAAGATCAAGTCAGCCTTAATAGTCGTCAATAACACGAAGATTTCATTTTCAGAAGCTCTAAAAGTACTCCCTGGAAAGCTTGGAATTTTTATTCTTGAGGATTACACCAGGCTAAGTCGGAATCGGTTGGGTCATTATGTGCTCATGAATGAGAAAGTTCTCCAGAACTTGGCATGCGTTTACTTGCCAAAGCTTTCGAATCTTTTATTGAATGTCAACAGAAAGCTGCCGCAACTTAATGCCGCAGGTTTGGTTAAAAAACTTCATGAAGACTTTGTTAGTGTGGAAACGTCAAAAAATTTCGTGGAGAAGGGGCCACGTGCACTGGGAATGCGAGAACTGATGGGAGTCTTTCAATTATACGCTCTTTTGATGTGTCTTGCCCTGCTGGTGTTTGTATTAGAAGTGACGGCACAGAAATACCGAAGGCTGCGTTTTATTGTGGAATTTTTTTAAATTGTGGGTAAAATATAAGTTTGGTTGGTTGCCTGCTTCACTCACTCCTGCAGTTCGGCTGGCTTTTTCGAAATATCTCCTTGCTTTCACTTTTTTCCTTTTTCACTTATATTTCGAGGTACACATATAAAAATTTAAGAATTTGCATATGGAAAATATAATGTTTGATGATACACATTTCTGGATAATTAACACGTCACCACAAAACAAGTCAAACTTTTCACATTTTACACGATAGAACATTTAATTTTTGAAAAATAAAATGCAACTACATATTTCGTGCGTTCACTTTTTTATTTTGGCCTTAACTAACAACCCTTTTCGGTAAGCCTAATCGATAGCCATGTGCATATGCCGAAAACATCAAATTTTCTCTCAAGCCTTGTCCGTCGATGTTCTCCAAAATGAAATGGACAAATACGTTGTAAAGAAAATACAAACAAAATCATCTACCCCAAAATCGATCATCTTTCCAAGATTTGCTAGTCTAACAACAAAGCAGTGAATAATGTGCGCAAAGAGGAAAAACAAAAACAATCTCAACATACCTGCGACTTGCATCGATGGTCTTCTCGTCAGCAGCTGTAGCAATAGCATTAGAAAAGGGAGTGGTATAACTTTATTCCCTGCTGCAAGCTTAAGTGAGACAGATAGGATGTTCATTAAGGGGTCTTATTGCCAAATTTGCCAGTATTTTCATTTTCATTTTCAGGGACCTAGCAGAGCTTTCCTTTGTGCTGTGTTCCAAGAACCTTGTGCTGTGCTCGATTTGGCTTTTACTTCTGCTTAACTGTCGATGAAGAGAGTTACATCGTCTTGTTGTATTGATCTCATTAAAGCATCATAGGCGGCTATTATTGCTGCTAGGACTTCCGCTTTAAAAACACTGCAACAGTAGTCCTCTATACGCAGTCTGTGAGTGAAAAAGGATATTCAGCAACATTGGCCTAGTCAAAAGGGACCACATACATACTGACTAGCACTAGGGCAGATGCAGACGTGTACTCCGGCTCGAAGAGATGACACAATACAGAAGGACTGCGACTATTTCGACTTGCGCCAGTGGAAATTGATCTCAAACAACTTGGCGTGCGAAACTGAAAAAGCTAGCTGAAGACCGCGATAGCTGTAGGCGCTAATGGGCAGGTCCACTCCGGACTGTAGTGCCATAATTAGACATATGTATGAGTTAGTATTTTCAGAAGAAGCGTTACACGCTACATATCTCTTTTAAGCCTTTATTATCCTTTCTCTATTCTGCCCTGAAGCGTGAAAGTTGAAATAAGTCCTCTTGATGTTTCGGAGAAAAAACGGACCATGTTACATCTATAGCCGTCAGTTTTAAAAAATATAAGAAAATCGTAATGAATTATCTAATAAAGGTTTCATTAAAAAAAAAAAAAAATACTTTGCAGCTTTTTATAGAAGTAGCACCTAGCAGGTACACAACTTCCCAAGAATCCTCGCATGTTATATTTCAACGAGCGACTTTTACAAAGCAACTACCTTTAACGCGGAACTCTCTTCAAAATTTAATAGAAATCTTGTTTCAACATTAATTTCACCGAGGACGTCACACGAGCATAGTGGATTTCATTTGGGATTTTTGACATGCATGCTGCTCTCGACATCAATCACCAGCTCATCTGTATTTTCCACTTTATAAAACGAGGTCAGGTTACATACATAGTTATGGCAGAATGAAAATTGTGTTACCATTTTCTCTGAAATTATGAATATATACATTTTTGACTGGGTTTTGCAACCAGATTTCCTAATGATAAGATTAAATTTCAGCCAGTTGCTGTATGGTCTACGTAAGGCGACAGGTTTGATAGCCGATAGGTTTTAGGTTGAGCAATATGGTACCTTTCTGCTACATCTATAAGTCATATTCCTGTATGCGGCGTTCCAGTATCGACTGCCAAAGAAATGATTTCGGCTTTGGAATGAAATCAAGGAAGGGGTAAAATTAAATTGTTGGTTAGACTAACCCCATTCCGCTTAGTTTACAATAGGCTAAGGAACCATCAGCAAAATACTGAACAAATCCTTAGCCAGTCTAATTCTCTATTGAACTTGAGGATATTGTATTGTAAAGAACATCATTCTTGAATCACTAACACCATAAACACAATCCTTCAAAAGTCTGTGCCACTCACATTCATTGGTGGTATTGACAAAATGTTCTATAGCTGAGGGAGACTGAGAGACTCTTTTTATTTGAGGCCCACACTGGACTGCTACGCCATCATTAATAGGGAAACTTAACCTTCTTTGTATAGACTTTACAAAATTATAATACAATAGAAAGCCTGTTGGCTGATGCGAATTCTTTGCATTACTCTCGAGTCAATATATGTAAAGTAAGCCCCAATTAAAAAATTAATTCTTTTATTTTTACATTCCACCGATGTAAATAAGCTGCAGACACACCCAGTTTATGCTAATTTAAATTCCAATCCAAGCACAAAATCGTCAATTTAGGACCACAAGGATAATACTTAGTTTTCCTCTACCTATCTGCAGCTAAAACTTCTCCTTTGGATTATTAAATTGGCACTTCATTAAATCGCGTTCTCCTAATGATAACAGTTTTCCTAATTAGACAAGTTTACCTGCGTGGGATAAGCTCTCTATTCACTAGAAACTTGTTTATGGTAGATGCCAATAAAAGTGCCACTAGTGCAACTTTTGTACTCGCCTATAATATGCATCATGTTCAACTTGTGCATTGTTATCCGGGATAAGCCAATTACTATATACATACCTATGTAGGTGCCCAATTAGAGTGATTTAAAATAATTGAGTGTTTATGAAAAGTTTATTGCATACCTTCGTATCCAATTATATTAGACGTTTATTAATTCGAATGTATACTATATCTACATAGAGGCGACTGTTTAAATCCACTGCCTTCAAGAGAAGTTTCATAAACCATTCTAATCCGCTTTAGTAATTGAAAATCAAAATGCGAAGGTACAAACAATTTAGTCAGAGTAAGATGGTCTTTGCTAAAGTGCACCACTCTATACGACCCCCTCTGTTGGATTGGACATCCCCACTCAATATTGTTGGCAAATAAATTGCAGAAAAGAAGCGAGGAATCTGGGACGAGGATCTGAAACCATACCATGATGACTGAGACGACCGATAGATGACCAACGATACCATCTTTGCTTGTCAAAACAAGCAGAACCTAGACCAGAAGAATGTGATTCCCATTCTTCAGGCAGCTGAATAAAGAGTGTTAGCGGCGACGTGGATACAGTTAGAGCAATAACGACTGAGTTCGTCTCTCCCGTGGCAATGCAGGAGTTTGATCAACAAAGAGAAGAAGGTGAGTTCACGCAAAACTGACAAGAGGCCAGAAACGCGGAAATAGCGACTGTAGCAGAGAATAGTCCCAACCCATCCCCAGTAGATAGTTTGAGAAGCGACCTCTACAGAGTATCAACAGATAGGTAAAGTGTTTTTATTTATTTTTATTTTTTAAGATTGGGATGGAGAATTATCTACAGAGTTACTAGTGAGAGACATTTAATCTGCACAACGTCTTAGATCTAGTAACATATTTGAACTGCAACAGAAACGTCCATCGGTCATGACGTTTAGGAGTCTACCCCTAAAAACTCGGCTGATTTTTATAGGTCTCATAGTCGAAAACAATCAAAAAACATCATATCGTAACATTTAGTGTTCTAGGGAAAATGTTCCTCGCTCAATCTCAGTTCCCATACTCTACTGAATTATCCAGCTATGGTTCATTCTTGAAGCTGAGAGTTATGCTAAATGGCTAACTTAAGCAGGAGTGAATTCTTGTGGAAGTGCAGAGAAGCTTTTCTTTTTTTTAAATGCATTCTGTTGCTGAATACTTTTTGATTTCATTTAAATTTTCAGAAGCACCTCTTACTTTGATGTTAAAAAAACCCACTTCATCCCATAACAGCTTTTATGCCGTTTCTCCTTTGCATACGATGAGAACTGCCCAACTTGTACAACAAACCGTTGTCCAGACATTAAGCTCTTTTTTTCAATTTATGCAGTTGTTGCATGTTCCTGGAAGCAGCGTCTGGAAAAAGCATTTTCTTAATTTGATTTCTTGTCTTCTCTGCCGCTAAACGAATACCAAAAGATGCACAACCGGACAACAAAAAACCGATCGCAATTAAGTGTCAGGACTGGCGTAGCAACCATAAGAAACAAAGCTGGGGAATCCTTCAACTTATGGTGACCAGAGAAACTTTCTCGTTTGTTTTAGCGAAAAACTTGGTGTTTGCAAATTACGGTCTCAGGAATGGTTTCCCAAAGTTTTATCTCTTCCGTTTTCGTTTATTTGGTATTTTTCTTCTGTTTCGGGATTTTATTTAAAGTTTAATTGAGTTAAAATTGATTAAACAGGGGTACGATTGCATTTAAATTAAGAGGACCAGGAGCTCTCATTCTAAGTATTTAGAAACGTGAAAAATTAGTTCAAATTTACTGAAAGGTGCGTTATTGCAACAAAGGACAAGTAAAGAGTATGTTTGTACATATTGAGTGTATACCTTGGATTGGAGCTAGCAATGAGTGAGAGTCATTTTCTCAATATGTGATATTTGAAAAGAAAGGTTTTTACCCACAAAATATCGTAGAAGGATCAACATATGTACCGCTGCTCAAAAATCCCATAACAAATACACTGAGGCATATGCGGATGACGTTGTGATACTAATCAGAAAGAAGATTGATGGAAATAAGCAACCTTGCGGACCGCAAAGGCTATGACGGCCAAGACAACCGTACTCTTCGTACTGTGCATGGATCAAGCGGATTGCTCAAGAGGTAATGCCCCCGCTACTTAAAGAATCTGAAATCCTTTGATGGAATACACTGTCAAAAGCTATGCTGTAGTCTACGTAGACTACGAAAAGCTGCTGCAAAGCCATTAAAGATTGTCTGAATCTGATGACTTGATTAGCATTCTCCTTATGTACATACTTACGCATAGAAACTGTCTAAAAGCAAGTTTGAGGTCCTTTATTTTACTACATTGCGTTGGGAAATCTATCAAGTAGCGAAGTAAAATGTGTAGACCCCGTTATGTTTTACACGCCACCAAAGTTAAAATACCAAACGAAGAGCTATGGCTATGCTTCGAGTAAGAAACCAGGAATGATTTCATAAGAACACACACTTAGGAATGCCTATCGCTACATTAAAACACTACGGCATCGACAAAGCCAACAAAAGATGGGCAAATTTTCCCTTAACTTAATCAAAACCGTTCTCTAATAGCCACCCCAACTTAACCTAACCTAATACTCAATACACAAAATAGGGTAACATTCAATTCATTTTGGTTATATTGTATCTTTTTATATTTATTTATTTATTTATTTTTCTTTTTTGTATAAATTAAATACAATCCATCATTGGTTCATGGTTTGAAATAAAGGACAAAAATCCTTTTGCGTATTTCATTTGGATTACCCTTTCTTAATTCTCCCATGACTAATGAATGAATGCAAGGGTATCCCGAAGTGCTTTAAAAGGAAAAAGTCAGAAATCCCAGTTAATTTCATCCCCCACTTTGCTTTGAATGCTGCTTTGCTTCGTTTCTTTTGACCCGTCGAATTCAGAAGTGGATCATTTCGATGGGCGTTTCAGGCCTAATGATTAATTACCATTTATCTCAGTCATTTAGTGAAATATAATGAAAAGACGTGTATAGGAGTGTATAGGAAAACTTTAGAAGAAATTCTTTCTTTTTCGCTGAAATAGGACTAAGGAGTTTTGGGTACTAATTTAATTAGGTGTGGTGCGAAGAAAAAAAAAGAATCTAAAAATACTTTTTAAGGTGAAATGTCTTGCATTCATGGAATACGTACATAAATAGAAAACTGTTAATTATTTATTGTACAAATTTTACAAAGAAACCAAAGGTTCGATGAAAAATTCCGGCAAGCACATGCAGCAAAACAGGACGCGTGCAAAGTGGCGCTGCAAAGAAGGACCAGCGGGAATAGGATACAAAATGGGACAAAAAATATCCAAAGGCTACAAAATACAGTGGCAGAATCACAGTCAGTGCTGAGGATAGTGAAGGACCATTTCTGCAGACGGTATAACCATGACGACGATTTATCTTCCCTGTCCGGCAGAAGGAACCATTCAATACGGACAATGGGAGCCAACAATTCCGTCCACCCGATTGGATGAAGTAGAGACAGCTATATCAAAGTTTAAAGCCAATAAAGTTCCTGGTGTAGACGGACTATCTATCGCGATATTCAAAGCAACGGAAGTTGACTTAGGAAGGAGCATGCACCAACTTATCTGCCAAATATGGTCGGTCAAAAGTATGCTCGACGAATGGAACCCCAGCAGTGTTTGCCCGATTCTCCACAAAGAAAACCCTCTCAACTGCACAAACTTTCAAGATCCTATCTGGTGTTTTGTGTGAATGCCTGAAGCCTTTTGTCAGCAACGCAATTGGTTTATATCTGTGTGGCTTTAGGCCAAAAAAGTCTTTGGAAATAACGAAGGGATTTCGAATCGATAACCACCACCTTTTTATTGATGTAAAGGTCGGGTATGACAGCATATTATAGAGACTTGTTATACAGAACAATGGCGAATTGTTGCATGTATGTCAAAACCGTATTGTTCTTGACGGAATTGTGCAGAATTTAAACGTCACAATCTTTCAAAAGTCCTTGCAATCAATGGCATACGCTGAAGATTTTTAAATCATTGGCAGACCGCAGACCGTTTCTTTGAGCTAAGAAGCCAATTGAGTAGCGGAGCCCGTTCTCGGACACCCAACACAATACAAGACCTTATGCCCTCAATTGTTTTGAGAAAAGAATCTACGATCGCATCTGCGTAGATGGATAGTGGAGGAGGAAATACAACGATGAAATCTGTTATAACTTCAGCTCTTTATTTCACTATTTATAATCAGCAAACTTAAAACTATCTAACACCTATATATATAGTATAATTCTGGCGGGAAAACGAATCTGTCTTCGCGCCTTTTTTACTGTCAAGTTACAGCTGACAGCTGGAGTTAAGGGTGCCCTTGCACTTGCTCTCCTTCTACAGGGTGTATCAAAATCTATGGGCTGTTCAGCTTCATTGGGATAGTCAAAAGGGTCCAGATACGCACCCACTAAGATAGCTGGGAGCGGATGCACACCAGCTTTCTCGCCCGAAGAGCTTTCAAGTTCACTCCGGAAGGGCAGCGCTGTAGATGAAGACCGCAACTAAAGCGGGCCGAAATCGTGCTGGCTGAAGACGCTTTCTTGTTGAAGCCTAGATCCATCTTGGACTCTTAAAGCTATAACCAGAAAGACCCAACTCTTCGTTATAAGAACTTAACTATCGTGAATGCCAACACTCGGTACCGAAGATGATGCTTTAATGTTGACATGTTGGCTTGGTTCTTTTGGAATATTCCGTCAGATGTGCTAACTTTCTTCTCTAACTGAAGTGAGGATGCAAATCCTAGTACTGAATTGAATTTTATCACCCGAATTACTTGCAGTAGTCACAGGCTCATAGCAAAACTGATGGCAGTCATAACTCATCTCTTTTAAAGAATCTTCAATTCATGTCTTTTATCCCTAAAACACAATTTGATACTTCTTTTCAGATTCCCTTTCACCACTTAAGTCAGCTATGTAGCATTGTAAATTATTTCCAGACTTCAATACAAAATCGGATTCACCCGCGTCCTTCCGTGCTACCTTATTGCATTCATTTCATTTGAAATTGTCCACAGTTCGTGTAATTACTTTTATCCTCGGCAGAGAACGGTTAGAGTACAAAGATATAGCATAGCATTCCAATGAGATGCTCACGGACAAATTGGAGTGCTCGCCGTTGACAGGAAACAAGTGAATCCGCATTGCATTCGTAACAAAAGTAAAACAATTCTCCTCGACCATGGCAAGGGAATGAGTGGCCTTGACAAGTGACCAAATGGCTGAATACCACTGAGGAACATATATTACGTTCCTTCGTACTTCCTCTGCGGATAATTCAATCCTTTTAATAGTTTCAATTGCTCTCGTAGCTGCACTATCTTCATTCTAGTTCAATTAGGTTTCTATTTTTTTTTTTGTTTCTTGCTTTTTCATTGTTTTCCTGCATCGCATGTGTTTAATGCTTAAGTGGATTGAGTGGACGACTCTCGGTATACATATTCTGTTTCATTCTCGGACAAAAGGATACGTGGAGAGAAAATGAATTCGTACTTGCATTTTATTATTTCCCTCGATTTTCCAGAAGATTTGTGTTTTTTAATTAACAACAGTGTAGAAAGAGATTGCGATGAAAGTCTAAATTAAAGCGGTACAATAAATCAATACAACAGACTCTGGAAAGAGAGAAGTGGACAAGATTTTAAGATAGTTGAGGCAGAAATCAGGCAGTTGGATTTCTTTTTATAAATTCATCTTCTCCTTCATCTAGTCCAATGATGCGGTGAAGAGTTTTTCGAATCTGAATTTAATGCTTATGTCGGAAATGGGTTGGTCTAAGTGGTCAGTGTACAATTGGAAGATTAAAAAGGATGCTGCATGGACTTGATTCATGATGAAAGGTTTTTGCCAAAATAAAAAATGTTCCAAATTCATTTCAAAAATAATTCCAAATCGATATTCTAAATTTGTCCTATCGCTACAGACACCAAATCACTTTCACTCTTATGGAATCTGGCAAAAGGATGGAAAATCTTCAAGAATCCCTTGTTCCAGGAATAAAATAAAGCAAATTGGTATTTTCAGTATGAGTGTGTGCTATTTCCCACCTAAGCATCAATTTGGATATGGAAATTGGGTTTACATATACGATTTCGTAGCAACGGATATTTAAATGGAAAAAATCGTCCCTTATTTGGAACAATTTAGGCTTATGTTTCGCTCTGGCCCACGGCGAGAGATTGAGTGAATGGGGACATATTGACCATTCTACTGCGGAAGGATTTATCGTAGAAAGATTATTTTATGCTTATAATGCAATTTCAAGGAGATTATAAATTTCGTTTTTATTGGTTTCGAAATGATTCTTTCTTTTTATTATGGAAAAGAAGAGAAAGGAATGAGAATAAGATTTTTGAAAAGCAAGGATAATTGTGATTCTCTAGAATTCTGTGGGTTCTTCAAAGTCTTTAAAGAAATACAATTTTTTATTTTCGAAAAAAGGCAGGTTACGACCATCAAACTGGCGAAAGTGCACTGACATCACATGTGAATAACCTGTCATACACTTCCTCTGCACGTGTCCAATTCTCACTGGACTCACAAATACAGTCTCTAAGGGTTTCTTACCAATTCACATTTCTTGAAATGAATATCCTTCCAAAGACTTATTAAACTTATTAAAAAAAAAAAAACCCAAATTCATCCTAACCAACTAAACTAACCTTATTCAATCTCCACAATTTAATGGACAATCTACAAATGGGATCTTCGTAAACCCAGCTGATTTGTCAAATCCAAGTCGCAACAGTTTTTTAGGTCCCAATCGGACCTCAATAAACGTGTAATTTGCCAGGTTTACGCTTTTGTACTTCATGCAGCTGTCTTCCTTTCTCGATTTCATCTAAGTATTCTTCAAGTCGATATTCGCCTTAACTTTTTTTAATGGCCTGAATCTAGGAAAAAGACAAATTCTACGTAGGTTAGGACATGTATTACAAAGCTCTGCAAGTCTACAAGATGAACGCTATCAGAACGAGAGTAGATTTGGGTAACTTGGGACGACATTTCTTTGAATTTTCATAAACCAGGCCATAAATATAGCAACGCTCCATCTAGGTGGAACTCTGCAAAGACCGCTAAGAAAAATGTTACGAAAATTCTTCTTGTAGTTGTTTGATTATTGAGGTTTCATATCCAGCTTAAACGTTCTCCTTTCGTTCAAAAATTGTGAAACTGTGTGCGCCCTCCGAACAAGTTCATCCTTATTCAAACCCTTCCTCAAACAAATCATGACTCTGTCAAGAAACAACTCCTTACACAAAATTCAGGGAAGAATTTACCCCGAAAGATTGATTTGCTTCAATTTTTTGAAATATGATTCTTTATTTATTACTTTTAATTTCAAACAAAACTAATCGAAATTCACTCGCTATACTGGGATTGAATTGGTCAGGCGACCGGTGTCGTCTCAATTTCATTTGTTATCAATCAAACTGTCCAATGCCCAGGGAACAATTACGTATCCAGTATAATAATTTATGTAAAAGTTTAAGCCACCCCGATGTCCGCACAAAACATAAAGCGGAATGAAAACTCACGGTTCCAGCAACGTTCCACGATGACTAGACAACGGAAGATTAAGTATCCATTGGGGAAATATGAGTATCTGATCCATGAACTATGTACGGAGTATACATGTAGATATGTATTACGTATGCTGCAAATGCTGAGTGAGAAATTACCGCCACCAGATGCTACTGCTGCTACCGACCGGTTTAAGTTCAATGCCTTATCCGGGAAACGTGATTGAGCATTAAAATTCCAGAAGACCATGCTCCTTCCATCGGAAACACTGGGTCCCAGAGTTGGGCGACAATGTTGACAATGACGTCGCTGATGATATATTGATTTTCTTTGCATTGTTGGTGAATCCGTTTGATGACATTCTGCATGGAGGCGATAAATTGTGTTGATAGTTTCACCGTTTTTTTTAAAAACTACTACAAGTAGGTACATAAAGCGTGTAAATGTCTTTATTTGTCGTTTCAGTCTTAACCTTTAAGGGAGAGTTAAGTAGACTTGGAAGGAGATAAAGCATTACATGTACCTACATGCATAGACGAGATTTATAAAGGTTCAAGAAGATGAACCAAGTTAAAGTTACTGGCAAAATTGTCAGAATCATATCACGTCTGTTGGTGTTGAACGATTGACCACCCATCTTGAGGGTAACAGTGCAGATCATAACCCTTACTTCGAATCATTCCCCATGAATGGTACCTGCTTCGCTAAAGCCGAAAGACTTTCCGTTCTCGGTGTGTGTGTTAACGATGACCTTCGTTAGCACGACCACATAGTAACTTGAAGCCGCTAAAAATGCTGCGAAATGTCTAGTACAAATACTTTACCCCTTTCAATCTGGCTCCAAAAGCCGTTCTTTGGGCCGAAGCTCGATCCAATGTGGGCTTAAACATATTGGGACATTGTGAAGTCAATCGACTCGATCGTACACCGCAGAAATGCTCCCTGTTTCTTACTAATTATCGGTTGTGCTACAAACATTAATCTTGCGAAAGATTTCCTTTAACATTTCACTCACAATACGCCCTATGCTTCGAATGCACAGAAGTTTACCTTAGGGCTACTTTCGGATGTACTGTCAAATATAGATTCTTTCCTTCACCGTTCAAAACGAGTGTGGAATGATCTTAGCGTTATGCTTCCTCATCAGTCTAACCTGCAAGCGTTTAAAACCAACGTGCACCGGTATCTTCCTGGTCTCTCTTCTAATTTTCCTAATGCCAAGTTTGAGTTGCGCATTGATGTGTCCATCAGGACAATCACCTAGTCAAAAGTCTTCAAATTTCAAACATTTCCTATGTAGTAGAATTGTTTAACAATAGTTGGTATATTCACAATTTACTACTTAAAATTTCCTATGTGAGCGATAAAAATGAGATGAAGTCGACGATAAGGATCCACACTTTTAATTACCAAGAAGCTTCACAAGGGCAAAAAGCAAGCATTTGGTAAAAATCCCAAAGTAAGTAGATTCCCAATATATTATTTTGTAAGATCGTATTCTTATAAGCTTGTGTAGTGCAAATACAGCTTTAAAATTTAGAAAATTGATTTAAAAAATTTGATGATAAATTTAAATTACGTGAAATATGTGCAATAATAGAATGAAAAATAAAATGAAAGCAAATAATTCAGCATTTCAAATTGCAGGATTATTAGTTCCCACATACACGCATAACCACCGAGAGAGCTTATAAAATTCCATTTTCATCAATGTGATACATATTTAATGAATAGGCAAATAATATTTAGTTGAATATTTTCAATTTTAATCCTTTTTTCGAATTAAAAATCCCATTTAAATCTATATAAACTCTTTTATGTGCAACTTTCAACAAATTTCAATACCGTACCAGTCAAGTTGCATTTGGTGTAAACTAATTTAATAAATAACTCAGAGTATAAATGAAAATTAATTTTCCATGTAGTGGTAAATTGCTTTTTGGAGAATTAATGAGATAATCTCTGCTATAGAAAAATGATTATTACATGGTTTTAATTCATGAATGGAGATAATTATTGCTTTGTTATCTGTGTGCCTTGTGCTTTGATGTTGATGTCACACAGTATAGAGTCACTGTCAAAATAGCTTATGTGTACATAAATTTGCTAAAGAATTTCTACTGCAACACAAAAAGAACAACAAAATTAAACAATTTAATTTTAGATATGTCAACATATGGTATGTATTTCGGTTGTATGAACGGATGCATTAAGTATTTTAATTGAATTATAATAATTAAATTTAAAGTTTTAACAAAATGAAATTGAATTAAAGATTCCACAAATGCTGATGAAAATTTTCAAATGCTTTGGCAAAAATTTGAATTTAAAAATAGATGGCAATACATTAATTTACGGACGGCAATTCAGATGATTTATATGACGGTGGAAATTCACCCTGAGTCGATTCGATCACGGCAAGCCGGTACCACTTATGCGTGAACTTAGGAGTGCTGGAATTTCTATATAATGATCTGCGTATGAGTCTTCTCATATTGGTACAAAATTGTTAACCAGCCACCACAATAGGTTATCTAGGACCCGAAGATTTCTGGAAACGTAAGTAAGTTAGAAAAAAAAATGTAAGACTTGAGGCTAAGATAGAAATTGCGGGGTGAAAATATTCTAGTATTTAGGTGCAACAAAGGATGACACGTCTTGGAGTGTATTTTACAAATGATGGACTGTAGCATCAACTTAAACTTAAAGAAAAGTAATCAACTTGGACTAATGTTGAACAAAATCTTATTGGTTACAATTACGCATATGTCTAACTTTTTGATCTTAAAATTCCCCGCTTATAACATGACTGTAAATTTAAAAACCCTTTAAAAACCCAATTCCATATCCAAGAAAAGTGGAAAGAAGGAAAACTCAAAACTTTATTGCAAACCTGCCAACCCCATCCCATGTGTCCAACATAATGTCACATGCGGTCATCATATGTTATTCTTCACACACTAAACTAAAACTTTTAACCCCATAAAGATGATGATAAAGTGTGCAAAAGGCAGACCTTTCCATACATTCCCCGAATGTCTTTCCCAATTACCAGGGAAGAGGTTAACGAAGTGCTTACAACAGAAAACAACGAAAGGAAAAAGAAGACCCAAATGGAGAATGAAAGCATCCGTCTTCATTGGTGTGACAGTGCCTTATGGCAATGTATTTTGCTCTACGAATAGCACCAAGATAATGAAGGATTTCACTGTAGACGTGTCATGTCAAAAATGTCATTACAATGATTGGTGTTCAATACTTGCGTTGACATGCTATTCTCTTCACATCGTTCTTATGAGATATCGAAAACAAGGCCACACCGCATAACGGCTAAGAACTCTCATTTCTTTTAGGGGTTGATGGGAATGTCCCATTTGATTTGATGGCTTCGATCCATTATTCTTATTTTGCTTTGACAGGTCCTTTAAGCCACATGATACTCGCCGGAGAGAATGATGGATTTCCGGGTGTCAACGGTTGTCTGGATTGCATATAATTGGAGACTTTATTTTTATAACAAATAAGCCTATATTCTTACCTCAATCGATGTCAATGCATTGCAGGGGGTAGGTACTTTGAAAGTACATATCTTCAGGTTACGAATATTGATGTGGTAATTTTGCGAAGGATGGACAGGCGGACGTGTTACCATTGACGACGTGAATTGCTATACCATAATAGACTCGAAATCCTTGAACAATATTATAAATGTTTTCGCTCTTAAACTGACCAAAGCTGACTATTTGGTGGTAAACCATTATTCTATGGAGTGGAGTTTCCTTGCGATGGTGCATTAGCATGAGACCTCCACCCGTTCTTAATTAACTTCACAAAAGGATGCTAGTCCTTTTTGGGAATTCCTGCGTAATAACTTCTGTTAGCGAACCTCGGTCAGCCGGGATCACTGACCATTACACACAGCATATCTCCAGTGAGTTCTCGAATACACTCTAATGAACTAAACACAGATAAAAGCATTTGCAAGTTGCCACAAAGTTCCACAGCGTTTTGTAATTAAAGGGATTACATGGGTTCAGTTGATGAACTTTGGTGTTTTTTTGGGGCGAAGTTGTAATCCTGCGGTATTCATTGCTATTTGATAGTTGAAGTGGTTTGTGGAAAGCTGAGAGCAACTGAAGTTAATTTTTTTTTTTTAATTTTACCATTTAATTCACGCTTAGGAAATTTAACACCGGTTTGCATTGAGTGATGAATTGCAGGAATAATGCACATACATAATGTTGTCTAAGTTTATTTAACGCGAAGTTTTACAATCCGTACAAGGACATCATTAAATGAAAACGAATAAAAACAAAAGTTAAGGCAAACACCCTTTTATTTTATTCTTGAGGGTTCGTAGTAATAAAATTCATTTTCAACCGAAGAAAAACAATTTAAATAAATTGAAGATGGGACACTTTCTATTTCGAGGATATCCCATAAACTTTGAAAGTTATTTCTTGTTCGGATTGGGTTTTGGTTATGGTTAGTCCTAAGCATTTTGTCCTTTGGTTTTTATCGTCAAAGCCATGTGATTGATTTTATAAAAATTGAGTTGATCCCATGGATTTGGAGCGTCAAGAATAGGGAGAAGCGGATTCTGTGTTGTCGCCACTTTTTTTGGAAATGATCTGTAAAAGTATTCGAAGTGAAACTTTTCATGACTCTTGAAAATGAGTGGGAACAAAAATAAATACGACTTATGGGTATAAAAACGGCGAGAACATAATGACTTATAACTCAACTTTAGGGCTTACTCAACTTAGTGGCTTACAGCTGTGATGCTGGGGTTAGCTATTTGTTGGACTTTCTCGAGAATTTTTATGCTAATTTGCGTTTTTAAGACCAAACACCCAACAATTACACATGTTCGATCTCAGGATTACAAGGTATAGCCAGTGCATGATTTTCGGCTTAAGCCCCCTCTGAGACTTGCTCTGTGCTTTTTCTTCACTATATTCGCAAAATAAGTCCTCAATACCACATAATCAAACAACATAAGTGATTTGAAAATATTTCATACGTCAGTCACGTTCTACATCGAGGCGCCACATTCGAATGACTTTTACAAAGAAATCGAAACTTACTATCTTTTTGAAATAAGTTGTGCGGAATACATATGTAAGTATTTATGATTCGTGCTTGCATAAATCGCACCTAGAATACAGAAGTACACCATCAATGTATATTCCCGCTGAGGACGAGTTCAAACGATAAGTTTTTCTGGGGTAAAAAAAAAAAAACAGAAAACCGAAAAATTCCCTTTCAATCGAAGCTCATTGCGTACGGGAAATGTGTTGATGAGAAGTTGATGTTATTACTCCAATTACAATGAGCTTAACTCAAATTATGAGGAATATTTCCTCTTCCAGACAGATTGTCTCCAAATCAAAGTGCTAGTTTCTCTGATGTCCACAATCAAGGCATCTCTATGGTGAAGGTTCAGTCTCGTTCTAAGCCAGCAAGTTTAAATTTAATGAACCTTTTAGGTTAATCTTTGCAGTCTATTCCCTCTATCCAGCCAAGTTGATGCAGGGAACTTTTTCGACTACATCTGCAGAGTATTTTGCTTGGAACTTTCATTTACTTCAAGATCAACTTACCTCTGATCTTCCAGCTTCGTAAACGCTTCTTAAATGCCTAAATGGAATCTCGCAGTAATGTCATTATCACCTCATCCGATGTAGGTTATGATCTTCAGTTTCCGCTACCAATGATCGATTTGTATCAGACTACATTTCAACTTGGAATTCGTTCCTCTTCTTCATAATTTGCTGGAGCGTAAAAATTTAGTCTGTCTCGAATCTGCCGGACTGGAACCCATACAACGTTGTGCTTGCCGATGAGTGTGTTGCAAAAAAATCTCACTGGAAAGGATCTTATACGTTACTAGATATTTAATCATCATTCCGGTCATCCTTTTGCATATCCATACTTTGGTGCGCCCTTCTCCATCTGATGACTAGCATTAATGTTGCATTTTTTATTTCAAAAGTTAACTTTATCATATCCTCCTTTGATCAGGATCTGAATCGGCACCTGAGTGCAGCAGAAATGCAATTAGTCTGCAAATTTCATTTCCACTCCATTGTTAATGGATTTAAAAAGAAAAAAATTAATGAAGTTTTTCTGGGGTAAAAAAAAACAGAAAACCGAAAAATTCCCTTTCAATCGAAGCTCATTGCGTACGGGAAATGTGTTGATGAGAAGTTGATGTTATTACTCCAATTACAATGAGCTTAACTCAAATAACGAGGAATATTGCCTCTTCAAACCAGCTGAATTAATATTGGAAGCAAATTAATTTCGAAATTATTAACCACTTGCGGTGGATTGTAGTGAAATAATATTGATTCGTAAACTCATACACCGGGACGTTTCATTAACTATTTACTATTGAAAGAGGATATAGGTACATAAATTATGTTGTATTTGAAATAAGAGAACTATTTATTTACTTTAACTATCCCCGAGTCTCAAAATGAAGATTCTTCAGTTGTAACGAAGGATTGTGTAGAATAAGATTCAGCAACGAGCTGTACGGGCTATATAGTACCATTGATCAATTTAAGAAGTACCTTAGATATCATGTGGAACGTATCTGGCTCGGAGAGTTTTTGGATCCATCTCGTGAGAACAACACTGCATATGTGCTCTACAGTTGAAAAGGGGCCTCAATCAACTCTGTGTACTCGGTGTAAAATACTGGTTCAATCCCGGACTATAACTTAATCTTAAAGAATAGGAATGCACATCCTATCCTACTTCTATAATCTCATTCTAGTTTTAAGCAAGTAAGACTTAGAATGTCAAACTTTTATTAGAACCTATTCTCTAGGCACCGGTCCACATAGGCAAGTAAAGCACTTAGTAAAACAATGACCAGAAACAAAGAAAAAGGATTTTTATGTATCGCGCATATTTAACTTCTCGAATACTTAGTCCAGGCAAAATGCAAGGCCAACCATCACCCCAAAGACTAGAACACTTTGTATAAATTATGTTCACAGTCTCGTGAAATCCGTATAACAAGAAAAAAAGGATTAAATAGGCGACATCTATTATTAATGTTCTCCCATGATGGTTAACCTCGAACCCTTTTCATTCGAATAATTCAGCGCCTAAGGTAAACCAAAGAGCAAGAAAAAAAAAAAAGAAAAATTATGTGACTACGTTTTCCTCATTCTCCCTCTTTCACACAGTACTTCCGTTTAATACTCTTAGATGGGGTATCCCAATTGGAAAGGAGTTGTGGTTATTTCGAGCAGAAAGAACTTCATCCTTTTGTCGTTGGGAATTCTCTGTTAAAGGTCTTAAAATCTGGGGAACAATGACGACCGTTTGACTTTAACCGGAAACTTTCCCCTGGAGACACGTCGGAACTTTTCAAACAAAATATTCGATGAGGATGCCATTGTGGTTGTTGGGTACAAAGTTGCTTTATTGTCGGTGTTATTATCCACTCTAAGGATCTATGAAACAAGGTTTAAAACTTACCAAAACCACAATCAAACGGATTGAGCAAAATGATTAGCTAATATATTTCCATCTTGCGAAATTTATAGAGCTGGTCTTACTACTCTTGATCATGTAATCCAACACCAAGACAACTAAAGAATTAATCCTTTCACTCTCTCATATGTTACAACCAAAGATAGAAGTTTTGTCGTAAGAATTTATTACAGTTCTGTGTTTCATTTCTCCTTTCCATGTTAAACACAATATTTCATGTTACTTGCACACATGAGAATACATTTTCAACAAAGTTCTATCACATGGTTTCCAGGTCAGTAAGCTTTTGGCCATGAACACTGCTAACTGGAACAGTAAAATCTACGAACACTAATTATTTTGTCCTCCTATCTGTGGAAATATTAGACTTAAAATCAAGAATTTCCAAGGACTGTAACATGTAACACCATCTTTATGAAGCTAATACTGGCGTAAATTAAGTTGACTGCTCATGGTGCCACTAAAGTGGAAGTGAATATCTTTTTTATAAACTTCCACTTTTGTATTGTACATAAATATGTCAGGGATAGGAAAATAACTAGTTACAACTTGTTTAAGATGTGTAGACAAGAGTGAAAATAGATTTGACTTCATTACGCACAATGTTACCTATCTCGGGTCCATCCAAATGGCGACAAAATGTTGGTCCGTGGCAACATAGTCAGAAATCCAATTAGAGCATGAGCACTGTTTTCTTATACCACGACTCGGTTGTGTGGCACATCACTAAGCCACTTTTTTAGTAGGTTCAGATGAAGCTGATAGCTTAGCTGCGTAAGAGAACCTTATGAAACTTTTCTTGTAAATGAACTTCACAACAGTCGTTGAAGTTGGTTGGGATTGACTAGAAAGAGTACTTGTTTCTATGCTAAGCACACGCAACAATCTGGAAAAGGTGAGAAATGGAATCACAAATAATACATCGTCTGTAGTTTTGTGCGTCTATCCATTTGTTATTCTGTTTGAAATAAATTGTAGCACCTAATCAGGAGTCTAAGAAAAGAGTCGATGGCGGATGAGCCCGAAAGGGGCAAAGACAGCGCTCACATCCCTGAAATGCGTTACCAACATCGGTCAATCGGAATCTCGTCCCAGGAGTTTCTGAAATGGAATTGGGTCTCCAGGCTGGGAATTATGTCGTCGAGCGAACTGCTCGGCCACATAAAAAAAAAAATCTGTTATGAAGCAACAATCAACAACTGAGGTGTCTGGGTTATGTAGAGAGGATGGATACCAATGCTCCGGTGCGGAAAATCTAAAGAACACGGGAATTTTGAAGGAGTTTCTATTGTCCTTGGCGGTTTTTTTTTTCTCTACTAATCATATCCTTAAAATTCCATTTTGTTTAAACTCCAACTTCCTTGACTTTTCATTAGATATTTTGAAATAAAATTCAAGACACTTTTGCATGGATCTAGACGGATAATGTCAATTTTAAAATGTTTTTCCTGAAAAATTGAAATCGTAATAATCACCCCAATATTGTCATGTTTACTTTGAAACTAAAAAAAAAGGAAGAAAAAATGAAAAGTTAAATCTTTGATTATCCATACCATCTTTCTGAAAAGTTGGAAAAGTTCTGCTTCCGTCAGCGGAATTGACAATTTAATACCGAATAACCACCGTCATTATCGATGGAATTCTGTTGAATAATTTTGCAGATGGAAGTCAAACTTTTCAATTACTTTTCCGTCTCTACTTGTTATTATTACTACGTTGTTGCACACAGACACTGTACAAGTGGAGAAATATCATTGGCTCCAATGGAGTAATGTCTACGTTTTTCTGTTTTCAATTTGTTAAATAGCTAAGCCTTTAAATAGTTGCATCTTAAAATAAACTAAAGATTTGTTTATCAAGTTTTTAAGTACAAGTATTGCAAATTAACCGCAACTGAAGAGTTAAACTACATACATTTTAGCTACTACCCGTCAGTAATGCGGTTGTAAATGCATCGGACACATGACATGAGTATCAAGCTCAAAACAATTTTCAAACATGATAATTGATGATCGCAAACTTTCATTCACGGGACAAATTATTAGGAAAGTTGTCACTGCCACACTCCTGTGGTTCATCCGTCTGTGGATGATTAAGCCTTAAAGTTTTCACCTTTGTTGGAACACCACACTGGAGCAGTGAAATAAAAAACAAAACAGGTCCATTGTTTAACCAGCAGGTACAACCCTTTTACTGTGTTTTCTTCGTCTTCACATCAGCCCTGAAAATCTGCCACCGGACACGAGCAAAGGCACATAGGAAGTGTTCATCAGTATCGACGTTCCCTTCACAAGCGTCACATATAGAGGTGTCACTTAAACCTAACACGTTGAGAAAATCTAATCTTAGGAATACATAATAGCTTTGTGACTTTACTGCTACGATAGATGATTCAACTGCATTCAGGGTGAAGTTAATCAGTTCGATGTTCAGACGTTATTTCGACATATTTGACAGACAAACGGCAGCTAATGTAACCATTCAACTTAAAATAAGTTCACAGTCGTCCATTTAAGAATTTGGCCATGCGTCCAGTCCAAATAATTTCGAAATGAACAAAGAAATGACGGACTACTCCATACTTAAGCTAAATTTAAATAAAAATTTCCAAGTTATCAGTGGTCGCCATGGTTTATTGGTAAGTGCGTTGGACTGCTTAGGAAGCTGATAATGGTTCGAGCAGAAAAACAAAAACAAGGCAATGACAAACTTCCGAAAGTATAATCCGTCATAAAAAATATCGTATATTCGCCATTCGGAGTCGGAAGCGAAACAGTAGGTCCTTCCATTTGTGCGCAAAATATGACACACACAATATGAATGGATGCGAGAAGCTAGGTCTTGTCCCTCAAAGGGGTGTTGCGCCAAATATTTATATTCACCGATCACTAAAGGATACATCTGACGTCGTCAGCACGATATTCTAAACCAATTGCGCTGTTTGATAAGGCTGTTGTAAAGGTTGTCCACTATATAAGAAAGCTGGACTTGCGTGTGATGCATGCTGGTTATAAGGTTTTAATGAACTTAGCTAACGTAAAACATTAAAAGGATGATTGTTGATATGATGTTTTTTTTTTTTAAGATAAATTGCGGAGGTCTACTTCCAATTAACTACGTGAAATAAATTGCTCACTTTATTAATTTTTTATTGTAGATTTTATTTTAATTCTCTTACAATTATTATATTAATTTTTATGGTGGTAATTTATTCTGATAAGAGCCCCGCTATCTTAAGCAGGGCTGCACCGTAATTATCGGATGAGAGTTAACAATCAACTTACTTAGAACGAATGGAATGCCAGAAGAAGGTTTTGATACTTAGAATGTTTCGCCACAGTCCCCCAATTGACTTGGTTGCACTTACATTCCTCAAGAGGTTAACCGAATGCATTGGTTCAGTTTCTGTTTTTACGTTTTCGGTCATCGTTACTTTTATGGGTCACATAAAAGTGATGACACTAAGAATTAATGGTGTGCAATTGAATAATGTAAACACAAGCAAGTATGGTGACTCATTGTATTCCGTTATGAATTAAGAATTACGACCAATACTTAACTCGTGCGAAACAAAAATCAAGAAGCAAAAATAGTTATCCTTAGCAAGCTGGGTGCATACATTTTAGAATCAAAAACCCTTTCATCTGGAAAATAAATATGTAAACACTAATTGAACTAATTTACAGTAAAATAAATTCCTTCGTCCTACAATCTCTAAGAAGACGTTTCAAGTCAATTCCACATCACACACCCATCCAGAATCATTTCATCTATTTTGTTTCATTTTTCACTCGTTTAGCTACTTCTCTTTCAAACATTTTCGATGCCGTCTAAAATAAAATTCCACTTCACCGCAAGAATTTTCCATTCCGCTTCGTTGAACTAAGAAAGTACCACAAAGCAGAGAAGATCCTCTTTTCTTGCAAACTCTCTCTCTCTCTCTATCTATCTCTTTCTCTGTTTCTCTGTGAAATGTAATCCCTTGAAAAGTGGATAAAAAGGTATCCTTAAAACCATCATAATAGCCGAAGCCATTTCAGGTAAACCCATTAAATTTCACGTCCTTCTGTGGGAAACTGATAGCTTAATACCGAGTCGCAATTTGAGGTCAAAATGTCTGTTGGTATGAGGTGAACTGCCATGCAACTTATGGACGGAAAATAAAGGAAAGTAAACAGGAATTAGGACGTCATCTTTATTTATCTACTGAACTACCAAAGCGTGAGGTATTACTAACTTCTACAGTGTGGGCGGGGGGGGGGGGGGGAAGTTTTGTGAAAGCGCCCCAAAAGCAATTTAAATTGACCGGAACACTGAGGTTGGGGAATCGTTCGTATAAATCTTCAACTTGCCTCAGAACGTGATGCATCAAATATGATCGTAAAGTTTTATAGTCTCTTAATGCTAATACCGATGGACTGGTTGCACTAATAAATAAATAGAAGTCAGCACAATAAATTGGGTTCATGATGTGGCTCTTGTGACCTTAAGAACTTCGCATGTAAATAGATTATGAATTTGCATTAAAAAAAAAGTCTCTTTATTTTATATTTTTATTATAGTTTTCTGAAGTCTATAAGTCCGAGTCAATTAATTTAATTTCATAGGGCAGACATTGTAAACTACAGGGTGGACTAGAACAATTCGTTTCGGTAGCCATTATTGTAAGTATGTATTTGAACACACGAGGCAGTTTTTTTATACAAACATTTTAAGCACATTCTTTCAGTTATTCGATATAAGCCCTTTTAACAAAGGTGTTGTACTAATTATTAAACACAAGAACAAATACGACAAGAAATTGTCAAAGTATTTACAATTGTTGTGTAAATTTAATTAGGTGATTAATTTAACTCCTGCGTGATCAATCAAACCAATCAACATTTTAATCCTCAAACAAAAAATATTATTTTGCAATAAAACATTCAGTGGGAATAAATCACTTCAGCCTCATTACTTATTGACACATTTTGCATGGAAGTCAGATAGTTATTTAATTAAATGTTTCAATTACCCAGCACACTTGGGCAACAAAGTCAACAAAGTATTAAAAGCATGTGTATCTATCCAGAAAGTACTGTAAATCAATCACAGGCAATTTAATTGATTGAATTGAAAACAACAAATTCAATTAAAGTGAAGTAAGTAGACAAATAAATAATTAAACCACCACAAAAGGTCGTTATTATCGCGACCTCGGGTGCTTTTGAAAGAAGGGCTTTGTATGATTTCATCGACGCGATGGCTCAAAAATGGAAGGTGAAGGCTCCGCTGAGAGGAACTTGCCATTGCCCGATCGGTTAAATAACCAAACCATGCTAGTGTGTTCCAAGCAGAAGTTTAAGCGATAACCGGGGCCCCAAGAGAACTACCGTCAGTGATAACTACGAGAGGAAACATTGATAGCCAAGCCGCCATCAAAGTTATTTAGCAAACAGGTGTCACGATGAGCTTTAAATTCTTAGCTCAAAGCACAAGCTCTCATTCTCATAGGTCCGTCCCAAGCCAATAGAGGTCTGAATTAAAACCGAACCAAACAATGGTCGATCACTCGGTTCTTAAACAAGATATTCGGTAAGACTTCTTGAAACTTGTCACATATCAAAGAAGATGTGGCCACGATACAGTAAAAGAAAAACAACATGAATGCTCACATCAGCATCAAGGCTCAATCAGCATCCTCACAGTCCACAACCCAGTCGCGGCTCATTTAAAAAGAATGCAACTAAATACGACTGACCTTCGCAGAGGCTGAGGCGACATAAACACATAAGAAGACACGACGCACCAGATCTTCAGTGGTTAAGTTGAGTAAAGATCTCGAATCTGTCAGGTAGTCTGTTGAAAATTTCAACTCTCTTCCGCAAAAAACAACTTCATGCTTCGCTTTCGCGGTAATAAGCTTAATTACCACAAGATATACACACCTTTTTCCACGGTCTTTAAAGTCTTAGTCTAACTCGGCTTTGTATGCCTCTCATGTTTAATTTAGAATAAAGGACTTTAAACAAGAAACTAGAAACTAAGGAGAGAGAGTAAAGGGCCTTTTAGAGAGTAGACCTTCTACAGTGAAAGTTAAAAAAAGTTTTGCATGTCATAAGTCTTGCGCAGCAATGTTTGCTCCAGACAGTCAAAGTTTGCTCGTCATGTAGATACTTAAAATCTCAGTTCCGAAACATTCTATTTTGGATCCACTTGGGAATAACTTAGCTACGTCGACTATCGCATATTCCTTAATTTGTTTCCAATCACTCCAAACTGAATTTGGTTCTTTTCTCCACTTAAACCGAACTTGGAATGTAGTAGTCACAGCGCTTCTGGATAAGTTTTTTGACTGAAATTAACCCTTTCGGACCATCCTGATGACAAAAAGCATCTTCTTCATTTGAGCGGAGCACCCTTTCCTTGGTGAAAAGCAATTACTGTAACCTCCGCATGTTTACTAGTTTTCTTAGAGAGGATTTTCTAGAAAATTACCAACTGTACTCCAGTACTGCAGTCCGGAGTCCGAACTCCACTCTTTTGCCAAATGTTACTTAATGAGTTTTCGAAACATATCACAAGGCTATGTGCGTTGATACGTTTTCCGGAATAAATCAAGGAAAACTTTTTTTTTTCCCCACCATGTCTCGTTTCTTGATAACTTTTTTTCTTTTTGGATTACTCCAACAGTCTTTCAGCACTGAACGTGTCAGCACCAGACATTTAATTGCTTTTCAATAGTCCACATCTTCAACACCTACCTAGAGAATTTGACGCTGCTGTTGCGAAACTTTTTTCCTACGCTCCTCAACTCCCGACCGTCCATCAGTCGGATTCCAGACGTGAATAGAATTCAAAAAGAAGAAGTAAAGGAAAACCTTCAGAGCATAATGAGGGTGAAGTATAGATAAAGGATGTCTTATAGCCTCGCCTCTAATTTGCAAACATAAACTAGTAATCTACATTAACCAAACAAAGATCCTGACCCGTATTTTCACTTGTTCGCTTGTGTTTGTGTTGTCCTTGACAGCCGGAGAACAACTACGCTGATTTCGATAATGATACACTTTTCTATGCTTTTGTAGTCCGTGTCGCCCGTGGTGTGTTTACCAAGGATACCTGCCTAAAGTGATTTGTTCCCGTTTTCTCTTTATCCATGGAACGTGACATCCGAAAGAAAGACCCCGTTTCGCGATTGCTTTCGTAACAATTTTCATCACACAAATATTGTGAATAGAGAAAGAAACGAATTACGTCACGTCAAAAAGGAAAACGAAATGGGATAAGGCAAAATGGAGCAGAATAACTTTTGAATTAAAGAACAACTGTCGAGGAACACATTTTGAAGTGAAATTAGACAAAAAGATAGGCAGGTAGACAATGCTGGTTTTATTCGACGGGAAGATTATACGATGCGAATTTGTATCGTTTTCTCTCTTGGCAAAGTTTACATATTCAGCTTCCTCAATGATCCGGTTGTTAGTCAAGAGGTTTGTGTCTTAATACAACGCCGGACCAATGATACTTTCTTTTGCTTTGGTTAAACAGTGTCGCTACTTTTCAATCATAAACATGTTGCTTTCTTTCCGGTTGATCAAGCTTCACTGCTTTAACAATTTGTTGGAAGCTTTCCGTCAAATTTTAGTATTGCTTCCATACCATTTGACTGAAGATTTGTGTTCATTAGATTGGTGTTCCTTAGCTTTTGTGACCGTGAAGTCAAACTTGACGTAACTGCTTTCCGGATACACCGATGTACCAGAATCCACCGAATTATGGGTAAAGGTAATGAGTAAGCTAATGAATTGTCAAGAATAACATCACAACTGAACCAAACAAATATCGATCACTCTGTTCTGACCCAAATATAGGTAAATTAATAAAAATATGGACTTCTTGAGGCTAACTGGGCACAACAGAAAGAAATCAAAAGAAAAATGTACGTTTAAAAACGGTTCTTAGTAAGCATGAGAATGCTCATACCTAGGAGAAAGCGTCAGAGTGCACCCGACCTAAGAGCATTTTTTGGTATTTGGGTCTCTGGGTCTCTAATCTCAGCGACATATTAGGTAACGAAATTTGTATTATAGCTAACAAACTTACAAAAAAGGCTTCGCAATCGACCAGGGGACCAGTTGATCAGTTTCCATTCATTGTGAAACCTTAGGGAAGAAGTGAAGCTTAAGATCATAGTGAAAGCCAGCAACAGATGGAGTTCATTTATCGCCTTATAAATATCAAGATAACTTTGAACAAAACACGACAAGGCCAGAAACCTTAAACTTCTACAATAAGACCGAAAGTCACTGACGATGCCGGTAGTGGTAATTTTTGCAGGTGCTGCAAAGCAAAAGCTTGCTTATTTGGTTACAAGCCTTCATTTTTATTATGGCTTCCATTATAATGACACCAGAGAGAAGCTTAAGGAGCTTGAGATGCTCATTGGTTTTCAATGTCACTTTTGTGTTTCCACATTGGATATATGGCTTAGGCTTGGACAGAATCTAGCGGATATAATAATTCAGCGGCCATTCAGGCTGATGACTAGCTAGTTTAAGGCTACAAAATGAAGCATTTCTCAAGACATTGAGTCAATAATGTGCTATCGTGCTTGACAGTTTCCTGACCAACTAAGTAGTTACAGCTGGTTAGGAAGACTTGGATGCCTTGTGTCATGCTTGTTCAACGTTCGAATTTTTGGGATTATACTTGAGATGACATTTTATTTCAAACAGTTTTTTACGTCTGCTTCATTTCATTTCATAAACAATCTTTTACCTTTCTGTATGCTTCCAGATGCTTACGTGTACAACTTTTATCCCATAACAACAACCTTATTAAAAATGACACCAAGTGTGTTTAGTAGTTAAAAGTTACTCTTGGAGGTTTGTCATTCTTTGCCGCGAGGAAACGTTTAATTGTTTTGAATATTTGATTCGAAGTTGTTTCAACTTGCTAAGCAGACTGAACCACGGCGATAGCAGAAAGTAATGTTAAAAAAAAAAATGCATCCTGCTAGTTAAAGAGTTCCGTGTTCGTTTTGCAGAAAAAAAATCATCTGTTCCATAGTTTCGTTTTCTTCTTCTTCTCTGGAATTTTTATTAAGAATTATTATTTTTTATATGAATCAAAAACTTCACAAGCTTTATCAAATTTCCAAAGCAAATTCCTTTTTTTTTTCTTAACCCAGTAAATTGAAAAAGTTCTATTGTATGAGGGGATAATCATAAAAATTCTCCCGGACCGCGGTCTTGTAAAAAGTTCAAACGGCCCACTTAATTATCTGTTATACATGCGTCTGGAAAGTTTTTTATTTTTATTTTTTATTTTATTTATCTTAAATTGGATTATGATACAATAATCGTTCAATTTTGTAGCTTTGTCATAATGAAGACTTCAAGATAACCCCTGTTTATTACTTCATCAAAGTTCGTTGACTGTGTAATAAATTTTTTAAGTGAAATTTCCCAACACAGATGCGGACAAATTTAAAAGTCCTTGAACCGCATAGCAATGGAAAAAAAAGAGTCTTTCACATTTTGTTTGAAATGAATTTTAAAGTTTTTAAGGGAAGTAATGGGGAAACTCAATTTTCAATAAGCGAACAGTAGGTACATAGATTTGGGGAATGGGCTTAGAGACATACGGAAGATGCTGTAAAAAGTTGTACCTTACTGCTAATAGAGTTTGCTAATGATCATGAAGATATAAATGAATAAGGTTGGTCGATCGAAAATCCATTGAGCTTATGGATATTCTTCTAGAATGACAGGTTATTATTCTTATTAGGTTTCACTTAAGGACTAAGTGAAAGACTAAGCACTACAATCTTTGGTTGAAGTTTTAATCAAAGATTGTAGTGCTTAGTCTTTCCCGTTTTTCAGGCTTTAGGTTTTTCCATAAATTTCACTGGAATGGCTAAATATTTCTTTTTAAATGCACCACAATACATTTTGTCGGCCTGCATGTGTCCAAAAACAGCTCCAGAAACTCTTCTGGAAACGAAAGTTAAGAGGCTGAAAATCTAAGGATATTTGCATACCTGAGCGATTTTAATGCAAAGAAAGAGTATCTTTGAGAGCACTTTCAGAAAGCTAAGCCTTTAGGACAGAACTAAATAGACGAAGGCTAATTGACTTTGAAGCCGGGTGAATGATCACTGAAGAAAGCACGCGTTCTTAACACCTCAATGTTTACAAGGGGACCGGGAGGTCAACCAACTTTATGATCGATGCAACTGAGATTGATTTTGATCACTACCTACTCACTTGTAGCCAGAGTGCCTATTCTGAGTTTCCGGACAGCCCGAAGAGGCAATACAAAGGAATTTAATGTCGAACGGGTACAATTGCAGCAGACTGCCGGAATCTGTCAAGATGTGGGAAACATTAAATGACGAAGACTACCAAAATACAACTGTGGTCAGACAGGATGTACCTATTACATCAAGCAGCGAGAGACAAGACATTCGCCAACCAAACTAAAGTGAAGTAGAGGTAGTGATATATAAGCCGTCCAATGTAAACCAAAGCCCAATGCGGCCGATGAGGATGAACTAACAACCGAACTTTTTAAATTAGCTTGAGATGATTTGGTTATTTACTCTATCAAATCGGTAGTCCGACGAAAGTATGCCTAAAAAATGGAATCTTAGCGTAGTTTGCCCGATTCTGAAGAAAAGAAACCCTCTAACAACAACCTGATAGGTCCTTATCAGTCATTATCAAATTTAAAGCCACTTATATTACTGTCCACAGCCTACTGGCGGCCTACCTTAGAAGAATGTGTTTAAGTTCAGATGATTTATGCAGAGTCTACGTTGATACAGACACAGAAGAGAGCACAGCCCACTTCCTATGTGAATGCACCAGCTTATGCAGAACCAAAAAGATGGACCTCGATGAATACTATTTTACTGCAACAACCTGGGCGACCTGCTTAAAAAGCCACCAAAAACCATTTCAAAATTAATTACGAACTCGGGACTAATATAGACTTCAGACTGGACATTTCACGCTAGAGGAACATAATGTATCCTTGTGATAGCTGAATCGTATGCCACCTTGCCTTGCACCAGACTTTCAGTGCCATCTTGTTGTAAGCCACACAACAGAATTTGTCTTACACAGGGTTCTTAAGCAATGCACCTGACTCCTTTAAAACTCTTATAAACGTTGCATTATAAATAAAGGATCTCTTTGATAGTATTTACGAATTTTACCATTACTTATAACTTTCATTATCGATCCTTTAACAATTAACACGAAACTGCAAAATGAAGGAAAAAGTTTTTTCATCAAAAGTGCACAACTTTGCCACTTTCGAAGATTTATTTAAGTGGAAAGTTGATGAGGGACGAAAGTTTTCTTATTACAAAAAGGCACACCAACCAGACGTAAAGAGGGACCAATGACAAAACAAGGGAACTTCAACTTGAACTACTATTTTGCCTTCATTTTAATTTTCACTAAATTCCATCTTCGACTTAGTCATGTTGATTTGTGTCAGTATCCTCTCTGTCTTTGTGTTTCCGTACCTCGCTCATATTGAACAAGTCTTGAAAATTCTAATTGGATCTCCCTGTTCCACTGTTGCCCCCAACAGCTCATTCCATAAAAAAAAAGAGAAAGTTACCTACTGTTAAAAACAATTATGGGAAATACGTTGCATCACGGGAAATGTACTACTTCCAAGGATAATTTATGCAAAACTTAAATATTCTCTATTCTGGTCGTCCTTGTGACGTTTCTTTCGTGCACAGGGAAACATAGATACCAATCGTAATTGGGTATGGGAAGTAAATTAGTTTTAGTCAGTTTGTTGAGTAATGTGTCTGACTGTCCTTGTGATCGTGTTAAATTAAAAAAAAAGTGAAAGATGGAAACGCAAACAAACATAAAAGAATTATGTTCTCCATCAGGATGTGATTAATGTGGCATAACAAGCATGTCCATGTCACATTGGAAGACAATGCTCATGTGTAGTTTCCCTTTTAATCCCGAACAATATTTATGCATTTTTTTCGAAAAAAGAAAGAGTTATTCGTTTGCATGTGTAATAAACAAGGATCTAGTAGTTAAGACATTTAATTTCCAGAAGATGGTGCTATTCTTCTTCAGCTGGAGTAAATTTCAAAATTATAATTTTTTTTGGAAATGCTTAACGCGTTGAATGACAGGCTAACTTAAGCATATGTGAATTCTTTAAAACACCTGCCGATTTCTAACTAGTCATAGTGCACTTTGAAAATCAGGACTAGTTACCTGGCAAACAAAAGCTCTGCCCTTCAGAGGCACCACTCAAGGTGATTAGTCATCCCCACCTCTGTGGACGATAGTTACCCGCTCGCAGATCGACGATATACCAAATCTTCATACTTAGGCAAATCCTGGAAAAGACAAACGAATTTCAAATCGAGACTCATCACCTTTTTATCGGCATCAAGGCCGGATATCAAAGCTTTCATCATCGCAATGTGCAATTTGAGAACAGGTCTTCTTTAAATATGCACCGGATTTCAGCAATCTCATGCTGGTATAGATAGTACGCAGGCCAGGAAGTCACTATCTTCAACAAATCTATCCAGCAGCTGGGATATGCAGACAACATTGTGCATTCAGGGTGCCATCTTAGAGACGATTATGCTTTTAAAAAATATTGCTCCTGCCAGTTATGCACGAGCGAGTGGACAATAATGCTCCAACCAATAGAATCTTCTTCCATCCTAGAGACCAAAAGGAAACCCGAACCTCCGTTTAAGGGACGGATCAATGAAAAGTCTGCTCGAGGATTTTCCCAAAACACAAAGTGAATGTTAGTTGGTCTCAGCTGTTGTTTGTGCACCAATATGTCTTGAAATCTTTCAAAACTTTCCCTTTTATTAAATTCTTTAAACCTATATCCATAAATTTTCGTGAAATCTAAATATTTATTGCAAATTGATCGATAAATTTAAACCGATAAGATAACTTCAGTACAAGAGGAAACAGTAGGTTTACCAACAAAAAAAAAAAACGCAACATTGGAACAATGAAGTTTTAAATTTATGGAGGACAAGGAAAATGTATTCAATTCGAATAACCTAGATTAATTCGGAAAGTTTTTCTTTCGACCCTCATTAATATTCTCAAGATTTAATTCTCCGACCGAAGATGGTTCCATTAAATTCAAAACGAATTCCACTTCATTGCCGCAATAAATGAGGATTGATGTTCAATTAACTTTTTGAATAAATTATTAAGTTCATACCGAGCTAGTTAACTTGGCATTGGGTCCTTTTTTTTCTTAATGCATTTGGTCGCAATTACTGGATCTAACTGGAGGAACTGTTCTTGGGTAAGGTGTCGACATTTTTGACAAATGTTTGACTAGTATTTTTCGCTAATGAGATGTAATGTCAAATGGAATGGAAAAAAATATCTGATGAATGTAGAAACCTTTAAAAACTGCACCATCGCTTGAAGGCATATATCGGCTACTTTAAGGTTATAACGTAGCATACTTAAGCCAACTTAGACTTAAAGTAGTCATTGATTACTTTTGACACTACAAGTTGTCTTTCTGTGAGGCTACACTATTTTTGTCAAAGAACAAACGGAAATCATATTCAATTTGTTTTGGCAAGTATGTGTATAAATATCCTTCGTTCATTCCTATCAAACTGGAACAATAACAGAAGCAATTCTGCAAAGCCTTTTTTTTTTTCATAATAAGTCAGTGAACTTACCGGATGTAAAATCAATTTTAAAAAGCATACGTCCATATGGAACAACACAAAAGGTTTACCACCATGCTAGTCAAGGATGCATCGCACTACGGGCGACTGCCGATGTAGTTTTATCTCACATGGGGTTTTTATTAACTTCCTGAGCCTAAAAATAATAAAAAAAAATATATATGCCTGCATCCTTTACGTTTTTGATTTCCATGTGGTTTTCAAACCCCACCCAGCTACATAGATACGTAAAGTCCATTCATTTAAGCTGCGGTTGCATGTTGCGATGACTATCTCATTCATTCTGTGCACACGACATTAAAGTTGTAAAAGCAGCAATTTAAAATTATCATGCATGTGATTTATAAGTAATTTACAACATGGATGGATTTAATTGCAAAGCAGCTGTTTAAAAATGATGAAATCTGAACAAAAAGAAGGGTGAACATGATATTTAGGCAGATCTGCAAGCTCTAAGGTCCACCATAAGCTTATTTCCCTTTTTTTTGCAAGATTGTAGAACTTATGGGTAAACTTTGATTGACACTCTTGTTTCGAAGCTTTTGTTTTTTCACAGGGTATTGCCTAAACTTGTTGAAATCCAGTTGGAACAGCCCAAAAAACCGTGCTATATTCAAAGAGATACGGGTCACCTAAAAATAGGTCGCACGCCCTAATTAACCGAGAAATCAAAAAAAGTTGCTGCAACAATACATAAAAGAAAGCCCTATTTGACTTTCTCTGTGACTGCCTTTGCAACTACCATAAACTTTCTCAACTCCGCAAGACGGATTTAAAATTTCTTCACTTGGTCACACCTACCTTCAGCCAGTGGTATCAAAAAGGAGCAAGATAAAAGGAAACATTTTAGAAACCATCTTGCGCAAGGTTGCAACGACTGATTTGCTCAAAGATACAGCAGGTCAAAGATAAACTTTAGTACAGTTGGAAGACCTCGGCATACTCACTTACTTATACGAAGAACTTCTTTTAAAACTTAACCATGGTTACAATTTTAAGCAACCAAAGCTAGTTTAAAAACCCAAAACAAATGGACTAAACACTAACTCTCTTGTAGGTTTCCCTTACCAGCAAAGCACTGCTCCAGGAAAGACAGGACACACTTGTCTCATAAACAATAAAATTCCCCAAAATCTTGAAATTAATACCATTCTCCATGTTAGATGTCACTGCCGTGCGGATTTAACTCCTTTCTCCCACACAAATCCCTTGCAAAGGACAAAAGACATTTCAGAAACATGCATCGTAAATGTCCGTTCATTATAATTGAATTGAGTGCCTGTGTGTTAGTATTCAGAATATAGCCGGCCCTCCATTTGCACCCTAAAGCTAGCACAAGACAAGAACATCGGCAAACGCCTATACTCCTCCTTCAGCTCGTCGAAGAACATGTGTAATGACCAAAAGCGAAAATTTAAAGGATTTCCCGAAAATTAAGTGTGCCCCAGATAATCACACAACATGGTAACCAGTTAACAATCCTCCTAAAGGCTACTCCGTGTTAGTAGGAATTGTTACTCCTATATGATGGTGGAGGAGGGTAGATAGTTGAATTTGGATTTGGAGCTTTAGCTGCTGCTACTGCCGCCGCTATTCAAGAAGACAGAGAAAAGATCGAATGAGGTTAAGTGGAAACAAAATGATTGCCGGAAACTATTCTCAGCGAGATTTATTACCACTCTTGAGAGTCGTAAAAGGAAATTGTGCACAACACATCTACAGTTATTTTATTTGGAATTCAAGAGCACGTCTAGCATTCCCGGTTATCCTTTGTGCTTCAAAATGTAATGCGAGGCGAACACGAGCTGAGTGGGTTGGCTGCGGAGTGTAAATGTGGAAATGGAGACTAGGTCGGGCGGGTATACTGGATGCTGGTCTACATGGTCTTTGGGATTGCATCGGGACAGAGGCCGCCACCATATTGCACCATTGGTGGACGTTTAAGGAAATCGCATTCGGTTAGGTCCTTCCGTTTGACCCCGTTCAAGGAGATTTATGGTCGAATGAAATTAATGGAAATAGAAACGAATTGCGGTTAGAAGTGTTATTGTCGCTTTTTGCTAACTTAAAGATCAACTGATGAAAAATTTCCCATGCAACAATAAAGGCGACAAGTAATTTTAATTAAGAGGCCTTTTGTGGAAAAAGGGGATTTCTTATCTGATGGTGCGTACGTTGATTATCACTGCGTCAAGAAACAACATCAACATGAAAAGGACATGAATTAGTTTTGTTCTGAGACGATGGTTTTTGGTCCTTCCACGCAAAGTTTGTGGAACATCAGTAATTCTTACATCTATCCACAGCGAACGAACTGCTATCCACAAGCATGGCAGTTTCACAAACTTGCTTTACGAACTTGCGGATATTAGAGCTTTTCTGAGGGCTTCATTTCAACCGAAAATTCTTTTCAAATTTTGCAACGTTTTCAAATGCTGATCGAGCGAACCATTTCTTATCGCGGAGGTTTGACACTACATATGTGTCAAAGCAACAGACCCTACCTCTTAGATTCTCAGGAACAGTTATCTCTCAATGACTCAACAGAAATATGGCAATGAAGACCCACTTCGATAAACAAAAATGTTTGTTGATGGCAATATCACTTTTGTCCCGTATAGGATATACACACTCAGTCGGCAAGGTTTAGTCTCTTATTTGAAGAGATATCGTCGTTCGAAACTTTTTTCTTCGTTCACTTCGAAAATGGGGTTAAAGGTTCCACTTTCTATTTTTCATTCTTCAAGGGCTGATAGAAGCAGTCTGTTGCAACTGTCCTTCTGACCATTGTTCAGAATGTAAAAAAAAAACTCCTGAAGGGATATGTTGACGAGTCCTGTTGCTGTATTGCGAGAATATGCTGCACAACCCAAAGTAAAGATCTATGTACGTCGGCTTCCAGTTCAAAGAAATTCGAGAGTCACACCATTAAAATATACATAAGTTCATTGGTTTAGTTAATTGAAAGCACTTTTATCGAGACTGACGAGGACGGAAGGCATCAATGCTTTTGGTTAGAGAACTTTCGCGGACTATGTGTTTGTTAAAAGGAAGAAGTATGGGACACTAAGCCTTGTATTTATTTGACTCATGTCATGAAGGATTTTGCTGTCTATCGCTCGAAGAAAGTCTTCGTGAATCAGTGGTTAGAGTATTGGACTGCCGGACAATCTCTTCGAGTCCCAAAAAAACCAAAAAGTTTTTTCTTGCCACCACCGTGAAAATAGGGTCGAAAAGGGACCTAACCAGATGGTCTGGTTCAATATCTCTGTGAAAACGTGCAAGGGCGTTGCTCAAACGATATTAACTTATCCAAGAATTTATTCATATTTACTGTGCGTATTGCAACCATTTTTATCAACCTCTTGTTGAATTTGGAAACCATCTCTTAAGTTGCAGACGATAGTATGATTCATAACAGCATTCGAAGCTTATAAAAAGGAATAAACACCGAATGGTAACGAAAAAAAGAAAAAAAAAGAAGAAACCTTCACGTATTTTGAATTACAAATGCGAATGGTTTATTTGCCAATAGACAATGAATTTTATGTGATTTGCATTTGCAAGAGCCTATCCTTGAAGAGTGTATTGCCCTTCGAAACAAAGAACGGCCTCCGCCGCCGACAACAACGACGACGACGACGATGGGAAATTTCTAATTGAAGCATGCCGAACCGACAATCGGGAAGTTTATTATCATTGCTTAGCCGAGCGAGTAATTTTCTCCTTTTCGGATTGAACTAAGGCGTCGGTCGTCGCACAAGATGGTATAGTCCTTGAAGATACCCGTTTTTATTTGGTGTGCCTTTCTGGTGATGGGTTTTCTTGCAGAATGAATGGCGAATTAATTTATCCGGTTTTGGCAAAAGTTTTAAATGTTTCGACTTTATTGTGGTTCGGTAATTTATCGCCGAAAAGGGAATTTATAAGATTTGGACTTGGAATTGCAAATTAAGTATGTTTTAAGCTGAGAGTGGTCCTACACGTGTGCACTTGATATAAATGATTCAATTGCTTAGATCGTGTGCCCACAGCGGAGTTGCTCTTGGTTCTTGAATTTAAATTGAGTTTGGATACTTGTTGAATGATAAATTTCTTTAACCATCTAAATTGTGAGCTATTTCGTGAAATGAAAGCCATTGAAGCAGCGGTGAGCTACCCTGATGGATGAAGAATCATGTGATTCTGTGCTGCCAACATCGGATATCGTAGGAGCTTTCTCAAAAGAGAATGACACTGTGAACTCTGCCTATTGCGACTTGCAAACACGATGTCGCAATGTTGTCACAAGGAGTTGTAACAACTTGTTTTCAAATTAAACGATTATTTCTTACAGGCCTCAGACAACAGTAGCTCTATGGGTTTAAGTCTAGACAAGATTGCCAATTTCTGGTTTCAGCGCAGGTACTCATGCAAAAAGACTTTATACTACAGGTGAGTCTTAAAATTGAATATAATGCAATCGTTGTGAACTTTGATAGCTAGTTTGTCTTGTTTCCTACCGAATGGTATGTCTTTTCCTTCCAACAAGACTCAGAGATTTCTAACAATGACAAGTGTAACGCTTGGGTTATGCCAAAATCCTAAAGTTGCACTACGAACTTTGTTTATCATAGATTTGACGATTGTAGATCATCTTCTGATAGTTAATAGGCATTCAGGTGTTTATTTCTTTTGTGGAATAATGGTCCACATTCCTTGAGCAGGTATCATGGTGTTTCCCCTACATCTCCACAAAATCGGCAGTCTCCGTGTAGTTTAATGTCCAGTTTCATAAGCTGCCCCTTAAATCTATACTCTATAGTAACCAGTTGCCTGCAAGAGCGCAAAGCCTGTTTTTTTTTATTGATATTTATGCAGACCTTACTTCTTTTCCGGTAATAAATAGTTACAGAGAAGTTCTATTCCCATCTTAGCTTGAGAAACTTTTGTAAAAGTTTGGCTATTTTGCAATTCTCTTCCTTCTTCTGGTATCTTATGCGATTGGTGGACCTGTGCTTGGAAGATACTAGTAGAAGTTCCTTAAGTGACTGGATCTTATTTCGTTGATATTCCAAAGGTTTTAGCTAAATAAGATAGCCCATTCAAGAATTGGGTTTCAACAAGAGGGAGATGCTTCCCACACAGTCACAGATTAAAGATTAACTGCCTCTGGCTTAAACTCGCTTCAGCGACTCCAACATCAAACATTCTATGCGGCCATATAGCAAAAAACTCCTGAGAAAGTGTCCTTCGGTGGACATTGTCGGAGAAGATGCCAACTGATTGGAGCTAGTCTTGCGTTAATCACCCACATTGAAATCTCCTTCACCCTTCTACATAAGAGTTGTTGCCAACTATAATAAGATAATTCAGCTTATCTAATCTTTCTATACTAGAAAAAAAAAAACAAATTAAATTCATTAACAGCGAACCAAATAAATCCCATTGACCTACATTTCCACCAAATTTAACAATGTGCAAAATGCTCAACCCCTGAACTCTTTCAGCATACATTTTTGTGCGCGTTTTGGGACTTGACTTTACGATCACACACATCCCCACAGGCTTAAATAATATCTTCTTCATCTTTTGCTTCTTCTTGATGTTAATTTTGTTGTTGTTGCTGTTGGCGTTGGTGGGTACTACTGATGTTGGTGGATTCATTTTCGCATGTGTCCCGAATGTGTGCGGAGTTTCTACATAAATTGAAGGCAATTCCCGGACTCATTGCCAAACTTCCACATGTGGATGTTACTCCTTCGCAAAATCAGACTCCCTATAAACTGAGCAGAGATGAAAACATTGAAAACATCCCCCTCCCCCCAAAAAACAAGTGAAGATGAACACAGTCCCTTACTAACCTTTCGGGTTTGGCCCGATGGAACTTTAATAACTTAAAGCACTGAAGCTGTGTAGATTAACAAGACTACATTTTGTTTATGTGATGATTATTCGCCTTTGTTGTTGTTGGTTGGTGTATCCTGTTTTTTGTTTGCTTATTTGTTGTGTTTCTTGTTTTTTTTTTTTCTTTTGGTTGAGTAACTTTTCTGACACTTGTTCCCATTTGATACTTAACTGCAAGGCCAAACAACTTTTAAATTAAAAAACTTTATATGTGAACCTAGAAATGGGTAAAATTGATGCTTTTCACTCACACTTACATATGTTTTGTTGAAAGTTAACGTTATGAAATGAAAAGTATCTTTCAGTATTTTAGAGGTGAAGTTTGATTTGAAATCTCAATGTCAAAAGAGACATTATAAAACGTCCATCTTTTGTTAAATTATTCTAATTTCGTTTATTCCCTTCACTCGGTATTAGTTAGCACGTTCGATTTTTTTATATTTTTTTCTTAAATCAATCGTGTCAGTCTTCAACTTAAACTCAATAAAAAAAAATACATACCTACGTAGTGCTCTCCGATGAGCTTGCCAGGCAAGGTTCAGAGGAGAACTTCTCGGGCCCTGCACCCACGTTGGGTTTGCCCGTATAATCGGTTAAGGCTTCTATCAATGGTTGGGTTTCTAACAAACACTACTGTAGGTAGCATGACTCTCCAGGATGCAGGCAGACTAAACAGACCCTTCCTGATGTCTGTAAGTAGTTTGCGGCATTCTTGCTGTCTCTCAGCAGAAAAGACTGCAGACAACTTACTGCCGTTATTACGGGACATTTCTTCTTTGCCAAACATCTCAACGTGTTAGGTTTAAGTGACGCCACTGTCTGTGATGCTTGTGGAGAAGGCGACGACACTACGGAACATTTCCCATGTGATTGTCCTGCCTTTGTACTAGGTAGCAGATTTTTCGGGCTATTTTGATGAGTGCGGTCGACCTTTTCTCCTTATCACTGAAGCTCTTACTCGACTTAGACGAAGAAAACACAGGAAAAGGGTTGTATCTGCTGGTAATACAATGGACCTTTTTTGTGTCTGACTACTCCAGTTTGGTGTTCCAACACCTCGACAGAAAGAAAAAAAAAAGCCCTACCATCACGTTTTAATCGGACTCCAGCCCATCAAAGGAACTACTATCCACAGTACTCAACCTCGTATTGATAAGTGTTTGACAATGGCAGAGCACGTGTCGTATGGATTTAATTCCTGTTCTTCCGTATTTTCTTGCGACTAAGGCTTATGAGATTTTCTAAAATTCTTCTTATTGAAGGCTTGTCCTTGTGATCTGGCTATTAAACCTGTGACTAGATTGCACCATCGCGTTTTATACCTGGTTACGGTTTCCACCTTTTACCTTCTTATCTGTTTTGGGTGTTTAGCGACGTCATTACAAAGGGAAACCACAAACAATATATCGTTTCCAAATAATGAATATCATTTTCTGTGCTGAAGACGCAGTCTAAGTATCGAACAATGCAACTATTCTGAGATAAAAATGTGGTTAGAAACTTGACTCACTGACTTTGTTCCTCAAATTTATGAAGGAGGTTGTTTTGTGTATAATACGCTCAAAAAATCTCTGAGTGATAACACAAAAAAAAATACCTTCTTTCTATGTTACTTAGTTTTACAACGTTAATTTCGTAAAGAATTAATTTTGTTAACCCTTTGCCGTACTCTATCCCTTGATAAAACAATAAAATTTGTTACTTTTTGCAACTTGTTTTGTGAACAAGTAAATAATGTCTTTACACAGGACTCAAATACTCGCACTAATAAAACACGCAAATAGCGACGAATAAATTTGCACAAGAAGTTAACGACCCATGTCGCATTAATAATTCAAAACAACGTTTAATAATTTAATGTCAGCACATTTGACAAGCACTTTATATTCGCCATACATAAATAAATACGGCCATTAACTCTTGGGAGAGGAACTCCTCGACACAAAAAAAAAAACTTTAAATAAAAAAAACAAAAAATACAAAGCTACACATAGACACCATGAAGGTCCTTTATTTATTTCGTCGAGTGTCCGTGTTCTTTTTTTTTTTTTATATGCTTTTGCAAAACACAAGTACTCACTTGGTGCTCTTGTTTCTGGAAGACGTTAAATTTTCTTCGTCGTCCTGTTGGACTGCCGCCTGCCGCTATCCCGCTGGTGTAGCGCTTGCTCTATCGTCCTGCAAAAAAGCCATTTCGCATTAAATGAATTTTCAAGGAAACTAAAATGTTCAAATTTCTTTCGCACTAGCCAGCTAGCTAATGTCTGTTGCCATTACACTTGAGGAACGATGACGACGACGAAGAGGATGACAGCGGCGGTGGTGGTAGTAGTGGCAGCAGCGCCGGTAGCAAACAAGAACAGAGAGCTAGGGAAAGTTACTTCTGGGTTATTTATTATATGCTCCCGAAGCAGCTAAACATTTCGGATGGAGTAGCACCAAACGAATTTGCTCAGCGACGAGGAAGACTATACTCTGACTTCGACAAAGACAACGATGAAACGAGCACGGACCTAGCTAATTACCAAGTTCAACTTTATGGGGTAATGTTGCAGACATAGACGCGGCAGCCAGCAAACATAGACCAACGATGATGGCAGCTATGGCGTTTGCTTGTAAAACAAAGAAGGAAGTGATACCCGAATTAGATAAGCAATGTTTATGGGATGCATGAGTCAGTGTTGATGGGTTTAGGTACTCCTATACATACATACATGTAAGAATAATAGTTTTCTTCTTTTTTTGGACTTAATCCTGTTCATTAAATACAGAAACACTTTTTTGCTGGTGTCTGGGTTTTAAGTTGATTGAGGAAATGGAGGAGAACGCACAAGGAGATTAATAATTTCAATTAACTTCAATTTTCCTTACCAAATTGTACAGAGGATTTATTTTAAATATGATGACTTTCCTGCCTTTTGGTTGCGGAATGAGGACAGCAACAATAAAGTATGCTTTATACAAAAAAAAAAAAGTAAAGGAAGATGTGTATAAATATACATACACAATACACATGTACGTATACGAAAGTAAAAGTTCCATGAAAAATTAGCATGTACGAACTCTCTAAGTAAATTTCGTCGGATTGACATGGGTAGTTTAAGCCCACTCGTAACCCTTAAAGATTGTATTGAAAGTTTAAAAAAATCATCGCCCCGTGCTAGGGGGTTGGGATTCGAAGATCGTCTTGGCTACAGATGCATATTATTCCATTCGTCCTCTTTGCAATGGGGGGAAAATGTTCAACGTAAAATTTTTCTCTGGAAAATGTTTAATATCTTTTTTTGTTTTTTATAATTCACTAGCGCTAAAGGGGTTATGAATACCCTTATGATGCTATTCACACAGCGCTAGTGTTGGTGTAATGATTTTTGGTTTTTGTTTTTGAAACTCTGGTAGTATTAGGTTTCATTCTTTTGCTCCAAGGGTGATGTCTGGTGACTAGGGAGAATTATTGTTTTTTTTTTTTGTTGCCATTGCTTATAATTCACAGTATTTCTTTCGAACATCCCGATGTCATGAGTACGACCAACACTTTCAAGCCATATGACCACCCTGCTGCCAGTGTTATGCATATGCAGTAGAATTGACGTCAGCTTTTTTTTGCAGTTGATCGACTTTGTTTTGTTCGTAGTATGTATATCTACAAAAGAAAAAACAAGAAAAAGAGCTGAACTTGTGCAACTCGACAAAACAAAAGCAACACACGAATTTCTTTATAATTGTTATAAAATTCACGTACCAAATTTCAATTTAAAATTGCAATTCAAATTTTGAAAAATTCTTACATTGTCGATGTCTACGTCACAAAAGAAAACTACTGTGCAAATTACAACGTTTTTGCATCAGGCGTTTGGGTTCGGCTGTGATGAGTCAGGACTAATACTTTTGTATACAGGAAGTAGATACGGACATTTTTAAATTTTTATATACCTCGAAATAGAAGTGAAAAGAAAAGGAGTGACAACATGCAGCTTTATTTCGAAAAAGCCATTCTCTAAGTTAGTGACTGCAGGAGCGAGTGAAGCAAGCGATCAATGAAACTCATATATGCTCAAAACACAACTTAAAAACATTCCACAATAACACGAAGCCTTCGGTATTTCTGTCCCGCCACTTCTAATACAAACACCAGCAGAGCAAGGCCCATTAAAAGAGCGTATAATTGAAAGGCTTCCATCATTTCTCGCATTCCCAGTGCACGTGGCTCCGTCTCCCCGGCATTTTTTGGCGTTTTCACACTTACAAAGTCTTCATGAAATTTTTTAATCAAACCGGCGGCATTAAGTTGCGGCAGCCTTCTGTTGGCATTCAATAAAAGATTCGAAAACTTTGGCAAGTAAACGCATGCCAAGTTCTGGAAAACTTTTTCATTCATTAGCACATACTGACGAAGCCGATCCCATTTCATCCTGACTTAATCCTCAAGAATAAAAAATCCAATCTTTCCAGGGCTTGCTTCTAGAACCTCTGAAAATGAAGTCTCCGTAAGATTGACGACTATTAAGGCAGACTTGATCTTTTCGGGAACATCCATATAAGAGTAACTCTCTGCGTCGATTAGAAACTTGTAACCAAAGCCGATGGCTTGATCCATAGTTTTGGGTATGGGTTTAGTACTCCCATTGCTTAGAAAAGTAAACACCGAACCTTCGTAAGCACTGTGAACCATAATGAAGCTGAATAGGTAGATGATCATAAACATTCGACTGTGGTAGTTATCGGCAGGCAGAACTCTGTTGGCATACTTTACAAAGACGAGATGATACTTCCAGCAGAATTCTGTCATTTTACTAACTTCTGACATTGGGTCCTTAATCTTTAGCGGTAGAATGACAAAGCAGTATGTGCATTTGTCTGATACGGCATCAATCAGACTCCTACAAATGCATGCGATCAGGATTTTACAAATAAAAAAGTGTGTTGGGCTTACCTCAGATTTTGAACTGAATCGACAAAGAAAAGTCTTAAGTGAATTTGGTAGTGTGCGTTAACACCGGAGTACAGATCAATCTGGGCTCGTTTGTTTCGTGAGAGCAATGTGTTGATGATATCAGAAAACACTTGCTCAGTTGATTGATTTGAGGCACGCATGGTAACACGTATTGGCCACTTCATTGGATAATGCTTGAAGATGAGTTCATCTAAGTGTTCATTTATTTTATGTTGTTTGGTGATTGATTTGCCTAGATGTTGCCAAAGGGCCGCTTCGCCAAGACCCACGGTATACAGGATAAGGAGCAGAACGCTGAAGACCTTCTTAGACTGCATTGTGATGCAAACTGGCTGTCAGTTGGATTGCAATGCATTCGACATGTTAAAGGACAATTGTGAGGACATTATTTAAAATCAATGGTTGGAGATGTTTGGATTTCAATTAGGTTTAAATTGTCATCGGGTGGTGTTCGTTGTATGTTTTGGAATCATTATATTGATGGGCAAACACTAATTTTGTGATCCCCTGTGACCTATTTTCATAAATGATATACAATTGGAAACACCTTTCTTTGCAGATGCGAAACAATGTTAGATCAGGTAAATAGCAATAGTAAAATTACTGTGTAAAAGAAAGTTAATGCGTATGCATTCACGCAAACATGAGATACAAAAAGCAAACGTACAATATAAGGCCACCACTCTGCAGTGTTGCTAAGTTTTTCAGTCGAAATTCCCCATTTTTGGAGTGGTAGGGTTTGACTTCAGGCTATTCCTTAAATTGTAAAGATTTCCTTACGTAGCGGTTTATATTGGCTGTACTGCCGGTATTCAGATCATTTAACTCGTTCAAGATCTATTTGCCTAGGCGGGTTTCCTGATATTTATAAGGGCGAGAGCCATTTCTGAAACTTTAAAATTAGACGCATATTTTTTGGATTTCTTCGTTTCACAATCATAATCTTCATAAATATAAAATTTAGATTTGAAAATAAAGAAATGAATAGAAAAAGAAAAATTATTTCATGCGAAATGAATAAAACAAACTCATGATTTTTGACTGAAAAACAATAATTCAAAATATTTGCAAAATGAAAAAAAAAAAAAAGTTTTACTCACTTTCCTTGTTGACCGACACTACAACGACAACGACAAACACAGCTGGCACGCAACAACAACGAAAATTAAAGATTGGAAAACGGATTGCACGGGTTTCTATAACGGAAGAAAAATATCATCACTTTGCACAACAAAACCGGTAAACTTCAACACCACCAGTAGGTACGAAAACTTGCTGTTCTTTTATAACCAAAAAAGTCTCAATTCGATAGAATTGTTTTTGATATTTATTTGATACATCGTCCTTCAAATTGTATCTCGCAATTTAGTCTCAATATTTAGAAATAGATTTGAATGACGATGCAGCAAATGTAAATCAAACACAATTTGATGGTTGGCATAGACATTGAAAGCACGAAAAAAACAAATGTACACACCGAACACAAAAAACACTCGCTTTAATCTCTTGATTTCTTGTAATTTTTTCACTTTTTTCGAACAAAATAAGAAAACACTTGATGCACACCGCCAAAAATGAAATGACAAAGAACAAAGACCGCGCAGGATTTTTCTTTTCCAATCATCCTCTCTTGTGTAAACACAAAACAGGAGAAAAATCGCCGATCGTCAACGCCTACTGATGAGATCCATGAGTGGGATTGGGCTAAATTTATTGAAAAGATAAGGAGTCTGTTGTGTTGTAAGTTGTAACTCAAAACAAAAAATGAGATTTGAGTCAATTGGACATTATTGAATTGTTCAACGCATTTATAATATGGCATCCTGACTTACTCTTCACCCCGTACACTTCTTCTACCGTTGGCGTAGAGTAAATTTATTCGAGTAAATACATAATCAACTATTTTTTTTTTGCGGAAATGATTTCTTTTTTTTTTCATTTTTTATCCAAAAGTAGGCATATTAGTGCCCCGAAAAATGAGAGGGTTTTGAATGGGGTAGGTTTGTTGGAGGGGTGGGCAGGAAGGGGTGAGGGTTGGAATGGGGCTTGCGAACGGTAGACCTTTACATGCACCTGATATGTCCACCTGCGGTAGCAGTTGGGCATTTCCTATGTGTGTGTGTGTATCATATGTCTGCCTTGTGGTGTCTGTGTCAGGTGTGGCGATGATTGAATGATTTTATTCAAATTCAAATTCAACGGTTTTTCAAATTATTGTTTATTAACCTGAATATTGGTAGTGCAGTGCCAGTTGTCATTAAAGGTGTACGCTATTTCTGATTTTATTAGTTCTTTTGGTCTGTGCTTCGTCAACTATATACATATGTACATATGTATATCTATATCCGACGTCAAAATTGACAGCTTAAAGCTACTATTACGCGGCCATTATTCTCTACCATTGCAATGGCAGTGTGACGTCAAAATTGCGTCACAAGGCTGGCATTTAAATGGTGTCCCGTCTGATTGCCACTTTTGTGACACCACTTGCACTGTCATTACAATGACATCGCAAATGACAGCCGAATTTCGTGCCATTTTAGTGGCAGTAAATAATGGCCGTGTAATAGCTCTGCAATGGCAACTGGGAACTTTTTTTTCTGCCGGGCTTCTAAATGGCACTTTTCGTCGGCAATTTTTTATTTTTCTGTCGGTTTGTGTATATTTTTTTTTTTGCCATTTGTCATTGCCTTGCGGTATGCCATTGCCGTGTGAATGCCATTTTTTCGTGTGTCATTGCAATGGCACCGCGAGGAATTAACTTAAATGCCACGCAACGCCTGTCATTCAATTTTGTGACAAAAATTACGTTATGCTATTACCGTGCGATTGCCATTTTTTCGCAAATGTCCAATGACAGTCCGTTGTGTGAATGGCGCTCATATGCGCCCCTTTTTCGTGACGTCACAACGTCATTGCAATGGTAGAGAATAATGGCCGTGTAATAGTAGCTTAAGAAATGTGCAACATACGACCTTGGTATCTTATTCAAGCCACACATGCATTTTTAATTGATTAAGTTGCAGGGAATACTGGAGGAAGGCAACAACCACCTCTGGCGTCTTCCAGTAGAGCCTTGCTTCTCGCAACCATTAGCACAAATGGAAGGCACTCAAACAGCTTTTTAATGGCAGATTATACTCTTGGAGGTCTGTCATTGCCTGCCAACTTCTAGTTCATTTGCTGAGGCTCAAAACAGTGTTCCCTCTTTAGCAGTCCAATGCACTACCCATTAGCCCTAGTGACCGACGCAGTTTTAAAGGATATATTCATGTTGAACTTCGTTTGGGTAGTGAGCGCCTAGCAACAAAGCTTAAATATAGGCAATCCATGGCTAACACTTCCTTGATCACGACAACCTGCGATGCGATGTTGAGGCTCAAGCATAGATTGAACCAGAGTTTGTCACGTGTGTCACAGATAAGTATGTCCGAATGGGTTGTTAACGAATTTGTTGTCAGAGGGCATTGCTTGATTGGTACGCGACTAAAATGAGTGTCCCTTCCAATGATTTCTGTAGAAGCTCTACAGAACCTGCACCTAATCTGCCCGACTGAAAGGGCAAACCCTAGGAGAATACTACTATGAAGACCTCAACGATCTACCCAAGCGTGATATGTTTAAAATAAGAGGCTTTGTCTGTGGATCTAGATGGTAGCATAGACAGTCTGGAACAGCAAAGGGTCTGCACCGACAGGACAACCCATATTATCTTCAAGGAAAGCAATCGTACAAAGTTCCTGGCGCTTGTAAGTCGGTACTTTACGTGATATAACAATGGACCTACATTCCAGTCTAAATGTTCTTCTGCTTAGGAGAAAGACAAAGATAGCCAGTTTATCCAACCTAACCTAACCAACGCTCCATATATCGGGGTCTTCAGCGCAATGGTGCTCTGAATCTTTCTGAACTATCACTGCTCTACAAACACGTCCACAAGCTCGAAATGCACGGATGTGGCTCTGAGTTAATATTGGGGCATTTATTCCCTGCCGTTTTCTTCGGAGCACGATGCTTACGTATTCGCTCCAACAGTACATTGACTGCTGTTCCCGATTTTCCATTCAGCTACAGTTGAGGCAAGTAGACTTCCACCACGCTTTTTTCAAAAACTGGTGTAACGTACAGTAAGACAGATCCATGGAAACTAACTTGTACTAACTGACGAAATTTATAGAAAGTGTATTAGAAGCAAAACAGCCCTTCACATGAAGCTTCAATGGTGGTTCTAAGGAAAAGGAGGGATTTCGCAGTGGATGTGTGAGATGTTGAACATAAGAACTGTCAACAAGTTTATGAGAGAACATGCAATAGGAGCAGTCTTCATGGAGTAGTCCCATCATTCTTAGTACGAAGCGTAGTAGTTAGTGGCCATGGGCTCGGGGCTAGGTTAAGGATAAGTGGGATACAATTTTCCAGAAGATACCTTCTGCTCCACTTAAGAACGATTCGGGTGGTATACGTTTTTACTGAACGGGAATCGAACCCAAGTAGGGACTTAAGAATCATACTAGATAACAAAGACTGACTTGCAAGAATTTACCACATGGAACCTGAAAGAGTAAGCCCTTAGCAGTGCTCTACTTTTTGTCCTCTTTAGCCAATGAGTCGACTTCTTCATTCTTCGTGAATCCTCTATGGACAGCAATCTAGTAAAGGATGATAACGTGTTCCTAGCTCAAGTCAGAGATCATCTAATTGGTTTCAAGGACTTGTTCAGATTTGATGACAGGCTAGTCAAGCGCTTTAGGACAGAAAATTAAGATAGTATACCCCAAGATGTGGGAGGCTAATTGATGGCACAGCTTGCAATATGGACAAGTAAGTGTTACAGTACTATACACCTATGATATTGACAGCATTCTTGTCTTTCAACCGGTAATCCCAACACTATCTGTTTATCCAACAGAATTACTGCCAACCATTGTCAGATGTTGTTGTGCCGTCTATCTCTAGAATGTCTTCGGTGGAAAAATTTCCACAGACACCAGGCCGACACGAGATGGTACTTGATCACCAATCAAGGACTCCGCAGTAATATTGGATATCCTTTTTGCAACATCGAATGACTTAAGAATCTCTTAACGGATCACCTATCGCAAGGAGTTGAAGCAATCAAAAAACATTGAAGTGCTCTTGTTGGTTTGTGATAAGTGCATGTGGAATGTTAAGAGAAGTGAGATACAGGTCCGAGCAAATAAACATTTATTCGAGCCTCCACCTCTCAGCAGTCAATGACAAAGTTCCGAGGGTAATCCGCGGTTCGGAGTAGTCAATTAGACTGATGGTTACTCTCGTAGGTCTTACAAACTCTTTCAACCAGTACTGCTACAGGAAATGTTTGAAAAAGTTGACAAGGAGCAGCAGTAAACTCAATTGGAAGCCAAATAATTAATTTATTCGGCAAAAGGCCTTGGATTTGGATCCTAAATGCGGCATTTATCTGAGAATAGTAGACATGGATGGAAATGAACTTGAAATCTGCTTCAAGAAATCCTTGTCTGGAGGCATGTGCTAGAAAAAATGTCTAAACAGTTTTGAATAGGATGACTTTATACACGATTTTGACGGAACATTAAGAAGTCGTGAACGGCTTAAGTTGTTCCTTGCAATGCGGAAGAAGGATACCAGTTGTCAGTTCTGAATCATCATCCGATCAATAGCAATAACAGCCACCGAAAACAATCAGAAAAGTTCATGGAAACAATAGAAAATCAATGGTCTTCTGTACTTAACTTTTGCATTTGGTTTGCACAAAGGCAGATCCTACTAACTGTTCATTAACTTTGAGACTATTAATTGCAGGAAAACTCCTGAACTTGATTTCAAGGTCCAAATGTGCTGTCAAATGCTGTTAAACACGCAAGGAAACACGTCTCCTAGGAGAACTGTTCACAGAGACAATCTGTCTAGCGGCTGAGCCACGCAGGCGATGTATAGGAAGATTCTTTCAGGAGTTTACAAAGAACCATTTAAGAAGGTTTCACAGGCTCAAGGTAATGTTGGATTATTCACTACTGGCAGATAAAATGACACTTGCATTGTAATCCAATTGAGGACGACACAAAGAGGCTTCTCGAATCAGCTGGGTTGTCAGACAGACAAAATCGTCTCATATGTAGGCTTCATATGCAGGTTGTTGGCTTGTTCTTGATTTCTGAAGACTCCCCTAGAATCTCGTTTTGGGGGATTGTTAAGCTGATTCTAGGGAATGGAGTGAGGTGATCTAGCCGAGAGGAAATTGAGTTTTGTTTGTTAAAAAACACGCTTGAGAAGTTTAGAAATTGGAAGAATGGGCATTTTTGAAGACTAAAGGAGTAAGGATCCACTGAAAACAGAGTAGAAATAAACGAGGATATAGGGAAAACGCAGAAAAAGGGTTAAAAGTAAAAGAAAAAACCAAAATGAACGAAAAAACAACAAAAAATTACGAAAAATAACAAAAATTGGGGAAAAATAACAAAGATGATTTGAACAAAGGAAAAGTTGTTGTTGTTTTTGGTTTTCATATATAAGGTGGCGCCAGGCTGGGGTAGATTCAGTCTTGTGCCGGCCGTCGAGGTGTTCACATCGTGGACTTATGTTGAGAGTTGTTCTTGGAGAGAGGTCCCGGAAGAGTGAGAGAGCGGGAGAGTAAGAGAGACCGGGAGAGTAAAAGAGAGCGGGAGAGTAAAAGAGAGCGGGAGTGTAAGAGAGGCCAAGGCCTTTCAATTCTCTTCTTTTTTTTTATGACGTACTATGCATATATCTCTGTCCGTATACACGTATCCACACGATTCTCGTGCACGCTCGTATGCACGCTATTCTATGCGCTCGTACCCACACTCACTTTAACATACTGTCGTATGTGAGTGGTGGAGGAAGTGAACGTTGTGTTTTGTGTGTTCCTGAACATCATCAGACCAACTGATAGGGTTATGTGTGAAGAGGAAGAACACAGACCCACCCTGACACCATCATCATCTACATTCTACAACATCATATACACCATACTACACATCATACATACATATGCACATCATCAGCAATGCATCATACACAGCATACGAAACATCATCATCATCAGAAGTTGCCATGAATCTTGCTTACTGGTGAACCAGGTTAGTCCTATATTTTATTATATTGCCCCTGTCCCTGGTATTGCCCCTGAACAAACCCACCCAAGTCTTTAGGTTTTTTCTTTTTTGCAATGCAGTGTCTTTCCTTCCGAAAGCACTTGACAAGAAACCCCAACTCTCTTGCCCTTGCCCACCAAAGTCTGATTTTATATTTTTTTTTGCATTGCAATCAGTGGCTTTCCTTCTGAAGGCACTTAGGAATAACACCCAAGTCTGCAAATCTTTTTTTTTATTTGTGCTTTCAGTGTCTCTCAAGGCCTTAAGCCTGCTTTTCTATTCAATTCAAGGCCTTAAGCCTACTTTTCTTTTCAATTCAAGGCCTTAAGCCTACTTTTCTTTTCAATTCAAGGCCTTAAGTCTACATTGCTATTAAATTTAAGGGCTTAAGCCATCTTTTCTATTAAATTTAAGGCCTTAAGCCTTCTTTTCTATTTCATTCAAGGCCTTAAGCCATCTTTTCTTTTCAATTCAAGGCCTTAAGCCTTCTTTCTTTTCAATTTAAGGCCTTAAGCCTTCTTTTCTTTTCAGTTCAAGGCCTTAAGCCTACTTTTCTATTTAATTCAAGGCCTTAGGCCTCTTTTTTTGATTCAATTCAAGGCCTTAAGCCTTCTTTTCTAAAGTGCTTTTAGTGTTTTATTCCACAGCTATACATCATCACCAGTGCAAGCTCTACATGGCACTTCCTTCCTGCTTTTTATTTCACAGATACCTGGTGAGTTCTGTGGTATTGTATTGTAATATTGCTTTTATATTTACTATATTGCTATTTATTATATTTATTGTATTGCTATATGTATATTTTATTTATCATATATATATATATTATTTCTACTATATTGCCCTTGATATATGCCTATCCAAGTCTGTAAGCTTTGCAAGCAATCAGTGTCTTTCCTTCCGAAAGCACTTAGCAAGAACACCCAAGTCTCTTTCCCTTGATAAGTCCACCCAAGTCTCTAGGCCCTTTTGTCTGAAAATGTTTAAATTTACTTTTTTATCAGGTTCTTTATTCTATAAAAACTTAAATAAATTATATTATTTTATATAGAACAATACAGTGAGCTTTTTGTCTAAACATTTTTATTTTAATTTTCTAGGCTCTTTATAGTTTAAAAACTTGAATAATTTTATTTCATATAATACAATGCAATAAGCTTTCAACCTTTTAGCCTTAATAACATTTCATATAATACAATACATTAAGCTTTTAACCTCTTAGCCTTTAGCTGTCCCTTATTCCCATTCCTATTCCCCTTCCAAATGAGAGCTCTCAGTTTCAGAATTCCCAGCAGATGCGCCGTTTACGTAATCGCTGCAGCGATATTGCAATCGGCGACGCGATATTGCAATCGGTAACCGTGAGTGCAATCGGTCAAACCAGTCTGTAGCCCTTGGACATTGAATGGGCTCATGCACGACGCACGCTACTACACACTCGCGTACCCACACTTGCCTGGACTATCATATGCGAGTGGATGGGAGTGAACGTTGTGTTTTGTGTGTTCCTGAACATCAGAACAACTGGTTGGTTTCTGTGTGAAGCAACATCTGAGGAAGAAGCAGTATACCCACACAGACCAACCTTGACATCATCATCATCATCTAAGGCATCAGATACACCATACTACACATGACATCAGACTCAGCATAAAATATGCACATCATCAGCAATACATCAGAAACATCATCTAAAACATCATCATGATCAACAATACATCAGACACATCATACGAAATATCATCATCCGAAACATCATCATCATCATCATCATCAGAAGTTGCCATGCACCTTGCTTACTGGTGAACCAGGTCAGTCCTATATTTTATTATATTGCCCCTGTCCCTTGAATTGCCCCTGAACAAACCCACCCAAGTCTTTAGGTTTTTTTTTGCAATGCAGTGTCTTTCCTTCCGAAAGCACTTTACAAGAAACCCCAACTCTCTTGCCCTTGCCCTCCCAAGTCTGATAGCTTTTTTTTTTATTTTTTATTTTTGCATTGCAATCAGTGTCTTTCCTTCCGAAAGCACTCAGTAAGCCCACCCAAGTCTGAAAATCTTTTTTTTATTAGTGCTCTCAGTGTCTCTCAGGGCCTTAAGCCATCTTTTCTATTACATTTAAGGCCTTAAGCCATCTTTTCTATTCAATTTAAGGCCTTAAGCCTTCTTTTCTATTCAACTCAAGGCCTTAAGCCATCTTTTCTTTTAAATTTAAGGCCTTAAGCCTTCTTTTCTATTCAATTCAAGGCCTTAAGCCTTCTTTTCTTTTCAATTCAAGGCCTTAAGCCTTCTTTTCTAAAGTGCTTTTAGTGTATTTTTCCACAGCGACACATCATCACCAGTGCAAGCTCTCCATGGCACTTCGATCCTGCTTCCTGTTTCACAGATCCCTGGTGAGTTCTGTGGTACTATTTTTATTACTATATTGCTTTTATATTTTTTCTATATTGCTATTTACCATATTTACTATATTGCTAACATTTATTATATTACATTTGACATTAATTTGACATGCCCACCCAAGTCTGTAAGCATTGCTATCAGTGTCTTTCCTTCTGAAAGCACTTGACAACAACACCCGAATCTCTTTCCTTAAGAAAGCACTTGATTAGCCCACCCAAGCCTCTATTTGCAGCAATGCAGTGTCTTTCCTTATGAAAGCACTAAGCAAGAACACACCCAAGTCTCTTTCCCTTGATAAGTCCACCCAAGTCTCTAGGCCTTTCGTGGCAAATATTTCATTTCAGCTCAAACATTTCTTTTCAGCTGCTCCCTATTCCCATTCCTAATCCCTCTTTTCGTATGAGAGCTGTCGGTTTTGAAATTCCATGCATCGCCTTATAACCAGCTCTCTCCAATCCTTTACCGTTTTCTTAACCGACGCGACGGCGCGACGCTTAAACTTCTAATTTACAAAGTTCATTCGGGTTAGGCTTTTAATACGGGACTGCTTTAGAATTGCGTTAGACAAGGAAGATAGGCTTTAGGTTTAGATGCACTAGGTATAGGGTTTAGATTTAGTTGCGCGTTAGAACATAGGTTTTAGGTTTATTTGAGCTACGTGTATCAGGTAGGGCTTAGATTTAGTTGCGCTACGTATAGGAGATATGTGTTAGGTTAAGTTTAAACTCATGCGGTGTAGGCCCTCCCTACGGACGGTAGGCGAGGAAGTTCTCCCTACGGACAGTAGGTGAGTTTAGTATGCGGATGCTATTAAGATTTGCGTTTCATATAGAACATAGGTTTTAGGTTAATTTGAGCTACGTATATAAGGTAGGGCGTAGATTTAGTTGCGCTACGTATAGGAGATATGTGTTAGGTTGAGTTTAAACTCATGCGGTGTAGGCCCTCCCTACGGACGGTAGGCGAGGAAGTTCTCCCTACGGACAGTAGGTGAGTTTAGTATCCGGATACTGGGAGGGAGGGTGGGTTTTCTCCCTACGGACGGTAGGAGAGATCAGTATGCGGATACTGTTTAGATTTGCGTTTCATATATAACATAGGTTTTAGGTTTATTTGAGCTACGTATATCAGGTAGGGCGTAGATTTAGTTGCGCTACGTATAGGAGATATGTGTTAGGTTGAGATTAAACTCATGCGGTGTAGGCCCTCCCTACGGACGGTAGGCGAGGAAGTTCTCCCTACAGACAGTAGGTGAGTTTAGTATCCGAATACTGGGAGGGAGGGTGGGTTTTCTCCCTACGGACGGTAGGAGAGATCAGTATGCGGATACTGTTTAGATTTGCGTTTCATACATAACATAGGTCTTAGGTTTATTTGAGCTACGTATATCAGGTAGGGCTTAGATTTAGTTGCGCTACGTATAGGAGATATGTGTTAGGTTGAGTTTAAACTCATGCGGTGTAGGCCCTCCCTACGGACGGTAGGCGAGGAAGTTCTCCCTACAGACAGTAGGTGAGTTTAGTATCCGAATACTGGGAGGGAGGGTGGGTTTTCTCCCTACGGACGGTAGGAGAGATCAGTATGCGGATACTGTTTAGATTTGCGTTTCATACATAACATAGGTCTTAGGTTTATTTGAGCTACGTATATCAGGTAGGGCTTAGATTTAGTTGCGCTACGTATAGGAGATATGTGTTAGGTTGAGTTTAAACTCATGCGGTGTAGGCCCTCCCTACGGACGGTAGGCGAGGAAGTTCTCCCTACGGACAGTAGGTGAGTTTAGTATCCGGATACTGGGAGGGAGGGTGGGTTTTCTCCCTACGGACGGTAGGAGAGATCAGTATGCGGATACTGTTTAGATTTGCGTTTCATATATAACATAGGTTTTAGGTTTATTTGAGCTACGTATATCAGGTAGGGCGTAGATTTAGTTGCGCTACGTATAGGAGATATGTGTTAGGTTGAGTTTAAACTCATGCGGTGTAGGCCCTCCCTACGGACGGTAGGCGAGGAAGTTCTCCCTACGGACAGTAGGTGAGTTTAGTATCCGGATACTGGGAGGGAGGGTGGGTTTTCTCCCTACGGACGGTAGGAGAGATCAGTATGCGGATACTGTTTGGATTTGCGTTTCATAGATAACATAGGTTTTAGGTTTATTTGAGCTACGTATGTCAGGTAGGGCTTAGATTTAGTTGCGCTACGTATAGGAGATATGTGTTAGGTTGAGTTTAAACTCATGCGGTGTAGGCCCTCCCTACGGACGGTAGGCGAGGAATATCTCCCTACGGACAGTACGTGAGTTTAGTATCCGAATACTGGGAGGGAGGGTGGGTTTTCTCCCTACGGACGGTAGGAGAGATCAGTATGCGGATAATGTTTAGATTTGCGTTTCATATATAACATAGGTTTTAGGTTTATTTGAGCTACGTATGTCAGGTAGGGCTTAGATTTAGTTGCGCTACGTATAGGAGATATGTGTTAGGTTGAGTTTAAACTCATGCGGTGTAGGCCCTCCCTACGGACGGTAGGCGAGGAAGTTCTCCCTACGGACAGTAGGTGAGTTTAGTATGCGGATGCTATTAAGATTTGCGTTTCATATAGAACATAGGTTTTAGGTTTATTTGAGCTACGTATGTCAGGTAGGGCTTAGATTTAGTTGCGCTACGTATAGGAGATATGTGTTAGGTTGAGTTTAAACTCATGCGGTGTAGGCCCTCCCTACGGACGGTAGGCGAGGAAGTCCTCCCTACGGACAGTAGGTGAGTTTAGTATCCGGATACTAGGAGGGAGGGTGGGTTTTCTCCCTACGGACGGTAGGAGAGATCAGTATGCGGATACTGTTTAGATTTGCGTTTCATATATAACATAGGTCTTAGGTTTATTTGAGCTACGTATATCAGGTAGGGCTTAGATTTAGTTGCGCTACGTATAGGAGATATGTGCATTAACTTACTTTTACGCAGTGATTGTACCTTTGCTATTTACCTTATAAATTTGCTATTCACCCGACCTTACATTGTTGCACATCTGCAAAGAAAAATTTTTCCAATTGTATATAATTTATAAAAGTAGGTCACAGGGGATCACAAAATAAGTGTTTGCCTATTAATGTAATGATTCCAAAACATGCCACGGACACTAGCCAAAAACAATTTAAACCTAATTGAAATCCAAACATCTCCAACCATTGATTTTAAATAATGTCCTCACAATTGTCCTTTAACATGTCGAATGCATTGCAATCCAACTGACAGCCAGTTTGCATCACAATGCAGTCTAAGAAGGTCTTCAGCGTTCTGCTCCTTATCCTGTATACCGTGGGTCTTGGCGAAGCGGCCCTTTGGCAACATCTAGGCAAATCAATCACCAAACAACATAAAATAAATGAACACTTAGATGAACTCATCTTCAAGCATTATCCAATGAAGTGGCCAATACGTGTTACCATGCGTGCCTCAAATCAATCAACTGAGCAAGTCTTTTCTGATATCATCAACACCATGCTCTCACGAAACAAACGAGCCCAGATTGATCTGTACTCCGGTGTTAACGCACACTACCAAGTTCACTTAAGACTTTTCTTTGTCGATTCAGTTCAAAATCTAAGGTAAGCCCAACACGCTATTTTATTTGTAATATCCTGTTCACATGCATTTGTAGGAGTTTGGTTGATGCTGTATCAGACAAATGCACATATTGCTTTGTCATCCTACCGCCAAAGATGAACGACCCATTGTCAGAAGTTAGTAAAATGACAGAATTCTGCTGGAAATATCATCTCGTCTTTGTTAACTTCTTTGTCGAGGATTTTAATGGGAATATAAACTTGTACACCTACTTCCCATATAATGGGGAAAGTTGCGGTAGTACCCGTCCTGTTATGATGAATTTTAATAAGAAACCGGTGATATACGGAAATGATCTACGTAGTAGGGAAATGAAGAACTTATGGAAATGTCCACTTCGAGTTATCGTTTTGGACGGTGCTCCATTTATCATGCTTAATCATACCAAAAAGGGTCAAATCGAGCATATTTCTGGATTGGATGGAGAGGTTTTAAAGCTTCTGGGAGAGGCGTTCAACTTTACACTTGAGATTATCTCGCTGCCTAAACGGAGAATACACATCACTAACATTTCCGAAACTGTGAGTTTTGGACTGCCTTTCAAATAGTATTTTATAGTAACGCCCTATCTTTCAGCTCCAGGAGTATAAGGCCGATATGGCAATCGGAAACCTTCGATGTTCCTTTAAACTTCTGAATGAGACATCTCAATCTGATTCCTACTACATATCTAATATGCGTATTTTCCTAAGACCACCTAGTCCATACACCCCCCTGGAATTATTACTTATACCGTTCGACTTGTACACTTGGATCATTATCGCTGTTTTCTTCTGCGGGCGACACCTGTGTAGACTAATATATAAAAAGTGTGCCAACAGAGTTCTGCCTGCACATGACTGCCACAGTCGAATGTTTATGATCATCTACCTATTCAGCTTCTTTATGGTTCACAGTGCTTACGAAGGTTCCGTGTTCAAATTCCTGAGCAACGGGAGTACTAGACCCGTACCCAAAACTATGGATGAAGCCATCAGCCTTGGTTACAAGTTTCTAATCGACGCAGAGAGTTACTCGTATTTGGATGTTCCCGAACGGATGAAGTCAGCCTTAATAGTCGTCAATCTCACGGAGATTTCATTTTCAGAAATGCTAGAAATACTTCCTGGAAAGATGGGAATGTTTGTTCTTGAGGATTACGTCAGGAAGAAATGGGATTATTTGCGTCATTATGTGCTCATGAATGAGAAAGTTTTCCAGAACTTGGCATGCGTTTACTTGCCGAAGCTTTCGGATCTCTTATTGAATGTCAACAGAAGGCTGCCGCAAATTAATGCCGCCGGTTTGGTTAAAAAACTTCATGAAGATTTTGTTAGTGTGAAAACGCCAAAAAATCCCGAAGAGAAGGCGCCGAGGGCGTTGGGAATGCGAGAACTGATGGGAGCCTTTCAAGTATACGGTCTTTTGATGTGTCTTGCTTTGCTGGTGTTTGTATTAGAAGTGGCGGCACAGAAATACCGAAGGCTTGGTGCTATTATGGAATTTTTTTAAATTTGGGTAAAGCATAATATTCGTTTCACTTTACTTAAAGAGAATGGCTTTTTCGAAAAATAGCTGCTTGCTGTCGCTCCTTTTTTCACCCCTATTTCGAGGTATGTACAAATTTAAAAATGTGCGTATCTATATATACAATATAAACAAATGGATAACTAGCTAATGTGACTTTGTTTTGTCGAGTTGCACAAGAGCAATTTGTATTTATTTATTTTTCTTTTGTCGTATTTTTGCTTCAATAAATATACAACTTATTAAATTAAAATAAACAAAAACGACATTTGATGTTTCTTTATTGGATTCAAAATTGTAAGTGACTTATTTTTAAACTTAACTAAACTAAACTGATGATTTTTCTTCGGCGTCCGGCGATTTCGGCTTTTCGTGTGGTGACATCTGAGCTTCTCCTGAGACATCAGCTTGACCGTGGGAAATGTGTTGAATGGGAAAAGGTTTGTTACGGGAATTTGAGTTTATGTGTCGTTAACTCTTCCCTTCGAAAATTTGAGCATCCCCGTTCGATTTCTCAGAATAATGGAATTTGACTTATTTTTGATATTTAAGATGGGGATATCTGCCCCGTGTCAAAATCAATACTTAATGAAGACGTTACTTCTTGGATGTTGCTTTCATTGCTGGTTTATTTTGCGTTCTGCTTAGACTTCTCATGCCTGGATCTGCATCTTATAAAAATTGCTAGAAGGAGAATCATTATAATCACAAGTAATAGGATGAAATTCATGATTGATCCTTTTCTGTTTTCTCGTTCAAGAAGCTTGATGGCATGCGGTTTTGTTAATGTTAATTTCTTTAAGGGATAGTTTTTCTTTGAAAAGTTTTGACCTGGAGATCTCTTATGAAATATACGTTCGATTTCCTATCTGAGTTGCGATGTCGGATGATAAACCTTCCCTTAACATATTGGCTGCCACGAATTTTGGAAAAATTAACCTGGCTGCCAACACACAATTTCTCCACTAGGTGCCTTATTTTTCAGCAAACCAAATACATCTCCCTCATATTAAGATGCCAAGTATTTTGTTTTCCTATCCCAATTGTAGTGGCTATCATTTTGGAATGCCATGGCCTGCAAAACATACAAAAAAAGGTGGATCATATTTAATAGGCATGGCAGCCAATGTGTTAAGGAAGGGAGTGTTGTTATCTATTGACACTCGTCCAGCGAATTCATTTAGAAACAGGATGTCGTTCATTTCTTGAATGTGTTGATTGTTGATTATTACGCAACTTAGTGGACGGCTCATCAATGAATTAGATAAACAAGTTTTCGTTGCTTAATTCTATTACATTGTCTTTATTACAAACTAGCTGTACCCGTAGCTCCGGATGCGTTAAATTATATTCAATTTGAATCTGCCGGTAGACTACGTTAACAGCTTCCAGATCAAGTGTTTCGATCAGCGGCTTGGGACTTGCTGAAAGTTATGACGAAGAAACCTTAAATGTAAACTGAAGTCCTGTTAGCACAGGGTGTTACCCCCTCTCCACACCAACCCATCAGCTGTGAATTTAAAACTATTGAGCCGACTTTAATTACACATATACAATGCTCAGTTGATTGATTTGAGGCACGTATAGTAACACGTATTGGCCACTTCATTGGATAATGCTTGAAGATGAGTTTATCTAAGTGTACATCTTTTTTATGTTGTTTGGTGATCGATGTGCCTAGATGTTGCCAATTGGATTGCAATGCATTCGATATGTTAAAGGACATTTGTGACGACATAATTTTAAGTTAGGGGTTGAAGATGTTTGGATTTCAATTAGGTTTAAATTGTCATCGGGTGGTGTTCGTGGCATGTTTTGTTATCATTAAATTAATAGGCAAACACTAATTTTGTGATCCCCTGTGACCTATTTTCATAAATTATATACAATTGGAAAAATCTTTTTTTGCAGATGTGCAACAATGTTAAGTCAGGAAAATAGCAAATTTACAAGGTAAATAGCAAAGGAACAATCACTGTGTAAAAGAAAGTTAATGTATATGCATTCGTGCAAACATGAGATACAAAAAGCAAACGTACAGTATAAGGTCACCACTCTGCAGTGTTGCTAAGTTTTTCAGTCGAAATTCCCGATTTTTGGAAAAAAAACAGGTGTGTTCCCCATGTATTTCCCCTTGGTATTATTGGTATTTTTCCACACGTATTTTGTTGCTGCAATGCTATGTCTGTGTCTTTTACAAAAATGTCATTGTGTGTACTGTGAGAAGATTTGAAGTGACCAAAAGTTGGTCCACTGTGATACCACTGTGAGTAGTAGAATTTGGCTTGAGGCTATTCCTTAAATTATTAAGATTTCCTTACGTAGCAGTTTAGATCGACTGTGCTGCCGGTGTTCAGATCATTTAGCTCGGTCAGGAAGTCGTTTACGCAACAAGTTATTAAAATGTCATCATAGAACATAACATTATAAATCTCCTAAGTGCAACGTGAGGGCTTTATGCCCTACTATTTCTTCCCCTTTAGATAAGTTTCACTTGGCTTCATTTATGTCAAACTCTGAGTTCGGTGCAAACCATTAAGTAGTGACTTATGTGGAACTTAAATAGTAATGAGTCGTATCAGCAAACGGGCCTAAATGATTCATTAAAACGAAAAGGAAATCCACTTTCATTTCCAAACCTGTAAACATTTCTTTTGTGGGCTCTGGAACTATCTCCAACCTTTTCGCTTACTTGCTCAGTCACTCGTTCGCGAATGAGGATGTTGAGCCTGACCTTAACTACTTCAGCTACATGAATGGCTGACGACACTTCCTTTGGTCCTGATGGACTCCCCGCCTTAGTTTTAAAGAAATATGTTTCAAAATTATCTCAGCCCCTTACTGCTCTCTACAAGCTTTCAATCACACGGGTTTTTTTCTATAAACCAAGCAAGGAATCATTTTTTATTCCCATCCACAAAAAGTGGTGTAAGAGTGGTCTTTCCAACAACAGACCCCTTGCTAATCTCTCTTGCATTTCAAAGCTCTTTGAGAGTATATTTTATGACACGATACTTTTCCATTGTAAATCCTTTTTCTCTACAAAGCAACATGGGTTTCTCAATTATAGATCGTCAAACTAAATTTGTTGCAAATTCATTATGTGCTTTGGAAAATGGTAGGGAAGTGGATGGTGTGGCTACTGATTTCAGCAAAGCTTTTGAAAAAGCCATGCTCCTCATGCTCGATTGCCCATTATGGTTTGCTTCATGGATTAAATTTTACTTAGAAAGTCACGTACATCATAAAGAGCAAAGTGGAGAAACCCAATATCCAGCCCTTTCATTTCATCCCTGTGTGTTATGATTGTTCTTATTCCTTTTTTAACAGAGAAGCAGCGTAGGACAGTAAAGGACTGCCGCGTGTTTGTCAAAAAGATCGCTAATCAGTATAATGCAACACTCTGTTGGGTCCCAGGTCACAGCAATATTCCGAGAACCGTACGGCTGTGGAAAAAGCTCTACAGGGCCTAAAACGTTCAGACAGTATTAAGCTAGGCTACTCTAGCCCGTCCTCGATATTAAGAGATCAAACGCGTAAGGCTGCATACACACGGTTTTATTATGACCTATCAAACAACAGCACATTGATTCTTATGACCCAACAAAAACCAAAGCAGGCGAAGCAAAAATTAAAACCCGGTGTATTTTCAGACTTCACGGTATGCAGCCTTAGTTCGACTAATAAGTACTCTATTGTGGTCTTCCTCTGCACGTGTCCCGCCCTTATAAACATCAGGAAACCTGCCTAAGGCGAATATATCTTGAACGAGTTAAATGATCTGAATACCGGCAGTACAGTCAATATAAACCGCTACGTTAGGAAATCTATACAATTTAAGGAATAGCCTGAAGTCAAACGCTACCACTCACAGTGGACCTACTCTTGGCCATTAAACCTCTTCTCACAGCATTATTTCAGCCCTTCCCTAAACTGATGCAATGATATTTAAGTAAAAGACACAGACATAACACTGCAGAAACAAAATACATGTGGAAAAACAACAATTTGAGTAAGGGGAAATAAATGGGGAACACACCTTTTTTTTTCCAAAAATGGGGAATTTCGATTGAAAAACTTGGCAACACTGCAGAGTGGTGGCCTGATACTGTATGTTTGCTTTTTGTATCTCATGTTTGCGTGAATGCATACGCATTAACATTCTCTTACACAGTATTTTTACCTTTGCTATTTACCTGACCTAACACTGTTGCGCATCTGCAAAGGAAGGTCTTTCCAATTGTATATAATTTATAAAAGTAGGTCACAGGGGATCACAAAATAAGTGTTTGCCTATTAATAAAATTATTCCAAAACATGCAACGAACACCACCCGATGACAATTTAAACCTAATTGAAATCCAAACATCTCCAACCATTGATTTTAAATAATGTCCTCACAGATGTCCTTTAACATGTCGAATGCATTGCAATCCAACTGACAGCCAGTTTGCATCACAATGCAGTCTAAGAAGGTCTTCAGCGTTCTGCTCCTTATCCTGTATACCGTGGGTCTTGGCGAAGCGGCCCTTTGGCAACATCTAGGCAAATCAATCACCAAACAACATAAAATAAATGAACACTTAGATGAACTCATCTTCAAGCATTATCCAATGAAGTGGCCAATACGTGTTACCATGCGTGCCTCAAATCAATCAACTGAGCAAGTCTTTTCTGATATCATCAACACCATGCTCTCACGAAACAAACGAGCCCAGATTGATCTGTACTCCGGTGTTAACGCACACTACCAAGTTCACTTAAGACTTTTCTTTGTCGATTCAGTTCAAAATCTAAGGTAAGCCCAACACGCTATTTTATTTGTAATATCCTGTTCACATGCATTTGTAGGAGTTTGGTTGATGCTGTATCAGACAAATGCACATATTGCTTTGTCATCCTACCGCCAAAGATGAACGACCCATTGTCAGAAGTTAGTAAAATGACAGAATTCTGCTGGAAATATCATCTCGTCTTTGTTAACTTCTTTGTCGAGGATTTTAATGGGAATATAAACTTGTACACCTACTTCCCATATAATGGGGAAAGTTGCGGTAGTACCCGTCCTGTTATGATGAATTTTAATAAGAAACCGGTGATATACGGAAATGATCTACGTAGTCGGGAAATGAAGAACTTATGGAAATGTCCTCTTCGAGTTATCGTTTTGGAAGGTTCTCCATTTATCATGCTCAATCACACCAAACAGGGACACATCGAGCATATTTCTGGATTGGATGGAGAGGTTTTAAAGCTTCTAGAAAAGACGTTAAACTTTACACTTGATATTATCTCGCTGCCTAAACGGAAGACACACCTCACTATCATTTCCGAAACTGTGAGTTTTAGGCTGCCTTTAAAATATTATTTTATAGTAGCGCCCTGTTTTTCAGCTTCAGGAGTATAAGGCCGATATGGCAATCGGAAGCCTTAGATGTTCCTTCAAACTTCTGAATGAGACATCTCAATCCAATTCCTACTACATATCGAATATGCGTATTTTCCTAAGACCACCTAGTCCATACACCCCCCTGGAATTACTACTTATACCGTTCGACTTGTACACTTGGATCATTATCACCGTTTTCTTCTGCGGGCGACACCTATGTGGACTTATATATAAAAAGTATGCCAACAAAGTTCTGCCTGCACATGACTGCCACACTCGAATGTTTATGATCATCTACCTATTCAGCTTCTTTATGGTTCACAGTGCTTACGAAGGTTCCGTGTTCAAATTCCTGAGCAACGGGAGTACTAGACCCGTACCCAAAACTATGGATGAAGCCATCAGCCTTGGTTACAAGTTTCTAATCGACGCAGAGAGTTACTCGTATATGGATGTTCCCAAACAGATCAAGTCAGCCTTAATAGTCGTCAATCTCACGGAGACTTCATTTTTAGAAGTTCTAGAAGCACGCCCTGGAAAGATGGGATTTTTTATTCTTGAGGATTACGTCAGGAAGAAATGGGATTATTTGCGTCATTATGTGCTCATGAATGAGAAAGTTTTCCAGAACTTGGCATGCGTTTACTTGCCAAAGTTTTCGAATCTTTTATTGAATGTCAACAGAAGGCTGCCGCAACTTAACGCCGCCGGTTTGGTTAAAAAATTTCATGAAGACTTTGTTACTGTGAAAACGCCAAATTTCGAGGAGAATGGACCACGTGCACTGGGTATGCGAGAACTGATGGGAGCCTTTCAATTATACGCTCTTTTAATGGGCCTTGCCCTTCTGGTGTTTGTATTAGAAGTGGCGGCACAGAAATACCGAAGACTAGGTGTTATTATGAATTTTTTTTAAAGCATATATTAGTTTCATTCATCGCTCGCTTCACTCGATCCTGCAGTCACTTACTTAGAGAATGGCTTTTTCGAGTTATAACTCCTTGCTGTCACTCCTTTCGAAGTATGTACAATTTTAAAAATGTGTGTATCTATATTATACAATATAAATAAATGGAAAACTAATGTGACTTTGTTTTGCTGAGTTGCACAAGAGCAATTTGTATTTATTTATTTTTCATTGATCGTATTCTTGCTTCAATAAATGAACAAGTTATATATTTATTAAATTAAAACAAACAGAAGCGACACTTCGACATTTGATGTTTCTTTATTGGATTCCAAATTGAAGGTGACTAATTTTTAAACTAAACTAAACTGAACTGATGAGCTTCGTCCGGCATCCAGCGTAGACGCTGCGACAGTTTTTTCGGATCTTCATGTGGTGACATCTGAGCTGCTCCTGAGACGTCAGCGTGACCGTGGAAAATGTGTTGACGTGAATTGTTTGGGAAAATTTTAGGTTATGGGAATTTGAATTTATGTGTCGTTAACTCTTCCCTTCGCAAATTCGAGCATCCTCGTTTGATCTCTCAGAATAATGGAATTTGACTTATTCTATCTGTCTTATTATATCTGTCCCGTGTCAGCATCAATACTTAATGAAGACGTTACTTCTTGGATGTTGTTTTCATTGCTGTTTTCTTCCGACTTCTTCTGCTTAGACTTATCATGTCTGGGTCTGCATCTTCTAAAAATTGTTAAAAGGAGAATCAAGTAATAGGATGAAATTCATGATTGATCCTTTTCCGTTTTCTCGTTCAAGTAGCTTGATGGCATGCGGGTTTGTTAATGTTAATTTCTTTAACTATTTCAAGGGATAGTTTTTCTTTGAAAAGTTCTGCTGTGGAATCTGGTTGCAGTACGGCTTTGACCTGCAGATCTCATATGAAATATTCGTTCGATTTCCTATCTATTCTGAGGAGTTGAGATGTCGGATGATAAACGTTCTCTTAAGGAAGGGAGTGTTATTATATTTTGTCACTGGTCCAGCGAATTCATTTAGAAACAGGGTGGAATTTCTTTTCTTTTTTTTGAATGTCACAATTTGGTGGACGGCACTATTCTATTACATCGTCTTTATTACAAGTTGTCAAACTATTTCATGTTCTACATTTTTTGTTTATACCTAGTATAGAATTTGTACAATTTAAGATGTTTTCGTATGATATTTTATTTATAAAATTAATTTTTCTTACAGCTTTAATTAGCATTGTTATACATATTTCATCATCTGTTGTTGGTAAACTAATTACGTTAATTACTGTTGTGCCATTAGATCTTCGTCCATATTACTAAAACGTATATTTTCTTTTTCCATAATATGTGTTATTACATTTATTTTCTTATTTGATAATATAAAGGCATTCGCGATTCCTGCTTTTGTCTAATTAATGGCATATTCAATATTTCCTATTTACTCATTAATAATTTGCAATTTGAGCTTTATTTTTACAAATAATTCATTTTTTAAATTTTCTGCGTCATTTTCTTCTACAATCTTAAGTAAAATATTTTATTCGTAACGTTTTTAATTCCACAATTTGTTTGTGTTGTTTATTTAATATTACTTGATTATTATTATTGTTTTGTAGTACATTATTTATTTTTCCGTTTATTATTTTAAAATCAGAGTGGTCGGGACTGCCCGAAATCCATTTCCAAGTACTGCCGTACAAAAAATGGGAGAGTTCTATCAAATTTGATTGGTAGGTTGTGGAATCTGTGTAAGATACGGGAGTGACCAGAGGGTAATTGGTTCCACAGCGAAGTTGCTTACAGATGGGCTGCTGCGTTTGCCACAACTTGTTTGGCCAGGGAATCCAGAGGTGTGAGGTTTAGGATGGTCTCTAGCGCAGCAGAAGGGGTAGATCTTAGGGCCCCCGTGATGTAGAGACAAGCAATCCTTTGAACCCTGGTTATTGTTTTGAGATATGAGCTTTTATCGAGTGCAGTCCACCATACTTAAGCTCCATAAAGAAGTATGGGCCTGACTATGGACATATAGAGCCAGTAGGTAACTTTGGGCGTGTAACCCCACTTACGATCTTTTTTGACTCGGTCAGTGATAGTGGGTTTCCAGTATAGCCTCCTATCGAAAATGACTCCAAGGAATTTGGCCTCATTGGAGAAAGTAAGCCTTATACCGTTGAGCTTAGGAGGGATGGTTACAGCAATTTTGTATTTGCTGGAGAAGAGAACTAACTCTGTTTTGTGTGGGTTTACATTAAGCCCAAATTTATCAGTCCATCTGGTGAGAATAGAGAGGGCATTGCCCATCAGTTCGTTAAGAATCTTAGAGTGCATTCCTGAGACAGCAATAACAACGTCATCCGCGTATGCCACCACAGTGAAGCCATTCCTTTCCAGGTCCACAAGTGGACTGTTTAGTTGGCTCATCGCCTTTGTTGCATAGAGATAGGTTCGAGTTGATTAAAAGACTCACCTCTGTCGTTTATGTTAGTGCTGCCACAAATAGTATGATGAGCGTTTGGAGCCGCTCCGATTATCATACTACATTAATCTGTACTACCTGGCTGGTAGTAGCAGATACTTCCACAACAGTGCGATCACCCTCTTCGTCTGATGTTAGAAGAATGTCTTCAGAAATGAGAGAGTCGGTCGTTAGTTCAGAGTCATACAACTCAGGGTTGGTCTGCACTGTATAAATGGTTGGCACTGGACTCACGGAGACTGGTGTCATTGAGACATTATCCCCAGAAAGCGAGTCAGAAGCAGTGGTAGCAGGGGTTGTGGAGACAGCTGAAACTGCTCCTCCCGGAACCGTGGAGCTTGAGGCTTGGGATACATTCTCCGCGCTGTCCTTATTTTTGTATATCCTCAGAGTGGCCGACCCGCACCTATAATTGATGATGTAGTCACTCTTTTCGAGGTAGTACAGCGACTGACGATTCAAAACGATTGTTGCCAAACGATAGCCGCCGCTGGGATCCTCAAGCTTGACCACCTTCCAATCATGGATCGGAAGATTGAGGCTACTCCTTTTGAGGATCCGGAGTACCTCGGATGGGTTGGAGGGTAATTCAGGGATTCTTGTTTTAGACTTGGGTCTAGAGGGAACTTCATCCCTCGAAATGGCTTCAAGCCATTTCCCCTAATTGGGTTATAGCCCTCTTGTAGAGCTGGGCGGATAGTTGGTCGGAGCACGTTATGAACTTAACGTGACCTTCATGCCAACCATCATCACGACAGGTGGGGGAGAAGTTTGGAAACTCCTCCATGTTTGAGAGAAAACTGCCAAGGAGTTTTCCTTCAACCTGGGTTCACCTTTCGTGCAGAATGGAGCCATCCGGGTCGCTCCGATCAACTACCGCGAGAGGGATGACATCCTTCGCAACCTGGGAAAAAGGTTCTTTAGGAGCTGCAGGTTGCAGCTTCACCTATTTCGCCGGCGCTACTACCACCACTTCCGTGGACCTGTTGCGTTTAGCAGCAGGGTTTTTTTTTATTTGATGCCAAATTTCTTTGAGCCCATTCCAGAGAGCCTCTATTTTTAGCACTCAGCTCTCCTATAGACAGGCGCCCGAATCTTCAATTCATCGCTGAGCTACCAGGGAGCGCTTTTGAATAAGGGGCATAGCACTGGGCCCGTTGACCCTTTCCGTTTGAGAATTTTTGAGTGGCTTGGGTTGACCACTTACTGTAGCACCCAGTTTGTTGGGGCTAGAGGTGCGCGGCAGCACTGGCAAAGAGGGCATCTATGCCTTATGGGCTGCCGCTTTTGTTGACATTCAATAAGAGATCCGAAAACGTTAGCAAGTAGGCGCATGCCAAATTCTGGAAAACTTTCTCATTTATGAGCACATACTGACGAAGCCGATCCGAATATATCCCAGTGTAATCCTCAAGAATGAAAAACTCAATCTTTCCAGGGAGTTCTTCTAAGACTGAAAAAAAATGCTCCGTTGTATTGACGACTATTAAGGTTGACTTGATTTGCTCTGGAACATCCAAATACGAGTAACTCTCTTCGTCGATTAGAAATTCGTTACCAAGGCTGATGGCTTCATTAATAGTTTTGGGCATGGGTTTAGTACTTCCGTTGCTTAGAAAATTGAACACCGAACCTTCGTAAGCACTGCGCACCATAAAGAAGCTGAATAGGTAGATGATCAAAAACATTCGAGTGCTGTAGCCATCTGCAGGCAGAACTCTGTTGGCAGACTTTTTATATACTAGTCTACACAGGTGTCGCCCGCAGAAGAAGACGGCGATTATGATCCAAGTGTACAAGTCGAAAGGTATAAGAAGTAATTCCAAGGGGGTGTACGTTCTAGGCGGTCTCAGGAAAATACGCATATTAGACATGTAGTAGGAATCGGATTGAGATGTGTTTAAACTCAGTAGTTTAAAGGAACATCGAAGGTTTCCGATGGCCATATCGGCCTTGTGCTCCTGGAGCTGAAAGATAGGGCGTTACTATAAAATACTATTTGAAAGGCAGTCCAAAAATCACAGTTTCGGAAATGTTAGTGATGTATGTCCGTCGAGGCAACGGAATAATATCTAGTGTAACGTTAAACGCCTCTCCTAGAAGCTTTAAAACCTCTCCATCCAATTCAGAAATATGCTCGATTTGACCCTGTTTGGTGTGATTGAGCATGATAAATGGAGCATTATTCAAGACAATGGGTGGTATGCAAAAAGATGAGCAATATCTCAGAGTTTGAGCTAACAAGATTGAACTTACATAGTGAGATCGATTCAGCAGAGCTGAACTCGGACTCAATTTCACATGCAAAAAAATGAGATTGTGATAAGCGGCTTTGACTTGATGAATGTGAGATCGATCTTAAAGCTCTCCTTCTAATTTAGTAGTGATTGCAATTTCTGTGCAGTGATTGTAGATTTTAGCAGAACAAATACAGATTTTAGCATAAAATGGAATTGTTTCTTGCTTCAATCGGATTTTATATTGCAATATAGGAAAACGTTGCTTCAATTGTCCGAAACATCTCTCTCTGATTACTCTTTCCTTTTTAAAAGAGCATTAAAATTACACTCAGCATCAGTGCTTGTGTGTTTAAATGGTGTCATAAACCAAGGAGAAATTCCATATCCTTCATCACCCAGTAGTATTGCTGATGAATTATTATTCAGATGATTAGATAAGAAAGTATTTCGAAGAAATAGTTAGAAATAATAGAGTTTTAATGCCACTTTTCCAGACCTCTATCCTAAACACCAAAACCATGGTCCGTTCGAATGTTTATATATATATAACGAAATCTTGTCCGCACCACAGGGACCGCAGTTCTAAACTGAATTGAATGAAACTTCGTACAGATATTCATATGAATAGCTCAGTTAAGTTTGGACATGGGCGTGATCAGGTGAGAGGGGGCGTGTCACGTGAGTGCAATCAAGAGCATCAATCGCATAAGGAAATTCTTACCTACTGCTTCATAGTGTTTCTGCTTCTTGTGTTTCTTCCGAAGTATGTGGGAATAAGATCCTATCATTCGCATGGCTTGCGATTGCTTCTGAAACTTGCTGTGTCACTCTTGATATAGCTGATTGAAGTACACCAATGTTTTCACCTACTCCAATTTGAAACCCTGGGTTCTATAACGCAGCAAAATTCTAATTTTTTCTTCATTCATCAAAGCACTACCATGCGTTTCCAGCGTCTGCCCCAAACATTTTTCACTTAACAAATGCACACCCTCTTCACTGAATCGATACAACCGACGAAAATCTTCACCAACTGGACACCTTTTACTTTTATAAATTCGATGTGTAATGAAATTTTGCTGAAATTCGGCCATCTCGACGGCTGTATTTAAACTGAGTAAAGAAAATACCATGCTTAACAATTTTTAAGCAAGATCTCATGTAAGCAACAATTTGCTCATCTTTTTGCATATCAAAGCAAGCACTGACTTACATCGAGCTTTCGTAATGAGATCATTCTCAACACTTGAGATCGAGCTCACAACATGAGCACTTACTCGGTCGGTGTATGTTTTTTTTGCATATCACGTTAAGAAAGTTATCAGAAAAATGAGTAAACAGCTTGAACTCATCTTTTTGCATATGACCCAATAACTCGAAGTGGACATTTCCATAAGTTCTTCATTTCCCGACTACGTAGATCATTTCCGTATTTCACCAGTTCCTTATTAAAATTCATCTTAACAGGATGGGTACTACCGCAACTTTCCGTGTTATATGGGAAGTAGGTGTACAGGTTTACATTACCATTCAAATCCTCGACAAAGAAGTTAACAGAAACGAGATGATACTTCCAGCAGAAGGCCGTCATTTTACTAACTTTTGACAATGGGTCCTCAATCTTTGGCGGTAGGATGACAAAGCAATATGTGCATTTGTCTGATACGGCATCAACCAGAATCCTAAAAATGCATGTCAACAGGATATTACCAATAAAATAGCGTGTTGGGCTTACCTTAGATTTTGAACTGAATCGACAAAGAAAAGTCTTAAGTGAACTTGGCAGTGTACGTTAACGCCGGAGTACAGATCAATCTGGGTTCCTTTGTTCCGTGAGAGCATGGTGTTGATGATATCAGAAAAGACTTGCTCAGTTGATTGATTTGAGGCACGCATGGTAACACGTATTGGCCACTTCATTGGATAATGCTTGAAGATGAGTTCATCTAAGTGTTCATTTATTTTATGTTGTTTGGTGATTGATTTGCCTAGATGTTGCCAAAGGGCCGCTTCGCCAAGACCCACGGTATACAGGATAAGGAGCAGAACGCTGAAGACCTTCTTAGACTGCATTGTGATGCAAACTGGCTGTCAGTTGGATTGCAATGCATTCGACATGTTAAAGGACATCTGTGAGGACATTATTTAAAATCAATGGTTGGAGATGTTTGGATTTCAATTAGGTTTAAATTGTCATCGGGTGGTGTTCGTTGCATGTTTTGGAATAATTTTATTAATAGGCAAACACTTATTTTGTGATCCCCTGTGACCTACTTTTATAAATGATAAACAATTGGAAAGACCTTCCTTTGCAGATGCGCAACAGTGTTAGGTCAGGTAAATAGCAAAGGTAAAATTACTGTGTAAGAGAATGTTAATGCGTATGCATTCACGCAAACATGAGATACAAAAAGCAAACATACAGTATCAGGCCACCACTCTGCAGTGTTGCCAGGTTTTTCAGTCGAAATTCCCCATTTTTGGTAAAAAAAAGGTGTGTTCCCCATTTATTTCCCCTTACTCAAATTGTTGTTTTTCCACATGTATTTTGTTTCTGCAGTGTTATGTCTGTGTCTTTTACTTAAATATCATTGCATCAGTTTAGGGAAGGGCTGAAATAATGCTGTGAGAAGAGGTTTAATGGCCAAGAGTAGGTCCACTGTGAGTGGTAGCGTTTGACTTCAGGCTATTCCTTAAATTGTATAGATTTCCTAACGTAGCGGTTTATATTGACTGTACTGCCGGTATTCAGATCATTTAACTCGTTCAAGATATATTCGCCTTAGGCAGGTTTCCTGATGTTTATAAGGGCGGGACACGTGCAGAGGAAGACCACAATAGAGTACTTATTAGTCGAACTAAGGCTGCATACCGTGAAGTCTGAAAATACACCGGGTTTTAATTTTTGCTTCGCCTGCTTTGGTTTTTGTTGGGTCATAAGAATCAATGTGCTGTTGTTTGATAGGTCATAATAAAACCGTGTGTATGCAGCCTTACGCGTTTGATCTCTTAATATCGAGGACGGGCTAGAGTAGCCTAGCTTAATACTGTCTGAACGTTTTAGGCCCTGTAGAGCTTTTTCCACAGCCGTACGGTTCTCGGAATATTGCTGTGACCTGGGACCCAACAGAGTGTTGCATTATACTGATTAGCGATCTTTTTGACAAACACGCGGCAGTCCTTTACTGTCCTACGCTGCTTCTCTGTTAAAAAAGGAATAAGAACAATCATAACACACAGGGATGAAATGAAAGGGCTGGATTTTGGGTTTCTCCACTTTGCTCTTTATGATGTACGTGACTTTCTAAGTAAAATTTAATCCATGAAGCAAACCATAATGGGCAATCGAGCATGAGGAGCATGGCTTTTTCAAAAGCTTTGCTGAAATCAGTAGCCACACCATCCACTTCCCTACCATTTTCCAAAGCACATAATGAATTTGCAACAAATTTAGTTTGACGATCTATAATTGAGAAACCCATGTTGCTTTGTAGAGAAAAAGGATTTACAATGGAAAAGTATCGTGTCATAAAATATACTCTCAAAGAGCTTTGAAATGCAAGAGAGATTAGCAAGGGGTCTGTTGTTGGAAAGACCACTCTTACACCACTTTTTGTGGATGGGAATAAAAAATGAGTCCTTGCATGGTTTATAGAAAAAAACCCGTGTGATTGAAAGCTTGTAGAGAGCAGTAAGGGGCTGAGATAATTTTGAAACACATTTCTTTAAAACTAAGGCGGGGAGTCCATCAGGACCAAAGGAAGTGTCGTCAGCCATTCATGTAGCTGAAGTAGTTAAGGTCAGGCTCAACATCCTCATTCGCGAACGAGTGACTGAGCAAGTAAGCGAAAAGGTTGGAGATAGTTCTAGAGCCCACAAAAGAAATGTTTACAGGTTTGGAAATGAAAGTGGATTTCCTTTTTGTTTTAATGAATCATTTAGGCCCGTTTGCTGATACGAATCATTACTATTTAAGTTCCACATAAGTCACTACTTAATGGTTTGCACCGAACTCAGAGTTTGACATAAATGAAGCCAAGTGAAACTTATCTAAAGGGGAAGAAATAGTAGGGCATAAAGCCCTCACGTTGCACTTAGGAGATTTATAATGTTATGTTCTATGATGACATTTTAATAACCTGTTGCGTAAACGACTTCCTGGTCGAGCTAAATGATCTGAACACCGGCAGCACAGTCGATCTAAACTGCTACGTAAGGAAATCTTAATAATTTAAGGAATAGCCTCAAGCCAAATTCTACTACTCACAGTGGTATCACAGTGGACCAACTTTTGGTCACTTCAAATCTTCTCACAGTACACACAATGACATTTTTGTAAAAGACACAGACATAGCATTGCAGCAACAAAATACGTGTGGAAAAATACCAATAATACCAAGGGGAAATACATGGGGAACACACCTGTTTTTTTCCAAAAATCGGGAATTTCGACTGAAAAACTTAGCAACACTGCAGAGTGGTGACCTTATACTGTACGTTTGCTTTTTGTATCTCATGTTTGCACGAATGCATATACATTAACTTTCTTTTACACAGTGATTGTTCCTTTGCTATTTACCTTGTAAATTTGCTATTTTCCTGACTTAACATTGTTGCACATCTGCAAAAAAAGATTTTTCCAATTGTATATAATTTATGAAAATGGGTCACAGGGGATCACAAAATTAGTGTTTGCCTATTAATTTAATGATAACAAAACATGCCACGAACACCACCCGATGACAATTTAAACCTAATTGAAATCCAAACATCTTCAACCCCTAACTTAAAATTATGTCGTCACAAATGTCCTTTTACATATCGAATGCATTGCAATCCAATTGGCAACATCTAGGCACATCGATCACCAAACAACATAAAAAAGATGTACACTTAGATGAACTCATCTTCAAGCATTATCCAATGAAGTGGCCAATACGTGTTACCATGCGTGCCTCAAATCAATCAACTGAGCATTGTATATGTGTAATTAAAGTCGGCTCAATAGTTTTAAATTCACAGCTGATGGGTTGGTGTGGAGAGGGGGTAACACCCTGTGCTAACAGGACTTCAGTTTACATTTAAGGTTTCTTCGTCATAACTTTCAACAAGTCCCAAGCCGCTGATCGAAACACTTGATCTGGAAGCTGTTAACGTAGTCTACCGGCAGATTCAAATTGAATATAATTTAACGCATCCGGAGCTACGGGTACAGCTAGTTTGTAATAAAGACAATGTAATAGAATTAAGCAACGAAAACTTGTTTATCTAATTCATTGATGAGCCGTCCACTAAGTTGCGTAATAATCAACAATCAACACATTCAAGAAATGAACGACATCCTGTTTCTAAATGAATTCGCTGGACGAGTGTCAATAGATAACAACACTCCCTTCCTTAACACATTGGCTGCCATGCCTATTAAATATGATCCACCTTTTTTTGTATGTTTTGCAGGCCATGGCATTCCAAAATGATAGCCACTACGAACAATTGGGATAGGAAAACAAAATACTTGGCATCTTAATATGAGGGAGATGTATTTGGTTTGCTGAAAAATAAGGCACCTAGTGGAGAAATTGTGTGTTGGCAGCCAGGTTAATTTTTCCAAAATTCGTGGCAGCCAATATGTTAAGGGAAGGTTTATCATCCGACATCGCAACTCAGATAGGAAATCGAACGTATATTTCATAAGAGATCTCCAGGTCAAAACTTTTCAAAGAAAAACTATCCCTTAAAGAAATTAACATTAACAAAACCGCATGCCATCAAGCTTCTTGAACGAGAAAACAGAAAAGGATCAATCATGAATTTCATCCTATTACTTGTGATTATAATGATTCTCCTTCTAGCAATTTTTATAAGATGCAGATCCAGGCATGAGAAGTCTAAGCAGAACGCAAAATAAACCAGCAATGAAAGCAACATCCAAGAAGTAACGTCTTCATTAAGTATTGATTTTGACACGGGGCAGATATCCCCATCTTAAATATCAAAAATAAGTCAAATTCCATTATTCTGAGAAATCGAACGGGGATGCTCAAATTTTCGAAGGGAAGAGTTATCGACACATAAACTCAAATTCCCGTAACAAACCTTTTCCCATTCAACACATTTCCCACGGTCAAGCTGATGTCTCAGGAGAAGCTCAGATGTCACCACACGAAAAGCCGAAATCGCCGAACGCCGAAGAAAAATCATCAGTTTAGTTTAGTTAAGTTTAGAAATAAGTCACTTACAATTTTGAATCCAATAAAGAAACATCAAATGTCGTTTTTGTTTATTTTAATTTAATAAGTTGTATATTTATTGAAGCAAAAATACGACAAAAGAAAAATAAATAAATACAAATTGCTCTTGTGCAACTCGACAAAACAAAGTCACATTAGCTAGTTATCCATTTGTTTATATTGTATATATAGATACGCACATTTTTAAATTTGTACATACCTCGAAATAGGGGTGAAAAAAGGAGCGACAGCAAGCAGCTATATTTCGAAAAAGCCATTCTCTTTAAGTAAAGTGAAACGAATATTATGCTTTACCCAAATTTAAAAAAATTCCATAATAGCACCAAGCCTTCGGTATTTCTGTGCCGCCACTTCTAATACAAACACCAGCAAAGCAAGACACATCAAAAGACCGTATACTTGAAAGGCTCCCATCAGTTCTCGCATTCCCAACGCCCTCGGCGCCTTCTCTTCGGGATTTTTTGGCGTTTTCACACTAACAAAATCTTCATGAAGTTTTTTAACCAAACCGGCGGCATTAATTTGCGGCAGCCTTCTGTTGACATTCAATAAGAGATCCGAAAGCTTCGGCAAGTAAACGCATGCCAAGTTCTGGAAAACTTTCTCATTCATGAGCACATAATGACGCAAATAATCCCATTTCTTCCTGACGTAATCCTCAAGAACAAACATTCCCATCTTTCCAGGAAGTATTTCTAGCATTTCTGAAAATGAAATCTCCGTGAGATTGACGACTATTAAGGCTGACTTCATCCGTTCGGGAACATCCAAATACGAGTAACTCTCTGCGTCGATTAGAAACTTGTAACCAAGGCTGATGGCTTCATCCATAGTTTTGGGTACGGGTCTAGTACTCCCGTTGCTCAGGAATTTGAACACGGAACCTTCGTAAGCACTGTGAACCATAAAGAAGCTGAATAGGTAGATGATCATAAACATTCGACTGTGGCAGTCATGTGCAGGCAGAACTCTGTTGGCACACTTTTTATATATTAGTCTACACAGGTGTCGCCCGCAGAAGAAAACAGCGATAATGATCCAAGTGTACAAGTCGAACGGAATAAGTAGTAATTCCAAGGCAGTGTACATACTGGGCGGTCTTAAGAAAATACGCATACTAGACATGTAATAGGAATCGGATTGAGATGTCTCATTCAGAAGTTTGAAGGAACATCGAAGGTGTCCGATTGCCATATCGGCCTTATACTCCTGGAGCTGAAAGATAGGGCGTTACTATAAAATACTATTTGAAAGGCAGTCCAAAACTCACAGTTTCGGAAATGTTAGTGATGTGTATTCTCCGTTTAGGCAGCGAGATAATCTCAAGTGTAAAGTTGAACGCCTCTCCCAGAAGCTTTAAAACCTCTCCATCCAATCCAGAAATATGCTCGATTTGACCCTTTTTGGTATGATTAAGCATGATAAATGGAGCACCGTCCAAAACGATAACCCGAAGTGGACATTTCCAAAAGTTATCCATTTCCCGACTACGTAGGCCATTCCCGTATTTCACCAGCTCCTTATTCAAATTCATCAAAACAGGACGTGTACTACCGCAACTTTCCCCATTATATGGGAAGTAGGTGTACAAGTACACATTACCATTCAAATCCTCGACAAAGAAGCTTACAAAGACGAGGTGATACTTCCAGCAGAATTCTGTCATTTTACTAACTTCTGACAATGGGTCGTTCATCTTTGGCGGTAGAATGACAAAGCAGTATGTGCATTTGTCTGATACGGCATCAATCAGACTCCTACAAATGCGTGGGAACAAGATATTACAAATAAAATAGTGTGTTGAGCTTACCTTAGATTTTGAACTGAATCGACAAAGAAAAGTCTTAAGTGAACTTGGTAGTGTACGTTAACGCCGGAGTACAGATCAATCTGGGCTCGTTTGTTTCGCGAGAGCATGGTGTTGATGATATCAGAAAAGACTTGCTCAGTTGATTGATTTGAGGCACGCATGGTAACACGTATTGGCCACTTCATTGGATAATGCTTGAAGATGAGTTCATCTAAGTGTTCATTTATTTTATGTTGTTTGGTGATTGATTTGCCTAGATGTTGCCAAAGGGCCGCTTCACCAAGACCCACGGTATGCAGGATAAAGAACAGAATGCTGAAGACCTTCGTAGACTGCATTGTGATGCAAACTGGCTGTCAGTTGGATTGCAATGCATTCGACATGCTAAAGGATATTTGTGAGGACATTATTTAAAATCAATGGTTGGAGATGTTTGGATTTCAATTAGGTTTAAATTGTTTTTGGCTAGTGTCCGTGGCATGTTTTGGAATCATTACATTAATAGGCAAACACTTATTTTGTGATCCCCTGTGACCTACTTTTATAAATTATATACAATTGGAAAAATCTTTCTTTGCAGATGTGCAACAATGTAAGGTCGGGTGAATAGCAAATTTATAAGGTAAATAGCAAAGGTACAATCACTGCGTAAAAGTAAGTTAATGCATATGCATATGCATTCATGGAAACATGAGAAACAGAAGCAAACGTACAGTATAAGGTCACCACTCTGCACTGTTGCCAAGTTTTTCAGTTGAAATTCCCCATTTTTGAAAAAAAAAAATAAGTTGTGTTCCCCATTTATTTCCTGTTCAAATTTGTGTTTTTCCACATGTATTTTGTTTTCTGCTGTGTCTTCCACAAAAATGTCATTAGCCGTGTTTTTTTGAAAACTATACTCACTTTAGTCAAAAAAACGATCTATACTCACTTTAACCACAGTAGCAGCCGCACTAACCAATTGGTTTGCGGCTCGATATCTTTTTCTTCGTTTGACAGTTTGCATATGTCAAAACCGAGGAAAAGCAACAAATACGATCGGCCAAAGGCTAATTTATGAGATTTTTCGCGGTCTGTTGGGCAACTTATGTTGTTCTATTCTCACTTGCTGCTACTGGGAAATTTATCCCCACTTGGTGTGTTGTTATTGCTTTGTGTGTAAAATCTTACTGGGCTGGGTATACAGCTATCAAAAAATGAGTTAAGGCAAAAGAAAAAAAGGGCTGAGTTCAATGGTGCATGTTTCTTTATTTCGTAAATTTGAAATACTGCTATGAGAAGAGGTTTACTGACCAAAAGTAGGTCCACTGTGAGTGTAGGGTTTGACTTAAGGCTATTCCTTAAATTATTTAGATCTCCTTATGTAGCAGTTTAGAAGGGCTGTGCTGCCGGTGTTCAGATCATTTAACTGTGTAGTTATCGAGAGCAGCCGCCTTCTTTTTAAACTTTACAACCATCTCCCTCCATTTTTTTTATCATTGGCATATGATATTGTATTATAAATATTAAAATTGACCCCTTGACGTAGCGCAAATGGAATTTTCGCAAAGCTAATTTCGACAAACTTTCCGAGCATCTTGGTTATATTGATTTTGACTTTATCTCTGACAAGACGGTTTATATTGATGTGGTCACTACCACTTTTTACTTTCACATCTATGAAGGTTTCCTTTAGTCCGTCCCTTTAATAACGCTTACTGCGGAACAAACGTTCTCAAACTATCTTTTAATTGATGATAACTTCGTTGCCCGCATGCAGCATGACCTTATTTCAAACACTATAAACGATTCTTTCACTTCATTAATACTAAAAGGAAATCGGATGGTTACCTTTCCACTTTAAAATCTGTGAACTGTTCGTTTAAAAGCTTCTCCAACCTTTGCGTAGACGACATGAGAATCTCTAAGCAAATCTCTTGCGCTGATGACTCCCTCTCACTGTAAGCTGATTTAAACCACTTTCACACTTGGTGTCAACAAAATCTTTTATTGCTTTACGTGACAAATTGGCAAGCTATAACTTTCTGCCGCAAACCTCATTCCCTACCTCAAAGATCATACCACATTAACAATGAGCTAGTTCCCACGGTTTCGTGATCTTGGCATTATTTGCGACTCTCAACTTAACATTATAAGCAGAGCTAACTCCGCCCTTGACGTAGTTAACCGTTGGTCGAAGGAGTTTTCAAACCTCTACGTCACTAAATCCCTCTATATGACATTTGTTAGACTTCTTCTCGAATATGCCAGTCAAGTGCGGTCACCTTACCATCAAATCCATATTCAAAGAATTGAAGTCGTCCAGCGAAGATTTATTCGCTTTGCTTGCGTGGAATAGGCTGGGATGACCCACATAACCTCAGTACCTACGAGAATCGTTTAAAGCTGCTTTATTTACAGGCTCTTAGGACTCTTCGTGATGTCGCTGATATTCCTTTTGTACATCAGTAGTTAGTTGGAAAAATATATTGTCCTTATCTGCTTCATCAGATCTCCCTTAAAACTAACCCTCGCCGTTTAAGATCTGTTCCGCCTTCCCCAGCACCGTACTGACTATGACATGAACGAACCCTTAATAAGAATGCTACATAAAGCAAACCTGCTTCCTAATATATTTGACATAAACTACACCAAATCAACCCTGAAACATATGCTTAGTAACTCACCTTAGCCCTGAAACCATTCTTTGCCTTCGATGCAGCTTTAAAATTGTTAAATTTAGTCTTAAGCTCTTTTTAAATTGGTTCTCTTGTACTGTCATGGCCATTTGTTACCCTTAGTAAATTATAGTTTAGATTTAAGTTCTACTCTCATGACCAATTGTCAACCTTAGTTTATAATTTAGATTTAAGTTTTTACCCTTAGATATAAGGTTTAAAATTAGGATTAAGATGCAAGAATTTAATGTGCCACGTTTGTATTATCGAATAATAATCAATTAAATTAAATTAAAACCCAAAAGTAGTTTCATTGTTCCACTACTTTCCACAAAGTCGTGACAAATATTGAACTAAAAAAACAACATCATAGAGAGCAAAGTCGAGAAAACCAAAAACCAACCCTTCAGAAATTAAGAGACATTTAATTTCATCCCTGTGTGTTATTATTGTTGTTATTCGGTTCTCAACAGAGTAGCAGCATTGCCATATCTAGAACAGTAAAGGACTACTGCATGTTTGTCAAAAAGATCGCTAATCAGTATAATGTAACACTCTGTTGGGTCCCAGGTTATAGCGATATTCCAAGGAACGGTACGGCAATGAAAAAAGCTCGACAAGGCCCAATACCTAAAGACAGTATCGTCCTTGATCTTAAGGGATCAAAAGCATAAGGCTGCATACACAATGGATCCATGGATCCAACGTCAAAACGTTTTATTTTGACTTATCAAACAACAAGACATTGATTCTTATGATCCAACATTCACCAAATAATCTATTGTGCACTTCCTCTGTACGTGTCTCGCTCTAACAAACCTCAGGAAATCCGCCTAAGGCGAATAGATATAAAACGAGTTAAATGATCTGAACACGGCAGCAGAGCCCATCTTAACTGCTACGTTAGGAGATCTAAATAATTTAAGGAACATTTATTTTTTTGTTCCCAAAAATGGGGAATTTCGATTGAAAAACTTGGCAACACTGCCTTCTACTGTAGGTTTGCTTTTTGTATCTCATGTTTGCACGAATGCATATACATTAACTTTCTTTTACACAGTGATTGTACCTTTGCTATTTACCTTGTAAATTTGCTATTTTCCTGACTTAACATTGTTGCACATCTGCAAAAAAAGATTTTTCCAATTGTATATAATTTATGAAAATAGGTCACAGGGGATCACAAAATTAGTGTTTGCCTATTAATTTAATGATAACAAAACATGCCACGAACACCACCCGATGACAATTTAAACCTAATTGAAATCCAAACATCTCCAACCATTGATTTTAAATAATGTCCTCACAGATGTCCTTTAACATGTCGAATGCATTGCAATCCAACTGACAGCCAGTTTGCATCACAATGCAGTCTACGAAGGTCTTCAGCGTTCTGCTCCTTATCCTGCATACCGTTGGTCTTGGCGAAGCGGCCCTTTGGCAACATCTAGGCAAATCAATCACCAAACAACATAAAATAAATAAACACTTAGATGAACTCATCTTCAAGCATTATCCAATGAAGTGGCCAATACGTGTTACCATGCGTGCCTCAAATCAATCAACTGAGCAAGTCTTTTCTGATATCATCAACACCATGCTCTCGCGAAACAAACGAGCCCAGATTGATCTGTACTCCGGCGTTAACGTACACTACCAAGTTCACTTAAGACTTTTCTTTGTCGATTCAGTTCAAAATCTAAGGTAAGCCCAACACGCTATTTTATTTGTAATATCCTGTTGACTTGCATTTTAGGATTCTGGTTAATGCCGTTTCACCCAAATTCCCATTCTGCTTTGTCATCCTACCGCCAAAGATTAAGGACCCTTTGTCAGAAGTTAGTAAAATGACAGCCTTCTGCTGGAAGCATCATCTCGTCTTTGTAAACTTCTTTGTCGAGGATTTGAATGGGAATGTAAACTTGTACACCTACTTCCCATATAATAGGGAAAGTTGCGGTAGTACCCGTCCTGTTATGATGCATTTTGGTAAGAAACCGGTGAAATACGGAAATTTGCTGTATATTACGAAAATGCAAAACTTTTGGAAATGTCCACTTCGAGTTATCGTCTCGGATAAAGTTCCATTTATCATGCTCAATTACACCAAACAAGGTCAGGTCGATCATATTTCTGGATTGGATGGAGAGGTTTTGAATCTTCTGGAAAGGAAGTTCAACTTTACACTAGATGTTATCTCGTTGCCTAACCATAGGACACACATCGCCAACATTTCCGAAACTGTGAGTTTTAGGCTGCCTTTAAAATATTATTTTATAGTAACGCCCTGTCTTTCAGCTCCAGGAGTATAAGGCCGATATGGCAATCGGAAACCTTAGATGTTCCTTCAAACTTCTGAATGAGACATCTCAATCCGATTCCTATTATATGTCTACTATGTATATTTTCCTAAGACCACCTAGTCCATACACACCCCTGGAACTACTATTTATTCCGTTCGACTTGTACACTTGGATCATCATCGCTGTTTTCTTCTGCGGACGACACCTGTGTAGACTTATATATAAAAAGTGTGCCAACAGAGTTCTGCCTGCAGATGGCTACCACAGTCGAATGTTTATGGTCATCTATCTATTCAGCTTCTTTATGGTGCGCAGTGCTTACGAAGGTTCGGTGTTCAATTTTCTAAGCAACGGGAGTACTAAGCCCATGCCCAAAACTATGGATGAAGCCATCAGCCTTGGTTACAAGTTTTTAATCGACACAGAGAGTTACTCGTTTATGGATGTTCCCGAAGAACTCAAGTCAGCCTTAATAGTCGTCAATCCCGCGGAGACTTCATTTTCAGAAATGCTAGAAATACTTCCTGGAAAGATAGGATTTTTCGTTCATGAGGAATACATCGGAATGTTTTGGGATCGACTTCGTCAGTATGTGCTCATGAATGAAAAAGTTTTCCAGAACTTGGCATGCGTTTACTTGCCAAAGTTTTCGAATCTCTTATTGATTGTCAACAGAAGGCTGCCGCAAATTAATGCCGCCGGTTTGGTTAAAAAACTTCATGAAGATTTTGTTACTGTGAAAACAAATTTCGTGGAGAAGGGGCCACGTGCACTGGGAATGCGAGAACTGATGGGAGCCTTCCAATTATACGCTCTTTTGATGTTTCTTGCCCTGCTAGTGTTTGTATTAGAAGTGGCGGCACAGAAATACCGAAGGCTTGGTGCTATTATGGAATTTTTTTAAATTGTGTTTTGAGCATATATGAGCTTCACATATCGCTCGCTTCACTCGCTCCTGCAGTCACTTATTTAGAGAAATACAGTTCCTTTTTCACTCCTACTTCGAGGTATGTAGAAATGTTTGAGTGCACGTATCTACTATATATATATACAAAAGGATAAGTCCTGAGTAACTGACTCATCATCGCCGAACTTAAACGGCTGATGCTAAAAAGTTGAAATATGGACAGTAGTTTCCTTTAGTGACGTAGACATCTACTATGTAAGAATTTTTCAAAAATACAAGGGGATGTTCAAATTTGTTTAGAAAAAAATTTTAATTGCAATTTTAAATTGAAGTTTTGTACTTAAATTATATAACAATAAAGAAACACGTGTGTTGTTTTTGTTTTGTCGAGTTGCACAAGTTTAGTTTTTTTTTTTAATTTACGTCGTATTTTTTCTTCTATAGATGTACATACTACGTGGTATATTTACAATGCATTCGCAGCGGGTTTTGGTCGAAAAACTTGACCTTGAAGCCACTATTGCAGTCTACAAGCAACTTTAAATAATTAAGTAAGCTTTAAAACAAAAGTCCAACAATCGCGAAATAAGAGCACAGCTTGCGTGGCTTAGACACACAAAGTTGTTCACTGTGGAGCAATCCAAGCCGACGATGCATGCATGGTTTCTTCCGTTTAAACCAGGATATAAAATGTACACAGATCTAACTTTAACCATATCAGTTAAGCCGTCCTAAAATAATTTTATAATGATTCAATCCAAGAGGCATATTCGTAGCAGGATAAAAGCAAGATTTAAAATGAAATCAAATTTGACGCGTGAGAAGCCGAGGGGAACGCTAGTCCTTTTATGTTGTTATTGGTTTTGTTAGACGTCAGATTATAAAAATTACACTTAACAGTGGCTTACTTATATGGAAATGGATGGGTAATGGATGTATTGATGATATTCATTTACATAAATTATGTCTTGAACTATTCTACACTAACTCGTCAAAGGAGCCATGGTATGGTAAGTTCTTCTCAATGAATTTCAAGTACAATAAGATCATTGTTTCACGACTTGTGGGACACGTAGTGCCATCTTGTTAAATCCAGAAATGATTCATACGCAAAAAAAAATTACACACTTACATCTTTTATTGGCTTCTTCTAGAGGATCAGCAAAACCATAAAATGCCATGTGAAAGGTTTATGCTCCAACATGCTTCAATCTACTATTCTCCACATTATCACCAAATAAGTCCAACTTTCTTATGAACCTGGATAAAAATAAGAGTCCTAATTGGAATAATGAGCAGGCACTGTCGTCTGACAAAACACGTAGACCGCATACATCATCCATTAGACCCTTACCTACTCCCTTAAGTCGCGCTACAGTTCAGAGTGAACCTGAGCCTCAGCCAACAAGACTTTCCACTGGAGAGTCTTCAGTTAGCCGGGTCTTTAGCTAACGGCCTCCAGTTACGCGCTACAAGTTGATTGAGTTCCCTTTCTTCCTCTACTGATTTATGTATTTCAATTTATAGTATTACCTGTTACCGAGTATCCAAAACAAAGGGGTGTCTAGAAAGATATTAATTAGACCCCGATCAAGCTGTCATCCCCACTAAAACCCCAAACAGGAAGTTGGGAACAACATTCAAAAGAATTCAAACGATAGATGGAATGCACTTAGCTTCTGTATCATAACTAGGAAACTATGACCATTCTACAACAAACTGAAAACCCAGAAAATCCTGCAAATAGATAAAAATAAATCTATCTAATCTCTAATAGGTATCATCACCGGGCATAACATGCTGAACTACAGCGCAGGAAGACTGGGATTGAACATGGATGACCTATGCAGGGGATATAGTGACGAAAAAGTAGATGAGGACATTCCACACTTTCTTTGCCACTGTCCAGCGCTCTGCCATGAAAGGTTTAAGACTTTAGGAAAACACAGTTTTGAGGATCTAGAAGAACTGTCCGACAAGTCTGTGGTTGATTTACACATATTCATCAGCGCCTGGGACTGACTTGATGGAATATAGGCTTATGGTTCCATGTAAGAGGGTTGCAACCCAAGGGCATCACAATGAGTCTACATTGAACTAAGTGTGACGCGGAAACGACTTCTTTTCCCTGTCAACCCTCCTTCCTAATCCTTACCTACTATCCAAAACACTCACCACGCATGATACGGGGACATCATAACCTCCTAGATGAAACATTTTTCAGCTGAACCCATTCCTCTTGAAGTGAAATAATTCAACTAATTTACAAATCAAGTTTTTTTATTCTGACATCTCTCCGCTCACTAATTATGTTAAGCGTTAATAAATTAAGTCTTTTATTGCCAACTACCAAGTACAATTGTGTTCAATTTAATTTAACCCTACGTTCCTTTTGTAAAATTAATTAATTAAAACAAAAACCTTACCGGAGAACAGCTCACAGGTAAATGTGATTTTTGGTTATCAGATTTGACATAGTTTTCAACCCTAATGGCCTCACCTACATCTGATGTTGGAAATACTAAAAAGTTCGGCCGAACATCGCGACATTCCCGCACGTTGAATTCATTTTCGCAAACGTACGTGATTTCCCCCATATCACGTGGCCATGACAAGAAGTGGTGACACAGGACAAGCAAGTAATTAACTTAGTTAATCTGCCAGATTCGTTGTAACACTTCGATGCGACGCTGGGTAATAGGCATAATTTTTGGGATGGTACCGATTCGTGAAAGAGGTGTAATCCTTGCGCCAAACAGGATAACATCACTTTTAATTAATTATGAGGATGGTTTCGGCTGGGTTAACGAGTTTTGAAATTATCCACATGTGTAGGCGTGTCGAGTTAGGTTTTTGGTTTTCGTATCCTGAATGGGCTCATTAGAATTCAAAACCCATTGCCAAGTGGATAATTAATAGCTGGATTTTTATTTTTTTTTATTGTTTTACACCATGAGTTGGTGTTATGGTATTTGAAAGTGAATGTAATTAGAAGATACGTATACCGCGGCTCGATATTATTATGAGTTTGGCTTGTCAAACTTATTTCTGAGTGTAAGTTAATTAATGAGTTCGAGGAATGCTAGCTTGGATCCTTAGCCTGAATAAGTATCGAAATCATGTTTCGAACTTAGAGATAAGGACAACCAGAGCTAGGAAATATTTGAACAAACGTGATTATTCGTAACAAGAAATGTGAAAAATATAGATAAATCCTTTCGGCCTTCCGGAATACTTAGCAGGAGATTATGACCGTGGTTAAAGCTATACTCAATACTAGATAATAACAAAAAGCCTTAATGAAGATTGGTGAGGTATTCACCGACCTTGATTGAGCAGCACGCATTCTCTTTCGTGTCGTGCACAGACAGACGAGTTTGGCGGGGTTGGCAAGATTAGACATTGCGCCATGGCTCATTTTTATAAAGCCGTATACGGCCTTAAAATTGATAAAATATAGTGCATCGATTTGAATATCCTGAGTTTTTCCAAGATTTGCCGTAAGGTGAATATTTAGTCAGTTGAGGACTTTACTGGCCTAAAGCCATACTTATATGGACCAATCTGGTTTATGACAAAAGGTTTAAGACCCTCACACAAAACAGCGTATAGGATCTTGTAAGCGCTGTTGAGGAAATTACAGGGGCATACTGTAGTTGGCACATTTAACAGAATCTCATTTCAAGAGGATCAAGCAAACAATGCTAAGGTTCCATTCGTTGGGCATGCTTTCTTCTGACCATATTTAGCAGACTTGGCCCGGGCGTAGCCCGAAATAAAACACGGTATTTTTGCTCGTTCATAAAATAGAGAATTGTGAAAACTTTCGCTGGATTGGCAAGTCTTTACTTTCTTCTGCAAGCCTTGGTATTTGAGAAGTCGAAATAAGTCGTTAAAAGACGCTTTGCGCACTAAATTTATTTACGATTCGTTGTTATGTAGCCACCCATTGTGTCAAGTCACAATTCGCTTTCAGAACATTGCTCTCCCCGAAGTGGAAGTAATTCCCTATACACATGCATAAACAAAATTACCGGAATTAATTTGAATTGCAGTTTGCATTGAAATGATTACATTCAACCCGGCTTTGCCCTCGGAAATTGTAATCATTAGTCAAAGTAATTAAAAAAAAAAAAAAACTATTAACGCGGATTATACGATTTAGATGCGCGGCAATATTTAACACATCATTGCCCGAGCTATTGGAAAATTGTATGCAAATTCCGATGGAAATTGAAAATTACTTCAATTATTTTGTTAATTGATTATTTGTGGGGATTAGGATTCAAGTTTTTTTTTTCGATGACTATCACACGGCACAACCGGCGCGGCACAGGAGGAGGCAGACAGTATTTGGCAAGGACCTGTAAGAAATTTCCATGTAATTCAAATTGAATTTCCATATAAATTGACAAATTACACACACAAAAGGAGTGTTCCTCTCGGTTCCGGGACATTGAACACCATCCGAAGCGAAGGAGAATCACTGGAAAGAAGACGCACGCTCGAATCGTTTAGTCATTGTGTGAAGTCGAAATTTTGTTTGTTCGGTACACGTGTCTTCGTTAATCAAATTATTCGAAAGTGATAGCACTTGTTTGTTGTCGAACGCGTTTTATGTTGGCTGCATTAATATTCATTTCGGGGTTAAAGGACTTTCTCGGATGTAATTTTAGTTTTCTTCTTGTCAATTGGATTTGCTATCGAAAAAGAGAGGGTTCTTAAGATAACTCAATTTAGTTTGTTAGTTGAGAATTAAGTAGATTACATTTATATCCTTACGAAGAGGATTAAAAGCTTTGATCCGGTTTGTGAAAAGGATGGGAAAAAACTTAAAGTCTTGTTCTTAATCTTTCATACACGCTATACACGCTATTTATTATTAATTATGTGAATAATATCAAAAACCTCTGAACTCTAAATCATAATTCTCAATAGAATTAGCTAGAAGGGGTAGTCAAAAGACTGAATACAAGACCTTCAAGGTAAGTGTCTAAGGCTAATATTTTGTGGAAATACCCTTATATGTAAGTCTTATGCGAGAGATCTGGCATAGATATACATAAGGGAAGTAATATCTTCCAAACAGCTTGGGCACGACGGTTTTATTAAGAACTCTATGAGTATTGAGGTCTTCTTACACCAATGGCCAATGGCTGATAATATTGAGACTGTTGCTCTTAAAGTGCAAATTAGCCCATTTTAGCTATTTTTGAAAATATCGTATAGAAATGTCAACAGAAGGGGCTCTGGAATCGACCTGCAGAGAAAACGCTGGAAAAATCCACTCAAAACCACGCACACTGCGGTGTATTTTAAAGATAATCGGAAAACCCTCATACAGATTCATAGCAAATCAAAAGAGATTAAAGTCTTTGTTTATGTTTTAAAGGAAGGCAGACTTAACATGTCGTATCCCTGCCCAAATATCGTGTTATCAGTTTGGTAAAACCTAATTATTTCCTTAATCGTTACAGTTTTCAAAGTTTCCGATCACAAAGTAAACAATAAATCTAGAAACTCTTGTAAGTTCACATTTAATCTGTGACCCATAATTTTCTTGCTCATTTTAAAAATTCTTTTCCATTTTGTAACATCTACTACAGCTACTCAAAATGCAAATCGTTTGCCATGAGGCCTCCCATAAAAAGACATTTGAGGTTTCAAACATCTGACCGCATAGAAAATATAAAATCAACACTGAGTATGAAGCAATTTGCTTCGGTTTTGAGGATGGCTTCCTTTAAATGTGTTTAATTGCAAATGACCTAGGAGCATATGCTGCATGCTAAGTAGAATGACCACAGTACCACTTGTTTCAATAGCATTACAATGTCTATTAGATAAAATTAAACGACTAAAGTGTGACCGTTATGGGCGGTTTAAAGTTATGTTTGCCTATGAGAAACATGCATTTAACTTGTAGAATTTTAAGGATTGCACATACAAAGACATAGCTATGTTTGTTTGATAATTGACACAATTTTGTGGTATACGAATGAACTTTTAATAAGGATCGTTAACTGCTGTCGCTATAATTCCTATTAACGCTTGAGGTATCACTGGAGTTTTAAGGGCTTGTATCATATATGATTTCACAGATAGGCATGCATGTATGATCGATGTATGACCCAATCACAGGAGAAATGGATCGCTGTAAGCAACTGTGCAAAACAGATTATGACACAGCAAAGACACCTCGAACGAGAACGGCGACAAAGTGAAGAAGCCCCAACATGACTGTGAGCACGTGGCGCTATTCGCCGCCCCACGATGAAATGCCAAGACAGCGGTATCGTGGGGACAAAGGGCACAGAAGGGGAGGTGGGTTTAGTGGGTGGAAATTCCACACTGTTACTGGGTACGGGCCCAGTTTCGTCTTTAAAAGATTCCCACCTCCCAACGCAAAAAAAAGATAGGCATGCATGCCATAATATACGCATGTATCAGCTCCTCATACAAAAAACATAAAGGCTGTCAAAGGTATCTAAACTTAAGAGCGAATGGAATATACGCTGTCGAAGATCTTAATATAGGGTAACGCATTAGGAGCGCAAAATGTACCTAGTTTTTAATTTTATTACAAAAATAGAAAACTGCGATAAAGTTTCAGTGGAAATATCCCCTAAAAACCTTTTTAACTCAGGCTACCCATGTTTGTCGATTTAATTACATTTTCAATGTAACGATATCAATAACTTCTTATTAATGGGTCTAGTGCTGGTATGAATAATTGTGTCGGAGAAAGGTCTTAAAGCTTTATTGTGACCCACAGTGGTGGCAGCCGAAGTTTTTCTCTTGTTAAAGGACCTCGTTGAATTAACCATCTTCAAGGACTAACGAAGGTCGTATTCCACCACTATCTATTTAATTACGAAACTCAGTGCTTTTGCGTGTAAAACTGCAAAGCCAACTAATACAGTTTCGAGCTTCATGAAAACAACTTAAATAAACTTCAAAGCACCATCTATCACAAACCCTCGAGAGTATGATCTGTAATGAGAAAGCTTCTTTATAAGCCGTTCGGGAGCGGTAATAAATTTTGTAGATCCCTTCCATTTGTGCAAAAATTACAGAGCGCACAACCCAAACGGTTACAAAATGGTATGACTTGGCTTTCAGTATTCTTTCGCAATTTTTCGGAACTGCATATGAATTAGGACAACAAAGAGTTTCAACTAGAGAGAAGAAATCCCCAGGATGCTGCAATGCAATTGATTACAGAAGTTCATCTAAACTACTCACTCCAGTTAACTCTTGGCAAAACAAGCTTTTTCAGGATCAATAGGATTATTTTATTATCCAAACCAAACCATGAATATTCGTCTATTAAATGCACAAGTCTACAGGCTATAACACTTCCCAATAAATAAATGCCAATTCCAAATAATTCTTATGCAACGCAAAATGTTTGTTTCAATCCTCTTTGATACGTTTAAGGAATTAATCTCACTTTTCGGTATCCTATTAATCAAAATGACTTAGGCTAAGAATCAAGAGCGGTATTGGATTTCAAAGTCGGGAGCCCCAAAAATGCACACGTTGATAAATTGTTGCTTGGCTGAGTTCAAGTTTAGATGAATGATTTTGCCATCGAAACAATATTGTAACAATTTGCCTATCGGCTTCCATCTCATATACAAGGGAAAGCTATACAATATAGAAGATGTGAGAAAACCAGGTCCTTGGTTGCCAAAAATGTATGGACACGTGTAAAACTATTTAGAATCCTGAAATACATATTTGCATTCTTCCCTAAGCGTTACCTTTGTCCTGCAGTGTACAATTTGTCGTGCATGTGAGTTATAAACATGTCAATGGATAATTCCTTTGCAGAAATTCTCTATCGATTATAAATGGTTTTATCGGTGCAAGAAAGGTGTGGTACGCTTAAAGTGTTTTCGGAAAGAAGGCCGGAAGGTTCAATTTAATGAAGATTAAGGAGCTTTTGTCTCTTTGAAAAAAGTATGCATTTACACTTCCTGCAATCACCGGAATTTTATTACCTTAGGTTTTTTTAAAACACTTAACGCTTAAAGTCCTTTACGGTTTACACGATGCATGCTAACTTAGTAGAATTTTAATATCAAACAGTCTGCCAGTCCTGTGGGCATTGGCCATCAAATACTATAAAAATGTTCCTTCATTTCTAACAATTATTTCCAGTTGCAGAAGGCATCTACAGATTAAAATATCGAGCTTTAAAAGTTTCGAAAACAAAATATAATAAATCCTATTTTCCTACAATCAAAATATCAGCAGAGCACTTCAATGGATTAACTTTTCTCATAATTTGTTTATAACACCCCGTGGCTTTGCTCTCACTGGGATAGCAGTCTAGTCCGGTGAACAGTTTGTGGTAACGAATACATCAAGGTGATGAATTGTTAAAAATAGTTTATAAAAGGGTCAAGCTGTTAACTGTTGAATGGCATAATACCAATTAAAAAGTTTATTTTTAATATGTTTTTGAAAGGATTTGAATTTTTGAAAGATTTCTCTGAAGATCGTAAAGAAGTTGATTCCCTTCCGCTTTAGCTTAAGTCGTATTGTAGGTGATACTTAGGAATAATTTGTTTAGAATTTCGCAGCGCCAACTTCTCTCTATTTAAACTTAGCGGGTTCGAATTTGTTGATTAAGAAAACCCATTTTCGATGGTAGCCACGACACTATCGTTCAAAAAGCTCGCCTCGCGATAAAAGGTTCTAATATAAATCTGTGATCAGCATAGTACTATTTCAACTTAACATACGAATTTTAATTCTGTAATGCACAAAAGTTAATGTAGTGATACGTGCTGACTAGCACTTTTCAACACTCAAATTATAAGTGAATCGTATGCTAGGCTCGTATAACAAGAATCAGCACGGAACATGAGATGGAATTAGTTTTGTTCCTTGACTTCATTGTAGCTAGATGATTCTAGCTCAACATAGTTCTCAACAAAGTCCAACGAGTGCTTGCATCAGCATAACAGGTACGCTGAAATCTTCTCCGATAGATGTGTCAAAGCCAAAGATACAGCTATCCGTCAGGCTGCCGCATGACTTACGCTTAAACAAGTGTCAACCAGATCCCTTGTATCCAACAAAAAAAATCAAAAAAATGATGGTCTGCCTTCATAAAATTACCTTTTGTTGGGTCTGAGAGCATTTTGACATTCTAGAGAACTGTGCGACTGACAACCTTGCCAGACAAGGCTTTCTAGGTGCAGACAGTAGATTCCTTGTTAAGCTCCTGATTTACAGAAATGCGATATCTATTGCAACAATGCAAGTCTTATTTGACCAATCCTCCATCAAAGAAAGTCTAAAGCGTTAATTTGACTTAAAAGCGATCCAAACCTAGGAGCGTGATAGCAGGACACTGCGTCCTAGACAGAAATGCTTAACGTTTCAAAATTTTACGCATTGATTTCAGCGAAGAAGACGAATTATCTCTATCCTATACTTTTTCAACGCGCTACGTTTTTTGAACACTGATACTACGGATAATCTAAACTGTTACCTTAGAAAATCCAAATGGTTTCAGGAGATGATTGGCATTCTCAACCTTAGAACCCACAGTGGTATTACAATGGACTTACTTTTGGTCTGGGTAACTAGTGTGTTGTAATCCAGTTTGAAACATCATCAACACTTGGCATCGCTCACGACCCCATATAGCACGTTCTTATTTCCAAAACTGCTCATTAGCGTCATTTGTATCGTCGACAGCGCCGTTGGATTGTGATAACTACTGTTAGATCTACATGTATTGTAAAACTCCTACGAATGTCACAGCCGTGGCCTTAATAAAAAAAATTGCTTTAGTAATTCTTTTCTCCATTGACAGTTGGACCGCATTCTGCATATCAGCAACTCGTTCTCTTATCTCTTAACCACTTACAATGAAGGTAAGACCAGTTTAGATATTTAATTCGTATGACGAAGGTAATTGAAACTTTAAAACACATGCAAAGTTATCTCACAGTTCTGTTGCACAACAGTTCTAGTTTTCAAAAAGTTTCCTTTATTTCACTATTTTTTTGTTTCTTTGTCTGTACTTCTTCGGTAAAACTCAACCAGGTATCGACAAAAAATCGAAGCGCAACTCCTGTTTATTTGAAAAGGGTGATCTACTTTTTATAGGAAAAGTAGAAAATTGCTTAAACAATGGAAAAAAGTTAGTTGAAAAGTATAAACTTCCACTATGCCATTTGAGTAGATGAAAGGATGCTTCACTCTTGGACCTTCCCACATCTGTATGACACCAGTGCGAGCAAAAGTTATCAGCGATAAACCGATGCCAACACAAAAAAAAACCAACAGCAGAAGCAAGAAGTCAACTCATGCTACGATGTTTCAGGTGAAATACTTCTTGTTCGCAAATTATTATCCCTGGCAAACCAAAAGTTAAACGTTCTCGAGCATAGACTAGTAGCCCCCATTCCAACCAATTTCTTTTTTTTAACACTTTTTTTTATAGTCGAAATGCAAATTTATATTGTTTCAGTGCTTATTCAGTTGAAAATTTCATGAGATTGCTGTGTACCGACGACTCGATACACCATATGTTGTATAAGATACAAAAAAAAAAAAGAAGAGAAGCATCGTTTCTGGTTTTTTTGTCGGAGCCGTTTTTATGGTTTTTGTCCACCCCCAAACTGTTATCGGTTTGAAATGGAATTTCTAGGTACAAGGATACAGTGGGAAACCAAAAAAAAGAGAACGATATTAAAATTGTACCCCATTCTGGTTTCTTGTGGGGGTGCGATGAAAAAATAAAAAAATAATAAACTTTAGCAATAAAATGGAGATAATGGTCGTCCAATGAGTCGTAAAACGGTTTGCTTGAATACAGCACGGTGTCGCCAAGGTTTTTGCGATGCGAATTGGTTGCAAAAAAAAAAAACACCAATCGGGTCAGAACTTGTGGATACATTTTGCTGTCACTGGTGGAAGTTATTGCGAAATTGCTTGAAAAGCTTTTTCACGAATTAAATGAGTGCGGCTAAGAGCGAATAATAATTAATGAAAAACCTGAAACAGGACCTTTTTGGGGACATGACTGTCTGTTGGCGGATTTAAGTGCGAATTTTAAATAAATGAATATATGTAGTACAAATATAGTGTAGAATTCTTTGATCGCCTCAGTCACTTGTTGCTGAAATTTGTACCCTATTTATCGGTTTATTGTCTGATTCCTACAATTTAAATATAGACTAAACTGCTTGAAACTCTTGAAAACTCTTTAAACACTCTGTTATCTTTAGTTTGTAATTTAATGTAGAGTGGTAAACACATGTAGAGTGTAGAGTGGACCACATGTAGGTCCATTGTGTTATCAAACGCTAGGATATCAACTCCTTCTTTAAATCTGTGTTCGGATCATTAAGAAAATTGAAAAAGTATTCGCCTGATTTGATAAGAAAGGGCAGAGGAAAGCCTCTGTAGAAATCGTTGTCTGCCTTAGAAACAGTGCCCTGTCATTAGGACTGTTGCAGTTATCAAGACGATGTCATCTATTTGAGGATGGCTATGGTTTAGTGGTTAGCTTGTCACGCAAAAGGATTTAAATCTAGGATAGTGAGAGCCCAGAGTGTCCCAGAACAGGTCGCTAAACAGAACAAAATCACACTCTGTTGGGTCGTAGATCACTATAACATTTCAGAAAATGGTGCGACTGAAAAACTCGCCAGACAATGCTACAGACAGTAGGTTCCAGTCTTGCCTCCGAGGGTGATGTCCAACATTTTTTGGTAAGTTTTTCTTTCTAAGTACCTGATGTCATCATTATGAGAATGATCAACTCTTTAAGCCATATGACCACCCTTGTGGTAGTGTTATGCCTATGCAGTCAAGTTGACGTCAGCTTTTGTTGACTTTGTTGACACCAGGAGCTGAACCTAGAATCTTCAACCTAGCAAACATTGATGCTTACCACTACTAATGGTTGCTCACTGAGACAGAGCATCCCACAATATTGTTAATGGACACTCACTTAGACGAGGCACATACTACTAAGCGAATTTTTTCTATATATTCACGCAAAAAGTGTACATTTTTGGCAGGAACCGCATGCGAGTTCTAACTTGAAGGGAATAATGTTTCAGATCAACATTTTAACATCAGTTTAGTTCGTTTTAGTGCAGTAGGGCAAATACTCAAATACTCTATAGCAGAATTTACATTTTTTAAGCACAAAAATGTACCTACTGCACCCACCTTCTCTTTTTCTTCCCCCTGCTCTTAAGGATAGCTGTAATGAGATCCAATTTTTGGTATCTTAACCATAATCTTCTCATCAATGAACCCAAAAGACTAAAGCTTAGTAGAAAACCCTTCGGGATACAAATTATCTCCCCCACCTGGACTCAAATTTAAACTGTTATACACTTATAATCCACTTTTATCAAAATTCGATATACATACACCTGTACATTAATTTGCATAGAAATGCTTTGCTCTAAGATCTGCAATGAAGTTCCATTGAAATATAAATCCGAGCAATAGTGAACACAGAGAGACTCTGTCCCTCAATTCATGTTTAAATTCCTAATGGCGAGGTTACTAATCCAATTCCCAATTATTATGACCCTCATGAATATTATCAGAAAATCAGAACTTAACTCAATTGTCGCCCGGTGTGTGTGTGTGTGAGAAACTATGAAACAGATCCACCCTACAGATGTCTTCTGTGGCCTCGAGTTTTGTGTGCAATTTTTGCATGAGCACTTTATTTTCTTTTCTTTTTGTGTCCACCTGTGTATATGTAGTTCTGGAATGATAACGAATCCGAATTAAGTTTCAAATAATGTAACATTCTGACTCTAAGGCATTCTGCACTCCGTTTAATGTAAAACTTTTTGTACATGTGCATCTCCTATAAAGGACAAGCATTGGTTTCGTAAGAATTAAGGACATAGAACCCAGTAGCAGGGAGAAATGTACGTTGTCTTATGTTCGTTTAAGCAAACCTTTAAAATAAAAGCTTGTCTTAAGTATATGTATTGTCTTTTAAACGTTGGAAGATTCAGCTGAGTTAAGTACTTACACACAAGAGATACAAGAACAAAATTCATCAGCAAGTAGATGCAACCTAGTAGCAACACTTTTTTTTTAACCAAACATATGGTGCAATGTGGCAAGAACTAAGTAACTTTATCTTTTGGAGATAAAATGACACAAAAGGACGACATGAAACTGTAAATAGATACTATGTAGCTTGACTTTGTTAATAACGCATGCATTGCTGTCTATCACAGGTATCTCTGTAGAATTGAGCATGAATAAATAACGAAAAGTACCCTTTTCTAAATTTAAAACAGAATATGTAAGGTTTTTGGGATTTGGACACCCACAAAGGGAATAAGGAAATCGGTCGAATGTGTGTTGTTGCAATTTAGTTCTTTACTAAGGTTGGAGGGAGTGATGTTATGTGCGATCGGGTTTCAATTAGATGCATATATGTATATCATAAGTCCTTTCACATGTAATGGAGGAGTCATTAATTTCGATAGGGAATGAGGTTTATGAGCGAAAGAGAGAGTGCAGATGCACAAGTTGAAAAAGGTTGTGAAGTAAAAACTGTTTCACAGACCAACATCACTAATCAATCTGATTGGATGTCGAACTAATGAACTAGAGACTGAACGTCAGTGTAATGTTTTTTGAAGCTAAACACACTTACCTCTGTTAAAAGATTGTGGTTCCTTTTTAATAATTTTGCAATGTGGATGGATTTAAAGAATTATTTTCGAAGTGTGCTCATTAGGAACTGAACCTCTTTGCCTTTGTCCTCTTCATGTCTGGGTCTAGAGCTCGGGAGTAATTTTTGGTTTGCTGGCATAAACCTGAGATTTGACAAAACCTCGCAAAAAGGTGTTATGCGGCACCGAATGGTACAATCTTCTTCGCCATTTGATGTTGGCTTTTTACGAGATGACACCGCTTGGGAATTGTTGCAATGCGCCAGGTAGTGTCGCCCTAGTCACAGTCCAGGTGTTAGTCAGTTGAGGTCACAAGAATCCTACTAAGATTATAAATGTGAAAGTTTGGATGTTTGTTCCTCCTTAACGCCTAAACGGCTGAACGGATTTTGATGAAACTCCGCGAGTAGATAGTCTATGTCTAGGAGAAGCGCATAGACTAATTTTTATTTCTTAATTTGTATTTCTTAAAATTCATATTTCTTTAGGAAACATCCATTTAGTGACCTGCGCAGCCCACAGTCAGTGGCACATCGTAGGGATCGTAAATCATGATCGTGTGCGCGACAAGGGTTGTTTTTTCTTTTTCCTTTTTTTGTTGCTTTCTTTTATTTGTCGTGGGTATGTGTATCTTTGCCTCTAAATGATCGGATCTCACTCGCTATTCACAGGGAAAGGGTTTTTATGGTGGTGTAGCAGATATTCAGTTTTTCGAGTGGGTAAAAAAGAAGTATCCCACTGCAGGAATAAAAAATGACGTAGGGTATGTAAATAAAGAGCAAAATTCTAATCTTTTTTTTTTTTTGACTATGTTAGGTATTTGAATGGATCTCATGGTATTCCACGCTATGGGAGGAATTCGTAAGGATATGAAAATAATGAAAGTGTGATGAGTGAGGTGGGTAAGTTTCAGCTTGGTTTTGTTTAAGACCCATTGAAACACCCCAAGTTCAGGATCTTAGCCGAATATTGGCATAGCAGTAGGAAGTACGAGTATTATCCGAGAGTCATCTTGCGATTTTACAATTGAGGCGAGGTATTATATTTTCTTCCGCTCCAAGTATGTACATCTGACAACGCTTCGAGAATATGAAGCAGATCATGTCCGCAAACGATCTAATTAGCAGGGTTTTTAAACTTCTTAGAGATATCCGGAGTGCCGTCTCATAAACTGGTGCTTCGGTTTTGCTGTTTTGCTGATAAGACTATACAATAGTACCAGGCTGTGCATCGCAGAGTTGGAGAGAAATGTGATCAAGGCAACAATTCTCACCGGAACGGCCAAAGGAGATAGCATTCCTATAACACTTAACAATTTGCCCTTTCAATTTAAAAGACGACAGTGTTCTCTAAAAGCCACATTTTAAATCACGGTAGTGCAGTGTATCGGGATGTACTACAGTAAAGTACAAAGTGTCAGGAAAGAGAAATAAAGTCGCAATTCTGTGATAGACCTGGAAGGAAGGTGAACTAGCGTACGACGAAACAACAAGGAGCCTGAGAGAATGGCAGTAGAGTTGGAACCTATCAACCAAAGGCCGACGGGCATATCGTCTTATCCTTATTACTGAAACTTGGACAAGGCACAAGGATGGAGAAGTAGCCTTTTACGTTACACGGGTCTTAACGAGACATTGCTATTTCCAATCAAATCGATCGGTTCAATAACGCTGACTTTCCACTTTACCCGTGCTGCGCAGACACAGAAGAGGGAGGTAAATAGAAGTGATTGCCTGGTAAAGTCCTATCAAGACACTATTAGCACGGGTGCGCTGTTTTGATATCACAACTCACGTGGCCTTGATGTTGATGGGAGTGGTAGGAAGACACAGTTGAAGGCGTGGGGCATGTGTTCTTCCAGTGACCACGATTGTATACTCAACGGGAGATATAGTAAGCTTTCGATGCTTTCCACTTTTCTTTAAAAAAAAAAAAACAATCTTCACATCACATAATCTGTAAGCTATGCCACATCAACGTATTCGCGAGTCACGCTTAACGGCAAGACATTTTAGGTCAACGCGGACGAAGTCGCGGGTACAGCTACATAGTTATTCTATAAATGTTCAATTATTGTGCACAATGCCGAATTGATCTTTCTGGAATCTCAGGAACACTTTCGGCGATGTTCTCAATTGGCAGTACGGAAGGAACATGCACACGAATTCTTTGATACATAGCCAAGTGAATTCTTTGCGAGACAGTAAAGAATTGGATGACAAATGTCGTTTTTTGAAGGCCGGTCTTAAAAAAAAAAGGGATTGAAATTGCATAACAACTCTATAACAAGCTTACGGAGCTACCAAGCTCAAAATATTTGAATATTTTAAGTATTGGTCTGAAGTAAAAAAAAAAAAACTGTCGGAGACAGACATCCGACCCTTAGAAAGTCTATATCTGAGGCGTGAGGCCTTTAATCCTCATGTGTCTCCAACACGTTCCTTCCAGTTTTGTAGGCTTAGCTTCTTTTTCGTTCATCTTTGGAGCAATAATTTCGTCTTTTGTTAGGTAAGCACCTTCGTCACACATACGACGACGGTTGGTCCAACTTGGTTTCTGTTACCTCTTATAAAATGATGTGTCACTGGATTTTCATTCGTTGTTAATGGTGATGGCATACTGAAGAGTCATCTCACAAAATCTTGTCTTTAACTTTGGCATTCTCTTAGCTTTTTGAAATCAGTATCAGCCAGTCAGCTAGTCAGAAACGACCTTTATTCCGCTCAAAATGTTGAATGCATACCTTAGGTCAATAGTCTTAGTGCTACTTCGACATTTACGAATCTGAGGTCTCTTATGCCATTTGAAGAAGTAGTCAGCATTTCTCTATGTTGTGACAGAAGGGCTATGTATGTATGTATAAAATGTATCCCGTGCCGTTTAAAATATCTTTTGGTATCCGAGACCTTCATATTAAATACATTTCTCTTATTTTTATTTTACTTCAGGAAGTTTCTGTAGTTATACAGATTCCCAGTTGTTTATTCGTTCAAAAGTAACACAAATGCATTCTAAAACACACCACAAGTTATTTACAATTCTCAAAAATTAATTTTACGTATTATCCTTTAGGGGAATTTTCCATAAAGGTCCTGCACCAAATGTGTAACGTGTACAAAGCATTTTTAACATTCAAAATGCAATTAGTCTTCCGCCAGACCCAACCCCCAGGACGAAACAAATTTTCGAAAATCCTTTGCTCGCGTGTGCGGTCATATTTGCAAATGCATTAGTAAACATATTGCAAAGTGTACATTTTTCAAATTCATACATTTATCAGGAATTATTCATCGCATGTGAGTGTGCGTGTATAGCGGTTGATTTTAACAAAACGTCGATTAACCGATAGCTTTATGTGTAAATTTTTCCACATTTAAGCAGCAGTATGGGCGGAATAATTATTTACGAATTCGAAATTATTCATAGAAGTGAACACCAACATTAATTGTGGTGTTAATTGCGGATATGTTGGGTTTTTTGAAAGGAATCATTGTAATGGAATTAATTCGGCTTATTGCAGTGGAAATTAAATGAATACTAAATAACTGCAAGTAATTTGGATGCATATTAAATTGCTCCATAAAATTTAAGTCGGCTCCAATTCAAGCATTCCGAGACAGGTTGATCTCATTGTTATCAGTTTCAATATTGAGAAATATACAAGCAATGAAATCCCAAGCTTTAGGCAATTAATTATATTTTCAGCATTTATAGTCTGTAACGGGCGCTCGATAAACAAACTTCAAGTGACACAAAGAGCAATATAGAGATCAATGCTGGGAATTGCAAGAAGAAACACAATACCAAACGCAACAATTAGAGAGAGAACAAGAATAGCCGAAATATATAACAACAGCCAAATAGAGATTGACTGGACACGTTGCCCGTTAACAGATAACAGGTGGACCAAACGTATATTATATTGAAGTCCAAGAGAAGACAGAAGAAACAGAGGGAGACCACCCACCCGATGTAGCGACGACTTCAGAAGGATAGCAGGAAATTGGCCAAAATTCGCCAATGGAAACATTAAGAGGAGGCCTATATTTAACAGTGGACAGAAACGGCTGATAGATGATGATGATGATAGTAACGGCTAAGATGTTTGGGACATGTAGAGATTTTAAGAATCAGCACTCTGGTTCGGAGAATTCGAATATATCCAGGAGGGACGATGTAGGAGAGGAAGACCATTGTCCTGTATACATATTTGCAAAGGTGTTATCCTGATATGCTAACTTTAGTAAGATTCTTTTGCCACCAGTGATATTCCAGCCGTCGATTACTACGACAAGGCTAATCTGCTCTCTCGCACTTCGAATCCAGCTCAACGCTTCCTGGTTGGGTCTATCTCCACCTGTACTCCAATTCTACAGTTGTAGGGGTAGATACTTAAAGTTCTTAACGTTAACAAATTTTCAACTTATGAAATACATATTTTAATTTACCAAAACTCCTTAAAGAACGGCTGAGTGGTTTTCGTAGCAATGATGATTTGATGGCATGTCTCACCGCGAAAAGGAACGGAGATCTCCATCAATTTCGTGAAAGAAACTTTATTGCACTTGTTGTTTCAAAGGCATTTGACAGAATTTATCAGCAAGCTCTATTGTCAAAAATGGGTACATCGATGAATTAGAAACACCCTTCCGAGCAGTTCAATTCAGTTCACTCTGTCTTTGATTCTCTTTCTCATTTTTATAAATGAGCACAACTTCTTCATCCTATCCATTTCTTCGCTTATGACCGTACCCTCAGATTTTCTCACGTTTCTGCTTTTCGAAGTTAAAAGGAGACCCGCAACGCATTCTAAACTCATAAACTTCATAACTCGACAGGACAATAAAGTGGGGTTCTATAAATGAAGGAATGAATGCTTGCTTCTGTCAATTCTGCGAAACTCTAACCTTGAATTATTCTCCATGAATTCAATTTGAAACTGCCGGTAGTCTATATTACAGGTTCCATGTCAAGTGTTTCGATCAGCGGCTTGGGACTTCTTGAAAGTTATGACGAAGAAACCTTAAATGTGAACTGAAGCCCTGCTAGCACACGGTGTTACCCCCTCTCCTCACCAACCCATCAGCTGTGAACTTAAAACTATTGAGCCGATTTTAATAACACATATACATATCCAGCGTGGACAAAGATTGTGCAAGAACTACACACTGGCCAACAAAATAAAACGGATTGTCATGATTTAATAGCGTGAGTGTTCAGCGCCACCTATCAAATTGCTATTGTATCGCATTTGGAAGCAATTTTCCCCCCAATTATACCCCTTTTGGAGAGGTTAGAGTGAAATATTTAAAGGAATCACAATTTTTTTGGTTATTACTGCAAAAATGTCTATAGCGCGTTCTAATAATGGACAGCGCCACCTGTTGATTTTTTATGTATACTACTCTCTACGCTCTATAATTCTAATCAAAGGTTTCTGGTGAATTGAGAAGCTTTTTCTGACAAATTATACTCTTACAGGTTTGTCATGCCTGCGAAGAGGTGGTGCCGCGAAAAAACGTTTGGGGGTTTGAGAATCGAACCTGTGTCTCTCACTTTGCAATCCAATGCACTTACCACTAAGCCACGGCGACTTTCTTAAAGGATGCAAAAACAAAAAAACAACACTTAACTCCTTCTGATCTGGCCTCAATCTATAAAGACGTTTATTCGCCCAAAACGTGAGTACAAGTGCTCCAGGGAAATACCTTGTTGCATTCCGCCCCTTCAACACTTCATAGGCAATACGCAATCATCAGATTATCTTAACCTAAGGCCTTTTTTCGCGAGAGGAAGAACAAACAAAAGTACCCTACCCTTTACATCTGGCAACTTAAAGCGAACTTATGTATTTAGCGATTGAAAATTCATCCCCCGCTTTTCTAATTCTGCCTGGCTGTGACCAACGATCGGAAACCAAGTAACCTTAAGCTGACTTTCTAAGTAGACATTCCTTCGAGGCACTAGTTTGAAAAGTTTTTTCTATTAAGCATAATCATAGATGAGTCTCCTTTTTCTCCACATAAATATGTTAAATTTCTACATCGTGTTTGATTTCTACATCACGAAAGCCTTCTTGAATTTCTTACCTTTCATTTATTTTACAATACTCATGCACCCGTTAAAGCAAAATTCATATTGCTGACAACACAACAAGACAGTTATCCTTAAGAATTCAAATAGTAAAGAAAATACTTGCAAATAATTTAAGTTGTATAGTGTTGTTGCTCATGCATTTTACCTAGGAACCTACAACATTTCCATGTTGCACGTTCTTGCCGAAAGCATTTACCCTTTTTTTTTTTTGCAAACTTACATATGTGGGTGTTCTTGTTGACGGAAATCGTTCTCTGTATGTTGTTGGTCCTATTTTCATTGCCGCTGTGTATTTTAAGACGTGATGTTATTATGCAAAGCAAGCGTTTCCCTTGCTGAGCTGAAAATCCCCATTAGATGATCCCTATATCTTGATGTCCTTACATCAATTGAGATTCCAGTCATGTTTCCCACTGAAACGAGCTTCAGTTCTGTTTTCTTACATAGAACACATTTAGCTTACATGCATGTGGGCTGTGGGCTGCTGGATTGTCGTCGTGTCGTAGTTCTCATCTTTCTCATAGTTCTCGTTGCCATCATCCTTGTCGTCGTCATCATCTTCGTTCGTTATTTATTCCGTTTCAGATAAAATCGATGGGAAATGAACAGAAGAGGTGGTACATATATGTACACCTTCAGAGTGAGTTGTCTCTGCTCGGAATGAACAAGTTAAGGGGTGCGAAATCTGCACACAAAAAAAAAACCCTTTTCTGTGTTCTTATTGTCCTTAAACGATGATGGTTCGATATCGATTACAAGCATTGAAACTTTTGTACTTTGTAAGTCTGCAGGATATTTTCTTCCAAACAATTTTTTATTTTTTTTGTGCACTGTATGTTTATAAATCTTTCGGATTCAAAACTTGTTGAGCTTTTTTTTATAAACAAAATTAAATTTATTTTATTCACGAACATTTCACAAACAGGCGTTTCGTTATTAATAGCTGTTTACGCCTCATCAAGCACGAACTAGCATAAAATTATGCAAAAAGGAAAAAAGAAGAAGAACGATTAGGCGCAACAAAAAAGAAAATTCAATTCAATTAATAGAATTCACAATTTATAAATCAGAAACAAAAGGTCTTATGCCCTATCATACACCATTCCCAGACGAATATCCTATTTAATATTTACCCTCTTTTACACAAAATCGCGGGAGGGTCAGATAAAAAACAAAATAAATTGCATAGTCCTTATTAAAAAAAAAAATGAAATTTCATACGTTAAAGCCGTCAAACGCATTCATCGTTCAATTAAGCCTTTGACTGACTGACTTGATGGATATTCTCAGATTTTTCCATGAGTTGGGTTTGTTTAAAAATCGATAGATGGTTCGAAGCGTGAAATTGAAACTGCTTTAGCAGCCTCATATAAACAAACCAAGCCAAAATTAAACACATCTGACCCCATTTGCTCTCAATTTAGATTTAACATAACTGTACCATAATCTAACTTCAATCGTCTTACTATCATTTTCAATTACTCGGAAATTTGACCCACTTTAGCTAGCTTTAACCTGATTAATAAGCCATTCAAGTAGTAAACCTCCAGCCCTTTTGCAAATATCATATACGAGAACGTGTGTGCCATTCCGAATGCCTATAATCCTCCACTTGCCAGGATTAGGTTATTTACACCGACGTATACATTATCTGGCAGACATTACACATTCATTGTAATGTAGTTTCCCACATCGGTTGGTCACCATTGAGTGTAGGGTAAAGTACCCTGAATATCTGCCATTAAGAGGCGAGACAATGGTCATATCATTAACCCCAGAATCGATCTGGAAACCAAAAAACTACCTAACCGTGTCATTTGCACACTGGTTGCCAACCAATTGAATTGAGGTTCCATAATAATTGATGAGGGCCGAGTCACTTGTATGTAGATTACCGAATGTGGACAGGATGGTGTAAGGATTGTAAAATCTATACCAACAAGGGATGACGGATCTAATGAAGTGGATGACTCTTTTTTTTTTAATTTGTAAAGTCCCACTACTAAGGATATGGAAAGGCATATACAGGGCTTCTTTTTCAATTTACGGATATTATGTTGGTCTTAAGCTTTTTAATCATTCTTGGTTTATTGGCGTAGACAAGCGCTTTCACATAACAACATAAAAAGTCCAACAGCCTTAAATAGCTACTTATTGTGAGCCAATATCTCACACTTCAAAGGATTGACCACACGTTACTAAATGTTGGTTTATAAAAAAAAAAATGCGCTGTTCACGATGCGATCTATATCTTAATTTTTCGGTCAATCAGTCGCTTGTTTGCAGCCTTGTGCTGTCTTCTTGAAGAATTATATCGGTAAGTCAAGCGAACAGGGCCAAAATAAATCTTTCGCCATTGACAGTCGATCTTTTTCATCCTTCTAGAAGAAGGGGCTAATTTTAACACCAAACAGCGAGTTTATCCAGATGCAATGCAAGCTAAGCTGTGCTATGGCGAGTACAAACAGATATTATATGCTCTGGTTTCATATGCTTAGCTTATTGAATTGTTTTTTGAGTTTACATTGTGCCTAACAGTATCTGAACCTTTCCTCATTCAAAACTCCCGTAGGCATGCCCTAGTTTGAAAAGTGTCTTCCAGGGTTGGGGCCTATTTTTTGCTGATTACTTTGCTTCCTTATTATTTTCCACTTAAACATGGTATGCACTAAATTTTTCATAATCCTCTTGATTGCTCCTTTAGCGGCTCCTTTGATTACGTCGTGAAGAGGTGATAGGTTGAAAATGACTCCCATCGCCTCTAAAGACATTTCTTTATTGCATACTCGCATGCAAGCTAAACTTTATACTTTTTCCAGGCTTTTCTTCGCAATGCTGACTTAAAATCTTTTGGCCTAGTCCTTCGCCCCATAACCTGTGAATCAGACTATCAAAGTCAATATACAACACAGAGTGCTGGGTGGCCTGAACTCTCACCTTTTTTAAACGCTTCTTCAAGCAGAGCTTAGTGTTGTTACCACATTAATATTTAAACTCTTTTTTCATATACATTTTTCATCTTGCTAAGCTGATGGATATCATGCACGGTACTATTCTTTCTTCGTTTTGCGGATCAAAGCGGTCTTTGTTGGATTGATGGAGAAGGCTGAATTACTTGGCATCTAATAATCGCCACGTGTCTAAATAAAAACACACATATTCCCGCCGCAAGTAAGTTTTTAAATAAAATATAAACTTGACGAATTTCCCTAAAACGAATTCTTTACAAGCTTTAAGCAAAGTAAAGGTCTTAGTCGCCCTAACATTATCGAATATCTGAATTAAAGTTTCTCTAAAGAAAACCTTTTATAAAAATCGACCCTACTTCGAAGCCAAAATGCGCCACCCATTCAAGTCTCCAATTTCATCCCCAATTGAAAGGACCGTCCCAGACAACACGATAAGTAGGATAATTTCATTTGACTTGGTCAATATTGTGCTCTTCCACACAACCACCATATAATCAGAATCAAATCTGCCAACATAAATCACTGAAATCTTTTGTCGAATAAATCTGATATGTCTATGAGTGTGTGTGTGTGTGTGTGTATAGGTGTATGTGTCAGAGCGTGTATATAAAAATTGGTATTATAATGTATTCAAAGGACACCGGAGAGCAAGAAAAAAGAAAAAGAAAAAAAAAAGGGAAAGGGAAACCAAGTAGCCCTATACTTGAACAACATCATATCCTCTCTTCCCTTGAAAGGGGACCTTCAGTCTATGCACATTTTGACTTGGAAAGTTCAATAACAAAGATGAGAAATCAATTGAATTGATTTTTCCTTTTTCTTATTTGCGGGCTAAGAGTAAACGAAAAATCCATTATCCTACTTAAGTGCGGTCTTATCTCATTTGATCCCAAATTGATTGACTCAAGTGCTAGAGAGTTTTCGAAACGCATTTCCACATTTTCTTGAATCTATTCTAATTTTATGACGAATTTAAATTATTTGAATATTTTGATTTAAAATAATTTCTCCCAAAAACAAGATTTATTAAGAGCCTCTTGAGACACGAGCCTAAAATAAACGCATATTCGAGGAATTAAGTGCCAAATTCCGTTCTTGGATATATACTTCTGGGTACATTGAGTTCTGTAAATAATAAATTTAAATAAACACGCTTGAGGGCTGGCACTTGATGGTTAAATAAAGCCACATTTTGAATAACCTTGCTCATATATTGCATTTGTTAACAAAACTTGATTCAAACTGAATGACATCTCAGTTTATTGTGCGTGTCCTTAATCTGAGTGAACTTCTGTTGCATTCAGCAATCTATATTGCAGCAGATAAACGTAAATCCCAGCGGCTTTTACATTACTCTCACAGTCCGTCAATACACTTAATTAATTGATTTTATCAACGGAATCAAGTACGAAATTTAATTGGAACGGTTTCCACTCGGTTTTTCCGTAATGAGGTTACCTACCGGAGTTCTGTTTACGCTGTCGTCCTATTCGTCCTGATTTCCGACGTCTCATGGGTTAACTCCGAACTGATGATGCTGGTTGATTTTCGATTTAAATTTCATTTCAATTAATTTCCGCGTTGCAAGGATATATTTTCGAGTACCTTGGCATAAAAATCAATACCTTATGCTATTGGGGCTTTCAATTTGTTTTAAGTTTTAACTCGATTCAAAGGAATAATGTTAATTTTTGTATAAGTGGTGCTAAGGAGTTGGTATTTCAATTAATGAGGTGGTATAGAAACTCGAAAGGTATCCCGGCAAAGAACATTTATTTAATTTTTTCTTTCGAAAGTTTTACACCCCGATTCGTATTTGGTTCATTTTGAAGGCTTTACCTAAAATATGATGTAGGCACCACAATATCGTTTAAACAGGTAAAATTGCTTTGATGTTTGGTTTCGATTTTTTAAGATCACTCCTATCCTAACTTCAATTGCTTCTCACCAAAATCCATTTGCGCCCGAAGATATGTCACGAAAAGTTCTTATTGAATACAACAAGGGTGATAAGGGTGATCATCGCGAATCGAAATAACATTGTGGATATTATCCGAGGTCTATCGGTTAATTTTTTTCTGTTTCTTTTAAATAAACGTTAGCGGTAATGTACACAATCGTATAAAGTCATTAAAACGGAAAAAGGTTAACGATAGTATACGGACTTTGCAGATTTTTTGCGGTTATGTACAAGGTAATGTACATTTTGGTTGGGCTTTAAGTTTAGGACAATGAATTCCCAGCACATATAGCTTCATTCTACATTTTCAATACCCCAGTTGATTCTGAGTGAAGAAAGATTGGACTTTATTCTCCACAAGGGCTGAAGGCTTATTTATTTGAACGTGAGATTCAAAATAGATAAAACTGAACATCCAAACTTAGTTTTCTTAAGACAGGCGTAATTTGTAACTTTTCAATTTTGATGTTAGCCACTATGACTACATACTCCACTAGACAATCAAAGATATTCAGTTTTGCAACCGCCTTTACACCATCTAGGACGAACCACAATAGAAAACGTGATACAATATCAGCGAATCTTTAACTCTTAAGATCCTAGAATGTAATGAAAATGCAATTATACCGCGGAACAAGTCAATATCTCGTTAAACACATGCACAAGCAAGATTCAATGCGTTCCATTGAGCATGTTTACGAAGCTCCGTCGAGATATTCCAGTTTATTTATCCCAGACACTCGTTTTCGAAGAATCAACTCACAAGAGCAAACAATATAAGCGCACATCAAATCTGGCAAAGTGCCGAGATTTTAGCTCTCGCATTCATTGTGGGCCGACACGACGCCCAACGGGGTACAAGCTTAAGAATGGGGATGCATTCAAAAGACGATTCCGTTTTATGAGATTTTACTCTCTCAAAACATGCACATTACTCCACGGACGGAAATCAAATGGTATATTGTAAAAAGGAAATCATTTCCTTCGAGGTGGTTACTACACTCCTTAGTGAGGCACATTGTTGGCGTTTGGGATTTCTGGATATGAAAGCCTTTTTAAGTGTATTCACCCACCGTAGCCACGTTTCCGAATGAATCCATGCTGTGTGCTTCCGAATCCGAGTGCCTTGTGTAAAGTATCGACCAAGAGATAATGGAATTCAATGGATTGCATTATTTATACATACATATAAACAAGGGAAGAGTCTGAGAGTGAATTTCATGGCCACCTGAGTGCACTGAACGACATATGTGTAAATGGCTAGGATATCGATGGAAAAGAACATGAAGTGCTTAGTCTGAATTTTAGTGTGCACCTCATGTGTGTAAGCTCATTAGACGTGGACTTGATTTTAAGATTGTACAGGATGAAAGTTGATTCCATTTTTGTTTGGTGTTAGCTTTGTTGTCAAAAGCAGAGAACTTAAAATAAATCACCAGACATTGTAAGATATGCGGGTTTTGTGACAATTCACCTAAAATTCGAAGGAAATATCATATTTACAACTTAAAAGTCAGGGCATCAGTACGACGCATGAGATACACGTTGGTTTTAAATGTTTACGGGTTGTAGTGATGAGAAAATAGAGGGCTATGTAGATCATTCGAAATTCGTGTGGTACGACTTAGGAAGAAATCCCTGTGAGACTCAAAGGTAAACTGCATGCATTCGAAGCAAGACATGTATTGCAGGTGAAAATTAAACGCGCGGAATTCAACTTGTTTTTTTTAAATGTAGTAATTTCCTTAGTATTTTACCGGCTTTGCCATGAAAACCTTCAAAGATGCGTTGCTATCGTCATCGTTATGTATGTACATACCTATGAAATGAATCCAACAATCATAAAACCTCGTAAGAACTTTTCAAATGCAGCTCAATGCGATTATTTGAAGACTTTTAGACTGCTTCTCGGAAAAATCGACTTTTGTCATTAAAAATTTCTCAACCATCAAACAAGAGCTCTGAAAGCAACTTCGGAACAAGTTTAACCGTAAAGACAAAGGACGAATTTTTTTCCCACAAATTGAATTGTTCTGTGCACAAACACATTCCCAAAGTCAAAAAGGAATTTCTCAGTATTTTGAATTTAAACATACCTGACGATTTTCAACTTTGTTATCTTGTCGTACAAGACTTATAAATTTTTATTTGTAAAGTATTAAACGATTCGACTTCTAGTCTACTGCACTTTTCATACATACATATGAGTGTATGCGAAACATAAGGGATTTGGGAAAACTTTATTCATGTTTACAAGAAGATGGAATTTAGAAAAAATAATACTTGCAGATTTGTTCACTAAAAATATTGCCTTGTCAGAGTTCTAGGAATTGGAATAATAAAATCAGAAACTTTTCTAAACTGCTTTACTGAGTATTCGAAAGAATTTTAAGTTCATCGTAAAATTCTGAAAAGGGATGGATTGCAGATAATGGCATTTTGTTTGTACAATTTGGTTAGATTAGTAAAATAAGTTGTTTTAAAGGAGAGGTTAATGGATTTTCTATAAATTTTGCTCATACATACTAACTTATGCATAATTGAAATCAGTGCAACGGAGGTTCGAGTCTCGAAAATATTTTGCAATTTTTTTATTTTTAAACTTCAATGACTGTAAGAGAAAGATTTAGTCTAGCTTGATTCAAACCTATTAGGCAATAAATGCGCTTTTGATCCAACTTGTAGCATTTATGAAAAGAACCATTTATCCAATGATTTAACTGAGACATTTTCAAGGTTTATCACAGTGCTTTGCAAGTTCTTAGGAAACGTGGATCAGTTTCGATCTTCAACTTGGCGGAGCAGTTCAACTTTCACCTTTGTTGGATGCTAGGGCATAGCACATTCCAGGGAACTGTCAATTTGTTTAACTCGCTTGGCTTTAACTGACAACCACTTCAACCTAACTTGACCTATACATACTCAATTCAATTATATTAAGCCTATCCTATGTACATTTTGGTGAATGTTATTATAAATTTGTTTAACCTAAAAGAATTTAATTTAATTTACGTTTTTTAATAAAAAATTAATAAACTTGTGTATGTTTTTAATAATAACTGCATAAAACTCATTTTATATTTCTACGTAAGTTTAACACTTTATGCGGAATAATCGAGCTGGGTAATTAAATTAGCAAAAAAAAATTATACATACATATATTCAGTAGCAATAGAAGGAAAATACAAAACTACCTCATGCCGAAATTTTTTTTTTGCCAGTTTTGGTGCTAGCTGGCATTGGGATGTTAATTAAGTTTTCAATATGAAAATATATTATTTAAGGACGACCAAAAAATCAATGTTCTCTCATCCGTGTGAGCTGAGAATAAACAACTGGTTACTACCTATATGCATGTGTATAACTCAGCTGAAAAAGTCACACACGCAAAAAACGTGCATTTAAGTTAAATTTCGTGTACAGCTGCACACCATACAGGTGCAAAAAAGGATATTCAAGTTGGACTATTTAATTCTTTTCAAGATTTCCTTTGGAGAGTAAGGGAGGTTATGGGTAAATGATTTAATCAAAAATTATAAGGTGAAACATTAGAAGACATTAGACGCTGTAAATCAAAACAGCAAAGGATTAATGAAATATCTAAATGACGACTTTTGTTATACGGGATTCGAAGCTATAACTTAGTTCATGGAATTCGTTTTGACAGTCTATATGTAGTTCTTCACTCAGTTGCTTAACGTTGCTTAACCTATTTGCTACGATTCTGGGCCCAAACAACGAGAATCCTTAGATTTAAAATAGATCATTGTTGGGAGCTTGTCTAATATACTTTTCTTAGTCTAAGGCTGTCCAGAATTTAATGAACGCAACAATTGTTAAGTTTAAGGAGTGAACGATTTCCTGTTAGACCACGAAGGGTCGGTTGGTCAACGTCAAGGCAGAGTCATTAGAATGAATTTCTTGAAATGGTCGTATGATTAAGGCTCTCTTCAGTTCTTCTTCGCTTCGTGACATATCCTTCATCCGTTTACTTACAAAACTTATAATAGAGGCGACGTCAATCTTCGCACTACAGGATTTTTGAAAGATTATCCAATTATAAGGTTATGAATAGGGCTACAACGTTAGATCACAGAGATATTTCAATTGGTATTCGATATCTATGGGTCTAGTGACATGAAAGATCTGAAGCTTGTCAGAATTACCAGGAATACGGATAGGTGAACATAACTATCCGAAACACAGAAGTGTTACGGAAAAATCTAGCTAGCTGTTTGCTTATGATAGCCAGGGTACGTACCCGTCACCACTCAGCATGTCCAACCACGGCTGAGAAACTTGCATTTCGATGTTGAGGATGCAAATCAGAGTGCGTGCATCCGTTATCTTATGGAAGAACAGGACCAAACTCCTTGAGGGTGTAGGCAATTCCTTCCTAAAATTGGAAGTTTGTTTATTGGAACTGTGAACTTTTTCTTGGCGTTTCTAAGTTACGTTTTTAAATATAATACGTATAATGACCCATACGTCAGTTGTGTTGTGTGTTTGTCAGTTTATTTTTTGTTTTTTTTTCAGTTTTAGAAAAACTTATTAACATCCTGGAGCCAACCCAAAACTTAGCACCAAGAATCGCCATCGTCCTAAAGAAGGAAAAAAAGGAGGCCTTTAACATGATGAAGCATGATGTGTTGGAAACATATTAAACGCGTTAAAACAATTGCCAGCTTAAGGATCTGATGCTTGTTGGACATAATTTAATCATATTAGACAATCAAGCAGTGAGCAGACGTATGGAGCAAACTTCAAAATGACGCCCAGGTATCGAATGAAACGAAAAGGTGGACAAACGTGGCGAAGTTTCTGGGTCCCTTCCTATTTGGTTTCGTAGGTTACGATATGATGAAGACGTGAAACATTTGAGAAAATGGGAAAGAATGGCTAAATGCACTAAAGCCAAAATGACGATTTAAATGTCTGCCGGCTGCTCCAAAAGAGTAGTTCTAAGGTTGACGCAGTGAATTCTCAAATGGGTAATGGAGTTGTCCTCAAGACAGAACACGTAAACTTGAGAAACCACTTGAAGTAGGTGGGTCTTCTAGAAGATGAAGCCTGAGGAGACTGCTGCACATATACTATGTGAATGTATGACACGGCCCATTAATTCAAAAATAGAGGATTAGTCACGAGGAATAGCTGGAAGCAATGCGAAGAAATCCGAAGAGGACCTCTGTCTTGTGAAGAAGGACGAAAAGGAACACAATAATAAAAGAAGTTTTAAAGTTGATTTTTAAAAAATGAAATGTTCTGTATCAAGGATATCGAAACCAGAATATCGCTCGTTGAATAGTCTTTTCGTTTGTTCAGGGATCATATCGATGGGAACACCGTTAACCGTTTATGACTTTACTTTCTCTGCGTGTGACCATATTTGTGCGCCATTCAACTGTAAAGAGCTTGTGACACCCTCTTTTATTTTATCTCAGTCTTCCGGTGTTACTCATGATCCTTGAGAACACATTGATGGATTTTTCACAAATACATATATAATATAGTATACATATAGGTTTACAAATGTCAATGATTCAAGTGTCAAAGGATATACATAAATTATTATTTGGTTCACCTCTTAGTAAATTCCTCTCATCGAAATAATCGAATAGGCATAAGCTAACCCCCTTTATCAAATTATATTAAGTAGTTTCTGGATTCCACTTAATTTATATTATTTCTTTGAGTTAATTAAAATCCGGGTTAACCCGGCAAAACATCTGTTTCCATAAATATCTCCAAGTGACTATATTTTCGGGGATATACGCCTTCACCCAAGGATGGATATTCATAACCACCGAATTGTGCTTCTTTAATTCTTTCTTTTCTTCCTTCTTCGAGGCAATAACAATAATAATAATAATAAAAACCTTTCCGGGAACCAATTTCACACCATTCCGGTTCTATTACATCCCCATTCGAATGGTATAATCAAAATGTGCCTCTGACTTATTGTGAATTTATAATTCAATTTATATCCTTTTCGCATCTGTGTTCTGTGCGCGTTCTGGATCTGGGTTGGTGTACTGTTTTGCAGGATTCACATCTCGGGACATATACATATTCTTGAAAGGAAAAGAAGGGATTTCGTTTCGTATTGCTGAGATACGTAAATTTCTGTCGCCTTTAAAGTTAGGTACGTAGCATTTTTGGATTTAATGCTGACGGCATGTGGATTACTTTTTCAAACACAGCCGGGTTCTTTGAATTATACGATGAAGAAGTATTGAAGTTAGTAAATCTCGGAAACAAAAGAAATCTTTCTATCTGAAGTTGTTAGATGGTGTATGGTTTTGAAATGTGCTGTGGATGTCAGAACAGGTGTGAATCGTAAAATGACTTAATGCATATTTTGTTCGAGTTGTCAAGAGCTTACATTTCGCGAGTTGAAATTTCAATAAATATCACCAATATGTGTCGCTAATCGTAGGGATACATATGTATTGTATTATGTTTTCTTTCAGTGACGCGTTGTAATCTGTGAAATATTTGGAATCGGGATAAGTTGTTTTTCGTGGTGTTACTTATTCTTTAATAAGAGTGGAGAAGTTCAGTGTCTATTTCGGTGTAGCTATTTCACAAATTCGATAACAGTAAATTAATAAATTATAATTCTTTACTAAGTTCTCCGAAGCGTTTACTTGTCCACAATTTAATAGAAAACCTCAAGTCTTTCTAAATTTCTTTTCAGAAGTATAAAGATATGAGCGTGTCAAGAAAGATATCGAAACTTTAGTCAGCTAACTTCGAAGTCCAGTGTTCCAACCCCTGAGCTACGGCGACCACGCAGAATTTCGCCAGAAGGAAACCGAAGGTATTCTAGAGAGTTGGTATACCTCCCGGGTTTTCGGTTTTTGAGAAAAACTTCCAAATGCAACTTTATGTTTTGGTGATTTTATTTCAGAATCTAAAGCTTGATTCCAAAATCTGATCCTAAAATCTGTGTAAGTTTTATTATGGATACGAACAACCCTTTTACCTGACGGTCTTTCGGAGCAAGGCGAATAAGAGCTTCAGTAAGTGACTTGGGTTACCACCATCTACCACATCAGTCCAAAAATTTGCAAATGAAGTGAGCTTAGGCAGGACAGTCATATAGAAAGTATTCCGCTGTGTCGCCACACTTTTTATCAGCGTCGTAGATAGTGGCGTTTTTTAAGCTGTCTTTTCTGTTGAGAGACAGTAAGATGCCCAGATCTTCTTGCAGACGTCTGGTCCACCTGTCTAGTGAGTTATGCCACCTCCAGTTGTCTTTGCTGGAAACCCATCGAAAACCCTAAGGCCGTTTAGGCCCGGAGAAGCTCTTTTTCTGAACCTTGAGCAGCAATCAATAAGAGATATAATTTCTGCTAACTTCGGTGTATCATGAGAACGAGATAGGACATCGCCAGTAAGCTTCGGGTCAGTGAGAGTAAGAGAGAGAAAGCGGGAGAGTAATTGAGAGAAAGCGAGAGAGTAAGTGAGAGCAGGAGAGTGACAGATCTAGCGAGCGTGGAAGAGTAAGTGAAAGCAGGAGAGTGACAGAATTAGCGAAAGCGGGAGAGAATGTGAGAGCAGGAGGGTGACAGCGGGGAATCGAGAGAGAGTAAGCGAGAGTGGGAGAGTAAGCGAGTAACGTATGGATATGGTCGTTGAAATCCACTCTCCTACACATGTGTTTAAGCATAATGTCGTAAACAACCCTTAATCTTGAGGGAGTAAGTTGTGTGCTTCTGACAATCAAACCAAGCAGGGATCACCAATTCATCGGACACATCGTAAAATACATAGGTATATATGTACATTACCAGAAGTAGCCATTGACTTTGCTTACTGATGCCACAGATTACTGCGATATTTTTTTAAATTGCCCCGTTGCCTCTGCCCTTAGCCCTGGCCTTGAACAAACCGCTCACTTTGCTTAAAGCTCGTCAATTTTAAAATTTATAACAAACGGCTACCCTAAGGTGACTTGAATTTCATTAAGCATTTGACATCCACACTCAATAGAAAATCTTAATTGATAATCATTATTAATTTGCAACAAATAACAAACACACACACAACGTGCTATTAATTCGCCCTCCTTGCCCGCCTCAGGGGCTAATTTGTCCAGCCAATTACCTAGACATTTGTTATGCTATTAAGTCCGAAAACCGAGAACTATTTCAACATATTACCGCAAACAGGACTGTATAGAGTGCATAAACGCTATATAGCACAATAGTACATATTTTTCCTACGTGTTTACATTCACTGGCCGACCGCAGTAGTACACACGTCTGTTGATTAAAAATGTATCTCGTAACAGGAGCAAATTATCCTGAAATAATCATAATTAGTATACGCCTGAAGCTATGTGAATTTTCATCGACTACATGTTTGTCTCGTTTTCGAAGCTAATGAGCCCAAAGGCAGACGAAGCAGCTGCGGTATAGGGGTACAGTACAACCATATTTGGTTATTTTGGTTGGTTTTATTTTATGTTTGCTTAGGCAGACGGATAGCGATAGACGAACCCTAACACCCACTGTTGGCCCGTAGAATGATAGTCTGGCATAACTGGGTAATTAGTTATTCAAGATTTCGAATTAATCAATTGTTCGTGCCTGGATGTTCGGTTCGGCCTTTGGAATGAGCGACGCGGAAAGTATGAGAGCCTTTAAGACAGATATTGCTACGTTTCCAGTCGTTGTTTTTGTGTCATTTGCATCGACTATTGGATAGATATATACATAAGCTTCTGATTTCGCAGGCTTAAAGTGTTTGCTTCTTGGTTCAAGTGTGGTATGGGCAGACTGTACTTAACTTGGTTAATGGTATTCATTAGGTTTCATGGTTTGGCAATAGAATTGTAACACGTTCGTTCATCAACAAGACGACTTTCACTTTCTCACCAGTAATCGATGAACAGAAATCAAAGAAATGGCTTTTACATAGAACTGGAAGGACTTACGTCTACGTAAATATATAAGATTTTCTACTAGAATTTAAGAATATTCTTTCCAAGTCCGTGAAGGATAACGTAATCAATATTATTCCCAAAGCTGATCCACGAATAGAATGTACAGTGCAGTGATTTCATTGAAGCAGTACATTAAAAATTCCTTTACAACGAGAAGTCGTATTAAGCCAATCGGGCGTATAAAGAAGCTCAGATGAAACGTAAAATTGATACTCAGTTTCGGAGGAGTATACTACATGAGAAATATAGTATCCAAACACATTTTTCAACCAGCAACAGGTGGTTTTGTCATATCTTGGAGGATGTAGCAGAATTTCACATCAATTTTGTAAAATATCCATTTGGTGGTTTATGCTTACTCAAATGTTTGTTAAACGTTAAGATAGGATAAAAATATGATACACATCGCTTCGATTCAATTGTGGGATGTTTAGGGAAACTTGGACGTCAAATAGATCCTCTGTCTAACTGTCAGAAAACATTTATACAGACGAGCTATACGGAGCAATCTTTAGTTTTAGCATCCCTACAAAACTCGTCGAGTTGTGCAGGATGACGATGAAGAATGCGCGCTGCCCCATTAAGTTCAGTAAGGACGTTACTGAGATCTTCAATATCAAGAAAGATTTAGGAAAGGCAGAGCGATGACGTTCGAATCTTTAACCTCGATCTTGAAATTATTGTGCAAAACTCAAACGCTAATACTAGAGGCAAAAAATAGGCAGAATTTCACCTTGCACACATACAACTTTGAGATAAGTTCACTCTAGTTTCATCCAGGACGAGTATCATATTCTGAAAGCATATCGTGGCGAGCGAATTTTTAACGTCGCCGTGATTTAGTATGCAAGCCGACATGTATTTAAGTCAAAATTGCAGGTCCCTTTTATTCATGATAAAATATAACATACACAATATAAATTATTTCAAGAAGCTGGGCGAAAGCCTTAAGAGGGTCCACTCTTAAGGCTTTCGCCCAATTATTTGAATCTTTGATCATATAAAGATCCTTTTTTGGAATACCTACAACTTTGTGTAGGAACCATTCTATAGACACATCTGTTCTCTAAGATTGTTGTCTTAGTTTTAAGAGGAAACATTCTCACCATCGCTCTTTTCATATGATCCATAACAATCATTTTCATTGTATGCAAAAGATATGATGCTGACAGGTATAAAGGACCTCATTTCTTACCCGGCTGCGGTAGGAAAACAAGATAGGTTTTTCTCCTATGTGTCCTATAGATCTGAGTACCATCAGAGTCGGGAACACCCGATCCTGTGATTGAGTAACTTTACACACGCTTGTGTTATACTGTTGTATACTGTTTCTTACGAGGATGGGGCTGCTTAATTTTAAACTTCTCGAAAACTACGCTTCCATCATAATCTTATTCTTCTGTTCCAAAGGCTTCGGTAATCACCCCATCTTAAGACAACGCAGTATGAGTTTGGAAATATTTCACATAATGAAGCAAAAATCCCTCCACGACTCCTTTTTTTGTCGCCATAGAGCCTTAAACTGGCTGCCATAAAGATCCAAACGACAAATTATATCTACTGTAGGTACCCGAGGGAGTGGTTTTGAGGACATCATCTCCATCATTTCAAAAATTGTTTGCCAATCAATGATAACCATTCAACCGAATTCCTGACCACGAAAGGAATGTTTTCTGCTTTCAAAACAATTTCTCTATAAACTGATAATTAAAAAAAAAAAACTACGGCATAATCTTGAAAAGAAAATATCAAACAAACTTCATCTGAAAGTAGTGATCCTGTAAAGAATGCACTTTGCAAACCTTGATCCAAATATCATCACACACAAATCCCATAAATTATACCTTTCTGTTGAACATATGAAGCGCACAGGAACAAGAAAAATTCCGTTTAAATTTTAGTCATTGAGGGGGTGGAAAAAAAAAGGATGGGCCCAACCATCATCACCGGGAGCAAACATGGTATACTCGTAGTCCTGTAGCGTAATGAACATTAATTTACGGTGGTCTTGGCGAGAACTCAATTTACAACGTTCATTGTGTTCCGTGATGGAATATGTTACGGCCATCATACCCGCCCACAAGGTTGTTGGGTGCACGTTTGTTTTATACTGTGGCAAGGGGCTAGTGATCCCCTAGAGTGCATTGCCTTGTAACTGAATGGCAGGGGAAATCCTTTTTTGATTCAGTATGGTTGGTTGCCTTTTAAAATTGACTTTCCACACATCGTGCGGGTTCACGGATAGACCACTGTTAGCACACTGGAAGTTGGTTTTGTGTATTGGCTTGTACAGTTTTGGTGCGGAAGTGCAGCGTGTTGCTTTGGAAAAAAAAAATCGAGACTACAACTGGCACAGGAAAATGAGAAAACGGAACAGTTAAATACGAGAGTTTATTGAAAAAAAAAATATATGTACAAATGTATTTATTTCCGTTGTCATGAATGATAATCATCAGTACTGCCTGATAGGGAAGTGATAATGTGTCCTGGAAACGGGGCTTGGCTATTAAATAAATGAATGTGCGGTGTTTGGTTCACAAGAGTCAGGTACAATTTTGTCGGTAAACCTTTCAAACTGAACTCACCAGCGAATTCAACAGGATTCATTAAAGTTAAGGGCAATACGACTTAAAACAGCAATGGGCCGCACCTAAATGTGTAATTGCCACTGAATGTTTCCAGCGCCAGTGGGCTTGTTGTTTATGGGAACTGCAAACTCAAAATTTCTGGCTACATGTCAATCCGAGAGATATTTTTTCAATTGCAACTTATGGAAATGTTATTAAAAATCAATCTTGATTACATGACAAGTGCTGCCACTTTATTACGATAGTGGTCAGATCTCTATTTTATGAAAATCGCAGAGATTAAGAGCCTGGTTGATGGTTGCCGTGGCTTAGTGATTCGAGCGCTGGACTGATAAGTGAGCGGAAACAGGTTTGACCTTCTCAATCCACCATTCGGAGTCAGTAAGAAAACTGAAGGCCCTATGCATTCGTGTGCAAAGTAAAACACCCACAACATGAATGGTTGCGAGAAGATTTGCCTTGACCCTCTATGGGCTATTGCGTGAAATATTTGTATATTTAAGACCTGCGCTCCAATATTCAATATGTAGACTGCCTTACATTCCCTCGTTTAGTAAACAACTGCTAAGTCATACAATCAGCATGGACTTTTAGTACTGATTTTGTTTCTGAATCTATGTTGACATCACTCCATTCTGAGCGTAACAAGAACGCAAAGTCTTCTTCTGAATATGCCAATGTGACAATACGCATCCCGCATGCGTATAAATCCTTTAACTCCTCGGTGGCATAGGGCTTCAACAACGCCTGTGCGCCATCTTGTGTGGAGTTCTGCAACGCGGTTCAGCTCTCTCCAGTTCAGTTCTCATCCACCACGTCGAATTCTCCTCGAATATCCTGTGCCGCGTTTGCTTAGAGTGACCCAATCTTCTGCCTAACTCGGGAGTGAATTCTATTACATATTTTGAAACGGAATTTTCTTTGCTCCGTAAGAGCCGATCTGCTAAAAATTCCTTTGCCGAATTGTAGTATAATACGGAGACACCTATTTACGAAAGGTTTGTAGCTGAAGACCTTTATTTATCGAATTACTCTATAATGATTCGCAAGATGTCAGTATGGTAGACCCAGGAAAATCATGAGTGAAAGTCAACCTTAATGCTTCCTGATGTTATCCAAAATAATCTAAACCATTAGTTAAGCTACTACCTGAAGAACAGGGGTCGAATTACGGCATCAGTGATCGAGTAACTCGTCACGTAAAAACGAGCATTATACGTTTATACGTAATTCGACCCCAGATTTCATCAGATTTCCTTTTTTTGGCAGTTCAATGAATAACCACTCTTCTGGGAAACGTTCAGTTTTACATTCATTCAGAGAGCTCAGCAGAGATCCCATCAACTCCTTCTGCTTTGTTTTTCTTGAGACCTCGGATCACCATTAAGAGACTCATTCAACTTAGAGACAGCATGGTGCTCTCATCTATATACATGATGGGTTAGAACCGTTACGAAATGGTCTCTCCATTTCCTGAGCGTATACCCATTTGAGCTAAGAAAATAATTGTCTAACATCTTGACTGGGTGTTGTTTGGAGATACATTTACCTTATCATGTACAGTGAGGCGTAAAAAATTGGTGGAAGCTATAAGGTCGATACAGCTACGATTTTCGAGTTCTTTTACTAATCGCAATATTGTAGTGACAACGACTCGGAGACACATGATAAACAAGATATTGTGGACCATTTATCACAAACCGTATGCAGATGAAATACATCAGATACTTTCAGCTACCCAAATAAATACAATACATCTACGTGAAAGGAATTATACCATGTACCATACCGTATATTGTACTGCACTATATTCCATGTTCAAAGTAAAATTGTTAAGAGCTTTGTCAATAATTGAAACAGGCAAAGCTTGTAAAGGAAGCCTGCTTCTAATCAAATACACAATTTTGTACATGGCCGATCAAACGTAGTATCAATTTAATTTCGATATAGAACGCACCTGCATCACTTCTCTTTTCGAGTAAATCCAAAGGATCGAAATGGAAAATAAATTCTATCGATTTATTTCCTTTTGTACATGTATTTGTTATGAGAAAAATGAAATGTCTTTCAATTGTAAAATTCAAATCTTTGAAGAATGAAGAGAACTGACCTTTTTCCGGATTATGTTCTTAACCATTCGTCTTGAGGGCAGCAAAATAACTCGAACCTTTACGGTCTCTTTAACAACCAATAAGATTTTGTTAAAAAACCGTCGCATTTAAGAAAAGCAATTACTTATATTGAATTATTTAAAAATCAACCATCTGGGGTTGTAAATTTTACGGTATCTAAGGCATATTAAATGAGACTTACAGCTTTAAGTGAGAAATTAACGTAATGAACGTTGTATTGGCGTGACTTGTATCCAGGTTATATCGGACCGTCGTAAATATAAAATTGATGAAACATTTTGTTAGAAATTGATTTCAATTCGATTTTTCAATTTCTTGTAAGTAAAAAACCAGACAGGATCTGAATTTAATTTCAATTAAAGGTTGAAGGCTTATCCACATATGAAAGCTGAGTAGGACTATGCGCGCCCTTGAGCTTTTCGTTTCGAGATTTTCCTGTGTCTAGCTTGTGATTTTCTTATGTGCAATTATTTGGAGCCTCATCACATCCTTACCCGCCTCAGTCGAATTGCTGTTGTTTTTTTTATTATAGATCATCAGCCTCTGATGGACCTGTGTACTTACGCTGCACCTGTACTTAAAGCAAAAATCCGTGAAAAGTCCTTGCTTACATACTTATTATCGCGCTACAGTTCGGAGTGGACCAGGGCATCAACCAACAAGCGTCTAAGATCGATTGTTAGCTAGCTGCCTCCAGTTTCGCATGCCAAGTTAATTGTTGTTGTTGTTGTTTTTAATGCATTTTTATTTACTAATTCATTTACTCTTATATGCTAGGAAAAAAAAGGCTTAAGACTAGCTTAACTAACTTAACTATGTTATACTAACTTACTGGCCCTACACGGGCACTCTAAGCTAAACTTAATTCTTAATCTATGTCTTTCGACCTAACCTAACTTAATTTACTTAAACAGCCAAGTTAATTGTGCCCCGCGGAAAGTGCCCTGCGGTTAAATTTATCTAACTTCTAGAAAGCGGGCTATATGGGCCACCAAAGGATCGTAAATTGAGTAATAAGAGCAACTTACAGAGACACACCATAAAACAATTTCCTGACTTTAGTCTAAGCATCATAACAATCATCACCCCAAGAGATGACTGGGCAAACGGAAAGGCAATCCACCCAATTAAAGTTTAGATTTTCACAGACGAGCAGAAATCAAAGGAGTGCAGAGCTCACTCGACGTTGCCCGATTTACAAGATTTCCAAACAACTGCAGTGTGTCTGAGAATTATCCATGAAACAAATCATTGACATTTACTTACATAGGCAGTTAAGTCACTATAAAAACTATTTCATCCACAGTAGTAAAGTCAAAGTTTGTGAAAGGTTACTACGACGATCTCAAAACACTAAACGCAATTCAAAATGTAATACTCTGGTGAGTCCCTGTACAGATCAGTGGATGTTCGCAAGAACGAAATGACGAATGGACTAGGAATCAGAACAGCATCCCTGTTAATGATCGACAATCCAGTAATATTCCCCTAGCACTAGTAAGATCCAACATAGCACTTGCAAGCTGACGAGTGATGGAGTGCACTCTCATTATGCCGTGTATCCAGTGAATTCTGGGAAAAAAAAAACAACAAACTAAAAACAAGGCACATTCTCACACAGGCACATTCTCACACAGGCACAGATTATCACAGGCCACATATTGTTAAGTAGGACCTTTGCGGAGGCTGTAGTGAGCACAGCCCACAGCCCTTCGCGAATGCAACAGCCAATACAGAATCAGAAAGACGACCTTCAGCAGTGATTACTACTTCAATAACTTTTGCGATCTGTCTAAGAAGCCCGTAAAAACTTCTCTAGAATTCATATCGAAATCGGGATGGTTCAGGGAGACCACACAACCACCAGCCTTTTTTTTTTTCTTCTAGATAGAACATTTCAGATTCGGAGAAGACAATGTATCCTTGGAGATCTGAATGAGAGCTGCATCATGTTCTTTTAGACATACAGCCACCCCTTCAACCTGCCAAAAGTTCTATTATGTTCTGTCGAGCACTTTAAAAAGCACCCTAAGTAGCTAGAATTGCTGTTAACCATACGTTCGTCTTGGGAAACTATACGTATATTGTGCCCTAAGAAACTTTTTAACTTTTCAAAATAATATGTCTGGAAAGGACTTATCGAATACAACATACATTTGAATGGATGTGTATGTGTGTATGCACATATTGTATCTACAGAAGGCTGTATGTTGTAAAACTTTTTCTCTATTATTCGTTTCATTTTTGTCGAAATTACCCAGTTATTTTTGGCATCGGAAATGTTTCTTTATTATGTGGTAAGAGATCGTAAACTAAGAAATTTTGTGCTTTTTCCCCTCCGCATCCTGGCGAATATTTTTCCCTTTTGTTTCTTTTCTTTTCTGGTTCCTTCGAGTGCGTTTATGCTGCCATCTCAGATATGTTTCTGGTGATAAAAGTTTGGAAAGTTCAAATGAAATTTATGGATTGTGGAAGTTCGAAAATTGATATCTACGAATTGAACTTTTAGGATACATACATGTATATCTACATATGTACATACATTCATTCATTTCTATTTGGAGTTCTTTAAGGAAATCGTTTTCAAAACTATGCCAATATCCTTTCAATTTATACCACCCACAGGAAATTAGGAGACTGCATGTGAGTTTTCCACATCAAAGTTTTTGAACAATTTCTTTTTCTTTTTTATGAATTTTTTCTTGTGAAAAAGAAGTTGTATTTATTGATGCAGGACTGATATGTCCTTTATTTTATGGGAAAGAAGTTGCAACTCCTTTTGATGGGTTATTTTACCTAATCACTGAATCCAAGTTGAAGGCAGCTTCTAGTAGCTTAGCTTGTCGTTCTTCAAAATCCGTTCTATATCCTTAAGCTGAGAGACTGTGTTGGGCCACCAACTTCCTGACTGTATACTTTTCCCTCGTCGTCTTTATTTTGTACTTCAGCGTTTGTCTATATGTATCTATGCAAGCAAACCACCCGAGAGTATACAAATATGTAGATATGCATGCATACTTAAATTCAAAAACATGCCACTGTTTAACAGAGCGATAAATGAATTTGTTAACACAACCCTGTTATTTCATGTCCACTCCTTCACTTCCTTCCGATATCATCTTGCGCGTGTGTTCATGTTGGTGTCATAAAACGAAGCAGAAGCACTTTTCATAATTACCTCGGATAATGCGGAACCATAATTGCATACTATCATGACAGTAATTCAATCAAAGTAAAAGCACAAAACAGTAATTTTCGAAGCGCAAACACGTCATATCTCGCCAAACGTATTATAACAAACGATGACAAATCCTTATAAAAGGCAGAAGTCCTTTAGGAAATGCACTGCACCTGCCTCAGAAGCTGCCAAAAATGTACTTTCCTCAATGCGACATTTTGGTCCCATAAGTATAGATTCTTCTCGCATACATCGAAATGCACTCAATATTGACCTACAGAGTGTATCCTTCAGAGGGAACAACGAAAACATGTAATTATACTACACCCCCATTCACAGCTCAGTGTGTAGTCGTTTGTCCGGGAATTTTGTCATGCGACTATACTTTTCTTTCGCCCTTGTAATGTAGATAGTCTTTATCAGTGGACACAAACAAAATAATGAATACACACAGATATACACTCGCGTGTGTATTGCTTAATTTTTTTTTTTTCGTGGATGTAAAAATGTGTCATTTCGGTAGTGGCCGTCTATTCAGTTCTATTTCGCTACTTCACCGGGAAACATCGAAAGTAAAATATAAAGTTTTTGTTTTGTGAAAAGTTAATCTTCCATCTGAGGACTACCTACAAGTCGCACTTAGATCCTTCTCCTGCGTGAATTGTGAGTTTTCTATTGTGAACCGAATAGGAGGGTGCTTTTTTTTTCTTTTTCTTGTCACAAGGATAATGACACTTCGTCTCCTGCGCTTTTTTTATTAGTAGATATTTTATTGTTGTGCTTGTTGGTAAAATACATATACATACTTCTACATATACTTAGTGTAATTTTTGTTGTCTCATCAAAAACACGCAATCCATCGGGAACAATCGATTAATGCCACGTCAGTCTATCAACGATGGGTTTTTCTTTTGTGATATCCTTGTGAAAAGGACAATTTTTTTATTCTGTTCTCAATTTGCTCCATTAATGCTGCGGTATTATTCTAACCTTGACATTGAGTCTGCGGAGTATCAAAGGGATTTATCTTCCATATTCAATAGGTTGATGGTACCTTTTCAGGGAGTGCGGGTCGCTGTGGGAGGGTAATGGTAATCTACCGCCCACCCGTCGTTGAATTCAATTGATTGTAGTATATTTCAGACTTGTGCAATCCTCTTAAATTGGTGAATAGCGTGAAAAATGAGGCGAGTCAGTCCTGCACGAGGAGTCACTATGAAGAGAGATAAAAAATAATTGCACTATAAATCAATGAAAGCGTTTTATAACAGCAAGGGGAAACCAGCGTGGTTTTTCTGTCCAATACCGGTGGACGATGATGGTAAAACTAAAAAGTTTTTAAATTTTTTATTGCATTTGAACGATTGCTCAAAATTTAATGAACAGCGATTGATAGGTTGAGTAAAAATGTAGTGGAATTTGAAGAATAATAATTGAAGGATTGATTGGTTGAACAAGCATGCTTGAGCACTGAGAAAGTAGAGCTTCTAACTAGAGGTTTACTTTCCCATATTTGCAGCAGTTACTTCTATGTAGGTACAACCAAATAACTTGCTACTGCTGATTTTTACACATCTTGCTGTATTGTACATTACCAACGAAATAATCATACCTTCGTTTCTTATTCATTGTGTTCCTCTTGCAATGCCTGGGCTTACTGACTTACTCAGTTTCAACCAAACAAGCCACTTCAGCCGGTTTTATTTTAAGCTTGCTATCTTCAGCCTTGTATGTCCTGTTTTATGATTTCTTTTACCACTTTTACGTGCCACCCACTGTAATGTCCTTTTTAAATGTGCCGTGAGTCCCAGGTCGATTTTAAGACTCTATGGGGTGAAGCGCTGTAAAACCTATTCATCTTAGTTGTTGTTTCTGGATTCCTACTGGCCCGTAGCTCGCATGTCTGTACGAGTCCTATTTGGTTGTAGCAGGGTCACATCACAGTTGTAGAAGCTGTTCCACGTTAATAAGAACCGTGAGAAAATTGTACCCTTCACTGTACCCAGCGGTGTGAATTTCTTCTGTTATGGTTCTGTGAAGGATTGATTCTCTTCTGACTAATTCATCGATGTTTTCAGTTCTCTCAATATTATTGCAACAAAGAAGTCGAAGGATGTTGGCACTAAGCCGGCAGTCCAATAGGGCGAGCCCTTTCCAGCACAGTGTTATCAACTACCAGTTCTTTGATTGTCACTGAAGAAAGCTAAGTTTGGTTTGTATCTAGTTTTGTGATTCGTCACTTCTCTTGCATTGCTAGTAGTTTCGGCTTAAAGGGGCTGGAAAACTTGCGTTGCAATGTGCGGAAAACAGCTTTTATGAACTTTTCAAGCATACTCGTGCTGGAACAGATAGTACGCAGGGCAGGCAGGAAATCAGTACCTTTAACAAATTTGTTCAGCTGCTGTGACGAAATCGAGGCTTTCACAGCAATTGAAGAACAGACGAAACGGGTTCGACTTCAAAGACCAAACCAAACACATGTTGACAACAAATAAAGAAGCTTCTGTCCACCGCTGTAGACAAAACGTGACTGTTGACAACAGTAAGATCGAAGAAATTAAGGAGTTAATCTACTTTGGAGTAAACATCAACTTCACGAATGACAGCCTAGTGGAGATTCGATGAAGACTCACCGTAGGAAACCGCTCGTTTCCTGCCAGTTCCTAAGTAGGAGAGCAGAGCAGATATTAGGCATTTTTGAGAGAAAAATTCTTCATCGAATATTTTTTCCTCTATGCAAAGAGGGCAAATGAAGGAGAAGGTACTACCGCAAGTTCTAAGAGCTTTATCAAGATGTGGGTGTAGTGCAAAATGCCAAAATACGTCGACTACACTAGCTCGACTCAAAAGAATCTTCGAATTACAGCCCCCAGGTTCGAGGCGATGAGTGAGAGCGAACCTCAGATAACTGGAACGCCGTGCCCAGGATCGAAGAGCATAAAAGGCTGGAGTGTCTCAGGCAGATACCCTCCACGGGTCGGGTGCCCCTCAGCAGCCTATGACTTTGACTACATATTTGACTCCAAGTGTTCTACTATCAAAATTCAGATAGGCTGCGTACTCATGCTCCAGCTATGTACATACAATATCGTTCTTGAAGCTACACCGGTCCCATGCATGATAACTAAAAAACGAGTTCAAGGGCTGATTAAAAAAGGTATCCATAATGAGTATACTCCTTATGACACAATTTATTGTACACTTGGGGGCATGAATATTTAACGACAAACTATTTGAGGACTGTCTTTCAAATTTTCAAAACTTAATAAATAATTTTCATCTGAACTATTTTCCACTATCAGAAGCCTTATTATTCGACAACAGACACCCACCATCGGTATTGGCCTACATCTCTATCCTCTCCTGTGATTTCAAATAACTTTCCGTGTTTGGTTTAATATCGATTGGTTAGGTGATATGAAATCAGCTATCACCAGGGCTCATGAATTCTTTATCCAGTTACACCCTCAGCATGTATAATATTCGTTAAAAATAATCAATAATTACGCTCTAAATATATATAGGTACGAAAGTAAAAATCAAGATACTCGTACACCATGGGAATCAAATGGCATGTTTAACTCGCAGTATGATCGGAACGATACGTACATTGATGGACATGCCAGGGTATTGGTAATGAAAGTAAATTACTGTAGTGATTTGGGAAACAACTTTTCACTTCACTTATACATTGAATACGAAAATAGATACATAGAGCGTTAATTTAGTGCGTTGCCAACTAAAATTTGATTTGATATCAGTGGAAATGAAGTACTAACAGTTGGAATGGTAAAATTAATAGATGCTTTGATTTGTAACTCTAACAATGCGTGGGGTGATCAACGAAGTTTTGATAAAACTTTATCCTCTTGGTAATTGAAGGATATTTCGGAAAATTAATTCACCCTTATTGTCGACTAGTGGTTTAGTCAAATTGGTTGCGGGCGTATGCATATGCATATTGAATGAATCGTGTCGAAATATTGACGCATATTTAAAGCCTTTAAGTAAGTGTTTCAAAAGAATGTGATGGCAAGAAAACTATAACGCAGAAGGACTGTCTGACCTTTGGGCGACCGCAAACTATCACTGACAACCCGCACACACCCATACTGTCAGTCAACACTATGCCCGTTATTATTTTCGAATTCCAAAATCATTGAATATAGTTTTTGCTTCTCTGACTTGGAAAAATTAATTTTTGTACTCTAAACTGGAAATTAGAAAAGTATCTCTGTCCTGAACATGGTCTTTAAGGCCTTGTCTACGGCACTTACGGCACTGCGTTAATGCTTAAAACCTTTCGTCAACAACACGTTTCATTCTGATCACTGTGACCATAATAACCCATAATTTCGAAAGTCGCCTTCTACATATAAACATGCCACTGCGTGCTCACAATCTTCCTGAGACTTTTTTTGACTGTTGCTTTTCTCGTTCGAGGTTCCCTAGCTGCGTCATAATTTGTTACGCCCAAGCACGCATAGTATTCCATGACCCCGGATTGTTTTTATAGCTCAGTTGGTATTACGTTTCAACCTTGTCTTCGAAGATCGTTTCCAAAATAATGGGAAGATTTTATTTTTGTTTGCCTCTTTTTCATTGCTTTATAATTCACAGTATTTCTATTTAACTTCCTGATGCCATCAGTATTACTCAGTTCGATCAACTTTTCAGGCCATATGACCACCCTACTGCCAGTGTTATGCCTATGCAGTACAGTTGACAGCAGGTTTTTTTTCCATTTATCGACTTTCTTGACATCATGAGTTGAACTAAGAACTTTTAATGTAACAAGCGGTTATGCTAACTTCTTCACAATGGTCTAGTTTGAAGCAACTGTCTGGGACATATGTTAACTCGGAACACTTTGACTTTGATACACCTTTCTTGTGTGTCTCTCCAGTAGGGAACGAAATCTATGTCGTTGCGGATCATGGATTTGCATTGATTTCTCCGAGTATAAAATTAAGTAGCATCCTTAATCGGACATACCCCGTCCAAGAATTATTAAAAATCCTTCTCCATGGAGTCTATGACCTGTTTCAGGAAGCATCTTTGCAATATTATTAAAAGTGAAGAATGTAGAAAATGTATTTCGACGTGCTTGGTCTTTGCTAATTGCGGTCTCGAATCTCAAAAATTCGGAAGATTTTAAAAAATTGCTTGAGCTATATAATGAACAGTAATGAAAAGTTTCCATGGCTTTGGAAATAATTATCGTCATGCTTGACAGGACAAACATCCCTCTTATGACAAAGCAGTATAAAAACCAGCACCGAAAAATGAAAGTTATTTTTTTTGCTCAACTTAAGCCTCAAGAATGCTTTTCAAAACTTCAAATTAGAGCGACCCATAAGCTTTTAATCGGGCATTCTCCTAATGCCATTCTTGTATTATTTTCCAATTTCCCAGTAAGAAAAAAAAAAAAACATTTGAAATCCACATTCCGTCGCATTTCGTCTACCGCACTAATCCAACCAGAAACTCCAATTGTTCAGTAAAGAGTTCTCCTTCACATTTCAGATGAGCAATCGTGGTGACTTATTTTCAAAGGAAGCTTCACTTATCAAGCAATCTCAACGTGCACTCGCCGATGGAAGGCCAAAGGATCCCATTGAAAAGCTGAGATTGCTTTGTTTTACTCGTGGTGCAACTGGTATCCTTGGACTAGCCAGGTACGTTTGAATTTATCCTCTTAAATGCGAATAAATAAAAGCGAACATCTCCTGCCACATAATGGGCCCAAGAGATACCGTAAACTCGTACATTCTTCACTGTTCTCCTATCTAATTGGATCTCTTCCGTTCACGAAGGATATGTGTGAAGGATGGATCTGAGTGTTTTTGTGTTGTGTACTGTTTTCATTTACGGTTTTGTTTTGTGGACTTTTTCCATACACTCGCACACAGGGCTTTTAGAAACATGGACGATGATGGTAGCAAAGCTCTGAATTTGGACGAGTTTATCACTGGCATACGGGATACTGGTCTGGACTGCACTAATGAAGAGCTGCAGCAGATGTTTGAGAGGTACGTTTATATACACACTCACGTCCTTCTATCAATAACGATGTGTTTTTGAAACCTGCGGGTGTGTATGCCATTTGACATCTTTTAATTAGCTTTCAAATTCTCTCTCCTAAGCTTCGACACGGATGGGAGTGGTTCTATTAATATGAATGAATTCCTCATGAAATTACGGGTAAGGATTTATCAACATCAAAACTATGCATGGAATAATTCTCTAATTAAATCCAGCCGCCGATGATACAAAGTCGGATCGATATCATCAATAAGGCTTTTCAAAAAATGGATACTTCCGGCGATGGTGTCATCACTACTGCTGACCTAAAGCATGTTTATTCAGTGAAGGAACACCCAAAGTACCAAACTGGTGAGATGACAGCCGATGAAATCTTAAAGGAATTCTTAACCAACTTCGAAGGCGAACGCGGTGATAAAGACGGAACGGTAAGATGGGATGAATTTAATCAAGATTTAAAAGTCTAAATGGATATTACTAACAGGTAACGCAGGAGGAGTTTCTGAACTACTATGCCACGGTTAGTGCTTCAATAGATCATGATACTTACTTTGATTTGATGATGCGACGAGCCTACAACCTATAGAGCAGTTATACTTTTTTAGGTTACAATTTTTATAAGTGCACTGCCTTACAGTTGCAAGTTGGATATGAAAATTGAATACTTAAACGATTGAGTTGCTTTTATTTAATGTCTTCGATTATTTACTCATGTTCTAGAAGTGCAATAAATTCATTAACAAAGGCGATGAATAATAATAATCGTTGTTTATTTACGCTTGCATCTTAAACTGAATACACTCAATAATATTGGAAAACAAAATGCGAATATAAAGTACAGAGTGGATTAAATAAAAATGGAACAATTGGTTTCGAATGCTAGTTGGATAGAGTCCATTCTTTGATGGTAGCATTTGGAAAAACCGTGTCATATGCTGTTGTTCCGTTGAATAAAATGTGCGTTTACACACTGGAAAGTCTGAGTGTTAAAGCTGCTGATGATAATGATGAACTCAATAGAAAAATGTAGCCGTCAAGGATTGCTTCACGATCTCCTCTTCTCAGCCTTGCCAACAACTTTCCGGAATTATGAGAAAGAACAAAAGTATAAGCTTTCAAAAACAACTCTCAGCGAGGCAACTAAGGACTTATGGAATAATGGTTATACACTGATCAAAGTCTACGTTAATTTACCAACGTCAGCAGAACCTATCAAAAAAAAATAAAAAGCTACTTGCGGGGGCTTCAGTCTTAAATTTGTTTGTCAAAACTCAGACGGACAGTCATCGGGTTTTAAATTTTTTTTTTTTAAGAGTTGAGCTCCTGTGTATTCAAATGAAGATTTTTCCTCTCCTTAAGCTCCTGTGTACTCGAACTTACAAATAACACAACACTATACATCCTTGCACATCGCTCCTCAGCGTTAGTCGTGCGTTTTGATAAAGAATCAACAAATTTTCGTTAAGAGGTGACAAGAGCGGCATTTACTGTCGATAGATAGCATCGTACTTATTACAAAAAAAAAAAAAAAAACTTTAGTCCATATGCTTCAATACCTTCCTCAGCTTTACTCTTGTATAAAATATGCATGCACCTGCGTGTTTAAAATTGAAGGTGAGAAGAAAAGAAAAAAACTACCTGTTGTAAGATAACTAAATCGGCAGTCCTGTAGTGTTAGAAAAGTTTATGTTTCGTGTTTTTCTTTCTTTTCTTTTTCAGTTTTATCACATATTAAATATTCCAATAGGGATATGTACGAGGATAAGGGGAAAGGACTCAAAATATTCTCAGGAATATAAATGAAGAATTAGGAATATACGTGTATCTGCATGTTTTATGATGTAATGGAAATTTACAAGGATGTCAAGGATTTACATATCATTGATAGTCAAATCTGATTGGCATAACTGTTTTTTTTTCTTTTCTCCAACCATAGATACAAAAATACTTTCGAATTTAGTTTGTCAAATCATATGTATGACTTTAAAGTTGGTTGGTTGTGGTGAGAGATGAAACTTTGCTGGCGCAATAGGATTACACGTGGAGGAGAGGTATGCTGTCCCAATGATTATGGAGAGACTAGAATCAGACGGGTGGTTTGTTTGAAAACAATTCGAAGGACTAGACACCAGAGTACGAAAATGACTTTTTTTTTTGGGAAATTAGTAATGACAGCACTCGATAGAGAAAACTTTTAAATTCCAGTGAAAAGCAGAAGACATCAGGCACTAATCCTGGTCCATCATTATCTTCTCGGACTAAGATTGAAAGCAGAATTAGGTTCTGTTGCACCTCCTGCCTACTTACAGGACTCTCGAAGAACAATACTTCCTACAAGTATTTTGTTGAAAGCTAAATTCGTATATATGTATGAGGTCATGGAGAGATTTTAGAAACGTGCTTGCCGATTTATAATTGACTATGGCTGGTGAGATATAGTTGGTGATTATACCACGGTTGCTTCATTTAGTACTTTCAAGGATAGGATGCTTGTGAAGGTGACCCATGAAGACATAATGTTGGCAGATTTGAAAGAATCGGCTTTGTTTCTAGGATCTTTTTGTGGCATACCAGATTTCTTGATTTAATGGTGAGATTTGATGGTGCAAGCTATGGTCAACCTCTTTTTTGTCTACGATAAGAAGCCCTTAGAGAGCTACCAAAGTTGCACTTGGCCATCGTTTCTTTTTCTCGGATAAAAGAATCGTCTCTGGTGAATCTAGCTAATTTCGATTTCGTCAAATAAAAGATGCTCTTCTAAAAACACTGTTGCTTTTTCTTTAATACAACCAATGATCTTCCAAAATGTATACAACCTACACTTAAGTTTCGGTGGTGGAAGCGAAAGTTAAAGTAGGTAAGTGTATTTAAACTGACTTTCCTTTAACATTTGTGTTAATCCTTATTGTTTGCATTTCAATGAAAAGGCTCACTTAAATGAAAGCAATCTAAATAAGCGAACATTCTAAAAGAAAAGAAAATGCATTTAGTTAAAAGGCCACAAAAGGATGGCTAAAATACCTTCTTTGATGACTGGCATTAACAATTTAAAAGTTAACAAAGTTTAATTTACTCCACTTCATCCTTGACCTTAAAAAACTGACAGCGAAATTCCTCTTCAAAGACGCAGATTTGCAAAGAAACAGATTAAAATGCTTCAGGAGACCTCTCTTCAGGAACCACTATTAAAATACCGAAAGCACCGAACTGTTACCACAAAGTGCTTTAAAATTTCCGAAAACTGAAAATAAATTATTATAATGCCCGAAACTTAATGCGGTTCATGGAATTAGCGGTGCAGTCGGTAGAGCTTAAGCAACCTTCAAATACCCTTGGTACTGGTGCATTCACCATTCACCAGACATATTCTTATGCCATTACTATTAATTTACAAAGGAGACTGCTGCTCAGCTAATGTGATTTATGTGGTTACCTTCTGCGAATGGGTATCCTAAATGTGCACTATTAGCTAAATATCTGTGTGTTTGCTGTACCTGTGCATGGGGAGTATCCTTTGACGGGAGTTTTTTTTTTCGTCGCGCATTGGTAGTAAAGCTTCAAGCCATACGCTTGAAGTTTTTTTTTTCTTTAACATATCGCATTAAATCATCGTTGCCGCACTTACTGGTAATTTACTTCTTGGAACTGGAATATATTGCGGCAGTGGAATATCCTTGACTGTTCTTCCGCTCGCCATGGCAATAGCGATGTATATGTAGGAAGAACAACGCATGGCTGGAATACTAATCAGTGAATGGGACAGAATGCGGGTATACAGACGAGTGCCGGGGTTCATTTTATAGGGAATTGCAACTTAGCACCGGAAATGTTGACTTGCATACGAAATTTTTGTATCTTATTTCGGCGGAAACATAAATAAGGTAGGTATGGTATGGATTTTTTCGTCCTTGCTTTTTTTTTTGTTGCCTACAAGTCGCCCTCTGTTGATGATTTGGTGAATCCGGTTTATGTACATTATACCTGCTTGCGAAAAGGAGGAAACCTTTAATCAAGTGCGTAAGGAAATATCATTCTTACCCTTTAAGGTCTAGGTAGGGATGTTCATACAAAAAATACATCGATGTTTTATTCGATGTAATGTATCGAAACGTCCCATCGATACTTAACGATGCATCGATGAAAAACATCGACGTAGTTGTTAAAAATATAGATTAGGCAATAAGAAAGTGAGATGTTGTCCAAGGTTCTTAGTTAAAATAATATCTATTTAAATTTCATTAAAATTAATTTATCATTTGTTTTAGAAAGCTTGTTATTTTAAAATTAGACATCCCAATACTTCTACTGCAAAGTTTTTGACAATTGCCTAGTACAATTTCCTCCAAAAATTTTCACTTTCGACAAGCAAATTAAAAGGTCTGAATCGATTTCTTGACTCAAATCTACAACTGTAGGGTCTTTCATTAAGCGCACCGATTTTTAAATTTAAATAAAACAAATTGTGTGTGAGATATCATCGACATTTTTTATTCGTTTGAAAGGCATATTGATGCTATTATGTATGGAATATAACATCGTTCAAATGTCCGCCGCGGCTTCTCTGGGTGGCGCGCAACCGAAGTAGCCAATTTTCCATGAATTTGACCGATGACATGGGTTACGTTGGCTTTGAGGACCGCTGTGGTTTGTGGCTTATTTGCATGGACCTGCGACTTCAGAAAACCCCACAAGAAAAAGTCTAACGGGGTCAAATCGCACGATCTTGGTGGCCATCTCCACGTGAGATGACCATGCCCTCGAATCGCTCGTGCAGAATTCCAATGTGGCGTGAGCTGTGTGACACGTAGCGCCGTCCTGTTGAAACCACACGTCGTTGGTGTCCATATCATCCAATTCGGGCCAAAAGAAGTTAGTAATCATCCACCTATAGCCCTGGCCAAAGTCATTCTCAAAGAAATATGGACCGATGAAGCCGCCAGCCCAAAATCTACACCAAACAGTGACTTCTTCCGGATGCATTGGACGCTCTTGGATCTCATGTGGATTGGTATCGTCCCAAAATCGACAATTTTGTTTGTTGACGTACCCATTCATCAAGAAATGGGCCTCATCGCTAAAGATGATTTTTCCATGAAAATTAGAACACTCATTATTTGCACGTGTTGTTGAACGCTATATCCATCCTTGGTGATTTGGCAAAACAGACTGAATAAATGACAGACAATTTGACAGATGTAGCTTTAACAATATGGCCGGTATCAACTTGCAAAGTTCGGAAGTCCTTATTGAAAGACCCTATACATGCGTTTATTCTTCTTATTCATATTGGAGTTGAATTAAAGTGGAAATTCAACTGTGTATAGTACTTGCTTTCATTCGATGCATCATATGAAATACATCGATACATCGTTAAACATCGAAAGAATCCGATGCATCGGATTAATTCGATAGATCGAATAGTAAACATCGATGTTTTCGATGTATCGATGTATAATGAGCAACCCTAGGTCTAGGACTTTTTGATTTTGTCAAATGTCAAAATGGAATCGTACATACATATACATGTAGGCATGTTTGGCGGTCACTTATTCTTTCAGACATATTAAAGTGGGCTTAAAGAAGTCACCTCAGTCTTGTCTAGATATTAGGAACAGCAACTAAAATTTAGTATCAATTTCTTAACCTCACTCCGTTACATGTATCTTGAGGTTGATATGTCTTGTAGAAAAGTTCTTCTCTTAAGCTTGTAAAACCTCTTGAACAGTAGCTTTGCTTTTGTAAATAGTTCGCTGTCGCTTCATTTCTTGGATTTTGTTTAATGACGTTTCATTTTCACATGTTTTGGATCATAAAAGGAGTTATTGTCCTTTCTGTTCCTAGCTTGTACGATTTGTCTTTGCCATCGAGTATAACATCTTGGAACCGTAGGTGCCCGTGTCTACCTCCTTACTTTCGTTACTAGGACAGGAACGTCCAACGTACTTAAGCTATGGGTGAATGAACTACATACCTATAAATTAAAGCCAGATCGGAAGGTGTTGAGTATTTTTTTGCATCATTTTAGGAAATCCAGACATTTAGCAGCATTTTTGGCACTTCAAATATGTATTTATGTGCTCGTTCCAATGAAGATCGGCGTATACTCATAGGTAACTTAGTCGATGGAAAGACTGGATTTGTGCCTTGGAGAATTCGACGCTCTCGAGTACTGGTGGAGACAGAGCACAAACCAAAGGCATTGAGCTGGCTGCAAAGTGCGCAGCAAATGGATCGGCCTCATCTTAGTCAACTTGCTTTCCGAAAGTTGAAACTCCTCCTGGTCTGACCGTCCTAGAAACAGTAATGCATCAGCAGTGTATTTATTAGCGTGGAAGGTTAAAAACAAGTTCATAATTGTAGGCTGAGTAAGAATTTAACAACAAATTGTTTACTTCAGCAACGAATTTAACATACCCTTCTTAAGGTATTTATGGTCTACCCAAATTTACAATGCCAACTAGAACTGTGTGAAATAAAATCGCCAGGAATTACGTTTTCAGTACAACATAGGATGTTTAGAAGCTGATACCCTCTGTCACAAGAGAGGTAAGTCGCTGTTTTGAAAACGTAAGATAAGCTACGAAACTAAGTTAAAATTTAAAATAATGCTAATATCGAAACTACAAATTGTTTATATTGGCTAGTATACAAGCAGCTTACAAGCATTCAACAAATTAAAAAACATATAAAATAATATAAAATATAAAATAATATAATTTACTGCTCGTACTATGTTAAAAATATTCTTAAAAAAATTGCAACATCTTCACAAATTTATTTCCGCTACTGCATGGAACCCATTGAACAATTTATTTTTATTCGATTGGTCTCGGTTTTATTTATATGGTTTATTTTTTGTTTTGTGTCGACCATCACAAATTTCCAAAGAGATTATCAAAATGTTACTGAGGTATGGATTCAATCGGCGGAAAATGCCTGCAACATATGAAATTCAACTCTCTGTATACAGTCCTTTTATTTAAAATGAATGCCAAACAAAAACAAAAACTACAAAATCGATTGGAAAGCGTTTTTGGTCGAATGAATTTATTTTAGATTACGAACGGAATATTTAAATAATAACGTTCGACATATTTAAATAACTTCCTTTTGTAGAAATTTGTGAAGGTATTTTTTTTTTATTATTTTAAAAGTATTTGCATTGCTTTCTATAGATGACTAACGATACAGTGAAGCTAATTTTTTAAGTAAGAATGATAAAAAATATGACTAAAGTTTAGTCATATTTATATTTAGTTTATATTTAATTTAAACAACAAAGTCAACGAGTTTGATATTATTTGTCATTTTAATTTCCTGGAACATTTTTTATTTTTATTTTTAAGAAATTAAGGCCACATGAAATCCAAAGAAAAGTGATCTTGAACCAACAGCTTGGATCAGACGAGCTGCTTTTTGCAATGTGCTACCAATCTGGATAATTAGGCTGCTGAATATATGGTTTTGATAGTGGCTTTAATATCACTCAAGATAGCTACAAATACATGGTTTGATTGTGGTGTTGTAATTAAAGATCCCTTACGCCTACCGGACTTCCAGCAATATCGCCTCAAAAACGCTGGATGAATCTAAATAGATGAATCTTTCTTTGAATTTGGTGAAAAGCGCTATGTTTCATCATATCTTCAAGCTCCATACCTTACTGAAAGTGTAGCTCACCATTTCCACTGTTTATTGGTATTACTACCGCCCTCTTGACCACATTGACCCGCCATTTAAGGCAGCTTTGTTTGCAATATTTATAATCAGGTTTCTTACCATTACTCTGCCTAAAGTATTAAATGAATCAGAAACTCTAAGGCTATCTGGACGCCACTTGTCCACGTATCCTAGCTGGCCTCATCTTCTGATGCTCTATTTTCATGCATTTTTAGATTTCTGGGTACGTGGCTCAGCATATTATTACAGAACGGCTCGTAGTCTCTATTATAGTTGTGCTCAATTTTCTAGAGTATCCAGGAGGATGTTGAAATATGTCACCACGTGTTCATCCCTCATTCAGAATCCGTTTAACTTTGAGCACGGACTAAATGTTTTCAGAGCACGGAAGGTAGTAAATACAAAACAACGTCACAAATTAATATAGGAACTCATGTATTAAATGCGGGATCTTAAGAATTCTTTACTCTCATTTTCTACTAGTAAAACATCGGTTTTCTAATTGGTCACTTTTTGATGAATCTTAAGTTTCAAGTTCTTAAGGAAAACCTAGAAACGAACGATGTGGGCCCTGTAGCAGAAGAAACATTTTTTTGTTCATCGACTACACTTCCCTTTTGAAACCATTTTAATTCTTAAAAGAGCCCGAGTATGTGATTGTTATTTTCTTGCTCTTGCTATATAGTACTTTAACGAGCACTCACCCCCAGAGTGCAGGTAGGAGAATTATTGTTGAAACTTGAGGTCACCAGGTACCAAGATTATATATTAATTTGCGAGGTAATTTATTTATTCCACCTAGTCTTAAGTTTAAGCGAAGGATCAAGTTCCTGCACAACGTCGAACTGTTATATTACAAACTATCATCTGACCTTTGATGTTATTAAAAAGTTTTAATATTATTTTTTTCTATTTCTTCTTACCAACCTCGTTCTCATTTGAAAATAAACCGCAAAGTGATCTGTCTGTCCCACTTTCATCCGTCAAAGGGATTTTTTTTTTTTGCACAAAATTTAAGGCAGAAAAACTGTTGTACATTGAAAAGCACGCCTTGGAAAACAAAGATGTTAAAAAATGATTCCATATAGTCTACAATAGCTTCGTGAAATGTATACGTTTCGACCCATGCATTGTGTATGATTATATAATACAGCAGTTGTTTTAAATTTATTATTTCTAAACCACTCATGTTCATGCATATCCTTTCTAGACATATTTAAAAAAAAAAAGCCTTACATTTTTGTTATACGCTGAGAAAATGGTACCCTCCCTAACCTACATTTCCTGACGGAAGTACAAAATCAAAACAAAAACCGTATGTACAATAAGCTTTACTCTCCGGACTTTTACACTCTTTCTCTCAAAGGACATAACTCTCAGTTTTTTTTTTTCACCGAATCCCTTCTACTACAGCATCCTATTTCAAATTACTCCGAAAAGCTTTCTCGTCTTTCCAACTTAAAGTTTGATGTTCGTAGTCGAGGCTATCACAGGATATGCTTGCCTAAGGATGCTGCATAAAAACTAAAAATGTCTCGTTGTAAAACCATCACACAAGATTTTGTATGATACAACATTGGTACAGAATTCTGGTACCATTAACAGCATCAAAAGGAAAATCAAGGACCTTCTGATGGCACTTATCGTCAATGGTTCTTCAGTGCAATTGTGAAGTTCAATCGGGTTAGCAGTTAATATTCCTTACCGTGTGTAATTATTGTTTACCTTGTAACAAAGATTCCGAACAGGATTCAACATCCTGATTGATGGTGTCCTAAAGAAGAATTAATTGTAATAAAATGTTCTTCAAATAGTGGGTCTATAAATAAGATTTTATGTAAATTATTTCATTCTTTTGAACTTATTTGAAAGAGGGTGGATTTATAATGCGGGATCTTAATCAAAACAAAAACAGTGTCAGATGGCATTGTACTGTGTAAAGTGGTTTTATGTTTGCTTGACAATGAACTCAAGTATATAATTATATTGTTGTGTTTTATAAAACGTACTGGATTAATTAACATTAACAAGTTATGAGTCGTCTTAATAATTGTCTATCACAGTTGACCGCATCATTTGGATAAAGACATAAACAGTCGCAATGAATTATTGGATGTTCGTGGTTATATTCGGATTATTGCGTAAGTAAACGTGTTATTATAAACTAATCTTTGGCCCAACAGCTCCATTCGAGTTGAAGTTAAGTAAAGCAACTAATATGTTTGCTGTTCCTTTTTCTAAACAACTTTAGTTCGTTGTAGTGAATACCGTAAAATATTATAAAATACCTCTTCTACCTACAGCAAAATAACAGATGGAATCACTTCAGTGGTTGTCAAGTTATAAGCGTGCATACAAACTTAAATGCATTGTATACATGAAATAGTCATCGACTGGTTATTTTTGTCACACAATGATGAATACTTTAGGTATGGATGTGAACCATCTTTAAAGACTAATGACGGTCTTCTGTTAATAAGGTTCCCAGTGTTAGGAATGAGCCAGCAACTTCTCTGCAGTTTGTTGACTAACAAACTGGTTGTTTACTTCCAAATCAACAAGGAATCAAGTGTTGCGTCTTACTGCAGATACTTTTGATTTTATTTTACATGGTTCTTCATACCTAACAAACAAAACATTTGATTTGTTAATAACTTCAGTCGTCGTCGAAATTGTATGCAGTAGTTTGTCATTAAAATAGGACCACTTACCAAAAATTAGACATTTTATGTTTACACTGCTATGTCCGAGTCTACCCCGGACTACAACGCAATCATAAGGAACTTCACACTGCTGAGTGCTGACTATGGTCGTGCTGTTTAACTCATTTATGTTGTGCGTTATGACTTAATCGGCCTTCGCTAGGCGATACAAACACTTTTTAGTTGACGGTTGGAATAGAGTAATATACCATTAATTTTCTCAAATAGTTCCTTGAACCAAAAGTTCCTGCGAGACCTTCTCCAGATATAGAAAAATTCTAAATCAACGGTGATTTCCTTCATTATGAAGAATATTTTGGTCCTATGCATGGCATCATTAGAGCAAAACAGGATAACAACAACCTTTATACGGAATAATGCAAACGGGCCCATTCTGTCAAAAATGTCTTTAGATCAACAAATATTTCCATCTTTCATTGGTCGTTCAATTATCTCGACCTCAACTCCATCGAAAAAATTGAGAACGTCAAAATCCTAAGTTAACTTGTGCAAGGTTTCTTTTGTACCTTGCAACCACATAATGTTGTGTTGATTTGCTAGTTTCTATAGATAAAGTATGACAGCTAGCCGAAAGCCCTTACAGTGAACTCATATTAATATTTAATTTTCTTATGAATTAATAAATTTGTTATAATAATAATAATAGTATGACAATATGCTCATTACTCAAATTCACAAATAAATGTATCTTTAAACTTAAGAGGTATACTTAAAGCTTTTTAGCCATCTTCACAGACTTTATTCAGAGATTTAACCAAGTAACGTTTTGACATTATGAGCCCCAACTTGAGGCATGCACTAAGTTTAGTTTCACATTTTGGATCACCTTTTGAGCCCGAGGTTGTGAATTCTTTTTTGTTATCCGAAAAGTTTAGAAATCATTCTGTGATGGGATTTCAAAGCGATTATGGCTTTCTCAGATCTTCTAGTAAGGAGTTTACACTTCGATAGTTTGAAATTTTCGAAAAAGATTAAGCGTCCTGATATGCACCATAAATTCGTGCCAAGATTGATTAAATGTCATAGCACCATGATGTAACAAGATAACATAAGCCGATCAAGGCACAATGTGTCTATCCTTTCCTTGGTCGATGGATTAATATTTCAATAGGGCAGCGGGCAAGGTTACAATAATCGCCTTAAAAGTGCTTAAATTCATTTTATTTTAAGTAGAGCAGTTTGTGGGGGCAAAATACCCGAACCCCTAATCTTCTCAAAGAGATTCAGTGAAAGCTTTACAAGTACCACTTGTAATGGGTACAGAAACAATCACAATAACTTGCCAAATTTCTCTTAGATTAGCAACTTATTCGTAAGGGATATTCTAGTTTTCTCGAAATCTTTATTAGAGGTTAGTGGCCAACAACTTTTTCTACGTACGAATCTTTTTCAAATTTCATCAAAAGATTCCCGCCTTTCAAAACATTTCTTTTCATTTCTATTCCACAGCACTCAATTTACTTATCGATTTTCAGTGGACAGTGTACCCAAAACCATCCTTAAACACAGATTAACTCCATTCCTTTTGAACTTTACATTAACATTTTAATTACGTAAACATTAGTGTAGCCAACGTATATAAATTCGTCATGTAGAACTTTTTACCATCATTACAAGTCAAAACTTTAGCTATTCACACCTTCAAAGGATGATCTCAGTAAAACATGTTCATGATTAAATCTAAGCACATTCAAAACGAATTCAAAGGCAGAAAAAAAGAAGCAAACTCTCACAGCAAAACACTGTCTAACTCCTCCAACCACATAAAGCGGGGTGTAAAGCCAGTACACCGAGGCGAAAACGAGAAAAAAAAGCAATAAGGCATTTCTCGCATTCCACACAAAACCCATCTACTAGTTGTTTTATCTGCATCTAGCAGATGAAAAAGTTTTCAAAAGCAAAAACATCAACACCACACTCTAATCTGACTTCTTGTATTCCCAGGGGATAGATGGTAAATTGTTTGGGGTGCTGTGCTGCAGTCGGTTGGTAATACTATTACCACCGCACTTCCTATAGCATTATCCGACTGCGAGCGAACTCTACTTGGAAGTTCTAGCACTAACCGTTATCAGCAGATTTGTGTTGTGATGCTAATGCTCATGATGCGAGCCGTAGCTTCGTTTATCAACAAAATATTAAAAAAAAAAAAAAACTCTTAATACACCAACAACTGTGAATAAACTTCGTGTTAAGGACACGCAGAAAGCGAGGGAATGAATAGTGAGTCTTTCTGTCTGTATCTGCTTTATTCACTTGCAAAAAGATGCCTGCAACTGAGCAACAAAAAGTTTTTCTGTAAAACTCCACTCTTTGCACTTTGACGACGCAACGATGTTTACTTTAAATTGAATAAAAGGATCAGGATGTTTGCCGTGCCCGGAGGATAAATATGAGAAGAAAAGATTGGTAGAGGGCTATGGCTATGTACTACTCATGGTTAATGACACGTAAATTAATGCAAACAAGATGTTTTCCTTTGTACGGAGTCATTCAAAGAGTTAATGTACAAAGAAACAATGGAGTCAGAGGCAAAAGATATAGTGCACACAAGTCCCAAAAGGGTCGTTTTCAAATAACGAATTAAGCTTAATTCGTGTCGATTTTATTTTGATTATTGTAGACTTGTTTTATGCCTTGGCAATATTCAAACGATTGTTGAAAAGATATGACTGGTGTTAGGTGACTTGATGTTTTTAAAATATTGATTGATTGATTGAAGCTTGATCCTGCCAGCAAATATGTAATAACAGGGCTTCATTGGATTTCAGATTGTTTTTGATGAACTGATGCGAATTCGAAAATGTTACTTTAGGATAGTTTTTCAGGGATCATATCTTTCTTCTAAGCTGATCCTCATTCCGAACTTGTAGGGAACTATACAAACTCTTCACTAGGTTTCGGTGTAAACTGAGGCTGTGACCACTTATTTACTCTTTTGTGAGTAAACACATTTCACACATCAAAAACCTGTTGTTCTTCAGCTTGCTTACACAAATATTTGACGTGACAGCTGGTAGAGAACCAAGTCCTAGCTTCTCGCAATATTGTGCACGTTTCCTTAATTTTTCGAGTAAATGATAAGACCCTTCAGTTTTCAGCGCATGAAAAATTGTGCTTCCCTAATCTTCACACGGTTTCTAGATTTAAGCTTAAATAATTCTCCTGTATGGGCTATCTGCGAACCACCTCTTGATCACTGAAGATAGCCATGCTACGGATTATTCCCATAATACTTACTTGAGCAAGTACCTTTTTTCATACCGTTCAGCGTCCTTCCAGCATGTTGTTGTGATAAGACAATGCCCACTGTTACCGCCCAAAGTGGTGCATTACAACTTTTTTTTTAGTTACACAGGCCTTCTTCATACTACACAAAGGGTAATCCCTAAGAGTCGATTCCTTTCAAGCTGTGTTACGAGTTTGTTTACTAAGGTAGACATGTGGGGACCTAGAGAGCTAATTTTTGAAGTTCTCCTCGATTGAAATTTTCTCAGAATATGTACCACAATGAATTTCATCAGAATCGCCTACAGTTCCGAACGGATCCCAAAGCATAAAGTTACGTACTTGCAAGACCAACTTTTCTAAAGTTTGTTCAAAATAGCAATAAGTACTTACCAAGATTGATCTTAATCCGGAGATTAAAAAAGTTTACGAACCCAGACAATAAAATCAAAAGTTTAAAACAAAATTCTAAGAATATACAAATATGTGCATGTGTATTGATTTGTAATAACATTTGTAAATACAAGGTTTCCATTGAAAATTAATTTTAAATATTAATTTTAATCTCATTGCATGTGTTTGTTCAGTGGATGGCCATCAAGTATGCAGTCTTATTGTAAAAGAAATTAATGTGCCTGCAATTGTTGACTTTCGGGATAATGTAACATTATCCTGTAGCTACGATATGAGTGGACACACATTGAATTCGGTAAAATGGTACAAGGACGAGATGGAGTTTTTCCGGTAGGTTTTATGGAAATTGAAGAAATAAATGCTATTGCAACAAGCTAAAAGTTTTGAATAAAATATTCTTTTAAATTTTCTTTTATAGATATTCACCGATGATGCATCCTTTTTATATGAAATTTCCTGTACAAGGTTCAGAGGTACAGGATGGAAAACATTTTTGCAATGAATCAGTCTGTCGAATAGAGTTGGGTCTATTGGGCCAAAAGTCATCTGGAGTATATAGATGCGAGGTTTCTGGTGATGCACCACATTTCAAGTTAACAACCAAGGCTGCAAATATGACCGTAGCTGGTAAGTTTATACAAAAATATGTTGATAAGGGAATAGTTTTGGAATTTGGTACAACGAATATAATTATTTTAAATTGGAATTGTGTCAACCGGTATACGAAATTACACCCTAAAATGTGCTCAAGATCGAGACGATCATTAGTTTTAACATGAAGCAAGATCACAAGAATTTTCTCTTCTACTCGCCATTGAGGAGGAAGTCAGCTTATTCTCTCTTCTTCAAGACTCATCCAAAGATAGACAGACAGCAACACACTCACATATGAAGTATGTGTCCTATTATTTCGTCCTCCTCTAGACAAGCAGAGTCTACATTCGGTTTCCTGAGCCATTCCCATTTTATGTCGACGATATCTCAGGCTGTAGTGTCTAAAAAGGAAGCGGGTCTTCTGATGTCGTCCCTTTTGTAATTTAGAACATTCCTTAAATTTTTCATTCATTTGATTGTTTGATTCCTTAAACATTAGCTACCAATAGGGTAGGTAATTTAGTTTTTCCCATTTGTCTTGTATTGGTCTACTAAATGACGACTTTGGGCTTCGCCACCTTCATATGTAACTTTCAATGGGTGTTTTTCTGGCTTCAGTATCTTCATTGCTTTTAAGTCCTGGTGCCCACCAAAGTTTGAACTCATTTTGCTCAAATAAGTCTTAATCTTAATAGCGCTGCTTGATTATTGGTGAGTAGATTGATGGTTGCACCCTTAATTTTACTATCGATATTGTAACTGGCTCTTACAAGCCAGAGCGCTCCTGTGCATCCATTCTATATTTCATTGTATAGGGACTCTTTTGACTAAGTCCATGTCGTTGTACAGCTTGTATAGTTCGTCGTTAAATCTCTTCTTCCACTCACCGTCTACGCAAATAGGAACCTCGATCACCCAAGGGTAACCTTATCCAATCTCAAAAAAGTCCACAGGAAACAAATGTAAATAGCTAGGTTAAACGGCTCTAATAGTCTGAATATTGACTTCGTATGAGATAAGTGTTTCGCGTTGTTTGCAGATGCTTACTTCCACTCTAATTAAGTAATGGAATCAAGGATATTCAACTTGGCATCTACGTTTTATTTGAAAATCGAACTGTACATTAAGGCTACCATTTTTTGGGCACTAGTCTTGCGATGGAAAGCAGCTGCTACGCTGAGAGGAAGTACTTTTTGTTGCATTTTTATTCTGGTTCACAATTGAAATTCTTCCCTGTAACCTTGACTTATATTCCCCTTTATCACGACTTCTCACTTTTGTCATCCATAGCACTACCACAAAACAATCCTCTTATTAGTGGATTCCATCCTATGTATCATTTTGATGAATTCGTGATCGCTAATTGCTCTTCAGACTACTCGAGCCCCCCAGCGATACTATCTTGGTATATAAATGGTGATCAGGTAAGGTCTTATCTGAATCCATTCCAACCCCATTTACGAGCTTTTCTTTTATTGCTAGGCTTTACCTGGAGAATTACAGACAAGAATGGAACATACATTTGCTGCGCATGATTACTTTCTCAAACGACAGACACTTCAAATACATTTCTTTGTGAACGGACCTCGTTTCTTTTATTTGAGAAAAAGTTTGGAACTAAAATGTGTTGCCGATATCCCAAATTATCCACATCTAAGAAGGGAATCGAGATTATCTGCGATACTGACGCACGATCAGAACCTAAACAATCAAATGCTACTCAGTGCGGGTATGTTCAAAGATATTTCAGTTTATTCTTATCAGTAATTTTAATTTTTTTCCATTTTACAATAGGTGGTCAAAGCCTCTCTGCTCCCTCTCTACTCGTTGTCATTTTTCTAAGCAAAAGACTTGCATCGTTTATCATCTACATACAAGCTGATATTTTCAGCTAGTTAGTCACTATGCACTAAGGTACTGTTTAAAATTAAGATCAGGTTTATTACTAAAATTATGGGAAAAAACAAAATCTAGTGTAACACTAGATTAATATTGATTTATTTAAAAAAAAAAACTCAATGTCACCGTAGGGTAAGGGATCGTGTAAGGAATTTAATTTCATAAGCACATTAAATAAGATTTTAAAAATACAAAAAGTAAATTAATTATGAGATACACTTTTAGATAAAACACTCAATCGATTTTGTAAACATCTGTTTTTTTGCATTTATTTTGTTGGAAAAAAAAAATTATATTTTGTACATTACAAAAATTTTTAAAATGTTGTCAAAGTAAAGTTTTAACAGCAAAACATTTCGATTATAATGTAATGGAAATTATGTTTGATGAAAAAACAAAAATCGATGATTGTAGATAGGGAAATGTTTTATTGTACGAGTAAGTTTTTACTTATTTGTTAAGTTGGTTTTTTTTGTTACATTTAACTTAAAATAAAAATAAAATATTGTAAGAAGAATGGCGTTTTTTTTTACAAATAGAGGACAGCATCTGATACTGAAGAACTGACATCACGGAATGGGCTGTAGCTTGAATCAAACGTCCAGTCATTGGCAAAGATTGGGTAAGTTTGACAATACAGCTGACCACAATTGTATGTTATGAATGAAGTTGGAGGGATGTTTTTTCTTTGCACACGAATGGAAGGGATGCAAAGTTTTTATCGCCAATATGACAAATAATAATCTTTAAAAATTGTCGTTGATTTGCCTGTCAAAGTTTGTGTCTCGAAAAGCTTTTAGTTGTTTTGCTGAGATTCGAACTTTTGTCAGCTCTCTTAATTGTCGAATGCAATAACCACTTACCCCCGGCGACCACATATCGTCCCCTTTCTGCGTTAACCTCGTATCTACAAAACATACATTTTTCGGGAATTAAAAAAAAACTAATGGTTTCCCTCAATTGCACAGAATACTGAGACATTAAGTTGTTGTTATTCATATGTCTAATATGTTAGTTGTTTTATTTCGACATTAATTCCTTTCTCTAATATTTTGTAAGGGTTTCCCAGTGTTGTTATTTAAAAAAGCCGAATTTCATGAAAAATGTACATACGAGGTTAACGCAGAAAGGGGACGATAAAATGTAAGGCTTTGATCACATAAAGTCCTATCAGTATTTTTGAAAGGTCAAAATGTGACAAAGCTTCATTAAGTGCAGTGGAGGAAGTATTTTTTATATGTATTGTAAGCTTCGTAAGGGGGATTTAGCGCATGATTAATACTTTTAGCAATTCCTAGATACATACGGTAGTTTGTGGCATAAGACTGTTTTAAATAAATATATTCAAGGACAAAACTACCCACTTTTATGTTAAACTTGTATGATGTAGAAATTCGTTTCCAACACAGAGTAAAACTATTTGACCCAAGCCGTAGATAGGTTGGTGTAAATTAAACAGGGATAAAGTCGAGATGATTTTGTATGAAGACGACGTGATGATTCTGATGTCAAAAATGTTTCAATCTCGCTGAACAAGGTAAGCAACTGAGCACTTAGTGTAAGCCCTAGTAAAAAGGAACTGATGCACTTCAAAGACTAAAATGACTGGTTTTTTCGAACTACAAATAAACGGCCTTCCGCCATGTCTCTTGAGCGTAGAAGTCCCAAAAATAAAAGGAAACAAGGAAAACGAGTAAAGAATGAGCTTACAGCACACATACATAAATGTATGAAACTTCTACCAATGCTTTTTCTTTGTGACGTAAACGGCCACCGCAGAATGCTTGTTTACTAGGGCCATTATTCAGGACAAAACTCTGGTGGAACTAGACGAATAAATCATCATCCCTTTCTTTTAAAAAATTATAACTCTTTTGTATTGTAGTGGATCCAATATACCTGAGGTTTCAAGCTTTCGAAGAAATTGAAGTATAGTGCGCGAAGGCGTTGTTTTTGTTAAGCAAGTCAGTAGAATATTAGATATTTGATCGTGGGGTAGAGTTAAGCATCATCGCTTTTCACGCTGAAGGTTCCAGGTTCTCGAGAAAGTCGATCAACTGCAAAACAAACTGATGTCAACTCAAGAGCATGAGCAAAACACAGGCAATAGCGTGGTCATATGGGCTTGAAGACTTGATCGTACCCAGTAAATCAGGAAGTTGGAAAGAATTGTGAATTTTTAGCATCGACAATAAATAAATAAATGCTCTCTAGTTATTCTGGACACCACCCTCGGAGCAAAGGCTTGAGCCTAATGCCACCTGAATTTCTAAAAACCACTACACCAACACTTGTGCTGTGTGAATTATATTATAAGGCTACTAGGACGCCCTAAGACATGTTAAAAGTTGAATAAAATGAAGAAGGAAGGGTTCATAAAATGGCAAGTACAGAAACAGGCCTAGACGGGCCGAATGAAAGCCCCACAATTTATATGTACATTTAACTTTTCAATGTATACTTTAGAAACGTCGTATATTGCTGTGCCATAAGACTCTAGAAATCTGGGGGCTGGACTGCTTAATCTTGTAGTTACAACCACGCCTTGGAGAGGGAATTTTAGTTTCCTAACTAAGGCTTGTTCGGTGAAACTTTCCTGATATGTTTTCTTGATAGATTAACTTAACATTCAGAAGTTTGTTGGACACAGCAACAAATTATGAAGTGAGCCCTATAGCCCAGACGGTTGCCATTATTTATGGCGGTACCATTTAACTAATACTCTTTTACCATATTATAGTCACAATCTCCAAAGCTCCACAAACTAATAGTATTGTCTTTTCATTTCAAAGTCGGCTCATAAGCTATTAAGTCTTTGAAATTTATAGCTGACCAGTTAAAGCCAGTTATTGATGCGAGATCGTTAGTCCAAACGTGCTCAAATTTTGTTTAATTCGTTCTGAAAATGACGGGTATGAAGTACTTTTCCATCTCCACGTAGTTTAGGTAATACAAATTTTAACTTATTTCGTTTCAGAAGTATGATTGAGGAATTCAAGGAAAGGATATTGCAACATTAATGGCTCTATCGCAAAGACAGGAGCCATTACGCACGTTTTATACATGTTCGTCACATAACCAAGCAGTTCAATTCCCTCTTCCGGTAAAACATCCTGTTCTCGTGTATACTTCTTTTCGGTTGCCATCCTCTTGTAATATCATATTTGAGTCTCTTTCAGTACATACTTCACTTTCCATTGTCCCATTGTTCAACTCATCCATGGTAACTGTCAAAAGATACCAACCATAAGGTATAGCTTAACAAAAAACACTGTGTATCCTTCCGAAATGTAGCATATTGTCACTGGCTTGGAAATTCTTTCTCTTACCACAATTTCCAAGAAAGTTTGAGGACGTCTTTACCAAATACAAAAACGAAAAGAAAAAACGGAACCCCTGCAATATTGTGGCATCACTTTCCAACTTGGATACATCTTTCTCCAACTCCTCCTTCTCAGTGATACAAATAAGAAATAAAATGTTTTACACTGAATTTGCTATCTACCCGTGTGTGTAGTGTGAATATTTGGTTAACATTTCTTTTTTTTTTGTGTACATAGATACAAAACTATACAAGGAACGGAATAAAAACACATTTTACGACTCATTGGGCGGTCATCATTTGCTTTTTATTGCACAAGTTCTATTTTGCTTCTCGTTTTTCTTTGTTGTTGTACTGCTTATGAGATTGTTTCTTGCATAAGGACGACATTTAAAATAAGAAGAAAAAAAACTCAGCCGTGGCTGCTAAATGTATCCGAATAAAAGTGTTTGTACCATAACAACAGAGTTCCCAAACCCTTTCGTTGTCCAAAAAAAAAAAAAAACTGAAAAAGGAGGAGGATGCTGAAAAAAAAAACCAACCCAAAATATTGTTGTACTAAATGTCCAAATTGTATCTTAAAAGAGTTTCGTTTGCATTTTTTGTGTGTTCACGTAGCAGAGTCTCATGAAAATTTCAAACGACAACCAACTGAATTTGCATTCTTGGCTTAGAATGTGCGGCAGAATCGCTTGACTTGTGCTATCCGGATGTAACCCTTGTAAATTTTAAATTGCAAATGATTCGAAAGAAACAAAATAGAAACCGAATGAGTCGATAAAAACTCGTAGCAAATGTAATGACGGGGCGCAAGTTAAATTGGTGTGGGCTCTTGTGACAGTTTGAAGAATTTAGAGGTTTCTTATAGGCAAACAGTAGTATAGTGAAACGACTATATTATCCAATGATTATAGCCTGCCGTGAGCAGAAGGAGGAGAATTTATTTCCTCTAGTAGTTTTGAGTCGAAAGTAGATTCGCAAATTTTTCCACTTTTCAGTCATGCGTCGCATGTAGAAGGTCTTTGCCGTTTTAGTTACGACTTCGAAAGAAGCAGGTTGGTGGTCTGATGATCATAGGTAACACCATAAGGTTAGCTTTTGCCTATACTTCGCCTATTCTGACGAAAATTCTAGTGATTATTTCCAAAATTTCCACGTAATCTCAAATTGAAATCGTCTTCCTCTGCTTCAATTTTGTAAAACAACTGAAATGGATACAAATTGTTGATCCTGCCAGTACGTACGCAAGAGAATCGGAGCCAACTCGAACCAATGCACAACCGCAATTCAGTTGAGAGCCTTTTACTTCCAACCTGCAACCTCTATACGTTAAGGCTTAGCTCCTCACAACCATTCATGTTGTACGTGTTTTATTTTTCCACAAATTAAAGGGATCTACAGTCTTCATTATCGACTCCGACCGGTGGATTGATTAATAAGATTTTCACGACAGATTATACTCTCGGAAGTTTGTTATTGCCTAGCATGAGGTGGTGACGCAAAAAGGAAACATTAGGGTTTACTTAAATTTGAACTTGATATGAACGTCTATGTGGTAAGTGCTTGGCGACAAGTGGAACACAGCTTGAATATATGCAGTTCACATTTCCTGGATATTAAACCAGAGGCTGTGGAACATATCGAAGATTGGGTAGCTTGAAATAAGCCTCGTACTTATGGTGCCTTATATCGACATCTACTGCATCGCTTTGCACCCGGCTCACTCAGATCAGATATCTGGTCGGTTGCTGTCGGGTGTCCCAAAAGGAAATGGTTGTAGATCCGTGACACAGAGTCAATTTTGCAGCATTCACGGTGCTCACGTCTTTGCTCCGCAAGTATCTTGGCTTATCTTTTTGATTTCCCAGAAGTCACCAATTTGTTTTTACTATTGGCTCGTCGATCAATGTAGTATTTTGTGTTTTATTTTTTTAAGGAACAGTAGCGATCTGGCTTTGAGCCTTTTACTTTTAACTATAACATAATATCCCCTTCAGTTGAAGGTTGACTTACCATTCACAAACTACAGCGGAATTGAAACAGTGTCTTAAATTGACTTCGTTAAGACCTCCATACAAACAAGTTTCCTTTCATAATTACTAACCTGAAAAAGGATAAAAACTTACCATACATTTTTAGTCGACCATTCAATTCAAGTTAAGTGTGTACCTTTACACTACCTTTACACTAGAATTCCAGTTAAAAGCTGTTTCATCCTGCAGTCGTCAGGAGTGGCAATTAGAAGATTTTCACGATTTTATTCACACTAATTGGTATCCGGGACGTGAACGAATATAATCCATATATCTACGTGGTGGCCTCTTTTTTTTTCCGAATCACAGTGACTAAGCAATGGAATGTTATCTGGAAAAGGATAAATGAAAAATAAAAATCTAAAAGCCCAGTCTTTTTTTTTTAATATTCCGTGGTGAATTCGGAATTTGCTTTGCGCTTAAAAGAGTTCAATTGAATGGCAAACAATGCATACAGTGGTTGAAGGCCATAAATTGTTTGTCAGATACTATTCATCAAACGAATGTGTGTGTTTGAACTTTCATCAGAATTTCTATGGAATTGCAGTCTATTCAAACTCAACAGAGTGTGTCCACAGAATTGCATATAATTGGCTAGTTGCAACGATCCAATTATGTATGTACATATATCATTGATGCGTGCGTTTTAGACTATTTCAAGGTTTTGCGCTTTTTGTTGAACATATTCACTGAATAGAGCTTTGTAACTTTTATACACAAACGTAACTTAAAGTGAGCTTAGGTATTAATTTGAAGCGGTGAACCATATACAAATAAATTAGAGATTTGTTTTCACATATTATGTCGCTGCACAGGACCAATTTTGAGGTACCCAGTGTGCCATTTCGGACTATGTGTAGGTTTGTATAAAGGGTGATTATTTCTGTATTTAGAGTAAAGATCTGAAAAATGTTTACAAAAATTAAGGAAGTATAAACACGGCTGAAACAAAAGTCTACATCATCAATCTTATTCCGATTAACAAACTCCTCTGCCTTAGTAAGACTAACGCCTTGAAATCAGTTCCTTTAGCAAGTGAGAAAATGATAATTCACTTTCTGCCTTTAGATCTATTCAACAAAAGCACTCTAATCGGTACAAAACTCCTCCAAAGTTGAACCAGTGTAAGAAAATCTAAAGAAAACCTGACTCCAATGATATGCCCATAAGAGGGCCGGAAGATCACTTCAAAGGCTGTGAAGGGAACATAACGGTTAGAATTGTAGTCTATACTGAGGAAACGGAAGGACCAGCTGCATCTGCAACGCATAAACAGACAAAAGCATGCACGACGAATGAAATTATTTGTTCTATCAACAAAAAAGGAGATGCTAACCCTATCTACTATATTGCGTGTATCCAGGAGTCTCGGGTCCGTAACTACCACGTGTTTAAGGCCGTGTATGATAGTATCCATAAAGACAAGCTATAAGGAGCAATGTCTAAGTAAGTAAGATCATCTATGCAGGATACTGATTTTGCTATACCTAAAAAGACTCGAAAAACTGGTTCACTTGTGCATCATTTACAGGTTTGTAGCGCATAAAGCTCTATAACTAGTGCAAAGCAAATATTGCTAGTTGGCTTATGCATTTGTTGAACCTCAATAAAAAATGTCCAATGCTGTCATACCTATTTCTACATCAAAAAATCTTTTAATTGGCTTTTTAAACTAAAGGGCTCATTTTATATTTTCTATTTTTTATTTTATTTTTATTTTTGCAATAAAAACGCATTTGAAATAGTAAATTTGTAGCTGTATAAAAACAAATATGCACATAAATAAAAAAAATTGTCCAATTCCATAGAATACATTATTACAATTGTCCATAAGGGGTAATCCTGAATGTCCCTGTGTAAATGGGATTGAAATCTACATACCTACCTTCATGAATGCTCTTATTGCAGTGCAGTAACGCAAATACCAATCAACTTTTGCGACCAGTTGACATAGGGCTAATCGATGGATACGCTTCAATCAATCCTCTACAATTTCCATCACCAATCTAATTCAAATTTAATCGCTAGACATGGCGTGTGGCGCAGAACTGTGCTATTCTGCCGTCGAAATAAAATGTTTACTTTATACATTCAGAAACTCGTTTAAATCATTTTGGGATGATCAATCGATTCACAACGAACTGGCTTGACAACAAACACAAGTTGGCTATCAGTCATATTGTTGGCATGTACGTATACATAGTGATACATTACAGTGGATATGACATTGGGTCCGTTGTAGTCAATTTGCCATTTTATATGACTGTAATTTTTAGTGACAATATTTTTATTTATTTTTTTATTTTTTGTAAGGGAAATTAAAGGACGTGAATGTTACTTTTGTAGATGCAGTGATTGCCTTAGGTGTAGAAGGCAGCTACTGACCAAATTATGTAAAAAAGAGTGTTCATCGCATGCCTTCAAGCAGTGCTACAACCTTTAACTTTTTTCGATCCAAGTAAACTAAGAATCTGCTGCCTTATCTCAATATTAAAAGTGTCTCCAGGAACGTTATTTTTTCGAGTTATGTCGCTTCAGTAAAGTGAGGAAGACGTCGCCAATATTATTGCCTGCTCAAGTAGAAGGGGACCTCGACCAAGTTGAATTTGGTTAAATTCGAAGACCCTCCAGGCGGGGGCGTTGTGTTGGTGTCCATTCGTTCTAGGCCGATGTCGCAGTCCAGCTCGTATAATTCGTCATTAAATTTCCTCCTCCAAAGCCCTTCCACGCAGACTATTTTACGAAGAAAGTTTCTCTCGAAGCTACCGTGGGTATTTTCGTTCGCTGTCAATTGAGCCCATACTTCAGCACCACAGAGTTGGACTGGTATTATAAGGGTGTTGTATAGAATCTCTCGATGAATTCTAACGATTATAATATCAATATTGTCAGCGTACATGAGTAGCTGCACAAAATTTTGAAAGATTGTGGTGTTGACTTGAGAGTTTCATTGTATGATGTTAAAGAAGTTGCATGACAGCGCTTCTCTTTGTTTAAATCTTTATTTGACAACGAAGGTCTCGGTGAGATCGTTACCGACTTTGAATGGAGGAGCGAGCATTCTCCATTACCATACTGCGCAGATGGACGAGTTTGGCAGGGAATCCAAAGCTAGACATGGCTTTGTCAATAAAGAGATGGTGTGTACCGATTAAACTTCCTGGGTTTCCCCCAGGGTCTGTGAAAATTTGATCGATTGTGGACTTTTATGGCATGAAACCTGAGCTTTGGAATCTGCCCTACAATATTTGTACCGCTTATGGCCTAACAGGATACAAAGCTTATGCATGAGCTTGGAGTAAACACGAGTTACTCACTGAATTTACCACGTTTGATTTTCAATGTTCCCAAAGGAGTGTTTTGTGTTTGGGAATGGTACTTATCCCGCTTCAGTCAAGGAAAAGATCTTGTGCTTGAAAATCTGGGATATCATTGACCTTCCTCTAGAGTTCTATGTCAACTCATTCCAGAGTGTGTTTCTGATCCCAATGTATTGCTACAGTTCAAATAGAAATAATTGGGGCTACAGCTCAAAACGAGCCGAGGCCTAGCTTTAGTGCCACGAAATCAAACTGAAAATTACGCCATTTTCCGGCGTTTAGTACTCGATATTCGTCTTTCCCAAGTGCAGTTTATGAAGAAATTTGAAGGTGGTATTGCTTGAAGGAAAAGGCTTTTTTATTCTATATATCCCACCTTGACAAGCTGTTCTCAAAATGCTGGAAAATCAATTTACTAAAAGAGAGCTTATTATTTGTAAAATTAGTTATTAATAGATTCCTTTCGGCTTTGGGGTAGCAATTTTTTTTTCTTTTTTTATAAATCACCATATCAAGCCTGCACATTTGATACCCTTCGGCTCGCCACTAGAAATCAATTAAATGGTTAAAATCCATCTGGCAGATGCTTTTACTTGTTCATTTCATTAAATTGCCTGTTAAATATTTAAAATATTCATCGGTCTAATTGATACAGCGATATGTAGATATACACAGTTACTAACAGCAAGTTTAATTGCAACTGACTGCATCCTATCGCCATGAATATATTTAAATGAAAAGTAAAATGAAACCAGTATTTATTTATTTATAAAATGCAAATGTATTGCAAAACTCATCATTTTATTGGACACTAGGGAAAATTAAAATGTGTTTTTTCAAGGCTGCTCAAGGTCTTAAACAGGATGCGACAAGAGACCAAAAAGTTCTGTACAGAAAAAAGAAAAGTTTCAAATAAGCTGACACAAAACATGGTGTTCCCCAATCGAATGGCATCGAAACTCAACTTTTTTGTTTGTCCTATATCACGTTTGGCACATAAAAGTCCTTTGGAAAAAAATTGGACTCCACACCAGATGTGCCTGGCAGTCGAAAATCAACACAAAAGGGATGAAGGAAGCAACACATAGACAAACCGATTGCTTCCTTGGTAAGAAAATTTAGAAATAGTTCGCATGCCAATATATTATTTATTACCATGACAAATGATTCCATTCTCGGATTCATCCTTGGGGAAAAAAAAATTCGTCCAAGACATTGGCAATGGGAAGAAGAACCGGAGCACAGAACAGATCATTGTTATGTTCGTCACATGCCAAGATAACTGCTGATTTCTATTACGTGGCCATATGGTACCTTCACATCCGATGGGGGAGCTCTCACGGCATTGAACTGCTTTAACCGTTTATTTCTTTCCCTTTGTGGACTGCTAGAGTTGTTGAATGAATGTAACGTCTATATTGGACGTTTCATTTCAGGAAAGTTGTTATTTGTGAAGTTTATTAAGGAGGTCCCTACTCCGGACTTTGGTGAGAAGATGTTATTAAAGCAATATCGGGTTGTTAAACAACTTTCCCGCTTAAGAAATAGTGGTAAGCTCACTTTATGAAGTAGCAAATTATTATTGTTATTACGTCAAAGATCGTAATGTAAAGATATTATGAAAATAAAATGGGAGAGAATAATTCTTATTTGTTAAGGCAAATTAGAAGGAAGTAACTTTGAATGTCGTCCTGAGAATCATCTTGAAATTGAGTTTAAAATATTCTGCAAGTCGACTTGCTTGGTCACTTAGTTAATCATAACAAGTAATCATTAATATCCACAGTCAGACATTTCTACAATTTAACAATGTGAAAAAACAAACTTGCCCTGCAACATGCTTTAAGGTCAAACCGCCTTCAAAGTGCTTAACTCAACTCTGATGCAATCAGAGCCAGTCCTCAAAAGTGACTTTGGAAATATTGAACCAATTGTGCGAAACTATCTATTCTGACACCTATTTTTAAACCTTTGAGGTGGTGATGCCCATCGGTGTCAGTTTTGGGAACTTCACTTCGTTTATATGAGCAATCAAGGTGCGATTGGTCATCGGCCATTATTTGGGAGTCGAAAATTGCTGCTTCAACAGAAAGAAAAAGCAAGTGATTTCTATTAAAGATATGTAAAACTGGTCACGCAGAAAAGAACAAGACTTACAAAATAAGTTCAGCACCAGAAACTCTTATAAAGACAAGAAGGGTGTTACGTGTTCTAACTCAAAGAGTTTGCATTAGAAAAAAAGATGTTTATTGTTGTACAGCAGGAATCAGGTGATTTACGCATAGAATAGAATATAAGTTTACTTACTTAAATCCGATCACCACTCGAGCGAAAAAGCGCGTTAAAAACGTCTGCATACCACCATATTTAAGTGTTCGTTCTTCAAGACCTTCGATTTCTCCTTAACTCTTCTGCGCCACGTTTGTTTATGGTGTCTGTCTGAGTTAGTGCATAGCAAATTCCACAAAGTAGTTGTGTTTCCGCCGTAATATGGGACCAATCCACTGCCACTTCCTCCGCCGAATGTCATGTCTTCATATTTCCAGTTGTGTATGCATAAAGTCTTGATAGGAAAACTAAGGCATACTGCTACTAATTGTTGATACAGAACGTTTTCAGCTACTTTATGGCAACATTCATTTGTATTCATTACTGCAGACCAAAGTTTATCCTTAGGTAGGTCCGCCCAAAAATTGCCAACAACCTCAGATTCCCAAGGAATTTCTTTTAACCTTGCAATAGAGAAGCCTTTAAGGCAATTGAAGACGATTCACTTGAAGAGATGCGGGTGCAACAGCAGGCAAGTTACTCTTAAGCCTCATGGTACTTTGCACTTCACTTCCAAGTGGTAATCCTTAACTGAATTTGGATCTCCAGTCTTTTAGATTATGGAAAAACTCTATTGAAGTAACTATCGAATAAATAAGTTTCACTTATAAAAGAAAAACAGAAAATTTAAACCTGTGTTGTATTGGGCAGCTAAGTATTCCACGATTTTGAAGTAAACTACCTACGTTTATGCAATAAGTAAACCTTATCTTTACCTAAGTAAAGAGCATCTTTGAAAACTTCTATCTCTGTAAATGCATGAGGTAAACAATTTTGTTTGCCCCTACAGAGCAAACAACTCAAGGGAACTTTTAATATATTCCACCCATTATCACCCATTACCATTTTCAGATAATTACCAGTTTGAAAAAGTACCTATCTCACCGCAGTGGGATGGAAAATAAATTGTAATAAAATAATAGTGCTACTTAACGCTGAAGAATGACAGACTTTTCAAGAAAATTCTCTATCGTTCTCTTTCCATTGCACATTCTCCCCCCAAAGTCAGACGAAGCAATTTCCGGTGCAAAACTTGCAAAAGAAACTTTCTTATAGTGAGTTTTATTTTACCCCCAGGGTAGCATGAATTACTTTAAAACATATCCGGCACTTGCATGCGCTTCTTTCCCTATACCCTCTTTGTATGTGAGTTGGTTGTAAGCTGTTGCAAAATGCACACACAAGTATTTGGGGGCAGTATTGCATAAAAGATAGACGCCGAAAGTTGCATACACATCCCCCAAGGCATCTTGAGAACAATTCCCTGCCAACTTTATGCTTTAACTTCTTAAAGAAACCACTTTTGGTGATGAAAGGAAATTTCCGGTAGTTCTTTGGAGTTGTCAAGCCATGGAAAGATTATCAAAAAAGTAAATTAAAATTTTGGATGCATTACTCCAGTGACGGATCATAATTAAACGGACTTAAAGGCTTTCAGAGAAAAGGTTTAAAAAAAATTAGTAATGCATGTTCTTGTAGTCGGGAGGAGTCTTTACCTGAAACATAGATTTTTTCTTTATTCACTGATCATGTGGAATTTTGCTGCTGGTTTTTTTAGGAACGAGTCTTGCAGCAAATCCATTCTTTGATGCAAAGCCTTTAATAAAAGTTTAAAGTGATTTATTGTGGTCTTTTAATGTCCAGAGCTTTAAAGAGTGACAGGATATGGAGGCACAAGTGACTACATCAAAAAATCTGTCTATCAACTGCTACTCTGACAAGTGAACCCAGTCAGAGTTTCTTATAAAGCGGAGGATACTACTGACGTCAAAATTCGCCAGATCGCTAAGATTTTTGAAGGAATGAGTTTTCAGGTGAAGCAATGTTCTCGTGGACAGGACACAACAGGTAACAAGAAAATGCATGTTTGATAGTTCTTCCTCCTCATCCCTGCATGGCCAGACTTATAGGACAGTGTCTGCTCACTACAATCATTTTTGCTAAACCGATATATCACAGGGTTTCCGACCAAGCTTAAAGTATATTTAAATTTTTTCAATGAGTTCAACCGTATTTTATTATTTCTTAACCACTTCCTTGTTTTTTTTTTTTTTTTTTTTTGTGTTTCGCCTTTCACCCCTTTCAATAACTCAAGTAGGATTATACCTTTACATGCAAATTTAACTTCTCTATCCTATTCCGTGCAATTATTTACCGACAAGTTTTATTGTAATATTCAATTTTATATCAATTTTCAAAATCCCCTTCGGGTTACCCACCATCCAGTGTCGCTCCCCATATACTTAAGCTGCCCACACATTTTTGGTTGAAATAAAAAAACTAAATTACAATTTAATTGGCCAATTCCCATTGTAACCACAAGAAAAGCTCCCCAAAAAAAACCTGTCTCGTCCCGCTTCATAAAAATGCTTACCCACAAGTATCAATTCCGTTCTGACCACACTAAAATGGGTTGGAGTTGAGGCAATATAAATCCATTTCAAAAAAGGAACAGAATGTATTAAAGCGGAAAACTATAAAATCCAATAGTTTCTCCCTCGATGTGTTAAAGAGATATAGGAAACAATTTTCTACATTGTTATGGGCTTAAGTGCAGCAGTGTGCGGAAAGGTCGATGAACAAAAAAATATATATATATGTGAGGTTGTTGGCTGTGTGAATGCTAAACCGAGTGCTCGGTAACCCTGTGTCCTAGTTGATAGGGTAAGAGACTTGCTTTTAATTCATGGGATGAGAATGTAGCACAATAATTGAGATAGAAATACAAGAAATAAACATAAATAAGCAACAGGAATTGTTCTGTTGATCTAGCAATTGCAATCTTAACATTTTTATGACATTAGGGACATGTTGGAAAAGCATGTGAGCTTTGAGGAAAAATAAAACGAAGCATAGGAGTTATGGTAAACTAAGCTTATATTATTAATATCTATCTTATAAATTATATTATACTTTAGTTAAATCGAGCATAGCACGCAATGAATGCAAGAAAAGATTCTAAAACCACTTAATAAAAAAATGTTAGAATTTGTTACGTTTCTCGGCCAGCTTACGTGAATTTCCCACATTACAAAGCAGGGTATTACTGTGATTTTCCTCATGGAGAACCCAAGCTGCTTCTTCAAGGTCAGAAAAAATATCACTGTGGTCGATACACAGCTTCTTCAACCTGGTTCTGGAAAAAATAGTGCGGAATTCCCAGGTCAACAAATTAGGCACTTTTTTCCACAGAAGCTGCTTTAAGGTGTCTTATTGTAAGTGAGGAGAAAATAGCAAATGATTTAAACGACATAACACCAACTTCTCCAACATTATGGTGGACAACTATAACTTTGAGGTATTGAGCTTAGGCGTTGAGATAAAAAAAAAAAAAATATATATATACAAATATTTGGCACGACAGCTTATTGCGAGCCAAGGCTTAGCTTCTCAGAACTATGAATGGAAGGGACCTACAGTTTTATTGCCGACTCCGATCAGTGGATTTAGAAACTTTTCATGACAGGTTTGTCATCCCTGCGAAGAGGTGGTGCCTCGAAAAAATGTTTGATGGTTTTTAGATCCAAGGTATGATAACACTTGCTAATCACAGTTACTTTAGCCTCTGGAGACAACTTTTCAATAAGGCATTATTGAGAAAAAACCAAGGAGATCCTGTATAAAACCCTCATCACCCTTATACTGCTTTATGATGCATAAGCATGGAGTGGAGGCATACCTTAAGCAACTCTGCATTTTGCAACATTCTGTTTTTCGTAATGGACTCACTTGTAAATCACAAAAGAAATTTCACTTCAACAACAGCAACTCATGTTTTGTTGTACCACCACGACCCTTAAAAGGAGCTCTACTTTTCTAGTCTGTTGACGTGCTTCTCCTGGATCACCTTTTCAATTCGATGAAGCTTTACATGAACTACTAAAACTTGTTTATGTGCTAGAATTGGGATTTATGATTTTTTTTTTAATGTTCAACAAGACACTTTATCAAATAGTTTGCATCTGTTATCGACCCTTAAAAACAAAATTAAAAAAAAAAAACTAATTAACCAACAAATTCTCTGCCAACATCTTGACTTGAGGAAATATTTTTACAAAACTTCATAAGCTATGGCTCTTAAAACTAAGAAAACCCAAAATAAATAAAACTTTGTAATTTACAGTTAACAAATAAAATTTCTGATATGAAAATTCCAAGAAAATTCCTTTGGCAAAAATTAATTGATTGAAACAACCCCTAAATTCGCCGGAGGTTAATTGTTTCTGGGGAAAAGCAAATGATTTCACTTCTTCCTCGCGACGAACATAGCCAGTGTGGATAATGACAGAATCCTTTCGGATTGTTAGAAATAGACGAGTGCGTTGATTTATCCTTTGTCGCTTTTGAAAATTTTAGTTTCATCAGTGTTAAAGCAACTCTTACTACAGAGTTTCATAAAAAAAAAACCCTTTCATTGCAAGCACATTGATATATTTTCGTAGACTTAAAGTCCCTTTAATAGTTGGTTCCCTAATCCAATTCTTGTAGGTTCAAACCATTTCATAAACTACACCTTGCATCAGTTAAATCGTCAATAAAATCAAAGAATCAAATCAGTTCCCTTAAAATAACACAATTATGCCTATTACGTCATAAGGAAACCGATAATAGATGGAGAGTCCTTTGAGTATTCTGCCCTGATGCTTCTACTTATAAGTACGTACAAATTACAAGCCAATTCATCGTCATCTTAATATTGTATTTTCCACTTTTTTTTTTTAATTTATTATGTATCCTAAGGATTTGTGTAGGGTAAATAATGTGAAGCTCATTTAGGCGTTTAAAATTTTAATTACTGTCTTCTTCAGAAGGGTGGTATTGTAGATGAGACTTCTTCTCCTTCGACGTTGTTTCATTTAATTTTTTTTTTTCTTCCTCTTTTAAACGCTCGCTACCGTATTGCCTTTGTAATCTTTGCTTAGCACACAAGGAAGTTGAAAAAATAAAAAATGAAAGAAAAACCATCGAATGGGTTAGGCAAACTTCTGAAAACTCTTGTAGACAAATAGCTTACAGAGTTTTAAAACAAAAGTCAAAAGGATTCGGATTGACGTTGTGTACGCAAAGAAGGATTCTTCAAAGTTTGATTTTACTTTGAGTAATTATATGTTAAGTGAAGTCACTAGGCTTCTTCGAAATGAATGAAGATGTTTAAGGGCGCATAAAATTACCTTCGTCTTGGAAATGGATTTCTTGGGGAGATATTCAATATTTTTTGTTTTTGGTTGAAATTTGAAGTGTAAGGGAAGCTCGAGGGGATATGAGTGTAACATTTTTGTGTTTACAAATTATTTCCAAATCTAATGTGCTTTGATGTGGGAAAGGAGTTTTTACACTTACTTAAGGTGCCACTTTACTAGGGTGCATTCGAATGCAATGGTGCTACTGCACTATACAGCAAGGCAGGTATGATATAGCGTCTTGTCTTGTCACCTTGGTTCTTCTTGAAAATCGAGACGAAAAGGAGCACAACAATTGTAATCTGTTCCGATATCTTTCTAGACAAGTACAAATACATAACACAACAAAAACAAACATCATACGAACACCAATACCCATTTTCCGATTTGGATAAACAAACAACTTTATTAATACAAAATCAGATAGCTAATTGCTATTATCCTTGATGATACGTAAGACCGAATCAACTCTCTATCTGTTTTTCTTTTCCACTTTAAGCTGCACTATCATTCGACTTTCGTATGCGTAGCAAAGGAGCTCATTTCATATCAATGCCAAACGGAAAAACTTTTGATATCCACTTACCATATTATTATTACGAACATTTTTCCAAATCAAAGTTCCCAACGATGAACAAGAAAATCCGAACAAACAGAATAACAAGAAAACAGAAAGCAGACGATTGTAAAGGAAAGAAGAAACTTATGCAAACCATTTAAAGTTTTCTCTATAAGTTTTCAAAGTACAATAATCGAAGCAGAGTGTGTTTACTTATGTATATTATCAGAACGGAAAGAGGACATCCTTATTCATATGTACGTACATAGAAGATGTATGCATATGTACATAGGAGTATGTTTTAGCCCATTTGGTAATTTGGCTTTTGGATTCCCAATTTGTATAACAAATTCATTGAATCAAATACGGATACCATACTGATTTTTTACATTTTATAATCGACGGTTATAACGATGACATCACACAGAGACATGTCTTCTGATGGAATTGTGAAGCGCACCGTGGACCAAGAAGGTCTTGAAAACCTAACCATAAACACATACAATTTTGAGATTTTTATGAGAGCCTTGAGCCGGCTTAATCACCGGCTTACAGATAGTAAGCCGCACTTGCAACAGCTTTTTAATTGCCATTAAATGATGTGAGTACTCTATCTAGAAGGAAACTCAAATCCTCACTTGATGGAACAATCTTCTATCAAAGTTTCGAAGAACCTAACATGGCTTTCAAGAAGCTGGAGTCCAATAAAGATGCGGGGTCCGATGAGTTACATGCAGAGCTTTTCAAAAATTAAGTAAAGGTGAAGTTTTTGTAGTTACAATATTATTTTGATGCATGGAAGCACCTACACTACAAATAAGGCGCTTTTATGTCTTGTAACAACTAAAAACTGCTCAAGAAAATATTCGGAAAATGAAATAGCGCTTGTAGGTTCGTTAGAGGAAACCCCTTAAGTTAAATGAAGCAGTGCTCTAGCTCTCTGGGTCCAAGTGACCGTAATCTGCCCAGGATAAGGGTGGATGAACCGATCTCAGGCAAAGGCTCTTCACAAGTCGGAAGCCCGTTTAAGTTAATTAATGTCTTTATATCGGCGGCTGACATTCAGACTCGACAATTACTCGATCTTCTATGAAAATTCGTCATGTGTCTGAGCAATGATGGACCTTTGAAGAAGATTCATTTATTTTTTTTGTAACATTTTAAATTGTAATTTTAAAGCATACTGTGCAACATAAATTCGAGAGGAATTACTTCTTTTTCTTTCGCGCAGTGGTAAGGGAAACCCAGAAGTCTGGTTGCAACCGAGTTTTTCTTTTTAGAAAGACAAATTGCTTGTTACTTGAACGAACAACACAGGCACGGACAAATGGCCACCAGCCAAATTCACTTTTTCGAAATTTTTATTCATGAATCTTGACTTTTTTTGTACTTCATCCGTACAAAGTCCCAAAATGTACTTCCATTTGCATACTTGAATGTACGTACATATGTATGTACAAACAACATATGTACATCCCTAAACAAATTTGGTAAAATCTGTTTTGTATCTATGGCAATTGAAATTTTCGAATAGGAATTCCCCTAGGTGTATACAGTTGGCAATATCGAACTTCAAAGAGAACGTCTGAAACTTATTAGGTACGTGCGGGAATTGCTGTTTTACGGATATTTCTCTTCGGGTGAGATAGATGTATAGAGTGGTTTGATGCATTGAAAAAGAAAATACGCAAGTAATTTTTATTTATTCGTTATTCGAAGAAGCCACGTGTTATCATTTAACGTAAGAAGATTATATATTTTTTGAATTAAATTTATTTCCACGTGACAAAAGAAAACAAATATTGACTTTCTTTAAAAACAATTTCTAGCTTCAGTAAGCTTGGTTAAGTAAGCTTAGTTAGATTTTGAATCAACATGTTTACTGTGCTATAAACCATGTTACAGAAAAGATATCCTTAAATGACTCTGCATTAATATTCACCTCATAGTCAGCAATCTTTTTTCCAATATCTGAACAAAAGTTTTTCACCCGAAAGGTGACGGCAAAGAAAACTTTCCAAAAATAAGTATCACAATGTCAATGTTGAAAAAGACTTTAATGAAATAAATTTGACACTTTTTTTTTGTGCTCGTTCACTGTTTATCTTTTGAGGCAAAGTTTTTTTTTTTTTCTTTTCCAAACGTGTCTGAAGTCTACCTTTTACCAACCAACACCTTAACTCAAAGAAAGAAAAGCATGCTTTCTAGCAACAACAAGATACAAAAAAAAAAAACTATCATCTACAGAAAAATCGAAGTAAATATGAGAAATGATTCATGGGGCAGATGTCCACAGCTGACATCCTCATATTTATCCATATCACGTGCGAACAAAAGAAGATATCGGTCTGGCTTGCCCGAGAGTTTTGTGCAAAACACACGTACCTAGATACACCCCTCAATTCTCACCAAATGTGTCAGTAGTTTATAAATTTTAAATAATCTTCCTTCGTCTGTTGTATCGTTTGTAGATTTTAGTTAACAGTTTGGTGAGTTATGCATAAGTTATCTTTAAGAAAAGTTCTTACAGTGAATATGTGAATTGTATAAAATCAGTTTCGGTTTGCAATTATAGACAGTATTTAGAAAAAAAAATGTCATTAAAGGACTCTACGTGCCTATGTAAAGCAGACGAGGTGCGATTTTTCTTTGTTTTTGAGATATCAAAATATGTAGCTTAGTTGGATCCACATGTGTCAACTACACCCGTAAAGATAATATTTGGCAGCCATCTTTTTTTAGAAACCAGCGTTTGTTACCAAAAATAGTTTAAAAATTGTGTAATCTCTTACTTTAAATGAAAAGGCATTAAATAGGCTCTGCGTCATACGTCTTGTCTTATTCCGAGTACTTGATGGTAAACGGCGTTTTTGGTCGCGAGCAAGCAATACGTAATTGACCTTGTGAAAAATAGGCCATTATGGTACTAATCTGCAATCTGTTGAGAGCGTTGCAGATCCAGATTTGGCCAAATCTGTTTGGGCGCTACACGCGTTTTACAACATGGTTCTCTCGATAGCATCCAGCTTAAATTGAAGTTGAGAACAAGTTACAACATTACTGCATTACTTGAACGATCAACAAGTTACAACATTACTGCACAACATGGAACTTAACACTTAACACCAACAAGTCCAAAATAATGGTTTTCCGCAATGGAACAGGGAGATACTCACGCGAAGAAAAGTGGAGTTGGAATAACGAAGAATTGGAGAAAGTGTCGGAGTACAAGTACCTTGGAGTAATAATAACGCCACGACTGTCGTTTAAAAAGCATCTGCAGGCAAAGTTCAGGGAATCCAAGATGGCGATAAACACAAACTGGAGAAGTTTTCTCGCTAAAAAAGATATTGCGTCAAGTGCAAAATATAAACTTTTTGAAGCGGTTATGCGGTCAATCATGTGCTATGCGGCCCAAGTATGGGGAATTCTCCAGTACGATGAAGTTGAGCGGCTATTACGATACTTCGTTAAGAAGATGTTCAGGTTACCTGAGAATACGCCTACATACATGGTCCATTTGGAAACTGGACTAGCTCCGCTGTATATGTTCACCTTAAAAATGCATTTCAGCTACATCACGAAAGTGATGACACTGTCAAGGCACCGGCTACTGAACATAGTCGCAACGTATTTGTGTCGCAGAAACCTACAGTTTTTCAGAGAGTGGCAGAGGCTAAGTGATGAACATAACGTGCGGCTACGGGATGAAGATATTTTAAATTGGAAAAGTTCTACGCAGAGGCTGGTGGCTAAGATTCAAGCATCCATATTTACGAATTTCACAGAAGAAGCCCAGCGAAGTGAATCCAGAAGTACATATAGAATTCTTCAAAACGATCTTGGAGACAAAAACTACTTTCACGACCGCTACAACATCAACACAATTTCGCAACTATTTAAAGCCAAAGGAGAACTTCTACATCTCAATTACATGCCACACAGGACTGCAGAAAATCACGAATGCACCTTATGCAACCTAAGAGTGAGAGAAGACATAAGGCATTTTATTGGAATTTGTCCTATATTAGGCGCGATTAGAAGAGCTCATTGGGGGAAAGTCACTCTTGAGGAAATCGAAGTTGTGGGTATTTTAAATGGAAGCAACTGGACCCTACTATCAAGCTACATTACGAATGCCTGGAAGTATCGTGAACAATTAATGAACGAAGATTTTTAAATTTCCTTCTTATATATTTTTGGATAGAGCGTAAATGAAATTATGGTTAATACTTATTTAACATAACTTATTATGAATTATTATACTCTCTTTACCTGGCTGATGGCAAAAAGCCAATGCTATTATATTGTAAAATCTTTGTAATCGGCAGAAAATAATGTATAATAAACTTACTTACTACTACTACTTGAAGTTGACATCTAGCGTTCTGTATACCCAAGGTGCCTTTGTCTGAAAGAATAGGTATAGTTATTCAATACCTTGCAAGTTATTTTGCCTTGGAGTTCTCTGGAGTATCTCTTTGCCCCGAAACCCAACAAAGGTGAATATTGAACTGCTCCGCCGTCACAAGACAGCTAACTTTAGAAGCAGAAATGACAAGTACCACTCGTCACAACTTTTAAACATCCAACAGCTTCAAACATTGTGTGTATATTTACCTGAGCACAGGAACTATTATACATAACTCTTATAGATGGTGTATGTACCGTCGAATGTTGCCCAAACCCCTCCAGATGAGTAGCACTGTAGCTCATATAGGATACTGCTCATCAGTAATGTTCTGCTATCTACACACAATCTTAGCGACAAGTCTGCGATGTATTGACTATCGTCGGATATTTCTGTTTACCTCGAAAAGTATCTATCGGTCCATCGACTCTTTCAATAGAATTGATAACTGGCTTCCATAAGTACCAGTAAAATGAATCAATTTTTCAAAAGGGACCGGGAGATCCAATGGCATTTGAAAATACATAAATAAATGCTGCTAGTATACGTAGCTATAGTGACCAAGTAACTTCATTCCTAACACAAAATTCATTAACTTTGACAGCTCCTTTTTAAACCTCAAAACCTTGTCGAAATAATCCTCTTTCCAATTTGGCTTATCAACCTATTTCTGCTGATGGATAATCGGTCATCATTACAACTATCGCATGACCTCCACAAGAAAAATCCATTTATTTTAGATCTTTATTCTCCACCGTCTGAAGGACATTTAATTTGCTCATCTGCTAAGAAACCAGTTTATTACAAAACCTCTTCCGCCAAATTTAAAAAAAAAAAAACAACCTTTACGTCGAACAAATTAACTAACAAAAATCCCATCGACAAAAGAAATCACCAGTTCATTAGGTTTTTGGAAAACTCTTATCAACTACACTGTGCAAGGACCAAGCCAAGAGGAAACGTTAAAAAAAAAAAAAACCAAAGTCGAACTAAAAGGCGATAAGAAGAACCGTGGGAATGTGCAGGATAAAAAAAAATTAAATATGTTATATCTGTAAGTATGTTCGTGGCTACTCTACGGACACCCTCAAATCACACCAAGGACCACTGCCACCACCATCAACCGCAATAGAATTGCTTCCGAGGAAAATTAATGGTGCGGAAGGTTTTCCAAACTAACATTTTCTTATTTTCAGTTTACGGATTTCTTTGTGGTAGTTGATGGTGGCTTTTTATTGGCCTGTTGGGGAACAGATACCTCCTTAAAACCCGGATGCTTTAAAGATATTATTAAAGTCCTCATCACCCAAGTATTGATGGGTGAGACGAACACCTTTGAATTGTAGGATTCATTACACTTGATTGTATCATATATTTACTAGGAAAATGATGTCAATTTGAAATGGTAATTGATATAGTAAAGGGTGGTCCCTGGAAAGTTAGTCAATGAAATGACTAAATTGGTTGATAATGGCTTAAGTTGCGCAATTTCAACAAATATACCAAGCTTTCATAGCTTTTCTTGTAAAACTTCCTTCAGATTTTCATTGTTCAAAATAATAGTAAAAAGTTGTTTGAAAAGAAAAATCGTTGGAATCATCTTTTAAAAAAATCTATACCTGCCCCAGTACACCGTACCAATTAGTAAGGCCTCATCTTTTTGCATTGATTAAACATCAATCTTTAATGCCAGCTTTATATCTTTCAAAATAAAAAGCTTCGACTTAAGCTCACATCTGCAATATTACAATTCCCAAACTCCAGTTTTCAGATTAATGACAGCATACCTTCAATTTGCTTAAGACAATTTATTTGTTAGAAATTTGGAGTCGGCAAACAATATTTGAAAAAAAAAATTTTACCTTTCTCCCAACAACAGGATAAAGTTCCGCATAACACAGTTACAAGAAATTCATGATTTTCTACAAATGGACAAAAGGATAACCTCTGAAAGTATATGGCTGATTGCAATCAACTTTATCACAGCACTTTCAGCATGAAGCCAGAATTTAATTACACATCTATCCGGTTTCACGCTGGCACCAGATACACTGAAGAGCCCGACATCGCAGTATGCAATCAGTACGAAAATGATTGCAGCCACCACATGGACACACGAAGTCATATTTGACAATTAGATTATAGAATAACAAAGGCTTTGACATTGTTTACATGATAAACCGAGTGCTTAATTAACTTTTGCATATGCTTCTCTGTATGTGTGAGTATGGCTCGTCTATGTTCGAGCCGTTTCCCTTACTCGGAATTAATTTATATCCTAGTATTTGTTACAATTCAGATTCGGACCAGCATTAAGTGCCCAAGGGTGTTACCTTCACATGCAGAATGATAACAAAGTATCTCTAGTTGTGTGTGAGCGTAAGTTAGCTCGTTCGTCAATTACAGTGAACTAATGAAGTTATGAAAACAATAACAAGTAGTCAGTGTATCATCTATACATGTACCAGTGGTAAACTATATTGTTATCCCGAGACGGAACTTGTAAACCAGTCGGTGTGGGTCGGTATTGGATGTAATTGATTGCTTGGGGCAGTTGAATGTCATTATTGCAGCTCTGACACTTGCAGAAGTCAAGCGTGCATGCAATTCAATGTTGGGATGTTCATTTGCCTTGAAGTTTACGAGTATTATAACCGACATATAGAGGGAGTGAAATTATTTGAAATTGACTAAGAGAAGAACTTTTCTTGTGACATTTATTGGGAGTTTAATAATTTTGCAGAAGGCAATCGTTTAGATAGTAAGTAATTTTATATGTTAGTTGCAGGTAGTATCGAATTTATTGAGAGGCAGAGCGGTGTATGGGAAAGTTAAAAGATAATGAGCCCCAAGGAAGTGCTGCATATGACATAAGGCTTTTAACAGATATTAAAATCAATCTGCGATCCATTAAGGTATCTTTTGGAGATACCTATATAATATAAATAAATAAATATTTGGCGCGATAGCTCATAGAGAGCCAACACCTAGCTTCTCACAACCATTCATGTTGTGCATGTTATGTTCTTTGCACGAGTGAAAGGGACTCCGAACGGCGGATACCTACTCAAGCACAAAATCCCGAAAGCCCAAAAACGCCACTTTTTGGAAAATCCTCAAATTGGTTATACCAAACCACAAAATCTCCAAACGCGCCCACTGTCCTGCGATTACCGCTCCAATTCGCTGCTCTGTTCCTTACTTTCCGAAAGCAATTTAAGGCCGTAACTCGGAATATAACAAAATCCTGTTGCTCTTCAACGATTTTGGACATAAAAGGACCACAGTAGCGAACTAGTGCAATACAGATTCTCTATATTAAGGATTAAGTTACTCAACTCATCTACTGATCTACTCCACTATTAAGAGCTTGGCAGTTCTTAAACCACTGAGATCGTTAACCCTTGTATAAATGGCTACGGGGAGTGTTTTGGTAGTGAATGGTTAACGAATGGAAACTGGTGAACTGTGTCTTTTTGCGAAGGCAGATTTTTATGACTTTCGAAAGCACACAAGGTTTTCCATGTATTATAGAATAGGTGACGTAGACTTTTTGCAATGCTTATCGGATAATAAGCTTGTACATCTCATGTCATCTCATGCACTTCTTGTGTACTTTCTGCTTATGACCTGAAATTGTAAGGTGGCACCTGGCAGGTAGCTTTGAAACAAAGAAGGCCATACGCTCGAAAGCATTTCGGTGAAGGTAGAAAAACCAGTGATGTTTCAATTCAGAGCTAACTAGAAGCAAAAAAAATCTATATTGTGGGTGTTTTTCAAACGAATGGAAGCGACCTATATTTTACATTGCCGACTCCGAACGGCCGATTGAAAAGATTTTTAATGCTCGTGGAGGTTTCTCATTGCCTGCCCTCTTTTGGTTGTTTGCTGAGTCGAACCTATAAGGGCTATCATTGAAAATGTTTCCCTTAAAAATTCCACACAAATGGAAAAGGCTTGTTGCATTAAAACAATTTATAAAATTTCATTACGCAAAGTATATTGCACTCCTAACTGAAAGAGCTTTACGCCTTTCAACCTCTAAAAATTATCGCTGTCAGCCATTTAAATGAGACTTACTCTGCACCTGGTAGCATCCGTATAACTATCGTTTTTAACGATCATGTATTACCATTATTACACCATTACACCGGCGCCACAATTGTTTTTCAGGTGTAGTATCTAGCCCCTTCCCTACAGAGAGTGGATTGCTACATTTATGAGTGCGATTATTACAGAATCCATTATGGGTACAGGTTTGCATTAATAATGAGCATGAATGTTGGCAACTGTGTTGACTGCATGTTTACTTGAACAGGATCCAGTTGAGCTGCTTTGAAAGGACGAAGGAAAGAGTTAAAGTGTAAATGAATTTACATTTGTAAGCTATGGCGATTATGCGAACTTTTTTTTGGAAGAAGGATGATGACAAATAATTTATTTCGTTTTGAAAATAATGGGTAAAGTGTTTTTAAAAAAATCCTAGGAAATAAATTGCAGGACATGTTTGAGCTCAGGCACGTATTTCAGTTTACGCTTTAAATAGAAAACTACGTTGTCTTGAAACCTACATGGATTTGTAGTACCATCACCTTTTATGCTTCCGGATACGTGTTGATTTTATGACAAGATAATAACCACACTAGCTGTTGACAGCATAAGAGAATATTTGAAATTAAAAATCTATCTTTTGGATAATCATATAACAACTAGTTATGTTATGGACAGAGAATTTACCCAGGAAGCTTATGTTTTGAATCTGTAAGACTTATAAGAAGTTGGCATTGGAATGGCATCAAATTTCTACTTTTTACTGTAATCCTATCCTAAGTTTTGGGGACAAAATGAGAATATGAAAGAGTCATTGCCGATTTTGACTCAAATTTCCAATATATTCCAAAAGCAATGTGACTAGCATAACTTGTGCGGTACTAAAGTCCATTAATAACACTTTGAAGACACGTTTCAAAATTGCTTAATATCCCACAGCCACACATTTTATTACACCAGGTGAAAACACCACCCAATTGATCTATGTTACAAGGACTATGAAAACTACGATGTTAGATAAAATTTGAGAGAAAATCAATAAATCACTTCATAACTAGGAAGTCAAAATTCTCTCAAAACACGGACAAGTTATACCACTACATCCTGTCATCAATCTGAAGGAAGTATAAAAAGTAAAATTCAATCACTGTACCTAATTCAGTTAAACCCAAAACACACTAAAACATCGGCTGATGATGGGTTGTAAATCTGTCGAAAACGATTAAATCATAACCCTAACAGGATTCTTCCCTCGTGTAGCAGGTGATAAGATATACATTCTACCGGAAATCATTTTTGCTCACTCCTCTCAGCGAAGCGTGAAACCATTTAAGGATTACAGTGTGAAATTACGGTCCGCGTGTTTTTGGTGGTGGTAAACATGCTCATAAATTTTCAAGACCGCTCAAGTAACTAGGGTGGGGATGAACTAACACAAAAAAAAATTGTTACTGGATTTGCAGTCACTGGTACCCTTCTACTCGAGATAATGAATGCCAAAGGATACCACTTAACGAATGATTTATGGGCACCTTAGTTATTGCTTACATTTTGTTGATTAATGTTTTTATTGTTTTCGGCCCTTTCAATTGCTTTTTGTCGGTTTTATATGCAATAAATTTTGTTAAAATCTTAACAAGGTCAAACAATTTTCTAAGGTCTAGACTGTGGTTGTGGGTAATTTGCTATAAAGCATCTCCAAACCGGTGAGGGTTGTCCCATTGGCAGAGCTATGGAAAATTGGTCAGTTTTTGGAGGCAGTAAAAGTAAGAAATGTGATCAATTTGAATGAATTAAAGTTGAAGGAGAAGGATTCTATTGTTTTTGGCGTGAGAAGGTAATTTATTTTGTAACGGTCAGCTATCATTTCGTTGGATATTAAATGGAATCAAATATTCAAATGTTCAACTATGTACGTAATGATTTGTCTAGACGCAGACGGATTTAAATAAAGCGTTTACTTATTAATGAGTAGGTATGTAAAGTAGGGTATTGATCTTGCTACTACAAGACATTAAAGCGGCCAATGAATTATTAAGGAAAGCGTTTGCCTTTGATTAACGACGATTTTTTTTTAAAACAGCAGTTTCTAAAAAAACAATCGATCATCATTTTGCTAGATTGCGCATTTAAAAAAAGTAATAATTAGGGCATCCGTTCATAGATTCTTTAAAGTTTTACAAATTCACTTCACATTACTGTACTTGCATCACCTCAATACTCGTACTTTTATGAAACCATTAAGTTGATGACTTTGTAGGGCAAGCATAACAAGATTCCCATTTAAAAGAATACTTTCACCTTCAAGAGAGCTCTGATAATATTTACTACTGCATCCGCATTCTCCCATCAAGAAAAAAAAAAAAAAAACCTGCAATGTCAGAACAATAGACTAGTAGGTACTCCACTTCCTATTCCATAAGGAAACTCATTCGTAAGTCCTTTTACATAGTATGGATAAGCTAACTGGCCCGCAAAAGCGTATTATTATTATTTTCCCTCTAAGGCTCCTGGCTTTCGACCAACATTTTTCAGTTTTCTTGATGACACGAAAAGATTGCATTTCCATCCGATGGGTACATTTTAGAGTGACGTGATGGTCCGTAGCAGTGGCGTTATTCCAACAACGCCAACCACCAATCCTACGGCTGGAGGACCAACAACAGCAGCATCAAATGCTGGAAATTTTTGCCAAAAACTGAAATAAGCTTAAACCGGCATTATCTTGCAACGAATGGTATTCTATGGGGCAACATGAAGGATACTATGACTTGGCACAAAATTTGCTTGTTTAGTTGAAAATTCGTCTTCGGTCGGTGATGGTTGAGATTTCTGTTTTTTTTTTAGGCACTTTTGTTGCCTAGGTTATGGTATTGTTGATGTCGAGAGGGCAGGCGAGACCAGTTTTTTTTTTCATATTTTATTTCATCAAAGAAAAGTGTTTTCATTTAAACAATTGCAAAAACATTATGATCCAAGGACTTGAAGGTATTGAACTAAGTGCAGTTACCTTAATCTTGTTTAAAAGTGCTTTTGCGAATTATATTAGATGGACTAAAAGAAGATTAAAGAAATTGTATTAATTCATCTACAGCAGGAGTACTGTCAAGAAAAGACCGTTCCTAGAATGAGAACAAACGCCTTTTACTACGGCTCTTTGTGAGGATAAACATTGCGAGATTGACCAGCAGGACCAAAGACCCAAGTATTTTGGCGAAGATCTGTTGGTTTAGTTCGCCGGTGGTATTTTTAAACTCACCCCTCGCCACTTGAGGACGCATTCGATTGGAGACTGAAAATTCCTACCATTCTGACAAAATACCAAAATTCAAATTTCAAATTTATTCGTCAATGTCAATGAATTTTCGTAGGAATCTAACAAAAATTTGATTTAAGAGTTAAAATCTTTCTAATGACACTGCACAACTGATGCGGGCACATATCATCCCCAAATGACATGATGATGGCATTTATTGGAAAAGGAAAACTGAAGCCCTAAGAAAGATAAAAAAACGACAAAACTTGAGAAAGTTTTAATAAGAAAACTTTTGAGTCTGACGGACTTCGAGTAGCAATAATCTTTTCGTTTTTTTTTCTCGTGCTACAACGGCAAACTCTTCCATTTCTTGAGTGAGCCACATTCCATTTCCTTTGGTAATTTTTTTTTCCGTTAATTGCTGAGACAGACAAAATTACTTTCTTAGCGAAGTAAATATCTTAGAGAGGTTAATTTCGAGAAGAAAACTCGATGGCTTGTTCAGAGGATGATGATTGGTTGTTTAAAATAAAAGTTGGTTTTCTTCCTGTAAGTCTACGGGCTTCATAGTTTTCCATGGCAATTTTATGGATAAGTCAGCTCATACTCTTACTATAATCACAACCCCACTCTCGACTATAATCATCGTTGCAATCATGAAATGAATTCAATTAAATTTTTAATTTTACGATTCTCTTTGGTCTAGCTGAACAAAGTTCATCCCCTTGTACTCATCCCATGAATAAAGACAGCCATTTGTGCTATCCACTTACAGAAATGTCAAGAGTTCATTACCCTACTCCTACTATTAACTTTAATTATATTGACTGCACGTGCCCATTGAATGCACCGTGAATCGTTCTCCATATCCAGAGGATAAATGAAAAAAAGGTAGTTATGGCCCATGTCTCATCCCACTTTCTCTCTTACTCTTGTCCAAGGCGTTCCATGAAATTTATTCTGTTTACGAGCCTTTCCAGAAGTTCCTTGTATAGATATAGCCACTGAAAATAATCAACTTATAAACACAAGCAGAGAGAAAAAGAAAAAAATACGCCTGGTGACGTCTGCCAAAATTGCAGACGAAGTCCTTTGCGACGAGCCAAGCAAGGGGAAGATGAATGATGTGGATTCTGACAAAAGTCAAATGCTGCAGAAGATGAATAATTTATGCTTCTCATCACGTGCTGCAAATAAAACTGTAGAAGTGAATACAGAACCAAATGTGGCTAAGGGTCACGACCCTTAACAAGAGAGATATGCCGACAATGCTAGAATTCACATTACGGTCTTAATACAAAGGCAAACTTCTATTGAACAATTTCATTTTAGGGGAGTGTAACCTAAAGCTGAAATGGGTTTTTGATAATGTGTGTAGGTCGTGGATGTTTCGACATTAATTCCTTTGAGATGACGTCTTTATTTTGGGTTTGTATGGGAACAGACTTCAATTGGGTTCGAAAAAAAGTAGAGGGAGCAGATTTCACAAAAAGGTGGTTGTTAGTTTGTTTGGCTTTCATGTCCCTTTTCTGTATTGTTTTGAACGGCAATTAACCGGACATATAGGCTAGACATTCATCGGGACTTCTAGCACCTGCAGAGGATGTAGATAACGTGATTCTCTACCATGAAGTGTCTTTAATCTTGTGCTGGAAAAAATAGTGCGAAACTCACAGGACAACACTTTTTTAATAAGTCAAGAGAAGAGAAACTCTTCGTTTATCGCTGTTTCTTTTGGACTGAAACAACTGAATAGCAGAAGATACTGTATGAATCTCTAAGCATCACAATCCTTATATATGGTGCAGAAACATAAGCTTTATTAAAGCCGGATAAAATTACCCTTGAAATCTTTGAGAGGAAAGTTCTTCGTACGATATATGGTCCTATTTCTATTGACGGTGCATGGAAGAAGAGATTCAATCATAATCAACAAAACCTACGTCACTCTTCTTATTGTTCATATTCCAAAGTCGACTATCTTCTTCCTAAGAATAAACATCAACTCGACAAATGACACCCACATCGGACGAATGGACAAAAATGCTCCACACAAGAGGATCTCTTAATTACAAGGCCAATGTTCGAAATGACAAGAAAGGCCGAAAGCGCTTGTGTCGCAGACAGAGACCATCCGGGTCTGGAGCTCGTTGAGTAAGTAAGTAAGTTTCAAATGTTGAGGGGAAATAAACCTTTGCCTCAATGGACTGCTTATGAGGTTGAGTATTTTCAGCACTTTAAAATTATATGTATGTGCAAATCTCTAAAGTTCAATTCAAATGTACTTCACAGTCTTAATTTAAACAGACACCTGCTTCCATACATCTCAAATTACATACAAATCTCACTTCCATTATTCGTTTTCTGACTTTTTCTAAAACTAAATCCCATACAATCACAGCACTATTACAACTAACGACCTAAGAAATAAAGAACCCTATAAAAGAAGTACATTTTTATGACTTACTTCAATGCAATGACCGTCGTGCTCAAGTGCAAATGCCCTACTACTGCCCAGACTAGTTTTGCATTCTTAATTGAAAACTGTATGCAAAATAATCAAGTGTGAAAAAAAAGAAAAAAAACAGAATAACCTAGTAACATATCCACATGCAGAAAGAATGAAATTAAAAGCAGAATAGTGAACAATTAAATTGTAACAATAAAATTTGAACTCAAGTTATCAAGCTGTAAATAACTGTCACCTTTTGGTTATACGACCCTTGAGTTAATCCGTGAGATATTTCGTTGGATTTTTATTTTGATTTTGAAAAAATGCATTGAAGGTGTGAAGTGTTACTGTATATTCTAACCTCCTACCCCTTCGGATAGGGGTTAAACTAACAATATACTCGAGGTAGGCATGCTTGTCGTAAAATGCGACTAAAATCCAATATCCGTATACCGAGTATATAGTGTGTACAATACATGCAATGAACAAGACGACAAGATTGATTACCTCACGTGGCAGCCCAGTTTTGCTGGAAAATTCACCCTCTTTGGAGATCGACTCTATAGATTCAAGATCGATTAACTCCGGGAAAATAAGTCCGCCGGGAGCGCCAGCGTGCGAAAATCGAGACACAGCGAAATATAAAAGCTTCGAGGAAGAAAATAAAGCACTCCAAATCAAGCTTAATGAAATGGAGTCATTCTAACCAATAGCCAGGAAATATCACTTCTAGTGTACGTAGGTATCAACTGTGTTACAAACACAAACACAGATTTCAAATTAAAGATTCACAAAGTTGAAGTGATAGTTGAACCAAATGAATGAAATAAGGTTTCAAATAATACCTGTCAATGGCATTTCATAAGTGCCGTGGTAGCTTGTACTTGTCAGCAATTTCCTGAATAATATGATGAATGTGTTTGACATAACCAATGTTCGTTTTATTTGTAAAGAAAATATATCGTCATACACTTTACCAAAAGCGTTTCAAGGGAGCGATTTGTCTTAAGTTCATTTAATACTGATGGAGTGGAGATCATTTAATGGTAAGTCATTGAAACTCAGATATTTTATGTTAAATGTCAGCTTCTATGGTCCACCAATTTATAAGTTTTTTCTTATAGTTGTTTCCTGCAATACCGCAGTAAGTAGGCACTCAGCATTAACTGTATCTTCAATTTTGGAGAATTGACATTGCTGACGGCTCCCGATAAATTTTAAATCAAAGTAATCGGATCGTGTCTTGTGAGAAAACAGCATTAAAGGAACACAACAGTAGTAATAATGTGGGAATGTTTTTCTAGTCTTTTTACTGATTGATATTTAAGCTGGGCTAGGTGACTTTAGTCGCTGCTTATAAAGACCAATATATGGGTTCATTGAGTTTATTAATTGTTGTTTTAGAAACCTAGAAAGAAAAATCGCTAAGTTAGTACTAACGTATTTCAGCACATCAAAACAATAACAGTCAAGAGTTATTTTTTTATTAGCCAGAGCAGATCACTCACAAAGCAGATATAGAACACATTCTATTTTTCATTCCTGCAGCTCATACTTCAGTCGTGAATACGCGGGACATCCGGGAATACCAGTGGTACAGTGCCACTCCACAGACCACACGTGACCTGGGTGACTTAGTCAAATCGGAAGAAGTGGCTTTTTTAAATCAAGGATTGCTTACAGAGCCTCTTGAGCTGTATAACGTGTGTAAGTATGTTGCTAAATTTTTGCTGCATTATTTGTTGATGAAGGCATGGACATGGAAGATATTCTTTGTGATGTTTAACATTAAGTAAAAATATGTATTCTGGAACCGATTGTGTTGTAGTTTCAGTATTTGAGTATGAACGTAAAATGAAAAAATTAAAAAAAAAATAAAAAAAAAATCATGTTTGGCGCTACGCGATGGCTCGTAGACAGCCAAGGCCTTGCATCTCGCAACCAACAATTAGAAGGGTTCTACAGTTTAAATTGCCTACTCCAAACTGTAGATTGAGAAGATTTTTCATGACAGATTTAGCATATGTAAGGTTTGTAATTGAATGTGTTCGCTTTGCAGCACAAAGCACTTAACCAAGGAGATGCACAATCGTTGAGTCTTTTAAAGGTCGCTCATTTTTTTCTCTGTTCCCAGTTCTTTTTATCAGATTGCTCGCCTTCCTTCTAGAGAGATCACCCTCTGTTCTTTACCAGTCTCCCTGCTTCAATTATTTCTTCAGAATGCTGACGACTATACTCCAATTTTTATGCAAATCCATGTTTAACTACACAATGTGGTGTCTGAAAAGTGAAAAGTATTCGTACCTTGCGCTTACACTCGTCAGTTAAAATGCACACATATAACCACACATTGGTCTCACAATTAAGACAATCTGTGGTATTAATCAAAAGTCTGCACTTTTGTTTTATTAGAAAATCGAAATCCGTTTAAGCCGATCAAGGTTCCATAAGCTGGTCATTTAAGCTCGCCATTACCAAATGTAATGCCATAAGCAAATCTCGTTGTAAACTTTATATAAAAACTTTGTAAGTTCAAGTATGTGTATGAGTATCGAGAACTCTTTCGAAGTTTTCTTCGACAAAATGGATTTAAATGCTTCTTTTTGCACACCTCAACTTCTCATCATTTCATGTTGCGTCATAATCTTTTGGAGAGGGGTAAGAAAAGAAAAATTCTATTTGTTTTTTTTTTTTCCTATCAATAATGATTACCCCCACTGCTGTTATTTGAGGTGTCTGTCTGTGTATGTGTGAGTGTGTTGAGGCGCACATCTGCTTTTAAACGATTTTATTTTTTCTCTTTGTTCTTTATCCGTGAAACGTGACATTTTCTAGAAAAAGAACTTTAAAAACGGTTTTTCTACGCTTCTTTTTTTGTTTGCTCTTATCTAACGTACCTATCACCTTTATTTTTATTCGCCAGAGGTTGTAAGTAAGAAAAATGGTGGAATTTCCTTTGTAATATTTTCATCTTACAGTTATCGTGACTGGAAGCGAGAAATATGGAACAAAATAAAGAAAATATAAGTGCCTAGGGTTCCCAAGAGTGATGTTACACTTCGCGTGCGATTTTTCTGTCTTTTCTTTATTTTCTTCTTACTTTTCTTTTGTTCTTTGGTGATATTCGGGATGCTGCTACCAAAGTGGGTGAAGATTTTTTTTAACCCAGTATAGAGCATAGATAAATTTGTCATTGGAACAAATAACTTTGGACTTATAATTTTGATGGTATTCTTATATTTTTTTGAAAAGATGTATGTAATTACATCAGCGCAGCAAGGTAATTAAAAAACAGAAATTTGAAGTCCAAACTACCCAAGCAGACACCACACATAATGCACACGATGAAACAATCAAGCTGATACTGTTCAACTCATGGCGTGGCGTGAACGCAAAATGAAAGTAAAAAACCCACAAAAACAAGTACCATTAGTTAAAATGTTCCACATACGCCCTACACATTAATTAGTAACACGTTGTTGATCGAATTTATGTCATGTCGCCTGAACATGTGACATCATATGTATATTAAAGCCTCATTCAATTTCCTTCACGACTAAGTGTACTTTCGTGTTAACACACCTTCTGATGTGGCATATTAAAAAGTATCTGTCAGGCAGGCGACAAACAAAAGGAAGGAGTAAAGAAACTTTTTGACAAAGTTGACGTTTGACGTGTTAACTCTATGTTCTTATGGTCTTATAAACTTTGCATGACTGGAAGTTTGTAGTCTTTTCTGAAATCAGCTTTAAAAGCAATCACTGACATGATTGATGTAAGTCGTTCTTAAGTTTCAATAAATTGGTTAAAGGGTGGTCGTATTAGGTTTTGTTGTTAACAATGTTCTGGTGATCTAGGCGTTATTCGACAAATGACTGGCCAAAATGGTGTTGTGGAATTAGTCACTTGTAATTGGATCTTCATTGAAAATCTTCATTTTAAACCAAACGATATTTGAAAACTACATATAGACGGCAATCTTCGGAGTCTCTGTACTTGTAACACGTTTATTTTCCAAGTCCACCAGACCATAAGAAAATTACCCATATTCCAATTATGTACCGCTGCATTTTTCATTGCACCTCAACTCCAGTTGATTGATTCAGTGAATTGCGATGCATGAAATTATTTTATTAAGAAGATTATCGAGGTAAATGTTTTGTTTTTTTTTCCGACTTTTCCATGCTTTAAATTCGACCAACACAGGACCAAAGAAAATCAACATGCTTCAACTGACATATTGCCTGAACATTGGGTGTACTGATAAATGTAGTGAATCCATTTCTCCGTAACGAAATTCAATTTCAGATTTATTAAGAACTTAATTGAATGCGAAAAGAGAAGGCCTACCGTCACCGTTTGCTTCAATCTATACACTCAAACAGTGCCACTTGCACAAATCGAGCGACATTAATACCATCCTTTACCAATGCATAATTGTGCATCCATGAGGCGAGTGCTTCCAATTGAATCCTTCATCGATTTCGGCGTATCAAGTAAGGATTCAATTGCCGTTGCAAGTAAAACCGATGCATACCAACTGGATAGGCTCACCGATACATACACACGTACCCAACCAATGCAAATACAAAACATCTTTTTGTCCTGTTGCTTACGGCTCATTGAAATGAAAAATTCAATTTATTGCCGACACAGATGACGTGCGAATACCAATACATGCGTGTACTCTCAGATGCACTCTTTTGAAAAGTTGATACAGCACAGATATTATGTTTGCATAGCCGACAACGACGTCAGGATATGATATTTGTGGTAAACAGCTTACCGCCAGTCGAAGAGTTTGAGCTCAGGATAAAGATGTTAATGACTTGATGTGCTTGGCTCAACACAACCAGTGTTGCCGTAGAAAATCGATTTATCGATCGATTTATTTGATGCGATTATTTCAGATGGGTAAACTACTTTCGAAACATTTAAAGTGAAGCTCCAGACGACATGAGTATCTGTATAAAGTCAAAGGATTGATATCGATCGATCGAAACTGCTTGACAACCAGTTTTTCAAATTACAAACGAACTGTCATTACCGAAGTTATGGGAATTCTTTTAAATTACTTATCTAGCTTCCATGTCCTGATGTCCTTGGATCCGATTGAATGCTTTAATAAAAATAGTGAACAGTTTAATGTGTCAATGAAGAAAGACATCCATTATCTTGTGCTGTGTACTTGATACACCAGCTCATTAACTAGTATAAGCGAAAATATTATAAGTACAACCTTATTAATGCAAGTGTAAAAAAAATCACATTACCCACGTCAGTTATTTTCATAATGAAAAAGAGCTGAAAACATTAATTTGAATGAAAATTAACTTTGTCGTATGGGGAGTTGACATACACATGTACGAATATGTATGTCATACCATTTACAACATATATATAACCCGGAGGATGACATTTTGTTAAACGTATCTGATCGAAAAATGTATGTCAACATTAACAAGCAATTAATAAATGCTAACATCAGTGTTTGTGGCTTAAGGCTTGAATATTGACCTACTGTTTGTATAGCAAACCCTTAAAAGCCTCTAATAGTGGTCTACCAAACCGGTTACACAACTTCTTCTGCAAATGACATTACAATTGTGCCTTTTTAGTAAATGTCCTGCTATGTTCTCTTTGCTGAATGGTTAAACCCGCGCGAACAAATAGGAGAGAACTACAGTTGAGACTTATCTCCTGACCAATAATATTAATTGATGCTTTTTGTTAGCTGTAGTAAAATGCCCTTGAGTAGTTGTGAAATACATTTGAGAATATTTAGAGAGTAGAACAAAAATCTAGTTTTTACAAGACGTTTAACTGAAACCTGAGATAATACTCCATATACCTGCCGAGTAAGACTTAACTATGTAATGAACACGTATGTAGACGGATAGAAAGTGGTTTATAAATTCTATGAGGCAAGGATTACCATAACAACTCCTGAGATCATCTACTTCTCTTGATGAAGCCACTGTAATGCAAATTAAATTTATAAAAATCAGAATAATATACGAACTAGGCGTGCTTGCTTTTGCGCATAACTGCAAAGAATACACTGACTTGAGGATGAGTCTATAGTTGATCATATAAGACTAGAAGAAGGTTCTGCAGTAGTCCAGATCAAATGATCTACATATGTATCTACTGTTTTAATATTTATTTTTTTCACTTGATCCGTATGGGGCAAGTTCAACATGCCAACTGTTCGTATCGAATGAACTCCCGTCAAAAAATCAAGGTTATAGCAGTTGACCAATTGAGACCACTCAAACACCTTCGAATCTATGCAGACAAATTTGAATGCCTTTTGTACATGTTTGATTCTTATATCTAACTTGAGCCTTAAAGGCGTTGGAACACGTTCTGTTTTGCATCGAGACTTTTGTGTTCTATCGACAGATGCCTGCACCAGTTTCACAATAAATTTTTGCATCGTCAAATCGTGGACGGCTACCTGACCAATAGGTACGATCTTAAATGTAGCATGCTATGTGACATGAGAATCCCAGAACAACCCCTAGATATTTGACCGCACTGGACTAGTTTAATGTTATATCTCTAAGGGCTATAAGCCCAAGAAGAAGTTTCGTTCTTTTAGTGAAAGGTACAAGAATGGCCTTACAGGGATAGGTTCATAATCCTTCCCTTATGCAAAATTCTAACACAAATTGTAAGGAATTTTCCATATCGCTACAAATATTTGAGCCATATTTCCCACAGACAATGATTTCTAGCTTATTAGAATAACCGCCTAGTAAAATGTCGATGACTAAAGAATAAAGTAAAAACTGTAATAAATCTGTGACACACACCGATAAATCTCTAAAAGAAGACGTGATGCTTCGACTTCCCAACACGGTCCTTAGATATCTATCTGCTTATCGAAAGTGCAATTTCTCTAAAGCTAAAGACCCTTGCTGATACTTTTATCAACACTCCGTATCACGTGGGATGTAGCTTCAGAGTTATGCTTCTATGGAAAAATTCACTTCAGAGGACTCAACGAAACTAAGCCACTGGAGTATAACAATGATTAAAAATTAAAAATTGTAAGTGACACTATTCGTACCCTACTACAACTACTAAGCCTAACCTGGTTCCATTGTATGTTACCATAACTTTCACCGCAGTTAACCAAACTAAACAAGAAAATTCAATTCTCATTTTCAATTGGAATTTCAATTTTAATTGCATCCAATCAAGTAGGAAACAATTTCTCTTATTTTTGTTCAGTTCATTCAAAAAAAAAATAGAATTTTTGAACTTTCCATTTTGCATCAAACTCCAAGTTCGAAAAGTTTCCTCCTCCTCCCTAATTGGAATACACTAAAGAAACAGAGTTTGCTTTTCAAGCGAGAGTACAACAGTTTCCCGCAATACAATGAAGAAATTCAATGTACCTACAGTATGCTTGTACAATAAGAGCCCTCATAGTTTCAAAACACTTCTATGCTTTGAAAATAATCTAATTAGTGAAATTTCCAATTCAGATTACCAACCATTATACAATTCGATGATGGTTGCGCTTAAAATGGTTATTGTAACAATTTTTTTTATTTTTAATTGGCTTTGTATTATTGTTCGCGCTATAGCAGAGGAAGTTGGACCGTATTTCGATTACTATGGTATTTTATGCAAATAAAGTTTGGGTTAAGTAAATCGATTTTGAAGCTTTCAGCGCTAGCTATGCTTGGGAAGTGAACATTTAAATGAGAATGACATTTTAGCGGAAACTCTCTTTTTTTGCAAGTCCTTAGTACTATTTCCGGTTGAGGTGGAAGTATTTTAATAGGATTTTGAACAAGTTTAAACTGCTATCGAAATGAGGAATGAACAAGTTATCAAACGTGAACATAAATTTGTTTAAAAATTTAATAGGGAGGCTGACACTGGTTAAGGGTGCCTTTATAATGCCGAGCTACAAAAGGAGGTTCTGATACACATTGGTTTTGAATAGTTGTGGTCTTAATAAGGAACAAAATGGTGTTTTCGTTTTTTGAATGCGAAAATTGCTTAGAATTTTTTATAATAACAGGTAGCTTCAAGGTTGAATGTCGAGCTTTTATGTTATATTTACGCTACTTATGATGATGAATGACGTTCGAATCGACAAAGAATTTCTACCAAAGACGTCTTAGCGTTCAATCGGTTAAAGAGCTGATTAAATCACACGAACGCTAATCAGCTGGAAAGAAAAGTCGTGTTAAGTGACAAATTGGAAGAGAGATGTGTTGCAGAAAGAAGGGAATGACGTATGTGGGCATGATACCATCCTCATCCCCATCTAAATGAGCATATTGTGTTCTCTTTCAATTGACTTGTAAAAGTAAACTCACAAATAGGCCACGGTCATGTTTAGGGTCATTGCAGCTGAGCTATTTGTTTGAATTTCCCTCAAGCAGAACACTGACAGGCAAATCCTGTTCCTGTTGTTCCAAACAAATCAACCACCCATATGTACAAACGGTAATGCCTCAATTCAGTTATAAGGATTTAAATTGAAACAATTTCTCGCACATGCAAAACTCAACCATTGTAATACTAATTGTTTCGCTGGTATCTGGGGAAATTACTCCGTCTGTCATCCTTTATCCTTCAGGTGTGCTTACTTTACCCTAGGATTCGTCCTCGCCGCTCGAAGACATTTAACAATGTCATGTGCTGCTTCCTTGTTTTGATAAGGGATAATAACACGAAGAAGACAAAAGTGGGTGCTACATCGTGTGATGTCAAAATTATTTTATCACTGCGCAGCGACATACTGCCGCAGGAAAGTGGAATGGCAGCGGCGGCCCGGGTATGAGCGTCACACCGAAGGGGGTCGTACGTAATCAGCTCGTATTTGGACGGCTGGCTCGAATGATAAACTTTGTAATTTATGGTGCTTAAATGTATTCAAGTTGTGTGTATGAATATGACGGATTGTAAAGTCCCGAGGGACTATTTACCTTCGTGTTGAATGTTGAATGTGATCTGCGTGTGCCACGTTTTAGGCAAATGACTGTTGGTTTTGTATGCTCGCAGGTAGGAGAAGATAGCGGATATTGTATTTCTAAAATAAATTGAGTGGAGTACTTAAGGTTGGTGGTATTCGACGTGAGTTCCATTTTTCATCCGTGTAACTAGGTCTATTTAAATCGAAGTGATTTGCCTTGACAGTAAACCCTGACAATGCGAAAAAAGCACGTGGCTCATCTTATTCTATATTTATGGAAATCGAATCTTAATCCAACTTTATCCTATACGTTAGGCTACTCCAAAGATAAAACGATTCTGCTTGCACTCGAAAGTGGTAAAACTCATAGAAAAACAATGCACTGAACCCACAGAGTACACAAGTACACTTTTTTTTTACGCATAATCTCACCCACAACCAAGCAGCAAAGTAAAATCATTTGAATACATTTACCAAGGATAAAGGCAACCAAGAATCCTCACTGAGGATCATAGAACTATATCAAGTTGGGAACCGCCTGGTGCTGTTTTTTTATCTGCATCACAACAGACGAATAAGTTTCGCCATGCAAACATTTCAACGCCACTTTAATCTGATTTCTTGAGACTAACGGGATGATGGTATGTTGATGTTTTTGTGGGTCGGTTGCAACCCGGCCGAATTCGCTTCTTCGAAGAGCAGTTGAAGTTCTATTATTTTAACGACTTCCCTGTGTCAGCTGCCACGTCTCAGTGCTGTGGCTTTGAATGCTATCAGCAGATTTGTGTTGATTCTAATGCCTGGGATGCTCGCTTGTTGTATGCAAAAGTGGATATCATCATATTCTGGATGGACTTTGAGTGCCGGATTAACGTAGCACACGGGCGAAAGTAGTGAATGCAGAGATCGCATTTGGAACGGACTTTATGAAATCTTTGAATAGAGAAATTTTATTGGACATACTTGTGAACAAAAAAATGAATGACAAAAGCACGATTATCATTTTGCATCATTTTGTATGCTTGGATGGTCTACACAAAAAGATAATCTGAAATGTCTTCTTAGCTTACCTTTATGCAAGAGGACGGTTGTATTGACAGAAAAAAAATTAGTTGGATAGCTTTGGCTACCTATGCTCAGATGTTAAACCTAGCAAAGAAATCAAAGCGGAGATCGAATGGAAGCAAGGAGAACTAAGGAAACGTTCTATAAAATCTTCGATCAAAAGAAAATGTCATTTGGATTTTCACGAAAAAAAATGTTTATATGGTATGTATTGCTATCTGATTTGACGGAATGCGAAGATGAAGAGAAAACGATGCAATCACATGTGGGTTTCATAGCGACATCAGTCAAGTGAGAAAGATATGCATCCAGCGCTTGAGGTGGGTAGATCCTTGAGAGGGATTGTATGCCACTCCTTCTGCATAGCAATCCATCGGCTTCTATTTTTTCGACAGCGCTTCTCTGAATATGATGCAAGTTAACCTATGAAATGACATCGCGGTACTAAAATTGAAGAAATATGCATACATCATAGCACAATTATCACCGACTGCTGTCTTTGGAAAGTTCTGAAAATAAAGTACGTCTTATTACTACCGACGGAATGTACATAAGCAATATTCTTAAGATGCAAAACAATCGGTACATTAATTTTAATCCGAAACCCATAAATGCCAAAGAAAAATCTCACTTTTCATCTTCGCTTGACAACGTATTTCAAACATAAGTTCACCAGAAAAATAAAAACCCCGCTTATATAAGTAAAAAGCAAGGGAAAGAATAAGAAAACTTTGAGGGAATTAAATTTACCACGTGGTTTGGCAACTTGCACTAATAAACCATACCTCGTTGGAAATAGTTTTCTCCAAACTCCAAACCAGCATGTGGTTGCCAGTTCCATTAGAGTCCAATGCAACGAGCGAACAACCGATCCGTATTGCACTCACACACCCTGGCTTCCCGAAAATAGAAAACTGAAGAACTCCGTGCAGTTCTTTCATTTTACATGGTAGAACTTTTTAATTTAATTATTTAACTTTGGCAATTGACATAAATTCATGAACACTTTCTTCTGCCTCTTCCTTTAGTCGGATTCTTCAGGGAGTGTCCCGTTTAAATGTACATGATCCGGTCACATGTAAATTTTGAACTTTGAAAATGTTTTCGTGGTATAATCCGCCATTGTGATATTTGACGAACATAACAAGGAGCTGGAACCTCACTTAATGTAGCCATGACTCGGTCGCCTTACGTCGATGATCATCTGTTATTGTGCACCCAGGCTCATGTGCACTCACGAGCATTTTGCAAAAATAACCCATTTACTGTGTGTTATCCTTTGGAGAGATGTGTGATGCTATCCAAACCTCATGAACACACACACTGACATGCCTTGACTTGACTGCCAGGATTGTGTGGGTTGGGTGGAAAACTGATTCCAATGTGAGTTGGGATTTTGTTGCAGGAGTTAACAAGCATACATGGTTGCACTTCTAATTTTTCAACTCTAGGTTGTCCGGTATTCTCTGCAGCACTAGTTCTGCCCTGTGTTCTCTTCTTTTTTGTGGTACTTTTGGTGGAACCATGTGGGGTGGATAACTCACATTGGTTGGTGGCATCGTCGTCGGTGGTGAGGAACGCTCTACTATGCATATACGTTCACTTGAGATGCAAATGCAATCTTTGGCTTTGGTTTTCCTCCCGATTTCCGAGGGCGATGAAAGAAGAACGGGGAAACGCCGTTGCTGCGATACTATTGTAAAGCATCAGGTGCAACCTTAACCTGGTGCTCTTCTGTCGTCTATGCAAGGGGGGTGGATTTGCGTCCACCGCGTCGCTCCGCTCCCCTTTTATTCTTGAACTTTGGTCTTTCGGATGGGACTCTGTATTAGGATGCCATATCGTGTGTTTTAACTTTTAATGTTTCCAGGTCAATGGGTTTTTCAAAGTCTCATGTTGTATCTCTTAACTGAACTTGTTCTACGAACTTGTTCTAGGTAGATATGTGGTGTTCTGAATGTACCCTTGTTTAACAAGCGTGTGCATATGTATTGAAAAAAAATTGTATTTTGTTCTTGCGACGAGAACTCCTTGTGAGTGTGGAATTTCATGTGAACTGTACTCGGAAATGGTTGATTAATTATTTATGGTTGAAATAGTTTTAGGGAGGTGATGTAAGTTTGGTAGTTTGAGTGCATATCTGAAGGTATATCTGTAGCTATTAAGCGTTTTCACCTCAGATGCAAGGAATGAAAAATTGTTTGAATATTTTAAAAAATATTAGACTCAAGGATTCATAAGAAATAGGGTTGAAACCAGCTAATTTCTTAGGGTTGAGAGCTTCGTAGATACACCTAATGGGACTTGTTAGTTTTTCAATCTTCTTTTTTTTATTCTTAACAGGTTCAATTCCTTTTGCTAATGCGTAGGAGAAAAAAGTTGAAGAGTATTTATCTCTACCTGAATAGAAAAAAAAAAAATGGCTAGTCAGGTAGTCTTGTGCTTTTGGAATGAAAGACAGCACCCAATAGCACGCCCTTCTTGAACAGGAAACTTATATTTTCCCATAAAAATTAAGCCAAGTATAAACGACTATATTCCTAGTCTGGCGACATGTACTTATACAACTTTTCGGGGTCTTAAGTTTATAAGTGACTTGGCTCAGTAACCTATACTTCGTTATAGACTCTTACCAAAAGGATGTAGAAGAGTACTGCATGCGCTAATGCTGGCCGAGGTGTTTTGAGGAAACTTTAATATAAGCCCTTCCCAATGGAGCTATAGAGTAGAAACAAAATCTAAGCCCCGAGAACGAATGGTATTGTAGATAATGTAATAAAAAAAAAAAACTCTTTAGCATCTTTAAAACAATCCGTGTGGAAAAATAGCAAATATTTTAGGGACACTTTTCCTATTCTTTAGACCCATTCTGGTTACTTACGGGAAAAGATGCTCTGCTGCGAGACCAACTTTGGAGTACAATAGACCTCATAAAGTTGAAGTGAATCTTTTTAAAGCAAGTATCCACGGTAAACAGAAGTATTCCTTGAGTCTTTTGAGGGGAGCCCTTAAGTGCATTCGCCTCACTCAATCGTCCTCTTTTCGCACTGCACAACTAAGGACAACCTAAAAGGGCTCGAGGAAGCAAAATAAACTTAGTTTGCCTTTACTTCGAAACACTTTATTCGTTAAGCTAGAATCTCCTAAGAACTACAATTATTCAAGCGCTGGTTACTATTCATTCTGGTCATTTACATATTCTTTGAATTCAAAAAAATAAAACAAGCACCTTATAGACTTAAAATATCAGACCTCTTAAGAAACTGCACAAATTCCATAGCATTAAATGTTTCGCTTTTCCAGGCGTTCTATTTATTTTCGAAACAAAATAACACTGCGCTTTCGTATATGTACTCGTATTTCCAAGTGGAACATCCATAACCTAAATTAACAAGAAAAACAGGAGCAGAAAAAAATCCACGCCGCTACCACAAAAGACATTGTGAGTAATCTCATTGGTCTCAGGTTGTTGCTTTTAGAATAATTAAAAATTCAAGATGGATGTTCCGCATTGTATATCTCTGCAACGGTGCGGGCGTTGTGGGTTAAAATGTAAATGGAAAATGTAGAAAAAGACAACACAACTGCTGTGGCGCAACCCCCAACCCCTAATCCCTAGCCAGAGAGAAGTATGATGATGAGGGTATGGCTTGAGGAAAACTATTCCTGTAATTACGTGGGAGAGATGACGGTTGAATGCCTGATTGAAGTGGAGAGGTTGAAAGAAAAAAAATATATAATGTGCAACAAAAAGCTTTGTGTAAGATCTTTTTGCTGGTAGTGCTGGTTATAAGTGGAATGAAATAAAATCGGGACAAGAACTGAAACATGTGAGCGTTGTTTCATAAGGAAAAAATAACATTGTGGATGAGGTAACAGTTTTTATAAAATTAAATTTCTTTTTGCATACTTAACCTAACCAAACCTACTTAAATTAAAACGTTTTCAGGATGTATATGATTATACTGCAGCTTAGTTTGCTTATGGACAACAGAATAGTTAAAAATAAAAGCAATTGGAAAGGTTGAGAAAAATAAGAAACAGAAACTAGACCTACTTAGTATATTTAGTCCTTGATCGGTCGATCTTCTTAGGTAAGTAGGTAGGGGTGGCGGTTCAAAGCCACCTAGCTATGAATCTGATTCGCGCGAAATCTGGCTCCGGCTACTGGCGAACACTCTTTTGCCACTGTCCTAGAAGATCTTTTCCTGTGTCCTAGCTCTAAAAAAACAATCCAACAACAGTCTTGACTCCAGGCAGCCTGAAGTGCAGGGTTTGTAACTACATCTTTTTCTTTTTCGATAAATGTATGGTCACCTTGGTTGCTTTCGCTCTTCCCCTTCTTTTTGTGCCTTTTTCTATATTTTTTGCTGTTCCTACAATGTGGTTATTATAATTTTAAATTAACTGTTCAGGTACAGGCAAAGTCTTAACCATTAAGATCTCTTAGCTGACAAAAATCATTTTCAAAACCCAAACACAACACTAAATGACCCTCTCAATTCACTGAAAGTATGCTTCCTAGACACCTTGAACTTGATATTTTCTATATGCTCACGTATGTAGATGGCGTTACAGTCCATGATGGAGCCTTAGCAGTCAACTTAATCCTTATACCAATATAGTAACTTTCTCCAGTTTCTATTATTAAGTTGATTGAGGTTTTCCTTTAGAAGCCACGTCGCTGTGACTTAGTTGAGCCAAGACTGCTGCTGCAACTACCTGTTTCTTGGCTGACTCATTTTACAGGAAGACAGAAATTTCTCTTGTTTCAAATTAAGGCCCCAAATACTGATTTAAAGTAGTAGTGATCACTTTTTGGGTCGTTTTCGTAGGTAGTCCGAAAGTCGAAGTGGTGGCTAGTATTCCTCGCAGAACACACTCGCTGCTGCATTCATGTTCAACGTGGTCAAATGGAACCTTTATTAAGAGATTTATAAAGCAATTACAATCTCATTTTAACATTGAAGGACACCAGTTAGAGTTTTAAAATTAAGGGACAACTTTTAATGCCTTGTCGTTATTTTCTCCATAAAAATAAATATTTGAAAACATGCAAGGCCAGGTCACCTCAAAACTAGTCGTACACTTTGTCTGGTACAGAAGTTTTATTTGTCTTTTTAAGACAAAACGAAAACAGCCCCTTAAAGCAAAAACCATTTACATCCCGCCCCACACATTCCTAAAATGTCCTTCAACCTTCGACTAAAATAATGGAAGACAAGAACACAGACAAAATCGAAAAGCAAAACATTGCCTATTACGAGTATAATACAACCAATGACTGCCAAGGACCATGTCATTTGCAACAACAAAAGGATACGGTTCAGCAATTGAATGAGAGTACGGTTGAAATCCTTTTGCGAATTGTATGCCTACGCCAGTTGAATACCTTTCTGTGCTAAGTCAAATCGTTTTAAGGATCGTTTGGCTCCTAATCCATGTGACAGACTTTTGTTGTCGTAAGTCGAGTAAGAAAAAAAAAAAAAAAAACCGAACAGGGACACTGCCATTGTCGCTAAGGGGTGGAATCGTAAATGATTCGCAAAGAGTGGGAACACAATTTCAGGTACTTGTCACCGTTGTTACGATGAATTCCGCTTTTGTTTCCTCTCGGTACGGTAATGTAATCAAACGCAGGTGTGCCCCTTCTAAACGTGTTGTCGAACACAAGTGTTGTCAAGTCAGTCGATAGCAATTATTGGCTATCGAGATTCTCTGTAAAGGAATCCAATCTGGTAACGAGTTAAAGTATGCATTTAGGGAAATAGGTATGACAGAGCGTGAAAAGTACCATTGGAGGACGTGAGTTACTCGAGTGGATTGAAAGCTGCTTGTTTCACTACGATAGTTACAAAGGAGTGACTTTTTGAAGAGATGAAAAAGATGTATATTTTTAATAGGAAGCACAGTTTATAGTATCATCCTTAATGACCGATACATACATAGAGGTGGCCATGGTGTAGTGGTTGCATCATCGCTTGTCACGCTGAAGGTTCCAGGTTCGAATCCCGATGTCACAAAAAAAAAAAAGTCGGTCAATTGCGAAAAAGCTGACGTCAACTCTACTGTATAGGCATAACACTGGCAGTAGGTAGGCAATGGCTTAAAAGTGTTGATCGTTCTAATGCCATCGGGATGTTGGAAAGAAATACTGTGAACTATAAGCAATGGAAACAGAACCAATAATTCTCCCCAGTCGTTGTGGACGCCACCCTCGGAGCAAAAAGACTGAGACCTAATACCACCTGAGTTTCCAAATCAATACATACGAGTGAATTATAAATAAAATACAATTAGCAAGAGTGTCGATTTTTTTGTAACTGAAAGAAAGTCGGTAGATATTTAAACTGTAAAGCTTTAAGTTTTTACACTCACCCATACATACAAGATGCACCAAATAAAATGACAATTTTAAGATTGATTAAGAAAGTTTAAGAAACAAGGATCACTTCCTGTTCGAACGAGGGTCATCGCTTCAGTGAATAAAAGTATCACTGAGGCTGCCCTCAAATTAAAGTATGAATGCAGAAACGATGCGATTTCCCTCGTTCAAAAAAGTAAATGAAAAATATCCATCGAATAACATTATTGGTTCGTTAACTACGAACAACTGCAACAACTTCAGTTATGTTTTTAAGTTCCCCCCGTCCGTTTTATCGGTTAAAATAAAAAAATTATAAGAATCTGCATTTTTCATACTTAACCCTTGAAGGAATTCGTTTCGTTATTTCATTTCTCCCTCTGCATATTATTTTCCCTCAATTTTTCTATTACTCCTTTTCTTCTCCCTTATCCTGCAGACAATATGACGAATGCATCCGGCGGAAGAAACATTACACAGTGCACAATCCACGGAAATAATATAAAACAGAACGAGAAGCAACAAGAGAAAAAAAAATAAAAATAAAAGAAATTTAACTGAAATCATAACGAATGACACTGAGGACGAAATTTATTATAATTCATCTCCTGATGCCATCAAGCGATGCGGATGTATCCTTTCCGCAATCTCAACATCCGATGTGATGTCGCAAAAAAAAAGGATGTTTCATCTTCTTTGGTTCCTATTTTACTTCAGTTTTTTTTTTTTTTTATTGCGCAAAAGAAAAACGTTCTCAATCATTTCTCATTGAAGAAAAGTAAAATATTTGCATTGAGGACAATCCTTGAGACCGATTGTAATCATGCTTGGTTAAGGTAACGAGTTTTGAAATTACAAATGAGATTGTTGTAACTCATCCTATGTCTACATGCTTTAAGAGATATGTTTAAAAGAACAGTTTTCATAAGGAATTGCATTTCCTCGCAGACAGTCTTTCACTTATCATGGATTTTGTTAGAGGTTTGCCTGCTCCTTTTGAGAAATTCTCTTATGCGATTTCTTTAACATTGTCCTTGTGCAGAACTAAAGAGCCAACACCAATGGCACAATCTTTCAAAAATCCAACATTACAACGTGAGCGCGTCTATGGGTATTGGACGGAAAAAATTGATCAACAAGGGCAAATCAAACTACATGCTATGAACAACACCCAATATCGACGTTTCGAACAACACTTATCCCTAGACACATAAAACTTAAGAGTAGTTAGGAAGTTTGTCTACTTACACTACGCTATTAACTCAGGCAACGATATCAGTACTAAAATCAATCGCAGAATAACTCTAGCTTATCGCTGTTTCTTTGGGGTAAAAAGGCAATTGAATTGCAAAGCCCTCTCTCGAACAACAAAAATGACTCAATACAATACTCATCCCAGTCCTGGTCTATGGCGCAGAGGCATGTCCGTCGTCAAGAATAGATGACAGAGGGACGGCAAAGTAGAGAAAGACAGCGACTCAGGTGGAAAGGGACCTAAACCAACTTTTCGTACGAAACTGGAGGTAGTTGGCTATAGATCGAGGGGCTAAGTACGCACGGAGTAACCAGAGACTGCACAGAGCGTCTGAGCGAAAGACTTTTTAGACTGTCCTCGACAGTCAATGTTAACGAACGCATCATCATCGAGACAACATACTCAGCGTTACCAACCAACTCCGGAAAAGAACCTGTGGTATGATAATAAGTGCACATAGCTGACGAAGTCCATGTGTACCTTTGTTCTGCAATGCAAAATAAGAGCAGCAAGAGAAGTATTAGACCAAAAGAAAACACGGAATATGAAGAATATTCTTGAACGCCCTGTATCTCCCCTTTTGGAGCTAAAATTCAAAAAATTCTTTCAAGTGGTCATAAAAGAAATCTACTGCTCAAATTTCAACTTTCTAGCGTGAGCCATTTAGGCTCGGCGATGATGATTCAGTCAGGACTTACTGCTTTATATATATAGCTAGATATATTTAAGCTAGTAAGGTCTGTTCGGAGGATTTCATTGGCTTCTTCCATATCTCTGGTCTGAGTTTTTAACGCTTTATCGCCGTTGTATTGAATTTGTCTAGATATAGTTTCGGGAATGTCACTCATGAAGAGGTTAAATAGCAGCGGGGATAATACGGAACTTTGCTATAGGGCGATAGCTATCGGCTCTGTCGGGTTGTTTACCTGGTTTAAGGATGCCAATTATTTTTGTTCTTTTAAACTCTTTAGGTAAGATTCCCGTTTGCAAGATATTATTTAAAAAGTTCCATTATCACAATTTGGCTGGATATATTTAATAGTAGCCAGCTGCTTTTCAAGTTTTAACTTTTAAATAGCCGCGGCTAATTCTGTGGCAGAGAAATTTCTTGAGAATTCAGAAGGTCCTGTTGTAATTATTTCCAATCTTGTTATCTCTTTCTTGACCATCTAAGTATGTTCCTTTTTCGACTTACCCTTCAAAGTCTCGAGAATATGATTAGCAATTCAGTCGGGATCAATTTGTGGTGTCTTTATTGACAAGTGGTTAGATCCACCTAATTTACGTAGTAGTCTTTAAGTATTCCTACTAGAGTGAGTAAAACACATATTTTCAGCAGTTGCCGTCTACTTTTCTAACCGTGCCTTGTCTAAGGACTTTAAAAGGCTGTCTGCAGTTTCTCCATCACCTCTCATCAAAAAGGCTTGTAGAGCTTATCACCCTCTGTGCTCCAGCCTGCGACGTATTCCTTTCGGAAACCTTTTGGAATGTATCTTTTGGCTGTTGAAATTACAATACCGATAAATTTTCCATAGTTTTTTGGTATTGGTGAAATCCAATGAATATTGCTGCCCAGATCATTGGTAACTTTTTCCAGGAAGCTTTAGAAAAATTCCATCTTGGACGGGATATGAAATTGATAAGGGGAATTTTGATGCACAGATCAATAATGACTTGTCTGTGTTGGCTATGAGACGTTGCGATAGGTTGCGAATCAGAGTTGCAGGTTGAAAAGCACAGATCTGGATTAAAACCACGTTGCCATCTTCCGGAATGAAATGTGTCTCTGTCTTTTACGTCAAAAATTAAGAACATACCAAAGTCTCAACCAAAGTCAATCGACAGAACCAGCTGGATTTCGTTCTGGGCTTAGCACCATGGACCATCTCCAATCAATAAACCAGCTCTTCGAAAAAGTGAGCGAGTGCCAGAAAGATTTATATGCATATGCATATGCATATGTACATATAGACTCCTACAAAGCGTTTGATCTAATAGAAAACACGTCGATTTGGTTTTCTCGTTATGGGTAAAATTTTACAATTGCTTCTTCTAAGTGGAACAGCCTAAAAAATGGTGTCACTTCCAGAAAGACATGGCTCACTTATGATACACGACTTAATAATCAGAGCCGGCTCTTATTAAAGCCAGATACCTTACACTTGGCATGACGATGGGTTCGAAAACGTATCCCGTGGAAGACAAACCAGACAGGCAACTCTACCTAATTACCTTACCTTACCTGCTCAGTAGCATCTTAGTCCTAGCACTCGCGATTGCTTGGTCCTTATAACGCATGTTTAGTCTTCTTGGTCGTCTTGAATCTAAGGCCAGTGATTTGGGAGAATTCTCTTTGTTGGAACATTGTTATCCATTTGCTCAATAAATGTATCTGCCACCATACAACATTGCAATGAGACTTTCCACAGAATATATAAAAGAAGCAAAACTAGCAGAAGTGTTCGTCATATGCACATGGCTATCGATCAAGCTTGCTGAAGATTCTTGTAAGCTCGCACCAAAATAATAACTGAACGCAAATATGAAATATGAAGTTGCATTTTATTTTTCAAAACTTAAATGTTCTATCGTGTAAAATGTCAAAAGTTAAACTTGTTTTGTGGTGACGTGTTTATTATCTAGAAATGTGTATCATCAAACATTATATTTTCCATATGGAAATACTTTAATTTATATATGTACCTCGAAATACAAGTGAAAAAATAAAAGGAGTAAAAGCAAGGAGATATTTCGAAAAAGCCACTCTCTAAGTAAGTGACTGCAGAAGCGAGTGAAGCGGGCGACCAATCAAACTAATATTTTACCCACAATTTAAAAAAATTCCACAATAAAACGCAGCCTGCGGTATTTCTGTGCCGCCACTTCTAATACAAACACCAGCAAAGCAAGACACATCAAAAGACCGTATACTTGAAAGGCTCCCATCAGTTCTCGCATTCCCAGTGCACGTGGCTCCTTCTCCTCGAAATTTTTTGACGTTTCCACACTAACAAAGTCTTCATGAAGTTTTTTAACCAAACCGGCGGCATTGAGTTGCGGCAGCCTTCTGTTGACATTCAATAAAAGATTCGAAAACTTCGGCAAGTAAACGCATGCCAAGTTCTGGAGAACTTTCTCATTCATGAGCACATAATTACCCAACCGATTTCGACCTAGTCTGGTGTAATCCTCAAGAACAAAAATTCCAATCTTTCCAGCGAGTACTTTTAGAGCTTCTTCAAATGAAATCTTCGTGTTATTGACGACTATTAAGGCTGACTTGATCTTCTCCGGAACATCCAAATACGAGTTACTCTCTGTGTCGATTATAAACCTGTAACCAAGGCTGACGGCTTCATCCATGGTTTTGGGTATGGGTTTAGTACTCCCGTTGCTTAGAAAATTGAACACGGAACCTTCGTAAGCACTGCGGACCATAAAGAAGCTGAATAGATAGATGATCATAAACATTCGACTGTGGTAGTCATCTGCAGGCAGAACTCTGCTAGCATACTTTTTATATATAAGTCTACATAGGTGTCGCCCGAAAAAGAAAACCACGATGATGATCCAAGTGTACAAGTCGAACGGTATAAGTAGTAATTCCAGGGAGGTGTATGGACTAGGCGGTCTCAGGAAAATACGCATACTAGACATGTAGTAGGAATCGGATTGAGATGTGTCATTCAGTAGTTTAAAGGAACATCTAAGATTTCCGATGGCCATATCGGCCTTATACTCCCGTAGCTGAAAGACAGGGCGTTACTATAAAATACTTTTTGAAAGGCAGCCCAAAACTCACAGTTCCGGAAATATTGGCGATGTGTGTATTCTGTTTAGGCAAGGAGATAATATCTAATGTAAAGTTTAACGTCTTTGCTAGAAGTTTTAAAACCTCTCCATCCAATCCAGAAATATGCTCGATTTGACCCTTTTTGGTATGATTAAGCATGATAAATGGAGCACCGTCGAAAACGATAACCCGAAGTGGACATTTCCATAAGTTATCCATTTCCCGACTACGTAGATCATTCCCGTATTTCACCAGTTCCTTATTAAAATTCATCAAAACAGGACGGGTACTACCGCAACTTTCCCCATTATATGGGAAGTAGCTGTACAAGTTTACATTGCCATTTAAATCCTCGACAAAGAAGCTTACAAATACGAGATGATACTTCCAGCAAAAGGTTGTCATTTTACCAACTTCTGACAATGGGTCCTTAATATTTGGCGGTAGGATGACAAAGCAATAGGTGCATTTGTCTGAAACGGCATCAACCAGACTCCTACAAATGCATGTGAACAGGATATTACAAACAAAATAGCGTGTTGGGCTTACCTTAGATTTTGAACTGAATCGACAAAGAAAAGTCTTAAGTGAACTTGGTAGTGTACGTTGACGCCGGAGTACAGATCAATCTGAGCTCGTTTGTTTCGTGAGAGCATGGTGTTGATGATATCAGAAAAGACTTGCTCAGTTGATTGATTTGATGCACGCATGGTAACACGTACTGGCCACCTCATTGGATAATGCTTGAAGATGAGTTCATCTAAGTGTTCATTTATTTTATGTTGTTTGGTGATTGATTTGCCTAGATGTTGCCAAAGGGCCGCTTCACCAAGACCCACGGTATGCAGGATAAAGAACAGAATGCTGAAGACCTTCGTAGACTGCATTGTGATGCAAACTGACTGTCAGTTGGATTGCAATGCATTCGACATGCTAAAGGCCATTTGTGGGGACATTATTTAAAATTAGTGGTTCGAGATGTTTGGATTCCAATTAGGTTTAAATTGTAAGCGGGTGGTGTTCATGGCATGTTGCTGGAATCATTATATTAATAGGCAAACACTAATTTTGTGATTCCCTGTGACCTATTTTCATAAATTATATACCGTTGGAAGATCTTTCTTTGCAGATGTGTAACAATGTTAGGTCGGGTAAATAGTAAATTTACAAGGTAAATAGCAAGTTTACAATTACTGTGTAGAAGTAAGTTAATGCATATGCATTCATGCAAACATGACATACAAAGAGTACACGTACCGTATAAAGGCACCACTTTGCAGTGTTGCCAGATTTTTCAGTCAAAATTTCTCATTTTTAGAGCAAAAGAAGATGTGTTCCCCATGTTTTTTCCCCTTGCTCAATTTGTTGTTTTTCTAAAAATGTCATTGCATCAGTTAAGGCAACAATAAAGAGCTGATTTCAATGGAGCATGCTTCGTGGGCCTAGTTCTTTATCGTCCTAGATATGGCAACTCTGCTAATCTGTTGAGAAACGGAAAACAACCACAGCGCTAGATGTTAGGTTATAGATGTCAGCAATGTTTCCTGCAAATGATCTTCGTACGCAATCCGATGTGACAGGCCATCTAAGGGAGTCACAAGCGCTGGATGAGATTTCGCTTCATTTGTAGAGTTAGTCGGAGCACCGACCATGGTTGGTTTAGTTACCACAAGTTACGAGGAAGATTTTGTCTATAGTCATGTTATTTGACTGCTTTTTTCAATTCCTCGTTCAGTTGAAAGTTCGAACTTTTAGGATTTATGGCAGTAGTCAAGGGATGTTTATGGTATTTGAGCCGTGGTCGTTGGTTAAGGATTTTATTTAGGTCTTGGTGTAAGAGAAGTTCTGGGTTTGAGCATATTTGGTCATATAGCCTGATCAATGCGTTAGAACACCTAAGTTAGGTGGGGCAATATTACACAGCACAGGGAGAAAAGGAGTAGGAGTAGACTTTATTGTTCCGGATATTAAGCGCATGGAGATGTGAATTTAACTGTCATGTTATTTAGTTTTTATATTTATTGATCCACACTGGGCACCATATTCCGCAGTGGGAAAACACCAGTCCTAGTATTTCTATGCGAAGAGTTGTAGGTAAGGCTTGCCAAGTTGTTATAAAATTGTTTCGTGTCCTTAATTTTTTTTTGAATGTGGTTCTTACATGTATGTAAGAGTGCGGTCAAGAGTTATACCCAGATACTTCGGGAACCAGTTCTGTGGCAAAATGGTGTTGTTTAGTCTCACGATGAAGGGGTATATTAGGCGGCTTATTATTAAGATGAAAGCAAGCTATTTCGGTTTAATTTAAGTCAATTTTCTGTTTCCATTTTATGAAATATGTACTAGCAGTCAACCCGCAGCTTCGCACACGTCAAATACATACTAAGGTTTCTACTAAGTCGCTAGAAATCGTCTGTCCCTATGGAACTTTCAAAGATAAAAGGTAGCAGGTCACGATTTCAATATTGAATTTTGGAAATCGGTTAAGTAGTTCCACAGATACTTAAATATCCATCCAACCAAGTCTTGGTACACAGCACACCCGTTCCTCGTCGAATTACAACGAACTGCGAATGCATTGTAAATAAACTACGTAGTATATCCATAGAAGCAAGAATACGACCAAAGAAAAATAATTGAAAAAAACCAACCCTTGGGCAACTCGGCAAAACAAAAACAACACACGATCACGTACCAAATGTGCCGATGACTTGACTACGGTTGCGCATACTTTCTATAAATCTGCAAACTTTAACACCCTGTTACGAGCCAAGCCCGTATTTATAATTTTAAAAAATGGCCAAACATGTATGGCTTTATTTGTGTTGTATAATTTATGTACCAAATTTCGATTCTTAATTCCAATTTATTTATTTTTCCATACAAACTTGCACACCCTGCGTTTCTAGCGTTAGCCGTTTGGGCTCGGCGATGATGAGTCAGTCAGGACTTACTGCTTTATAAAGCTACCTATATAGAAGAAAAAGAAGGCGCACTCTCAGATAGAAACAAAATTCGTAGATTTCGTAAAAAGGTGAAGAAGGTCGTCACTTCATTCAAGCCCTACTTTTCATTACCGACGCACATAAATTTTGTACTCCCAGATGAATTTTCAAAACAATTTTTTTAAAACAGAAATCGAAGCTTGACAAGTTTTAACATCCTCATATCAATCATTTTCCTTACACATTGGTTCCCTTCCTTCGCATTTCTAGCCATGACATCCAGGAACTGGCCAGCGTCAGCCATTAATTAACTCGCATCACCAGAAGGAAATCCTACCTACAATCAGGCGAAGGCCAGCAGAAAAAAAAAAGATGTTAGCTGGGTAAATCTTCCATGCCATTAATTTTCGTCCAAAGCAATTGCGGTCCAGCTTCATGGTGTGATTTGAGGGCGTCAGAGCTAGCCAACACACATATTCGTTTTTTTTTTTTTTCTCTGTGCTTGCTACACTACCATCGTCCATAGTGGATGCCAGTTTTTTAAGGTTCTTTTGGGGGAGATTCTAGGTTACACATCCCATTACAACCACACCTCATACCACCATCATTGCTGCGATAAGAGTTCACCAAAAACCTAATGAACTGATGATTTCTTTTGTCGATGATGAGATTCTTGTTAGTTTGCTTGTGCCAACAAACACAAAGTTCCATCATCACAGTTGTGGGAGTGTCCGTGTGGAAGATAACTTCTTCCTCCTCTTATTCTACTGCCAAGGGGCAGTGAGAACATACGATGGTGATTTTCAAGACAGAACCAGTACCGGTCCGAGAGACGAAAACCGAAAATCCTAACCGGAGAAGACTAACACCATCGTTTAGGACTAATGGCAAAAAGCAGACAACCAAAAAAAGCGGACAAGAACCCTACCACGAGATAGCTGTGGAAAGATGTGCAGAAAAAGGGGTGAAAAATAATGAAAACTTGGCATCGTTCTCTATGGATTTTCCGAGGATTTTTTTGTTTTTCCTTGGAATGCGATAAAAACCTGAAACGATGAGCCCCAAAGCTGAGTATGCGAGGTGGATTGGATTTTTTTTATTTTTTACCCTCGGTTTCCGTTCAATATTCGTAGGTTTTTCGAACTCACCCACTGATACCAAAGATGATGACGGTGAAAGTGTCAGAGTATGGGGGTTGCACGAGTGTACGAGGTGGTTTTTCTTCCTTGGCCTGAACTGCAATTCAACTGTAAAACGTTTGCGATTACAAATAAATTATCTCTAATGGTATTTTTTTCCCCCACACAGACTGCGTGGTATGGTCGGAGAGAATCGACAAGTAAAATGCTCTAAGGACTCCGTGACACTGAAAAACGGAAATAATGGTCGGCAAGTGCCGAACCAGTGCGGAGAAATTAAAGAAAATTTAATGTTTATGTCCTCAAGTGGCACTTGGCATTGCCATTTTTATCTACACAGAAGATACTGCTGACGGTGATGGTCTTAAAAATAATTCTATTTGAATGAAGTTTTGAAGTTTTCTATAAATTTAAAAGCTAAGTTTTGTTTAGGAGTAGACGTTTTTGAACACCCTTGCTGACCGAGGGGCTACAAAAAGCAAACAGGAGATTGACAAATTTCAACTATTTCAACGTTGTTATGTAATCGTTGCCAGAACTGGATCAGGAAACATTCTCTTAACTCAGAGAAAGATTTGTAAGGACGCAGAGGCTATAATCCGAGAATAACCTGTTTTTGACTCGATCTTCCCTTTCTTTCTCGGTAGAGCCAGTGTTTTTTGCACGTCTCCGGCTCATCGAGCTCGCGAAAAACTCTCCACTGCACTGCCTCTTATAATGCTCTGTGAATACAACAATGTTGACACTTTATGCAGCTCCAATAAGGTGGCAGAAAATTGAACAGAAAACTGCACAAACTATGCTCAACATCCTCCAAAGACTGGGTTGCCGCTGTACAACTGCTGCGAAACAATAGCGGATACCATAATTCTTATGTCCGAAATAAGAGAGAATGGAAGACTGCGGTTTTTCAGGCAGAGATTCTTCATTGCTCAGAAGCTCACCAAAGCTGAAACGACTAGAATCATTATTATACATCGTACATCGCTGCTGTCGTTGAACACAAATGTCCAAACAAAATCCAAAGACTTTCCTGCGCTGGCATCACTATGCTACTTACATTTGCCCAAGTGTAGCTCTGTAAACCTTCTTCCATTACACGCTAAAGTAAAGTAAATAAGCATGTTCCGCCATAGCTTGTAGGAAACACAATCATTTCATCTCCTCCTTCATTCATCCACAAGCATGATCCTGAGGTACCTTCAAGACCCTGATCCTGCTCGGGATCCCAACATTCTCCGTTTGAAGGAGCAATTTTCTCGACGCAAAAGAGAGTAAAAAATCGCTATGTGACCTCCATCAGGATGGGTAGGAGTGCCAACAGATGGCAATTCTACATATTTTTGTTTGCATTTGCAATTGTTAGTACAATTTTTATTTATAGATATGTTCAACCATAATTTGAAGAGTCATAGCGGGGTTTAATACTCTAGAGGGAATAATCGAAATTGAAGTGGTTGTGTCCAAAGTCCTAATGATATTTAGCACCAATTAAACATCTGACAAAGCAAATCAGAATCATTTACCAAAGTTGCGTTATAAGAACCACACTCAACAGCTCCCAAGTGATGCTGTGATTCAAATTGTGATGTCCTCCATTATCAAAAAAAAAAAAAAATGTTGTTCCATCCTGGCTTACTGACATGTACACACAATTATATCACAATTAATAGCTTAACACAATGACACAATCGATTAAGAGTACTTAACGACTTCGCTTCGCTCCTAATGATACCATCAACTACCAAGGATAATCATTCAGAAGAGTCCATCCCTCTGGGACTTGCGAATATTATAATTGAACCACTACCATCGGGATCTATGGTCATAAGAGAGAAAGCAAAAAAGGACGAAAAAAAGAAAAAAAAAACCGAACATCACGATAAAATAAATCCAATATGGAGAGTATTGAGGAAGCAAGCTGTAATCTAGGAACGTATAAACCGTTTATTGCTATACCCAATATATTTTATGGGATCAAAAGATTAACGCCATAGATAGAAACATTCGTTCGGTCTGTTGGGCGGCTACTGTCAGAAAGTAAGTCGGCCACTTTTTCACTAAATTTATCTCAGGCACGTTAATTTGATGAATGACGCTCTGCTGGCCCGCAAGCTGTAAACAACCAAACAACTCTGGCAACTTACATATCGAACGAGAGAAATATTATTGTGTATCGCTTATTTATTAAATTTAAATCGCTTTAGGAAATCAATCGGAAGGTATAAGCTACGTACGTACTTTTTGTATCTAAAAAGTTGTTTATTCAAATTTGCAACACTTACAGACATAAATTTCCAATACGAGTTTATCCCTACTCCGAGATAACATAAATATCCTGGCAAATAGTAATTTAAAACGCAGACTTTCCAGAGAGCTTAAATGATTTATGGATTTGCTTAAACAAAGCCAGCCAACAAATCATTGGCCACTGTTGTGGGGGGTAGGTTAGTCAAAAATGCAGATGAGATAAAAACATTTTTTTTTTTTTGTTTTTCTACAAATACTTAATGGATAGTGATTTGACAGGATTCAGGATTCACACATAAAACGATTTAATTTCCTTTGTATCGATAATAGTTACTGGGTGTGTGCGCGCGCGTGTGTGTGCATGTATTAAGCCAATGAAACACTTAAATTTCTATTGTTTCCTGTGGTTCAGTGGTTGGAGCATATAACAATAAAATTATATGGTGATTGGGCTATGATTGCACACATCTATGGGCAGAGATAATGGCATCCATTTGCATAAAATCCAACTGGGAATGGTTTCTCGTTTGATTATTAGCATACCGCACGATGAGACTTGACATTGGACTTTTTTTTTTGGTTTTAGGAGTAGAGTTCTGCATGGTAGGAGTTCGAAAAGTTATACAATCACGATTGGACAGTTTCGCACAGAGTCTTTGAAAAAGCAGTGTGACATGGTAATTTCCGTTTGCTTTTCCGGCACTGGTTGTTTATAAATTTTAAGATTGAGTAGTTGATGATTGATAGCTTATGTGTGTTAATTTCAAATGGAATTTCAATATCAGAATACTAGAACAACCTTTAACGTCGCCAATTACATGTTGTTTTGGATTGGTTCAAGTCTGCAAATCTAAAAATAATTGCTAGTACTCCACAAGGCTCAGTTTTGTCTCCGGCTCGCTTTTTTCTCATTTTATATCTAATCCTCATTATTCCTCTGATGATCAAAGTGAACTCAGTTCTGCATGCTCGTTTGCTGGTTCAAGTCTCTGCTCTTTGGCACTAATTGCATTACATCCTTGACAGAATAATTTGATGAGATCAACGACAGAGTGAAACCTTCTGATGCAAAAACCCAATGCTCCCAACCTCTGTTTGTGGAGGTTGATGCCAAAGAGCTGTACAAAATACCTACATATGCTCAAATGGCAAAGGAAATACTACACCTATTCTAGTTTGGATGCCATTTTCAAGGTGGAACCGCTCCCCAAGTTTGAATAAAATACTCAAACTTGGTCAAGTGCTTCTCTTAAAGAATATACAAAAGTCAATAAACTCACTTAAAATGTTAGTTGCCCCTCCCTATTTTATCAAGTAAAATAGTCAGTTGCATTAGCGTGCTAGGAATCCTCTTAAATCTTCGTGCATATCTTCTGTTTCATTGAGAAATACATGACTCTTCCTTGAGCCAGCCAACACAAACTTAATTTGCAGTACGCTTGCATACTGTTTTCCAGTCGTTACACTACACAAGCATTCAAAACTAACTTGTATGCATCGGAACTTCCTTTTGCTCTTTCCTTAAAAGTTACCCAACACCCAAATTTTGCATTGACATTATAAGAGTAGTCTCATTTTTTTCCTTGCCGACCCTGATTATCCCAACTTGCCAGCTATTTGTGCTTGCCACTTCTGTGTCCGTGGCCTGAAAGATTCACGTTTTTGGGGGGTACAAAAATCGAATCCTTTTTTATTTTTGCAGTGAATCCAATTTAAAAAGACCTTCCGGCACCAGCCGCAAGAGATAGGTGGATTTCCTTTGTATGCAACTTTTAAGTAATATTAAAGTAATCCAAAATGGCAAAATTATAACAAGTACCCATAAACGAGTAAACATTTTCAATTTCAACGAAATCGGAGCAATTTTAAAGAATTTCAAGATAGCGGATTCAAAATGGCGGGAACTTTTTTGCAAAAATATGCTTATACTATTACCATTTCTATACTATTAAAAATGAAAATGCAACAATTATTAATGCGGAATTTGAAAAATTTAAAGGGGTGTGACACGCCCCCCTCTCAACCGATCTCGCCCATCTATGAACTCGTCCAAGCTATTCACCATGTCAACATGTGTACAAAGTTTCATTCAATTCGGTTAAGAACTGCGGCTCCTATCGTGCGGACAAGATTTCATTGTATTGCATAAATGGGCGTGACACGCCCCCCTCTCAACCGATCGCGCCCATCTACGAACTCGTCCGTGCCATTCACCATATCAACATGTGTACAAAGTTTCATTCAATTCGGTTAAGAATTGCGGCCCCTATCGTGCGGACAAGATTTCGTTATATTGCATATGCATATATATAAACATTTGAACGGACCATGGTTTTGGTGTTTACTATGGAGGTCTTGAAAAGTTGCATTCAAATTTTTTGAAAGTTGCGTCATGAGGACCTCTGCAATAGGTAGTATTTCTTCGAAATCCACCTAATTACACGACATCCAAAGTTTCAAAGACCTTTAAGATTATAATAGGTTAATGTCTTAAAATGTTCGAATCCTGTCAATTTTCCTCATCATAATTACCAACAAAAATTAAAACTATCACCATCATCATCATCCTTTTGTGCTCTATCTGCCTATCTCCATCGTTAGCTACAATCATCTCAATCATATCCATCCATACACACCTTTCTCTCGTCTTATCTCCGGTGAAGCATATGCCACTGGTACTGCCACTGCTACTACTGCTGTTCCAATTTTACACTAACGAACCCATTTCCAGCTGAAATGCTTCCAACGGATATACACACACATTTACAGGATCATCACGACCAGAGGCAGCGCTATTCAGCGCGCAAATATTACTTCGTAGAGCACACAATTGCCTTTTGTTTCAGTCTAATTGAATCAAATCCCGAGTGAATAATTAGACGAGAATCTTAAATTACATTATTTAATCAAGGTTGGTGCTCCGATTGTTATTCTTATCGCAGCGCACCGGGGGTAACTGCAGCAGTTGAACCCACCATCAATACACTTGTATATCGTTTTACAACCGTATATCCTCTCTGTTCCCTTGGAGTAATAAGTTCGTTCTGCTCGTAACGTGCTGTTTGTCAGCGCGCGACAAATTAAGGTCAGGAAGGGTATATGAGTGTGATGGCAAACATCCTAGTATCTAATACTTCCACCACACCACCAGAACCACCAGTGCCATCACCCCGTCACTTGGCATGGATTAGATCTATGCAAATTATGTGATAAATCTCAGACTTGAATGTTAAATACATATTCGTATGTGTATGTGTGTGCTAATTAAAAGTCTGTTTCTCAAACAACTCAAGGCAAGGATTGTTGGGAATTTAACCACTCGCGTTGCTTTGTCATGTGTCAAGTCAACTGTCAACCGTGTTAAGTTATTTCCTGGACGAGTGTTGCACTTGCACCTGCCTAGTTTAGTAGCAAAGTTGATACTAGTTTGATACTTGTCCCCATATCGTCCACCTCCTAATGTAAGTTTGTTGCATGTACCACTAACACTAACGCTATTCAAGCCTAACCAACCGCAGCTGAGTCTTAAATATTGCCCTGGCCAGTCACACTGATAAAAAACCGAGTTGGCCCGTGATAAGGAGCTTACAGTAACGGTACTCACATCAAACCAGCACCAAAGATCTGCGATCTGATACGGGAAAAAGGCAGAACACTCACATAGGAAATACTCCTCGGTGTCGCGACCTTCCCACTTGAACCTAGCACATGAAAATGTATTGGCATGAGGACGACAGTAAAATTGTTGGCAGTATTTTTTGTTGAGTGACAGGAAGAATGACACTGGTCCCATCCCTTTTGGTCCATCTGCCTGTATCTCATGATACCACATACAATTACGTGCATAAAATACTCAATTGCACATCGGATACACGTAGACCCTAGTCAGGTTTCGGACCTTCGGAGAAGTCTTCAACGATCAGAGTTGTCTAAAAATCGTATCCCCAGAACTGCTTCTTAAGCCTCTACGGGCTTTACTCTTCTATGGTCTCGACGGATTTTTATGCTGTTCCCTTCTCTTTACCTTCACTTTCACGATGTGGGAACTCACTCTATTCCACTTTTCCTCACTCGTGCGCATTACTGTAACGATATTGTCTGGTGTGATTTCACCTACATATCTCCTTCGCTTCATTGCAAGCCATCTAGAGCGTTGGAAAAATGTGTGTTTGGCGTTGTCCTGAGTCGAGGTATCATACTGGCATGGTGAGCTCGCTGATTTTCCCATTTTGTGTTGATACTCGTTGAATCACCTTTAACGGGTAAGGAATTGTGTAATTAACTTTGTCCAATCCGTGATGTTTCCAATCAGTCTTGCGGTCCGTCTACCATAATTTCTCTGCTCCAGCGTTCTTTCCAGCAACGCATCATGGTCTCTTTAGCTTCTGTTGTTGCCGTTTCCGCATAAAAGAGGTCAATGGGTGTTACTCCCGCTACTACGAGAACGGCTGGTATCTGAGACGATTTGATAGGAATTTGCTACCCGCATAGCCCCTTTTCGCTCCCATTTGCCTTCTTTATTTTTCTAGCAGGAGCTTATCAACCCAGATCTCGCAATAATACCAAGTCTGCTCAACGCTAAAGAAATCTTTGCAGCCCCTTCAGATGCGTTCTTGATCTCCTGGCATTCCTGTCCTCTGTATCCAGCCTCACTCCCAAATATTTTACAACATCTTTGATTAAGTTTATGAATGGTTGTGCCTTGTGAGTAATTTGCTCAGAGCATCTCTTGTTAAGTCAAATGTTAAAACGTTTCTTTTTCATCGCGTCCCAGATTGTCAACAAAGTCACAGTTTACGTCCGGTCCTCTGAACTTCCACGCAACCAATATGTGCTGAAAGGATTACATTTACTTTCAGTTGTTTTATTTATGAAATACCTACCCCGTGGCAAAAAATAAAAAAAAATTACATATACATTTATGATTTTCACATTCAACTCGATTAAACTTATTATGACAAACCGAAGGTGTCGTGTTCATCCGTGAATCCTTTCCATTTTACCCAAACCCTAGCGAGCACTTTTAATGAAATAACGCTGTTTGATGAGTAAATATGTGAATCCATTACGATTGCAAATGTTCTCTGCGCACTTTGATACATTTCTTCATTTATCCTCATATCAGTACGCTGTGATTTCTGTGGGGTATAATACAAAAAAAGGACATTTATTCATTCATTCGTTGGTCTTTCTCTTGGGATGACCGGGTGGAATGTGTGCACTACCATGTAAGAACTGTGCGTGTGAGTTTACCATGTACATTTTCAATGAGCACATTAAATTTAATGTTCGAACATGAGAAGTACATTAAAAAAAATTTTATTTTTTCAAGAGTAGAAGAGGAAGGGAGAGGACTCGCATCCTTTTTTATATATGTACCATATGACTCGGTACATATTTTTGTATTAATGCTTATGTTGAATGTGCCATGATCCTGCGAGCCAAATAAGTTACATTTCGTTTCGTCCCAAGTTGGTTGTATTTTCCAGAAATCTTTTTTTTTTCTTCTGTTTTTTGCTTTTTAACATATAAAATGAAAATTAAATAAATTATGTTATGTATGAGGTTAACTCCTTGCGTCCTCGTCTCGGTATACACACACACGAAATACATGGTAGACTCTTGGCGGAGAACATTAATTTCCATCATGCCGAGCAGCTGAGCGTATAAATAATTATTTATTATTTTATAATTAAGTGCTTTCAATTTCGCGGCTTGATTCTTGGCCAACTGGATGAAATATTTACAAGAAAATTTACCGCGGCTTTCCAGTTGTATGCAGTAAAAGTCTTGTGAGTTTCTTCATGAATATGGTGATAAGCTGCAATAAAAAGGAAATTCTCGAAAGACATGTGCTTAACAACTCAACCTGGAGCTAAATACGTCAGTTTTACAAGCGCTGGACAACTTGCCAATGGGTTAAGCGCGAATTACAGAACAACCAGTAATCAGGCGCATGGAACAGATGCCTATTAGTATCATGCAATAGAATGTGTGTAAAAACTTAAGGTCTGTGCAATTGAAAATGATTTAACCCTGCCCTTAGTTTGAGGACAGACAAGTATCGATGAAGAAGGCATCAGTTTCTGGCTCCCAAAACATTCATTACCCTATGCAGAGGAATGATGAGGATCTTGATAGATAAGTCATATGGCTTGAAGAGTTGATCGTACTGATTAATGAGAATGACATCAAGAAGCCAAAAAATAAAAATAAAAATACCGTGAACTATAAGCAATGGTAACAAAACCAACAAATTTTCGACAATTATTCTGGCCACCACCCTCGAAGCAAGGACTGAAACCGAATACCACCTAAATTTCAAAAACCACTACACCAACACTCGTGCTGTGTGGAAAACATCATAAGGGTGTTCATAACAGCTTTGGTTTTCATTTTTAATGCATTTTTATTGTTAATAATTCATTAACTCCTACATGCTAGACAAAAAACGCTTAAACGTTCATAACCCCTTGAGTCGGAGTGAACTTCAGACATTATATATGCAAGCAGATAGCTCATACGTATGTTTACAGCGCGAATACTCCGAGCTTCAGACAAATGCTATCGTCGACAAAAGGAATGAAAACCAAATGAGGATAAACCAAATAGACTTTAGACAAATGCTGTCATCAACAAAAGGAATGAAAACCAAATGAATCGTTAAAAAGGGTTAGCCTTGTCCCTGCTGAGAAATTCTTCTGTTTTTTGGGATGATTTAGGTGTCCAGTCAATGATGGTCACGACACCATAATGTAATTAATTGTGTTCCGAAGTTTGACGAAGAGGTTTATGAAAGAACAAGCTAAGAATGTAATCAAACGCTTGCTCTGCATGAATGTTCAATTCATTCGTGTACAAATTGTGGATTCACAGTAGTATTCTGCTACTTCATATGTCAGAATGTACTTCGCCAATTGTGACGATTTTCTCCAAATTCTGGATCATGACGAATCAATTCTTCGCAAACATATGATAATGGGTTCAACAGAAACAGTGGGTATTTTTAGAATACTCTTCATTATCCTGCTAACAACGTACCAAAAAGTTTCCAATTTCCGCGTATGCTGTATGATGGAGGTGCACGAAACTTGTGTCATACCCTCGATTACGACTTTGACATTTTCCATCGAACTTGCGCTACGTGGGTGTCCACATTTAGGTCTATCCGTCACACAATTACGCCTTTCGCATTCTTTAACAACTTAGTTTTCTGAGAATTTTCTGCAGATATAATACTCAAATGTCAAATCAAAACTTCAAACAAATATACGACATTTTCATTAAAAGTGAATTACTAATGGCATCCATGGCTGGGCCAAGTGTTGTCCCCATCACCTAAAGGATTATTATTATGAGCATGTGATTAAAAGTTGATTTACTTGGACCACACTCTAGATGGCTTAGTATATACTTGTATGTATGTACATAGGGACTTGTCACTGTAGTCACTTCATGTCATCCGCCATTTCCGGGTATTTTCACTGTGGCGATGTTGTCCATTCTTGTTTTAATTTTCAAATAGAATCCATTTTAATTCTATAAAATTAAGATACAATTAATAAAGAAAATTAAATCATATCTACCACACATGTCACAAAGATGATATGCCAAATCCCTCTTACAAGGATAATGAAATATATCTTCAAGCATTTTACTCCATTGTGGATCTTGTTCTTTTATGAAACCATGCATAATACATTTTTGAGCTCATATGCACTTTCCAAAGCACATGCGAAATTGTTGTTAACTTCATTAAGCTTAAATTAAATTCCTCTCACAGAGAGATCCTTTAAGCTTCGAACATACTTACAAACACATTGTGTACACTCGCTAAATACATTAATCATCAAGCCAGTTTCTTTTGCAGGGTTGGATATCCCCCCCGCAAATACGTTTCAAGATTAGCAAACCAAATTAATTAACATATAATTAATAACGAGAAGGGGGTAGACCGTCAAGCATGGCGCCCAAATTAATTTCTTTACCCTCTTAGATAATGGGAAAATGCCTTAATCGTTAGCACATTTCCCGATACCCATGTAAGTGGTTTGGCATAATTTTATCAACTTTTACATTATCTTCTTGTTCATTAAGTATGAATGGGGGTTTATTGCTTCGAACGTCACATGATGAGGGTGTATTGCCTGTGCGTCGTCGTGCGGTGCTTACCCCTAAATGCGTCCGTCAAGTTGGTTTACCTTTTGCATGTTTATTGAATTAAATCACCATGGAAATGATGTGCAACTAATTTAAATCAATTACAAGTGTGTGGTGATTTAAAATATTAAATTAGTTGGCTGCAGGGAAAACACAGATAGTAACTCTTTTTGAGGATGGTTCGTTGTGTGATGAGTACTAAAGTGTTGAAGTGCATAAAGTAAGAGGATGTCGTCAGTAATGAAGGCTCGTTTAAATATGCTCGAGATAAATAGAATTTTTGAATTAAGCACAGAAATGGCAGATAAATTAGTCGCAATAAAACAAACACTAACAAGCATCTGGCAGCTGGCTTTAAAGCCAGAACGTAGGCTCTTCCCAGTAAGTGAAGGGAACCTAGTCACATGCACAAGCATGTATTATACATGTGTTGAAGCAGTACTTCCAACAGTTGAGTGATAGGACAAGCAAACATCCCACGTTCTGTCAACGAAGAAGAAATGCCGCCTTCCAATATTGAAGAGGTCGGCGCCGGCTCTGTTGGTTTATCAGCAGAGTTAATGTTTTGATACAGTATGTATATTTGGCACGGCCGGCAGCTCATAGAGAGCCAAGGCCTAGCTTCTCACAACCCATTCATGTTGTGCGTGTTATATTCTTCCCACGAATGGAAGGGACCTACAGTTTTAATGACGATTCCGAACGGCGAATTGAGAAGCTTTTCATGACAGATTATACTCTTGGAGGTTTGTCATGCTTGCGAAAAGGTGGTGCCGTGAAAAAACTTTGGGTGGTTTTTGAGCATTGAGCCTGTGTCTCTCGCTAAGCAGTCCAACGCACTAACCACTAACCCACGGCGACCACAGTGCATCCACTAAATGATCAACTAAGTATGGATGGACAAAATTATGCCCGATGACTGAAATGTATGCTCCATATACCCCAGCTACAAGAAAAGCGATTATATGGCTTGCCCCAACTATAAAGGCGTATCTTGGCTAATTGTCGCATGTAGAATCCTATCCAACGTACTGGGTGAACGCTTGAAGCCCTTCTGCAACACACAAATCAGCACATTTCTGTGTTGCTTCCGAACGGGCAGATCGACGATAGACTAATTTTTCACACTAAAGCGAATCTTGGAAAAGAGTTTACCGCCTATTCACTAGATTCAAAGCCGAATATGATAGCATTAAAAGTCTTGAGCTCTACAGGGCGATGGCTAAATACTGAATCCCAGAAAAACTGATCTAATGTGCAATTTGGAAACAGCTTTTCTGAAATCTTTAAGTACGTATGGGATTTCGCCAAGGAGATGTGCTGTTTCTTAAATCTTGTGCTGGAACAGATGGTGCGCAGAGCTTGTGTGATCACGAAAGGCATCACTTTCAACAAATCCCTCCAGTTGCTTGGTTATGCAAACGACATCGACGGCATTGGTAGCTCCCAAAGTGCCTTGATAGAGGCTCTTACGGCATCATTTAAATGGTAACAAAGACAAAAAGAAAGTCGGGATGTAAGGCATTTTCAAGGAATTTTTGACAATCACAACAAAATCCTACATATGTCATGAGCCCAGTCTTCTGGTTACATGAGAAATCCTGTAAAAGATAGGATGTCTTATTTGACCACAATTCTTACACCACACAATTGTAATATATACAAGACCTCGTGTGTAAATGCACGCGAATAAAGTTCACACAACATACGAACTCGTACATATGTACATTTATATGACTGCGAGTATACTTTTATGTTTCAACCATAATGCGGATGTAAATTTTAAGGATTAATGGTTTGCAAATTAAAACATATGACGTACGAGTACTTAACTTTCTGATGGCATGGCCAACGTAATGTACTTACATACATTCATTAAAGAACTGGCACGACAAAAACAAATGATCCGATGGTCTTTATGTATTTTAATAAAGGAATTATTTTAAAAATTTAACTTTTCATACGAATATGGATTGGACTCCATTCATTTACTCTGCGTAAAAGACTTCTTGGTTAAAATGTGTGCAAAAAAACTGACGTGAATAAATTGTTATTTAACAGAGACATATGCATACTTTGAGTCGAATTTGCAAAAGAAAAAATACGAATTCTCACTCGATAAAGCGAATCTGAAGCGAATGTCGTTCCTTAATCATAAAAGTCTTGCTTCTCAAGGTAAATTAAGTCAATCCTGCAAATCTGGAGGTACACCAAAAAATAATTCTGAAAGTCTCGCGGCTACACTTGGATTGGAAATATTATCTGCATTCATTTATCCTCTCGCATTGAAAAAGCAGTCTTTGGCTTAGAATATGGGTTATGACAAGACTTTTGACAGCAAACTTGCAGTATCAGTCGGTGTCCTTTTGAGTCACGAAACACTGTCCTATAGATTGCTAAAAGGCTAGTATATCCTTCCTAGTATTTCTGCTGTAAAATACAAATCAAGTTTAGAATAGGCCTAGAGACCTAGAGGAACATAGCCCCTAGGATAATACGACAACGGCAGGATTCATAAGACCAAAAACAAAACTGAAGCCAAGGTTTTATACATGTTACTTAAAGCTTAGATAGGGAAACTCATTTGTGTGCCAATGAAGTAGATATGTAGAAGTGAAACTAAGAGAGTATCCGCTGAGCGCTGAGCACCTCATTTATGTAGTCTTACAAGTCAAAACAGTCGACTGCATTAGTACAGCCACATTGAGTGAATGTACGACTACGATCCCGTCAGGAGGATCTTTGAGTTCTAAGACCGAAGAGGATATAAGATTGCAGCGTCTTAGGTTCACTCCGAGCTATAGCGCCACTTAAGTGAGTGTTCTATTCAGAGACTCTTCATGGATCGGGAACCCGATAAGTAGGTACGTGATGTCTCGTTATACAGTTCTTCTCTTATAGCTTAGATTTGACGTGCAAAGTACAAAGAAGACCAACTAACTGAAACCTACCCGTTTCTACATGAGTTGTACAAAAGCTACTACTACTACAATCAACTAGAAATAAACAAATTAAATTCGTCTCTTAAACCAACTGGGCTTTCTATAGTTCTCACCAAATTTAATTTTGAACCTCCGAAAAACGCAGTAGATATCATTTAGCGACTACATCAAAGCAATATTTTGTAAAACTCACACTAAATGCCGTCAGTGTTTTCGACTGACTCTATTCCGCTGACGCATAGTACTTCATCCGAATATTCGGTAGTGCTCCGTGCTCCGTGCTACTGAAACTGCACCAACTGCACCAGTTCCTGGCACACATTTCGTATATTTTTATGTCGGCCCCCTCAGCACTGTTCATATTCATTGGCCATTCTACCACTGATTTTATTTCATTCGTTTTTTTTTTTGGTTTTGTCCATGAATTTCCAGTGAAAATGGGAAAACTCACGAAGGGTGCACGCAGAATGTGTTGTATATTTGATAGTATAATGGAAAAATATTTATTTTCGAGAGCAGCAAAGGGTTTATCTCGTATGCATGCACAAAAATGTTATTTTCAGCCAGTGCTGCCAGGCAGATTTACACAGAACGTGAGTAGTTTCAGTAGATGGGGGGGTTGAGGGCGCGTAACTAAATTCTTTTACATTTGTTTGTGGCTAAAGAAGTGGGGTTCTTTTTTTCAGTTCTCGAAAACGCGGTGATATATGTACATATGTATAGTTGAAGCTTGCAGCTTATTTACGACCAAGTTGATAGCGATCGCTGAATTATGTGCGACGCGAATGCTGACCTATGAAATTTGGCTGAGGGGGATTGGATGTAAGTACTTTGGGTTGATGGCAGATTTCCTTTACTCGCTTTTTTTTCAATTTCCTTTGGGGATCATCATTTCCGAGATAAGAACGATTCGAAACGAATTATGAATTGAAAAGTGGAATGCATCCTAAGAGGAAAATCAATGCGATGGATAGATGCATTTGTCACGGGTCCTTAATTGGGTGTTGGGGAACACTTAAAGTGTTTAACAGAGCGGAAAAAGTGAATTGACTTTCTATGGAATTTTATATTATTTTGTGTAGTAAAACTGCCGAAAGATTAGAGGTATAACTCACGACTAGCCAAACTAACTACGAAAGGGTTTTTATTCAGATCTTCTTCAACTCTCTAGAGTTTTGATTTCTTTTACTAAAGACAAATCTTTGACTAGATTAATCATAAGAACGAACGGTCTATCAAGGAACAAGCAGTGGTAAGCAGTGATAGAAAATATCTAGAATATCTGCTTAGAGGATGAGATCTTCCACAAGAACTTCCCGCTTGGATGAAAGACCACGGACGAAGATTGGCAACAGAGAAGGCTGAGATAATCATTCTGACTAAGAAACGAATGCCCACGATAGGGAAACTCAGAGTTAATGTTTATTTAGGTCTAAGCAGCGAAGTAACTAGGAATGAGGCTGGAAACAAAGCTTACACTTTGGCAGCAGAATTCGAACTGTCTTCGATAGATAACAAGATGAGCGGCAAAGGCTTAAAAGGTCACCATAACATAAAATATGTTGAGTGCGATGTTGGCTAATAAAGAGCAACTCTAACTCCAGAAGTAAACAAAATGTCAAAAAGGAGCTGCCATGGGCTTAATAGTAGTAACACCCTTAAGTTATACCGACAGCGATTCTGGGGTGAGCAGGTGCTTGAAGGAAACGAGAGTTTATTCGGCAACAGTCGGAAGTATCGGGAGCATAGGCATGGACTTTTATCAAGAATCGATTGAGTCGCCATCGATTGTTTTGAGAAAACAATATCTTGATGTGCTTCTTGATCTTGTGGATGAGTGAAGGAAAACAAACAACGACGAATTACGTGAACTATTCAGTGATATCAGAAAATTGGATGCACAGCCGCAGCACTCCAGAAGACACCCAGAGGGACAGCAACGTAGTTCTCCAATTTATTTGTACCAGCCCAGCCATCTTCCGCGAAAAAAATTTACCTTAAAACCACCTATCTGCATGACATACGAACAATGCCTCTACTATGCGGAAAAATGCCATGCAACTTTCAATACAAAGAATTCTTTCACACTGTTCATAGTGCCCTTCAACCCCCTAGCCGATTTCAAGCTCCACAATTAAAATTACTTTTAAATAAAGTGTAAAACACTTTGTAGAATTTTTAATAATCCCCACCGACAAATGTAATCTATTTTCAAACTTCAAATACCAAACAGGAAAATAGCTTTGTCAATTTTTCACATAATTTTCTAAAAAGTTGTATAATTCAACTTTTCAGTGGTCATGTACATTTGTGGATCTTCCCATCTCACCAGATCCTAGATAATAATCAGATCCCGAAGACAAAATTTTCATCTAAACTCAATTTTCAGTTGGCAAGGACATATGTACACTCGTACACAATGACATACAATTATTGCAGTGTGCCCATTCAGGATGCATACAATCCGAGGAGAAAGTTCCAAACTAATATGAAATTCAATATGTATGCACATACATGTGTATAATTCCTAACAGGATTTAAATTCGAGTAAATTTCAATCGGAAGGAAATTGAATGGCATACGAGTAAGGAACTTCTCGTCGTTGAATTTTATAGAAAACTCAACTAAAAGTGGGTGTGGTAAAGTGATAGATACACGAATAGATGTGTATGCAAAGTACTCGTAAATGCATCCCACTGTTGTACTCCTTACTGAGACGAAAACTTACATTATTCTCTTCCCAGGATGTGCTCAGAGCGTACAGTGTGTGTAATATTGAGACAAATAGTTTCGAGATTGTTAAATGATGTGCATTAGTGGGTAATTCAAAAACTTACAATCGGCAATGTCTTTGTTTATCTCTGTTCGAAAAATTATTTGATTTGGAGATGACTTGAGTGTTGCCAAAGGAATGGATGTGGTTTAAGTGAGATACAACTTAAATAGGTTGGTAAAGTAGAAACAAGTTTGTTACAAAGATTTCAATTGTAACTTTAATTGCACTTTCACACAAAACTGTCGATTAGTATTACGTTTACGTGATCCCAGTTTGAACACATTTCTTCTTAATTGCGCGTCTTTATTTAGATCTTACTAAAAGTATGAAAACCTACAAGGGATCCAGTACGTAGGCCTCTAATTTCCAATATGGTACAGTTATCGCTAGATTTACATTCCTCCTGTACTTGCCTGGACCAAGAGTTGCGCCCGGGTCAGACTTAATATCTACAACCAACCAATCAAGCCATCCTCATAGAACGGAAGAGAGATAAGTCTAAATGCCGCTAAGGTGCCCTTCTGCAGTTGCACTAAATCTATGACCAGATCTAAGTAAAAAGAGAATGAAAAGCTTTTTAGCTTTAAGAAAAGTGAACATCTGACTGCTGAAAAGGATTTTGACGGTTCACCGTGCTACTTGCCAGCAAATTGTAGTTGCCGCATTATGACTTTTGAAAAATCTGCTTAGAAAAAGGAGAGAAAGACACTACCCTTGTGATTGGGTTGCTCTTCAGAGACGACACTTTCGACATCCTTGAGTGCTTTGAGGATATTAGTATGTTGCTGCTACTACTACCGAATCTACAACGAACCTAAGGACTCAGATTGGTTGTTTCTACCAGTAGCTCGTTGCCTTCTCAGCCTAACATAATCAAAAAAAATTCACAAATTTGTTGCTGTTTTATACGTCAAACTTATCCATTCGTTAAACAAGCCGTTTATCTGAGTCTAGCACATTTCAAAAGAGTACTCATACTTATACACTCATGTCTTTCATAACGCCCACCCTTTCGTCCTTTTTGGCAAATAAGTGTAATTGCACACTTCTTGGCAACGCAGTCTTAAACCCATGAAAACCTTGTAACACACTTAAATGTAGGCCAAACCTCAATTAGTCAGAAAAAAAAAAGGAAATTTGAATGTATGCCTCTATGAAAATGGTATCCTTTCTTGCAACGAGCTCTCATTTAACGGAGGTTTTAAGTGCTAGACACATTTACTATTCACTACAAATCTACCTGCCGCAGGAATTCTGGTTCTAGAGCAACGACGACGGCTTTCTTCACCGTTCACATTGCAAAACATAGTCGACAAGGACGATGACGATGGCAAGGATGGTGACGAAACATTTTCAAGTAGCTACCGCAATGGCAGTGAACTCGTTCATATGTTTAGTCATGGTAATACAACGCAAAAAAAAAATATGGAGAGACGGCATCTAAACAACCGCAATACACAAAATGGAAATGTTCAGCGCATAATGTCGCAGATGTACAATACGAGAGTTGTTGACAGAACTTCTTGTAAACACATCCAAACGTTCTTATTCATTCAATCAACTTGAGTGGTTCCAAGGTAGCAACAATCCCCCTCTTTCGCATGGTAGTAGTTCTATTGAAGTGGCAGTACAATGTTTCACATTGCCGAAGCGAATCACATTCCGAAGTGATGCTTCTGCAGAATACCTTGTGCAAGAGTTGATTACAAGACATACATATACAAGAGTACACTCGCAATTTCTCAAAATTGAACGAAACGACTCTCAGGACTCAACTGCTGCTAATCCTTTTGCAAAGGTTTATTCCACTTGACGGCGCACAGTCAAGTAAAACAATTTTGAATTTGTGTGCATGTCTTTTTGTTGCTGCTTTAGTTGAGGTCTTTTCCAATACCCGGACGTCGGATTCGAGAAGATTATATGACTTGAGAAGGAACTAATGTTGTAGAGAGGATTGCCAATTCAGCAGACTGCTAAGGATGTTCTTTTTTTTTTCGAGCGACTGGAAGTAAGAATCGATTTGCAGGGAGAGAACTAGGTTTTGTTGATTTTGAGCTTTCACACATCGATTTGTTCATGTTCATGTGCTCATTTTATACACAAATGGATATCATAGCAAATGAACTATAAATTGATGGTTTTTACTTCTCACTAAATGACATGATGCATGAAGTGATGTAGGAAGAAACCGAATTGAATATACGTTGAAGCGTTGTTTGGTCTTAAGCTTATCAAACAGTAACCACTTTTGAAAGATCTACGTATACCCAACTGAACTTTTTTGATCAGGCTTAAGGGCATTGGGCGGTAGCAACTTTAAATGACGCAAGACGCAACCATCTATGTAACTTGCTCTTGGTGATCAGCGAAATCAAAGAAGGAGCCTTGAATAAATATACAACCGTCCAGTTAAGGTTTTATTCTCGATGCAAAGCTTAAATCGAAACTGACCATGGAACAGTGGATCAACTTAATTAAGAAATTGGGAACAAAGTGCTGGACTGCTTAAAGAACTTTTTATAATTCTAACTGACTACCCTTCCGCTAGGTTAAGAGTAAGGAAATATTTCGCTATAGGTATGCTTCTCGGTCGAGGAACAGTGAGTTATAAACAGACACTAGTTTGATTTTCGTCACTGATGGATCGAAGGTGGATTACGTGGTCGGTGCAGGAACCTTCTCAAAGTCATATCGACTTATTTCACTCAAGTCTAAAAGGGGGATGATGAAGTAAAAGCTAGAACTCGAAGCTATTATGCTGCTCTCCAAAATTGAACTTAAGTCAATAAACACCAGCGAAAAAGGTGTTCACAATTGTTATTTCTTCTGCGGACTTAATAAAAATAATTTTAGGAGCCAAATAGATCTGCTGTATGCCGTGTGCTGGACCATAAACACGAAAAAAGAGTAGATATTGGAAACTTTCGGGAGGAAAAGCCTTTGTCGAATATTTGCCTCCTATGTGAGGAGTGCGAATGAAGGAGAAGATACAATCAAGAACAATGTACCAAGGTGTGAAACGCAGCCCAAAACAGCAAGTCGACTTCACTGGTTTGGCCACATCGGGTGAATGGACAAAAACACTCCAGCCAAGGGAATCTCGAATCACAGCCACTAGTTCGAGATTACGAGAAATACCGAACTTTATTTCGCTCCGTGTGGAGAACTGGAAAGAGGGTACCTGAAATCGAAAGGGATGGTGCAGTTTTTCAAGTTGAGACCATTCACGGGTCGGGAGTCTATTGTGTAAATATGTTAGTTTTCATCCAAAGCGAAGATCAGTATATTTTTTGTACAAGAAAACTGGAGCTTGTAGACTTCGAATAAGAAATAAGGTGTTTCAATCTTCCTTTAGAAAAGAAAAAGCTTAAAGGAGTTCTATTTTCTCGCCTTATAAAGCGAAAAGTTTCGAACCAAAAGTCTTGTACTCTTACCATCACACTTCAAATGTCCCGCCCATTGCCATCTGCAAGTGTCTCTCATTGACAATTTCAGGTCAATTTCAAACTTGTTATTTTGACAGGTAACGTCAAACCTCTGTCCGTATAAAAGTTGTAGCGAAAATAATGTGATTTAGTGCATCTCGTAAACTGCAAAAACGATATATGAGTTCACTCATAGCTGGTCCTTGAATCCTTGCTCAGACATCTCAACACTTTATGCAGAACTTTTAAAATCGATCGTGATTTGCCTTAAGTCATGTCCCAAATGCTTGTTCTTAATACAGTCCTTACAAGGCTATAAAGCCACATTTGTCTGTAAACCATCATGAGGGCGAACTTGACCTTTCCATCAAGCTAATCAAATGACTACATACAGTTGGTAAATAAAAAAAAATTAGTACCCGAACCCCAACCAATTTTTGCTTTTTTTTTAGCCAAGGAATCTGAAAAAACATTCAATCTAGTTAATCGAATATACAACAAGGTCTATTATCTTGTAATCGATCCTTTTACATTTCCAAACATTATGTTCGCAGAATTTTATAATACAAAACATCTAAAATACATTTTTTTCTTTGTATACTTTTTCTTTTAAAACAGAGAAATGGAAAACAATTCCCACATGGGATTGAATCCCAAAAAAAAAAAACAAAAAACACATTCGATGAAGTAACGCATTCCCTCACCCGTTATTTATCCCATTTATTCCTTATATGGGAAATCTTTTACCAGAAAATTCAATTTGCATACTCTTTAGAAGTTTCCACTCCCCCGTCAGAGCCCACAACCGTCACCAAAACTTATGCCCAGGACAAAGTAATACTTACAGCAAATGTACAGCTCTATATAATCCCTAGCGAATATGGATAGAAATGAAAACAGTTTTGATTTTACACGAGAAAAAGAAACGAACAAAAAAAAAAGACAGATACATCCAAGGACTTCTCATCCACCTACGAGGCAACTTTTCCATGAATTCGGATACTAGTTGGGAGAATAAGGACAAAACTTGTTGGAGAATGATTCGAGAATTTTTTTTTTGTAAATGTGATGCGAAAAATTATTATTCCAGGATCAGGACCTCCAAACCGCTCTCGACGGGCAAGGCAAAGTTGTGTAGACTCTGGTCTCTATTTCTTCCTTCCTTTTTTTTTTTTTTTTTTGTTTGTTATAGCTGCTACCCTTGTCCGTGTTAACCAAAGGTGCAAGGTGGAATGGGAAAGGATATCCGTTTACTCGGTATCACCATCAAACTCAATCTGATTTTTTTCCACCTTTTATTATTTTTTTTTTTTGTGGCTTCTCATCGATCTACACGATAAGGATTCAAATCAAATGGAAGGGGTTCGATGGTATATCTGTGGATAGAAGTTAAGAGTTTTCTTTTTTCTTGGTTATCCTTCGCTGCGAAGCAAATCTGAATGTTAATCTGAATGAAGAAATAGGGTTTCGTTTGCCATTTCGTTTTTCGTTTTTCGGTTTCCCTTTGTCAAGTGTACTTTTTATGTTTGTGGTCTGTTCGAAGGACATAGAATGACTAGGTGGATGATGATAGGAATGATGGCTTCTTAAATGTTTACCAATGTGGAGGGTATTTCTAAGTTGAGGACATTGTCATGAGTAGCAGATGTAGGGCTTTGACCGGGATTGTGACAATCGAAGGTTATATTTTTTGTTAAGCCCATACCTTTTGGGAAATTTCAATTTCACGGACAGGAAATTGTCAAATGGATCACGGTGATGGATTACAAGTGTTACGAACTGCGTAGATATGAAACACACGCTGTTATAGATTCAACAGCTTAATTGAAATGGCTTAGAGCACGGAAGTGGTTGCTGAAAAATTCGGACGCTTGTTCTGTCAATAAGCTGTTAGGTAGGAGAAAGGTTTATCTTGGCTTTATTTATTTTTATTTCTATTTTTGTGACGTATCTCCAATAAATCCTTCTCCTTAACCATACTTTGATGATTCCTTTTGACAAAAGACCTCTATTTACTTTGCTTATTTCACTTTTTGAACTTATTCGATTTTTCTTTTTTTTAATATTACACCGCTACCGAACTGTTCGTCATTCAAATTATCCTCGGTTTTTGTGCATTGCACGTTATGCAGTAAATTTATACAAGAATCAGAAAAATGTTCCATCCTTGATCTGAGAGAGAATCGTTTTCATTTCTTTTCTTTTTTTTTTCGTACTCGTATCCTATTGCACTGTCTTCATTAACATTCATCTGACAGACGGTAACCGGCATCACAGTGAAAGCAAACCAAACCGCACCGCCATTATAACAAAGACGTAACCGGATGGAATCGCAATTTTCTACATGAATTAACCGCAGTTCATGCTTCGGTTGCAAATTTGTGCATTCCACAGAAAGGATATCTGTATACTTACCTGAACTCAGCTGCAGAGAAATAATTTGCAATAATTTTTTATTTTTTTTTTTAAATAATTCCTTATGCGAAAGCCACAGAACAAAAAATAAAATAAAATATTAATGGAAAGACAGCAAAGAGACAAAGACGTGGATACACAAGCGAAGAGCTGTGAAGTGGAGTTCTATTTTAATAATTCTAAGCGGACAAAGTTTACCTACGACTTTGTAAGTTTACTTTAAGTCATCAGACTATGAGTATAATCGTTTAAAGTGTTTTTAGGAAAACTTTGTTTGGAATTCTGTTTGGATTGGATTTAGTTTGCAAATCTTCCTCAGAGGTTTTCAAAAAAAAAATGAAATCTTCGATGGACAGAGAGACCTTGCCCAACTTGAAGTATGCAATTGCAAGTGATTGGAGGCTTGTTAGTAAAGGTATAGCTTCATCGCAAACTTAAATCAGAAAAGCTGGCAGCATTGCAATTGTTTTTTAGGAAAAGTTTTGCCACATCCATAAACTTCCCGGAAGATGCTGATTAATCTTCGTACGATAATGGGTTTGAAAATGCATAAGTTACTTACTTTCTGACGCTACAGATTGGGGTGAACCAGGGCCTCAACCTACAAAAATATCCAGCCAAATTAATTATTCTTCATTTACATATACCGTTCAGGCAGATAAGACCACATATCAAATGCAGAACATTTCACCAAACAGCAGGGCCGCATATTGAGGGTTTTCTATAGGGTCGTCTTGATTTTTCTTGATACCTTACTGCATAGGTGAATAAATTCCTTCACTATCTCAAAGTTGTAGTCAAGACGTCGGTTTTGTGTTTCGGTGTTCATGGACAACATGTTCTTTAGTTATTCAGTTGGTTTAGAGTTGTCGTTGAGAAGAGAAGTACAAAAGAGATACGACTGTGAGGGCTTGTATTGGGAATTACAGTCTACTTCTGAAACCATTTAGACTTCCTACAAGATATCGGCTATACTGACAGACCAATATAAATAAATAAATAAAAATATTCGCCTTAATTGGTTTTTTTATGATTGTTTAGGCGGAGATTCATTCTCCTTACAGCTTCTGTATATATCGTTACATTCAACGCCCAAACGCTGAGCATGCCTAAGATGCGGTGCCCTGTTATGACATTTGTCAATCTAAAGAACTGGTCTATTGTCAGTCGCATTAACGTTTTCAATCGTTTGGGATCAAGGATTAGCCAAATTAACCTAGCATTGTTGCAAAAGTCAAGGTGTCACCATCTCTTCCTTTCCTTTTGACAAAGCATAGGTGTTAATCAGGTGCTTAACAAACGAAGTGGGCGCTTTGGCATGGTCAAGATTCCCCCTGTCTGCACTGAAGACCTTGCGTGGCTAGTTTGTCAGCCCCACAATTCCCTGGAATGTTGTTATTATCTGGGATCCGACAGAGTATTACATTGAGCTGTTTAGCGCCAGTCCTTCACTGCACTAAATCTTACTGTGCTGGCTACAAGAGATCCGATCGCAGCTTGACTGTCACTACCAAGCCATGTGGAGTCCTGGCGGACAGCTTCGACTTCAGTTTGAAAAACCTGCAGTTTGTCTCCTTCTCGTTTAAAACCCGACCTTCCCATTTTATCAGCTTCTAATTTGAAGTTTGAGAAAGCGACTTTGTTCTGTCGATGTTGTCAATGTCACCTGCTTAACCAAGAAGTTGAGCTGACTTCTGAGAACTGTCTTGACCTGGACATTTTTTTTATTTTCTTCAACGTCAAGCTAATAAAGCTTTCCATCGCCCTGCCTTAAATCTGTTGTGGTATTGAAGGTCTCATTTGTGTCTTTTCCGATCTTGACGGAGCAACCGACTGAGTTTTTCATCACACTCACGATCATTGCTAAGAATATGTTAAGACCACCTCTATAGACTGTAAATGGATGATAAAAGCCAACATTTTTTTCAACTCACCACCAGATTGAAGTTAAAATAATAGTGACACGGAAGCTTAAAGCCAACCAATCTGCTGATCTGATTCATGAGATAATTTTGCCTTTCCCATTTCCTGGCTAATTTGTAGAATTCATTATGTCAAATGGAAAATTGGTAGAATCACAGATCATTATATTTTTAATACAAGACCAAACCTAAGCCTAACATAAAATCGCTTATCTTGAAAATACCCACAAAAACACATAAACAACCTCATCTGTGTTCTTAGGAGAATCCGTACACCCGTGTTACCCGTAACACACTAAGCACAACTAAATGAGATATAGTATACCAAAAAAAAAAAACCTTATTAAACCACATCGCTAAGCTCTGGTGCCTTATTATGGATAACGGTATCTATCAGAAGAAATATTTCAATTCCCCGAATCTTTCTAATTAAATTACGAGTACGTACGAGTATTTTATTTGTTCGCACGCCAAAAGATAAATTTAATTAACTTTCGGGTACACATCCAGCCGAGTATAGTTGGATTCATTGGGACTTCCATTAATGAGATCCGACATAGATCCCAGACTAATGAAGTCACCTGGTTTTTCCTCACAAAAACCCCACCCTGTGTTACCAGAATCACCACCACGTACCGAGAGATAGTCTCGACCAAATGTCAGCCGAACTGTGACTGTGACATTTTACCTTCGTAATTATACGTGAGTTCAGGCACACCGTCATGTGTGAGTCGAATCCGATGATAGACCAGATAATTAACTTACTGAATAAATCAGGGCCTCCCCATCGTGTAGTCGTTGTCATCACTATGGATGAAGGCGTGCTCGTTTTTCCCATAAATCCGATCAGATGAGGCCACGAAAAGTAGCTAAATCGCGGGGTAATATCACTTTTAATTATCAGCATGTCGACGTTTGTGTCGAGGTATAGTTTTCGAGAAGACTAGCAATTTTCCGACTAAAAGTCGTCGTCGAGCTTTGGTACTTGGAATGAGGTGGTAAATGAATTTTTTTTTTACTTTGAGCACACATGATTGGCAGCCGGATTTTGGCACATGACTTCATCAAAATTAAGCCGATTCAGGTAAAACATTTTCCTTTGCATGGTACGTAGTTGATTGGATTCATTAGTATCAATTTTCCAGGAGTTTGCATCTAATTAGAAGATTTTTAAGCATCTAGTGTGGTATTGGAATTACTTGGAAATAAGTCGAATAAATTGTAAGACTCATAACGATGGTTTTTGGTTGCCAGGTGAATATGAAACGAAGATTTCCTGGAAAATAGACACACTCACGTGAAAAGAAATACTAATTAGTCATCTTCCCGACAACATATCAATGATTCGTTGATCCGAGTTATTGAAGTCAGAAATAGAAGGCAACCATATGATTTGTTGGGTTTTTGTTTGTTTAGAATGTTTAAAAGTGATGGAATAGTTACCGAATAATGGGGCTAAGTCATTATTTGAAAAAATCAGAGGTTTCTATTTACAAGCTAAAACCGTGGATAGCCCATTTATTTAACTTTACCAGGTTCTTGCAGTGATATTTGTTCGTAATCTTCTCATAAAGACTCGGGGAAACGTTAACTTCCTTCACTATGGTGATGTTACATCGGTTAAGTCGGGTAGCTTATTGGTTCTACAAACTTTCAAACATACATACGTACCAGGAGATCGAATGGTTGTAGTTTATCTAGGCACCTATTGTCTCACACTGGAAGCCATACTTATTAATCTGATGCAATTCGGCTTAACGCGCTCACATAATATGCTGGACAGGATCTTGTATGCGACATTGAGAACGAATATGCCTCTGTTTTTGTTGCGAGACATAGGATGGTGACTGGAACTCTAGTCACCGGGCATGCTTTCATCCACCCATACTAGGTTGATGATTTGGTGCATGCTCCCAATCCATCGTCTGCATATTTGAATAGCTTCGATGGAAAGCTATCACCTGCACCTAAATCTTCCCAGCTGGAAGGGGGGACTTATTCATCTACTGGGTTTGGGATCACTGCCTGGCCTATCCCTTCTCTTTTTGTTGCCAATTCAGAAGCCTCTGGAAACACTACTTAAAAAACGTCTTCCATTCCCTTCGATTCGGCAACTAGGGCTCCGTCACTACTGCGCACATGCGTTCCGACATTGCAAACTTCAGCCAGTTGCTTGGAATTTTTATTAAACTTCCGGATATTGTGTCTATCGCGAGACACTTTGATTTCCTTGAGATAGGACGTCGCATATCTCTTTCATTTTTACGCAAGGTTTTCTTGTCTTCCAATCTTTTGGTTCGGCACTTTTCCCGCACTGCTCATGTTTTGCGTTGCAGCTTTTGTCGCTCCTAATACGCTCTGTATAATATCTCCTTTGCATTGTAGGCTCCAGCTTATTTTAATTTAACAGTTTAGAGCTCGACTGCAACAACTAAAAAATTAGCACAGCCGACATTTACCCCCTTAAAAATGTGTACATCGAGAATGTTTAATCCGATTCATTCATCTGAGAAAGATCGTATGGTGATTCTTCTGTGAGGATAGTATTAGTATAAAGCTCATCTTTAATAAGCTCACTCAGCTATCTCCTTCACTATCATGAGATATTTTATAACAAAAACTAACTTTATTCGTTCAAAGATAGTGAGTTGTTGCTGTCCTTGTTTGTTACTCTTACTGATTTAATTAAGTTTCATGTCTTTCAGTCGAAGCACAATCCTTTCACCTTCTGAGATATAAGTATAATTATGTTGATGTTTTAATCAGTACTTTTTATGGACGGACAGAAAATTGCACAGGAACATGGGATGAGTATTTTATGTTGTCTGAGATAAACGGAATTATCCTAGTCTGGATGTTAACAACTTTCGTGTACTTAAATTCTGTGTTGGCTTCCATGGTATAGAAACAAATAAAAATGTATGCAGAACTTAGTCCTTGTTTTAAGGTTCCAATGATGAGGTATCAGATAAAATGTAGAAATGCTGTTTATCGTAGTTTTGTGGGCTTTAAAAATGGAGTAAGTACCAACGAGGACATTAGAGAGAGGTGATCAACGAACTAAATACAAGTGTCATATGTTTTTTGGTACTTAAAATCCATTATCAAGGAGTATTATTGAAGGCTTGCGTAGGGCCTTCCCCGAGATGATTCTCAGTGATCTGTTTGAATTCAAACAGAAAACCGAATCTTTAAACGCAGTGCTGACTTTTCATCGAAGTGAAAGTCAAAGCAAAGTTCTTGTGCAGCAGGCTTCGATCCTGGAAAATTGTTTACAACTTGTCTGTTTGGCTTCCCATATCGAAACACAGTCCTATCATGAGTTAATTTGAGTGAAAAGGTCTTAAATTCTTATGAGCCATGATTTTCTAAGACGACACGACTTATTTAGGGTTATTTCGTGGATTTATTTCGTTTCTGTATAATGCGTGGTTATCCAACCTGACAGCGAAGGCACTTCGTAGGATTAGCTACTTCTTAGCAAGAGTCTATAAGGTAATTAAGGAAGGCATTGCCCAAATATGACGGGCGTGTCAACTGCGCATTCGCAAGTATTAAGACAGAAGCGGCAAAAATCATTCTTCTAATAAACGAAGGCAAGACTAAGAATACGCTGCCAATAAAAAAGGGCGTCCACTATCGACTAATAAGAAATACTGTCAAAATAGACGACGGCGTTGATGAAGTCAAGGACTTTGTCTACTACATCATCGTTTAAATCAGGCAAAGAATAACACTTGCCAATGTTTGTTTAGATGTTTATTTCTCGATATTTCAAATACAGTGCTTTCAACGTAAAGATAGTTACAAGGTGAGAAATAGTAGTGACATTTTGTTTTTTAATAAAATATAAAAAAGAATTAAATGACACTTTAGATATATAACATTAGATAGTTTTATATAGTGGGTGGGGTGACCCTTCTTTAAAAGTTTCAAATTCATGTTTTAACAGAAATATCGTAAGCCAAAACAAAACAAAAAGGACGAATTATCAGAAAGAAAGAAAAAAAAATCAATTAATAAATTCATGTAGCAAACAAAATAGGTGCAAGAAGATAAAGAAAACTGACGGAAGCTGGAAAAATTAACATAACACCAGAATATCAGAAGCTAAAGGCACTCTATATTCCTACATCTAAAAGATTTTCCATATCTGCATCCACATCCAGAAGCCAAAGTTTTATCTGTTTCTGGAAGGAGCTAGCAATTCTCAGTGACCTAAGCGACAAAGGCAGTTTGTTGAACAAGCGACACGATACTACGGTATAGAAATTACGAAAAACTGTGGTGCGAAAATTGGGCACAGATACAAGATACAAAAAATTGCTACGTAAATTGTGATTATCAAATACTCTAAGATTAAGATTTCCTGAGCGGATGAAGAAAGTCTTTAGCACTTTGAAACAGTACAACTGCCGAACTGGAAGAATTTTCAGTTGATAGAATAATGGAAAAGTGTGATAAAGGCGGGGTTTTCTGCAGATTATCCTTACAACGTGTTTTTGTAAGATCAAAAGCGGTTTGATTCTGTTATAAAAGACTCGTCCCCAGCAAGTAATACCATATTGTAATTTGGAATGAAATATGCCATAGTAGATAGCCTTAAGGAGGTTCGTTGAGCACACATTTCGTAGGTAGAAGAAATTTCTGAGGGTAGAACGAAAATATTGCTTCACTATACCGGTGTGGCTGCGGAAGCTCATCTTGGAGTCAATGGTGAGTCCTAAATATTTGAATACATCCACTTTCTCAATTTGGAAACACAAATCACTACAGGCAACGTTACTACAAAAGACACGCGGAGATAAACTTGAGTCACATAAACAGTTGGTCAATTTAAATCTTTGGCACTCAGGAGCATGGAAAACAACCTCCGCCTCAAAACTATTTTTTGCTGACAAACTGAAGAACATTACTTTAGTCTTTGTACTTATATTCAGATTGTGCTCCGCAAACCAGATTCTCAGCAAATTCAAGTCCTAGTTTAGATCTGATGTTAGATTTAAAAGACTGTCTGATCCGTAAGCACAACCAACATCATCTGCAAACGCAGTTAAAAAGCCTTTGAATTTTAAATTAAATAGTGAATTAATATATATTAAAAAGAGAATGGGCCCGAGAACAGAGCCTTGGGGGACTCCCAGGTTAATGTATTTAATTTCGCTCCGAATTGATTTCTTAAGCTAAGACGCATGAAGACCCACATTTTTCAATTCCCTTCCATATCCTCTTAGGATTTACTCAATATCAATAAAATTTAATTGTTGTTTTGAATAATTTTTAAGCCAGGAAAAGTTTTCTGGAAATGGACTTATGGCCGAACCTTTCTTGTTCATGCAAAGCCTTCGATTTCCTGCGGGGTTTTTTGAAGATTTAACCCAGACCTAACAAACCTCACTTGGGGATGGCTTTGGTTGAGCTTGTTTTAGGCGGTTTGTAGCATTCGCACCATGTCCAGCAGAACATGACTCTTTTTTTCAATTTTGTATCCTTCACGATCTGAAACATCGGAGATATCAAATTATTCTCTACCTTCTACCGTCCCACACAAGATTTTATTATGCAAAACACTACCAGCAGGTTCTCCTTTTTCTTTTTTTTTTGCTTCTTTCTACCGAACCAAGGTCATTTCGATTGATTGCCTCCAGCAAGGATTGATGGTCGCATCCGGATGAGCAAGCGAGAAAAAAGAATGTCCGTTGGAATTTTCTCTGGCATTTCCGTGTCCTTCCTTACTGTTTTTTTTTTTTTATAACAAGCAAAAAGGAAAAAAAATTACAAAGTGCCAGTGAAAAATTTCTGGGAAGGATAGAAAGATAAGCCCCTGAGGTGATCATCCTTGTACTTTGGTTGCTCTCTTTACATCTTCACAACTTTCATCTCCTGTGTGTGGTGGAATGTCCTATGAAAAAACATTTATGTTTCCTTTGGGATCCTCTGGAGACAACCTTTGTGGTATGTTTTCGTTTTTTTTTTTTATTTGTCCCAAAACCGAACGCCTTTTCTGACCAGGCCAGTACCGGTCCGTCTATTCAGTGGACAGTAATAAATTGTTTGTCCTTTGGCAGTTTTCAAAAATAAATATATTGTATAGCTATAACTGTTGCTATAGTGTATAGACTGTCCTTTTTGTTAGATTTAATATAAAAGCAATTCTTCTTGGTGAACGTTAACGGAAATCACTTTTTGATTGATTTTTTTTGCCTAGGGGTTAATTAGAATGATGGGTACCAATATTTTTTTTTTATTTTTTTGCCCTTATTGTCCTTCTCCTATTGTTAAGCTTTTTTTGAATTTTTTTTTTTTTTCTTTACAAGGGCACTTGAACAGTTCTCAAATGGCTCAATGACCCTCTTGAATGGAGAGGTATTCTTCTGTTTGACTTATTCCCTTCAATTCTGGGAATTGGCAACATAATTCCTATGAATGTCTGCCTCGACCTGTTTTTGTTTTATTTAAAAGAAAAAAAAAGATATTTTTGAAGGGTCGGAGTATTGAGGGGTTTTAGCCATTGTTTTGCCATAGAGATTATTAATGCTCTGAAAAGTTTTACTGTTTTACTTTTCCGGTGTAGAGAAGCTTTTTTCTTAATTTTGAGTAATTGAAATATAAGTGGGCTTCATGAGGGGATGGAAAACTTGAGTCTAGAAAATATGTTAAACAGTAATTAAGAGCACGTAACACAATCGGGGGTAGGGTAGGACGTACTTAGATGATTTAAAGGATAAAGTCTTTGAGCTGCCGATTTTGGAGTAGATGTTTAAAATAGCTTCGGGTGGTGTCTTTCTTTAGGCAGACGGACGACAACATTTGACGAGGAACCCTAAATTAGATTTTGAATCATTAGTCCAGAAGCGACTAAACATTAAAGGCCGTAGATTGAAAATGGCAATTTTTCTTTTTTGAAGCTAACTCCGACCGCTTACTCGAATATAAAGGGTAGGATAGGTCTGATCTTGTTCCGTTAAAAGTAATTTTTTCAAAAATCAGCCGTTCGCTTGCGCTATTTTTTAGACCAAAAGCTTCTGATAAATCGTATGGTACTACTAACGTCAATTCCATCCAGATTTCTGAGATCGTCGAAGAATTTAGCTCTCAGTTCTCAGTTTTGAATAGGCTTGGACAGGTACAAAGAAAGGGGATGATTGTTTCTTTCTTCTCCTCGTCTCTCCAGATCCATAAAAAGAGAAGCCTAGCCTTTAAGCATGTGCATCTAAAGGATTCTGTCCCGTGAAGACATAGATGACGAAGCTGATTTGCGATCGTTAAGCATAGCTTGTCTATTGAAGAATTTTTTTTGACGAAAGAATATACTCTTAGAGGTTTGAAATTATTTGCCAAGAGGTGGTGCTGCGAAAAAACGTTTGCTGGTTTTGAGGATCGTGCCCTCTCACTTAGCAATCCAACGCATTAACCACTTAGCCACGGTGACCACTAAGCTTAGTATGCCCGCAAAATAAGTCTTGCAGTCGCCAGTTGTTAGTGAATCAAGTAGCTTGAAGCTCGCCCACAGACGCAGCTGTTTTCATCACCAGCTTCGGAATCATGGATGAGCTTTAACTATGAGGACATCACATCACATCAGCAGCATTAGAATTCTCTAGATGTCGTCAATGGTGGCTTCTTCAGTTCCATTTAGATCAAAGTGAACATAATATATGGGTCACTTTGACCTATTCGAAAATCATTTCTACAAGGACAGTTCTATTTGATTCATTGCTTAGGGCTACAGCCATAAAGTCAATGCTGAAACACTGTCAAATCTCGTGGTTGAAAGTCACAGCTTCTTAATGTCTCCTCTAGGTCGATGGTTACTTTTCAAAATTTATGTTTCAAAAATTACAATTACCCATAACTTAAATTGGCCTTTACAAAAATCTACAAAATGTAACATGTGTCTCTGGTTCTTGCCCCAAGAGCATACAAACACTTTGACAAATATTTACTTCTAGTCGGGGAAACAAATTTAAGAGAGAAAAAAAAACCTCCACCGACCAGATGTCTCTGTAAGTTAAGGGCTCTATTAATCATCTCAGCGTTCTATTCTCATTATTTCATCCCCTTATCAAGCTGTCAACTCATCTCCCAGAGAGAAGAATGCGACAAAAAAAAGTGTGAAACGAGAATAGAAGGATACGCTGCAATGGAGAAAACAGAGGTAGGATACTCAGAATGAGAGTAAAGGATGAAAATGCTAAAAGAGTCCTTAGCATAATAGTTTTTCTTTTTTTTGTTTCATACTCGCATTCTCTTTCCATCGTCCTGGCTGGCTTATTTCTGCATGAGCAAAATTGGAATGAATTCAGTCACTTTGTTCGCTCTACTGGTCTCCTGCTTTCTGCTCATGATGTTGATGATGATACCATGACGTTGATGGAAACTAAGCTCAATGTGCATCCACGTCCGTTCTGATTGTGGGATACAATCATGTGGAACATCGAGGGCAACTACTACTGGGCGTTGATAATACTTCTTGTTTTTTTTTTCTGTTCCACGTTGTTGCAATTTTGTAATAAGTCTGAACGAAAGAGCAATTTATCATAAAACTAAACAGGAGCAAGAGGAAAAAAATTATTCTAGAATATTTGCAAGTAATTGAGGGCGAAAGGGCTCCAATGCTGGTTTAATGCAACCTAACTTGGTTCGTGTCCAGTTTGTCACAGGAATGACTTGGAACATTCTTTGGAAAACTTGTGTGCAATTTTGAAGAATTGCTTTGCTGTTTTATGAGTAGCAATCGTGGAAAAATTGAACCACTTTTGTGAAGGGATGGCAATTTTTACTGAAATTCTTTTCAAGGCGTTGACTAATGGTGGTGAGAATATACCTTTAGGATATTTTATTACAAATCATTGAAAACAAAGAGTCACACTGGAAACTTTAAAGTGATTCAACGAATTAGTTTAAAGATTGAAGTTCCAGAGTTAGAATTATTATGTCAAGCCTAGACCAAAAAGTTCGTTAAAAAGAAAAACGTACTGTTCTTCATTAACTTCTCAGATACCCTTATTTGTCATCCAATCGATACTAGAGCTTCATCACTGAATTGGAAGTGACCGTGTTCCGATTGTAGCCATACGCTCACCACCCAGGCGTAGTGTCTTGAAGCTGCCTTTGAAAAGGACTTAAGTTCTATACAAAACATTGAAACTTTTATGGACCGTGAACGAGCTGATGATTTCGATTTAATTTTCAGAATTAAGTAGTCCGAAAGAATATACATACATGCACACATATTACACAGAGAGAACTATCAAAACAGATGCCCTCATTGGGTCTCTCTCATGCCTTTTCCAGAAGTCTTCTCAACTAGAGCTGTTCTCCGGGGTCCTCATATCAGTGCTAGCATTTGTTTGAAATATATTTTCCTAATAATTTTGTGTGTATGTGCAGCTATCTCTCCGTCCTCTAGATTCAGCCTACTCAATACCCAAATCATGCAGATGGTACCTATAGTTTTCGTGTCATGTGGAGAACGCTACTAAACATGTGAGAGGTTCACGTGCCATGCTTTGAACTCCTCTCTTATTGTAGTAGCCGGCATAGGTTTCAATCGTCCTTTTGCCCCGTTTGCGTTTTGCCACACCCATCTTCTCCAACATTTAAAAGTTGCCAACTCTTTGATCGTGTCCTTCAAGTGCAGCAAATGGTTCAAAACCGAAAAAAAAACCCAGAGGCTGACCTTTGTTTTGCCACGTTGTCCTTTTTTAAGCAAACCCGTAGATATCCCACAAAGCTACTGCCCAACTGAGATCAGGCAGGTAAAGAGACCTATTCATGCATTTGACAAAAATTCCGAAAACACCCGCACTAAATTTGTGATTATCCTTTTCAGCCATTGCCTACCAAGATATTAACTCAACAAAATGAACTTAGTTCAGGATATCGATTCTTAAAAGAGGATGAAACCGTGGACCATATAATATGTTCTAGGTCAGCCTTAATACGATCAAAAAGGTACCTTACGTGTGAATTGTTTCAGTTGAAAGAATTTTGGGTGAGCAACATTTTTTTTTTTTTTTTAGTTTAAAGCATCTAAGCACAGATGTACGGATGATGTTTTCATTTTTGCAAAAAGGACTAGGCGGTACCAATACTGTATCAGTTTCATTCTATGAGACTCAATCATCGGAAATAAATTCCACTAAAATATCTAAGGCCCATGGGAGTTCACCTATTTTCCGACTTTATATGCCACATCATATTTGGTCTCTTATCGTTCTATCTCAGCAAAAACCTAATTGCAACTTCTATTCCCTTAACATAATAATCACCACCACTTAAGCACTTAAAACATAAACAACCATTGAAACCATCAATAAGGTTGAAATTACACCATCGCCCTTTACAGTATGCCCCCAATCAAGACTCACTCCATAGAGGTTTGATTTATACGGTTATTTTCATTTGAGACCAAAAATTTACATAACTAAGTTCATCTTTCATTTCTCCACACCTCTATTTACAACAAACTTGAAAGCAATCAAATGTCAAGAGGTTTCCTGATTGGCAGCAAACGTGTAAATATTTCCGTCAACTCCAAGAAGTCTTATAGTTGACATTTTTGGCATAGGAGACTGACACATTGCGAATGGCATATTGTTGCTGTTGATCCCTTTTGGAGAAAAAGTTTCCATATACAGGGATACTTCTACAAAACTTACCTCGGACTAATGAAGTATGTATTAAGATTATTTGCGTATATATTCATACTCCCTATGCATGGACCTGCGTGAATTTAAATCCTTGCATTGAAATTTATCAACACAAGCAACCCGATGCAATCCAAGCCAAAAGAAGAAATGTGTCAGGATCGGAAAGTTTCATAACTCAAATGCAGGATGTTGTGGTATACATATGGTTTCATACATATTGATAGTTGATTGCAGGACACAATGTTTTCACACATAGGTTATAGGTAGTATTACTTGTAGATAAAGTGTTTGTTGTAATGTAATGTACTTCGTGCTCCTTCGGGGTTAAAGTGTTACAATACAAAAGTCCTTTCACCAATCAAGTTAATTTTCAGCAAACTCAATGAAACATTTATTTTTCTCGTAGAAATATAGACATAAATCGTGGTGGGTGAGACACACTTTACTGTGTTAGGGATTAGTTAGAAATGTTTGAGAAAAACTTATAAATTGTAGAATAGAGCCAAATTGTAGCCAAAACTCAACGTTTGGTTTCATTTCGAACATCATATAGCTTTCAAAAGTTATATATGACCACACTGTGTATTTAATTCGTAAACCTTTAAAGTAGAACTAAAAAAGAAAAAAAAAAAAAAACAAGTCACCCTCATTTGTTGGTGTTGTGGTATGCTCATTGTTGAAATATCTTTTGCTATCAACTGCAGGCAAAAACCGCGAGACACAGCAAGTTCAACTTTACAACAAATTTACTTGCTGACTGCCCTCTGACAACGCGTCCTATACCACTTTCTAATTCTTGAGCCGAAAATTCCTGTCCATCGCAATCCATCCACCTAACGAGGCAAATGCCAAAGGGAATAAATTTCAACACAGTACCAGCTATCATACGGCTTGTTCCATTCCCTTTCTCACTCTCTCTCTCCCTCTCGGGGACAAAAATGTTCCTGCGAAAATGATAAGGATACTTTTTATCTGCCCTAAGGGAAATAAACGGAATGCTAATAAAACCATGAAATCTCTTTTTCGTCATTCAGCGCTTACCGTTCATTACTGCCTGTTCGTCCCTGCTCCACCGCTGCGGAGTACATTAAAATGTAATAGCAATAAAGTTCCTGTAAAACCAGTACTTGGAGACACCCATATGTCCTGTGGGGTAGGAGGCGGGGGCTAATGACCGTTCCTTAATTCATGTCGGTGAATGGTAATTTCATTGGGTTTGTTGTCACAAAGATAAACATTTTGACTGTGTAAGGCTGTAATGGTCTTGCTGTGGTAATTTAATGAGGAAAAGATACTGACAGGGACTTGGGTAATTACACCTGTAAGGTGAAGAAAATGCTTGTGGTATTTGTTAAAGCATCACAAATGTTACCACCAAGCAGTAGATAGTTGACTAGAGATTGTGTAAGTTAGTTATCATGTCGGGAATATGCAAAGACTGCGTATTTCTGTAGAAAAATCAGAATGATATTCTATCAGTACATGCTATCACAATGGACCTACTCTTGATCTAAGTTTACCAGTATCATTCGAGCTTTTAGTTAAATACTTACTTTAGCCCTTTGTGGTGGTCCCATGTTCAAATCCATAATTGCAACAACGACGGTGTCGTTTATGAGTTCCAATCAGCAACACTGTCTTACTCTTTTCGAGAAAACCGTCCAGAAGTAGGCGTGCAAATGCCTCCAGAAGTTCAATGCTAAAGGCATACGTATATACTCGGATTATACAGACTTTTGATGTAAGTATAAGTACACAAAAAACGTCATTACTAACGAATGACATTTTTCAAAAACCTTTTAGAATATAAATTTTCCGTCACAAGGAACAAGGTTTTGTACTACTCACTCGCTGATTAGCTTGCATTCTGGTCAAGTTAATTAAAAATTAAAGTTTCTACAAAAAAAAAAAAAACATGTGACACAGAACTACACAGTTCTGTATGGACAGATTTGTTTTAAAGTTTTTCCTCCCGCTCCAACCGCACAATAACAACATATTTCTACGATTTATTTTTTGGTTGTTTACCCCCACGACCACTGTAAATAAATAGAAAAGTTTTCACTACTAATTGAATTTTCGATGCAAAAATGAGTCATAGCTGTAGTTATACCAGCTCTCTGTACAATTATTTGAGTAAAATTTTGTCCCAAGTGATCTTGGATGGCTGGAAAAAAGTTTAAAGTTAGCAAAAAATGGTTTCAAAATTAGTTTCCCTTGAACTTTAATAAATGTTTATGTTTTACGAAAGGTTTAGGGTTATTTTAAATTATTTGTAAACATATTTTTCGGGACATTAAGGGTTAGAAGAGGAGACAACAGATAAGACACGCGTTGGGTACTCAATGATTTACATGTTTGCCATGTAGTACCCACAGTCTTTGCATACGTTGAGAAGGAATTTTCCAACACTAACAGCTAGTTCTTCTTGGATCTGCAGAAGTTAAGCTGGACGGCTGTCTTTCTACATGAAGAGACTGTTTTTACATGGTAGTCTCCGAACCCTCTTTTGCAAATACAACTCCTTTGTAACGTGGTACACAAGTGAGACGAACCGCAGTCTTTTCAGAGTTTTCAATAGAAAAGAGATAAGCCTCATACGACAGCTTCATACGATACTTGCCAGAATGTCAGTAACATCAAGGAAACCCCTTTGAAGTTGTCCAAGGAAGATATCATTTATTTATCATGTGTTTTAAACTTTTCGGTTAAAATTATAAGAAGCTGATTGGGTCTTAGTGCATAAACATTTTAGGCGTAGAAATGACTTTGACGTAAATGCTCTTTTCAGAGGTTATATTGGAATACCCTTTTAAGCATAACTGGAAATCTTGTGACTATGATTTATTATGATTTCTTCAGTTTCTATCCGGAAGGTAGAGTTCCATATGTGTTTGGTAGCCAATTAGAGATTGTTGACCAAATGTATTGAAGGCATACCTACATATGACCATTTATTTTGGAGAATATATAATACTCACTCTCTTATGCAATTTCCTTACAAATTCTGCTCCAACTTGATTGAATTCCCATCCAATTAGTCAATATTCTATGAATGTCTTAGTTCATCTGACTGAGATGAAGGCTAAGCACACATTCTACCTGTAAAATGTATGTTCATCACGACCGCCTATATCATGATTGGTATTTATGGCATATAAACCAGAGAACCGATTAACAAAGTAAATCAACAATGAAAGCAATAAAAAATTAATTAATGAAATCTACCCACCTATAAGGACTACCTACTTCAACAAATAAAGCAATAAATCATCCTTTCGTTTTCCCCTTTGGTACGAATATGTGTTGCTTGTATTAATCTCACGTGATACACAAGCTCATGCAAGTGTTGGCAAAACTACAAAAGTTGCCAACTTAATTAGCTTTCTTCCAATATTTATGGCCCATCGCAGCGGAATCCTTTCACGTAAGGATCATTTTATTAATTCCACTTATCCAGTGGCGAAAGTAGTAAATACTCGTAGCCTCATCAAATAGTAGGAAGCATGAGTGTGTATGAAAGCTGGTAATTGTTTTTACTAGCAAATTCCTAAAAAGAAGGTCGAATTTTGTGGACATAAAAACTTGAGTAGAAGGCTAAGAGTTTTTTATAGTGAATTTCCAGTTTTTTTTTTTTAACTGACAGACTTTACTCAAATCAAAGATGAGACATGAGATCATCACTAGGAAGAATACTTTTAACGATGGCAGCAAGGATAATACTTTGACTGAAAAGTTTAGAGTTTCAGTTCTAAAAGGCGGAAAGGAAAGGAAGACCGCAACTTAGGTGGCAGGCCCATCCAAATGTATATTGTATCTTTAACAATAATAATCCCCCACGTCTCAATTCCAATTAGCACAGTTCAGACAGCATATCGACTATTATTATTAATGTCGATTCCAATTCTCGAAATTGCTTTTGTCTACTTTTATTCCGGCGCAACGAACGTGTCCTGCATCGTCATTATAATAGGTGCATCATCGTCGTAACCAACTTTGTAACCGCAAACAGGAAACAGTACAAACATCATAAAGGCATGCAAACCATGATAATCGCAAAACAATTTCCTCAACATTGCTCCAACTATCCTTATTATCCTGTAGCTCTTTTTCACCGCACACAGAAACGTAGTGTCGCATGGTGTCGTCATCGTATCCAAAACGACCGGCAATCTTAGTACGATCTAACCTACAACGGGGGGACCTATACCTACCTCCTTAACAGGTATTACTGTGATAATGGGGATAAGTCCCCCAGTTAGAACGCTCTGTAGCTCAAACGACAAGGGTACATAGAAAATGTATGCTTGTGTGTATAAAAGCACCACGAAATGGTGCAAAGGATGTACACAATACCCTTATCCGGCTTTATTCTGCCACTAGTAGGACCAAAGGGGAGGGGCGGGGAGAAAGCATAATTTGGGCTCCGCTAATAGAGGAAATCGTGCGAAAATGCTTAGCTCTGAGGAGGATTCTTCATAGGATATGCACAATTAGGATTTAAACAACCCAGAAACAGTTCAAGATAGTTTTGTTTTGGAAGGCGGGAAGAATGGGACACAAGGATGGCCGACACTCATTTTGGTTGTGTGGTTGGCTTGGTGGTTGGATGAAAACATTGCCACTTTTGCTAATTAAAAAAGCAATGAAATAATAGCGCCGTATTTTTATTTTTTTTTTAAAAGAGTAATAAAGTCGAGAATTGCTATGAAATGGTAGAACCATGTTCGTGTAACTACGGCACGAAGCACTTTTTGTGGGTCAAAAGTGCGTACAGAAACTTTGAAATCGTGGTTTAGGGGTAATGATAGAAAAGTTGTCTGATTAATATGAGCTCGGTTGTTGGTCGTTGAGTTAACTTGGTGGTGATTCACTTTGCTTCGTTATAAATTCCACTCCAGCAGAGTTTGATGCATATTAATTTATCAGGAAAAGTTTCTAATGTCCACGACAAGTTTATTGAAGTGAATGCCATGAGAGTTATGATTTTTTGATGAATCGACTGTTTACGTGAAATTTTAATAGTTACTAGAATGTACAGGTATACTCAAAATGTAAGACTGCTATTCTAAAAATGCAGATCTAGATCTAGTATGTCAGGGTCGGAAACATATCACTATAGAGCACTCAGATGGAACTAGTACACTGTACTATCAGGATAGCAAGCACTATCTTGCTTATTTTACTTACATTTTCTCGTCTTTAGAAAGCCACATCAGCATCGAAGATCTGCCACCTGATACGAGTTAAGGCAGGATAATCACAAACAAAACGCTCGGCTGTGTCGTAATTTTCTCACTGAAACCTTCTATTCAGGGACCAATCAGTCAAGCATCAACGTTACAAATGGTCTCTTTGCTTAAGTTCCTTATTTAAGTTACTTACTTAAATCCTCGTACCGCTGTTTTTGGGGTACGGTGTACCAACAACACCTTCACACCATCGTGATCGAAGTTCTACAACGCGTTGCAGCTCTCTCCAACTCATCACCAACGACCTCAGTTCATCCTCAACAGCATCCTCACTCCGCAACGGAGTTGTCCCCGCTCCATAAGATGCTACCCATTCATTCACACTTACTTCATCGTATAATGGTGCCTATTAGTTTTTGATCCGATCTCGCATGGAGCTCGGATTGTTCGAGATACGATTTGACCAGAAATCCCTCAGTATGATATGTAGACATGTGTTTGCGAAAGTTTGCAGCTTATGAGTGGCAGCATAAGTGACTTTCCAAGTACTCCATCTAGAAAGAAATTTTGGAAAGAGTTCCAAAAGAAGCTGTTGCTAGATAAACAGGATCACAAACCTTTGTGTGAAATGTGTTCAAGTTTGCCAAAGATCCACTTCTTGTGAAAGGTAATAACTTCAATGCATTGAGCAGTTGTGTATAATTCCATGATCTATCAAAAGACTATTGCTCCTTTCACATAGAAGATTATCCACTTACACGTCTAACTATACATTCTTTCAAATATATTTACACACATACAATCTCGTATAACTCCATTTGACGACACACAGTCCTTCACAGCACTAGACCTATTAACTTGTAAGTTTCTGTTTGAATTTTCTAAATTCACTTCAATTGAACACAAACAGAACTTATCGAAAACCCTCCAATAAATATTAGAACCATCTTATTTGAAATCATTTCCAATATCGACAAGGATTTTCTTGAACCCAAACCATCGAACCATATCGCATTGCCTTCTGGAGTAATTCGCAACTTACCGAACCAAGACTTTCAACCTCAATAGTTATTAGATTTGCCTAAAAGCATGTCAGTTCGAGGTAACGTCTTCGTGAAAATTCCCTTTTACTTTAGCGAAGCAAATGTCCTTTCACTTATTCACACACACATACACACATTTCTCGTATGCATCACATTTCGCCGCTGGATCTTTCGTTTCTAAGTAGTTGATATACATACATATGTATGTACGAGTATGTATGCCATCAGAATCGTTGCGTACGAGTGAAAGAAAAAGACAGAAAGCAAAACGTAACTCCTTGAAAGCATAATGATTTGTACGTTTTTGTATGCGAAAGGATTTCCACTACCGTTAACTTCCAAAACCAAGGTCTGATCTGAAACTATTCTGGCACACGAATCAAAAATACAAATCACGTTTCATTCAAAATAATGTTTGCCTAATGGACGACATAGCAATGGCAGTAGTGGATGTAGTGGTTTGGGTTGGTTGGGTGCGCTCTGAAATTGACTAACCTTGGTGAAGTTAGTTAAAATATCTTTCATCAGTGATAGGGGTTAAGCGTTGTGTATACGTGAACATCCCTTATTTTGCAAAAGTTTAATGATTGTCGGTTGGGTATTGAGTTTCAGGCGCACATCCGGTTTGTTGTGGCACGGCATGCTAATTCCGGAAATCCTTATCGCATTTACGCTGACCTCTGGAATCATTGTTCTATTATGGCTATGAACCATAATTTATGTAGTTTTGCCATTATTTTACATAAAATACGTTTAGATTAAAGGAAATATGTATGTGTGCGTCTACACAGATACTCATTACTGCTTTACAGAAACAAAAACAAGGCATTGGCGGGTCTTTGGTAGGATACGATATGAAAGGGGTAGTTTACTTCACTGATTGCAGATGGCAGCTGATGAATTGTTCGTTGGATATTACCATAAGATTAGATCGCAGTATTTCACGACACCGTAATCAGACGGCGGCGTCTAGAATGCTTTTTAGTAAATAAGTCATGAGTTTATAGAGATAATTAATGCCTGAGATATTTAAAATATTTAGTAGCCCCACAAATGAGTGGACGTTGAAACAATTGATAAGAGTCTTTGTCTCTCTCACTTTGACAAACTGACACAACCTGAGGGTATCACAAGCCTTAATTATCATAAGTCGTTTAAACCAAACGGGAACACGAGCACGAGTGACAAAACTTTGTGTGCAGCGTCTTATGAAAGTTATCAGAAAGGTTATAGATCCAACATGCGGCTAAAGTTGTCTAGCCTATCACTTTCGAATAAACTGTCGATTCCCTTTGGTCTATGATGTTTCACCATCTACTTCTTCTCTGCCGAGGAAGATAAGTACGAGTTTCACAGGACCCAATTGGCTATCTAGGAGAGCCTTAAACAATGGAATTGCTAACTTCCCGAACAAAATCGGAAGGGAATACCAGAAATTTGCCCTTTCGAGCCTTCCATTAAGATACTGCGGCCTTAAAGCTATTTTGTGCTATTTGCTATTTTGGTCATATAGGATCGTGCTTGCGAATGAATGGTTGAATGGGAAAGTAAACCCGCCAAAACAAATACATACAAGGTAACGAATTAAAATTGAGTTTCTTGCAGGACATTGTAAGCTTAAAGAATACATCAGGAATGGATAGTATAGGCTGTAGAATACAGCTCAATAATAGGTAGACTCAACCATCTGTATACCCATTCTCTTCAGATATGAAGAAAATGCTTTGATTTGTCGCATTCCAATTCACGCCCTATATATTCATTCGTACGGTAAAATTGCGTAAGTGTATCCGTCCTAATCCACGCAGACATGTATACATTCAACACTTTCTTGTCAAGTTAGCATGTTATAACATTTCAATTCATATTGAAATGCCTTTATAATTGAATATGACATCGTAAGCACAATCCTTTCTAAATACCACACAACAAGCAAAAAGAAAATCCCTTTGAAATCAGTTGAAACAGCAACTTGTAGGCCAATCTGATATATTAACATGTTCACTTTCACTTGAGTCATTCAACCCATATCAAATTTTGCCCGTTCGTCGTCGTATACATTTCAATTGTAACATTCCTCCCACGAAACCATGCAGAAAAAGATTTCTTTATTTTCCACAAGAAAATAAAAAGAAAACTCAACATGCTCGGATAAATTCCCTGAGAGGTCTCATAAAACAAAGGCAACCATATCGTGTTCACCATCTCCAGTTACCCCAAGTAACATTTTAATCTTTCCACAATCAAAGGGTTTTATGTTAAAATAAGGATATCAAAAGGATTCGGCCTATATACACACTCAATAGCGCGGTACCAAAGACTGTCAAACCTTTTTACTCCGATCTCCATCTATTGGAATCCTATGTGCGATATAATTTTTTGTTTTCTTGGAATTCCATTTGCCAGATCCTTTTCGCCATTCTCCTTCAAGAGAATTGTTACGACAACAACCGCGGTCGACGCAATTGAAAGAACTTTCAATTTGAAGGAATTTTTTTCAATGGAATTCCTTTTGCATATGCTCGGTGCAGAGGATATGTTGAATAAATTATGTGGAAGCCAATTTCAGCGATGGTTGCGCCACTGCAAAGCGATGCCAACCGAAAATATAAAAAATTGCAATAAAATAAATATTCAAATGAACCAGAAGGAAAAACGGTATTCACGCAAAGGACCTACGACCTAGAGCCGCCGTCGCCTTGTATCTATGTGTATGTTGATGGCTAGGGTGGCTTTTTCGTAATGAAAATTTCCTTTTATCATCATTCAATATTAGAGCTTGGATCCATGGGGAGACAAAGTGCGCGACGAATGATGTTTTCTGCGTAATTTTACTTTAAATGTACAAGGGCTTGGTCGTGTACACACTATGGTTAACGTAGCGAAAGCTACCATTCATGGTTGATCAACATCTTTTCGGATGATTTTGCTTTGATGTTCTGATAAACGAGGACGCGGCTCTTCTGAAAATTACTAAGATTTTCTATCTGGCCGTTTGGTAAGAGATAGGTCATAGGTCAGTGGGACTGGCTCCTTTTGAAAGTGTTGTTATTCATATGACGCATCTATTTATCATGACACAGTTCATAAAATTCACAGAATGTCGCTATTCATCTCTTTTTGTCCTGCTCAAGCTCAAACATTCGACGCAAAATACTTTAGTATCTGTGCTTCCCTAAGACACATTATCGACACAATTGAACTTGAACCTTAACCTTTTCCCAAGTTTCAAAAGTTCATGCAACTACTCACATACGACGACGATGTTGACACTGTCTACCTAGGTTCTGCTACTAGCTCAGGCAACGACACTATCGCGGTTTTTTGGGCTAAGAAGGCAATTGAGTAGCAAAGCCCTCTGTAAAACAATCAAAATGCTTCTATACGTGACCCTGATCATCTGAGTCGTGCTCTATGGCTCGGAGGTATCTACGTTTCAGATCATGTCGATGCTGTTGCCCTTAGTTGTCTTAAATATGCTTCGGGTGATCTGTAGTCCCGTCCACATTGACAATGAGTGGAAGAGGAGATCCAAGGACAAACTGTATAAGCTGTTTAGCGACATCGACTTAGTCAGAAGAGTCCAGATACAGCGTTTCAAGAAGCACGCAAAAGCAGAAAGGGAGCTAACATAGTGTGCACAACTAAAAATTATTGCCAGGCTAGGGTCTGGACCTCATAAGATGCAAGTAGAGGATAAAGAAAGAGACCGACAGAGTCGAATAATTTATTTATCGTGGTTCATCCCCAACAATTGAATATCATCCGTCTTAAATTTCAATTTTCGGACTAATTAAGTTCATTGGACAACCCGTCGACAGATTTCACATTTTAACCTACACGAATCCCATCTTCATTTGCGTGACATAAAGAGTTCAAGCTTTTTTCCTCTGGTCCATCCGCACATACCACAGTTAGTCAAATGAATAGGAACAAAGACCATAGTTGACATTTAACATAGGTACTCCGATAATAAAATCCATCCAACCGTCTTCTTTCGCTTGATTAAGGTTAAAGAGGTCTCCGATGTGTTGAATTTCGATTTTCGTTTCCTTGACTAGGTGAGTACATATGTATGCATGTAGATGCCAACCCTTTTATTTACCTATCTGTCATCGAATGAATCCACTCTATTGAAGAGGGCTTCTGAAGTTGTATATTCGATGACTTCGTTTAAGCACCTTGAATTGGTCCTCTTCATTGAGGATAACATAACATTGTCACGGTTGTGAATGACCTTTAACTCGATTATACTCATGTAAGAGAAGTCATTAGGATTGTCTGCTGTCTTGAAGTGGTGCAATTTTCTTTCAAATTAACAGACACACCTGTGGAATGATTGAATGTTTTTGAGACTGTACAAAAATTGTGGCATTCCTACGCATATAAGAAACAAATTTGTTTAGACGTTCCATACTCAATCTTCTATTTTGGCGGACGAATTAATTGAATTAAATTCAAAATGTTAAGAAATTCATCAAGAAACACTTGCACTTTCTTCCCACTCGTCCTTTTCATAACAAGACATCCGTGTTGATGAAGCAAACACATTTTCCCATCGATAATGATCAGCTTTTGTTGTCATTCATGGTGTTTGTCAAGCACATCTGCTTTAAATGATTTGTTCTCGTTTCGATTTATCCATGGGACGTGACATTTTGAAAAAAAAGGACTTTAAAAGTATTTTGTCCCTTATGCTCTTTTAAGAGCTTCCAAAGTAAGAAAAATGAACGAATTTTCTTATTTATGATGTCCGTGATATAGGAACGTAAGAGAGTAGGTACATCCATGAAAATGTTGCAAAATGATTGCTTTGGAAGGGATCGAAACTCGGGAATGTGTCAACGAGAACATATTTCATGGAAACTCCATGTGCATGCTCTATATGTGATAGTTTTACATCCGTCCGTGCGTTGTCGCCATTGCTTAAGTGCGTTTAATTTCATTTTTTCCTAGAGGAATGTTAAAGCACCATGCTGAAGTACTCAGACAGAAAAACAGATCATTTGCACTTTTTCTTTACTATCTTCTATTTTCCTTTCGTAGAAAGGCGAGTAAGAGCTTCAGTAATAGAGTGCTAAGGTTACCACCACTCCACAGGACATCAGCCTCCAGGATCTGCCACCTGAAGTGTTTCGCAGTATCGTCGACCTATGCACAAACTTTGCAAACAGTGGTGTCACTTAAGTCTAACGCGTAAAGACGTTTGCCAAAAGTTATGTCGCCCGTTCTAACGCCAGTATGTTGCCTGCAGTCTTTTCTACCAAGAGATATCAAGAATGTCGCGTCGTCGTTCGTAAGTATGTGTTTTGTCTACCTGCATCATAGGAAGTCATGCCACTTGTAATTCTGTTTGTGAAAAACTTGATCGTCAATGGAAACTCTTAACTGGGACGCAAGAAGACCAAAAGTCTATTCCGGCTCTGAGTGATCGGAGATCTTATTACCCAAAATCCAAATATAACCTTGGACTCAAGGAAAGAGTCAAATAATTGAATCTGGCGACCGAATTCAAATAGTTCTTGCATTTAATCACTCTGCTGGAAGTGGGGTCAAAGGGTTAAGCAATACCTTGCTGCCTGGCTGTTGCTATATAGACATAGACACTCCAACACCCACATATTCCTTACAATATAGATTATAGCCATTTGGATAGCGTGAGTCTCCACTTGGAGACGGATGCATATTTGCCTTATGGAGAGTCAAACCTTATGTTTCCACTTCCACGAAGATCCCAGCACCTTTACAAGTTTTGGAATGAATCGTTAGAATGCGTTAATACTCCAATCCTGGGTCAGATTCTGAACGCAGCCAGTCCTAAATGCAAAGTAACTTGACGAAGCCGAAGTTTTTAGTTCATTGCGTCAGATGGCATATCCTAGAAACCAGAGTCGTATGACGTCTAGTGAATTCGCAAACCCAAATTTAAAGTTTTTAGGTCATATGGGTACATTTTTTTTAACATCGATCGGTCGTCAACCGGAGAGTTCTTTGGACTTTCGTTGTAGCCTGGAAACCGACAGGTTGTGACGTAATGTTGGTTAGCGATCTTGTTGAGAGAAACTGCTCTTGTCCTTAACTACCCTAGATTTCGATAAAATCTAAGCTTGGCTGTCGATATAAATCACATCTGTGCATGATACTGGGTAGTGAATATCAAAGTCTTCCGAAATAGGTCATCACCGGCTCCTTCTGCTGTTATAGAGCCGTTTCTAAAAATGGGACTGACCCATTAAGGATTACTTCAGGTGGACTTCAGGCGACTCTGTGTGTTTAAAGTCCATGTTGAAGTCGTTTTCAGTTGATTTTGGAAACCCTGTGGTAAAGCAAGAGGCGTTAAACGCTCACCACTGATCCAGTGACCATACAAAGTTACTAAGCAAAAGCGGATAAGCAAACATTGTGTTATATAACTTCACATTCAGTTTTAATTTTACCACCATTAAGCACAAGGATTACCAACTTGATTATAAAATATATGTGATTTTCTTAAACACCAAAACAAGGATAAACATTCTGATTGTAACTCAATTCTAAGGGGAAACACATAAATCTTTCCCGTTATCGCGTAAATAATTCCCAACTTCACAAGGAAGTTAAATATACATCGAAACCACACATTAAATTGAATGATTTCTTTTGAGTTTATGTCAACGCAAAGACATGGTTGACATGGTTCAACCACTTTTCGTCTCTGTCGTTGAGCGTCGTCGTCGTCTTCCTCGTCTTCGTCACCATCGTAGTCATCGTCAATCAGTTGAATAAACGATTTTGATAGATGTGGTTTGATGGCGATGGTAGTGGTAGTGGTGGGTTGTATCCTAATACGCGTATGTATATATACTGTTCGTAGTTGACATTTGGCAATTCATGCATGAATAAAGTTAATTCATGAAGAAAATTACAATTTCCTTTCGAAATTCGTCCGTTAAGGTACCTTATCCTTAAAGATGAAAAAATAAAAATAAATAAATAAAAGAAATATTGTTCAAATCAATTTTAAAGGAATATCACTTTAAATTTTCTTACACAACAAAAGGAATTTTAATTATTTTTACAGTCTAGCCAGAAGTTTTACCTTCCATCTTATTGGTGCAAGTAGATGGCAGCATATCCTTTCACTCGTAGACTTAATCCCTTTATTCCAAACAATGAGTGACACTTGGAAAGAATTTAAATAATATCAAGCATTTACTCCAAGGACTACTCCCATAACTGGATTAGAAGCAATGCTTCAATAGCTTCCTGTTTACCTCTTTGGGAATTAATTGGCTGTTACGGCAACACTAAGGCTAATGAAATAACGAAATGTTGGGCCACACTTAGATTCTAGACTAGCACACATAACCTAGTACGACAGATTATATTGTCTTGTACCTACTGTCACCGAAGTCAGAAGGGAGTAGACGTCTAAAGCTTTACAGTTGCTCTAGACTCATCTGCAATTAAGATCTGTACTGATGGGTTCAAGACAGATTTTAGCACTGATGTGGTAGTCTTTTCCTTAGAACCTAAGATAAAAATATCCACAAGGCTGCAGGACCACTGAAGTTCCTTCCAGGCAAAGAAGCAATACGGAAAACAGCAACCCGCCCCACAATGAATAAGACAAAAGCCATTGTCCTATATATATATGACAGTCAGGCAACTATTAAAGCCTTGGAATCGTCAAGAATAAGAAAAAGATGAGTTAGTCCCGGTACCAACTTTCTTGATAAAATTTAATATCTTCTCAAACTAAGTCGGAAGGCATTTCCTCTGGGAAACATGAACTCGGCTCTGAGTGGCCCACCGGAATCTCAGCATCGTGCTTGCAGATGAGAAGTTGACAGTTTCTGGGGACATATATCTCCTACAGTAATGTTTTGGCCAGCTATGGGCTATCGCGGGACATTCGCACAAGATGTGCTGCGCCTTTTCTAAGTCTTCTAAGCAGAGTTGGCACATGCCCGCGAGACTTGTGCCCAGCTTGTTGAGATGTTAGTTGAGCAACCTCCAGTGAGGAAGTTCTTTAGGAGCTTAGCATCACGCTTACTTAGGATTTGTGGGCTTAATGATTTTAATGATTAACGAAGCCACTCAGTTGAGTTCCACTTTCAGAGCTTCTTTGATGAGATATGGGACCTTCAAATTCCTGATATTAGGAAACTCATGAGAATCCTTTGCCTTTTAGATGATCCCTCAATTAGCCGTCTTCTTTTGGTCTCTTATGGATATTAAGTATAAATACAAGGGACCCATACAATAGATCTTTATTGACAAGCTAAGTTCCACTCTTCTTCTTTGAAGCTATGTTTAGATTGTTTTTCTAAACAAACTATGCACTTCATCCACTAAAAAACAAACTCAACAAAGTACTGCGCCGTCTAAGTGCCATCAACTTTTCAACCATAGATACGTGGATTAGGTCAAATGCTTCAAAATAATGACATTTATATATTCGACAGAGTCATCTTAATAGATTTGTCGAAAAACGAAAAATATCCTTTGCATATATTTTCCGTTAGCAAAAGCCAATCCTTTTGTGACCTCAAATTACACTCAACAATAAGCCATCCGTATTTTCCACAGAAAGTTGAATGCTTTAATGGATTAAATGGGATCGGGTAAGGATATCTTCTGTAAGGGCTTAAGTATAAATTTTATCCAATTTCCATGGGATTCTATTTCTAACAAAAAAAAAAAAAAGGAAAAACGCAACGTTTTTCGTCCCTTTTTGCAATATCTTAACCCCAAGGAGTTGGAATGGAGTGATTTTGTTGTGACACTTTAGAATGCTATGTTGACTTTTTTTTTTACGAGTATACAAAAGTACGAGTATATACTAGTGAAAAGAAAATCTAAGACAAGAAGGATAACGGAAAATGGTTTAAGGGGTTTCTGCACGAGTGCAGATGCAAGTAGATTCTTTAAGTTTTATCATCTAAGATATATTTTTGTATATTTTATGTTGATAACTCTAATAGAAGAAATGTGTTGCCTTTTGAAATGGAGGGTGGATGCTTCCGTTTTATTGGGATCGTTTCGTCTCTAGACGATTATTGTAATATTTTTTTTTTTTTGAGTCTATTCAAGCTGAAAGTAAGACTACTTAAGATGTTGAAGGCAGGTAAGGGTAGAAATTAATTTGTCTGTGAGAGGCATAATTTGGGCGCCTATTTATCGCCAAACATTTAAGGCAAATGTGAACTGGTGGGTGTAATTGCTGTCAAAAAGTTTGAGGTAGATGATTGTTTTAAAAGGTCTTAAACAAAGAACATATAAGAAAAATTTAACATTGCTAACAACTTTCCTAATAGATTCTACATATTACATATTTAAACGTTCAGCAGAACAATCGAAAATGCATGCCACACTGATTGTACGATAAATATACTACCGACATTTAATGTCCTAAATTTAGTCGTAATTCTCCATGAACTCTTCTACTGCTCCCGGATTGAGTTGACCTTCGGATGTCCAGTGTTAAAGAGCAGCTATTTGCTTATTATATGTATGTTAAAATGATTACGAAGAATCTGTGTGCAGGATTCACTGTCATGCACCATATGAGTATATGTCATCGTCCTTTCAAAAGAGACGCTCTCTCACTATCCTGGGACCTCTAACCAAGAACCGCTCTCAGCATATCGTCCACAATGTGAACACCTCGACGACCAGCACAAGACTGAATTTACTTTACACCACATTTGGACCTTGAAATCCAGCTCAGGAGTTTTCCTGCAATTAACAGTCTCATAGTTAATGAACAGTTAGTTGGATCTACCTTCGTGTGAACCAAATGCAGAAGCTAGATACACAAGAACAAGACCGTTGAAAAACTATTGTTTCCATGAATTTTTCTGATTGTTTTCGGGTTTTAATTGAGTGGATGATGATTCAAAACTGACAACTGGTATCCTTCCTCTGCTCTGCAAGAAGCTACAACTTAAGCAATTCACGACTTTTTAATGCTCCGTCAAAAATGTGTATAAAGTCATCCTATCCAAAGGTGTTTCAAGACCTTTTTTTTTAGTACAGGCCTCCCGACAAAGATTTCTTGAAGCAGACTTTAACACCCGTCCATTTCCATCAATGTTTACTATTCTCGGTTAAATGTCGCATTTAGGATTCAAACCCAAGGCCTTTTGCCGATCGTATCGAATATAAGGCTTCCAACTGAGTTAACTGCTGCTCCTTGTCAACTTTTAAAACATTTCCTGTAGCAGTACTGATTGAAAGAGTTTGTAGATCCTACGAGAGTAACTTTCCGTTTTATTGCCGACTTGAACGGCAGAATAAAAAGCCTTTTCATGGCAAATTGTACCCTCGGAAAAATTGTATCGCGCGAAAAAACATTTGATTGCTCTAACTTATGTCAGTTCGCTTAGCAGTCCAAATGGACTTATCACAAGCCACCAAGAGCACTCCAATGATCTTAGATTGCTTCAACACCTTGCGAAAGGTGATCCGTTAAGAGATTCTAAAGCCATTCGATGTTGCATAAGGGATATCCAATAATATTGTACGGTCCTTGATTGATCATAAAATGACGATCAAGTACTATCTTGGAACCGCCTCCTGTCAATGGAAAGTTTTTAACCGAAGACATTCTAGAGAAAGCCGGCATAACAACATCTGACAGTGGCAGGCAGACAACTTAACAAGTCCGCCTTGGCAGTAATTCTCTTGAACAAGCAGACAGTGTTGGATTACCGGTAGAAAGACTAGAATGCTTCCAATATCATGGGTCATAGTACAGTAACACTGACTCGTCCATATTGCAATTAGAGACTTAACCAAGCCTCCCACTGAATTTTAAATGGTTCACTAATGTTTTGCAAAATCCCTTAATATTTTAGACTTAAAGAAAACCACCATATACCCTGTATTGTTGTGTTATTTATGCAACATGCTCTTTTGAAAACAACAAACAAGTCTTAACTATCGTAACTATCATTTACTGACTAAACTTTGCGCAATTAATTATATATATAGGTACACATACTATATATGTATACTAGCGCTGTGTTAATAGCATCATAAGGGTATTCATAACCCCTTTAGCGCTAGTGAATTATAAAAAAAAAATAAAATTTTACAAATACACTTAGGAATGCGGATCGTTATTCAACCATGCACTCAATCAAATTAAGTGTGAAATTGCAATTTAATGATGAAATTGCAATTTCACACTTTATTTGATAGTGAAAAAAGGTGAAATACTGTTCATTTCACCTTTGGATATTAAGGATGAATACAGTCAATAGACAAGCAGGTCATCTGTTAAAAGCGACATGGACTTATTGAGTTTTCGAAATTTCAGACGCTCGTTGCAAGATAAACTTCACACATCCTTTCATGCGTTTCTTCATTTGCCAAATCAGTCCCTTGCTCTTAGAGTAAGATTTACAGACATGCTTTTGATGTTCACTTATGTTCTATCTTTCGGTCATGCTATTTATCATTCTTCAGTATAAAGTATTAAAAAAGCCCAAGATACCAAGATTCTTAAATCATCTCTTCAACTTCGCAATGGGTCTTATATAGCCGCAAAGTCATGTCTTGGCGATACCTCTCGAGCTTAGTCCTCAGTTGCAATCTTACCTCCTCGTTCAAATATTTAACAAGAGCATCTTTAATTCACTAAGAACTTTGCCTGAGCGAAGTGGGACTCAACTCCGATGCTAGCTGCTACCTCAACGAAAGTCTCACTAAGAAAAACCGTACTCTCCTACAGAGCGCCACCAAACTAAAGCGGAGAAAGCAGCTGTTCACCGTCTTCACCAAGCAGGGATCGGTTTTTATTAAACTGTCGCCAAATGGAAGGAGCTTTTTAATCGAAAGCTCAGATCAGTTAGTTGCCATCGTCGCGAGTCACACACAAGATGAAGAAAATGTCAACAAAACTTCAGGGTTGCCATCAGTTTTCAACCTCGATACCGGACATGCAGGGTTACCAAGAGTTTAAAATCTCGAACTCACTAAAAATACTAAAAATAACTTTCTTTAAAAACATATTTAATTTTTTCTTTTCTTCTGTATCACTTCTTTCTTTTTTATCTCTCTTAACTCTTTTTAATTTACTGTTCTACTCAATGGCCAAGGTAAGTTTTTCATTTTCATTTTTACTTTCTGCATTTTTGCTTTTTGTATTTCTTCGTTATTGTGTTCTTGATTCTTTTAACGTCTTTGGACCGACACGCATATTTGATGCTTACTGCTGCAAATGATAGTCGCAGAGAGCCCTTTGTCGGCGATCCTGACGGGAATCTGTTTCGAATGATACGAGTACTTCGCGCGCAACGGAACGGCCTACGAATATGCCATATAAACGCGCAAAGCCTTAATTGTAAATTGGATGAATTTAGGCACCTGTTTGTTAATTCGGGGATTGATGTAATCTGCGTTTCCGAGACATGGTTCTTTCCGGAAGTTTCCGATACATTTTATAGGTTAGACGGATATAACATTTTTCGGGGGGATAGGATTGGGCGCGTAGGCGGAGGTGTGGCAATATACGTTCGCGCCGGTCTCAAGGGCAACATAGTCTTCAAGTCTGCTTCAGAATTTCTTTTTGATCTCCTCTTTGTCGAAATTACAAGTGGGACTAATAAATTAATGCTGGGCACCGCTTACAGGCCAAATAAGTCAGTTAGTTTTGCCCCTTTATTTTCACTTCTGGAACAGTTTTCATGTACCTCACCGGAAATTGTACTCTGCGGAGACTTAAATTGTAACCTTACGAACAAAACTGAGTCTAAACCCCTATTAGATTATATGACGTCGCTTCACATAAGGCCCGTAAACCTAACCAGCCCCACGCATTTTCCCAGCGGATCAAACAGTCTTATTGATCTTTTCTTGGTTAGCAGCTGCGAAAAAGTGATGCTGCTTACAAAAAATGGAAGAAATTTAAACTGAACGAATTTTTTACAACTTTTCGCAACCTCCGTAACTTGTGTGTGTCGAAAATCAGAGCGGCCAAAGCTCTTTTCTATAAAAGGAAATTTGATCAGCTGCCTCCAGGTAAAAACATGTGGAATCAAATTCGAAATATCGGACTTGGAAAACAAACCCCCATAATACCAGAAGACATTGACTGCGACCAGGTGAATGCGAACCTTGTCACATCAGCAACTATGCAAAACAATTTTCTGCCTATTGCCAATCTCCTTGAACAAACATACACTGAAGGAAGCGAGCAAACATTCAGTTTCAGTAGGCTATGTGATGAAGATGTTGTAGAAGCACTGTTAGCTATTAAGTCTAACGCCACAGGCTTAGATGGAATCAATCCAAAGTTCGTAAAATTAATACTGCCACTCTTATTACCCTTCATTACATATCTATTTAACTCAATTTTGACCACCTCAACATTCCCAGACGAATGGAAATTGGCAAAAATTACTCCTATCCCAAAGAAGTCATCCTCAAACATCAAAGAATATAGACCCATTGCAATACTCCCTTTTCTCTCTAAAGTATTTGAAAAATCTATTTTAAAACAAATACAAAAATACCTTTCAGATGCGAAACTCCTCACTAGCCACCAATCGGGCTTCCGAGCTCAAAGGAGTTGCAAAACCGCCCTTCTGTTAGTCGTTGATGAGATTAGGAAAGCAATCGACAAAAACAATTTCACTTTTCTTACTCTTTTTGACTTTTCTAAGGCGTTTGACACAGTGAACCACCTTGTTTTGGCTAAAAAGCTCAGCGAAAAATTCAAGTTTTCACTTGAGTCAAGCAAGCTCATCTTCTCATACCTGAACGGGAGACAACAGCGAGTAGTTGTGGGTAATAAATCGTCGACATTTCTTCCGGTTCATAACGGAGTGCTCTTCTCACTCTATGTAAATGAACTTCCAGAAATTATCAAGAGTTGTACAGTACATTTATACGCCGATGACGTTGAACTTATCCTCAGTCGCCCTCTAGGTATGGTTGATGAAGCTTCTAGACTTCTCAAAGAAGATCTGCTAAGCATACAAACGTGGGCGCGAGAAAACTTCTTGTGTTTAAACCCTAAAAAGTCGAGTGTACTAGTCATCCATAAAAAGGTTCTGGAGTTGTCCTCTTTTCCGGCCATCAAACTTGGTGATAGCGCCATTGAATATGTCGAGTCTGCTAAAAACTTAGGAATTATTTTCAATAGAACCCTAACCTGGACAAATCATCTAAATGTAACAATTGGAAAAATCTACGGTGGACTCCGCGCTCTCTGGCCATCCAAGCCATTTCTACCAAGAAAGACCAAGCTCATGGTGGCAAAAATGTTTCTCTTACCCATCCTCTTGTACGGATGCGAGATCTTCTGCAATATGGACTACACTAGGAAAAGAAAGCTCAATGTTGCCTACAACAATATTGCCCGCTATGTATATGACCTCAACTATTCCGACCATGTCTCCGTCTACTCTAAACAAATCTGCGGATGTTCTGTCGACAACCTTATGAAGCTCCGCTCTCTATGTCTCCTACACGAAATCATACAAACAGGCCAGCCTGACTATCTCTACAGTAGAATTCAGTTCCTCCAATCTCGTAGATCATTCATGTTGGTGCAACCGAAGTATTCATGTCTAATCTCGGAACGTCAATTCTTTGTTAATATCACCCGACTCTGGAACTCTCTACCAATACAACTTAGAAGAATCAAAAACACAGTACATTTTAAACTCTCCCTTTTAGAACACTTGGCCGTTGAATAAGCAAATAATTCTTCCCTCATTTCTCTTCTTTTAAATTCTTTTATATGAAATTGTAAATAGTACAGTAATAACAATAATAATAATATAGTCAATAACTTTTATCTACTATGCAATTTCATTCCAACTATTTGTATGTATATGTATTTGTAATTTTATACCAAATTAACTTTTATCCTTTTAACGTAAATTTTAAGGCTTCTCCTAATTTATAAGATTCTGTAATCTTAAAGTTGTAAGCTAATTCGTGTAATAAATTGAAATTGAAATTGAAATCTTAACACAATATTTGTCTAATATTTGTGAATTTTCAAGCTTACCACCAAAAATTACTTTGCCAATGTCATCTTCATCCCTTTACAAGTTTTGCTGATCGTCCCCAAACCAACCACAAAAGCCAACTTAACTTGTAAAATTCTTCATGAAAACAAATGACCCAACCCTGTCGCAAGTTATCTTTTCAAGCAGAGATCAAGAGACCATTGGGAGAAATTACCAAGAAATACATGACACCCACCGCATAGGCCATAAGTCACCATCTCCTGGATATCCTTGTGCCGAGAAAAGAAAATCTCCTACCACAATCTTGTTAACCATAAATAAGCTCCTAGCTCTGATTTTATTGCACTCTTTTCTCCAATAAAATTCCACACCTGCATAGAGGTAGGTGTACTCGTAAAGGTAAAAATCAAATCACACAACTGGATTTACCTTTCTTCCGCGCACTTGTGTGCAAATCCTCTGGCGAAATTGGCCGAAAAAGAAGGAACATTTCACATGCAAAAAAGATAAACCTTTTGTTGGTTGTAAAAATAAATATTTTCCCATGGCACGTGTAAACAACAGTATTCATACGTGGAATACAACTATAAAACGGACAAAGAATCTGCCAATGGCTCGAAGCCACAATTCGTCCGAATGTAGACACAGGAATACATTAAATCCTGTGTTTGTATTTGCACCATCTCCATGTGCGCGATGGTTTTAAGCCGAACAAAATTGCAAATAGTTTATGGCGTACATAAAGATTGGCAGTGAAAAATCGCGTAAAGCACAAGTGATTTCCATTCAAGTGGAAATCAGAATCCAAATGGAAATGCTGAAAGAAAAAAAAAAATTGCAAATAAAATATTCGACAAGACACCTGAGTGCAGGTAGAATGGCCACCACCCAAATGAGCAATGAGCGACGTTTTACAAGTAAGGAAAGTGATTAACAATGCAAGTATTCACAGTCTGGACGATGAAAATTCTCCATGACTCCATTAAAATATGCTCATACATCTTTCTTTCTTTTGTTTTTTTTTTTTTCGCAAATCGAACTTTAATTTAGTAACACCAGTGTTTTACCAACCAGAACTCTATGAAATTGTATTTGACAGTCTCCTCCTTTATGATACTGAAAAATTTATACCAGATTCATCCACAAATCGAAAAAAAAAATAAATAAAAGAGAAAAACTTGCATTTCATAATCCTCTACACTACTCTATGGGTATCCTTTTTCTCTTTACTTGCAAATTTCCTATCTATCGCAGGACTTGTAAGTTATTCATTTTCGAACGTATTGAACATATGCCAAGGAGCTCGATTGGAAATGGAAATTTCCTTTCCTTTATTTTTTTTTTGTCAGGAGCCATTATTAAGGGGAGAATTCCAAAAAGAGAAGAACGAAAGGAAACAATGGTAATCGGTTCTGGGGAAGAATTACAGGAAATAGATAAAAATGTCACTTAAATGGTGTGGAACGATATTTCTTTTTTAAGTTTACTTTTGGCCATTTAACTCGGTTGAGGCAACAAGAAACATTCAATGTAAAGAACATTTTTATTGTCTTTAAATATTAAAAAAAATCCTTTTATAGGTTATAACAGGGCACACAGAGTTTTCAAAAACTCTTATGCATTGAGAAAGTTTTGCCTGCATTCCGGGTTGAGAACTGTACCGTCTGGAAAACTTCCTTACCACGTAAAAAGACATAAGTAGTTATGAGAGAAATAATAGCCTGAGAATCCCATGCTTCTTCAGTACCGCCGCTGATAGGGTTACTGATACTATCCCCCTTCATATAAGCTCCTTTATTTCTAACCGAATGAAGAGCGTCAAACTGAAGGAAATGCACCATTTGGGTTCAGCTCCAAAGAGGTTTTCATTAAGAAAGGGTAGTAAGGCTTCCTCTTTGCTAAAGACATACTGTGAACCAATAATTCTCCCCAGTCATTCTGGACACCACCCTCGGAGCAAAAAGACTGAAACCTAATACCACCTGAGTTTCCAAATCACTACACCACACTAGTGCTGTGTGAATAGCATCATAAGGGTATTCATAACCCCTTTAGCGCTAGTCAATTATAAAAAAAAAAAAACCCTTCTGAGAAAAACTGCGCACTGCCCAGCCAGCTCTTCACTGAACAAATCCATTTTCACACTCGTAGGTATATTTTGAGGCGTACTTAGATGTCCCTTCCTTCTTATGCCCATGCTCTAGTTAAAGGTTAGTTTTCCACGCTAATTATACAAATCCTAAAAATACACTCGTTGATATACAGCGATTTTTTAATGATGTGCCTTTGCTGTGCTTATGTTGGTAGGTTTGGCATTGTCATTGGTATTTCAAGTCCCGAAATACACAAAAGAATTTTAAGTCCTGACACACAACTTTTTCTCCACATAAGACACCATTTCCCTCATTTATAGCGTTTAGCTCTACAAGAAGGTGAGCTCAGGACTGAGTTTCTCGCGTATTCCGGTATTTCTCACTCGATCCTTATGGGTTATTCCAGAAACACGATGAAGGAATTTTATTTCAGAGGCTTGATTTGAATTGGAGCAATAAAGACATATAAATTAACTTCGGCACTAATGTCGGCCTTCCTTGCATTAGGTCGATCATGTCCTCTCAAAATTGATCACTTTATCAATCCTACAAGATAACTCTGCATTGCTTCTTCCATTACTCGTGACTAAGATCTCGAGATACTTTAACTTCTTCACCTACTTCAATGGCGATTCCACTGACATGCATCGTGCACTGAAAAGGCCTACTGGAAATAACCATCACTTTCGACTTATTCACGTTTCGAGTTCGATCTGGGAACACCCAACGATGACTAAACCATTTGCGAAAAGCAGATAACCGATACTCGAATCTCCCAGTCCAAACAATTCTTCCCCACGGCTGCGCTCCAACATCCAGTCCACGCACTCCTGGCAGAGTCCTTCTCCCATAATGAAAGACTTCGTTTTAACCCTAACAGCTTCTATAATTTGAATAGCTTCTTCAAATCCACAAAACAAATCAAGACAAGTTTGGCATACTCCCAGGACTTCTTGAATACCAGTCTGAGAGTGAATAACCCACCGGTAGGGCTTCTACGACATTGCTTATCCGACGTTTCTAACACCTTACCAAGGGCAACTACAGCACTTCATCGGTCGTCAAGTAATGCATCGCATCCCCGGCCAATTTAATAACCCGCCTGAGTAATTACGCTCAGAGATTCACGCAGCATTCTATGAACCAAGCGAGGAAGACGCAGAAAGGATTTAGTTTAGGAAGTGGTGGCGGAAATTGTATTTAAATATTTCTCCTAAAATTATATCGCAGTCAGAGAACGTGAGATGGAAACATTTTATTGTGACAGAATTTCCAGATTGTGGTACAAATCCTTTTTTAACAGCTTTACTTCCACAAGAGAGTAAAATCCCAAAATTTGCAAAATAAATTGAAACCATAATCTTTGCTAAAGTCTCTGCACGCCTAAATCACTAAGGCAGACACTCACTTGTGTGTGCTGCACACATGAAAGCGTCTTCCTTAAATAGTAGGTACATCTTCTTTATAATAAAACACTTGCAGATACACACATATTCATAGTCTACGCGCAAAAAAAAAAAGGAAAAAGAAAAATAAATGCAAACACTGAGAGAACAGCCCGTGACTAGGGGCTCTGGCGCTTGTAAAGCAATTCAAATGGAATCCTTATTGTAAGAAGATTTCAAATGCCAAATTCCTGTCAGAGGAACTTTTGGATTTGTTCAGCTTTTTGAATTTAATTCCCAGTCGGCACAAGTACTTGCGCTTGAAATGACAGCGACATCTTTCCCTGATGACGGGTGGTTGTCCTGACGCATTGTTGTATGTATCATAAATCTAACTGTGAATAACATGTGCAGCAAGATGTGCTTCCTTACTTTTTTTGTACGTATTAGACGAATAATTAGTGATGCATCGATGATTTGTTGGGAGCTGTTGTAAGGCATTTGTAGGTGTAATTTAAGAGGACAAGTGCTAAAGTATGGAAATTAGTTTCCTTATAAGCAAATCGGAGAAAGGCTGGGAGTTTTTAGTCCCTACAGGTTTATAAAGAGGAATAAGTCAGAAATTGTTATAACTTAACAGAGTCATGTGTTGTTTAGAGAAAGAAACCACTTCAGCCGAATATCTTGTAATTGAGTAAATAAGACCTGATCCAACTCCAGCTATGTCTTCCCCGAAGAACTAAGGAGACTCTATACAAAACCTTAATGGCGCATGAAGATACCCTTAGCATGGACAGATTGCATAGGCTGTTGAAATCGTATTCACCAAAGGCTGTGCTCTCTCCTGTTAAATTTACTCGACTGGACTGACTGAACTGGATTTAAAGATCCAATTGTGTTGCAAAACTCTGTAAAACACAAGTCGCACTTTAGAAACATGTCAAAAAGTTTTCAGTTTTGTGCCCAGGACAAATATTCATAGTGAAAATCTGTCCAGCTGGTGGGCCACGCCGATTCCGGCGATGGGGTAAGGCAATTTAGTCAAGAACAAATTTAAATTTTTTTTGTTGAAAAATTCGGTTGAAATTGGAAGAATAGGCGTTTTTCGAATTTAAAAGAGAACGAGGATAATTGGAAAAAAAAGAAAAGGGTAAAAAGCAAAAGAAAAAGCTTATAAAAACTAAAATTGACAAAAAACCAAAAATACGAAAAAGCAACAAAAATTGACGAAAAATTACAAAAATGGTTTTTAAAAAAGAAAAAATTGTTGTTTTTGGTTTTTATATAAAGGAAGGTGTGAGGCTGAGCGCACTTCAGTCCAGAGTTATGACTTATCTCTGATTCAGTCTTGAGCCGGCCGTCGTGGTGTTTACAATGTGAACTTCGCATCGTGGAAACCCCAAGTCTTTTGAAAGCCCCTGACAAGCCGACCCAAATCGTTTACCCTTTTTACATTGCTCATAGTCTTTCCTACTGAAAGCGAGAAAGTTCTCCCTACGGATGGTAAGTGAATCAGTATACGGATACTGTTTAGAATTGCGCTCCATAAAGAAAATAGGTTTTAGGTTAAGTTGCGCTTTATATAGAATGGTGTGAGGTTGAGCTTGAACTCATTCGGGTAAGGCTCCCCTTACGGATGGTAGTTAAGGTGATTGTAAATAGTTTTAAACAAGATCCCCTTTTCATGGAATTTAGTGAAACGGTGTAAGGGAGGTGGTTTTAGTGAGTAAAAATCTCGCATGCTGATAAGCACGGGCCCACAGTATCTATGAAGATGTCCACCTACCTCGACCGACGAAAAAATAAAAATTAAACAGTTTATTAAACATCTGATGTTCTGTCGAAAGCAAATTTTTACTATGACTCTCCTCGATTTCAAAAGATCGAAAGCGTTAATTCGACTTAAATGAGACCAGATCTCCAGGCTAACTAACATCATATCAAGGCACCGTATCCTAAGTAGCCATGCTCATCGATTGTCCGTAACGCTTTTTGCATTAGCAGTAGACATAAGGATGATTTAAAAAAAGACCATTGTGCACTTCCTCTCCATACGTCCCGACCTTTCCAGTATCAGAAAAGTCACCTCTATAACCACCTAAACACAACCAATATGGCACTCACAGGTGTTTTACAAATTGACCTAGTTTTGGTCTAAATGTACCTCTGTTCTATGCGACTACTCCAAATCCAGTACATATATGAATAGATGTCTCAAACAGCTACCAATGGGAATATTTAGAAACAAGTCGCTAAGTGCTTTTTTTCCCATTCAAGTATTTGATAGGATAATTGAAAAAACTTCTTCTTTAGCTGATTGGTGGACTCATAACTTTGCCACTAGAACTATCGGCTATCCTTTTCTCGGCTCTTATCCTTATTTTTTCTACATAACCATAGCAATAGCTGACTTCAGTTTCCATTCAAATTAAATTTTATCATCATCTGCTACTCTAGTCTTCTTGATCGTCAGCACTTTAACAATCGCACCAATGGGAATGAATTCATCTTCATTTTGCTTGTTTTTGGAATTTTTAATTTTTTTTTATTATTTCAAAGAACGTGATTGCAATTTTCGATTTGTAGAATTCAAACAGAAATTGCACACGCTCTTATAATTTATTCACCAGAGCAGCGTTAAAATGGGTTTTCACATTCATTCATTCATGTGCACATACAGCACCCGCCCCACAACCAACGCGTCTCCATTTATTTTAAAATATTCGTTCAATTGGGGTTCATAAGCTACCTACTCTTGATCACTGCCACTTTGGTGAATAAAATGCCAAGTGGCTATTATAGCATGTGGAAAATGAAGTATGGTTGCAAGTGTCAATTAACATGGACGTGAATGAAATTCGAAAAAAAATACTCGAATTCCATCTAACCCATGCATGAATGGGCTAGATGCGACGGGCTATGAGGTTAAGGTTTGATAGAAATGCGGATTTTGTGACAAGGGGCTTTTGAAAATGTTGTTTTGAGTAGTGTAATATACCTCTTGCATCGACGAAACCTAAAGACTTTCTTTCCTCGGTATATGTGACAATGACAACTTTCGTTAGAGAATGAATGCTGCAAAAGGTCTAGGTTTCCGCAAACGATGCAGAAAATATTGTATCTCTTCTAGCATCTACCAAAAGATAGAATACAAGGCTCACATCTGGTCTGGCGCACCTGGGGAAGCAAAAACAGTAAGATTTGCAAATGATATTGCAATCATGGTTACTGCCAAACAGCTGGAAGGAAGATGTAGAGGAAATTGGTAACGAAACAATTAGGATCATCCGATAGGAGCTCACGTCGGCTTCACAGTCAACAACGATTAGGAGTTTACCTACCTCAAACTTAACATCAACTCCAAGATTGACACCTTAATGGAGATTTGAGAGACTTTTCGTAGGAAAATGCTGCTTCTTTGGTTTGGCGAAACAAATGGGGAACTTCTATCGCAGAAGACAAAATGCATGCTCTACAAAGGATTAATCCTGCCAGTTTTGTTGGCGAGTGCTAGACGAGCTAGACGATGGCCAAGAAAACAAAGCAGAGCAGAAAAATGTGCTATGAGCTGTATTAACAGGTATATTTAGTCCAAGAAGCCAAAACACATCGACTGTATCAATACTATCGGTATGTCAGAGCAGGATCAAAGAAGATAGTAGGCTGCAATGATAAATATCTTGAAAACGGAACTTGGGACACCTTCATGCTCATGTGGTCGAAAAATATAAAATTTTGTCTAAGATATAGTTTCCAATTTATAAGCGCGCTGAACCTTCACTTGACGGACATGAAAACGCCAAAGTTCTACCACTACTTACCAAAGCAATAGCTCCTAACAAATGATGAACATCATTCTGAATTAGTTTCTCGCTATTTGCTGCAACTGTTAGCTCTCCTTCATCATTTTATGCCCACAGATTTTCCTCATTTTGAAAATGTAATTTTTCTACGCTCTCCGGAGAGATATTTTCATCTATCATTTAAATATGAAACGCTTGCTGTGTGTGTGTGTGTGTGTCGAAAAGCCTTCAGTTAGAGAATCCTTGCTTCCCTTAAGTCGGTGCCTCGCAGTTTACTTTTTTTTCCGCTTCATTTCCTTTTTGTTGCGTTTGTTTCCTTATATTTCTTCTTTTTTTTAAATTAAATTTCTTGATGAATATTAATAATAGTCTGTCAGATACAAATCTGTACAGAAGAGGACAGATGAAATCCGGGAAGTGGGCACCGGGATCGCAAGGATGACTCTTATCAGTGTTTGGTGACGAACAGAAAAAAAGGAGGTATTCGTTGAGCAGTGTGATGTAATCAGTCACTTTTAATCCTTTGTTTCTTGGTTAGCTAAGATAAGAATGAGGTTTTATTTTACTAAGAAAGGAATCTTTCTTGGAAGCTAATCAATGATATGTCCTTGAAGGGTTCACAGAAAGTGAAAAAGGAAAGTGCAAACAATTTGTTTTGGGTGAAAGATGTGTTGGGTGTAAGAAAAACACGAAATTATGCACGTGCATACATAAAATGGCGTAACAACGACAAGATTCTTTCCAAAGTTATTCATTAACTGTCTGCACAGTAGAAAATCGAATGACTTTGAATTTCAATTCATTACCCGCCATTGTATGCCAACAGATATATATATTTTTTTTTATTTTTTCTAACTCACATCCATATCAATAACAGTAATTTATACCTTCCCTCCGAATGGCATACGTTAGAGCATTTGTATTCATATCAAGATGTAAACGAGATTAATTACAATTTCCCATGTGTACGATCCCAACGAACACATACGAGCACGGGATAAAATATCATAGTTCAATTCCTAGCACACATACATACAATAATTTTATTTTTATTTTTTTTGTTTGTTCTCCTGTTCATTCTGTAAACCCCCTAATCCTATGCCACTTTGGTTGCCATCTAATAAAATCCAACTCTTCTCGACTCGTTTACCAACATAATCAGGAATGTAACTATGTATTCAGCTCAGTTCTCTATGTGTACACTGTATGTGTCCTATCTACAAACCTGAACTGACTGCATTCCTAATGCCTCATACCATTCGAGTTTTAATTGGACTGCATTCCATTCCGATACATGAGTCCCAGGATCTATGCAGATATCCTAGAGTGTGGAGGGACGAATGGTTCTAGTGCAGTGTAGCAAAAAGTTTTTATCTGCACTGCTTCGTCGGTAGTGTCATGCCATACAATTAGCATATTTTACATTCCTTGAAATTTGCTTAAATTAGCCGAGATGTAGTAGGTTTGTCTTTTTCCCCAGAAATCATGGAGATAGACACAGAATAGCGAATGGAACAGGAAAAGTTGAATTTTAAAAACTGTTTACTTTGCTAATTATTTACATTGCAAAGGTGGAATTGCTGGTGATGATGGTGACGACTTTTTTAAAAAAGTTTCCGCATCTTTTTTTTTACCATTACAAAGTTTGCCCTGTGAAATTGATACATCAACGGAATGGTGATCAAAGTGGTCAGGTGAAACTTGTTCATAAAATGAACAAGTCTTTGGTCGATAATATGTTTTGCAATGTGGACATAACCAAAGAGTTATAAAACTTTGCTAGATTCTTGTGTCACGTCATAGTCTATAGAGTATACCTTTTGGATAAAAAAGTTTAATAGGACTACCGGTTCCATTTGAATTTATTTTCTTCTACTCCTACGAAATCCTTTTCATATGTACGGTGTCGATTTGAACACTATTCCTAGCTAATCAACCTTTGTGCAAACCAACATCTATCCATCTATCAATGCAAGTTACAAGACCTTAACTGAGTCCATAATGCATAATGCAACTGACTGCAAATGTTGGTAGGTACTCCTGCGATAATCCAACAAGTTGAGCCTACCAATGCACCCATTTATTTCTTTGCGAAACTACCCATATAAAGCTCTTCAACTGAAATGCGAGTCCTTCAGAAGGAAAAAATCTTAGTGGCAGCAAAATAATTTTCGAAATGTAATTAACAATGTCAACACACTCGAGTGTGTAAAGCAACTTCGAGACTGCTTCAAGGTTCTTAGGTTTGTTGCTAAGAAACAAGCTAGTAAAGCTCTGGTAATGAACCGGCCCTTACGAATTAGTGAAACTTGTTGTAGAATTAAACTCAAGTTATGAATTGTGAAAGATATTGAAAGGCCGATTACGATCTGTCTTAGGTTGAATCGTTCGACAACGACACACAAAATTTCCATCGATCTTATGATAATTAAACGAAAATAGTAGAATTAAAGCTTAAAACTAACAAGAATGCAGAAGTCAGCTAAAAGTTCTAGTTAGCTACAGATTAAGCTATTGACACATTATTGTAAGTAAGCTTTAGGTACATCAAAAACAGTAACCGTGCTAAGTCACATAAGCGGTTCAGAATTCGAATGAATGTCCCTTGCTCTGTTGGAGAACTTAAATTAACTTTCACTGTTTTCATTTCTATTAAGCTGACTTCATACTTACTTAATTCTCCTAAACTTACAACTTCCACTGAATATTTCAGCATCCTATTAATTTTATAAAATTTCATTTCCAAACTTTTACATGAACCTACGAGTTAAAAAAAACACATTCATATTTTTGTTTCCCTTTCTATCGAGTTTTGTTTCACCCAAAAATTTCCACTTCCCCAAGTTCGAAAAGAAAAAAAAAGATCGGAAACATATTTCCTGCCAACGTTTAGGTACACAATCCGTATATATATTTTCCGTTTTTCCCTATTCATTGCACAGCGAATATATTCAGTGAACTTAAAAATATCGTCATCGATAAATTTTAAAAGTTTTCGCTACACCAACTACAATAGCTTTACTTTTACAAGTAACCTGTTGCTGTAACTCTTTTCGATATAAAACCGTATGACTCGTAAAAATGCCTTCAATTATTTTGAATTTATTGAACTATTTTGGTGGAAATAGAATCTTTAGAACTTCCATTTATTTGTGGATTTATTCAAGCCTAATGAAGTTTTCAAGTTGGTCAACAAAAACATAGTTCAGCAATGTTAGGCAATTTATCAGCTTACACCCGCAAACATTTAAAACCAATGTGCATCGGCATCTCCTAAGTTTGTCTACTAATTTCCCTTATAGTCGTGCTTAAGTCTAAGGGTAGATAGTCATAAATCCTTAGCTCGCGCCAGTTTTAAAAAAGGAAAGAAAGTTTGTTGCCTTCTATAGAGACTAAATTGATAATCGGAATAACTGTTGAAGAGATCTGGTATTGTAAACCCTTAAAGGAATCAAGACAAAATTGTACAATCTATAGTTTGACGGATTACATCAATATTTTTTCAAAGAAATAACTTCTTTTTGCCACCTTCTAAGAACCATCTTACGAGTACGCCGAAACCTGCTCTTGCATTTAGAGCACTTTTACTATTTCAACACGTCAACAATGGTTTTCTACTTCTAAGACTACTTCTACTTCTAGACTAAGTTTATCTCCAACACATTTTAGAAGCACCAGAATCTTAACATGAAGAAAAATGAGTTAGCGGCTTGAGAGTATGTCATGGGGTTGGCTCTGGAATTTTTTTTGCAAGCAAATCATACAGACTACTGACTTTCGACCAAGTAATTCTTTAAGCCTGTCGTGAGCTCTGTAATGATCCACCAGCTAAACGGAGCATTGCAAACCATTTCCTCCAAATTGGTAGAGCAGTAATGAAATCTAAGTCTCAGATCAAATGAAAATAAATGGGAATAAGGAGGCCGACGTAGTAGAAAGCTGAAGATCAAATCAATCAAAAGATGTGACGGTAGTCTATGCAGATAAACAAACTAAAAATAATAAATTAACTTTGAAACGCGGCACAGATGCCGCTTGGCTCTAGACTATAGACAGGGATCAATTAAGTGTGAAAACCGATGCAGATAGAATACGTTTCACATTAAACACACACTATCGTGGCTATAAAGATGGTAGGGAGGAAGAAACCCCTGACTACTTGCCTTACAATTGTTGTCCCCTAATCGAGCCTCATGCGACCTGAATCCACGAACTGAAACTGCCACTAAAATCTACCTCTATCCATCTATATACTTCTAGTTTTCTAAAATATCCTTGTGGCCTTTCATCTCGTGCATGTGAATCTGGTCCGTCATCTCCTCAAGAGTCCATCTGCCATTCAGATTGACTTTCGAAAAAAGAGAAAACGATTCTAGGCTTAGTTCGTACTATTTAATCTTTATGGTGCAGGATCCCTGAATTACTTACGCAGTCCTTGCACTACTGTGACTATATTTTTGATCTACGATTTAGTAGACTTCGGTAGATTGCACGTCGAAAAACATAACAGATCCACAGATCCCATGAAAGCAGGTATACATACATATACAATATATACATATTTGTTGCCATGACGAATCGAATATTCTTTTGACCTTTGTCAAAAACCTTCAAATAAATCTGTGAATACCAGCACGTCTAAAAACTCTAAGTCCCCAAACACTGCATACTCTGCAACAACAAAAAAAAAAAACCTAATTCAAGACTGTGAAAAGTGTATGCAGAAGCAATAAAATCATTGCACGTACAATTTAGGTCACAAAACCCAGACAGAAGATCCTACAAAGCACGGTTTTCTAATATCTTTTTCGATTAATTTTCTCTACAAATAAACCTTTAAAATGTATTTGCTTGAAATCGTATCAAAAGCGTAAACTTCATACGTCAACATAGACAACAACAGCTCCTGAAATACTCCGCCCCACTAAAGTCCTAACAATGGTGAGGTACTCCCTACTTTTTCATTTTCCCACAACCAGACAGCAAGCAAGCAAGCAATCTTCGTAGCCCTCATTCCAGCCAAGAATGCAAGCCCAACACAACAATACCAGTGCTCACAAACCGAAAAGTTTGCTTAAATACAAAAAATTCTTTTTTCAATTAAGGCCTTACCTTGAGCTATCCTTGGGAGGAAATGCAAACCCTGTATACCCTGTATTGCAAGAAACGTTTGTGTTTAGATAAAAGTTGAAAAGGTTACCACAAACACAAATTATGTGTGTGTGTCTCGATGCCACATACAAACTAACCGCAGGAGCAACAGTTGTAGTCAACTCGAAGTCAGCCACAACAATCAGACAATGAAAACAATAATAAATTGAATGTGTATGCGTTTGTTAAACAGAAAAATGTTGCCATGAAGTAGAAGCCTGTTAGTCAGGATGCTTACATCTTTTTCAAAACAAATACGCAAATGTACTCGTATTAGCATGACAATTTTCAAAAGAAAATAAAAGCGGTACAACAGGAAGTACCTACACATGTTTGAAATGGTTCGAGTACATTGCTGAAACAATGTAACAGTAATCGTCCTTAAAGAGACAGACACGAAAGAAATTATACGAGCGAAATCCTCTGAACAATTTGAGATGTAGAGCTATAGATGCAGAAAGGATTATTTAATGCTAAATCCCTGCAATCGCAACAAATCCCGCGCAACAAGCTGATATGATAGCATGCGTTGAAATATTTGTTTGTCCTTTTTTAACGTAAAATCGATGAAATAGTTTCGGTCGGAACTTTTTGTGCTGACAGCTTCGTTCTTCCCATCTGTTACAGAGAAACTAACGTTATCAGTTGTTAGTATCACTTAGACCCATAAAAGGCTAATTATGATTCGACTTGGTGATGTAGCTAGCTAAAGCCGGCGCACTTAGTCAGTTGTGATAGCACATGGATCTTAAAGTGATTCTCCTTACCTACTCATTGAACCAATTGTAACTTCCGATGAACTAAAGGGGTGTTTTTCATGACCACTAAAGGTAAAAATGTGACGAACTACGGTAGTGTACAACCAGAGAACCATCTAAGGTTGGACTCTCCACCTTTTGCTGCATACGTAGAAAGCGCAAGTTCTGCCCGGCCATGTACAAAATTTACAAATTTTATAAAATGTGGAACGTTCGACAAATGGTCAAAAATGGACTTAACACACACCAACACATTAAGTTTTTCTTGTTCCATTTAAATGCATGAAATCCTTTTTAAAACCTCTTTTTGTAAAGCAAATGTGTTCAAAAACTAATAAGGAAATTCATCTTTTCATTTACACATCACATCACATGCATCTTTATCACAGTGCACATTGTTACAACTTTTCCTTTTCAAGTCTTTGCTGTGGAAAATTATAAAATGTTCATCTTTAGATTTCTTGCTTCAAGTATTTCGAAATGTAACATTAATTTCAACATCTTGTCACACAGCGAAAAGTCAAATTCAATTATGTTTTTTGGAACTTACTCCTGCAGGATGCATTCTGCCGACAATACTAAGAAGTTTGTCAAAATTTCAGCAAAATATGACTTTTCAAAGGCAACCAACTGGAAAAGTCTTGCAAATATTTATTAAGATGAGTAATTAGAATTCGCCTTGAAGTGCTGTGACTTGTGGACTTTGTATATTGAACTTTCTCTGTCATTTATGAGAGAGGAACTTGTCGCTGGATGCAGGGAAAAAGGGATGCAATTTAATTCTTCCTTTTTTTGATGGAAACTTTCGAAATAAATTGAGAGATCCTAGTAAGTTATTGAGAATAATTCATGTACATCTTTGTTTTTAGGTGTGTAGACGGAATTATTGAAACAAAACAGGCTTTGCAAAAGTTCATTTCTGACTTGTTTGCGTTCTTAAAGATGTCTGTAGAAGGAAACTCATACCAACGTTGTCAACTTAGACAGAATTGTTTTACTTTATGGATCTTTGAACTCCTGTTTAGTTGAAGATGAGAAGGTAGATCGAGCCTCACTCAGTGACGTTCGTGGTATCTAAGAAGCTGGAATGGAGCAATGTCTCAGGCAGAATGTCTCTCTAAGAAATGAAGTAAGGATTTGTTCAAGTCAACAGTAAGAATTTTGAAAATCCACAGTTTGTTTAACATCTCCAAAACCAAAATCCAGAGTGCCACCTTTATAATACAAACGATAGACATCAAGAGCGGCAATTGGAACTGCTATCGTTAAAAAAATACATTGTTAGAAGATTGGAAGAATCACAACCGATGTCATCTTTATGCTTTAAGGTTATATTTTGACCGCTGCAGTTGCTACATAGTTTCAAACAGATGCAACAATTCAAGCCAATAGTTTTTCAGCAAAAGCGAATAAGCCTTTTACACCGTCAATGACCTCAACCCCAAAGCTTGCTTTGGTATCACAAGAGAAAAGGCAATACGCAGTGAAGTCATTCTCCAAAAGATACAACTTAACCATGCAATCAGATCACATAGCCCTGCTCTCAGAATTTTCTGAAGGAGACGATATGCCAACATCACTTTGCTTTGACAGACAAGACTTATTTCATTTTCCAGTCACACTTTTTATAATCCCACTGCAAACGTACTTGTAGCCTCCGACATATAAAGGTTGCAGACAAATGGTCTTGAAATGGAGACTGAAACTTGTAGGCTCTCGTGGCTTAGCTTGGCCAGCGACTACTACTGCGTTATATATTTTTAAACTGGTCAGCTCGGTTTTTAAATTCTCGAAAGTCAAACCCATTGATCAGCGAATTAAATACTCCCTTCGTCTGCACCTTGAGCTCCGTAAAGTAATCCCTCCAATTGATGGCTATGCCATCTTTTACATTTTCCTACATTATTATCCCGTCTATTCTCAAACGACGAATATATGGTGAATACCACGTTTCCAGTTCGACTTCAAGATTATCAGTTCAAGGACCAAACTCATACATACAAGTATATCTATAAAAAAATAAAATGACACGTCTTAGAGAAGTAGACAAAGTCAACAACTTCGCCTAGACATGCAAACAAAAATAAACAAATCAGGTAAAAGAAATCGTACAACAGTAGATAATTTTCAGACGGTTTCATCTTTATTCTCTGCTGTTTCTTTGTACTTGTTCTCAGCTCCTACACGTTCCAAAAACTCTGTAATCTTAGGAAAAAAAAAAAACATTAAATTAAAATTAGAGATAAAATCTGCTCACCTGGATGTGAAAATTACCTTATGACCTTATTCCCATATTCAAAAACAAATTGCTTCAGTGCCCAAGGTCAATTGCGAACATATATTCATAATACACATACACGTGTGTGTTTATGAGTAACAACACCCAGTTCTACCCATTTATTGTGAAGCGCTTTTATATGGCTACCAATTGTCTGCCGTAATAGGCAGGATACTGGATTTGATCCTGTTGTTTCTTTTTAAGACAAATGTGCACATTTGCCATAGCACACCAAAACCTTTCCTTCCTTATATTTTGTCTGTAACAACATAAGGCCGATGGCGACGATGGGTAAAAGTGAGTCCTGTATATGAAAATCTCAGCCATCAGATCCTTTTTTCTTGTTGTTGTTGTGTTTTTCCAACCCAAGCTAAAATATAGAACTTGTTTATGCTTCGCTATGAATTTAGGTCGGTGAATGTTTTCCTCATCATTTATTTTGTCTGGATTTTGTTCACAGTTTGCCCACGGGTAAGTAAAACCAGTTCCTTCGGAGGAAGGATGAAGAAACATTACATTTACGATGTAGAGTTGGGTTTGTCCTGTGAAAAGAAAACAGAGTTTTTTTTTTCTTGTAAAATAGTCCAAGATGCCAAAAAAAAGGACAAACTGTTTGATTAAGTATGAAGTTGTACAGGATATTGTGTATCCTTTGCAACAGTTTTTTTTTTTTGTTTTTGCTAAATTCATAAAGAAATATCGAAAGATAAACAATTATATTCAATGTGCATTTATAAAACATTTTGGGATAAAGATTTACGATACCATATGTATTTTGTTTTGTTTTAGAAATCATACATTCCTTTGAGATGGAAAACGTCAGGGAAATAGTAGACAAGTATGTCAATGAAATGTTTAAAGATTTTTCCGCATAAATAAATCCACTCCATGACACGCGACACGAGAAAAGTTAATCAAACATTTATAGCAGGCAAAGGCGTATTTGGAACTAAATTCGATTAAATCGTCTTAAAACGATTGTCAAAAACTAAGAGATAATGGCTTATGGAATCCTAGAAGTCTTGATACAACTTTACCTGGAATGCTTAAGCGAATACTTTTCAATATTTTTTGGACCCATTGTAACCGACTACCTACACAAATAATGATCCGTTTGCAAGGCAAATTATACAATTATACAATGTACTCGTACATGCTCCAGCTGACGAAGCTGAAGCGTAACCAAATTTAAACTGAGTGGAGTTGACATTAGATGAAGGAATTGTTTGTCAATGTTTGAAATGCATGTTATCCTAGGCCTTCATTAAAATTAGGAAATCAAAATTACCAGTGAAAATTAGACGATTATTGCAACACCATCGTCAAAGAGTCAGCCAAACCCATGATGAACTATAAACTAGCACTCGTAATATAATCCATAGTATAAAAAACTATCAGCCTGTCAGCCTTACCTAGCTCAATCCTTAGCTCGCTGCCTCTTAGCTCTAGGGAGCATATACTGCACTGGATTCAAATCACTGTAGGTATAACCCGGCCTTGGGGGCATTTTTTTAACTTCGTTTGACTAGAATTCAGGGAGCACGACTTGGAAAGTTCCTCCTTATAAACTCGCATAGGGTAACTGATTTTTTTCCATGCCTTCTTCTTTGCTACACGTGCTTGTCGGCACTCTTCAATAAACTTCATTGTGGTCTCGGAGTAAGGCTCATCACATCAGAGGTGTCATTTCTGATGGCAATCTTGCAATTTTACGCAGGTTGTACCACTCTCTTGCGATTGCAACTCTTCGTCGTTTTCTTTGTACTCTGCTGATGGTGTGGTGTGTTGAATATTTTTATCCGTACTTTGACTAAAACGAAGTGTAAGTTTGAGTCGATGTAAACTGATTAAATCCTGATCATGATGTTTCGCCCCGCAGCAAAGTCGACTAGCTTGAGTATGTTTCTAGAGTTGTTGTCGTACAGGATGTGATTATCATTAGTTTATCTGGTCAGTTTAGGTCACAATTCCAAAAAAAAATGCCATTAAACCAAACGTAAGACGTCCGATTGATAGTCTCGGTGCAAAAAGTGTCTTGTTTATAGCTCCCTCTAGAGAAAACATCCTTTTAAACTTCCTCCTTGTAGGAGATTTCAATGTGGTATGGATAAATGATTATTGGACACTCTGTTGTGTTGTGTTCGTTTCTAGATAGATGTCTTTCGTCTTTCTTTCCATGGTAGTGCAACGAAAAATGTTGATTTTTCTGGGACTCGAACTTAAATCAGCCTGATTAGGCAATCAAATTTCCTCACCATGGCGACCACATAGATCAGTGTCAACAAACGCTTGGAAATCTCTGATTCTCCGAAGAAAATCATAAACTAATTGGCTTAGGCTTCTGTTTTTTAGAGCTTCAGTTAGACTTCCACTATTTCTATGATTACAAATTAAGCTGTGACAATCTACTTAACTGCACTTTTTTAATCCGCTTACCAAAGCTGTCATATGAAAGCAAATCAATTACTATAATCAGATTACTTCCATTAAGGCCTAAATTAATGTCATTCAAATCAAAGGACCAATAGTTACATAGTGGATATACCAAATTGACTACTAAACGATGCCATCAACGGTAACAGCTCCATCAATTCCCTGATACAACCCTTAAAGCACACACAACCCAAAGCAACACGTCTGCGAACACCTGGCAATCTGATGTGATTATAATGACGCCATTTAGATGATTCAAACATTATTTTGAAATCGTAAACACATCTGGCATCCAAATGGTCGCATTAAAATGCACACCATTGCATAATTTGAGTGGAAATTAGTTTAGTTTACGTGACGCCACTTAAAATGCTCAACACCATCAACACATACACACACACCTTGGCAGTCTAACAGTTTCAAATGGCTCCCCCGAATATCAATTTGTATCACACTTGTGCATCCTTGCACTCTGCTGTGTATCCCTTCGTATCTACTTTGAGATTTCTACTGGGAAATGTTATCGATAAATCTTTCCTTGTCGAACGCAGTTTTATTGCACAAGAAAGGGATGTACATATTTGTCACTAAGGATATTCCAGAGGATGGTTGAATAAAATTTGTCAAAGCACTAATAGATAAGGGTGTGTTCCTTTTAAAATTGTCTTGGAATAACCAAAGCTCCTTCTCACTCTTCGACCTTATGATAATTAAGCCATGAAAACAAAGTGCGATTACTTTAGCAAATACCACTACAATCTGTGTATCTGTAGTGACTTCGTCGGCACACTTTCCTACCGATGACGACAGTTCCCTAAACCCGGTCGATTCGTTGCACACATTTTTACTGACAAGCACTTGAATTTCGTTGACGGTAAAATATTTATGCATGCAAACTGAATGCATCATGGTCAGGTATCTGTTGGATATGGAACACTATAAAATATGTAGACGACCTTTCATCACCCATTTGCATTTTGTAAGCTTGGGCCGGTGTTCGCTGCTGGTTCTGCTTGATGTGAAGTTTTCAGTTAAGCCCATGGCGTGATTCTAATGGCCTATGCCTGAACCCACTTTCATTCAAAGTGACATTTTAGTTGCATCGACTAGGCAATGAATGAAAATGTGATTTTCGGGATCAATTAAATTTTTGACCGATTTATTATGTTCTCCGTTGCAACAGCACCAGCATGGTACCAATAAATTAATTTTACAATGTACAGTTAAGAGTCCTGTCCAGGCGCTACCATGTGAATAATGAATATCGATGAGTTTTCATGCTTGGATACTTAATGAGTGTTATGGTATGCCTACCGCATGCGGATGGACTATGTAATAATTGAAGAAGTTGAAGTTGGGATATTTTGACAGCCGGGTTAGACAGCACTAAAGGAATAACATTCTGATGGAAGATAATAATATTATCCTTAGAATTTGAGAAGAAAATTTTCAAATTGATGTGATTCTAGGCTGAAAGTGCATTTTCAGAAAATTTATAGATTTAACCTTAAGCCATCGGTATTCTGTGGTTGATCATTAATTCATCTTGTATCCATTGGGTAAAGAAAGTGTTTTCAGTCTTGGATATATGGTGTATTGTGTATAATGGCATTGGAAATTGTTCATAAACTTCATTCACGTCAATTAATATTGAAAACACTTGAAGGTGAAATCAAAACTTTTGAAAAACCATTAAAGTTGCACAGAAGAACTTACACATTAAGTCAAAGTCCAGAATCGTTTCATGAATTTTGTTTTCCATCTATCTATTGAATAAGTCACAATTATATTACATTCTTTTAATATGTCTTCCATCCGGGGTGGATTGAGAGACTCTACTATCCGAAGCACTGGTATGCAATCACTTTATCAATCTTAGTCATCTAGGTTGATGCCACTTAAAGTCAATATAATTCATCGTTGTATGTGTTCCTTCACTTTCCGTCTGTGCAGTCGGGAGCAAAGATCACCCAAACAAGCGAGACGATCTCATCCATTCTTGACGAAATTCATGGTTCCCCGCCATAGAGCAGGACTGAGATGATCAGGGTTTGTGGGGAGTCACTACTGCTACCCAATTGCTTTATTAGCCCACAAACAGCGGCCGTTGTCTGCATCTTAAAGGTGAACGTGTAATATTGGTCAGAATTCAACTCCTTTTATCACGAAAGTCGATCAACTGCGAAATACAGATGTCAACTCTGCTGCATAAGCATAGCACTGGCGGTAGAGTGGTCATATGGCTTCAAGAGATGATCACACTGAGAAATGATAACGACATCAGGAAGTTGGAAGAAAATACTGTAAATTGTAAGCATTGAAAACAGTACAAGCACGGTGAGTGTAGGAGAAGGTATAATGACAAACTGTACAGGTTGTACAGAAACACTGACATAGCCAAAAGAGTGAAGGTTCAATGACTGAGGTGGCTGGGTCATGTAGAGCAAATGGACACCAATGATCCGACTCGGAGAATCTTCGAATCCATTCCCGAAGGACGGCGCAGTAAAGGAAAACCGCGACTCAAGTGGCGCACGCAAGTAAGTTGAAACCAACTTCAACCAAGTTGGCGTGCGAAACTGGAGACAGCTAGCTAAGGAGTAAGCTGCCTGGAGACGCTTCTTGGTTGAATCGCAGGTCCACACCGGACTGTAGCGCCACCTTATGTAATTAAGCAAGACACAACAGCATCAACAAATTCTTTCTAGTCATTTTGGACATCACCCTCGAAGAACCACCACTACGTTCACTTCACGCCTTGGTCTCTATGTTTATAGCCCCGTGCTATGTGATACGGATCTTGTTTTTATGCATTTGTAGTACTGAGTTGAAGTAGAATGATGGGAATGTCTACATGTCTACTCTGCAAGTGCCATAGGTCATCGATTTGTCATCGAGGTGTAACATTTTTAAGCCGAAATGAAAAAACTAGCCGCTTTTAATTCACAGCAAAGAAGTTTCTCTTCTGAAACGTCTAGGTTCCTATTGTGTTAAACACATAATTTGACGAATTCTGTATTCAAAATACTTTTAAATGGTTTCAGTTAAACCCTCAAACTATACTGAGGCATCAACTTGCTAATTTGTGGACTGCATATCGCATGACGTTTTCGCAATGATGTTTGTCATCGAAATGCATAAAATGTTATTACTAACACAGGCACAATGAAGGCATTTCTCTCAATCAACCTCACCTAGTTTAGAGTTTAAATTTCCTTGTTTTACTCATGCAATTGTTCGAACATAGGAATCAATATGCCACCGAATGTTTGAACATCAATGCTCTCCACAACAAAAACACTTCAAAAAAAACAATATTCTTCGACTTCAAATGAAATACCACCATAACAACATAAATCCAATAAGTTAGCTACAATTTAACAATTCCAATTACAAGGTAACAATTGCAAAAGTACCAATGTTTCTAATTTATTTTTAAGTCCATAAAAATAAAATCATACTTGCCCTAACAAGTGTCCTTTTCAATCTGCTTAATCTCATTAGTGGATTTTTTTTAATTCAAATTGTCGAAGAAGCTTATAAATAACATGATGATGGTGAAGGCACAGCGATCTACATACATAATTCAATGGTTAACTCAAATATATTTTTATATTTATATTTTTTTTTAATTGAACTTCTGTTTGTGACCGCCACTTCATTACAACTGTTGTACGCTCCGTGATAATTTTGTTCGCCATCAATGCAATTTGTTCTTCGAACACTCGTGTACACAAAATTTCACTAGGTCCCTTGCTCTGCTTATGACATTTTTCAACACGAGAACTTTTTATGCAGACAAGACCGGGACAATCAAAATTCATTCCACCAATGCCACGATTCTCGGGATCGGTTAATGGGTTCGGAAGGACTGCGGCTATGGTTGGACAACTTTTCCGCAACGTAATCAGCATGAAGGGGCAAAAATTGAAAATTGAAAAGTTTTTCTCTTAATCTGGGGCATTAGTCAGCGGTTGTGAAGCGTTGACATCGCTAATGACGGAGGTAATTCGGTATTAAAATGGCAGGTCCATAAATTTAACAGGAAACCTAGCTAAACAAAGAAACTTATTGACGTGGGTCCTGTTCGCATTGAGGATGTCAATTGTTTGACTCTTATTCGTATACAATAATGTTCTGAGGTTAATTATTTGGATTACTACATAAATGATGAGTTTACTATTGGAGGGAATCGTGAATGGGATGAGAAAGTCCTCAAGTGAGCTCATACACTTGAAGAGGACCTGTGTACAAAGGAATATGTGCTGAAATTCAGACAATTTTTACAGCAATAGTCGGGGGCGGTTAAGGCAATTTCGCTTGAACATCAATAATTACTACTGAAGTGCCATTTTGAAATCACACTGTACGCCCTACATTCATTTTATGATGTTCAGAACAAGGAATTCATCTTAAAGTGTTTGCATCTCCAGCGATATTCAGTGGCATTATGGGAATTTTGTAGAACTGGCCTCTGGCTTGGTCACTATTAACTTCGTGTCGATTGCAGCTTGACTATCGATAACAACAGTGATGTTACGTTATGGCATTGAAATGTTTTTAAACGCGTTCAGCATTTAATGGGCACTAGAGTTATAACACAGGCATTTCTTTCACTTACCTCTGGGCCACCATGGAAAGACGTTCAGCCACCGAAAATGAACACTTTGAAGAAGGACCACAAAATTATTGAAGTAATCTACAAATTGCATATTGAAGCGGCTTTACCGGCTACAAACGAGCTAGTTGGACAATGCGCTCTTAGTAGAAAACACACCTAGACTATTGTATATAGCACAGCTAGTCTAATTTGGCATATCCTTGTCCCTAAAGATTTAAAGAGATTTAGGTAGATAGGAATTTCCTTTACTTTAGTATTAGCATGTACTCAACAAAGTCCATCTATTGCATCAATAATGCTGCGAAATGTTTAGATAGCCTTAAAAAATGCAAAAACCGCTACCATTATAAGATTTAATCACTAACAATAAAACTTTAATTAGGTAAAGGTTAATTGTTTAATGAAAGTACTTTTAAAACACACAAGATCTAACACCCACTTATATTCAACAATCAGACGTCAACAGTTGCAGTCACATTTTGTAGCATTCATTCAAGTACAAGGATAGGAAATTAGTATAAAACCCATTTGAAAAGAAACATATGTACACTCATACCAACAAACACACATACATATACTCCAAACAACAACTTCAACTGCCCCCTAAACAAGCTTGGTACACATCAGAACCAGGTTAAACGTTGAAAGGCATCAACCGTCAATGTCATGCTAGTATTGTTGTTTCCTTATGCGTGGCATGAAAATTGTGGTTCTATGAGGGTGATATAAGAATAAACACAAATAAAGAAAAGGACCAAACAAAAGGAAAATGAAAAAGGAATTTCAAAGGAAAAAACACACTGGTTGCACATACGCCTCAGTGCACTGTTCGCTCTCTCTCTCTCTCTCTCTCACTCCACACATTATACAAGAGTTGTCATAATGGGACTAGGGGACTGAATGAGATTCCTTGTTATCCTTATGTACAAGGAATGTTTATTTGTTAGTTATTGTAAAGGGAATTTTATGATGCGCATGCATATCCCTTTTGTAAGTAAGGCAAATTGAAGTACATGCAGCCTGGGAATCAAACTTTAAGATGTAGTGAGCATCAAAGGTTTTTCCTTTTTACGGTATCAATTTTAAGTAAGAAAGGACTACGATTGGATTGGATTTTATATTGATCCTGATCCTAAACGTGAAAATTGCACTGATGGCTATATTGAATCGGGCAAATTTTTTGAACGAATGCTTACCAACCAAACCAGTAATCTAAAGCTTTGAGTAATCCAATCACTTAGAGCACATGGTCTTGCTTTTCGATTTTCCCACACTAGAGATGCTCAGCACGGTTTTCGACTTAATCTTTAAATAACTTTGCTTTGGCAGAAGATTTGAGCTGATGATTCCAAACCATGATACTTGGACTATGGAGGGTCACGACACTGAGATGGTAACAAAGTTCGCTTACGCAACTATGCCACATACCACATCCTTCAGCTTCAGAAGCTTAGATTTAAATCAGGTTAATTCTTTACAGTTCTAGATATTGACATAGACCCTTTGATTTTCTTCTTTCATTTCCATCTGACGAGACCAACAATCATGTCCGTCCGCCATCCGTCTCCCAACAATAACATTGTCGCCTTCTGAACTTTATTCTATAACTTTCTTTTAAATTTAATTTTTTTTTGAATTTATCTTACAAGCTCCTTTTTTTAGATCTCCTAAGCTCAAGGGTCTACCTTACACTCTACTAACGCAATAAGGAAGAGAAACACACAAAAAAAAAATCAGATTGTATGTACGATATCTTGTTTACAATTTTCTTTTCCCATTTGACTTTGTTCCTAAAGTTGTATAACAGTCGACATTAGTTTCAGCTGTCACCGTTAAAGAAGGTTTCACCGTTAAACCGTAATTGCTGTTAAATCTTGATATTTCCCTTAAGCATTGTTAAAAAATATGCTCTCAGCCATAACACGGATTCTCACAGAGGAAAAGTACAAAAACAGATATAGACCATGCCCACCACCCCCATCCTAGTCGACGACTCGACTTCGCCTCCTTCCTTTTATGCGCTGAAGAAATTGTGTTTCTCTTTTTTCTCAGGAAAAAAAAAACGAGTCCTTAATTATTATTATTGGTGGTGTTGCTTTCTCCTTTCGGCATAATGGCTTATTGTTGCCGTTATTGTTAGTGTTGTTATAATACTCATGATCCTGGTTTCCGCGACGTTATTCTAGAATTACTTGTCTGTTTCTTTGCCTTCCGCTCTCTATAGCTGGGGATGAGTTAGCCTATTGTATTTGGTGGTAACCGTAAAGAAAAAAAAAAGTGTTTTTTTTTAAAGTTCCACTGCCTGTTACAAACGATAATAGGATATGAACATAAAGTGACAGTAAGCCTATTTTGAGCTATTTGTTGTTTGCTTATGAAAGCTCTGATAGAAGTGGAGATAAGAAGTAAGACAGTAAAGAAGATTTGATGTAAACGGAATGTCAGGATGGACATTGTGTTTATTTTATTCATTATGAAGGAATAAAAGTGAAAGCATTGCAATACTTTAGGTAAATTCATTCTTATAGTATTGATGGAAGGAGCTTTATAAGGAAAAACTCCGTTGGGCAAATAAGCTGTAATAAACTTTTTTTTAAATTAAGATTGTTATGAGAAGATTATGAAACATCCATTCCGTCCGCATTGAGTACCTATTGCCACAGAGCATAAGTCCAATAAATAAGTAAGTATCTTCTACTACTCGGGGATTCGACGAACCCAAAGTGCTCAAGGGATTATGAATTCGCTTATAATCATATTCACACAGCACGAGTGCTAATGTGTAGTTTTTGAAATTCAGGTAGTATTAGGTTTCAGTGTTTGCTCCGAGGGTGGTGTCCAGAATAACAGAGAAGAATTATTGGTATACTTACCATTGCTTATAATTCACTGTATTTCTTTTGTTCCTGATGTCAATATGATTAAGAATTCAAGCCACATGACCACATGTTATGCTTATGCAATAGAGTTGGCCTCCGGTTTGTTTTTTGTAGGTGATCGAATTTCTTGACATCAAGACTTGAACCTGAAACTTTCAGCATGACAAGCGATGATACTACACCATGGCTATCCCCTGTCAATGGTAGAAAAGGTCCCTCTCGACAGTTTTGGGAGTAGAATTCTTCTCGTGATCTTCCGTTTTATCTGCATAAATGATGATTGGAGACTATTCGGGTTTTTTTTTAGCGAAACTGGCATGCAGATAACTGGAAGCATTTTTTCCCCATCGCGGGAATCCTTACATAGAAGTTGTTGGAGTTGGAAAAACGGTTTCGATCGAAATTAATACTGAACTTCTGCCGAGCACATTCAAGACCATTTCTGCTAGATCATAAAATCGCAGGCAAACCTGTAATGAAGAAGGGTTTCCGATTAAGGTCAACCGGGTATGTGTCATCTCTTAGGTGACAATAAGCGACTTCCCTTTGTTTCTCCTTGTTTAATTGTCAGTCATATCATTAATCCAATAAAGGAATGCGAGTACTTCCGTCACCTCATTACAAGTTCATCTACAACTGAATCTTTTTTTCAAAAGGCCTCAATGTTGATTCAGATATCTCGAAAAAGCTCCCAATTGGAATCCTAATTGTGATATCTATCATTTGCGTCCGCAAATGGGCATTTAAATTGGCAGCCTTCCCTAATCGACGTATGTACGTACCAGTGATTTTCCACTTAGATTAGACTAGAAGTTGATGAAGAGAAAGCAAATAGCATTGCCTACCTTCAACAATTGCTTTAAAAAAACATTAACACCTCATTTCTCACTTCATTATACACCCTGATTGTCACAATAAAGAACAATTAAAAAAAGGTTCAATAATCCTTTCAACAATTACCTTCTCATCACCATCACCACTCTGGCACAAGGCAACAAGATAACAAGTCCAAACAACACCAAAAGATGTATAATAAGATTAACAACAGCATCAACAATAATAACAAGCACAGTAATGAAATAACAACAAAAGGATTCAACAAAAGCGCGTCGCACCAGTTGTGAACTGTGGACGCTGTCAGGATAAAAGCACACTTTTCAGAACTTTTTTTTTATTTTTTTTTTGTCCATTCATTTAGGGAGGCTTTAATCTTTAACTGTATCTGCGTTAACTGTCATAATAATGTTTCAGATTTGAATTTACAAAAGAAGGCATTTGGATAAACAGCAAAGGAGGACAAACACTCACCACAGCACAAATTTACTTTTTTTGTGAGTCCACTTTATCAGGATATACATTATACACACAAAATCTGAGACAATAATGACAGTTGAAGTGAAAGCAATGAAAGTCAGAAGCAAAACAAAACCCAAACCGTGGACGTTAATGTTCGGTGGAACGAGTTTTCAAAGAGTTTTCAAGGAATAACAAAACAAAGGAAACAGTAGGAAATTTTTAACTGTTCGTAGCAGGTCTGTTCTTTGAATTAAAGTGGATGTGGTGAGTTGAAGAAAGATTAATTCGACATTTTTGGTTTTATTTGTCAACTTGTCAACTTGGGAATTATTAAGGAAAAGTTTAAAAGCGACAGGAAGTAGTTAAGAAGTCCTTTAAAAGCATGTACCTACTTTTTTTCCGCTTGAAATCTTCATAAGATACTGAAGAAATGATCCAAAGAACATGCCCGATTTCTATCGAATCAGTCATCATTGTGTAGAGCTCAATGAGATGAATGCTGCTTTAAAGTCGATTAAGTGGTAGCGAGTTCCGGGATACCTACATAATACACAAGTGCAAAATCCCCAAACCCCAAAATCCCCAACTTTTGAAAAATCCCCCAAAAAAATCTCCAAACTGTCCTGCGATTACCGCTCCGCTTTTCTGCTCTATTACTTGCTTGGCGAAGGCGATATAAGGCCATAACTCGGAATATAACAAATACCCGTGCTTCTAAACGATTTTGGACATAAAAGGACCAGAGTAGCGAAGCGGAGCGGTAGCGGAGCTAAGCCGTGCAATACAGATTCCCAATATGGGGATTTTGGTTTTGGAGATTTTGGTTTGGGGATTTTAGTTTGGGGTTTTTAATTTTGGAGTTTTCGTACCCAACCCGCGAGTTCCCACAGGACTTGCATAAGGACGAAAACTGGTACGTACTGCAGAAAGGCTTGAGACCTTAAGCAGGAAGTTAGTTAGTTATCGTCGGTAGTTCTTGCAAGACGTTCAACCTAAACTTAGTTGATGACTTGTTGGAAACAGCCTTACAAGGCACCACCTCCGTATCTGTCTTAAGCTCATATCTGCAGTCTCTTGCAATGACTTCCGTTGTCGCTTCTTAATTATAGCTACGACAATGTCGCTTCCAAATCCATCATTTGCCTGATTATATTGTCTGGAGTTAAATCCTTAGGCAGTTTTTCCTTCCTTCCTTGGTACCATGCAGGCCACCACACACGCAAGGTTGTTTGAAAGGCACTACTACAGAACTATCATTGCGGTAGTTCTATAATCTTCCTGGCAGCCATTGTATTGATTATCTGAACACTACCGACATCGAGACGCTTGTTAGCAGCAGTCTCTTCCCGTGTCTTTGTGCGTTAACATTAACCCAAATTAAACAGTCGTAGCAAGGTCCTAATATGCATGCTTGACTGCTTTACTGAACACCTTCTTTAAGGAATGCTCCCACTCTACTATTTGCATTCTCAATCCACACAACGATTTAATGTTCAATCGTTACATTGTCTGATAGTGTAACACCATGTTCACATTAATCACTTAACTAAACCTTACACATTTCAACACAACTGAATGGATTTTCAAATTAGGACTCTTGTACATTTTTTCCTATCACTATTTCCTCTCAGGAGATATCTCATTCAAACGCACATCCACACATACCCACTCAAGAAGAGGTGCTCTGCATTTCGAGATTTCAATTCAATCAAATTGACACTTCACACAATTGTTCCTCTTGGAGACACTTCAAATGCACAAGCAAATCCATCCAATCTTCGAAGACCCATTATTTGCAAAAGGGTTGAGATTCATGCGAGAGTATTGCCTAGTATAGTACATAAATCCTTGCCATCACTCTACGCTCGTTGAACAACTTGGTGTTAGAGAACATCGCAACAACATAACCTACAAACTGTCATCGAAGAGGTGGTCAAACATTTGGAATGGCCCCAATGTCCAAACTACTAGTGTGTGCATGTGTGTATTTATACTTCAGCAATATTCAAGGACTTATAATGACAAATAGTAACATTAAATCGAGGAAAAGGAAATTGCTGGACACTATGCAGAGTTTGCATACACACACTATACAATTCTTCGTGTTTGTTTATCACATTGACACACATTTGAGGACGAGGACTAGGAGGAAATGCATAGAATCCAATCATGAATGCATGATTGCATGAATGAATTAAATTGATCATTTCGCACTCTTGACATTTATAGATAAGCACGTGTCTTATGGTTGAGAATAATGCAATTATTTTCAGTTGTGTCTACCACTGTTTAGATTGAAATTTGTCATCATGGGATAGAGTAGCACTTCAGGTGCAATCAGGATAATAAAATACAAAATTTGTATACAATTTGAATAACTTTGAATTTTAAACGAACGATGATGAATGGAAACCACATATCTTGGGTTTGAAGATGCAAACAAAATAAGACAAACTACCGAAGGATATACATAGGACAAACAGTATGTTATGAGTCTAAAAAGAGCACAGGTTTGACACCGAACCTGAGATTGGAAGCGTCCCAGCTTCGACATAAAAGTTGTTATAAGAAAACAAAATTTGAATTACCAATTTATGGATGTGTTTACCCCAATTTGTATCTGCAAAGTCGTCTCATTAACCGAGACCAAAATAAGGATTCTGATAGCTGCAATGAAAACACTTCTAACCCCCACCTTCTTAAGCGTAGACACAGAAGTTCTTTAAACGTTTGCTACCGAAAGATCCAGTCCGACACATTCGCTGGATAGAGCTGAAAAGATTTTCAAAGTGCAAAAGTGATGGAATCTTGCGCCTACAAATTGGCTGATTGATTCAAGCAGTGCTGCTGACGGCTTGATTCAGGAAACCTAAACAATTGTACGGACTGCAGAGGCAGCATGCTCTAATGGGCTCTCAAAGTGGCACATAATCAGTCACTTAATCTGAGACTGATTTCCAGCGAATCCGATGCAGACTACCCTCTAGATCTTAGTGAGGTCTTAGTGCTGGTATGACTTTTCAAGAACCAACCACCATACTAACGAGCCGTATGTAAAGATGCGTCTCACAACCGCCGAGTATCCCACGTAATACTGAACGCATAAGTAGAAGGTTCCACATAATTTCTTGATGCCCTCATCAATGTTCACCTTCGAGTTCAGTTTGAAAACTAAAACTAATCCCAGGTAACGTGCTGATCTTGAAAGACTGGTTAGCACTAGAAGACATTCTTTCCACGACAAGATTGAAGTAATTGTCCTTCCCTCATATGGAGCCGAAGCGAGAGTACTTCAATCTGACGAGTTCCCTTGAAGACTTTGTTTTGCTATTTACGTCTCCCATAGTAGAGTTGATTTTTCGCGATCCAGTTGCAGAAGCCAGTGTTAAGTTGAGCTGCACGTAGGGTATTTAAAATAGCGTCGGCGCTTACGTCAGTGAATACTCTCTCAATTTCGAAAAACTCCCCAAGAATGTATTCGTTCATTTTTATCCTAGCTTGAGGCAACTTATGGAGATTCACTTGAGCCATGAGGTTTTACTGACTTTTTCAGCATCAAATGTTATCAATTCTAGATACCTTAATGGGAGGCATCGATTATATTCTCTGTTTCTCTTAAGTAGACCATCCCCGGAGTCAGACGTGCATCCACGAAAATGAGTGCTCTTTAACCTATGTTGTATCTCATCTTGTGAATCAGTCCAAATACTATCGGTTTTCCTAATGCCGGCGTTAGTGTCTTGGGCAGCATTTTTCTTACATGGTTCTCTTCATTAGTTGATTCGATAGATCCGCGCAAATTCTTCCATTTCTCTTTTGATGAGCTTTTCACTCTTGTTGTAGGTGGATCACTCGGTGACCCCTTCTTTGGCGAGGTTTCAACCTAGCTAATTATGACTCACCTATGAGGTCCGCAATTTTTGCGCTCCTCTAGGGTAGAAAATGGTTTCCACTGTAATTACTAACGCTGTGTTTCAGTCATGACACTTGCTGCCACAGCAGTACCACTACATTGGCTTAGCACAATTCCATAATACCCCCTTTACCGTTATTCACTTAATCACTCCGTCAGAAGTGCTTATCAATAACAATTTACATTTTTGCACGTCAATGTACACTTACTGGCCCCACATGGCTTATCATTAAATTTTCGAGTAATTTTATGACATCAGGAGATTAGGGACTACCATTGCAACGTCGTCGGTTCCTGTGTGTTAAGCTGTTAAGGGGATAATCACAATGACGATAATGCTACCGATGATGTAGGTATTCGCATTCAATTAACAAATTCAGCTGGTCCTGTCGATAACTATACTGTACAGCAATTTGGAACAGGTGTTGATTGAATGCGATTATTATCGCATTATTTGGATAATTTGAAAATCACTTTGTGATGAGGATGACCTTTCTGCAACGAATCGTTGTCCTGCATGTACAGTACACCTCCCAATTATTAAGGGGCGCGTCAATGGCTGTTAGAAAATATTTGCTAACCTAATTCACTGGCAACACAAAATAACAAAAACCCTGCGCCCCCAAAACGACACCAAAGTTAAAAGGTAAAACCCCTAACTGAGTAATAAAATTCAATTACAATCGCGGTAAGCACTGCTCGTTGAATGGAAACACAGCCTAAATCATAATGGATTTGCCTCCATCATCATCAAGAGTCAAGGTAATGTACCACAATCTACAAAACGTCGGTCAAAATCACACCGACAATGTACATTGAGGGCTGCATCTCCTTCCCATCCATGAAGGAAAAAGCCCCAGTGCCAGACAACAAAACAATTTGTACGTTGGTACTTGTGGCCCGGCTTAGGTTCCTGTCCCTGCGGTTATATATACATACATACGTACGGTACACCCTTCGTAGCCCGCACACAGAAGCAATTTAACTAATTAATCAAGTTAATGAGGAAAGTTTTGTGTAAGTGTAATTCATCGGCAAGACGGACAAACCGGCACACAGCAAACTGACTAAAATAAGGAGTTGGGTTGTCGAAACAAAGAGGATTTCATGTGTTCCAACCAAAGGACCACAAGCTATATTTAATGAATCCCGAAAAGAGATGGATTACTCGCAGCATTAACACTTTAATTACACTAATCTGGACATTTATGGTGCCCTCAACAACGCTAGCTTGAAGCCAATTTTGTGGTTTGGGGTTTTTTTTTTTTTTTTTCCCTTGGCGTGTGTGCTCATTTTGTCGTAGCCTTCGGCTAATGTTGGACATGCGAGGATAATGATAAATGAGTTCACCTTTCTTCATACTTCTTAGTTTTTTAAGAGCAAAAAAAGTTACATTCTCCTCAAGGATATGTGTCTGCTCTAAGCGATACAAGTCCTCAATGATAACAAGTACAATTTTCTTAAGCACTATTTCTAAAAGTTAACGTTCGATGTGTCAAGTTCTCAATAATAGAAAATAAAGAATTAAGCAGCGTCTTCGCTCATTTCAATGTCAATCCAGCTGCCAACTTTTAACTCAAGACCAACCTCTCACCTGCAAATTTCACAAGAAACTCTATGCTTGCAGATCCCTTTTCACACTAATAGCAGTGCAAACGCATTTAAACATCACAACGTTCACAAAAATAGCTCTTTTGCTGGGCTCTGCTCTAGATGTACTACTTTATTTACCTCCCCTTGATTCCTCCTCTCAAAGCAATCTACCGTCTTTGATGACATTGCGCGACACCTATCATACGACTCTGGTCCCATCAATATGCGGTCTGACACCGGAACTTACCATTCAGGTCTGGCTTTGGTCATAATATAGGCAGTCTTCATGGATGGCTCCAAAACAAGTAGAAGGTCTGGTACTGGTTTTTTTATGGAGAACGATACCATGCTGTTTCCTTGTCGATTAGGCAAACATACATCCCTCTTCCAAGAGGAGATCGAGCATGATCGAGCAAAGCGAGCTATCAACACTTAAAAATTACTTAGACGACCCTACGACATCAAATAGTATGTATGTCTGCATCCTCTTTGAGGATGAACGCTCACTTCACTCGCTCTAGGAGAGGCTTCAAGCTTACATTTTTGAGCTGGCGCTCCTTTTGCTTACTCTTAGCTCCTAAGTTAGAATGAAAACCGGTAAAATATCAAGATTTTGCATATACAATTTATTTGTTCGTCCTTAATGGCGGTTGCCCTTATTTCAATCCACACCCTTCGAATTACCAACACTTTTTGGTATCAGTTTGCAAGCGTTACACTTAACCCACACAATCCCCTTTCAAGTCAATGAATTTGAATAGAACTAACACCGACAGTTGAGCAAAACCATCCCCACAATCGCATATAATTGGCCAAATGCCCTCGCCCATCCGACACACACACACAGGCCAACATTCATATATAGGCACAAGTACATCTTCATTACAGTAAATTAATTTGTTCTGCTGTCATACTGCATTACAATGAAAGTGATATCCCAACGATGGCCATTGTAACATACACCACAGCAGCGCTTCAGAAACTATTAACAACAAAGCGGAACCAGACATAATGCCAAACAACCGAAAAGCCATTAAACTTTCACATCATTCAAGATGACGCCACTTGAAGAAGAAGTATACCAAGACGCACTAGAGAAGACCATTGAATAACCAGAGATAGCATGTAGTTAATAATAATCTGATTTAGCAGGAGTAAGGATCCTCTTATCCTGTTCTCAGTTCGTAGAATTCACATGCGAGCGGAAGGTAACACGAGAACGGCGACCATTCATGGCAATGAAAACGTCAAAGAATTAATTACACACAATGAAGTGTGACAGGAAACAGGACATGGTACGAGTGTAGAACTTTTCTGTAGAAATGGGTTCACGCAAAATAGCTGACACATCTCCCTGCTGAGTCGTTACTAATACAAAATGTGATGAAGATGTAGGTGGACTTTTTCAAAGGGCGACCAGCTGACGCCCAGAATGCCTTCATCAAATTGATGAAGGAACATTTTCACTTGTGCAAACACAAATCAACCAACCAAGCCCATATGGTGTTTATGTGAACTCTGACCGATGGCACTGATTTCCAAAATTTCCGCCGCAGCGCCAACCCAATCCTGCTGCCGGACGGGGTAATTGATTTTCCTCCAAAAACAAATTAATTCCAAAAATTGTATGCAGAACTCATGGAAAATGTCCTCCCAACCTCTCATTAAGCAGGCAATGATAACAGATACCTATGGGGCTGCCACCACTGCTGGACCAATGCAGGCCCAGCATACCGTGGTACTGCGGCATTGACCGCAGGCTTACTCTGCCAATAAATTTCATCGTCAGATTTTTACCCCTTGAGTGACAGCAGCAGCAACAGCACTTGCCTCACTAGCGGCGATTATTATTTTATTCCTGTACATCAACAGTGCTGGTGGACAAAGCCAGTCCCGATCATGATGGACTGAGTTGTTAGAACCAAACCAGCTGTGCAGCTGCACGATGTGATTGTGATAAGGACAACGAACGCAGCGTTGCAACTGTCGCCGATATGTGGTTTGGTCAAACAGTTGTTTGATAGTTTTCGCAGCCTTCATAGCCTTTACAAATTTTGCTGCATCAGTCTAAATAAATGACCCAAATTAAGGTCACAATTTCTGCGACTGACACCCTACTTTCGTGTAATGAAATATCCCCAGGGCGGCATTGCGGAACGCCCGACCCTTACATTCTATTGTGCTGAGCAAATAGAATTGCTCCCATCGATGATGGTCAGAGGATATGGTATGTGTCGGTGTTTGCTCATCTCCCGATACGAATGCATTACGACCGCATTCATCACGATTGTAACGCGCAAAATTCGCAAAATAAACGTTTTGCGTTCGAATTGATTGTGGTATTCCGAAATTGTAGAGCTAAATTTGATTATTTTGTCAAAATTGATGGAAACCATAAAGCAAATTGTTCGGATGAAATTTATTTCAGGATGAGTGTACATGTTCACTTTACTCGTATGCGTGTGTTATTTTGAAATTGTTTTCTGTGGTCGGAATTCGAAAAAGGAAAAACCAACTTGGGGCCCTTTTTTTTTTTTTTTTTTTGTAATCCTTGCAGTTGATTTATACACAGTGGATTTGATGTCGAATACAATGCAAAACGGTTTAAGTTTAAAAATAAAGCAACCTAGTACAAGCTTTGGTTTGAGGGTGCCAAAAGCAGGGAAGTATGTCTGAAATTTGTTTCGAGGAAAATCGAAAACCTGCAGCTCTAGTTCTGAAATTCATCGACTAAAGTACAAAAAGTAAACCGCCAAAACTATCCTAATTACAGAAGCATCAGTCTTTTGCGTGAACACCTGAAACATCTTGTCAACAACCTGATTGGCCACTGTCAATGTGGTTTCAGAAAGTCCACAATCGATAGAGTTTTCACACTTCTGCAGATCCACGAGAAAACCCAAAAAGTCCAAATCGGTACCAAGCATCCCTTTGTCGATTTTAAGGCCCCTTATGACAGCATTTATAGAGATGGTAGGTAGGTTGAAGGGGTGACTTAGATTTCCCAGGTTTCCGGTTTCTACACGCGGTATCGCAATGGGCCTTGGTTCTCTCCTAAATGGGTCCCTGCTTAGCCCAACCTAACCTTACCTAAATCTTCCCGAATACACATTGTGTTCCCCTAGCGTGGAATGTCTAGTCTGAAAGAGAAGACCTTAACCTGATGTTTACTTTATTGGTGATTGATCAGCCTCCCTGAATCATGCTGAATTTGTAATGAATTTTAGAATGGTTTCCGGTGACTTCTTAGACAAGTTGCCCAAGTTGTTAAAGTAGTTTTCACCACGAGTCGTCTTGCTGAGGCATTAGCATACGCTGTGCTCCCTTCTACGTCTGTATGGCCACAACCATCGTCTGTACTTAAAAGGGGGGCTATGATAATCTCTAAGAAGATCGTTAAGCTTATTAAGTTTTTTGAGCACAAGATTATACCCGAGAACCATGCCTAGTTTTGGCATATGCCAAACTCATCCGCCTGTGCAGGATGATGATAGAAAAAGCTTCCTGCTCCATCAAGGTCGGTAACGATCTCACCAAGTCACTTTGTACTGGCGTGAAACCAAATACGATCCAATCCGCTGATTTAAGTTTGGTTAAAATCCAAGAGCAACAAGTTTGAAAAGGATAAGAAGGATGAGGATGAGAAATTATGCTGAAAGTCTAACAAAAGTTAGTTCACTGGCAATAACATCAACTTCATTTCCACTTTCCAAGGCGCACAAATCTCTAGATATAAATACAACGAGGTTTGTGGTGATGAATCTGCCTTCAAGAATGCTGTGTTGATTAGTTAAAGTTAAAAAAAACACAAACTTTTTAGATTATAAATTTTAATTTCTATCCTCAAGTTCTCACAAGCAAATGTGCTTCAAACCTTAATCCCTTTGTTACATTTTCACGTCTCTGTACTGAAAATTATTATATTGAAGCTATTTAATTTATTTTATTAACAATTATGATTAACACTTTAAATGTATCCCATACAGCAAATTGCAAAATATCTTCTAATCCAAGCATAAACAAATATTAACCCATTCTCCCCTCTCAAACGCTGAGAATCTCTTCAATGCAACTTTGATGAGTTCCATAACTGAAAATCCACTTGGACATGATTTAAGCTAGCAGCTTTTGAAGGACATCACCGACATCACCGAGAAGTCCTCTAATAATGCCTTTTCATACAATTTCATGCAGAAAGATTCATAACTCGATGCATATGAACTTTTTTTTTTTCTCAAACGTTCACCATTCTCGCATGGACTACACTCCCAATTAAGTGTGTTCACATAGTTGGAAACTTTCAAAATCTGAATTGAGTTTCTCGAAAAATTTTAATTTTCCAGAATCATGCATTTTTATTGAAGTTTCTCTACACTTTCTGAACGACTGACAGTCCATCTATCTACGAGTCGTTCAGGAATGACTAATCGTTCTTATTTTTGAGTTCCGTTGGCCGGCTGTAGCTATTTTTGAACTCAATTGAGTGTTAGTCGAACTCTCGGAGCGGGCTTCATTCGAATTCTATAAAAAAAAAATCGTAATAAATATTCATCCAATGGGAGTAAAAAATTAATCCACATCCCAAACATTAGCCTCAAGAGCCCTTCATCTTCACAATTTCTTTTCTATTTTTTTTTTCTTTTTTTTACATAAAAAACTTTCAGTAAAAATATAGACATACATAACAACTCGGTAAGTATCTCCCTCAGGTAGGGGGCAGGCAGGGTACACGAATGAATTTTCGCAGGTATTCATTCATTCGTGTCCAAATTCGCTGCTTAACCTTTTAGATAGACATTAAGAAGACTATAACCAACCCTTGCTTGGTTTCGTATTCTTTTGCTTCTACTTGCTTCTGCTTGAGCAATTGAAAATAAATGTTAGGGATATCACGAATCTTGAGGTTACAATTTTACATTTCTTTTCGTCCTTTTTTTTAACGAAAGGATACTAGAAATCAAGGGAACATCCGCAAAAGGGACAAGAAAAAAAAAACAAAAAAACCATTTGGTAATTAAAATGAACCGGGATGGGCTAGTTATTTTGTTTCGTCTGTTTATGTCTATGCCTGAAAATTTCGTTACACTTTTTTTATTTTTTATACTGTAACCTTGTTTCATAGGGTGCGTTTGACTTGAAAATAATTTGCAACGCAGAGAAGGAAAATGGCGCAAATATTTCAGGGAATCTTCGCCACTATGTTCGTTGCTATCATCTAAGTCCAACACATTTTAACCAATGATAGGTCCGTTGTGATATTATATGGAACTTAGAGAGATTTCCCTTACCTACTTGTTGAATCAATTGGAGCTTCTAATGATGTGCAGGTGGTTTCTGAAGTCTATGTTTATCAGATCACCTAGGCCTTTATGGCAAAAGGCTCACGAGTGGAGTTTTTCTTGCAGGAGAGAGCTGGGAAGGTACAAAGAAGGTGAAGAATAGTTTCCTAATCTTCTTCGCTCAAACAGTTTCTTTAGAAATCGATGGAACTATCCCTGATGTAATCCTATTTAATTTGGTCAGCTACTCGAGGACATACATATAGTCAAAATAGGTTATGACAACCTTCAAGGGACCGATGAATTTGGTCGTTTATAACCGATACGTCGTTATAACCGATTTTGGCTTTAGTTGCATTAAACTGATGCTTCCCGTTTCTTCCAGAAATTGAAATCTCTGGAACATGAAAAATTTCGAATAGGTTAGTTTGAAGGAATGGGCATTACGTATCCAGTCGCCTTATTTGGATCTTCAAGAAATAAAAAGAAGTGAGACTGATAAGTTGTGCACCTATAGTTCGCCTCCCAGAACTCTCTCAATTACAGTATGAAGTTTAAAATAGCCTTTGGTGGCACAATTCACCCGGATCACTGAAAAAGTCTGCGCCAAAGCCTGTTTTTCTTTTTGTTCTTAATCTTATAGAGTTGCAGAGGAAGTAGCCATATCGCCATAGCCCATGCAGAGGTACTTACTTACTCGCTAGTGCTTTTTGCAGCTATCCAAAGTGAGCAGGAGCATTTCAGAAATGGTGCATTCGATTTCATACAAGGCCACAACCCAGAGCTAGACTGCAGGTCTGAGCAAAGCTGGGCTTAATGCATTAGTTGCAAGAGAAGCTCTTAAGAAGAAACTTTTTTCCGCACAATAAACATGAAGTAGTTTTGAATAGATTGAAACTTGAATTTTACATTGAGTCTCGTACTCTAGAAGGTTAAAATATGCTTTAACTGGAGAAGAAACAGAGGAGATACCGATGCAGGTTGGTTTTAAGTGCTTGTGGGTTGTAGTGATGAGAAAACACAGGACTATTAGATCATACCACTTTCACGTTGAAAAGCCTAAGAAAGAATCCTTTTTTGTGTAACAGTACAGCCAAATGTAGGCTAAAGGGTAAACGGATATACATTCAAAGCATGACGCGTATTATGAGTGAAATGGCAGAATTAAACTGGCTAATTCACTTAGTCCTCGCAGCTCTCACTATAAATCCGTTGAAGAACGTTTCTCCCACAAACTCCAAGGAACTTTCATTCGATTTTGTCAAAGTCCATGCTTCTACTACATCATACAAAAAGACGGAGGTGATGAGGGTTTGATGTTTGTAGTTGGCCTTAATTAGGCCTGAAGTAAAGTCTTTGCTTCCAAAGTCAAAACCTCCGAGTGTTATTCTTCGTTGGATATCTGCTGATGACAGTCAAATTTAATAGCAGAGCCTTGGCAGATTATTCCCTTCAATAATCTTTAAGCCAAGGCGACAGTTTCCTACTTCGATGTTCATAAACACCACTGACTTTGTTTTATCCTCGTTTTGTTTGGCTTTATTAACATGAATAGGGTGCCCAGTGCCGAATACGAATGAATTTTAACGCTTTTGTATGTTTTAATTTTTTCTTCAACTTTTTTGGTCCGTCCTCTGTAATTTTATTTTTTTTTTTAAGAAACCAAACGACGAGCCTTGATAATGACTTTCATTTCGCCGAAAGGATTGTGTAATCGGACTTGAATTTCTACTGCGGTTTACTAGTGAACATTTTTTTTCCGTTGATTCTTTTATGGGAAATGTATTTGTTGTAAATACTGTTGTCCTGGTACATTTTTTTCAGGAAAACGCTTTTCTCTCCCGAGGGTTTATTAGTGGTATTGAATTGAAACAGAAGTTCCTGTTCCTGTGGCCATAGAAAGAATGAAAAAAATTCGAAATAAAAACAAAATGTTGCCGCAGTATTTTGCGGGAAAATACAAATTGAAAACAAAGGCCTCGAAATAAAAGGATATATATACAAGTACATTTAGTTCTTTTTATAGGGAACACAGACTAACAAAGGATTTTTCCTAACTGAAAAGTCGATGAATGTTCGCAACAGTAGAGGATTATTAGTACTTAAGGGGGTTTTGCTATTCGAACCCGGATGAAATTGGGTTTTACTTGACCACTGCCTATACATAGATATACATAGATGTTAACTTAAGGTTTAAGCTATGAAGTTGGTATGTTATCACTTTTCTTTTGTAATTGACACTGACCAGGAGTGGATTTGCTCTAGGGAAATGCAGGCTTTAGTTAGATTGAAGTACTACTTCAGGGAAGCGATAGGTGAATTTATAACCCCAGTCTTCTCTTGAAACCAGTACTAACAGTAGTATTCCCGCAAGAGCAGAAAACAGGCAGAGGAAGTTTTTCTAACTTCTGCAGCTTCTGCAAAAATCGTTGCATAGAATGCCCAAATGCTGAGCATGCCTGCCTAGGATGCAGTATTGTTAATTTGAGAGCTGTGCTCTTTTTAATCAAATTAATGCTTTCGGTCTCTAATTCTTGAGGGTAGGCTAAATTACACTAGCATTGTTTTTTTTTTTTTTTTTTTTTATAATTCACTAGCGCTAAAGGGGTTATGAATACCCTTATGATGCTATTAACACAGCGCTAGTGTTGGTGTAGTGATTTTGAAACTCAGGTAGTATTAGGTTTCAGTCTTTTTGCTCCGAGGGTGGTTTTTCCAGAATGACTGGGGAGAATTATTGCCATTGCTTATAATTCGCAGTATTTCTTTCGAATATCCCGATGTCATTAGTACGATCAACACTTTCAAGCCATTGCCTACCCTACTGCCAGTGTTATGCCTATACAGTAGAGTTGCAATAGTAAAGATGCTGACATCTATGATTAGCATTTTATTAGAAGGTTTGTATAAATGATCGAGGTTTGTACCTATAGAGAGCCGTCTAGCTAGTTTCTTCAGGCGCACTGCTCCCTGGAAAGTCCTTGTGACCTGAAATCCAACAAAGTGTGACATTTTTTTATCTTGACATAAGGCAATGTCAAGATATTGTCGTCTGGGCTAGATGATGCTTGCCTTTTTGGGCTACATCCACAACAAATTGATACAGTTTATAGAGTTCATGGTTCTCCTCCATTCACCCTCCTCACATACTGGACCTAATATCGGACAAAGTCCAGCAAACAGCATCAATTTTGTCTGTCGAAACAGGAGTTTAGGACCCTTCAAGACCGACTCGATTCGTTTCACCTTTCGTTGGCATAAAAGCCGCCAAGATGGCACACTGGGAGCATCCGATTAAGTCAATATTGTTTGCATATCAGAGCAGCTGGACGGACAGCCGCTTCCCTACTCCTGCATGAGATACAAGAAGTCACTGAAGACAGCGCATGTTCGGAAAAGTTTAGATGACCGGTTTTGAAACTGCAATGGACATCGCGAATCGGTACAACTGGATCAATTTTGATGGGATCCGGAATCGAGTGCTTTCGTATAGAGCTTAAGACTATTTTTAAAGAAAAGATAAGTTACAACATCGTTAGTCTTTCCCAGTGTTTGGCTCATTTTTTCACATCCAGAGTGTTAAATGCATCTATTAGGACGTGATTTTTTTCCAAAGGGACTGTTGTTTTTAGCTTTAGCCACTTAACAGCTGCTTCATGACTAGACTTAAAACTTTAATACTGTTATAAAAATTTGTTTTGAAATAAATCAAACTGAGCTACGATGCAAATTATCAAGCACAAAAGAACTGAAAACTTCTTAAATTTATAAAATCTTTTCAACCCAAGTGAATTTTTAACAATTTTCTTCGACACTAAACCCAGCTAGTGTCTTCCCAAGGAGACTGAAGGATATACAAAAACATTTTTATCATTCCTCAGCTTTACTTGTTCCAGTTACAGTCGAACTTGTTTTTTAATCCAATTTCTTTGTCTTTCCCGTTTTGTTCAAATACATGGAAACCTAAACGAAATACAGAAATAAAACTGAAGTGCAGTTGAAGGATACGGCCGGTCTGTTCTTCGTCGGATTGCTTGTTTGCCACGAAGTGAGCTGAATAAGGAGTTACTACTCCGCACGACACTGATGATAACTGAGCAAATGTTTTCGAGCAGAATTTTCCCTCTGCTGTCCAACACCGGACTTGTGGATAAGTTCCCTATTACTATAGTCCTCTTCTTTTTTTGTTGTTGTTGCAGTCTCACTCAGACTCAGACATTTTCAAACTTGTTTCTCATCCTTAGTTCTTTTATTTTTATGTGACGAGTTGCGAGTAAATTGCACAGCATTACAATAACGAAGACAACAGTACGGATGTAGATGTACACACACAGATACGTCAGGGAAGTGTGCACTGCAGCTGTAATCCTATGCAAATTATAGTGGAAATGATTTCCTCGAGTTTTAACTCGATGATTTTGGGTTCTCTTCCTTTTTACTTGACTCTCTCAAAATGTAACTTAAACTTAAGCTTGAGGATTTTATTCAAAGTTTAATTGCAATTGCATTGAGCAATTAGGATGCACCAGCAGCAGTAGTGGCATCAGGAGCTGGTGCGATAGGGTGGATTGCTGTCGTTAAATGGAGAATCTACATACTGACTACTATACTAGAGACAGTATAAGAAATCAGGATAACAGCACAGGATTACTTCGGGGTCTTAAATGAGTAAATGACTGGAATGATGAAAGCAATGGTTAATCTGTGTTTAACAATGATTCTGCTTTTAGAACCAAAGGGAGAACGATTCCTTACCACTGTGCAGTTTGAAGTGGGTCAACCATAATCACAACGTTTTTTAGTAAGTAGAATTTGTTGTTATTCCAGTCCTGCTCTACGGCACAGAGGCATGGACTTTGTCAAAAGTGGATGAGGTTTCTCTTAGCTGTTTTTTCGGGTAATTTCGGTCCCATCTGCATAGACGGTAAATGGAAAAGGAGATACAAGTAAGAAGTTGTCGTCAGAAGTCTATAGATTGGAAAAGCTCTTCAAATATGTAAGTAAAAACGTGGCTTTTGGTGTCTTCCATACACACAGGTGCAAGGAATACACTGTAAAAGGGCAGACTTACTGCGGTGGGACTCGTGAACTTTCTTCAAATAGTTCGATCTGAAATCAATAGCATCATACAGTAACAATACATACAAGGTTGGTTTATCACTTCTCAAGTTGTGTCACTAAACACAGAGCCCTGGTAGACAGAGTCTTTAACTACCTCAAAGTTGTTACTGCCTATTGCGGGCGTCATTATTATTGATGACAACATATGCATATAATATTAAGTTTTGCCCTCGTTCATTGTAAGACGCATTCTTTTCGCTTCTGTTCCAAACGCATCCTTATAGCTCGTTGTGTTCCCCCGATTATGTCCGTATTGTCAGCATATGCGAGTGGTTTTAATGATTTCTCAAAGATTTTGCCTCTAGTGTTGAGGGCTAAGTTTTATATGATTCTCTCAAGAATAAATGTCAAAGAAATAACATAACAGCGCGTCTCGCAATTTTGCAAATTAAATGTCGATGCTGAAAAGAATACTCACTACGTAACAACATATATTGATACATGTCCTGCCAATCCAATCGTACTACTTCCATTTATCCGTGTTCAGCAATCCCATACATCACAAAACTTTCACACGTCAAAGTGCGTGGCAAGCCAATAGGGCTCAACTCTCAAATGACTTTAAGTATTTTATTGAGCATTTAAGGACATTAAATTAAGAATTTCAAAATTCGATCAAGAGTAATGACATCGGATAAATTATTCTCATTAAACCAGCAACAATCTGTCACAGAGGCAGTAATATCTGAAGTGCTCTAGGAAATATTGCAGATCTCCGAAATGAATATCTTTTTCAGATTTTTCAAGTTTACCTTTATATTTATAGCTCAAACCATCGTTTTTTTTTTTTTTTTTTACCGATAAGGACTCAGAAAGTATTGTACCCCCATTTAACAGCAGCCATTGATTCCATTTATCAAAAAATAAACCACAAACTGGTCACCAATTTATGGTCAAAAGGAGATCTGATCACAACCAATAACAAATTTCACAGAACGCGATTTTACAATCATATCCGAGGGCAAGAGAGAAATGGTCCTTTTTTTTCTTGAATTCAGGGCAAATTGGATAAATCACTACAGATAACCAGAATCGAAGCATTATTCTCGTTCTTCTTCCTTTTTTTTTTTTGCAAAGTAAAAACGTTGATAAAACCAAACAAAACGCAATCCAACTGACAAGAATTCCCTTTCTCAAATATAAAAGACGACAACGACAATGACGACGAGGAAGGACGACGTTTATGAAGGAAGAAAAGGGAAAACTCTTCTGTATCAGTCGCATTCTGAAACGAAGTGTTTTGTTTACCTCAAATCAATTTCAACGTTTTGATTATTAATGGAAATATTATTCAAATTTCAAATTCAATTTCAAAATTCAACATTTTCTTGTTCTTCTTCGATTCTGGCATCGTGACAGGATGTCGCGCTGTGAGGTTCGTTCGAGCTTGCTTATTGGGTGTAATACAAATGTTAGATATTAGTGTGACGTGCAATCACAGTTTATGATTTTGACATCAGTGTAGCAAGGATGGGTTATCGTTAATTTTTTCTTGAAATATACTCGTATGTACGTCTCCCGAAATAGCTTATAACTTTTATTATTATTGAATGGTAATAATCAGAAGAGGAATGGGTTGACGAGCGATATTGTCAGACAAATGTTCTCTATTGTTATGCGATTGATTTTATTAGGATGTATGTTTACAAACAGTAAAAATGTACTATTGAACATGTAGAGGATGAGTGACAGGACTAACTTGATTCATCCGATAGGTTTTGACGTATCGGGTTTGATTTTTATTTATTATGAAGCATAATTTCACAATACCGTGTTTGTGAAATGAAAGTTAATTTTTAATCCTGCGTAAGAAAAAAAGGGCATACATAGTCTCCTAGCTCAAGGAAATCAAAGAATCGTGCGAATCAAAGAATCGTTCTACAAGAAGTCCAAGCAACTGGCAGTTGGCTTTAAGGCTGCACCGAAATAAGTGTAGAGAACCTTGTCACCTATGCACAGGAATGTACATGCGTTTAAACAGCCCTTCGAACAGTTACTGAATAGGGGCTGAGAGCGATAGAGCGAGAATAGCAACTACCTCATGTCGATTATTTACTTACCTACTTAAATTGGCTCTACAGTTTGGAATGGACCTGGGCCTCAACCACCAAGAGTACCCACCCAGCTCCAGTTTCGCACGCCAAGTTGATTGAGGTACCCTTCCACTTGCGCGCGTCACCTGATTCGTGGTCTTTCCCTACTGCCCCGTCCGTCGAGTCTGGATTCAAAGAAGAAAGCATTAGTCAAGGAAGATGTATTATTCCCTCCCAATATAGAAGAGATCGGCACTGGCTCTAATTGCATGCCAGCAGAGCTTTTCAAATACAGAGGTGATGTTTTGGTAGAGTGCATGCTGCAACCAAGTATGAGTGGACGAAAGTATTCCCTATGGCTGAAATGTCTACTCCATATGTAACATCTATAAGAAGAGCGGACATATGTTTTGCACCAACCTTTGAGACATAAAGGGATTAAGAAAGGCCTAAAGCTCAGTCTTACTCGCACTATGGATGCCGGTAATCCATCCTCACTGCTTCGTTTCCATAAATTCCCAATTAGAAGACAGACAGATAGACAGAAATGTAAACCTAACGCTCCTAATGTAGATCAACGCTAGTTTTGAATCCATCTATGTAAATTCGGCTACATTGCTTACCCGGCTCAGAGTCTGGCGAAAACCAGTTCTGGATATAGGAAAAGCCGATCGTAAATCAACATAGCTCTGCATGTGTTGCCATTATTCAAAGAACCTCCAATATCTGAAAATACAGCAATTGAATACCTTTTATCTCGCGTAGTTTTTTCAGCGATATCTCGTATAGTTTCGTTTCAACTCCTTTATTCTTCCTACAGCCTTCTCCACAATGTTCCAGATAAATAGGATAAGATTTAAAAATCCATCTCATCAATCTTCAGTTCCCACTTGCTCCTTGGTAGATGCATCCAAGTCAGTGAAACAGACTTACATTACATAAGGTCTTTATTAATATGAACTTTAAAGAAAATACTTCCTGCAAAATTTTCAAAATACTTAAACTTAAATCTTTACAAATTCCACTTAAATTGGATACTATCACTTATGTCCTTGACAACAACCCCCTCTCATAGATTATTTTTAAACTTAATCCATAACATAAACAACAATTTCGGATACCATTTAATCGTTTCCTATTGCTAATCCATATAATTTATACAAATTTCTGGAAGCTTCAAGAACAGATACGTTCACAATAATCTCATGGATTTTGATTAATTGCACGATATTTCCAGGAGAAACATTTTCCTCCAGCATAGAGTGTATCTTTGAATAGAATTTATATTCTATCATGAAACGACATGCCTTTGCCAAAAAGTGATTTATGTTTTTTGAAACGTTCCTCGACATGGTAGAATATTGAAAAATCTTCAATGTTAGAATGTACATGTTTGATGAAAATTGTACGTATATAAAGTACGCTAGGTACGTATGTATACGGAGCAAAATGTATACACTTATATTCAGAGATACAAACATGCACACAGTTCAATTCTAGATGACAATCTTCCTACTATCAGGTTGATATAGTTTAAAATGGTTCAGAGAGTGAATAACCTAAGAAGCATGTGATTAAACTCCAAAATGGTCTAAAGTGACTTCTAGGTACATTATATCTGTTCTAGCTTGAGGAAGAACATGATAGTCTATAAGTACATCAGCTGAACTAACCAGACTAAGTAAAGTTGTTATTTTCCTGAAGCAAAAAAAAAAAATACCTAAATAATGTCGACACTTGGGTGCGATAGAGAAGAATTGCCACGTTTTTCAAAATTTGCAGGGTTTGGTATGACCTTCTATGGAGGTGATTCTACCAACACAACTGATCTAGAAATTGGTTTTTCGTAACCAGTCGATTGGAAGAAGCAACATGTAGGCCATGTCAAAATCAGCACATGAATTGTTAATGTAATGCTCAATGAGAATCAAACTGACAAAGAAAAGGCGAAACAACAAAATATCCTCTACAATGATTCTATTTAGGAAGCACTCGTAGACGGACGAAAGAGTCGATTCTGGATAACACACCATTCCATTGCAGTGTTTTTCTAAGCCATAATCGATAATTTTCATCAGGCTACCACCTACTTGTCGATTCGCTGAAACTTTTCGAAATAAAAATCAAGGTATCCAAAAGCCTTTAGTATCTGAGATACCAGACAAAATTGTTATCACGTTAAAGAGAATGTTGAAGAACTTCACCAAGGTCAGCACCCTGGATGTAGGTATGTGTGGTGGATATGGAGACATAAAGGATCACAATTAATTACCAAGAAGCGTTTGGATTGGGTATAACAACTGGCATTACACAACGACATGCACGGCGCCAATATATGCGATGGAAGTGACTCTGTAAGTCCTGGACCATTGTATCCACCTCAAACACACACGGAACTACATGCGTGAGTGTCAGGTGCGAGATAGAAATGTTGCAATGTAATGTGTTCCAAAACTCAAACTCTATGCAATTCAAAATGACTTGATACTGGCTTGGAAAAGATGACATTTAGGCATCGGAAAACAGGAGGCGGACAAACTGGTGAAATAAAGCCGTGAAACTTTTGCTACCCTAGATATAAGGTGGGAAAGTGTGAAAATTAAGACAAACCAGCAGACTGTGTCCAGACAATGAGGATAAGCTGCACAAATGTAGGTATACTATGAGCACTAATGAGCAGATGACATTATATTTTGAGCTGCCAATGAGTTCAAAACTAGTAGAATAGAGACGAAATGATCCTAATAGGATGGTCTGTTCCAATATATTTACATATCTCTCTGTGTAAATTATAAATATTCCGCGACGAATTTTTTTTTACTTCAGGACTCAAAAATGTGGAGAACCGCTGACTTAAACCAACCGCATTCACAAACACTTTTAAAACATGCGGTTTCCATTCTTTAGCCCGGTCATCTAGTCCATTGAAGAAGTACTTATTCTCTGTTCTAAAAGTGAAAAAATCAGGAAACAGACATTTTATCCTTTTCCTACTTAAGGTCAAAACTAGGCTAGACATGTCTGACAGAAAGACAAACATTTTGTATTGCCATTGCTTTATCTGACGTTGATAATTTTTATCGTTTCAGCGTTGTGTTGGATATTTATTAAAACGATGCTTATTTTCTTAAATGGTTATCGTGCACATAAATTAAATTTTCTCTCTACCATATTTTTAAAAGAAATAAATAAGAGTAGCATTCCAAACCAGATGTTTTATTGTCAATGAAATTCGTTCAAGAAACATCCACTTGTTATGACTTTTCCAAGAATAGTACATATTTTTAAAAATATTTCCCTCAGCTGTGTGGTTAATGTCCAAACAGGAACATAATGATTGTAATAAAATTCCAATAATAAAAATGTTTTCCCTTGAAGTTATAAATTATCCTTCAATTTCATGCATCAGTGGGAATGAAATACCACAATAACCGACGACACAATAATTTCTACTACATATTAAAATTTAATTTATCAAATTATTATATACATCCCCGACAACTTCTCTCTATACAAGCATTCCTTCATTAAAAATGGCAAAACATTTTTAATTTTAAAAACATTATTTTCCATCATAAAAATGCCAATTGCAAATATGTGCCAAGGACACGCCAATAAAACTCCTGTACCTACACACAACAAAAGTCATATTGTGCGTTTGTCAATTATGTTCATTCCTTTTGCGGAATAACATAGGTACACAAGGAAATATTTTTATTTAATTTTTTTTTTATCATGAATTTCATTATACTAGATGTTTTGAACAAAAAAAAATTCAATATTAATGGGAGGGGAATTCTATGGAAGGGCAGCCAATGGCAACGAATGGCGCATACGATAAACGACTTCCTTATTCAAACGGGAGATGTTAAATGCCTATGGCAGTGCGATAATGATGAACGAGTATTTACCTCGAATAAGGATCTCTGCTTGCAGCAATAAAATTCGAAGGAAAACACCCCTTAATCTTGAAAGTCCTACTAAGGACCAGTAGCACGCAGTAGGATAGCACCATGAGCTTAGAATCCTGATAGTCATGGTTCGAGGGAGCAAACAAACAAAAAAAAAGCAAAAAAGTAGGTGAGTCATTTCATGCGATTGTCTGCGGGAGCGACGAAAACTTTTCTGTTATTCTAACCGAAAAGCCAAACTTAATTTATTTGTTACGGACATTTTCGCCAGTTTAAATGGATTTAAATGGAATTAGAAAAGTTTTTCGTCTTTGCAGACAGGACATTAAAGAGGGGCAAAAAAAAATAAGTCAAAGGAACGAATTTAGGGAGGAACCAAAGCGTATTCGTTGCAGTTTCTCTTGTCTTAAAATCGTTTGGTCACTTTAAGTGAAAGAAGACTAATAGCTCTTTTTGAGCTGTTTTGAGAAATACGATCAAACTTGGGTATTGGCATTTCGGTCAATCAAGCGTTTATTCAATTTAATGTGTTAACCTTAATTTTATAAATTTTGCATTTGAGGAGATTGGCCTTAGCATTAATGCTCTCCCGAGCTGCTTCCTAAATTCTCTCTTGCTGGTGTTATGAGTTTTGTAACGTTTGTCTCATCATAAGAGCAAAATACTGATTTTAAATTAAATATATCTTGATGTCTTGATTCAGCCAAGATATTGTTATTTCCTTAAAAAGTAGACAAGCTATAACTTCGACGTAGTTAGTAACTTTTTCTGCCTTAACGGGTAGCTCGACAGCTAATAGAGAGTCAAGGCCTGCCTTCTTACCATCCATGGTGTACGTGCTATATTTTTCACACAGTTTTACTGCTTTCATGACAGATTATACTCTAGAAGGTTTTCCCTTGCCTGCCAAGAAGAGGTTCCATCAAGGCATACTCTGCAAAAGAAACTATCCACCGCAAATATCAAATTTGGTCCAGCGTAATCTGTAAGAGCTATTGAGAAATAAACAGAGTCGATTAAACATCTAGCAGATAGAATTGCTTTCGCTTTATAAGAACGAATGAGGTTTTTGCACGCTAGACTCCTTATTCTCCGAAAATGATGCAGAGATAGAAAATTCAAAGTAAACAGAAAACCAATCAAATTGGTTGCCAAATTAATCCCAAACCACGAAGAAATTCTTTAAGTAGACGAGAACTAGGGGCACTTAAGTCATGAAACATATTAAATATTAGCGACACCCTTATTCATCCAGAAAAGATATATTTTAATATTTTCTGTATCATGACTTTCCCCTCCGATAAGGTAGCTGTGTAGCTCTATGATCTCATATGTACGATGGTCCTTATAGATGAAATCAATAAATAGAACCTGGGATTCTCATCCATCATCTAAAGAATCGAATGGTTAAAGTGGGTAAAAACCTGGCTAAAGCAAGAAACTTACTCAAACTTGTATAACTCTAATTTCATTATCTGCAATTTTTCTGTCCCCAAATTCGTCCTTTCAAAGAATTGTTTTACCAAATGTCCTTCATCACAAGCAGATAATGTTGCAACCACTGAAGCATAAGTCATTTGAACGTTCATACACGAGATTGATTACAATTGTCCTTATGCATGATACTATTCAACTTATGTATGTACGCTACAAGGATTGCTGATGCCATATAAATGCTAGCCATTGGTTATAAAGTGTCCGACAAAGCTTTGTTTTCACTCGTATACCATATATCAAACCACCATCCCACACTTGATTTCAAATTGTCCCAAATTAAACCATCCAGATCCAGACTTTACAAGTGTATTCATGTGTGTCGCACATACATATCCAACAAAAGACTTGAGGATCTCTAAATCCCGTTTCAATGACTCTTAATTGAACGATGTTCCATTCCAACAGACACCACCCACCAGAAGCACCATGATCGGGGATATTAATGTAAATGGCTCTGTTGAATTTGTATTCTCGATGAAGTCAGTAAATTAGCATATTTTAATTTCTAGGCGGGGGCGGCTGTTTGAGAGAATAGAAGTTGACTTCTCTTTTGAACTGTTCCAAGGACAATAAGACAAGTAGGTACTCCAGTAGAGCAGTTTTATTTTTGCGTTGTTTGTTAGGTTAATTTTTTACTGCTATCGTTGGCAATTTATTCCAATGATACAACGTCTGATTATTTATACAGTAAATAGAACGAATTTCCACAATTATGCTAATTGTAAAATTTAAAGAAGGGGAGCGGTATCTATTATTGTCTATAGATACAACTGAATGACTGTGATGACCTTCACAGAGTGCTATTAAATGAAACAAAACAAAAAAAAAAAAAAGTGACCAAAATAGATTGATGGAATTTGGGACAGATATGAGGTCAAATAGGGATCATAACGGAGGCAATTCTAAATATTTTTATGTGAGAGATAGTGAAGACATAAAATCACAATGATTTATATATGCAATGGAACAATGTCCATAAAATCTAAATATTCCCATCCATGGTATGCAAATGCATTTAACTTTGTCATTTGATTTGATACATCAATCATCCCTAGGTCAGCGTTGGGTGAAGAAAAATTCTTTAAAGTTGCTGTCCTAGTCGTCAAGTTAAAAAGGAATGGAGAGTGTATCATGTTCCAACCCAACCCAATGTTTATCGGAAACTATTATGCTTTTACGTGAAAAGGAACTCTCAGTTTAATAGCTTTTGTATTAAATTCCTTTTTCAACATAGTGTCCTTGAATTCCTGAGATAATTGATGATGATGACAGTAACCATCATCGTCATACAATGACAAGGCGTAAATAAAGTGATGATGTGAAGATAATTTCATCAAATGACCAAGTGGAAATATTTTGATGGAGCGTGTAAATTGCTCTAATTATTGCTTACACTGTTTACCGTAATGATCCCAATGACATTCAAATATTTTTCGAGGTTAAATTAAGATATTTACTTTGTCCTTGAAACTTAGGGGCCATTCTTGGAAGAAAAATTAAACGGAAGCTGAACATACTGGACTGTGCTTAGAATAGTTCTGTTGCTGTTTATTCCTATCGTAGAGCTTCGGGCCAGAAATGAGGTCTTTAGCCTAAAATAGTACACTGGATTTATAAAGCAATAGTAAGGCCAATCTTTATGCAAGGAGTACTAGTGTGGTGGACAGCACTGACCAAGAAGAGTCAAGCCAAGTAGAGACTATCATGCATCTGTATAATGGGGGTTTTAAGAACAACCCCTACTGCTGGACTGGAGACAATGCTTTTTTTACTTCCTATTAATATCTATGGGAAGCAAAGTCTGATTTAATGGCAAGAGCAGGAACTCCTAGCAGAAGTTTGTGTTCAATGAATTCGCGATAGACATATATACAGATGGATCTAAAACAGCCTATAGTACGGGGGCAGGAGTCTTCTTCAAGTCAACCCGAAAAATTGTGACTTGGCCTTTAATTAACGAGGTAGAGGGTAGCACTATTGTACTATGCATAGATAGTCAGGCAGTAAACCAATACTCACTGACAGAATCGACGTTTCCCAATACTGGATTTCAGGACACAGGGAAATTCCTAGCTAGCAAAGGAGGAAATAGGCCAGAACCTTCCTGACTGCTTCTTTAAAATCGATGAAATCTCGTCACATGTTTTCGAGGCAGATCTGACCTAACCTGAATCTGAGGAGAACAGAAAAACGTCTGTCCATAAGGAGGAAAGGGCATAACAACTAAAGTCCCCCCTCAACGACTTTTGCAGTAGCGAGGAAGAGGAAGAAATAGTAACACACGTTCATTGCATCTGACCTGCCCTATCTAAGCTGAGAATACCAACCAAAACATTCACAGGCGGCAGAAACAAACAGAAATACAAAACTTAGAACAAAAGGAAGTGAGTTGAATTGTCATCGTGGCAACCTTGATTCAATGACTAACCGTCCGACAGCGCAGGAGTTGTTAAAGAAGGACAAGAAACCAAACTGAAGGCGAATGGCGCAAAAGTTGCCATTGCTTCCTCAGGAGGTAGTTAGAAGAGCGACCGATAAGTTGTAAAAGTTGAGCGTCATCGGTGGAAGTATAGAATCCTTCTTCGTTTCTTTTACTCTTCAGTAACTTCAGATGTGCTTAGCTATTTAATGTTAGTCTATTTCATCAGTGGAGGTCGGAGCTTCGTTTCATTGGACAGGAGGACCATGAATCGCAAAGTTATCTAAAAATGTTCATAGTTAATGTCGACCCCTCTGAACATTTACACGTCCAAAGAATTAGATGCATGCATTGCGTCAATGGTCAATTCGGTTTGTGATTCGATCATCTGAAGTGAGCCATCTAGGTTTGTGGACAAAATTGTAGGGAAATCTCGTTCACACATCAACGAGTTTTGAGGTGCAGCAAAATTGATTAGTCGAAAGCCATTATCTATTGTCGTATCGTGGAAACTGTGCTTTTCGACTCATCTGCTAAAGATGCTTTCCTTACAGATTTTGGCATTGAAATCCCAAAACATGATTTCAATTTTGCGTAAGGATTTTCTTAATGTGAACTTGTAGCCATTTTTCATTCAACCAGAACCAATCGGCTAAATTGTCACCCAGATCGCCCAAATTCTGGAAACTCTCTCTCTCTCTTAACGGAGGAGACATACAAAAATTAAGATTAGTTCTCTCATCTCGTGAAACATTTTGAGAAAGCCGAAAAGCTGAATCTTGCTTTCTAAGCTTTGATTAATGCTCAATTTCTCAAAAGACCTTGAACGTCAAAGGGGAAAGTTCCTAAATCTAAAAATAAACTACACAGTGCATTCATAGAGCTAGCTGTGGTATGTGTAATGGAAGACCTTGCATAAGTCTTTCCCCAGAATATGCAACGTCAATGATTTATTTACCATACTCGTATGTATCCTCACTGCAAATGCATCCCACATCTTAAAAATACGCTTACGGTGCAGAAAATTGCAAAATATTTAATGAAATCCCAAATCGTCAATCAACCAGAAATTGCAACCAATGAAGTGTAAAATTACAATTTCATCCAAATGCGATGAGTAGGGCAATTGAGCGATCAATATTTTGCAATTTAGTGAAATTAGATTGTGTCATGCAACAGAAGAACAATAAATGCAAATATTTTGATAGAATATTGCAAGTTTTGAGTAAAAAATAAACATAATTGTTCCAACGATTTCTGTCTTCAAAGTCGTCGGCTATTATACACGGAAGGTGATTTAGTACCTTCAGGTCGTTCAGGACTCGTACTACTCGGCTTCAGTTGACTGAGTTGAAAGCCTTCTTGATGTCGAGTGTTATGAGAGCATAATACTAGGAACCATCCCTCTCTCTGAATTGCTTTACGTGCTACGTCGCCCACAGTTTGTTTGATTACAAAGCGCGGAGTCCCCTTACGTTTATTGCTCTAATCTTGCCCGTGCTTCTTCTTCTCGAGCACTTTTCACAGCGTATCTAACAAAAACAATGGCCTGTACGAACTGAGGACTAGTCGTTGCCGTTTCCACCGCGACGGGAATGTTCCTTCTCTTTGAAGAGTGTGAAGACCTCTGATCTGGTTTTGATTACTTCCTTCAAAACGGAGTTCGAGATCCCATCAATCCCTCGCAATGGGTTGCTGATAATTGAGTATATAATACTTGGGTATGTCGGTTCCGCTTGTTTGTACAGTTTGGTTGTAAGGCCTCTCTGAATGCTGTGGATGATTCACTTTGCTCATAGTTTTTCATAATCCCCGTAGACTCTGCCTTTTGCCCCTTCGCATTCTATAGCAGTGGGCTCGAAGCTTGGTACACCATTTCTATTCCTTTTGCACTACATCGCTTCATCTTACAGAAGAGTAAGGAGTAGAAGAAGCTATTTGGCCGACAGTGTACTCTTCTCAGAATCTCTTGTACTTTGTCTTTCTAAGTTTGATAACCAAAACACATTATTCACTTTCATTTGCCAATCTTTCCATTACCTGCAAACTTGTACTGCCCCCCTCATCCTTACAAGTAGACTCGTCAATAAAAGTCCACTAGAATCTTTATAGGCATCTGCAGATTATATAACACCGCAAAACAAAACCTCTACTGTAAACGCATCAAACCGCTTTAACTGTAACAAACGATGTGCATAAATTCAAGTTAGAAAACTGACTTACCACGAAGTGCCTTGAGCTTTTTTAAAGCTTAGAAATGTAATTTATCTACATTTCAACAACAGACATGATACCATTTTCTTTGTAACCGTAATTTGAATAAAAAAAATTTAAAAAAAAAAAAAAAAAACCGAAGGCAACCTTTAAGATACGAACAGCTACACCTAAGTGGATAATTCCTTGCCCGCATCACATTTTTGATGTCGGTTACTTTTTCAACATTAAACTTGATGTATATTAATAATTTGCTATCAGATTTGAATTATATATCCAAGGTGTGCGTATCTTTAATTTAAGATATCGCAAGCACTTCAGGAGTGACGAAGTTGACGTGGAATATACTTTTAAAAATTACGTATACGACAGAGTAGCAAAGGAGCTGAGCTCCTGTTTTTCTTCACGTGAAATTGTGATTTGAATAATTTGACGAGGGTTAATCGTCAGACGATTATTTAAACGGGACACCACAAGAACACGTTATCACTGGAATATACATAAATATACTCAAATCCGTAGTTGTTAACATAAAGTGTAGAGCTTCTGTTGATACATGTCGCAAGAGGTCATCATTTTGTTGTTTGTTTAAACCTATCATTATAGGAACAAGTGCCTCGTTATCATGAAATTGTTATGCAATAAACTCTTAATGCGCCTTTGTATCTTTTTAAGGCTTGCTAGAGGGAAAAAAAAAGAAAATAATTAATCCAGCAACCCAGTGCATACAACTTGTTCACCAAGGCAATGCTTTGCAAATCCAGATTCTCAATACTGTTGGTATGTTTAATTAACACTCATTGCTCGTACATTGTCAGAATGTGTGTATGCCCACAGGGTCGACTCAATTGGCTGCAAAGAGTGCACCCTTCCCATCATAACTACCATGACGAGCAAGCTCCTACTTGGTATGAATTCATTTTAAAGCGTACGCATCCTTAACACGAATTCATCGCTTGGATAACATTAAATTGCATTTTTCATTTCAGTGAATCTGACCCGACATGCTGTAAGGTCATCGAGAGTTTCATTTCGAATCACTTGTGCAACAAGATACACAGATGAGTACGTAAGTATGTATTATTTGTATGAGTATGTGCAAGACTCTTCAAAGTGCATTCTGTTGCCCTTTGAAGGATAAGTATAGTGTGTAGTGTATGCCTGATAATGACATTTAATAATAAATTTAATAAGTCTTCATATGTGTATATGGAATACTTGTTTCGCTAGCAGGCAAACATATTGCACATTTTTTGTTACCAAAGTCTGAAATAAGAAGTTATTTTATATTGAACTCAATAAAGCTTTTCTTATCCATTTCGATAGTTGAAATTGGAGGTGAAGAATATAAACAATATTGTTACTGAGAAACCAGAGCTTGCTTTTGTGCTGCAGAAGGTCAACTTCAAACTTGATGCCTCACGTATTTAAATCAAGATCTGAGAAAAGAGCGGTGTCCCCACTTGGTCACAGTTCGTGATTTCCGTAAGACGGACTAGGCATTTAGTCTCAGTTCGGATACATAGTGGGAATGGCGTGTATCTAGTGTTAAGATTCATGGATAGTTTTTAGACCACTTCGACGATTGCAAAGGCAATGTCGTGTTTCAAAAGTCTAATTAACCGGGCAATGTCGGGTTCGAACGAGTAGACCATCTTCGTCGTAAATCATTTGAAAAATTTCGGACCACATTATTTCTACTAACCCAAAGGAAGGTCTTTTTATGTCGTGATAGCTTTTACATTCCCTCGAAAGAAAGTTGCGACTAAGTCGGTAGATAAAGGCTTTTTTACCCAGCACTTGATAAGATTCTTTCAAGATACTGCCTTATGTGTGAACACAAGCTTTACGTCCTATCTTTCTAAAGAACTTTGGATAAGATCCTGCATGTTATATTCAACAGTGATATGTCTGTAATTCACTCTCCGTTGACTGGATTTGGAATCTCTTCTTGCCCTATAACACTGTTGGTCAGTGAATGTTTGACTAAATTCCTTCCGAGTTCTTGGCTTTTCATAGAAATTTTAAAAGATTCTTCGTCTTCCATGTCGATTGTGAATAGTAACGAAATACTGAAGAGCTGAAAAGATTTTCCTCTGTTATCCCTAGCCGAGAGATGTTAAAGCATTTCAAGAATTGGGAAAGGGCTAGATATGCATCAATGCAATTTTTCTTAATACCGAATCTCCTTTCTCAACTCAAAGCATACAATTCTCGAGGTAGAGAGACAGAGAGAAGGAGAGTTTCCAAAAGAATTTAACGAATTCAAATGAACCATTCGATGCAGCTCAGGGTGGTGGTTGCCTATTGAAGAACAAATAAGAAGAAAAATCCTACAATCAGTATACAAATCCTTTCTAAAATTGGGACATGCATTGTTTCACTAGTACATTACATACATGTGTACGTATTTAGTTGTTTTTTTTAAGGTTTCCTTTTGAAAACAATTTCCTATAAGGATGCGCAAATTGAAACAGTAATCTTGACAAAATCCCACTCAAAATCATTAAGGCATATCGCACATACACACACCCACATGCGAGTACACATCCTTTTGTACAAGAAATTGCTCTAAATAGTATAAAATGAAGCATACATGTGTGTATGTCAATTCGGATACAACAATGGGAATGCAGACGGTGGATTCTTGCTGCTGCTCCTCAGCTTGCACATGGGTTTAGTAATCCCATTGAATTCTCTATCGTAAGGAGATTTCAAATGCCAAATTCTTGTCAGATGAGGTTTTTTTTTTTCCTTCTGTTGGATTTGCTCAGCTTTTGGAACTCTAATTCTATTCCAGAGAGAAGCTAGCTGCCTTCAGTTGCACTAGCTATGGAAATATACTGTGTGTGTTCATGGATGATGTGAGTTCAGCTTCGGATTTTTCATTTGAGTGCGGATTTCGTCAAATACAGAGTGTGTTTAGGTAGGTCCTTGTGTGTTTTCATTTGTTTTGATTTAACCCTTTCTTTTCAGCACTTTCGAAAGAATTTGGACAAAAACACTCATCTCTTGGTTGATGTTTAAGAATTTCTATCTTGTCAAGCAGTGATTAGATAATCTTTGGTTAAGGATTTAAAAGGATTCCTTTGCTGTATTGAAGAACTGATTATATCCACATAATTGTGATTCATTTGAGCTTTAGAAACTAAACATCTTTAGGGTGTTGTCCAAATGCTTCAAATTGTAAGTGAACATTAAAATCTATTGTCATTTGCAACCACTTGAGCTCGTCCTACAACTTAAACTAAAAGACTTAGATTGAAAACCGGACAAAATTGTGAAACCCTAGACTGGAAAAAAAAAACACCAGTGATTACGAAGTTGGTGTTAAATCACGCAGGTTAACTTGAAATTATAGTGACGCTAGCGATGTTCCATTTCAAAATCAAATACGTGAAAAAAGTGTTGACTATTCTCTCCTCCTCCTCTTCATTTTTACAGCTCCTACGAATTTAATTTGACATGAGTAGGTTTCTTCACCTTGCCGCATGTCTCACAATAAGGCTGTGGGAGTTTTATTCCTCACGTTATTTATTCCTTTCTTTGTCCACTTAGCGACAACTACGATTTTAAGAAATAAAACGAACTCAACTGGTTCTGTGTCAGTTTAAAATGCGAATGACGCTTTATTTCTAATTGCGTAAAAACTAAAGAACAAAGGTGGTTGAACAACTACTGGAATCTAATAGCTGTCAGTTTGACGTACATAGAATTCCCATAATACTCCCCCCTAAGTGAAGGAAATATGTACATTTCATTTCGTTTAAAAATTTGAATAACAATACAAAAAAATTATTTCAATTAGTTGCAAAATGCACTTTCTTTTTCGGACCCATGTAGGTTCGCAACGGTGTGGACTGTGTGACTTGTGGCTGACTGTGTGGAATCGAATCTGTGGCTGATGAAGATGTAGATGCTGGAACTGGTAAATTTGATTCTTGTCGATCAGATAGTGTTAAATGTGCTGGTTTCAGACGTTCTACGTTGACATTGGAGATTCTTCCATTTATATCTATGGTGAATAGTTTATCATTAATTCGCTTGAGGATTTTGTGTGGGCCTGAATATGGTTGGTCGAGTCCTTGCTTCTGGGCATCCTGTCCTAAAAAATATGAGTACAGCTGTTAAGGTCTTTGTGGTAAAATGTTTTGTTTTTGCAGTGATGAATTGCTGGTGATGGTCGCAAGCTGCGCATGTGTTGTCGGAATTCTTCCAGAAATATGTTTGGGTCTGAAGGTGGATCTTCTTGAGTGACACACTCTCCGGGAATTCGAAGTGTTGCGCCGTATAAGTATTCTGCAGTCGAAGCTTTCAAGTCATCTTTATAACAAGTCCGCAGACCGAGAAGTACGACTGGTAGAATCTCTGTCCAATTTGAACTTTGATGACAACGGATCGCGGCTTTCAATGTACGATGCCATCTCTCTACGAGACCGTTTGCTGCCGGGTGATATGCTGCTGTTCGAATACGCTTGCTTCCAACCAGTTTTGTCATAGCCGTGAATAACGTCGACTCGAACTGCGACCCTTGGTCGGTCGTGATTGTTTTCGGACATCCGTACCGTGCAATCCAGTGTGTAAAGAATAATTTGGCGACTGTGTTTGCGGTTATGTTCTTGGTGGGGATTGCCTCGGGCCATCTCGAAAATCTATCGACCATTGTTAGACAGTACCGATATCCGTCGGATTCTGGCAGTGGTCCAACAATGTCGATGTGAATATGGTCGAAGCGATGATCCGGTTCCGCAAACGTTGTAAGCTGCGCGTGAACGTGACGTCCTACTTTTGACCGCTGACACGGAGTACAATTTCGGGTCCATGCTGTGATGTCCCTGTTCATTGACGGCCAGACGTAGCGTTGGCAGATTAATCTGCATGATGCCTTTGCCCCTGGATGCGACAAGTTGTGGAATACGTCGAATATGGTTTTCCTAAAACTTTTGGGCACGAACGGCCGAATGTCGTGTTGGGAGACATCACAAAAAATTTCTTGCAGTTCCGGGCCAAAGGTAAGCTTCTGCAGACTCAAAGATGTTGTGTTTTTCTGCCTCAGGTTCTGTAACTCCTCGTCCGTGTTTTGGGCTTTGGCGAGCGCTGTGAGATCGACTGCTGTGGCGAGTGCGGCTGGTTGCAAAGAAGTGGCTGCATCGATTCTCGACAGTGTATCCGCAACAATGTTGTCCGTTCCTTTTACCGCTTCGAGGTTTGTCGAATATTGACTAATAAAGCTGAGCTGGCGGACTTGTCGTGGTGATGCTCTATCGGATCGTTGGTTGAATGCATACACAAGCGGTTTGTGATCCGTTTGTATAACAAACTGGTATCCCTCAATCCACGGTCGAAAAAACTTGACAGCGTTGTAAATGGCAGTGAGTTCCAAGTCATAGACGCTGTATTTGGTTTCTGCTGGTGATAGCTTCCTAGAAAAGAAACCTAATGGCTTCCAGCTGTTGCTGTCGCACTGCTCCAGGACTGCTCCAATTGCTTTGGCAGAGGCATCGGTTCTGAGACGGATTTTCGTATTGTGTGCTGGATGTGACAAGAGAGCGGCGTTTGCTAAATCCTGTTTGCATTTTTCGAAGGCTTGTTGCGTTTGCTCTGTCCATGGCACTGGTCTCAGATCCTTCTTTCGTGAGTCCTTCAGAAGTTCGTGGAGTGGTGCTTGAGTTTCAGCGGCGTTTCTCAGATGTCGTCTATAAAAATTGATCATGCCTAGGAACTGGCGTAACTGCGAAAGTGTTTCGGGTTGTTTGAAATTCTTTAAAGCTTGGATTTTTTCGGGAAGCGGTTGTGAGCCTTCAGCTGAAATGAGGTATCCTAGGTATTCGACGCTTTTTGTACCGAACTGGCATTTCTCTCTGTTGATAGTAAGTCCAAAATCTCGTAAGCGTTCGAAGATTATTGTAAGGTGTTCGCTGTGTTCTTCTACACTGGATGATGACACGAGGAAGTCGTCCAAGTAGGCGTACACGAAGTCTAGACCTTCCAGAACCTGGCGAACAAACCTTTGGAAAGTTTGTGCTGCATTTCGAAGTCCGAACGGCATAACCACGAACTCGAATAACCCAAACGGTGTAATGACGGCTGTTTTCGGTATGTCATCTGGGTTAACTGGGATCTGGTGATATGCACGTGCTAGGTCTATTTTTGAAAAAATGGTTTTGCCATGAAGGTTTGCTGCGTAGCCGCATGGTCTCCAGTCTCCTGTTTTCTTTTTGACCATGTGGAGAGGACTTGCCCATGGACTGCTGGATGGTCGACAAAATCCTTGGTCGGTCATGAACTGAAATTCCTCTTTGGCTTTTGTAAGTAGTTCTGGTGACAGTCGTCGTGCTCGCTCGTATACTGGTTGTCCTGTGGTTTCGATGAAGTGGTGGACGTTGTGTTTTACTACAGACTGTTGCTTTGGGTTTGCCAGGATTTGGGGAAATTTTTTGAGTAGAACCGCATATTCGTCGTCTTTGCTTAATTGGGAAATACCGACGAATAATGTAGGGCTTAACGTACCTTTTATTTTGATTCCAGTCTCCCCATCTGATATGCAGCGTCTTTTGACATCGACGATTAACCGAAAGTGATGAAGTAAGTCGACTCCGATTATTCCGTATGGGACCTCAGCCACACGAAAGATCCAGCGAATAGGTCTTCTTAAGCCGAGGTTGAGGTGTAGAGCTCTTTCGCCAAAAGCCTGGATACGACTACCGTTGGCGGCGTATAGTTTGGTGGCTGATGTGACACTTCTGTCGCTTCGTCTGGCTGGAACAATCGAAATGTCGGCTCCGGTATCGATGAGGAAACGTTGGCCTGTTGTCTTGTCGTAGAGAAAAAGTGGGCGAGGACCGTCTGAGCCACCAGTGATTGCCGTTTGCACTGGTGGGTGTTTTAGTTTTCCTGTTTTTGTTGGAAATTGCATGGTGCTTTACATTTTTTGGCGTTTGCTCCGAATCTACGATGATAATAGCACAGTTGGTTCTCGTCGACGTTGCTGTTATTATTTTCGTTGTTGTTGTTTTTGTAATTGTTGTTGAAAGGGCGAGGACGGGAATGTGAACGCGAACGTGGTCGAGAGTTCCTTAATTCCTTGCGAAGCTGTTCCAACTGGAAGGATAACTTGTCCACTCTATCTTCCAACGCTGCATTTCGAGACGATGTTTGAATTGGCATTAAGATATTGTCCGGAGCACGACAGATATCCCATATTCGGTCAGCTAGTTGGGCTATAGCAGTATTATCCAGTGTGTTACCTGCGGCTAATGCGACTTGCAGTTGCTGAGGTAAGTGGTCGAGCCATAGCGTGCGAACAGCGCGGGTATCAAATGCTCCTTGGTTGAGGGAATCCATTTCTGCGAGTAAAAACGATGGCTTTTTGTCACCCAGTTGTAGGCCGGATACTAACTTTCGGAATTTCTGCTCTTGTGAGATGGAGAAACGATTTAGTAAAACCTGTTTTAGCGAGTCATACCTGTTCTTGGTTGGTGGATTCAGCACAACGTCCTTGACTAACGTTAACACGTCTTGGTCCAGTCTAAATATAACTGCGTTGAATTTAGATATGTCGGCGGTGATGCGATTCAGTTGAAACTGCACTTCTAGAGCTGCGAACCACAGTTCGGGTTCTTTGGTCCAGAATGCTGGAGCTGTTAGGCGTTCAATACTGCCGACATTTGGATCTACGCATTTGTCTACGGCTGCAGTAACGGTGGCGTTCTTTGCTGGAATTTGTGGTCTATTGCTACATCCTGGTTTCTCGTCAGATTGCTGCGATGGTTCCATCATTTTTGTTTATCAGTTGCGTATTCCTCAAATTTGGGTAGTTGTGTAGTAACAAAAAAAACTCGGGGTCACCAATTGTGGGAGTTTTATTCCTCACGTTATTTATTCCTTTCTTTGTCCACTTAGCGACAACTACGATTTTAAGAAATAAAACGAACTCAACTGGTTCTGTGTCAGTTTAAAATGCGAATGACGCTTTATTTCTAATTGCGTAAAAACTAAAGAACAAAGGTGGTTGAACAACTACTGTTAGATTCCAGTAGCTGTCAGTTTGACGTACATAGAATTCCCATAAGGCAGTGTCCAGTGGTGACATCTATTAAAATGGAAAAAAGCGAGAGCAAACCCTAAAAACTCGATCCACCTTGACCAAAATCCTTTTGGTAGTCGTGGTTATGATACCAGTAAACCTGAAAAAAAAAAACGAAACATCATATTCAAACGGCGGACTTGAGACTGCAGATTCCAAATAAAAAATAAACCTCAATAGTACCCTAAAACGTTAGTCAAGTTCCTGCATAACCTAAATTGCAGAACGACAGACAATCTCTAGTCCGAAAAGGTCAAGGAAAAGGCAGATCCTCCTTACATCCTATCCTTTTCAACCCTCTATGGGCACTCGAAGCGTTCAAAAATGTCTAGATCAAACCATTTAAAGCTCAAAGACATTAAATTCACAAAACATAGCCTTGCATACAATCCAACAAAATGCATTCCTTTTCAGTCAATGTATTCAGTTACCGTTCATTTTTTCTTCTCTTTGCATCTCTTAGAATATGAATATGTTAAATGCATTCCACCCCGTATAGTCCTTTGGACTATGCCACATTTACACCGTAACGTGACTAAAATGCCAACATTGGATAACGGTATGGTGGCGCACAATTCTGCGCTTCCGTCTCTAATTTATTCATATTTTCAGCGAAATGGTTGAACAAGCCTAATACTCAAATGTTAGGCCTTCATCCATATTCATAGACAAAAATGTCTGTTAGGAACAACTTGTACTGGATGAATGTAGATATTCCATGTCGGAAGGCCGGCTTCAAGTAGTTGTTAACGCGTTCGTGAATAATACCAAAAATGTTCGCATTTGCCAATTAGCGTGTTTTGCAGGAGCCCACGCGCTTCAAGGATACATTCGTACTAGGTCTCTACAATTGAGATTCATGAAATTGTAGAATTTTATAGATTCGTGCCTAATGAAATTAAGGTTTAAGTGGTATGGTTTCGATGGAGATGGAGATAATTGGTAGTGGACTACAACGTGGAAAAATGAATGAAATTGTTTAACGATTATGAATTCTAAAGAAAACATAATGAAGTCATGAGAAACATGGAACTTAATATTTGTTCATTAGGAGAGAGAGAGAAAGAAGGTTCAAGTTATAATCCAATGTCACAAACACCACAGATCAAGTCGTAATTAAATGTTATTACTCCGAACATTAAAAAACGCTCGTTCTAGACTCATTTGAAGAAAATGTTAGTATGTATCTAACTGGCACTTTTAGTGGTGAAACGCATACACATACTTAGTGAAGCAAGTCAAAAGTTACATTTTCTATAGAATGGTAATCGCGCTTGATCTAAGAAATAAAATAAACTGATCATCGAAGCAAGGACTTTGTCCTTAAGAGTTTAAGTTTACTCCAGCTTTTGGCAGCTCCTCTACAGGTGCCCTTCTCGGATTCAGAAAATCAAAACTTTTCCACCAGATCGATTTTAACCTAGTCTCCCTTCATGAAGAGAAATGGTTTGGCTTAACTTCTTGCAGAACCACCAAAAGTTGAGTTGAAGTAAAGACTGCAGAATGACATTATGGCCAACATTGGAATCATCGCCTTCGTATGCATTGCAGCACTTCATCTACTAGTATGACACTTTGAGTATGGAACTCGCGAGATATCTTTCTCTGTTCTGAGTCCTTGGGGGTAAACTAAGCCTTACCCACTCCCTCTAAACATATTTCATTTCCTTTTAAGACCTCACTGTAATACAGTGCCAGTTGTTTGTCGAACAAGTGCCTAGTAGTGCCAAACTACGTAGTAAAAGTACATAACTGACATTTTGACAGTGCTAAGGAGGATTTTTAGAGTGCCAAAAGTTTTAAATATTTTTTAAAGCGTCAATTTGGTATCAGTTTCGAAAGCGCTGATTCTAACTACATAAATCAATCTTCGGAGAGAAAAGTTGTTAAACTAAGTCTCTTTTCCAATTCCAAAGAACTAGGTCTAGGTCGAGGACTAATCTGAATTGCATTCTAACCTGAAACCAGAACTGAAATGTATTCAATCGGGTATTTAGTAAAATAGCCTTTCTGACAGGAAACTATGAGCAAGAGGCCTAGATGAATGAAGTAATATTAGGAGCACATTTTTGGGAGTGGTTTCATGGTCCAGATGGTAGACTAGGGTCCATCTTGCTGTGCAGTCCTACGCCTGAAATTCGAGCTTTGACCACAAAATATCAGTAGCGGTTACAAAAAAAATCGAATTTCCCATACGTTTTATGGCAACTTAGCAATAAATAAATAAATGTCGAAAAGTGAAAAAGGCTCATAAACATAAGCTCAGAACAAGGAATCTTGAACGGTTTGAAATCCTTAACCCAAACTTAATTGCAAAATCTTTCAAAAAACATGATATCTGTACAATTTTTCACTAAACCATAATCCTTCGCGTGTATTAAAAGTAAAAGCACGTTCCCCCATACCCAAAACCATCCATATAAAAGACCGTTCCTGTAAATTATTCGACTACAATTTCTAAGCATAATCCATTAAGTGCAGTTCTAAATTTGCAAATTAGCTACAATTGAGCACGTCTATGCACAAGAGTATTTCCAAACAATCAAAGCTTTTCCGTTTTAACTAATCAGAACTCCCAGTGTAAATAAGACCTCGCGTTCCGGAATTATGTTCCATTTGTGAAAAACGAAAGAACTAAGTCCATTTGAAATGGAAATTGTTATTGTGGATTCAGTGGTAATCTCCTTTCAATTAAACGAAATCTATGAGAAAATCCTTCAAATGCGCTAATGGCGTATGTCGTGGGATTGTTTTAATATTTCGATTTACATTCGTTGATCCAAGGTTTTTGAAATTCATTTTGTAATTTGAATTTATTCTCTCACACGCTAATGGAAAAAAATCCAATCTGGTAAACATCAACGTTTTCCAGATCTTTGTTTACACGGACAATGGTGATTCAAATCTTATGAATGTTTTTGGTGTAAAGAATAAATTAGTAAAGAATGTTATAAAAAAATGGATAAGGTTGTTCGAAAGAAAAGTAAATAATGTGTTTTGACTAAAAGTGAAGATTTCTCAAAGAAGTCCTTAAACTGCATTTGCTGTTTAACAAGGAGCACAATCTTGCTAAAACCACCGAGCAACAGAACTAAATAATACAGCTCACTATTGACACATATACGTTTTCAGTGATCCTAAAGCGGCTTTTGATCTTGTTCTTCTTGAGCAACAATTCCGGATTCCGGATTTCAGGAATCAAACGAATCATTTTGTTAGCAATTGTGTACGTACAATCTAAGTCCTAAATGGTCACTGTGATGAAAAGTTTGCAAGTCTTCAGCCACGCTCTCGATTACAGCTTCTGCTTTCTCAATCTAGATCTGCGGTGAGCCCAAAATTGACCTTTAAACCTTTATTTGAAGTTCGCAAGTAGTTGGGCTAGTTTCCATAACACAATTGAGGATTACTTTAGCTAATATCGGGAGAAGCAAGCATGTGCTCCTTTGTAAAACATAGCATAGTTCAGAAAAGCTCGTCTCTATAAAAGTTGTCAAAGGAAGCATTAAAATCGATAAAGACATATTCGGCTGAAATCGACCGTGGAATCTCCTGGCCTAAAACCACACTAATCCGGGCCAATCAGGTTAATGGCGAAAAGTTTTAGGCGCTCACGCAATATGGCAAATAAGAACTTGTACATGATGCTAAAGAGACTGCACCCTTTGTAGTTGGCGCTGATGAGGGGGTCTCCTTTCTTGTGGATCGGCAATCATTCATTTGACCAAATTTTAGAAATAAGTCGGTGCATGCTCCTTACCGCTGGTAAACTGTCAGGTCCAGAACACTTGTTGGATCTTGAAAGTTACTATCCTTACTTCACTTTGATCAGATGGACAGACATTTTGGCTATCGTTGCTGTCCTCTAGATTGAATGGTTTGGATTTTGGTCCGAATTCCTGCCACCTTTTCTGTTTCCGATCTGTATCAATGAACTACCCAATGTCGGTAAACAAGTTTGCATTCACGCAGATAATGTACAGTAGCTGATTACCATTAAAAGTATCAAAAGTCTTCATTTTGTTTATTTTCCTATAAGTTCTTGTATTCTTGTATATATTTACAAATATCATAAAGACCTATTCATTCCCGGAAACACTTCCAATGAACCAAATGTAATCTTATTTCACCACTCGCTAAAAAAAAAAAAAAAACTTTCTGGTTTTTTTCTTAGAAATCTAAGGACTTCCAAATTTTAAAAATCAGTGATTCCCTCTCATCCATCACGCGTCTCTATTTCTTCAAGCATAAATAAACAGAAATTTAATTGAAAAGCAGTTCCACAAAAAAAAAATAAAAAAATTACACCCTCCTAAGCGAAATAGTTAAACGGCAAGGAGGCCAATATAATAAATAACAGCATCACTTTGAAGAGAAAATTTATCGATTTATATTCATAATTTCAGTACTTCCGTTCTGGAGAAACGGAAAAAAAATTCCCCAAAGCAACATTCCATGGGCAAAAGAAGAAAAGAAAAAAAAAAGGTAATAAGATGGTGCCACCTTTAGACAAGGTTGCGACAAAGGTATCCTCCCTCAGACTAAGTGATGAGATCGTGTCTTTACGCAATTTTTGTTCACTTTTTTTTTTTTTTTTGTTAAGGTGATAATGTTTTTGGCCTCCCTTTGGCCACATTTGATGAATAATCAAAGCCTTACTCTGGAAAAGGCAGACGAATGCAAATGTTTCCTTTGCGACCGAGAAAAACGCGTCTCCTTTGACAAAGTGGCCGCGAATCTTTTTTGAATCGAAAAGAGGATAATGCATTAATTATTTAGTGTGCCAACAGATTGTATTAGGTTTTGACACGGGGACTGTCCCAAAAAAAAAAAAAAAAAAACATCCTGAAGCCGAATGGAAATGTTGTGATTTTTTTGTTGTTGTCTTTTTTTCGAATATTAAGCTTTGTGGGTGAATAAGTATTATTGAACCCATCTCATGATACATTTCCCTTCCTGAAGTTGTAAATCCTTAATTTGATGGGCTAGCTTTTTAGAACCTTGAGGTGCAAAGCGGCTTGAAAAGTTGCATTTTCCACAGACTCAATGCACAATAATTACATGTATTATAAACCACCACCAGACAACTAACTAAGACCCTTTCATCTTTGTCTTTTTCTTTTCACTCTGGGCATTCCACGCCAGGAGACCGCAATTGTTCCTTAAAGATCCGAGGCTGCATCATGTAAGATGCAGTCACCCCTTCAACCTACCTAACAGACTCTAGTGAGAGATGCCTTCAAGGGAACAGCAACAAAGCTTACTTTTCCGAGGGGTCTTACACAATAGGCTCCCGACTTACGAAGAGTCTCGCCCTAAAACACTTCAGCCTTTCATTTTCTTCAATCCCGGGCAGGTTGCTGCCTGTCTCATGCATGTTTTCTCAAGATTGATTGGTTTCTGGCTTGGCCGCACTCTCCAGCATCATATCACAAGAGTTACGTGCACTCAAGTTCTTTCGAGCAGATATGTTGTAGGGAACACACTATGCACAAACTACCCTTGCCATGCCATGAAAGAGAAAAAAAAAGAATCATAAACTTATAAAGTACTAATATAACAAAATTTCAATTAAAAACCCTCTCCTAGGAGCCCAACTCCTTACGGTGACTTCAATGTGCGCCTCCGGCAACGAGGTCAATTCCACAATGAAAATCAATTAACAATAAAATTTCCACAATCAAAAATGGCATCCACAAGCGAATCCCGCAATCAAGGCGCACACTATACCAAGCGAACTGGAACCGGATGCACATTCGGCACAATTAAAAAATTGTTAAACGTAATTTCAACTCGAAGTTGGTAAATTAAGGGAGAAGGATACTTTCGAATCCCTCTAGCACTGTTCTGCACATTCTTCTCAATACCTTCTTCGTTTTGCTTCGAAACATTGTCCTTCGTTTCGAAATTTTGAAATTTAGGTCAATTACTCGCATTACCTTGATGGCAAGGCCCAACCGAGTATTGTACATTACTAGTATTCCTAACCACATCTATTCCGGTAGTTGTACAGTTCCATCTGCCTTTTTGCAAGGCACAATGGCTTAGAATTTATTGTCGCTGGATATAGCCTCAGAAAAGGAAGACATCCTTAGAACGGTATGCATGTCTGCGGACACATATCAATGAGGGAAATTGTTTCCTGTATCCATTTAACACATAAAGGAAACTCTTCAGTTTTATCGTTTCCTTTCGAATACGTTTCGATTTCGTGGAGAAAGGAGTTTTATTACCCGAGATGCGGATGTAAATTTAGATCCTTCCGGTAATGGGTTTTAGGAAATAGGGGTTTCTTTCGCAGCTGCATGGGAACCATTCTCTTTTCTTTTTTTTTTTTGTTTTGTGGGAGAAACACATTGAAAGGAGTTTTTGTTTCGAGGAATGGTTAAAAGAATCTTTGACGGTTGGTTTGAAGGCGGAAGGCAAAGAAATAATACATTTGATTGCAAATATAAGCATTGGAATCCTTTGGGAATTTTGGGGGTCCTAATTGCGACAGAAGAATAAAAAATTTATTGAAATAAAAGTTAGCAGATATTTTGTGAAGCTCGTTGGATGTGTTTCAATGAATGACAATGAGCATGGACATCAAATATTAAATACAGATTGATGGATTGGTTGCGATGAAAACAAGAAGGATAAGGTTACGTGATGGCATTGATGTTCTTGGCTGATTAGGATTATTTATAGGAAGAGGTTCAATGCATCGTCTTGAATTCGGGACAGTGGTTGGCTTTTCAGTGGTGTGAGAAAAACTACTCAAACTTTTGATGCAACACTTTTCCAATCATTACACAACTCTATGGCCCCTGCTTGCCATTGATTGACAGAACTTTCAAGAACTTTGGTACCATGATCGACAAAGGCAACAGGTGCATGCAAGAGGCCATGTACGGTATCAAGAGTTGTATCTTGCTCTTCAAATCTATACACACTTGTTGCACATTGTGCAAAAGTAAGCAGATATCAATTCAGTCGGCCTGTTTAGGATGAAATGTCAGACTTCCAGAGTCGTCGCTCGAAGGTGACGAAAATCAGGTAGAGCAAGGGTCTGCTCGGTCTAAGCTCACAATAAATTTGTAGACAATGCCTTGTTAAATGTTGGCAATCAATGCTGTTATTAGCCTTCTCAGTAGCAGTGAGGTAGACCGTCTCCCTAGAAACCCAATTAGCAATAAAGACAATCCATTTTGAAACCACATTTGACGTATTTCAGGAAGGTGGATTAGATCGATGTTAATTCCATTTCCATGCTCCTCTCGTGGCCAACATTAGCCACATGATTCGCATATGGTTAATGGCGCTTACTCACTATTTTGTATATTTTAGCAAATGAACTGCAGAGGGTAATTCGTTACGTCTCTCATGTTCTTCAATGAAATGCAGGTTAGGTGAAAAGTTTGCCAAGATCATCAAAGAAAAGAGCCCCCAAATGGATCTACCTGTTTTCTTTTCTTTCTTTTTTTGCAGAAAAATGGTACCACTTCAGAATCAATTTAACAGGACTTAGCCATTAAGTCGTTCCGAATCTACCCCAAGTTGTGCATTCCTCCTATTTGCGGTTGATTTTTATGAATTCTCGTTTAACTGTGTATTTCCACGTAATGAAAGGCATACCGATATCTTGGCGTTCCGATAGGATGCATAGGGTAGTGTGATGTCTAACGGGCTCATTAGCCTTGCAGCTTCTTGGAAAATCTCTGTGATTTGGCACGGAATATAGATGAATCATTTAAACAATATCGATCAAGATCTGACTCGCTTTGCTTCCTAGCACTGGAACTACGATATGAGAACAAGAAATCTGAAAGGATGGAAGTAAATCGCATCGCATATTGAATTCATCGAACTTGGGTCGTAGAAGTAGAAAAACCAATCCAGGGGATAAGGCTCAGTGAGGCCCCACACCTTCACTACGAAAGACCAGAAAAATGCCATGTTTTCCTAGAGGAATGTTGTGATAGCGAATAAGATCGAGACAACGGTGGAACCTTTCAGATGAGATGACTGAGAAGACGCAGAAGTTCGCAAAACATTTTTATTTACAAGCTCAGTTCAGAAATTTCTTAACTGTTGTTATAAGAGTGGTCGATAAATTTCTCCCATGAATTAATCTGTATCTTTCTATGTACGACACATAAAGGATGCGAGCCTATAAACTCTTGAATACAAACCTCGTGTGTCCGGCTTATCAAAAATTTGGCTTTGTTTTCATGTGGACAGGGCTTTTGTGATTTTAAAAATAAATAGATTTTATAAATAGAAAAATAGACCATAAAGGACTCAACAGAATGGGTAAAGCTAAACGTGATTAGGTCATTTAAAAAGTTAATCAATGCAAAAAGTATTTGTTTTCCTTACACCTATCCAAAATGATCCTTCCCTTCTTCATTAAGTCGCACTCACTCAATTTCGTATCCTTCAAAACTTCTCAAGTAAGTCCTTACTCGAAGTTCATTAATACTTTTTTTTTCTTACGCATACCACACACCTATGATTCCCTTATAATATCCGTAGTTAAAAGAATGAAGGACGAGAGCTAAGCAGCTAAATCACGTTCTTAACCAAAAATGCGAACACACGTAAGGAGTGTGTAATATACAAAAGGATTGACTAAAGCATGAGAGGGAAAAGGAAAATTGAGGAAAAGGAAAAAAAAATGAAATAACGGTGGAAATAAGAAAAGTAAACTTCCACTCTCTGTCGAATGCTATGTAATGAGTTTTTGTGCATCAAAACTTCTTGAGATAGGTTTCCGGTCGAAATCAGGCTGAGTGAAAAGTTTTTCTCATTTCGTGATAACTTCTCTGATTATTCATTCAGCAGGATGTCTTTCCTGCGTTTTTCTTTTCCCCCTCCTCCATATTCGAGATTAGGTAGAATGGGGTGGACACGTTTTGTTCGTACGTGTCAGAAACAGGCACTTAATTGCTTTTCAATAGCCCATGTTTCTTTTTCTAAACGAAGTTTCATTTACCTAAAGGACATACAGCGAAATGTATAAGATTGTAGCGGGGTATATTATTTATAATTTACTTTGAGAAAAGGATAAAAGTGCGTAGTAATGAAGTTTTAAACTTAAGTGTATTGTTATTTAAATTTTCATTCTGAGTCATTTTCAAAAAAAGCCAGGATTACTAAGCCAACCAGTGCTATTCACGCAAATTGAAATTCGTACTTACTTGCACAGCCACAGTTTCAAATACCATGACACACCCAGCCTATTGAATTCATCTTAATGCGGCACATCCCCAACTAAAAATCGCTTCTTATTTAGTGGCATAGCGTTTCAACAGAATATGGCCATTTATTAGTCAGCTTTGAGGATAAGCACTGAGAGCATTAAATAATAAGGTAAGTAGCCCACTCTAGACATTCTTAGCTTTGAAGGACAGACTTGTTCAGAATTTTGCACCTGCACCCCAGTCACAATTACGTCGTTAACTTAGATGTAAAAAAAAAAAAATAAGCCAACATCAGTCTTAGCACACATGCAGCATATTACTTCTAAGCTGTACGATCCAGTCCTTTTCTTCGACCGGTTGTCCGGCGGAGGCAGTACCCTTTGTTTCTCATATTCGTTCCTTTACTCGCGTCCCTACTCTTAGGACGAACGATGAACTCATATGATTCCGACCTCGAAATTTCAAGGTTTCCTTAAAATACTTTAGCCCTTCTAATCTGCCTTCAACCTTATGAAGAAATACGTCTTCTTGAAGCTGTTTCAAACCGAGTCTTGTAAACAACTCATTCCATCCGCTTGTCAATAAACAAACTTTCTGAACTCATGTCACCAGCTCAAGGCTGAAAGTTTGCGACAAAATAAGACGCATGTCGGAAAGATATAAATTACATAGCTTCCACAAAAGTAACCGGTGATTCCACCAAAATGTAGAATACGTGTACAAAAAATAACTTCGGTAAGTAAACCACAGAAAAAACCGAAAGCGACATCTTATCCTTCTTCGGTACACACATTCATTATACAACAGATTATACCACAAGTTTTTTTTTTTTTTCCTTTTGGTCCTTCTACCACTATTTGAATGTGAAAAGTTTTGATAAAAGTTTCGTTTTGACTGCAACTTTGGTAGCTTTATGAATCTTCAATATTTGCATAGTCACCCTCTGTACGTACAAAAGGCCAAGGTATGAAGTCATAAAAGATAACTTCACTACCCTAGTTTCATAATTAATGCAACATAGTCAAAGTGAAAGAGAATATGTTTCTTAAAAATGGAATAAAAGTCCTTACGCATCAACGTACATACATATTTTCTTATTTAAAACTCACGTTTATCACTAAATAATGTGGAAAAGATTTTAAGTCAAAAAAATTTCCTGTGACTCCTATAGACGTATGAAATGACTTTAGTTTTTAAGTTGCTGTATAAAACAAACAAAAAAAAACATGAAATCCTGTCAAAAGTTTTACTTTTCTTAAGTGATATGTAACAACCACCGACAATGCCTTATTAATGTCATGACCTACAATTAAAGAAAAAGTTTGTCTTATCAGATTTTCCTTTCTGGAGAAAACTTTTCTAATCAAAGTCATGTGACATTTACAGCAAGTAAGACTGTGCATGAACTCGTATGTGTGTGTAGAAATATCAACATTAGCACCAGGGTGCTCTTTTTAACTCTTTTTGTTCTTGGACACTGATGAGTCCTTGTAGAGTGAGTTTTTTCTTGTGCTTGAAGTTTGTTCCTTTTTTTTCTTAACTCTCTCCAATCCAATCGACTACGTTAGATGGAATTGGTAAACTTGTGGGTTGTACATGTTGTCTACATTGACAATCCTAAAAATCAATTTCCAACTTGGTGTCTGTGAGAGTGATGTCATACTTCTGAAATTGATGGGGCACCCTCTCCTAATATCGTCTAGTATTTTCCGCATTTTCATCATTTTCGGTCACAATCAACAAGCCACTCCAGCAAGTCCTTTCTAACCTAAGCTTATTGCCTGCAGTTTCTAGCTGCACGTTAATTGAAATCTCTTTTAATTCTTTGCGTCAACTAAGCTAATGTAGTTCACTTCCCGAGCCGATCCAGCAATTTGGAAGACAAATTGACACTGTTCTTCCAATTTTACGTCTGCTAGAATTTGTTGACTAGTTTAATCTCGAGGTATCTCTTCTTTTTCTTCATATTTGGTAATGGGCGTGCCCTTATACACCATTAAGCAGTTCGTAAGAGAACTTTACTACTCTAGTAAGAGACTATTACTCGGTCAGACTCAAACTGGAAGCTAAATGGCATCATTTTATATTCATTCCAATATTGTAAAGTCACTTCAGATAGCGAACTATGTATTAATGCAACTTGCAAGTACAAGTTCTCTGGTTGCTTCCTAACTAGAGCTCTTGTCAAGCCTTGTAGGAATACTTACCGCTACAGATCGTGAAGAAACTAAGACTTAACCGCCTTCAGTTGCGAACTCCAGGTTGATGAATGTCCCTTTCTACATGCATGCGCCACCTCAGCCGAGATTATTCCCTTACTGCGTTGGTTAGATTCGAAAACTCTGTCGGCCAGAGCATTAATGTGTAGCATGTCCTAGCCATGTCAAACTCGTAGAGTTCATCGTTGAACCTCCTCATCTGAACAATTTTTCGCTTGAAACCACCAAGGATGTCTTTATCTGTCTTTAATAGAGAATATGATTCTTCGCCATAAAGTAGGCCTGGGATGATTAGGAACTTGTACAAAGTTACCTAAGGTCAACAAGATAGGACCTCACTAATCATTTCTTCTTCAAAGAAACTGCGATTGAGGAGGGTTGTTCTGCGTTTTAATTGTTGATGAGAAGAGTCATAGCAGAGCCAAGGTACCACCATAAAATCCTTTACTACACAGAAGCTGTCTGATGTTGGATGTCCTTTAGTCAAGTATTTCGCTGTGACTTGGAACTCTTTTCCTTCCCAGCCTATAATAACAAAAAAAATCCAAACCCGTTTTCGTAAAAAGCATATCCTACCAAAACTAAATCGCGGCTTATTTGGTTTCATACTAGGCTGGCTAAACCACCACTTGAACATACCTAGCAGAGTCTTCTCATCCATATTACCAGATCCGTTTATTTAAAATCAGTTTAATTGAAAAAAAAATCTGTTATCGATTGAGCAGAATATTTTTGAGAACAAATTTATCGGAATTAATTCGCTTAATTGAAATCTGTTTTACTGGAAAGTACGATTTACTGAAAACATAATTTAATCCGAAATGATTGTCGAATGATCCATTTGAACCAAAACCCACAAAGGAATAAACATAAATACAACGTGCGACAAAAAATAATGTACGACGTATTTTTTTTATCGATTTTCCATATGAATTCTTTTTCAAGTAAATCCCAGTTTCGAAAGCTTACTCAAGGAATAGATAGACGTCTGTTCTTACAACGAGAAAGTGACGCACTTTTCCATACCCACCCGGTGCCATCAGGTAATTTTCTTGGAAATTACAAAACCAGAGAAGTTTACGAGATAGCAAATGAGATCTCTGCAAATGGAAAAATCCTTCGTTTACAGGATTAGACTTTTAGCACAGATAAAGAATGTTTATGTCCGCTAACTACGTATCTTTCGACTCTCTGGTTGATTCACTGGATAGTTAAAGGTTTTGATGGTATCCCACTGATCTTGATCCAAGCTTTCATATGACTGAATAATGGCTTTAAGTTCAAAACGACTTTTCCAAAAACCGACAAAGCAGAGTTGACGATCGTGCTTGACAACATTTTTGGAGTGCTAATTGAAGCGGTGAAAAAGCCATTACTCGAGCTTCTGCATCCACTCATTAAATTGTAAAAGGAGATTTCCTTCTTTGAGAAGGCTTTAGATAGCAACAAATAGACGAATAATGAATATAATGCTATGATCGGGAACCCAGAGGAGAGTGACGTTAAACCGAGCGTTTGCCTGCGTTATAGTTTCCTTACACTGTTCTACTAATTTTGAGGACGAAGTAGGTGAGTGGGTCGCTTTAATCGCCTGACTGTCAATGAAAATTCCTATGCTATTTGTGGTAATAGGGCTGAGGCTAAGTGTCTTGCAGGCATGTCTAATCGCTAGTTCCTCCGCCTGGAAAACACTCGAAGAGACTGGAAGGCGGTATGATTTGGATACGTTCAGTTCCGCTGAGAAGACACCTGATCCAATGCTATACCCGTCGGCTGAGGCTGCAGCTAGCTACAAACTTACGAGCTTTATCTTATAAGATTACATTTTTCAAGCCAACGTACCAGTCTTTGGGCGACCATTAAGACTCTGAAGTCTCCAATGGATAACTCCAGGACAGTGAAACTCTGCAAGCAATTCCTAAATGAGATGTCAACGGACAATAAAATAGCTAATGAACTTGTAAAGAAAATATCGGAGTTAGATTGAAATTCCCATTCAGGAATTAATATCCCAAAATTGATGATGAAACCCTAAATGGAGCTAGAAAATCTTAGAGTTATACAGAAATATAATTGCGAGAACGATTTAGCCAATCCTCGATAACAAAGCCATTTCTTTGATTAAACTCAGTTGAAGAGATGTACGATTTTTGTTGGAACTACAAAGACAAAAAAAGAAGTGTTGTTGTTGGAAGGGTTTATGAACTCTTTTGATTGACGAAGTCCACTGGTGTTCCCATGACGTGAGCTCCAACTTTATATGACTAGTGGATAATCCAAGGGAGCGAGCTAATCTGTGATCACGTTGCCTTCAATGGTCTCGTTGATGGAAATCTTCTTGTGAACATCTACCTGATTGAGGGAATTTATGCAACAAACCTTGAGTCGAAAAGATTGGAACTCAGAGCTCAATTCGCAGATTTCTAATTACTCTAAGCTGCTTGTTCGTTCTTAGGAGAAATTTTTTTTTTTTTTTTTTTATCAAAGTTGACAATGTCTTTTCAAATTTAAATTTAAAGTACCAACTTCTGAAATCAGACGCCATTTGCAATAATTGAAAAACATTCACGTGTTAGTTTTTTTTTTGTAGCACCCTGTCTCTATAGGTATGGTTGAATAAAAACTAGAATTATTGGATGATTCACTCATAAATTATCCGAGAATCCGAAAACAAAATTTATTTGAAGGATATTTTCCATATCAGTTGTCATCGGAGTTGACTGTGGCTGTAATCAGTTTACTTGCCTCATTTTCCTTCGTTAAAAGCTCGACACTAACAATTTTACGTACAGCACAAACCCTACCCTCTTATCCGCGAACAAAAAAAAAACCTTCAATTCACTAATTACTAAGGACTCGAATCGAATGAGTATTTAACCAAAACAGAGCAATGCCAAGGCAACTTGAAACTTCTCAAGGTCTTGTGAATACGTTTGGTCATTATCTATGGCTGAGAAGACGCATTCATGCGCTTCAAGATCCCATAAATAAACTGATTAAAAGCATTGGAGTATGTATACCTATTAATACGGAAAAGGTAAATTATGATTCAATTGCAACGGTTCACTGATTCCTAGGCATTTGAGGTGTGTGTGCACAAGAATCTAAAAGAAATTATGTAGTTTACCTTATATGAAGAACGTTAGACATCCCCACCCTATCATGGCCGCCGTCTTCGTTTATCAGACAGAATCAGTGACTTTATGACGCATTGCTGTACATATGTGTGTATGTGTGCATGTTGAAAATGTTTCCAAAAATTATTTGGGTGGACAAGAGGATTTCGATTGATTACATGCTTCTTTTGCTTATTTTGAGAAAAGTCACCGAATTTCCAGAACATTTCATAATATCTTACAGGGTTACCCTTGCACTCGCAATTTAAAGTTTTTCTTGACTCCAATTGAAATTGTTAAGAAAGCTGGACATTTTTATAGTCAGTATGGACGTTTTAGGACCCGTTTTCGTCGCAAGATTATAAAAGTGTGGTAGGTGCACTTGTAAATGATTTAGATTTTATACGTTGGTATGGGATCTAAAATTTCAACTCCCTCGTCAGAAAAAGACTAGTCTGTTCACGGCTTAACCCTTCTTTGCTTCAAAAGGGCATATGGAATATTAAATAACTTAACTGACTGGCTGATGTCAAGTTTATTACAAAAAGGGTCATCGGAATCTTTTTTTTTTCAAAGACTCAAAGATTTTGCGTTGTTAAACGACTCTTTGAAAAGTTTAAAGTTACGCTGACAATCTTAAGTCCTTATTACACCACTTTACTTTAAGGCTTGAACGACTTGATCAACGTAGGTACTTAGATTCAGAAATTGGTGCTACAAGCGATGAATGCTTGATACTTTTAATGATGATCTGCTTTCAAACGTATACATTTGCATTAACTTTCAATAGGTCTCACTTGGAAGCCTCTTTTGAAAGGCCAAATCATATTATATTGTTTACTTAACTTATTCTCGGCGTAGGGATTAGCCTCTGAGTTTCTGGGTGGCAATGAGGAGAGACGTGATCGATACGATAGTGAACCTCGAATGAATATGACCAAAAAGTCGATTAAAATATCTATACCACTGCACTAAGAAGAAAGTTGCTAGACATATGTGTACTGTGTGAGTGTCCGGCACTGCTTAACAAAAGATAGTATTTTCGGTCAATGAATTGAATCCTAGAGGATATCTTTCAAACAAATCCCAAGGTAAAATGTACATTCCTGGTCGGGGAAAAACTGCGGAGAAGTCCCGATTTGTGACTGAGATCAGACGACTTATGTTAAAGATATGAAAAGGAGCCCCATGCAATGGTATATTTCGAGACATTTCTGTAAATGGTATACCTACATACATATTTCAAAATAAAGGATCATCTCAACCCAACCTTTGAATATTTGAGGCAAACCCGGTGGATCTTGTAAGACCCCAAACAATTTTCGTGCATAATTTTCAACTTACTACGAAAGACATTGGATTTTCAGTCACTCTTTCAGCAACAGCGCATTTCAACAACGTAGAAATAGTTTTAGAAAGCACGGTCTGGTCTTGCGAGTGCTATAGTTTTCCACCGCAACCAACAGAACCCGATTCTGTATTCAAACGAAAGCACGACTAGAACATTAGTGTTACTTGGTCCTCTTTTGAGTCATCGTGTATGGTTTTCAACGATGCATCTTAGCTCGATTCGACTCGACTCCTTCTGAGAATCCTCTCCGGTCATCCGACAAATCTTTCTAAGGCGACCCACTCTTCTTCTATCTTGAGTAAGTGGATTTGATTGCATAGCTGACGATGACTGGCACACATGTGCCACTTGTCTTTTGTATATGTAGTCGTATTTACAAGGTCTTTACCCATTCTCTCACTTAAGACACTTCCACGTGCTGCACCCGCCTATTGGACTTTACTTAAGATGATGACCTTACTATTTTTAGGAATGATGTGAGGAAAGTGTGTAAGAATTGAGTTGATGTTTCAGGTTAAGTATTCACATAGACCTCAGGATCTTCTATAAGACCCTCGCTGAGGCTGAGCAGTCACACGAGATGGGTTTAATGTCAGCTTCTTCTTCCCCGCCGTTCACCTGTTAACTTTATCGTCTGCTAAAAATTATATTCTCTCCCAACGTCCTACAAAACATTTTAGTTTGTTTTTAGATCGACAAAGTTTACCTCTGACACCAATTCGGTGAACATTTGGTCCAAGTTTAAGTATAATTCGGTGTGATTATAGGCAAACTATTATGTGACTATCAGAGTAGTCAAGGTGTTGGCAGGTCCACCATTTCATTCCGATAAAGCATTGCGCAGTATATCACTGATCACAATCAGAAATAATGTCATTGTCTGCCAAGAGGTGGTGCTGCGAACAACTCTTTATTGTTTTTCTTTGGCTCGAGCCTGTGTCTGCTTATTTAGCAGTCCAATGTACTGACCACTGAGTTACGGAGCTTTCGAAATGCCTCTTCTGCGTATAATAAGCCATATGAAAGCCTTTTCTTCCTTCACAACGACTCTTACAACTCACAAAGGGAAACGTAGTCGTTATTCACAGTGGATTAAACCTGAAGCATTAACACCTTCCATTACTCTCAAACTTGTATGTGATATTCTTAGAAATTAGAGTCTACAGTTCCCTAGTTTATTTCAAGCACAGGAAGTCCAATATTTACTGAGCATTGACAGATAAATATATACATATATATATAAAAAAAAAAAACTATGGCACACTACTAAAGCCGGAAGGTTCTCATTTCAAACAAGTGATCAGCGCTCTTCAACCTTGTAAAGCTAATATTCTACAATAAATGCATCTTCTTATGTAGCTGTCATCCATCTAGTCAAGTACTTTGACTAGTTGACAACGTCTGGTGTTAATTACTCTCTATACCTATCTAGGGACAAGCTTCATAACATTACCACGTCGCTTGAACAGTCCGAAAACTCGCCCACCTGCTAATCCAATCAATGTCCACTATCCACTAGATCCCCAGTTAAGTGCCTTTTTCCAGTTCGTCCAAACAAAACATGTGCAACACAGCTGTGGTAAGCTCATGTTCACAAGGTAAACAAGTGAATTTGACTTTTTTTTATTCTTTATAAGAAATTTTGAAAAATATCAACGGTAACCCTGTTTGTCTGCGATACTTTCCTGTTTGAGGAAAAATATTTTTTTTTTTTTCGTATTGCGGCAACTGTCATTCGGCAGCCGTCAGTTTCCTAGAGGTTGTTCCGAAGAGAAGAAGTTAATTTTTGTGTGAAAAAATAATTTTTCATCAGTTAAACGTGCAATTTTCATTAAAACTTGTTTCAAATATATACCAAAGGTGCGTATGGATTTTATTTTGCTAAATAATAATTTATTGTTCCAAAGATATGTGAATATTTCTGGGTTTGTAAATTCTCTGCAAATCTGTACTCCTGCGGTTGGTTTTGGTGCATTTTCGTTGGCATGGAAATTATTTTAAACAGGGTAGACAGGATCCTTTAATGAAATAATCAATAAAGTGTCCTTCGTGCGAGACAAGGATAGACATTTTAATTCTGCTTTCACGGTCAATAACGACGAGGGTGTATTTTTTTTCTCCAAATTTTACGTCACGAACAGCCGCATAAAAGGAGTGCCGGCTTTTTCGGCAAAAAAGACGCAATAACAGAACAGCTGTTATTTCTTTTTTTTTTCTTTTCTTTTTGAATTTTATTCCTTTTGGTTGAGGAACATTTGCCAGGGATGTGGTTTGAATTGAATAGCGTGTGTAAAAAAGTTTTAATTTTTTTCATAAATACGATTACTAGTTTAGTCTGGCTTGAAATAACCTTATATGTTACGTATATCGTGCTGTATCCCCAGCTCTAGTTGCAAAGAAATCGCAGACATCCTTCGATCGATAGTTTGTTGCAAGTTTGTTAGTTTGTACTCAAGTGTTGTGGCACGCCCTGTAGTTGTAGCCTTTATCAAGTAACCTAATTTTATTGAATCTACATGCTGATACATAATCGGAAAATCTCTAGCTTGGAAGTAAACGACAACGGCACTAGTTTAATTTTTCAATCGTAGGTACTTTAAATCTAATCGAAGTAGTCCGTCACATATTAGCTGTCGTTCATGTGTCGCGTTACGTCATGACATACCGGCGTTTCCGAGTTTAGTTTTGAGCCTCCAACTGTTTCTAGGGCAACCACGCCTCTACGGATGTCTGGATTCCGGAACCAGATGGCAATTTCAGGAGAAGTCAACATCGCATATAACAGTATTGTTTTGTTATAATTCAAATTAGCTCTCATGAACTTGAACTCGTTAGGTTGATTTTTTTATAGTGACTTGAAGGGCGTTTCTATGGAGCGATGTAGTCGAATTTATGAGCAAACAGCCCCAAGTCGTAGTCGAGGTCGTTTTCTGTTTAGTATCCTTCATTTCTATTACGTTTAATGGGTTTCTAAATTGGGTGCGTGCAAGGTCTTTTTCGATTGGTGAACATCTTGATATAGTTTAAGAGCCGTAGGTTGTGTGGGGCTTGCCAATGGCGATATTTTTGAAAAAACGATCAGCGATTTATACCGGTTTGGTGAGATACACATCTTTCCTCCGCAAACGAAGAGTTTTCCTCTGACGCTGGTCGGAAGTCTCGCCATTCGAAGGTAGTTCCTCTCAAGTTGGACGAATATTCAAAGAAACTCTTGGAGAAGTTCGTGACCGCAAGATTGTTCATCTCTTTCCGTAGTTGAGACGATTTTTGATCTTCGAGTTTCAAGTCGTGCAGCAGCCCATTAAGTTGATCTTAAGTCTGTTTGGCGAGCTATGAGAGTCTGAAGACATGTGGACGATGTCAGACACTTGACTTGTATCAAATATAAAATTTTGTTTAGATAACGTCAAATCAAGCAAATTTAGCTTTTGTATGACTTGACGTGATTTCTAAAGCTAGCCTAAATAAATATACATATTTGAATCATTAATTAGAATCAAATGTCCAAAGAGGTGGAATATTGTGACTATCCGCTGCAGCAATATTTTCTGTTAATGAAATGGTTGCCTGTGCCGGTAACTAATAAGGCTGAAATTAAGGTGTGAGTTGTAAAGCGTGCTTTGAAGTGAACTACGCTTGAGATTCTAATCCTTTTTTGTCGAAGTCGGCTGTTGTCGGTGTCCAGCTCGGATTTTTATGAACACGCTCACGTTATAAAACTTCTGAAATGTAAATTTGTCGCGTAAGAATTATTTTATTTTAACTGGCGATGACAACGCTATTTAGTAAGTCAGCTTTGGTGAGAAGGTGCCGCCACATCACCATCTCTTAGGTATGTACTCCACAGCTATACAACTCATCTTTGGTTGTGTGAGACCATGTGGCTGGATTTTATGGTTGCATAACGTGGCAAATTTTGTTCCAAAAAAGTCACTTAATTTTCGACGATTAATTTTTTTCCATCCTAAACTCGAAACTCATACATATGTATGTATGAAGGTCTTAAAAAAAAAAAACTACAATCCACATATATATATGTATATGACCTTTTAGTTGAGGAAAATCGATTTTCAAGGTAAAAATAGTAGACTTTTGGAGCCAGAGAAATCGAATATGGTAAGGTAATCACCTTCATGACCATAATAGGGTGATGGAGCCAGTAGTCGGCCCCTTAACTTTTTTTTTACGTTTAATTTGCTTTCAAAAATCCGTTATTATAATAAAGAATAGAATATTCAGCATTTCTGATTAATTGGAATGTGCCAATTATGAAATGCAAGTCATTTTTAGTGTATTTACTACCTAAAACAAATGATTTACAAAAATGTTAATGAAAACCTCATTTTTGAGTAGTCGGCCCCCTCTACTTCAGAAGTCGGCCAGTTAAGTATTGAGTAGTCGGCCCCAGTTTTTATACCAGACTTTAATTATTTTCACTATTTCACAGGGCGGCCGACCTTAGAAGAATCACACAAAAAAATGTCTTCTTAGGTCGGCCTCCCCTCTTTTTATTTAAAATAACATTTTTTTTAGATTTGTGTTCAAAAAACAGTAAAAAGAATCTATTAATAAGATAAATATAATGATATAACGCAGTTACTGTCAATATTTCACTGATTTTAAGACTTTTTTGTAAATCACTTCCACTATTTTTTTACTACTAAAATCCAGACTTTTCACTTCGGACAAGAAGTTGAATCAAAGTGACAATTTTGACGAAGAAACTAGCAGCTGCATTGCAACAACCTTTTGCTCACAGACAGGAAAACCGTTAACCTTTTGTAAAAAAAAATTTGCATGTGTGTTTAACAAACGCATTAACTTTAACGCATCATTGTTTGGCGCGGCGGCCGACTACTAGAGGGGGCCGACCTTACATGCCATTCACCCTACATCAAATATTGTTTCTTACTCCCTTTTATTGTAAGTTTCTGAGTCTAAATGGGTCAACAATTTTTAAACAATAAACCTTTACCGTTTTCTGCCTCCGGTTACGTACATTGAGTTGATTGAGCTCCCTCGGACTGCTTCCTCTGGTTGGACATAACCTAACCATTTAAGTCGATAGATTCGTTTTTTTTATGTTTTTTTGACTTGGTCAATGTCGCTGTAAGCTGTTTGAGAGAGTCCAGCGTTCTGATGTTCTATCCGAGTCGTCGATGCTGTTTTGATACTCCTAAAACAGTGACAGCCCAATGTATTCGTCCCACTTAGTCAACGTCATCGGCACATAACAGCAGGTATGCGATTTCTAAAAGATCGTGCCTCTGGAATTGGCTTCTGACTTTCTCACGATCCGTTCTTGAACGATGTTAAAGAAATGGTATGACAGCGCGTTTCCTTGACTAAAGTCTTTTTTGACATCAAAGCTGTTGATGAGATTATTACCGACCTTAACGGAACTGCGAGCGTTCGCCATCCTGCTCCGACGCACAAGTTGTGCAGTAATACCAAACTAGACATGCCACATTGATAGTGGATAAGTATCGATTCCGATTACTAGGATATTTTCCTGGACCTGCCGCAGTGAGAAGATTTGGTCGATAGTGGACTTTCCCGGTCTAAATCTCCACTTATAAGGACTAATCAGTTTGTTGACGGAAGGGTTTTAAACGCGCAGTTTAGAGAGTCTCTTTTCTTCGGATGGAGCATGGATGTTGGTTTGGCTGGGCAATCGAAGATGTGTTGCGTGGATCATTACTGCAGTTTGGACACGTGGCTTCTATACTGGAATCCAGACGTGCCAAGTACCTGTCGAGTTTCTCTGGTACGCAGAACTAATCGTCGTGAAAGTAAGCATACTTTCGTCGGATGAAAAGTTCGACAGGTAGTCCATCGACCCCAAAGACTTCAGTTTTCAACAAATTTGTGCGTCAACAGATATTTCAAATAATGAAGTGTGTTCTTCTCGGACGTCTACTTTCTACACCGACTGTCTTTCCAAAATCCTGTACGAAAAATTAATCATAACTTCATTCCGACATAATGGCGAAAATCAATAATAATTCCAAGGAGGAGCGAGTTTAACGTAGCATTCGTATTGAGATCGTAAACGAGGGTAGTTCGTCCTTGAATCGCTTTGATTTAATTTTTGATCTCCTTTCAAAATATTCTCACTTCATTTATCAAAAATTCTCTTCGCGTCAAAATGAAATATACGATTGGGATTTTGATTTTGATATTCAATCAATCTCCGACTAATAAATTTTTAATGGAACTTACTACATCGTTGCAACTTAATTATTCAGGACACATGTTGTGTGCGTGTGTGTGTGGGATGGCCTGATATGAATGTGTTAATTTGTATCCAGTTGCCAATTTCTCAGGTTCATTCCCTTTGTATATTGTAAGGACGGGGAAATTGATTTTCCAACAAATATGATGATGTGTCATAGTCTCACTCTGTTCATGGCTGTCATTTCTTTAAATGATCAATTATTTTAATTACCTTAGACCTACCTATCCTTACTGCTAACATTATTTCCTTTTTGTAAATCTTTTCCAGATGGCTCACCATACTTCAAATTTTTTCTCTAAGGAATCTAATCTTATGCATGAATCGCAGAGAGCTCTTGCTGATGGTTTAGAGAAAGATCCAATCGACAAGTTGAGGTTACTTTGCTTTTCTCAAGGTTCAAAAGGAATTTTGGAACTGGCAAGGTATAATTATTTTTAAAACAATTTACTTTGTTGTCTTTCTAAGGAACGCTTGGATTTTTATTTTCTGTTTTTAATTTTTTAATTCAATTTATAGGACTTTTCGTAAAATGGATGGAGGTGGAAACAAAGGCTTGTCTTTGGATGAATTTACATCTGGTATTCAAAATTCCGGTTTAAATGTTACCGATGCAGATGCCCAGGAAATGTTTGACAGGTTTGTAAAGCCTACGGTACTACTACTACTGATTTAAGATTCTTCGGCATTTGTTAACGATTATACAAACTTGCACTTTTTTTTTTGTACGCTATAGATTTGAGAATTCGTTGACTAATTTTGATAAAACGTGTATTGTTAAACAGCCCCTAAATTTTACATTAACAAAGAGCAGAGCTTAATTTATTTCACCCCTCGTGGGTCATAGGGCGTTAACAATCGCGTCTTGTGCAAAGTTCTGCTACGCCTTTAAGCTCCATGCAGCTCATTCCCCAGTGACCCCCCAATTGTTCTTCGTTACGTTTGTTGTGGTCAACCCACTATTCTGCCTTATTGGAGCTGTTCGCCCAGATCTTCCTCTTTACAAAGGTGCTTAAATAACATCGCTGATGTTTTGCTGGGCAGGTGCATCACCTGCCAAAGTGTTTTTGTCTCCTTCGAGCTATTGAGGGACATTCGTACAGATTGAACTCCCCAGTTTCTTAGTCTTTCAAGCAAAGTCTGAACATGTCCTTGGATTATATGCCAAGATTGTTGAGATGGTAGTTGAGTGAACAATGAGGAAGTTCGTTATACCCTTAGCATCATGATTGTCGAAATTCTTTAGTTGAATTCAATTATGAGAGCTTCTTTTGGCGTTTTAATGAGTTGAGCTTAATGTGAGTGATAGGTAAAACAATCAAAAAGAAATGAGTCTACCAAGCTCGTCGAAAATCTTGAGGTCAGTGCCGTTGTGCCCGAAAGACAGATGTTTGTAACTCTTTTGCCAATTTATCTATAACAAAAAAATTGCTCCATCGAACAGCTAAATTTTGTCTTTCCAGTTTCGATTCTGACGGAAGTGGAACCATCCATGTGTCCGAATTTATCGACAAACTTCGTGTACGTTAAAACGAATTTGATTTTTTATTATTTCACTAACCATACTTTTTTGCAAATTTTCTTAGCCACCAATTCATAGGAGTCGTTTAGATGTCATTGTCAAGGCGTTCGATAAAATCGATAAGGCTGAAAAGGGATTCATCTCTGTTGCCGATCTTAAGCATGTTTACTCTGTTAAGGTCCATCCAAAGTATAAGAGTGGTGAGATGACCGAAAATGAGATTTGGAAGGAGTTTCTTGAGAATTTTCAAGGTCCTTCAGGAGACAACAATGGAAACGTAAAATATCTTTACTAATGATGTGTGTGGGTGAATCTTTTGTTTTTAAATTTTTTTTCTTTTTTATTATTACAGATTTCCAGGGAGGAATTCATCAATTTCTATACCAGCATGAGTGCTTCCATTGATAATGATACATATTTTGATTTGCTGATGCGACAGGCATATCGTTTGTAATTTGATCATTATATCACGTATACGTTATCAAGAATTGCGGTTTTTTTGGTGATCAATCCCAGAATGAATTATTTTGCAAGTTTTTTATTTTACCGCTAGTTTAATATAAAATACTTTGTTTTGCTTATTTAAATAAATGGAACTTTAATTAATATTAGAGTGTGCTACTGTAAAAGTGTTGTTCTTTCAATTTAATCAGTTGGAAGCTCGAGTTTAAAGGAAACTGTCTGCTTCGATTGAAAGGAATGTTGAGTACCGAAATTTGCTACAAGCTGGACAGTCTTTGAGCCTTCAAATAGGGGGATTTGATTTTTGTCATGTTTGAGGGCGGTCGCTTAGGTGCAATTATGCGTGCGTAAATTAAGGTTCCGTGGTATAAGCCAGTTGCTTACAAACAACTATCAACTCAAAGCTGGGCGAAGCAACAGTTCGGTAGTCCACCTCCTCTTATCTGGAATCTAGTTATAACTGAGATGCTGGAAGTGGAGGACTAAGGGAATTGCCTAAGCTGATGATGTCGCTGTCTTAAATGACAGCCTCAATCCTCCAAATTATGTGGTAGCAAATATTTGGGTCTTACTCTTGATAAGCTCAGCCGGGAACCTAACTTACAGGTAGTAAAGGAAACCACTACAGAATCGTCTGGTTAAAGTCATCCATTGAAACTATCTTGGCATCAGGAGAGCTCTCAGAATAACTCGAACGGTGGCTCTGTAGGTACATATATATTTTTCCATCTGTTATCCTTAGATATATGCAAAAACAAGTGACAGTCAGCGCAGCCATACACAGTCTACGTGCTGGATACTGGGGCCTGCACTATCTGATCCAAGACGAGGTTGAACAAATTGGAAGGCATCGAATTGTCTTACCAAAATACGCTGCATGTTTTTCTCACGTGTTTTCGAACGTAACGCGGCATAGCTGGATGCATTTTCTTGGATCCCGAATTCAGCCATCTCCTTGTAGAGCTTCAAGTGATGAATGCCGTGATATGCGACTTTAAAGTCGATGAAGAGGTCATAGGTTTCGTTTGTCTTTTTAAGGATTTGTCTTAATGTGGACACTACAGTGGTACGTGCCGATTAGTGTGATGCGAAGCGGCTTAACTAATACACAGGACGCTGCACAATATCTTGTACGGGACTTTGAACATATTGTTCAGTATGAAGGAAGAGAAATGAAAATGTTTCGGTAAACATACCCCTCTAAATAGTTATGGTTTGGAAACTTAGGTTCAAAAGTGAGGTTTGTGGCTAAATAGGAAGGGTGAGTCACTTCATTGTAGCGGAGTCCCTTTTTTTTAAGTGGAATTTCTTCTCTGATGTTTTTGTTTTGTTGGGAGTTTGTTCTCCTCTGACAATCCTAAGCAAATTCTTCTTGTTACCAAATTATAACTCATCGTGGGCTTTTCCCTAGGTTGACTTAATAACACCCACACTGTGTGTCCATGATATCCATCCACGACCTATGGAACTCGAAATGCTATCAATGTCATACTCACCATACTCCTCTGCAAAAAATTAGAATTTCTACTTATAAATCCACATCCACGTGTACCTACATCTCAGAAATATTAAATTCAATTCACATCCCAATCAATCTCATTCCGAATTCTGTCTGCAATTAGCACAACAACAACAGAAACAAAGCAAAAAAAAAACTTTATTGTTAATGAGCAATGAAATAGACTCCCGAAAATCTTGCCAAAGACCACTTCAGCTTCAGCTTCAACCCCGTCTACCAGCCAACCCCCTCCATGAAAAGAATTCACAATGCATAACAATGTGTATGTAAAACATGTTTGTGTTATCCCTGTGTTTTATAGCAAACATTTACATAAGTAAATAAATTGAAATTTGTTTTGTAAATTTTCCATTTGGGACATGATAGCTCCTTGGTCGTCCTTCGGTTTTTTGGTGTGGCAATGGCGGTGGCGTTCATTGTGAGTGGGTGGACGGGTAAAGGCGAAATTAAACAAACCAACCGTCGAAATTGTAGAATTGCTAAATATTCTGTTTCTGTTTGTGAGGATGTGTTGGAGGGTATGGGGGTGGGTTAAGAGACGTAGGTCCTTCGTCGTATAAATTAACAAACATTTTTGATAAATATGCAAACATTCAAGGATTTTCGCCGAACGTACTCAGGGTGAATTTTAATTTTTATTGAACATCGTCATAGTCTTAGTGGTAGTGGTGGTGGTGGAAGTAGTAGTAATCATCCTTCCACTATGTCCAAGTCCAGGACACAAGGGAATTATCTTCATTTGCAAGCGCACACCTCGTCTATGCGGGGGGGGGGATCTGCCAGTACCATCTACATATATTCTAATTTTAAGGACGAACGAATAGAAAATGCTACACGTGAGACGAACCAACAACAATGATGATAACATTTAAGCTACCTGCCTATTTAGTTTAATGGTTACAATTTAAGTTAATTACACTTACTTTACGTGTTTTTTGTTGCTTCTTGTCCTTGTTTTGCCGGAAATCGATGAGGGCAGCTAGAGTGTAGTTAGAGTGTAGATGGCTTACATTTACCCCTCCCCACACTTACGAGATTCTAATTAGAACTGTCCTTTATGCATTTCTCTCAATTAAGCGAGTAATTACGATTAAACTTTCCCCCGAGGTTAACTTTGCCTTTTACTTAGGTTTTTGTTTTTGAGGGTGGGAGAACCTACTTAAGTGTGCAACTTAGATGAGGGAACAGGATAAGTTACCTCACTTACAATGGTGGGTTATGGAAATCAATTAAATTTTAAATGGGATACACAAAGGGTTCTCATGTTTAAAAATGGGTTAAAGCTATAAGTATCAAGTAGACAAGAAGGAGAAAATGTGCAGTTAAACTTTCAATATTGATGTAGTTGTTGGGGTAGTCTATTAAAACTTAAAGGGAAATATGTATTTTGGGATTGATTCCTTCTTTTCGAAAGACTCTTAAGTGGACTCATCATTAGTCTTTGAAATGTGTTCTAATCGTGCTTCTCTCAAAAGCTATATGCGAAAATATGAATGTTTGTGTATTTATTGTGTTCTTAACTTAACCCATAGAGCGCATTCATGTTAATTATATGCGACTTATTCTAATCATATCGCTGACGCACCCTTGTAAAAAACATCCCTCCATAAAGTTATGAGAAGAAACGAGCAAACAAAGCTTTTGAAACAGCTTATTGAACATCGAAGCAGACTTTAAGAACGTGCATAGTACTTACTTACTTAATGTGGCACTACAGTCTAGGTTGGACTTAGGCCTCAACCAACAAGTGTCTCCAGCCCTTTTTCGGACCGGAGCATTGTTGTCCATCCGATCTATGTGACCCAGCCACATCAGTCATTGAACCTTCACTCTTCTGGCTAAGTCAATGTCACCGTACAGCCCGCACAGTTTGTCATGGTATGTCCCTCTCCGTTTATGCAACGCTCATAGTAAGTCTGCCTTAAAACAGCCGTTAGAGTTAGGTATAAAGTCAGTGGAAAGTCCTTAAACTAAGACAAAACTTAGTCGAGCAAGTGGAGAAAACCAGTTACAAGAACAACCTGCCAGAAAGTCATCAAAGTTGCAGTCACTAACGTGTTTGGCTGTCTACAGAATGCCTTCAGAGTTACACTGCAAAGAAAGACGAGAGCAGATCGCTAGTTTAACGAGCAGAGAAGGCAAAGGACACTAGCTTTTAAGAAAGAAAAGGAAAGACCATAAAAAGTAATCGAACGAGGCAATTGAGAAGTGTTACAGCAGAAATGATGTTCGAAAGTTTTACTAAATGGTGAAGCGAACATACCAAGGCATAGTGCCGAGCTATTACATAAAATCGTTTTTAGTTTTGGCATCACTGCAAAGCTTGTGACTTGAAGCTACCCAATACCGGCGACTTGGCCAGAACGTCACAATTGACAACTTCAATTTCGAGGTAGTGAAGGATTTTATCTACCTAAGCTCAGGTGTATATACAAACAATGACACAAACGCAGAAATCAAATGAAGAATAATTCTAACCTGGCTGTACAGTGACCAACGTTTTGGCTTAAAAAGTTCCACCCGGTGGGACAACGCAGCAGAAGTAAACCTCACTTTATCTGAAGTGCAAAATTTATAAGTGACAACAATCGACCTGGTGATGGAAACTGGAGCCACCTAAATCTAAATAGAACTGGCCGAAGACACTGATTTGATCAAGGAAGCCCATTAATTGAAAATGCCTGCTTTGTCCTTTTATGAGTCTTCGATGACTTCAATATTCACAGCGTCATCGTAAATAACTTGATATGAATCCTCGTTGGCGCTTTTAAATTGACAGAGAATGGGCGGAATTTAAACTTCTCATTAACAATTTGTCTTCTCCTTTTTAAAGTCAACCGAATGGTGGACCGCACTCAATGATATGTCTCTTAAAACAAAATAACGCCTTCTTCTATTTTCAAAGATTTAAAACCTTATTGGCATAAAAATCCAAACACCCTCTATCAGTTTATCAACAAAACTCTGCGGTAAAAGTTAAAATATGTTAAATTGAATTTGATAGCAACTCTCTAAATGACTGCCAACATAAGGCGGCACCGCCGGCATCCCTTTGACAAAAAAAAAACACAAATAACAACCCCTACAAGTACTTCCTCCCGATGACGGCACGGCACCAGAAAAAAAAAAAACAAAACCTCCCTCAATAAATACCAATTCACATTTCGTCCAAAATTCTTATCATGAAAGCTTTCATTACATCAAAGCGTTTCCAACATACTTGTGTTCGTTTCATACTCGTCTAACTACACTATAAAAAGTAGAAATCATAAATATTTAAAAAAAAAAAAAAAAAACAATTTCGCCACTAAAAACAAAACAAAAATGGAAATAACAAGTCAGTCAGTCGGTCCATTAAACGTGGTCGTTCATTTTGAAGCAAATAAGCAGAAAACCCGCTGCCAAGAATTACTCTTGTAATCAGAGGCGGAGAAAGGATCCCCAAATGAAGACCAAGGAGCAGTACAATGTCTATCTTTCTGTGTCATCAAAAAATAGTTGGTTGCCGGCCAAATGGAGGCTTGATTCTCAACCTCTATTTGTGTAGAAATGTGCTCATTATTCTGCAATTCCAAAAGTTATTGTGAATAGAGATTGGAGTGCTTTAAGAAGTCGTCCTGATCTCTCTCACTCTCTGAGAGAATATACATACATACATACTCGTATAGTGCGGATGATGCCACCACCAGCCTGCGGTCATACGAACTTATTAAAACTACGGATAAGAATATTGTCTGTTGCCAAAAATGTTGTTAAACTAAAATGGAATGGACTGGCAGGATGGGTGATTGGAGTCGTATCTCTTCATTATATTTGGAGATAGAAATTCATTATTTATTTTCATTTCCTTTTTCTGAGTTTCCATTACTGTGTTGAAAAAGTACTACTCTACGTATATATTTCTTCTGAAGAAGTTGAAGTTCTTTTTTGAACTTGGACAATATCATACCGGTAAGTAGTGCCATTGTAAGCGTGAAGGAAATAGAAATTAATCAGATGGTTTCATTGACATTGTTAACTTAATGATAGTGAAGGATAAACAGGTTAAGAGTTTCTATAAAGTACAAGAACACTCAAATCTTCTCCACGACGAAGTGCTAACGATTAAAAAGACAATTGACTACCTTCTTCGACATACGTAGAGAGAACTTAACTTGCAACAATATCTATACTGAATCTATTTACTTGAGGACTCCATCTTAACTTAAAACTAGAACTATTCAGTCAGAATTTTTGAATTTTAACCAAACTCGTCAATTAAGTCCCAATGGAAGACTTATAATTGAAAAGCGAATTGATTTGTATTGTAGCTTATTATGTCAACAGTGCGGTCTTGGCAAGAAGTGGCATTTGCAACCAAAGTTGACCTATTGCTTGAAGACCGACGTTGTGCTTCATATTTTCACTTATTGGTCACAAAACAAGTCTGGTGGCTTAACAAACTGCAAAAAACTGCGGGCCTAACCATATCTTGAATTCACTATCAAAAGACCTGTTACCGTCCATGACAAGAGTACTTCACTTTGAAAAAATTCGTCACCTTAATTTTCCGTGAAAGAGGCGCTAAGAGGCTATTGAATAAAATTCTAGAACAAAACAAAACCATCTTCGGTAATAATCGAACCACTATGAAGGTCCTAGATCCGGTTTCCACATCCTCCAGTAGAGGAATGTAAGAAGGAACTCGACCGGTTGAGATGTTGTGACATGTCGGTTCAAGGTCACTATTCTTTTAATTCTAGGTCGTAGGAAAAGTCAGGAATGAACGGGCCAACGAATTGGCTAGAATTTTCCGGCTGAAAAGCCTCAAATGAGGATGGCCCAAGAGCCAAAAGTAGCAATGGATCGGACACACCTTACGATTTTGCAATAGAATGCACCTAGCCAGTCGGACAGAAGATTGGTTCACTCTAAACAAACGTGTCACAGAACAGTAGAAGAAGTTCAAGGTCATTGGAGATGGTGAAGAGGCTACAGAACTTGTTTTTTTTATAATTCGCTAGCGCTAAAGGGGTTATGAATACCCTTATGATGCTATTCACACAACGCTTGTGTTGGTGTAGTGATTTTGAAATTCAGATGGTATTAGGTTTCAGTCTTTTTGCTCCAAGCGTGGTGTCCAGAATGAATGGGGAGAATTATTGGTATTGTTGTCATTGCTTATAATTCACAGTATTTCATTTGAAACTCTCAATGTCATTAGTACGATCAACATTTTCTAGCCGTATGACCACCCTGTAACGACAGCTTTTTTCGTAGTTGAGCGGCTTTTCTTTATTTGGTTTTTACATCGGGATTCGAACCTGGAACCTTCAGCGTGACAAGCGATGATGACTCAAGAGTTGAAAGGATTTAAGTCAGTAAGTACGGTCGTAAGTACACAGCACTTTTAAAAAAGTACGATTTGTAATACATACAAATATAGTTCCTCAACAAGGTTGTCGCCACAAGGCTCAACTTGCATGATAGACCATTTTGTCACTAAATCCCACTCTAATGCAACTATGTATGTATTGCAATTTAATTTTGTTTTTAATAAATTCGACACAACTCAACTGAAGTTGAATTGTGTAAATTCGATTTTTGACAACACATAAGCCGACTGAATTTAATTTAATAATAAACCTTATTAGTAAAACGTGTTGTGGTGTGAAATTAATTTTATTATTCATTTAAGCATATTTGTTTCATGATTGCAATTAAAAACCCGGAAATTAGATTTCCCTGCATAATGTTGGTTAGAATTACAAATAAAATTTAATTTCCTATTTAGGAAATGTTGTTTTAGGTGGTGAATTCAAAAGCATTGCATCGCCCTTACGAAGGGTAGGGAATTAGATTCGAGCATATGTTCAAGGAGGTCACTTAGAAAGGTCATATATTCGGTAAAGAGAAATATAGTCGATTGTCAAATGATATCATATTTTGTAATTGCGACTTTCGTTCTGATTACTTAAAGAATTTCCCTTTACAATTCAAGTTTAACCACTTCTAAAACCAGCCAACGGATTCCTTTTTTTCATCGTCCTTGTTAGTTATACTGTTGACTAGATACACAATCTAATTAGGTAAATGCATTGATTACGTTTATAAATGTTTATTAAATATTTCATTTTCTATTTATTAAATAAAATCAACACAAGGATTTGTCAATAGCAATTTAATAATTTAGGCTTAATTCTTTGTATACAAATTTGTTATGTTAAATGAAACTGATCTGCTTAGGAGCTGCATCTGAAGTAAACAACTGATTGCAGGGTTCTTTGTTAAGGGTATATACACCTTGAAAGCGAACGAGATAAATAATGCGGTTACCACCGACTACAACAGACTCAGACTAGAGAGGAATGGTCTCCCAGTTCCAAGTCTTCTTTGATAGGATTTTGAGTAATAAAAGAGGCGGTGGATACTTTGTCTAGCTTCCAATTTCATGATTCGATATGATATTCAAGACAACCAAGACGGTTGAAATGGTGAGCTTGGAGACTCAAACCATCTGCTTGATAATAAGGGTGAACAGCCAGTATATCGTCTTGAATTTAACACTCCACAGCGATCCCTTATCACGTAACTGGTATCGAAGCACATCTCTCCTCAATTTCGCTTATATTATCCTGCCTACCATCATAAGCTTCCGGCCTGCTGAAGAACTGTGCACCTAGGACTCCTCTTCCACATCTATATCGCCACAGGCTCTGTTTGGTCCTATTCCTCCCAGTTCGAAAACTTTTTTGTTGCTATCAATGCCCCTATGTCCATCCAACCCATGTGAGACTTTACGGCTTTGACCGTGTCTTGGCTTTCGCTGTACATATCAATATTTCTCCTCGGAATTGCCAATGAGATTGGTTCTATTGAGATTTCGACAATTGCCAAAACTTCAGCTTGGAATACACTGCCGTGGTTTGTTAATTCCGTAGCCGTCTGTATTGTCGGTTTTATTGACCCTTTTGTCATCCCAAGTTGCTCTTGTTAAGAGATTGTTTGAAAGTTTAGATCGAAGCCAGGGTATGGCGTAAAGTAATCGGTTTTTGTATCCAACATCGCCCATCTAGCAACAGCAGTGTGACCTATTTGAACCTTCTTCCAGAGTTTTGATGCTTGAAGGCATAGGGTGCTCATCGCTGCCATATCTTGTGTGTATAGGTCGAGTGGTAAAAGTGAAAGTTTTTTACGGTGCAGGTTGCGCTGGTGCCTGCTAATCGCTAGATTTTTGTGAACGTCTTTAGGTTTGTAGCATTTTCTCGGCCACTAAATCAGACACTCATATGTAACGAGAACAGATTTTTCACATTATTAAAGGCTCCTTCAGTATCCAGGAAAGCCGCCATGGTATATTCTTTGTGGTGTCCCTTGGGTTTAATTTAGTGCAGCCGTTGATACAATTAATCTATCAGACTAATTGGTCCAAAATCTTCAGAAGTGGTGTAATTTGACTTACCTGCTTTGGAGATAAATACAACATTGACCACCCCTCCATGTGTACGGTATGTATGTAGATGCATCTGACATGACCTCTAAAAATGTTCACGAGCCCCGGAGTGACATACATATTTACCATCAAGTCCTGGCTTTGTACGCGCAGAAAGAGTCAACTGGTCAAAGTATCGAAAAATCCATGAAAAACAAGTTCATTCCATGACAACAGATATTGTTTTCAACAAGTCCACAGAATTCGATTAGATTCCAAGTATTTGTTCATCACTGAGTAGGTATAGGTACACATCAATCTACATAAATGATACAATTTTTCAAAAACCACTAACCGCCTCTGGTTAGTGGTTTCGTGAATATTTCCAGTGTTTTCATTTCCACAGTGTTTACCTTCGCAGAAAACATAACAACTGACTGACTACATCTGACAAGACACGACAAGTGCCATTATCCAGTTCTAACATCCTTACTTATCCATTGAATACAATGTCCTATTCGTGTTCGCGTTGTGCATACGTACATACAAATACTCGTATATCCTTGTTAATATTCAAACATCCTAAATAAACAGTTAGCGTGTTCAAACATGGAAGTTCAACATCGCAGAGCGTACATAATTATTTTAGGTGGACACAAAACTTTGATGACCGGATACTAGGCCAAACGAAGAAATCAACACGAGATACAAGACACCTTACGGCTCTATCAAGCAAGGACCAACACCAAAGTTGGTTAGGGCATTGTTTATTAATGTCCCCGCCCTCATCCAATTGGTAATCGCTTTTAATGGATTTTAATTTCCAATAGCTCAAATCAAATAAATAAAATATTTCATAAATACATCTTGGCCGGAGCTATCAGCTTTGAATTATGAGCTCCTAGCCTGGGGCCGCTTGCTTCATCCATAATTCTAAACGTGAATTCCAAACAAAGCCCACGGATAAGGATGCTGTTTTCGTTTTCATTTTCATTTTCATTTACAGGAGACGATGGAAACTTCGAGTACATTAATCGAATTCCATCCGGTCCATTTCCCATGATTTGCATAATCTACGCGTTCCACTGTTATCATAATTCAACTCAGTTAATATTTAGATTAATTCTCAAGGAATAACACAATTATGTCATAAATAACTCGGCACCAGGCTCTTGTGAATGCCGCCATTGCCGTCGCCAAAATACGGTTCCCATTCATATTTTTTTCAAAAAAAATATATACCTATATATATTTCCCAAAATTCGTGGCGCTTATCTCGCGCAATTTATTACACGGACTCTGTGGATGGGGTTGGGCTAAGTAATGTGAACTCGTTTAAGTGTATAAAAGTTTAATTACCGCCATCAACGGCCAAATGGAGGGTTTCTGGCTTTTTCATTGTTGACGTCGACGTCGACGTAGACCTTGTTTTTTTTTTTTGGATCGTCCGTCCGTCATTTTGTAAATGAAAAGCTAGGTAAATACAAATAAAATATTTCATCCCAAAAGTGGACGGTCACGCCATTAAGCTATTCAAAGTGCCCGAGATAAGACTTTCTTGAGAGAAGGTAGGTGTTTAAAAATTTAACGACTAACTAAGTAACTCATTGACGCATGTTTTTGATTATCCGCCTTCGAAGTGAAGTACACAATATTTACTGAAGCACTTTCAAGGTTTTTTTTCGAGACAAATGGGGAGTGAGTTTAATGAAGTTTATAGACCTCATAACCATGATACCCTCTTAGGACGGGAACTACTTTTCAATATATTAAGAAGACCCATTTTAAGCGTTTGTTTCAGTCGTCCTTATAGACAAGAAGACCTTAGAATTCAATACGTCTCTCCCAGAATCATGAAATCAGCAGCTCTCTCACAGGCCTGCTAGCCTTAAGCTAAACTTAGATTAATTACAATTCACTATTCGGGGAACACACTTGGGGAACATAAATAACCAATGTGAAGTTTCTGACAAGTCCTAGTATGGTCTTCTAATCATTTATTCTAACATTTTGCAACTACATAGACATGGCCTCCATTGGCTGACCTTCTAGCGAATTCGTCTATCTAGATAGCCAAGAACTAAGCCTTATGTATTTTCGATTTATAATCTAGCTCAAACAGCACAAATCCTGTGTTTCAAAGTTTAGCTGGGAACTTTTTTTCCCAGGTGCTCATGGCTGCTGGTGGCAAACAATTTTCTTTTGTCGATGTTAGCTGTAAAGTTTGAGCAAACCATTTGATTTCAGGCTCTTTTTTCGAATCAGAACGCCTTAAATTTTATCGTACAGACTTGATTTGCTGACAAAGCTGTTCAAAGGCTTTAGCAGATAGAACAGTTCCAGTTCAACTACATTCGCCTCTTAAGCATGGTGTTCACACCTTAACGCCGTTTAGCGCTTTGGCTTGGTATAACTTCAGCCACTGCTGCTTCTTCGTTTCACAAGTGTGCGTTCCTTCTTTACTATAGCCGACTGCCTTTAATCGCATTCCTGACCTCTAACGATGAAGTTAAAGACTGGTTAATTGCTTTCGCTCTCAGTCGGGCACGTTCCATTTCAAATCTCGGGCAGTGGAAAAATATGTTCTCTGCATCTTTTTGTTCTATTTCGCAACTAGAGCAGAACGGAGAATCACTGTGCCCAAATCGTTGCAGACAGGCACGAATGCACACATGTCCAGTCTGTATTTCGTTCAAGTAAAATTACACTTCTCCTTGTGGGCGATAAGCTTATGCCCTCACGTCTTCCCTCTCATATTCCTACTGCCGTGCTCTAGGACAGTTATAAGCCCTTTAGCGCTAATTATAAAAAAAAAATCAGTCGATGGGTCCAACGTCCCTATACTGAGGGATTCTATCATTGTTGCCATCAGAATAGCCTTTGCTCGCTCGCTTTTCTTGCCGTTCTTCTTTTCTTTCGTCTAGTCATAGTCACTGCATTTTGACAAGGATGTCAATCAGTATCATGCCAACTATTACGTGCAGTATGCGCTATACGTCCTTAGAGCACCCCGTTAGCATACAGTGTTTATCTTTGGCATAAATCTCTTCACCTTTACTACACTACTCCAGATTGGAGCGGCTTACAACATCGTCGATTGGGCAACTCTTATTGATTGCAGTCTTCTTCTCTGTCCTGGTCATCTTATATGTATCTGGCTACCATCAGTCATCGAAAGCCTTGGTGCAACCGGAGCTGCACCCAGTAGTAAGAACTAGATCCATGAGGTCCGAATAGTTAAATAGTCGTGATGAATGAACAAAAATAGGTGCCAGCGAGCTTGATCTTACCCCACTGGTTCTTCATAAACAGATTGCAAGGGAACATTTTAGGTATACACTGTCTGATGAGGCGGGACAGGTCAATCTTCAAAGAAACTCAATCTAAAAGAAATCATTCAGTTCGACGATATGATGAGATCGTGCTACGGAGTTATACTCAGTAAATTAAAGTACTTCTATCGAGTTGATACCACAGATTCCAATCAAAGTTATCGAGTTCTCTATAATACTCTACTTCCGTGACTATTGATATCCTGATGATGCTCAAACTTGATTGTTTTCCCTTCTTAATAAGCCAATCACACCCATAGGCAGATGTAGGCAATCAAGCTCTACCTTCACTTCATTGATTTTCAATTTGCTTCCAATGCAATTGCTAGTTCCTTTCACCCGAAGTTAATTCCAGAGATGATGTATGTGTCTCAATTGGGTAAAAATATTTTCTAAGTTCTCATTGACCTCGTTATCCTGCATCCAACTTCCATAAGTAGATACCACCATTCAGCCGGCATCCAGCATCACATACGATACAAACTTGTAAAGTCTAGTTATTCAGAGATTCTTTATATGTAAACACACCTGTGATAGAATAATTGATGTGTTTTAGAGTTCGAATTGAGTGCACTTCGCTTTTATTTCAGAAAGAGTCCTTTTGCTCCTTTCCCCCACTTCCTATGAGAGCATGTGTGTACGAGCTCAAAGGGATTTATTGATTTTATATATTTCGATTGCCATCGAAGCGTGATGCGATTCCAATTTTATACAATTGAAATTGAATTATCCTTGCCAATTGGAAGTCCTTGTCAAATGCTTGAACATTTGTACACGTACACACAGCGAGACAGAAGAGGAAGGCATTTTTTTGCATACTCCTCGTCCTCAGTCCTCCTCCGTCATGGTGGCACATAGGGCTACACACACGAATGCTAGAATGCAAAACAATTGGCTCGGATGATTAAAACCTAATGCGATTGATATGTATTTCACTGGTACAATCCAATTGGATCAGTGAAATTAGATTTCGGTGCCTGTTCAGTGGGTAATGTCGTTGGCGTACCGTTGGGCAGGCAAACAGGTGTGTTATGCTCGGCAAGGTGAAATGACATTTGACATTGGTGTTAACTCAGTGCAAATTCAAATGTAATGCCTTGTGAAATTCAATTATTTTACTCCTTCGCGTGGATTGGTAACACGTACACGAGACTAAGTTGAGCGGAGTGTGAAGTTGGCGCCTCTCTGAGCTGTAGATGTATGCAAGTGTTTGAAAGTGTACTAAGCCTTATGTGAGTCAATGTCAAGTGTATTTGGCTTAAGAGGTCATTTGCTATTTGCATCTCAACAGTTTGTTGAGCCTGCAGCATTGTTTTCATCCGTACGACAGGATCAATTGAAATCCACAAAGAATGGCAAAAATGTTCCAAAATGGAGCCCAATCAGTAAACGACTCAATTTCACACTAGAATAGAACAGGAAGCTGATCACTTTTCGACTAGATGTCAGCATAACCAACACACTCCTTTGTGCCACTAGTTGGGATGCCATATCAGGGGTACAATATTATTCTACAAGAGCACCTGAATAATTCCTAACTATTCCCAGAAAAGCCGAGCCTACAATTTCGCGAATGCACTACACAATCCTTGTCACAGAAACAGGAGAAACCCTAGACTCCTGATTGGAATAATTAGCGGCCACTCTGTATTTGGAAAACAAATTCTTCATGCATCTGCTGATAAGGTGTACTTTATTGTCAGTCTTGCGGAAGTCGTCGAAGTGTTCACATCCTGGGGTGTTAAGTTGTGATGAACTAGTCAGTTACTGTTTCAGTACCCGGGCCTTTATATATATGTTAACATATATTGGTGAGAGCGGGTCTTGGAGAGAACTCTCTTTCTTTTCTCTATATTCATATGCATATTCAGAGGCAGAGACAAGATCGTGCATTCTTTCATACTACGTGCTACTGCCATAGAGCACCCGTGAGTGCAGCCCCTCAAGTCGCTTTTTAGCCCTTGTGGGTTTCTTACAGCAGTCTTTGTCATACATATTCTAACCTTTGATACTTCCAATAACTTCAAAGATCCTACTTAACGGCTGCACAAATAAGTGGCTTCGTGACCTATATTCGATTGCTTCTCTATCCACCCATTCGCAAACTGCACATTTGATTCCACAATTGTACCACAACAATTAATCGAAACTCTACACCAATAGATGGTGCTGCCTCCGTTCAATCGGATACGAATAATTTAATCAGGTCCATCAAATTCGCTCAGTTAGCTCTGCAGCTTTATTGTTTAAACAATTCGGTTTCCCTTTGATTTGGGATAATTATTCCAATTAATGCATTTCCCATACACAATTATGGTCAGGAGTTTTGCATTTGTGCTTGTTATTTGCATAATGGTGTTCGAACAACACCTTACTGCGCGCTTTCAAACCTACATCGGAATTATAAAACAAATAATTCGGTTATCTTGTGAATGGATTATTATGCAAATCATTTGTTAAATGAGAACAACGGATAATTGCTGATAATCGAAAAATTTAAAACGTCTGCTCAAGACAATTGTACACAATTTATTAATAGCATTGATGTCAAAAGGACTATCAACAAATAAAATAAAAAATGAAGCCCGCATCCATTTCCTCCTGAGCCTGGACTATTGAAAACGCATACCAACATCGTATGGGGACATATGTGCCATGTTGTGATCGACTTTATATCACCGAATGGCCGCATTGACAGCAGGACACATAAAATATTAATTGGCAGCGAATTATTTTGGCGACACTGGTACTACTTGTGAGTTGTGTTTTAGTAATCCTTTGAGGATAACATTTAATTTTATTCGACATTTCATTAAATTTGGTTTATTTTTCCATTTTATTGTCAGTGGTACATTGATGTTGACATGCACATGAGAAAGGCTTTCTGTGTTTTGTCACTTAGTAATCCTTGCTTGTGGTTTATGGGGTTTCAATTTCAATGCTTTAAACCTTGTGAAGGGATCAGTTGGATTTGAAATTTTTTTTTTTTTTTAACGACGTCCTCTATTTTAGATTTCGACTCCCATTGGTATGCATATTCATTCCACCCTTGACCCAATCGACAGCTCCATTGAAGAGCATGTCCAGCTCTATATACCACGTTTACAAACATATCTTGGTTTTTCCTTCTAGACCCTTGCACACAATTAGATCTTGAATAGCTTAACCAACTACTTACTCTGAAGTGTCCTGCGGTTTTATAAGATATGGGGCGTTGAACGGGCGTTTTTTTTCTCGTCACTTAAAAAGTCATCTCTGTGACTGAGTTTAACGGATACCACGACGCCTTACACTGGATCTCTTAATGTTTCAAAGAGTTCATTAACGATTTTTATACAGACATTGTTTGGCCACGCCCAAGTGGTTGAAGGTCAGACTATCAACAAAGGAAGAACACACTTGCTGAACTTCTCATTTTCAAAAACGTTCCTTGAGCTGATTTATCGAATTCCAATTGTATTGGAATTTACTCAAAACCAACTTTTCCACAACACGATCACGTCTCCAGGGCTAGTCGTACAAACAGTTTCACTTTTAACTCATCCTTTGTACAACATCTCAATTCTAAATACTAGTAATCTCAATGTATCTCATCCGATCCAACTCCTGTTCCTTTAGCAATTTCATTTAGCTTTTCATTATGAAGTCAAACTTCTGCATGGCAGGACGATTTTGAATTTTATCCTTACCATTGGTATCGTCGTCGTCAGTCCACCGATTAAGTATAGTGCACACATTTTGAAAAACGGATTAGGTTTGCCTCTTCGTTGGAACATCGTTGTACACAAGAGGATGCCAAAAGGATTCAATGGTGCCATGTAAAATATGCATACGTCCGGGTGAGAGAAATTCTTGGGATGTATCTGGACGAACGTGTACATCTACTCATGTCCACGAGAATGGAAACTTTTCATAACATTTTCCAGAATAATCATCCAGCTAATGAAAGGCTGTGATTTGATTTTGGAAAATATGTTTCGCCTCGATGCACACTGATGCGTTTCTGAAGTGCTGTTTCGAAAATTTCCCATTGGGCTGTATCATATGGAGCTCAATAGAAATTGCTTGTAGATATGAAATTCAATGATACATGGGATGGGCACGATTGCTTCAAGGTGCGGAAATGTGTCAATTGAAAAGTTAAGCATGAAATTGGCACTTCAAAACTTCTATAAAACTGAGCAATTCATACATAGTGTCTTGCTTTATGAAAGCTTAGACTCAACCAGTGTTTAACTTATTGTCCTTTGGTTTTGTTGAGTAGCCAAGGACATAATAGTCATCCTGTATTGCACTGCGTCGCAGAATCGATGCAAAGTTTCTTAGCTCCACCTTCAAATTTCTGGTACCTGCATTTTTAAATCTTTAAGAAAAGGTTTAAGCTATTAAGGTTGAGCTCTTGGCTAAGCTGAACATTGAATCCTGCGCAAGGATATTGAGGTGACATTGAAAAAAACATTGACTTGATCGGATGCAATGCTTCTCGGAAGTCGCAGCAGGAGACTTTAAAAAGGTTAAATACCTAACAGCAGCGGGACAATTCTTTTGAAACCAATTATGTCAAAGGGTACCATTGGAATCTCATACCTCATACCTGCGTTAGTCATTTTTGAAAGAGATATAGTGTCGGTAGAACCCAAAGGCAAAGCAGTAACTGAAAACGACGTATGTACCTACGCTCGTTTAGTCAAACGAATGGCAATACAGGTCTGGCTCGCTAGGTAGATAGAGGAAACTAACCATTAGTGTAAAAGATTCCTGAGATGATGAAATACCTCAATTTTAAGTCCAACTAGAAAGTACTCGTAGAGCGCCTGTGCAAGAAGGCCTTTACTATTCTTCCACCAAATAAAAATTGCAATACAGTGTGGATTAAGTGTCATGATGACAAGATGTAAGAAAGAGTGATCGAAGTGGCAAACAGATAAGGCCTGCAGCTTTAAAGTAAGGGACAGCGAGGGAAGACTATCGGTCAGGTAGATTGTGAAAAAAGATAACTCTGCATAAAAAAAGAGGGCCTAATCCGCCTTCTAGCTAAGGCCTTCCAAGAGGTCGGAAAGTCTTGCTGACACTAGTCTCCAGAATTTCTTTAATTTATCAAAATAGGAGCTGCTACCTTCATTAACTTTCCACGAGACATCATCACCAATAACACTAACTTGTCAATACATCAATTATTTAGCCAATGAACAGCCAACGCTACTCTAGTGTGTAATTTAAAGTGACAACTAAACTACACCGCTCTAATATTCTATGCATGCGACAGGGACCTTCCCTTAATTGAATATCCATCAATCGACTAACTAGACTGCTGATAGGTGATGTTTACCAATGTTCAACCATATTCCCTTGATATTTATTCCTGACGTACGAGTGATGACTGGAAAACGCATCAAGAGGGGCACGTTCGCAATTAATTTTTCACCATGACGAGACACCAATACATCCAAAACTTGTAATAAACAAGATTCAACGGCCAAATGCCTTCAAAAAATGTGCAGTCTTTTCCAAAAAAGGCCATGAAATCTAGAAAAAAAAGGAAACACATGTACTCGTAAAAACCTTTATTAATCCCTGTGATGGCTACAGATCAGTTTATAAATGAACAGGATATGGATATTCTAGATTTTCGTTTGACGGGTATTTCATTAAAATTCTATTTACATCGAATGGGATGGCTGGCTATGTAAACAACCACTACGTCTATGGATGTGCTAATGCATGTTTGATCTGAGATTTGCTTGTGTAATCCACGGACATGTGGACGTACAATGAATCCTTGATGCTGATGCTGCATGGACGAATTTGTTCGGTCGATATAAGGGATGGGAAAAAAGAAATACGAGTATGATGTCGTTTGCCAATGATACCACGAGGAGATTATCGTAGCACAAAGTGCATGGTGTACCATGATATGAGTACTAAGCTTACCAACTGCCTGGGTTGGCATTGATGAGTATCAATCCTGATATTCATCCCATTGTGCCATTATGCTGTCCTTAAGAATAATTCTGATGGAAGGACAAAATTTCAATTACCTATGATTTAAAGAAGGGATAATGAACCAGACAGCATTATACAAACCTTGAATGTGTTTTTATTTGGAACATCAACTCATGTCATGTAAACATTTTTTAAGTTCTTAGCTTCTTCCAACTTAATGATTCCGATAAGTACAGCTTTAAGCCAACATCTAAGCCGAACTCAATAAAAATGATTGGAGCTACCCCTCCCGCGTTGTAGTCTTCGTAATCCATGACAAATGCCTACAATTACAATGATGTGTGTCCTTTTCAATCTAATATTCCTTTTCGTGGTTAGCATTTTGTTTCATATTATCCTCTTAAGGACTAAACTAAACTCCAAAACTTAAGGATCACTTAAGCAGCAGCAAATCTTCATTTAAATGCATTCCCATTACGACTACAAATTGAACTATCCAGAAAGTATGGAGCCCATGTAAGGACGCCATACCTACTCCATATGACGTTAGAGCCAATCCAATTACATACACGAAGATTAGAATCAATTAATGATTCAAATAAACCATTTCGCTTATCCCACCAAGGTGTCACATCCCATGAGATTTATCCCATCCATATTTAATGAACAAGATAATGGCAAAGTTGATGAAATAACACCGAGCCTAACCTGGCTCCGTGTATCGATTGTTACTTCGAAGATTAAAGCACTTCGTCGTAATGTCCTTAGGAATTAATTCCATTTATCGTTGTTTCCCCTTGATATACGGCCGTCTGGTGGATGTATGTGTCTGGCAAACGGTGAACCAGTGCGCCATTTAGGAATTCGATTGGGGGGAAGTTACAGTCACCCTTTCACCCACCGACCGCCCGACCAATCATATGTTAATTAATTTGATTTCCTAATCTTGTAGAGCATTTCTGATAGGATCCTGCATGCATGACATTGGGTATTAATGATTGAATTGTCGGATCCTTCGTACTCCTCCCCGACCTTTTCCCACAGCGCACACACAGAGAGACATACGGTAACAAAGGAAAATGGAAAAATCCTTGCGATGTCATGTCAACCCTTCCCTTAGCTGAAAGAGTAAAGTATTTAATATGCATGACTCCATGCTGGGCGCAAGGACGACTGAACGATTTCTGGAATTATTTGCTTCATTTTTGTCCTTCCCATACCCCTGAACCCTTACGTTTCCTTTAATTACTATGCAAATTAGTTCGGTTAGTTCTTTGACGTTTTTGGAAAATTGTCTTCTTCTTCTTCTTCCTCGTCTTCTCATTCTTCTTTTTGTTTCTTCTCTTCTTTTGGAAAATTTGAAATTTTAATTTTATGAATGAAAGTTTGCCTCGTGTGTATGTGGGTATAGCTCTACCCTTGCAGGGATTGAGCTCGGAGAACATCCCAATAACAGGTGAAGAGAGAGTTAGATGTGCTGGAATAACATATTCACATATTGCTTAATTACGTGCGGTGTTGTATCCGTTATGTTCTTAATTTTTTATGAAAAATCATGGGTGTTGGCTGTGCGGTTTGGTTTGGTTGGTTGAAGAAGATGGGGGGCAATATCGTTTGCAAATATGTACTAGGACAGGCTTTCGAAAAGTATTTTTTTTTTTTGACTCCTTCCTAACAGTCTACTGAGCTGTTAAAGAAAGGAAGGGTGTCGAGTTTTGCAAAATATTTATGAATCTCATTACTTATGTATACATTTGTCACCTCCACCCAAATCCTTCCATACTGTGGATTTTCTTTTCAGACTTGCTTTGGGGACGTTCCATTGTATGTTATGGCCAGATGTGGAATTGAATAAAATAATAGGACTGTCGAGAAGACCTTGAACCAAAGAGATCTCGTAAGTTCATTGTAATGGCATGTAGTTGTAGTCGAAGTAATGTGAAAGGCTATAGAAGCTTTGGCAGGTAATTGAAGGCAAATCCCAAAGCAAAAAAAAGGTTTGGATTTTTAGGAACTACCCAACTTTCTGAAAGAATATATTCGTAAGCTCTTTGTTGATGTGGCAGAGCTCCGTAGTAAAGAGTGTCAGCCCTCATGCTTCTAGTTCCCAGCACAGCTCGTGGGATATAATACTTCAACAACACCTGAAAATCAACTTGTTTATAGTTCTGAAAAGCGTTTTGGCTTTTCACAAATCATTTCCAAATTTCATAAATCCGTTTGCACTGTTCTGAACCGTATTTAGTCTCTTCTGCTAAACTAGGTAAATAGCAAATTCTGCAATAAATTTTTCGTATAAAAGACTGTCTATTAAAAAATCATGATCCAACTTCTTATTTGAAGTCCAACAAACAATAGTTTACTTTGTACCACAGGCAAAGTCCTAATTTTCTCTTGAAAGCTTAAAAAATATAAAAATTACATCTTAACTACACGTACGTATAGAACACCGGAGAGCTACAATATAAAGGAAGAGTGGGATCGTAAAAACCATTCATGGCATTCATCATAAAACACAGCTAAATATAGTGCACTGAACCGGTAAGCAGAGAATCCTTTATGGCTTTTCTCAATCTAAAAAGTAAATTGAAAATAATTCAACACGAGACTGATGGAGTAGATTGACTTGTACTCATCCATGGAATGTATAGTTAAGGGATTAAGGTTCTGCTTTTACGTTTTAGATAAAAATATACAAGAAGCTTGATTAACAAAGTTTTTGTGTTTTCATTTCAGTTAAAATGATTCGCTAAAATTTAACTAAATATCATAGAGATTAGGGTTTTGAATTTTTTTTTTAATCTGTAAAGCGAACTGCTTTGCATGAAGTAATCTTGATAAAAAGGTTTATCGTTTAGAGATCCTGAAAGCAATTATTTTAAACTAAAGTTTGATGTAGACCGGAAGGAAATCCGGTACTTAAAACTACAAAAAAGTCAAAACCAAGATTTTTCAATAGAAAAACAATTAATTTCGATAGCCAAAATCTTGATGTAAGGCAGTCTTACTGTCTTTAATTTTGCCATACTTAAACCAGAGCCAAGCAAAGGTACTGAAAGCTGAATTGCTGACAAAAAAAATTTAAAAGATGTGTTCTGCTAGAGAGTAGATACGAGTTCTTTGGGGCTTGTGCCCAGCTGTCAGCAAAAACTTCAAATGCTTTCAACTACCCACATCGACCCATCTAATCCTGATGCGGAAAATTGTAAACAATCTTTTTCCATAACAACAAGAGACAACATTAGCTACGATAGCGTTAAAAACAGCAATAAAAGTCTGCCCAGAAATATTCTTTAATTTATACAACTTATGACTAAAAGAAAGTCAGACCATTGGAAAATCTAGAGACGAGTAATCCTATGAATTATGCCCTGATAAGAGCCGTCATAAGTCGATAAAATACTAGAACGTCTTATCTGTGAAAGGCTTTAAAAAGCAGAAGAACTGGTTTATTGTCAGTATGGTCTCCGGGAAGCACATTCGACTGTAGATGCTATGAGCATGGTGGTAAATTTGTACCTAAAGATTACTTTTAACTCGGCGGTTTGGAAACATCCTAAAGAGGCTTCTTGGAAATAATCAAAGACCACTTCCGAAGAAGAATACTGATCTACGGAGCCGATAGAGGCCCAAAGCAAGATTAGGTGCTGGCAGCAGAGCTTTGTAAGATCCAGTGGTACGCCTGTCACTGCCACTCAGGGAGGCAAAGTTGTATGATTGGCAGATAAGGTCGATGTAATCTTACTTATTAACTAACTTAAGGTGGCGCTACAGTCCGGGGTGGACCTGGACCTCAACCAACAAGCGTCTCCAGCCAGCTTGATCTTTAGCTAACTGCCTCCAGTTTCACACGTTAAGTTGGTTTAGGTCCCCTTCAATTTGCGTGCGCCACCTGAGTCGCGGTCTTCCTCTACTGCGCTGCCCCACGGGGGCGGATTCGAAGATTTTTCGGGCCGGCGTATTGGTGTCCATCCGCTCTACATGACCCAGCCACGTTAGTCGTTTGACCTTCACTCTTCTGGCTTAGTCAATGTCGCTGCACAGCCCGTACAGTTCGTCGTTGTATCTCCTCCTCCACTCACCGTTGTTGCAGACGCGACCAAAAATCACCCGAAAATGTTCCTCTCGAAGCAGCCAAGAGCACCCTCATCAAAATTTGATAAAGTTCATGCCTCTGCGCCGTAGAGCAGAACTGGGATTATTAAGGTCTTATATAGGGTCACCTTTGTTTATCAATCGAGGGTCGATGTAGTCATGACCCCAAAATTATTCGAAGAGCAATCTATATAGGTTTGTTCTATAGTCAGATTATTGCCTGAATGACAGTCTGATTGTAGTTCATTTTGCTTGCCATAAAAACTGCGTTAAATTAGTTTTCCCTGACATGGTCCAAAGCGGAAGTAAAAAAAGAGAATGTCATAAACTTAACGATCAGCCCTTGCCCTTCGAGGCAAACCATCCAACCATAAGGCGCCAATAAAATTGCTAACCACATGTATAACATATTTTTTTCCAGTTTATGATCAAAATCCAACTAATCAAAGGACAAATGTTCCAATTTCGCTATGACGAATCTTTTATTGACTAAAACTAATCAGCCCCTGGGATGGAAGTACACTCGGGGGGAGGGAAAAAAATCTCATAACCTCATTCTGGCAATTTAATTCACCTCTGCTCGAACCATCAGACTAATTTCTAATCCATCAAACGGCAGAGGCAAGACATCACACATCCCAAGCATATTCCCTTCAGGGACATTTAAGTGGACTCATAGCCATGATTTATTGTCCTTTTAGCAAATAAAAAAGTCAGATTGTTAACTTACTTCATATTCCCCGTTCTCTCTATGGTTTTGCCCTTCATATATGGGTATTTACTGCACACACAAGCTTGTGAAGACACATAACTCTCTGGACATCATCCAGCCACACCTACATAATATTTCATTGCGAACACTAAATTTATAGTTTATCCTTCTTTTCCTTTTTTTTCATACTTGTTCTTTGTATGCTGTGTGATGCCGTTGCTTTTGTTTTACTGTTGATTGTTTTTGCTTCGTCGTCCTTGTTTGATTCATAGTCTCGCGTTATATGATAGTTTCATACTTTATTTCTCCCTTGAGATAATAATTTCCTCCCTTACCGCCCCCAACCCTCCTTTTGTCCGTCATCTGGATCCAACTTAAATCCCGAATAGACGAATGAAAAGAATACACAAAACGTTTGTCCTGCTGTGTATGTCGTGTCCGAACAAAAAGGATATGTGCAAAATTAATATACTCTCTTACATATCGCGTCTGTAGTACACAGTGGATCTTCCTTCGTTTCTTTTCTGTTGTTTTTTTTTCAGTTTTTGGGGGATATTATCCTGAAATTTTTTTGGAGTATACAATAAATTTTGTTTTATGATATAAGATAGGCGGGTAATTTCGTCCTGACATTCTGTAATTACATACAGAATGAAAATGTATGTTTGATTATTCTGTTTTGTATTCCGTCCGGCCGGCGTTATTCTCTAGTTACATTTGTGTGTACCGAGCTACAATGGTGAACAAGTGGTAAGGGATAACGAAAACAAGAGGATGGAGGTGATACGACAACAAAAACAATGACAAGACAATGTCGACAGTGTGACAAGGACGTGACTGTAATGAAATTAGAATTTATGTCGTTTTAACTATTTTCTATTTGTTTTCCATTTTTTCTTTTTTTCTTTTTTTTCTTCTTTGGTTTCCGTTTCCTTATTCTTTTTTTTTTTTTTTTTTTGTATTCTCCATTTTGTTGAGCAAATTGGATTTTTCGTATTCCTTTGGTTTTCATTTATTGTTTTAGTCTCTTTGTGGATTATAATTAATTTAATTTTTTTTTTTGTTGCTTTTGTTTTTGTTTTGTTGTTCCTTTATCTGAGTTTGTGGTTCTTTCTGCTTTGCGAGATTTTAATTAACAAATAGAGACACACTATAATATCCGATAGATGTGAATAGAAAAAGGTAAAGGATTTCGTTGTGTACCTGGTTCTTCCGGTGGGATTAGGTGTATATTATGTTTGTTTTGTCATCTGGAAGAAGAGAGATAAATATAAATTATAATGAAAAAAGGGACTGAGCTGACAGTGTGTCTAATTACAAATAACCAGTGGTTTGCGGTCGAAGGATGGACTGGATTAACATAACATACGAATATCATTATTTTTCTTATTGTCAACCATCCATTGCCATTTCAGAGTGCGTTTTGTTAGGTTATGTTTTCGAACAATTGCGGTTCTACTTCGCAAAGTACATGGGTTTGCTTAAAGCGCGATAGATCTTTAAAATCAAATCAAAACAAGTTGTGTATGACATACACAAGTATCGTTTGATTCCTTATTTACAACTGAAGTGGGCACATGGAATGAGGTTCAGAAGTTTAACCAAAAGGTAAAAAGAACATGCCAATGCCACAAAGCCTAAACCGGAGCCTGACAAACAAGAGAGCATAGTAGTAGAGGCGCATTCGATGCTGAGATCATTTCTGCAGACTGTATAACGACGATGACGAATCAAATTCCGCTGTCAAGCAGAATGAATCAATCAACTTGGACGATGTCAGCCAACAGTTTCGTCCATCCGTCTTTGAAGTAAAGACAGCCACATCAAAACTGAAATCCAACAAAGCTACTCGAGCTGAAGGCCCAGCTGCCAAGCTTTTGAAAGCAGCGGAAGTTGACTTGGTATGAAATGCACCAACTTATCTGCAAAATGTAATGTGTTGTTGCGAAGAGCTAAAGGTTCTTAGTACGCAGCTGACGAGTTGGTCAGAAAACGCTCAGTCCTAGACCGAAGGTAAGCGGACTGTCCGCTTTGCAATCTTAGGGCCAAAATTGAACAAAAATCGTTAATGGGAGTAAATTACACGTGGAAATCATTAACCACCTGTGAAGTATCAAGGAGGCTGTGGCCAGAGTACGACAAAATGAAGACCAGCAAAGTTGTACAAAAAAACAGTAAATCACTGTAAATGCTGATAGGAGTACTAACTGGCCGTGGTGTAGTGGTTACATCATCGCTTGTCACGCTGAAGGTTCCAGGTTCAAATCTCGATGTCAATCAACAGCGAAAAAAAAGCTGACTTCAACTCTATTGCATAGGCATAACACTGGCAGTAGGGTGGTCAAATGGCTTGAAAGTTCTGATCGTAGTAATGACATCGGGATGTTTGAAAGAAATACTGCGAATTATAAGCAATCGCAACAGTACCAATAATTCTCCCCAGTCACTCTGGACACCACCCTCGGAGCAAAAGACTGAAACCTAATAGCACCTGAGTTTCAAAATCACTACACCAACACTAGCGCTGTGTGAATAGTATCATAAGGGTATTCATAACCCCTTTAGCGCTAGTGAATTATAAAAAAAAAAAAAACATCTTAAGATATCATACAAAGAAACTACGACTGAACGAAGACGACATATGCAGAGGATGCGGTTATGAGGAGATTAACAAGGACACGGCCTATTTCCTATGTCATTACCCAAACCTCTGTCAACTGAGAAATAGAACCCTGGGCAGTTTCTGTTTCGAGTACATTGCCCTCAACATCGTCAACAACCTGATTGGTTCGTTGGCTGTGGCTTTAGCTTTAGGTCACGAAGGTCCACTAACGACCAAATTTTTACACTACGGAATATCTTTGAGAAAACTCAGGAATTCTAGATCGATACCCTATCTTCCCGTTGACATTCCTGGGTTTTTTAAATATTTTAAAGCACCCACCCAGTCGACATTTACCAAGTCTTTGTAAGAAATCCTTTCACGGACTTAGGCCCTGTCTGTGAATTGACTTCCTCAATTTGTATAATTTGACATTTGACAAATGTTCACAAACGATTTATGATGACAGGACAGTTTTGTAAAACGCGGCACATTTTACGTCGCAATTTGTCTACTTGGTACTTGTGAAGTAGAATCCATTATAGGGTGCCATCAGTTGGTGGATGAATTTCCTTGTTTAAGTAGTTATAGCGTTGAGAGACGATGACAGAGACCGGTAATCGATAGAACTCTGGTGGCTTATGTTATGTTTGCAGAGAGATTTCGTAACATACCACAATTGTTGGTTCTCTTTTCGTCTGTCCTTCCACTGTGTTGCCACGAAATACTTTGTTTTTTTGTAGGACTTAGCCCTTAACTAATTTGCACAGCAATTTAACCACGGCGCCCACATTATGACGACTATCTAAACCAACTTCGCAGCCTTTTTTTGAGAATTGCCATCTTCTCAGACTGAGCCGAAAGGTACCCAAAGACTCTGAACGCCCTCTTACCTACCTGACGGAAATTGGAAAAGAACTGGCACCTAAATAATCATTTTGTGCGGAGCATAGTCTACAACTGGAAAACGTTGTGATCCTTAGCGAGATCGAAGTAAGGATCGTACTTGCGAAAACTATTTCTGGAAAGATTAATCTCCTACCAATGTGTTTTTGGCTGTTTTCAAGGTTCTTAATCTTCCAAGCACATATCCGTGAGACTAATGTTCAGTTTGTTAACACGATAGTTTCGTGAGCAATTTCCGGTGAAGGAATCCGTTCACATGTATAGTAGCTTGACTCCTCTAAGTTGTTTGAGGGGTTAATGAACTTTTTCAATTGTCGAAGTTCCGTATTTACTTTAAGAGCTTCTATTGGTGCTCCTATGAGTTGGGCTCCAACCTAATCTGACTGGTGAATAAATATAAGGGCTATGTCAAGCTAATCAACAGTTTCGTTACCGCCAATGCCCTTTTATTCGAAAACCTAATAGTTGTTAATTTGTTTATGATAAGATACCAGATTGAAGATAAGCAGCTCCAGGCAAGCCTTATGTCGAAAAGATAGAAGCTCAGAGCTTATATCGCTGTCTGACCGCCAGAAAAGACAACAATCTGTTTTATATGGCGGCTCGATCTACGGATTCCAATCTAGCAGTGAACCAAAATTATTGATTTTTAGAATAGAGGCTTTCTAGTTACGAAAGTAAGGGGCTGGCAATCCAGACTCGAGGTGAATCATGAAGTTTGGGGAGTTTTCCGGTAATATAAAAAATTTCTTGGCAAAATATCTCAGCAGTCTTTCGACTTCCTCGTTTAAAAAAATTCCCTATACCTGCGCAGCGTAGCACATAATATACCTCAACACTGCTTCGTAGATTCTACACTTTTGCTTGGTGTTATGTTCCTTCTGCAAAGTATGCCTTTCCAATTGCAGCTGATTGCCCTTCTAGGTTCTTTTAGTTTCTCCTCCAAATCCAGTGAGGCACTATTGTTTCCTGACCAAAGACTTTTCTGTTGTCTACAAAAATTACATAAGCAGGAACGAATTGCAACCAAAATTTGAAAGACACAACCAATGAACTGGTACACAGGGCGCGCCCTAACCCTGAATTCCCAAAAAATTATTCAAATCATGGAAACAAAAAAAAAACTTTACAGAATATCTCTTCCCATGTCCTCTCCCATCAACATTTTCGAATCCTCATAACAAAGCTCTTTTGCACTCTCTCCCTATTCAGCATCCGATGATGAAACCTGCGTGCACCAGTAGAACGAATCTTACTCCGAATAATGAGAGCAAGCTTTCTCTGATAATGAGATACTTTCGGTACTTGTACCGCTCCCACAAGCTAATGCAGGCTCTCCATAGGTTCAATGTAAAATTCTCAAAATTCAAATCCTAGATAGCATCCACAACAGCACTTCTGCCATGTTATCATCCCATAGTCGTCGTCGTCCTCATTGCAAAAGATGATATAGAGAGAAAAAATTCGCATTTCGTTGGGTCGCTGGAACTTTTGGAACAGAGCACATTGTCCTCCTGTACTCTGCTGATACACAACAACATGACCAGGTTACGGAACATCGACGAAAGTAAATTGAGGAGGACTATGCGATGATACTTACGTTCCATGGCACTTCAGTCAGACTGGAAGGTTCAATCAGAATAGCTGGCGAAAGGCTCTCTCTCTGGTTGACTGTGTTCTGTGTCGTGTCCTGTGTAATTGATTGTGGGTGGAATAATTTGGTGCCATAATAAATTGGTCCACCCCGTCGCCCGAGAAGTAATATACAAAAACAAGGACATCAAGGGATGAAGGATAAAGTCGCAATTTATTAAGAGCTGTTTATTACCGCGACAAATGTGACTTGGTGTGCGCGTGCTGCTGTTAGCGATGAATCGTGAATTCTTCGCTATGAATACTTAAAGGACCATAATCCTTCTTAATAGTTCCCTAATTGTCCTTAAGGCGTATCGTTCTAAAGCTTACACACGTGAGGATTAGTTCCACACACAACCCATGTGCCTTATGGTTATGCGGGTCTTCTTATTTTCCTTGGGAATAAATTCGTCCTTATGTGGGTGTCCTCCTCTTTATCCTTGTCGGGAATAAAAAAAAAAAGCTTTCATTCAAAGAAAGAAAAAAAAGTCATATTCAGTGCTAATTGAAAAAAAAAAAAATAATAATCTCATGTTATAAGATCCTTTCCCAGAAGAACCGGTGAGAATCCTTAAAAAAAACGGAAATTGGTCTGAACAGTGAGTTTGTCATAGTGAATTGTATCCAGGATGCGACACAATGTCGGTCGGTAACTGTTTATATTAATCCAATTAAAAGGGAACAAACGTGCGGCGCCACCTTTTCGCGCTCGCGGATTCTGAGGGTGGAGGGCCGAGGGTTGTCGGGTAACCGTAAGTGAATTAATGGGAAAGAATGAATGAATTTATAATGTTTTGTGATTACGTTTAATGTGCGTTGCAATTAAAGTTTAATAACTTTCTTAATTTTTGGGAATAAAGTTTCACAATGGATTACTGGGTGGCAATGTCGGTTATGTCGGTGCTGCTGTTGGCGCTGCTTCTTGGTAAGATGTCTGGCAAGGAAATTATTTTTAATTTCTTAACTTTTTGACTTTTTTTTTTGTAAAATGTCGTTCTCGTGCAAAATACATATAATTTTGATGGAAGTGTTTCTTTATTGGCCGGAGGGTTGTTGATGAACAGTCAGATGTACGAACCCAATACCCTGGTGGCTCATCATGTGGCTTATGTAGGTGAAGAGAATATTAAATATTTTTGAAAGGTTGGATGTGAATTCATGTATCGATTATCGGGTTTTTTTTTATTCTTTGCCTGTGTCATAAACCAAAGAAAGGGGGGGACCCTTTATCAGAAAAGTAAACAGAAACGAAGTTGCCCACAAGCACAATACAGAAAATCAAAATTATCCACCCTGTAACGAACGAAGTTTACTATAATGCCGGCTGATGCTCAGTTGCAATGCATTCGGTTTTAGGACTTTAGTTGCCTCTACATTTCGATGTGTATACAGACAGCAGCCAATAAGGCTCAGTGTTTGGCTCAAAGTAACCAACCGACTTTTACAACCCATGTTGGTTAAGTTTAGTTGCGTACCTATATACATATGACCGAAGGCGAGATTTTCCTTTACTGGGTAGATTCAAGGACTCTACAAACCAGAGCACCTGTTTTATAAACTTTTCATATTTTCGACATTCAAAGTGATAACCTTTAACCTTTCTGACTACATGGTCTTTGCTACATAGCTAATCTCTGTGACTACAAGCAAGAACTAAAAACGACTTCAAAAAATGTTTGTTCAAAGTATTTTGATCAACCTTTGATGACATCCTTCTGCTTCTGCGCCCTACAGCAGGAGTCTTGTTATTTGTTAAATCTTTAGTGTATGAAATCTCTTTTCGTTCTAGACAGCGCCATCGCAATGGTGACGTTGTGGTTTCTTCCAACATTGTTTACTAAACCAAAGATGGCCCTCGTTTTGGTGGCTAGAAGAAAAGAAAGACATCGTGATATGTTAGGTTAAGTTAGGTGGGTGTCACCGCTTAAGGCAGAAGCACACTTAAACCAGAAATTAGGTTCATTGTGATGCCACGTATAGTACCGGCTTCAAGAATCTTGTCGGTGTAGACCATTTTCCACACCCACAGACAAAGCTTTTTATTTTGCAAAAATCAATTTTGGCTGTGATCTTCCTAGAAATACTGTCCTAAAGTTAACCTTCCCAGCCTTGATAGGGCAGGGAAGATGCCTGTATTTACTGCTTCTGTAGAAATTGTTAGAAGGGACACGCATTCTAGTGTCGTGCTCCGTGAGGGTCCCTCCTATAGTTCTTGTATAATATTTCCTATTTACGGACAGAAAACTTTCTGTTCTCTTCAGATCCAGGTAAGGCTAGATTTGTCTTGAAGCTTTGATATTGATACCCCTATTATAATCTATTCTTCCGGGCTTAGTTTTAGGCGAGATTTAATCAATTCTCGAGAAGCAGGTGGTTCCCCTCTATTTTCGGGAAAGGTTCTGACCTGCTTTCTCCTACGCCAGCTTGTCCGCTCTACAGTTGTCCGGAATGTTTCTGTGACCTGGAACCCAGCAAAGGGAAACGTGGTATCTGTCAGCGATCTTATTTAGAGGCTTTCAGCATTGCTTTACCATCTTGAATTGTATGTCATAGTACAGTAGTAGTCATCAAAGGTCTCCATGGCAACAGTAGGTGGTGTTCCTAAAGCACCCGTTACTGTCTAACTCAAATTTGTTAACGAGTCATACCTTTGCACTTGGGCGGTTCTTCAGGAGTTTATTAGTCATACGCGAGAGTTTCATGGATGGTCTATCATTTCAACTCTTTTCTCATCTCACATTCCCTTTAGTATGGCTAAATTTTTAGAAGTATGTACACTTATCCTAACGTATATATGTATCTATAATTGGACTACGAATAGGAATGTAACAAAATCTGTCTGGAGCGTAGCAACTTTTATCAAATTCCATTCCGTCTGGTTCATCTAATACAATTTACTCTCCTAATGGTTGTTTCTTCTCCTTTTTTCATTTCTACTATTCGCTACGGGATTTATATCACTATTTGCACGAAAGAACATTAAAAGCTACATGTGATAATTGAATTACATCCTGGAGGATAGTTCACACAAAATGCGACGAAAAACAAAAAATTAAAAAAAAAAAAAAAACTCCCAAGGCTTTGGAAATTGCAAATTGCATTTTCGTTTTGGGTCGGCATTAATTCTATCAGCGATGTCTATAAGTAGTTTTCGAAACCGAAATTATCGTAAGGTTAGGTGTGTAGACTGTAGAAGTCGACGAACTTTTAAAGTGCCTGGGTAATGATTTAAGAGTAGGACCGTTTGCGAAGAGAAGTTTTGCCATATCTAATGGAAATTACGTTTCGGTCTTGTTATAGGGTTGCTGAAGGAAAGTTAAGCGACAGACACGTACAGACATACATATAATCTGGAGTCGTAAGGATGTCATGAAAGTATATAATGGGGTCAATATCTCTAAGGTTGCTATTTTAAGAAAGTCCTTAATACTTTTAGTCTGAGAAGATTCGTGTGTGTATATTTGTTATTTTATGACGCGATAGCCACTAAACCTATTGTCTATTCAATTTAGACAAATGAACAAACAAGGTGATGGGTTCTTAGCTTTAGTTGTTTTCGAGAGAGCTTTGCGATTAACAAGATTAATTCTACATTTGTTCTTAGTGGAATCTAGGTACAACTGTCTTGGAAGACGTTCTGTCCAATGGGTTGAATGCCCTTTTTTTGTTCACAGCATGTACGTTGTTGTGCCGTCGTCAACGCTTGTCAGTAATTGCTCGGACTTCTGATAGTTTTACTTGGCGTAAGACTTCTGCACATGTCTTTCAAAAAAGAGTTCAAAGAATTCACCACATCACAACGCGACGCCCTGTTTAAGTCCTTTTTTTGACATTAAAAGTGTCGGACGAGTTGGCAAGGTTTCCTCAACTAAACATTGCTCTGTAGAAGAGACGACCTTAAGATTGATAGTTAGATGATGGGAATAGACCTGAAATTCTTTACCTTTCTCCAAGACCTCTTCTAGTGTAAATATTGATGAACCTTCTGACCTAAAGCCACACTGATATGATTGCTGACTTTGAGTACTCAGTACAACATAATAGTTCTTGCAAATAATGTAGAGAAGACTTTCAATTCTATCCTTAGATGGCTCAGTTTAAAAAGTTATCTTTCTAAAGAAAACAATGCTGAGATTCTTCTATGCAGCCCCGCTCTATAAGCCTCTATGCGCATTCTTAGTCGAACCAGGTTTCATTTCATCATCTCCTATAGCTTTATGGCAGTTTTGCCATTGGTCTTCCGTACTAGATGCTAGAAAACCTCTTAAGAAACTAATGAACACCCGAACGGAAAAGATTCTGATGATCTCTTCAAACCTCACAGTACTTCCTTGACCTTACAGTGCTGAGGATATCCAAAATCGTACCTCGGCTACAACAACGTATTGGTACGAGTCAATGTTCTCCACTAGATCGCTCGCTTTTATGTCAATGGCAATGTAGTCAATCTGGTTGCCAGTTGATTGATTAACAGACCTTCATGCCCTCTTTGAATAGCTAGATCCTCATCTGTTAGCTTATAATATGACTCCCTCCAAAACATTCTGTGTAAACTTCTGACAGACCTTAGAGCCTTACTACAACAGTCTGCTAGTGAAATCTAACTTACTTACCTATTAACTTAGGTGACACTAGAGTTCTAGGTGAATCAACAAGGGTTCTCCAGTTAGTCCGGTTCTTAGCTAGCTGCATATACTTGCACACTCCCAGTTAGTTGCACCTTCTATTTTAATGCGCTCCACTTAAGGCGAGGTCTTCCTCTCCTGCACTGTGCCTTCGAAGACTATGCAGACTGGAGCGTTGGTGTCCATTTGCTCAACAATTTTTGGACTAGATCGATGTCTCTATACAACTCGTATAATTCGTCATTAAATCTTTTCCTCTAAAGCCCATCAACGTAAAGGGGAAGAATAGCTCTTTAGATTATCAAATGGAACGTACCGCTGCCATACTTGATCCGATAAGTCTTCAGTTTCCTAAAGCCCCTTTAAGCCAACGTTAAAAAAAAAACAAAATGTATTCTCTGACTCTCAGAGTTCCTATCGTTTTGGAATGACCACCTCCGTTCCATCTTTTCGCGTACAAAACTCACTTCGTTCACTTGAATTTGATGGTCAGTCTAGTATCCTGCGAAGCATGTTAGTTAGGGTTTTTATTCGACTTCCGCCCAATTTACTTTATTACACTCGACAGCTTGTTAATGGTTTTTATTATTTTTAATTTAATTTAAACATACCTACACACATCCGGGTGCTTAAGAGTTCCCTTGTTCCACTCACAAGGACAATGGCGTTAGAAAGCCCAGTATACGCACGCTAGCATGGAAATAAAAACTTTCTAAAAGGAGAAATAAAGACACGTGGTTGTGTTTAAAACTCTAAAAAAAAAAAAAAAAAAAAAACGAGTATAAGCGGAGAAATATAAAACCGAAACTGGAACTGTCCCCCCTCAATAGGAACAAGGGGAAGCAAGGAGCAGCAATTTAAATAAATGGAAACCGGGGTTGGTTAGCATTACTATCATGTGCTATAAACTTGTTATTTCGTTTCGAGATTTGTTGTTCTCTAGCTCTTCTGCATGTCGAAATACAAAAAACGACAAAAAAAAGGGTTTTTTTCCTTCGTCGTCGTCCTGACATTCGGTCTAGCACTCTCTTAGTAACGCGCTCTCGGCAATAAATGTGTGCGCTCCTCCTCTAAACCATCCTTTTGTGATTTTCTCATGTGTCCTTGTCAGTTTTATTCATTCACGTTTTGTGTTATTGTTGGCCTCCGCCTCCTCTCAACAAGAGATGGTGCGAAATTCGGGACGAGTTCCTTTTATATATTTTTTTTTTCCTGGCATCAAAGTGTCATTTGTATAAGTGTTGTGTTTTGATGGATATGGAGATGGGCTCAAGCATGAGCAGGAGTCCTCTTCAGAAGGTCGATGGGTAAGTGATGCTTTTACAACTATCCTTCATATATTTTATTTCGGGTCATATAATTCATAGACGTATTTTTGGATGGCATACTTTTCTAAAATGTTTTATTGGCGCGGTGGCAATTTTCGTTTATATGCTCGAAAGCAATTTGACAGAAAGGATTGTTGCCTTTTTCTTTTCCGTAAGGATTATGATCAGATTTAGTGAATGTTTCGTATCGTTGGTGTCTAGGACCAATCACTATAGATTTTTGTTTGGGTTAGCATCAAACCAAAGTCTGCCTTGATGTGACCGTTGAATGACATTCAACGGGCGGGCGGCGAAATTATGACGTTTGGGTTAAAGCGCGATTTTTTTATGTTAAATACAAAACTGTTTTCAGTTTTTATGACAAAAAAGTTCTTTATGGTTTCTATTTTGAATCCGTTTTAGGGGAAGCAAAGTTTAACCTTACGTATGCACTTCAAAAGACTGTTTGAATATGTCAAAACAAATGGTGTTTTTCGATTGCAACCAGAGTTGTCACTAAAAGGGTTGTAAAGATCGTAAAAGGAGAGGAACAACAACTTTGTTTTTATATCCGACTTGGCTTTGACAACATAAAACTGTAAATGTTTCGAAACATCTTGTTTAGATAAAAAAATATTTGCCAAGTCTCAACACTCACATACTGAGACTGTAAAACATCATAGAAATGCCAAAGTTTGTGAATGGTTTTTGTCCTTATTTTTGTCAAATTATTGTCAAATGTATAACTTCCTTCTGAACTTTGTTTCAAAAATCAAAAGTCAAGCACAAGTTGTACGAATGCTTCACCATATCTCGCGACATTAGCTGTGCTACAAGGTTCTTTAGGTTCTTGTTGAATCTTACGCCTAGCCTTGAAAAGTGCAAAAACTATCACCACCATTTAATTTTACATTCAATTACGTCATCGAGAGTCATTGAAAAGTCGCTTTGATTTATTCTGGTTCCCAAATAGAAATATTCTCTTTTTTTCACGTCTTGCCACTGATTTCTATTGCATTGTCTATAAGTTGACCTATTTTCTTCGTCTACTTCCTTATGGACTTGACTATAAAGGCTTTTTTTAATGGTGTCAAGTGAAAACCATTGACAGAATAAAAGGAAGAATAAAAAGAGAGATAAAAAGGAAAAGCGGAAGTACAGCTTCTTTAGAATTTATTTCTCGAGAATAAGTGTCCTGTCAATGTCATTTTCAGTATATTTGATGTGACAGATTCTAGGGAACCTGACAGTAAATGAGCTTCTGCTAGTGCTTACTAACACAATAAATGAGTTGTGATGGCCATGGTGTCCAATGTCCATACCTTAGCAGAACGAATCTGCTCAAAAATGAAATGATATACTTTTGCCAGCTTGTAGAAGATAAAAATAGAAAACGACACCTAAAAATAAAAAATGTCAGTTCACAACAATTATCGTATTACGGTTAGGGCTGTCAAAACGTAAAGTTGTCAAGAAAGTTGGTACATTAAATACCTTCCTTCCAGAGCTTACACAAGTGGCTCACATCCTGCCGTCATTGTATAACGCACAAGTACTACACGCGTAATAATGTTTTGCTCCTCATTTCTTATCCACTTGAATGTCAAAAGAACGGCGCGCTGTGCTCTTAAAGCCTCTTTAAGCCCCCGCAGGACTAGCACACACTGTGTCGTGTTGGCTAAACAAATGAAGTGACGGCATGTACGAGTATTCCCCTTCGATGTGACAAAACGCTGTCAGTGTAACATGTCAGTTAGATTTATGCAAATAACGTTACCGAATCCCTTGCTGTTTCGTATTCATGATATGCGTAACATTCACTTCATTTTTTTTTATCTCCTTACAGATTGCCATGTGCAAGGACTCTTTGTGACTGACATCAATGTTCCAGAAATTGTTGACTTTCGGGATAATGTGACATTGTCGTGCAGCTACGATATGAGTGGCCACACATTAAACTCTGTGAAATGGTACAAGGATGAAATGGAATTTTTCAGGTGAGTGAATGGAATGAAATGCTTCTGACAAATTACGACAAGATGTGCGTATCCTTCCTGTTATCCCGGTCGTTTGGCCTCATTTTTGCTATGTAGGTCTCGGTTATTTTTGTTTGTGTTTCCTTTTCTGTGGCCGTAATGTAATAATGTTCTCTCTCTAGTATGCCTTAACTGGTGAACGAGAATTATTTCCGTTGTGTCCTTGGATACTTGGATACACCACTGAACTGACACAGTACAGTCGCTCATTTAGATGTTAGGGGACTCGTCGTCGGTGGTACAATACAACAAAGCAACACACAGTGTACAACACACCATTTATTTACCCGTTCGTTTATGAGGGCGAGCAAAAAAAGGATGCCCAGAGGGATACACAACACATGCCGGAGAGCTACATAAGTATATGTAGCTAAAGCCTGTGTGTACACATTACATTAATGCTCAAACATGAGTACCACATTAGAATTATTTATTTTTTCTCATTTTGTCATAACACATTGGGTTTGGGCAGGAAGTTCTGGTTTGGTTTTGGGCAAAAGCGACGACGAATGTTAACAGGAGATACATCTTCTTTTTTTCATTTTACAGATACACACAGTCTGTCTCTGTGCACCAGTACCAAGAGCTACAAAAAGAAAATTTAGTTTTTCCTTTTTATGAAAGTGCCTTTTGCGTGTGTCCTTTGAGAGAGATAAATTATTTCGGTAACATCTATATTTTCGACTTGAACATTTAGATATTTCATGTTGACAAATGCTGGCTTATGGAGAACCTCTTAATCATAGTTTAAGTCAATAAATTATTTAAAAGTGTTTACAGCTTAAATTGGATTCAGCGATAAGGTGCCTTCGAATGGTAATCCTTTGACAAATCGGTAAGCAACTCGGTTGATACGTGTGATGAGTTTCTAGGGGCATTTCCAGTAGGTACACATTAATCTAAAAATCGTCGAAATTTCCTCGTGAAAAATTGATGTCTTTTGTGTGGTCACATATACACGCGTGGATACCAAAGTCTGTCCAATGTCATGAACTTTGTGTAGCCTTTCCTCCAGCTCTAGCTCGTAAATCGGTGCATCTTGCAAGCTGCGGAGGGTATGCCGTATATGAAGTCGGAAGCTTCAGCTCGCGACCAAAAGTAAGCAAAGGAGGGGTGAATATAGTAGCTTATGTTCTGCAATGCGACACGCCAGCACCGTTGGTTTGAGGTACCGATCACAATCGGTCTGACGACGATCGGTGAACTACGCGAGGTACTCCAGTAAGGGCGATTAAATTGTTCCACCATTCCATTTGATTGGGGTCACAGAACTACAACGTTCTCTTAAAGATTTTGGATTCGGAATTTCGTCACTGATCGGAATAAATCATGTGAGGTATAACAAATCGAAAGAAAATGTCATCAGCGGCTGCAACACTATTTCCATCATCTGGTTCGGTATGCGCAAGCATTCAGGCCACTTGGTGAACTAGTCCATGGCAACTACAATGTAATGATTCCTGGCTGTAGTATGTGGCAGGAAACCTAAGATGTCTACAGCTATTCCTTCGAACGGATTTCTCAATCAGCTGAGTGTAGTGCTCCATGTACCCGTACAGTCATCTCAAAAGTACTGGCTTCTTTCCTTTTGAAGGGTTTTCGTTTGCCTGAGGAAGCCTCCAATGCAATGGGCCTCTCGTGTAGAACAATAAATATCTCTGGAACGATAGCTGAATCACTAGCAATTGACTCATCTTACCAGGAACCTTCTTCCACTTCTGTGCGTTCTTCCTCAGAAACTCTTTCTGCTGGGACGGACTCCATTAACTAGTCGTGTTTTAAGCTTTTGGAGTTTTGGATCCTTGCGCTACTCTCCTTTCAAGTCGCGACCTATCCCTGATCCATACGGAAGGCTGCCTCTTTCTCCTCGGCTCGGATACAATATTTACAGCTTTCGCATGGTCTTCGGGACAGAACATCTGTATTGCCTTGCCTCGGTTACAGTCGATGTTGGATCTCAAAATCGCATTGTTCTTTCTCTACCAGGTAGTGATCGTTCGAGGCATGACAACTGCTTCAAAGCCTTTTGATATTCAAAAACGTAGGTTGCCAGCCTTTGTTCTTAAGCCTGATCCGGTACGAGTTTATATAGATTTATACTACGTGCAGTTACCGAGAACTCTTGAATTCTATGTACAAAGATTACTTTGAAATTCATTAACGTTTGATGTTACCCATCTGAATGCACAGGAATCAGTCAGGAAGACAAGGTTACAACACACTATTCCACTGAAATCATGGAGATCTCTTCTTTTTTTTTGTGAGCATGAGGGAACATATTCATTCAGGCATGCTTTAGGTCCCGCAAAAGTTTTCTCAGAATCTTTGTCTTTCTAGATTTAACCATCTTACCGTAAATGTTTTCATTTTCAATTTGTGTTTCTTTTTTCCCACAAAAAAAAAAAACAGAAAGCAAAACAAAAAACCACAAACGATAACGTGTATCTAAATCCATGCCTAAGGCAAATACACAGGTGTATGCACATGTACAGTACAGACATACATTCATATCCCTGTAGTATCCTCATATTTTCAAAGAAGAATTCCAATTAAGTTTTTAATTAGCCTCGCCACGTGTAAATTATATAATCCTCCTACACACATTCATATATATGTATCCTTCCACCGAAAGACCCAATGCCATGCATAAGTGCCTCACCCCGAAGAAGATCCAAGTCAAGAGCTTGCTATTTTCTGTGCCTTATATTCCGTGCATGCACCAAGTGCCTGTGACCGCCATCACTACCCACTTTTAGAAATCTTGATCCGTTGACACACCTTTTAAAGACGAGGTCATGTGTACATGAGAAATGTCATAATTGAGAAAAAGGATACGAAACAAGAAAAAAAATGAAAAGGGTGCGGTAAAGATAAACCGTTAACAGGCTCAGACGCATACCTTGAGCTTTAGTATCCGACATTGGGGCTGATGAGCGTTTTACTACAACCCTCCTCTATGCGTGGTTTACCAAAGCTGGGGTGGAAAATTTGCAATTACCATTCAAGGGCTACAAGGACCTTCCAAAAATGTATCTCTAATTTTGGTCGTCACACGACATACAATCACATACACGTACACATGTTTAGTTGGAAATTCTCTTAATCCAATCCGGCTTGTCGAGGGCGTGCATATGCCCTTCTCATTTCCACAGAAACACTCTAAAATTTTTAATTAAGACGAGAGTCCTTCAACTAAACGAAGCGAGGGGCAAAGAATTGTGGCATATGGAATGGATAATTCAAATTATCATCCTTCTATCGTAGCTCTGGGAGGGTAGGATATAAGCACTCGCATCATGTATCTCTTCCCGACATGGGCGAAATATGTTTTTTTTTTTTTTTCTGTTCCTGTTCACTTGTAATCCGGCAAGCATAAGGACGACGACGACGACGACGACGACGCGACGATGAGAAGGTGGAAAGCGGTTTCTTCTATTAGCAAACACACCCGTATGTATGCCTCGATCCCTTGTGAGAACAGGGATGCGTAATTAAAATGATGTGAGGAGTTGTTCTTCTGCTTGTTATTAATGTGATAATTATGGCTGTTTGATGGCTGAGATACATGATGCGATATAGAACATATGATTGAATCACAATCACACACTCTGTGCATGGGTGTGTGTGTGTGTGTTAGGACATCTTTAAGGAGCTTGTTCATGTCGCGGGGTGGATTGCTTGAAGGCTACATGTAGCTCTGTGCCCTCAGTTTAAGGGACTAATTGTACATTTTCAACTCGTTCAATGTCAGCTTTTAGCTCATAACCCCAGGGTTGTCATTAGAAAATCATGTTTCTGGATAAAGGACGGTGAGGATGTGTGTTCTTGTGAATTGTTTATGTTAGCGGATAATGAAGGTGGTTTGTATACTTTGGAGGATGGAGAAATTTAATTGAGTTCTAGCTAGAATGGAATGGGATCATTTACAAGTTTTTTTTTTTCTATTTTTCTTTCAGATACTCACCTATGATGCATCCGATGTACATGAAATTTCCGGTAATTGGTGTTCAGGTCAGTGCTGATAAGAATGTCTGCAATGAGTTGACATGTCGAATTGAATTGAGTCTTCAGGGTAAAAAATCATCGGGTGTGTATCGATGTGAAGTTTCTGGAGATGCACCACATTTTAAGTTAACAGCAAAAGCTGCCAACATGACAGTTGCTGGTAAGTCTATCCCTTCATTAGAGAGATAGGTACCAAGTTTTATATTTTCGACGCTGAATGTCATATTTTCAAACTAAGAACGATTTTTTTCTCAAAAACTAAGAGTGGAAGGTTATGTTTTGTAGACCATTATACCTCAGGACGCTCGTTTCAAGATGTTCAAGATCGAAGAAGTTACTTTACAATGCTTGAATAACAAAAATAAATAAGGACAAGCCTGTTATATCTGTTAAGAATTGCCATTTAAATTTGTTATCGTGCATCATAAACCTTGGTCTAACAAACTGGAAGCAGCGTGAAGAATGGAAAGGGGCTTTAGTTCATGCTCTGACCCTCCAATTAGCGAAAAAACAGTTTAGACACTCTATTCGGTTTCTAGCAGCAACTATTACTTGATCTTTAAACCAGATGTTCAGTCTCCCTTTACTTCGTGAACCTGGTGGCTGGGATTCAAAGACCCTCTTGGCTGGAGCATTCTTGTCCATTCGCTCGATATGGCCGAACAAGTGCAGTCTAATAAGTTTTACTCTTGGACTACCTCCACATCTTTATATAGCCCGAAGAGTTCACTGTTGATGCTTCTCCTCTACTCGTTATGATTCGGATTAATCTGTTAAAAAGGTCAAGTCAATCGATCCACAAAACAAAAAGTCATATGTCGACCGTAATGCAAAGTTCACATGGAGTATTACATCATCCCTTATAGTCGTTTTTAATACTGAAAGCATAATCTATGAAAAAGATTAACGAGGCCACATAAATCAAGGATTTTCATGCTTTACGACCTCTTCGTGTCTACAGCAGCTCAACTGCATCGAGGCGCATTCCGCAGAGTGAATCCACTCAATCTTCCCCCCATTCGTTCATCCCGTTTGTACAAGTGTCCATGGGAAATTTCTTCGCCCTTGGGACTCTTAAAATATTACTTTGTATATACTGTGGTTATCCTTTTTATTGCCAGTTGCATTATATCCAACGGAGCTCTATATATGCATGGGATCCTTAAAGTGCAAAACCGTTTTAAGTAAAGCTACCATCATAATGTCAAATGCATATGCGTCGTTTTTTTATTTTATTTTTATTTTTTTTGTTGCCTTTTTGCTGTTGTAGCTGTGTTATGTTTAATGTAAAAGATATTTCACTGTCACACATGACAGGCTAGACAGATTTACAAGGTTTCTCATCAAGAATGCGACAAAGACATTATGAAAATCAAGAAAGAGATACACATCTCTCGTCTTTTCTTTTTCTGGTTTTATTATCGATCACAACTTAACACTTGTTGAGATTTGTTAGGTAATTCCATTAGAATTGCTATTCTGAGCCTTCCAAGGCTGTTATAACTGCGGTGATGGAAATAAAGCATTACGCATGGAATAGTTTCAGAATTCTTGTGAAACTTTTCCCAATAAATCTTCTTAACTACTTATACACTTTTCCACAATTGTTGACCTATTTACCTAATAAGCAAAAGTATCTTTGAAAACAAATCATTGCTTTGTTCAACGCAATTGTATCTGAAAATTTGAGAATACGCATTTGGAAAAGTAGAAAATTTCCATCCTCAAACATCCTGATAATTGTGGGTGTTGGATATTTTGTCCTTTCAGCTCTGCCACAAAATAATCCGCTTATAAGCAGCTTTCACTCAATGTACCGGCTTGATGAATTCGTCACAGCAAACTGTTCATCGGATTATTCAAGTCCACCGGCCACACTGACATGGTACATCAATGGTGAGAGGGTGAGTACACAGTTGTTAACAATCTAATATTGTTTTTCAAGTAACGAATTACGACTTTGAAGTTTTTTTTTTTATTGGTTTCACTCACAGGCATTTCCGGGTGAATTACAGCCGAGAATGGAGAGTACAATACCTGCGCATGATTATAATTTGCGACGACAAACACTTCAGGTGTATTTCTATCTAAATGGACCGAGATTTTTCAATCCTGGTCGAACTTTACAATTGAAATGCGTTGCAGAGATCAATAAGTATCCGGAATTGAAGAGAGAAACCACTTTAAGTGCCGTCCTAATGCATGATGAAAATTTAAACAATCAAATGCTGCTCAGTTCGGGTAAGTGTCTTAAGAAATTTTTGAGAGTAATTTATGTATAAAACTTTGTTAAAGCATATAATATGTAATTGCAAATATATCGTTATGAAAGTCGGCACACGGTTGGAATAATTTGGAAGAAATTGCTATCAGCTGCACAATGTGATGCGTTCTTTTTTACAACAGCTTACAAACGTTGTGTTCTGAGGCATATCCGCAGAAACTTGCGATTGGTGTATTCAATAAATAATTTTTGCAACATACCTGTAGGCAAAGGTGGAAGTAATTGAAGTGAAACATTTTTAGTCATGTTGGTCGTAAGTTTTCAAGGCAAAGACGGGGCAGTTCTATCAGAAGTTATAGTTCGAGTAAAAGGTAGACAAGTGGGTCATTCGTAGACGACGGAAATGAGTGGAGGTGGACATGCCCGTTTTGTTTAAAAGATGAATTACATGCACGCATTGTTGCAAGTTTTGTCAACCGTTGGTTCCTGCAAGCTTCATATTTGTATTAGTTTTCAGACGACAGAGTTGGCTGTCATACCGTCGACTTTATTTTTCTTGCATTAAAGACAGTGTTGCTCCTGGAACAATTGAAACATTTTTAAAAAACTTATCCGGGGCCTTGATGCCTTCCCATCTTTTTTTTTAATAATTAGCGCGCGCTAAAGGGAATATGACTACCCTTAAACCGTTAAACTAGAGCACGGGCATCTGGTTTTAATGACAAAAATAGGACGGCATGATAGAATGATAAGTATCAATGGCCTAGATTTAATAAAATTACAGTCGGCACAGTTGTACAGAAGTCGGTTTCTAGTGTCCCACCACTCCTAAAGTAGAAACTCTACCAATTCAACGACATAAACAAAGTCAATTGCCACTAAAGTCGCCCGATGGAAGCTCTAGTTGAAGATCCGGAACAATTTTCTCCGAATACATATTTCCCTTTCAGTATGGAATCTTCAAATGAGTGAAATTAGGCCAATTCTCTTAATTAAATTTATGAAAATAACAGTTCTACGCTCAGTTCGCTGCTCTGAATATAGCGAAGATTTAGAAGACAGTCGTCAGAATTTTCAAAGCTAAACAGCAGATTCTTGTTAGCCTTGTATGGTGATCTCTTCGCTTCTGCTAATGCCGAACCTCTGCTTTTTTTCTCATTCATGTTCTAAGAGATCGATAGAGATTACTCCTGCGACCATGAGGACGGCTGGTTCCGACACTGTTCCGCTGACATTTAATTTCTGTATTTTTCTTGATTGAGCGCTGCAGACCATCCCAACGTCCGTAAGAAGGATAAAATGCGTGACTACCATATGCCGTTTTCGTCGAATTTCCTTTGGTCGGTCCTCTCAAGTTCGCCATTTGTCTGCTCAATTCTGTATTGATCTTTGCAGATCTATCAGAAGCGGACTTGATCTGCTGTCAATGTGTGATCCTCATTCCCAAGTACTTTACTGCATCTTTAGTGGTTATTGACTCTTGGCCTACCTGCACCTCAAAGATAGTGGGGATCTACCTCCTCCGTATTCTCTGTTGTTAGGCTAAGGTCATGGCCTTGCATTCAGGATTGGACGCGTCTCATGACTTGGTTTAGCCGTGTTTGGTCATCTTCGGTGTCTCGAGTGGTCATCACTGCCGCTATGTTATCTGCGACCAAATAGGTATGTTCGTAGTGTCATAAATTAGCTTGCTGTCTCTAGGGTAACTTTATATCATCCGTAGTATATATTGTGGTACGTCGAAAGTTTTCTCTAGGGCGTTCAGCATATCCCTCCACCTGGCGGAGTTAAAAGCGTTTCTTACATCTACAGTTGCCATCATGGTGGTTTTTCTTAAATGCCGACTACTGCGCTTGATTAAGTATGGTAGAATCCAGCTTCTAAAATTTTTATATCTTGTAACACTACAGACTGGTGGTTAAAATGTTTCCACAAGGAAAGACGGGTTTAGTTTGTACTACATTTAACAAGATTTATACAGCACATTTAATTTGTTTTTAGTTCCTTCATGTTTAAAGACCACTTATTTATTTTTATTTTCCAGATGGAGCTGCCATAATTCCAGACATTTGGACAACATTTCCCCTGTCAATACTACTACTGACTGCAATCATTTTTCAACAAAATGCATTAAGGATCGTCACGCGAAGCTAGTTAGGTAAATAAATTTAAGAAATAATATTAAATGTATCATAAATTATAACAGAAAGAAAGAAAATTTATTTGTATAAAAATTGAAAAGAATCATCCTTGCTATAAGAACAAATTCAATTAAAAAGCACAAAGAGAATTAATTGAAAATGTAAATCATTTTTAATTCATCCATCCGTGGGTGTACATTCATACATATGTTTTACAGTACATATATTATATAGTTTTTATTTTAATATTTTTTTGATTTAAATCAAAAAGTTCAATCTATCTGTCTTTTTTTATTTTATTTTTTTATTTGCTTGCATTCATTGTAAATATTGTAAATTTTTAAAAATCACTTTAAATGTAAATTGAAATTACTAATGCATACGGGATTTTTATGGTAGTCTAGATCGCTTACAAATGTGAGGTTATTTTTTTTATTTTTTTTATCAGTATGTGACAAAAATACACGAGAAAACCAATGAAATGTTCTCCGAGAAATTGTAGATAGGAAAGCAATTTTTTTATTTATTTATTTTCATTTTTAAATATTGCAGGTATATAGGCGGAAATACAGGGTGTGTAGAGAATCATCAATGCATTGGGTCTACCACATGCAGCATTGACAAGGTTAACTTCAGATTGCCAAGTGTTTTACAAAATTCAGACGGGTCTGCTCTTTTAACTATTCAACATGTCAACCATTGCCTTTTCAATTTATCATGCCTTCCTTTCCACTTCCGCTTTTATTTAACAAAGTGGTTAAGGGTTTGTACTTGATTGGTCTTTCTGCAGCTATGACAGTTTTTGTTGAAAGTGTACCATAGATTTTATCAACCGAGTGTTTCGTGTCTATCGCCACAAGCCATGCAACTTCCATTAAAATGATCGTTTCTTTCTGGAAATGATGCAGCGTTCCTACTTTTGTTTGGGCTTATACGTTTGCAGAATTTTTGTAGAGTGTAACCTGAAGATTTTTCAAAGATTGTCTCTGGCTACTTCATTGTTATCCTTATCTCATATTAACCCGTGTGGTCTAAGATCCAAATTAAGGTAATCGAGAGCTAAGATTGGTATTTAGTGTTGAAACTTGTCTATGTGTCACTTTAGAAGAAATGGTTATGGAAGGAGGAGCCTTGATTGCTACTTGGCTCTCGATCTGTATATGCAACAGTTTTCAGACGTTTGTACATACACAAGTGAGTTCATTATTACACCCGCGAAAGGCTTCAAGGGTTACTAGCAGTTTCGCTTGAAAAGCCCTTATGAGGAGACTTCCGAGACCAGAGCCAACGGCATCGATACATACTTGATACTTATGCAACCATCTTTGGAAGGGATGCAAACTGCAAAAGTTTTACTGAAATTGAATGAAAGGGTGAGTTAGTCTGTTTGAGCCATAATCATCTTAAAACATTTCTAAGACCTTACATCACAGCAGTCTAGCAACCAAATTCCCTCAGTCCAACTAAAGAAACACGATGAATCTACGAACACCCTGTGTGATATATATTTCTTCTTTTTTTTATCATAAAAAATGAGTTAGCCAAAATATTTGAAAGACCCTTTTTCTTTTGTTTAGGTTTTTGTTCAAGTCTTGTGTTTTCATTTTATATTTTTGCATCGTTAATCAAGAACCATGTAGACACAAAATTTAGTGCCAAACTGAAATCCATTAAAACACTCGCCTTTTTCCAGTCTAAAACCTTCATCCACATCAATATGTTTGGATGAGTCCAGAAAAAAAAAAAAAAAGAGAAAGATTGATGAATGTGAAATAACTGGACAGGAGTTCCCTTTTTGTTTTGTTGGTTCCATATACATTACATCCCTTGGGCTGCTTGTCTATAGAGTCGTTAAAATGGGTGTTTTTGTAAAGACCTACGTGTTCGATTATTTTTTTTTTTAAGGGATCTGGTGTATACAGATTGACCAAATGAAGTATGTACTCGTATGCTGTTGACACTGACAATCCAGAGATGGTGAGACTTTTTTTTAGGTTAATCTAAAACCTTTTGAGTTTGATGAATACTAGTTAAAAATAAACTTTTAATCGGTTTAAAGAACTGCAGCTTCCCGGTTAGGTTAAAGGGGTGGCTGCACTTATGTACAGCCTCACTCGGATCTCAAAGGATCCATTGTGTTTCCCGGTGTGGTGTGGGATATCTAAAATAAATGAACACGGATTATTACTATCAATTGGCCTCCCTGAACCAACCCGAGTTCCGAAGGAATTGTAGGACGGTTTTCGTTGGCTTGTCTGACAATTCGCCCAAATCGCTAAAGAAATGTTCTCCAAGGGTTGTCGGTCAATGGTGTCGAAAAATCTTCACTCTGTTGAATGGTTGTCAATAAATGTCACATATATTCAATGAGTTAGTTACATCTTCTACCACATGGTTTTCATTTTTGTAGCCATTTGATAGAGATGAATGGAGTAAACAGATCTTTTCAGCAAAAACAAATCACTTTGCATATCCCTTTTGGATGCCTATGAAGCCCCTAAGAGAAGAAACAACGAACCGCCTTAAAAGTAGTAAATCAAGGAGTAGCCGATGTTGTGCAGGATGCGATCTTTAGTGAAAAGGAGAATCATCTTACAGAGACATACCTACACAGAGAGAGAAAGAGAGAGTGGGCAATGGAAAAATGGGATTTCCCATGCGCTCGATGTAACCAAGCCGATGAAGTTATCTTATCTTGGCTTTTTGGACTACTTCCACATCTTGGTACAGTTCCTCGCACATAGGACCAAATATTTGTCGAAAAACCTTTCGTTCGAAAGCTCCCAATATTTGCTCTCTTTTCTTGCTTATCGTCGGCTTCATACAGCAAAACTGGCAGGTTTTGGATCCGGTTAGAGCATACATTTACATTTTGTCTTTCGAGTTTTGACCCAATGTGTTTTGCCAAACCGAAGTACCAACGGTTTCCAAGGGTGATTCTTCGTCGAATCTCCACTAGAGTTTCATTCGTAAAGTTGATATTGACTTCGAGGTAGATGAACTTTACTACCTCGAAGTTGTAGCCGTAAAAAGTCCTAGGCGATGGAACGATTGTCTACGCATATACATGTGATAGCATGTACTTCGTTTCGCCCTCGTTCACTTCATGATCAACTCGTTTCGATTGTTCATCAATCGCCGTGAGAACGATTCGCAGCAATCATAGTCGTTGTATTTTGACTTTTCTGACTGAGTCGATATTCGCTGAATAGCCTTTATAGTTCGCCGTTGAATCTTCTCCTCCACCTACCGTCTTTGCAAACGGGACGGCATATCACTAAAAAGCTATGTCTCTCAAAAACATCCGAGGCCAACCTTATCCATTCACGTTGCCTTGTCCTAATCGCTTTTCGACATCGAAAATCTCGGTGAGGTCCTTGAGAGAGCAGTGCGCACAGTCGAATGAGTTCAATAAAGACATGCTGGATATCGATTTGTGGGGTTTTTTTTTGCAAAATTCGTCATAGTCTGGATATTTGGTCCATGAGGGACTTTCATTGTTTACAGCACACTCATGATGACCAATCAGGTTGTTGACAAAAGGTTGTAGACTCTCGGACAATACAGCAGATAGCATCTTGAATGGAATGCTCAAACGACTTATACCTCTATAGTTGGCGCAGTAGATTCTAAACCGACAATAATAAAAGGTGAAGGTTTCTTAGAAAATGTCTTAAATGGAAATAGAGACTCGTGCTTACTTAGGCAAAGCTATTGACTGTCCCATTGAGTTAGAAAGCTCTTCCGAGGTTGTTTCCTTTTTGCTTAATTTTTGTCACTTTGTGTCATTTAGTGGATGTGATTTTCTTCGGTGGATTGTGGCAAATTGTACTCTTAAAGTTTTCATTTGTTTAAAAGCTTATTTAGAATCTATTGTTACTAGAATTAAATCCATCAATAGATATCGTATATATCGATCTCAAAATGAATACCTCAAATAAATCACTTTCCAATACTTGTGTGGCGCTCCTTCAGCTGCTGCTGCTGCTGGCACAGATTTTAATTTAAATAATTCAAATCCACACGTAAAACGAATTTAGCAATTTTCTGCTCATTCAACTGTGTAACAATCTGAAATCATCCTCACAGTACACGCGTGCCAACACCAACACGACGACAAACGGCTACGATATCAATCAATCGAAATTATTCCGCCGAATATCGCATTAGCATATTTCGTCAATTTCCCGGCCATTATTCGAGCACACAATAAAACCCGATAACCAGATATATTCTACACGAAATAAAAGTCGAATCGAATGTAAATCTAAAAGTCCTCCCGCCCCCGGTTAACGCAAATTCGACGTTTTATCACACTCCAAGCCCCCGCGACTCGCGTCATTATTAGCTCTCAATAGTAATAATCAATTTCATCGAATGAGTGTTTTACTCAAAGGATATCATTTGCGGTGTGTACTGTCGCATGTATATAGGATCCTCTTTGCTATCTGTATCCACAGTGTGTGTGTGTGTAGGACACTGAGGATTCTTGAAATTTGAAATCCAATTGAAATTTGAATAATATTGTCATTAATAATCGAAACGATGAAATTGATTTGAAGTAAACAAACGAACATGGCAATCTCGGATTTCGTCCTTTTGCTCAATGATTGTTTCTTCGTCGTCCTTTTGTGCGACGATGGTAGTCGTTCCTGGATTTGTTTGTGTAGTTATTGTGTGTTCTTTTATGTTCTTTCGTTTTGTATTGTATTATTTGAAAATTTGTTATGATTTCATTTGAGTTCCGCTTTTCTTTTTTTACGTACGTAATGGATTTCCAAGATGACAAATGATATTTGATTGATGTCAATATTGTTAATTTGTGTTGAGGATATTATTCAAAGGAAATGCAAATGGATGAAAAGCAGAAAGTTCTTCTTTCGGTCTTAAAAGTTCACTTTGCCTTCCTATTGCACTGTTAAACTTAAAAGAGTAAATTGGCCTTAGTTCGAGAGATCTGTTCGAAAAAAGGGCAAAGAGAATGAGCAAAGAGGCACTTATGCATACTTTGTTTATGACTTGCAATTAAGAAAAGCAAGAAGACACTACATTTAGCAAGGACATATAATATTTTCGTCTTAAGAAATTATTGAATTCGAAATAATTGAAGCTAATCTCCAACGCAGCAGCACAGTTTAAAAATTGAAAAGTTCTATAACAAAGAGTGATTTGTGCAATGGAAAGTTCAGACAACAGGTTTTTTTTCTGTCGGGGTGGAGCGGCGTGCTGGAGCACTCAGACACAAAAAACAAGCGTCACAGATAGTTGTGTCATTTGAGCCTAAAACGTTGACATTTTAAGCAAAGAAGGCGGAGTGCTCCGTTATGCCTGAAACAGATATGCAGCAAAATTAGAGAACAGGGCTTTATATGGAAGAGGATACATGTGTTTGCTGCACGGCCATGCATCAACGCAAGTTGTCTCTATTTCTAATTTTAATGCAAATCTACAGTAGTAGAACAGCAAAATGGTACAATTTAGTACAATTTTTGTGTTTTGACGTTTCATGTAAGAGACATTTTAAAATTTGAATTGGACTGAGGAAGAAATACGAAAGAAAATGCTCAAATTTCAAATAAGTTTTGAAAACTAATAATAAAATAATTATTTTATTTTATTTATCACGTCTTTCCATATCCATTGCAAAAAATTTGTTTTCGGAATTCAATTGTCACATCTGATGATGACAGCAAACTATTCAAGGAAATGTCAACAATTTACTGCACGTCTGTTTCACATGCGTTGCTGCATGCATTGCTGCATGCATCTTTGCTGCACATCTGTTTCAGGCATTATAATGCCAAGTGATCTGCAGTATTTTCTACTGAAAGAGAGCAAGAATGCCGAGAACTTTTTACAGACATCGGGAAACATCCATTTAGTCTGCCTGCATCCTAGAACGCATGCCACCTACAGGTTCGCTAGAAATCTTACTTTAAATGGAAGCCATAAACGAAGATACGGGCAAACTCAAATAGGTTCAGGGCCAAAGAACTCATTTCCGGTAGCCCCTCCTGCGTCCAGGGAACCAATCAAGACTTAACAGTTTCAGTCTTCCAACCGAATTCAAATTAGTACTTTAGCCTCGAACTTTTTTGTATCTAGCAAGAGGTTTGAGCAAGGCCTTAAACTCTGCCTGACTATCGCTGCAGACGTAGATTCTCCGTCCCCTCCACTTGTTTTACGCTTCACACCCATAAGTATTGCATAAATCTCGGCTTGGAAGACAGACGCATATACCTATGTAGTATACCTAGGAGAAAGTGCAGTCTAATGTTGTCGCTCTCTACAATAATTCCAGCACCTAAGCCCAGATTACAGGTTACGCGTTCTTAGGTCAGTCTCCTAATGATAAGCCGTCGTAATGACTTCGGGTGAACAGACAGTTTAACTACCATAGTGTAGTGTAGCTTTTCTTATGATGATGCTACAGTCCTAGGTAAACCTTTGCCTAAAACATCAAACATTACCACCGAGTTTGATTGTTAGCAAGCCAGTTTTGCACTTTAAATCCATTGAGACCTGTTTCCAATTTAGCGCACCACCTGAACCTTCTCTCCGGGATAAATTCGAAGACTACCCGAGCCACAGATCTAATGTCCATTCATTCTACATGTCTCCGCCATCCTAGAGTTGTTATACGGAGATTAAGTGTAACATGCACAAAATGAAGGGTTGTGGGAAGCTAGGCTCTGGCTCTCTTTAAGCTGTTGCACAAAGTAAGGTCTCACTCGTCTCAAAATTGATATCCGCTGATTTTTGGTGTCGCTGATTATGAATTTTATCATTTATGGTCCGATCCGACGCAACATTTATTCACTGGAATTTGCGCTTATGACGTAAGAACAATTTGTTTATTTTTTATGTAGAAACATATCAGCACTGAATACATTTTAATTCATTTTGTTTTAATCCAATCAACAGTTATTTATATTTAATTTAGAAAAGATGTATAAAAACAAAAACATTGTTGAATTAAAAGCAATAATTGTGTACATAAATAATGTCATTAAACTTAAACTACATTGTTGTAATTGTATAGAATAAATAATTGTAATTATAAGTGTTTACTTTTTTCATACTAATTTTATCAATTTCATTTCGAATCATAAATTTTATATTTAACACTTTCCAAAAATGTCCACACCACTAAATTATACATTTTAAAGGCAAAATATGTAATACATTAAATGCACCCTTTATAATTAATATTTAAGATTTCTTAAAACAAAATACGAAACTTGTCTTGTACCTACTCAATCTGCACATAATTTCAAATGTAAATATAAAATAATTGCAATGTACAACAAATTTCAAATTGGCATACATATTTTTTTTTAATAAATTAGTGTTAACTGATAAAATAAAAACGACTAAGGGTTGCTGTTAACTTTTGTTATTTTATTCAGATAAACAAAATTATAATTCTTATAAAAGAAAGAAAATATTTGTTTAATTTGTTTAAAGTTTGGTGAACCGTCTGGGAAAACTTAAAAAGGCGGCCTGCTAGGCCTTTTCTCTGCAGCAGCGATGCGAATGATACATTTCATGCCCATCGAACTCGCTTTTTCCAAATTTTTATTCCAGATCGAAGGGCGTGGGATGCCAGAGAACACGTAGAGATGTTTGAAAAAAGCGTAGTGTCTGTAGTCTGCAGTCCCTGTTTCTTACACATGCCTCTATCCTGCATAGTAATGCCACCTGCAGTTGTGTTTGGTAGAAGCCTAATCATGGATTGAAGCCGTAACCGACGATATGGGCAAGCCCAATAAAGGTTAAGGGCGAGAGAAGTTCTCTTCTTTATCAAAGACTCATTTCCGATAATCAAGGGTTTCCGGATTCAGGGATCCAGATAAAACAAAATTCAGTCTTCCGACAAAATTCGAAATAGTAGTTCCTATTCTCGAACTACTTTGAATCAAGTAAGAGATTTGAGCAAGGCCTTAAGCTCAGCCTGACTATCGCTACAGACGTAAATACTCCCTCCCCTCCACATGTTTTTCGCAATAAAGTTCTCTTGCAAGGCAGACGGATATATACAAACATCTGTAAAAACTCGATTACAATACTTACCCGGCTGAGATTGTGTACACAGTAATCTTCATTCTGGAACCACGGCGTATCCCTAAGATTTGAGTCAAAGGATATTGCCCGCGCAAGGTCTTCGAAACTACAGTGCCTGTAATATCAAAAACCAATTTCTTTTGAACGGAAGATGGGTCTGATAGTTTCGCCCATGACAAAAACATCAAGGAGAAGTGAATTAAATATTGCATCCAGGCCAGAGCTAGGCGTACCGGAAAAAGCCCCTGTCCAGCCAAGACAGACCGTTCTTTGGAGTCGAGTGAAAATAGTAATAGGAAGCTTATTCCACCAGACAACCGACGCATATGCTAAGGACGGTATTACAATCACCTTATATACCTACCAAATGCTTTTCCATGATAAGCCCCATATATTGCCAAAAGCGTCCTTACACTGCCAGAAAGCCTCTTTAAACTCGACGCGTTTCGACCAAAGAAGTTTCCTGCCCAAGATTAATCCTTAATATTTCGCTTCGCTGGAGAATGGGATTCTGACGCCTTTGAGCATTGGTATAGTCAGTCCAGCCAACTTTCTTTTTCTAGTGAAGAGAACAAGGGTTAACTGAAAACCCACTCCTGGTACCCCATCTGTTAATCATATCCAGGCCCATCTGCACTTTAGAGCAGATAGTTCATAGAAAAGGACAACCACCCTAAAAAAAAAAAAAACCAGAACACCAAGTTCAACTACATCAAATTGCTATGGTAGTCCTTGAATTTTCTTATGATAATGCTTGTAGGTACCCAGTTGTAGTTGAACTCATTAGATTGAAAGTAGTTAATAGTAGTTTAGCATTTAATAGATCTTCTAACGGTGGTTTTCTTTTGACAGGTTAAGATTTAAGGAAGCGACCAATTTAAGCTTTCAAGGAAATTTGAGAACTATAAGTTTCTGACTTCACACTCCATAGAACACAAATATAGTATCAATACTCTTCCATTACAAAGGCATTAGTTCCAAATAACCTTCCTTCCTATCACCAATATAAACTCAGTTGCAAACTATTTTATGTCAAACTCATTGACCTGAAGATATTTAAAGTTAACACCACCACCACTGTGGTACACAGCACAACATTGGCAGTAAGGTTCACGTTAAAGTTCAAAAGAAAAACCTCTAAAATTGATCCCAAACCACTCTAGACCGAAAATAATTGCCAAGTACGCTTCTTCCATTTACACCTTCCAGCCACCACCCCTTCTAAAGTGAAGCTTTAAATTTTGCATGTCGTGCATATGGGAAACAATGTGTACTGGGGTAGCAAAGTGCAGCATTAGAGGATGAAACTTATTCTCAGGAGTTTTCCTGAGATAAAAGCATCCAAGCATGTTTGCATATACTAAGGACAAAATTCAGAAGGCACACCAGAAATGGAGGATGTACACAACCACCCACAGCTTGCACTCGATACAAGCACTTTGTTAATGGTGTCTTTTCTCAAAGGATAACACGACAGTAACCCGGGTGACTTTTTCTTTGAAAATAACTTTTGAATTTGGTTACGGTCATAATATCTGCACATCATTTGATGGGGTGATCCCTGCAGATATGCAAACATAGATAGTGAAGCGGTTTGTGGTTTTTAGTGCAGTTGTAGTAGTAATTAAGGACTTAAATCCGCCAAGGGAGTCGTTTTCCAAACCAAAGCAGATTATGAAAGTTGAAAGTATATATGTACATATGTACTATGTATACACGATGTATCTGATGTTGTATTCAACTCAGGCAAAGGGTTTCACATCATCATGCATCAGCATCATGTCGGTTGAAATTTTCGAAACTATTTATCAAACTTTTTCGCTTGAAATTATTAACGGAAAGTTTCGGCTAACCACATGTTGATTTGAGTTTTGAACTTGGACTTGAATACTTCTATAACTGCTATGAAATCCTTACGAGAAGCACGGACAAAAGTTGATGCGTATAATTTTAAACTAAAGACCGTGTTCGTCTTTAGATCGTGCTTCAATTCAGTTTAAGCTCCAAACAGCAATGAAACCTGCAAGAAAGATCCTGATAAAGCACATCAGCCACAATTCGAAACTCATCTTCTATTTCCTGCATCTTTAACGTAGGTAAGATTAGGTTAGAAAGGGTTTCGATGTTAGGCTATCTTTAAAGCACTTAGCATTGTAATTGGCTCATTGCTACCTCTGAAGAACTTTTAACACTTCCCTCAAAGTACTTGATCTCACTGTAGGACCTACATATTTCGTCCCCGTTGTTGTTCAGTTACCTACATATTCAGACAGTAAATGTGCCCTTTTTCCCGTCGACTTTACAGTATCTACACACATCCGTGTTTGGTTACCTCCAATGGCATGTTCCCTCAAAAGGCAATTAGCTCTGCTTAGCTGTGACCCGTCTAGATTAAGAATGTTACTAGTTTTTCTGTTATGTGGCACCAACTTATGAGCCTTACATACCCTGTGTCCTTATATGTAAGTAAGACCATCTATGATCTGCCTTCTTGGTCGTTTTTTCTCTAAAGATTACCTTTACGACGCACGCAATGTGGTTTGAAATCCACACCCTCGTTTTGTTGTGGCAGGGCTATCCCACTCTTTGTGTGTTTTTTTGTGCAATGTTCAAGCAGCAGTCTAATGCGTTATCTTTAACATAACGCTCTTAGTTCCTGTAGCCCATTGGATAGATTAGGGCATCAACAGTATCAACAAAATACGGTTCGGCCAGAAACAATCACGCCTTAGTTGCTGAAGATTAACGAATCATTCAGACTCTTAGATCTTTCCAGCTGAAATCAAGAAACTACTTCCATCGCATTGCGGCTTTAGAAATTAAAAATTATTTATCAGTGCGCAAATCACTGCTAGGTTCTTAGACATCTTCGAGTTTAAAGAAAATGCCAAGCTTCTATTCTTAAAAGTGTTTTAAACCCCAGCTTATTTTTTTGATTGAACATAGTTCCCTTTAACTTTCTATCGTAACAGTAGAGAGTGTTCACTATATGCTACCAGCAAAGGGAAATAATCCCTGTACTCAGTGAACGCACATTCTTCCATCATCCCGCATTACGTTTTTCATCCCACAAATGCGTAAAACCGTTCGGTATTCTAATACATACCGCAAAAGATACTCGTAATAACGAAATAAATCAAAATAGCCCGCGCTCATCTTTCCAATGCAGTGGCAGTGGGTATTTCTTGGAATTCCACACCGAAAATTCCCCAAACAGCACTTCGATTCAGATAAACACATAAATCCCCCGCAGTGCCTCACAAATAACCACAAACACATTGTTGACTTTTTCGTTGAAAAAGTGTTATCCCCCAACCATACAAAACAGTAAGTCTACCCACCCACGCACGCTCTACTGCATCCCGAATCGGAATCGGGGAAAAAAACAAAACCCCGAGCTCTGATCTCAGGGGTCGATCCTGTTGTTGGTCCTGTCACTGCGTTGACTTTCTAATGAAAACAAATCGCCCATTTATTTATATTTACCACAATAAATAATAAATTAGCTACTGCCGTTCGCTGCCTGGTTATTTGTTGGCATGGCGTTCCCGTTCGCATGTCTCAAACTTTCACACCATCGATGGGGGTGGCCATGGAAATATGACTCCTTTCCCGTCAACTCCTCGTTCTGGCTGTGCTTCGAATAACAAAGACGCGCTACGTACTTTATGAGTATCTCTTGCTGATGATAAAAACTTGTGATGCCATTCACTACCGATGGCAATGGCACAACAGGGTCGGTGGCCACTTGCCACCCTCAACACCATCTCACCCAAGCCTTGTGACTCTCTCATTTTTGGGAATAAGTCGCATTGCAGCACCGCTGCTGAGCAATTTATTTGTACACTTTGTCTGTGTATGTGTGTATGGTTATGTTCGCCACCCCGTGTGTCTCTTAATATGCGTTTATAAGATGACCGTTGGGTATAATTTAAAAGTTGCTAACGTCCTAGTTCCGCTTCTTTGAATCCCCATGCTCTGCTCTGGTACTGTATTAGTGGACCTCCGATAGAAAGAAGCCAACAACAACAACAGCACACACAAAAATATATCAAAAGCTTGCCGGGGCTAACAGGGGAACACTCTGCCGAATGGCGATGGCCAATATCTCATGGCCGAGATCACACGATAGCGTCAGTGTTGACTTTCAAAGTTTGTCCTTCTTTGATCCTGGAGAGATGTGTAAATTGACACTCGGGCAAAGCAACTTGCCAATGTCTTTTGCCGACATTTATTCCAGATGGAGAACACGGATTTTTCCAAGGGTGAGGGATGTTTTAAAGTTTCACCGGAATAAAAAAAAAAAAACTGTGAAAGAAAAGTTTGAAACGCGGAGGGAGTTGGGACAACTTTTGGGACAGAGAATGTGGTAGAACTCGTTTGCCATCGCTACCCACTTTTTTATGGATGCGGTTTCCATGGAAATGATGAGCTAGGAAGATAATTAATTTGTCGTTTATCCTTTCGCAGTTAATTTCCCAAGACAGTAATAGGGACCATCTTTTGCAGGAAAAAAAAATTGAATTATACCAGTGCGACGTGAGTTCAAGTTGAAGTTAAAAGCACGTCAATGTGTTAGGTTAGGAGTTTGAAAAATTGACAAGCTTTTCATGTCGCATTTTTATTTATAAACAATTAACCATCCAATCTCATCCCTTAAGACATACCATTGAAAGTCGTCACTAGTCAAATGTGAGTCTGAAAAAACTGATGTGCTCCGTTCATAAAACGAATAAAAAAAAGCCACCAGAGTAGAATGTCTTGGAAATTGATCTCGACCTGGTCAGTTATAGTCACATTTGTCTTTTCTTCTCAGATATTTCAGGTCATCCGGCAAATTCGAGTGCCGCATTAGCGTGCATCGCGTTCAATACAGGACACAACCGAAGACTCTTATGAATTAGAGTAGTGACACAGATAAACACAGGAGTATTAAAGCATACAAATCACACATCATGCCGGTGTATCGAGTACAGATTAAACTTGTGTTGGCGCAAGAATGACTTTAAGATACATTTTGGCAGTTGAACAGCTACGAAAGCATTCCGCTCAAATTAACATCCACAAAGAACACATAACCTAAGAGTGTCACAAGGACTTCTGAAAAGGGCATGTGGACAAGGACTTAAGCCTTAATTCCAGCCATGGATTGATATACGCCACAGAGAAGTGGATTTCGATCTAACCAAGTTCCTTACAGATTATGAATGCTTTTGGTCGTACTTGCGCAACCCAATGTTAGTCCTTATTGCTCGTGATGCACAGATTGCATAGAAAAAGCTAAGCAAAGGGCTTTTCAATGCCCACGATTCGTCAATCTCAAATGACCAATTTGGTAAGCAGACATCCAAGTTGCCCAGTGAATATCTTGATGTAGAAACTTGGTGCTACAAATAAAGAAAGAGAGGATCCTCGCTGTTGGATCCATGATAAAAGGTAGAGCACGAATAATTTCGAAGAATCTACCAAAAGACCAAAGGAAATATTTCATCACGTAGTGGGAGACATCCTCTCAAACCGAATACCAGCGCGCATTAGAAAAGTTTGTACCCATCTGTAATGATTGTGAAATGAAGGTCCAGAAGGCATATTTGGTGCACTCTGCATATCAGTGGAGACTGGAGACCCATTGAAACCATTGAAGAAGTTCAAATATCTATAAATTTGTTTCACGGGAGATGGGAGGAGCAATTCAGAGTTATCTCGTAGAATTGGTAAAGCTGAATCACTATATGTTCTTCATATGTAGAGAAGTGTAGGTAAACACATCCATGCAATAGAAATAGAGAAATCCCTTTTTTTCGATCGATATTTCTTGAAGATTCTTTCAGAACATTTTATGGGCTTTTTGGAATTAAACCGGTTTCACGGTTTCAGTGTTGTTTGCAAATCTGTTCTTTTTTTTAAATAAAAAATAAATAAAATTTTCCACAAATCCGTCCATTCAATAACTTCGTGAATACTAAATGAACATCCACCCATTTAAATCGCAGAGAAAAAAACATTCACACTGGCACTGGCACACTCTAGTGGCACAACCACGGAACACCAGGCACCATTTCAGTGCTTAGAAAAACAAAAATCAAGGGGCATCACATTTAAAAAAAAAATTAACCAAAACAAAAACATGCGAGGCATCCAAGCATGACCATGACAACAAATACTAAAAAAAAAAAAGAGTTGTGAATGCATGATGCTTCCAAAACTTACTATTACGACAAATACAAATACGTACATAATCTCCAAACTCTAGCCCCATCTCCACTCGTTATCCTTTATCATAATTTTTTTGTTTTTTTTTTTTTCTTTTTTTGCCTGATTCTTGCTTGCCTCCCTAATTAAGAGCATCGGAATCAGAAAGGCAAATAAAAATGGATAACAAGCGGAAAGCAAATATGTATACATATGCGCATTCAAAGGATAATGGAAAAAAAGGATTCACGACGACAACGACGACGACATACCGCACGTTTTGAATAGGTTTTCTGAGCTGTCGTTCTTCGGTATTTGTTCCTATCCCTCTCCTATAAGTTCGTTTTGTGACCGCTTTTGTGTTGAGCCCGTGAATAGAAAAAAATGGAAAAAAAAAAAACAAACAAAGGATACGTGTACGGTGTACCTTCAAACAATGTCCTGAGTGAGACGCACCTTCAAACATACCTACATTTACGAGTAGGTATGTGTCCTTTGTGTGGGAAAAAAGAAAGCTTCGGGGGTTTTTTTCACTCAACTACGAGTTCAGTAATCTTGCCTTGCACTCGTTTAACTTCGAATAGAATTAGGCTTTCTAGGGAATGCCTCTAACGATGTTGCGTTTGTACTAAATTTTCTGCAGCCCGATTGTCATACGGCCTTTTAACACAATAAATGGAAATCGTTTACCCTTTTCAGACATTTCCCTAATGTGCTTTCCCGTTGTTCCACTTTTACGCAAGGACCAATGTAAAAGAAGATAAAAAGAAAAAAAGTGAAACGGGTCGGCGGTGGATGATGTCTTGTTAATAGTTTGCTACAGGAATTCCTGCGTATAGAACTTCTGGCTTCCACATTCGTCGTATGGCTCAAACGAACCGTGAAATGATAAAACGGGAAGAAAAACAGTCCTCACATTATTATACAGTGGAATGTAGTCTTTAGGGAGTGGTATAGACTTAAAAGGAAAGTACAAATCAATAGAAAGTAGGCTTGTGGGGATAGGAGGTTTCCAAAACCGAGATTTAGTTTAAACGAACTGATAAGCTGGAAACTAAGGTAAAGTTGAATCATTATGGAATGTAGGTTAGTTGTACAGAGATTTTATAGATTTCTGCGTGGTTGTATCACGCCGGTCCTGTAAGTAGCCATTTTTTACATAAGAATAACAATGTTATGGTAAGCGTCGGAGTTTGTATTGCTCAGCGTTTCGTCGTAGGTATTTATCTTCAACATATTTTTGTATGATTGAGACACAGAACTTGTTGACTTGTCAGGCAAGGTACAGCTCTATCGATTCTACCGGAAAAAATAAATATTAAGAAGCCTCTCGCCACTTGCAGGTTGCTACTCAAAACCTCATCAGCAAACCGATTTGGCTTAAACTGGATCACAAACTCTATTACTGTCCAATTAGATAGAAGAGGCTGCTTATTAGTACAAGTGAGTGTTATCATGGGACACTGCACCATTGGCAGGCACGCCAATATTTAGGCTGGTCGTCCTCTTTAGCAAAAGCTGTATGGACAAGAACGAGGAAGAAATGATTCAAATCCTTCTCTGTACATATTCTCGGGTTAATGAGTTCTGCTTAGTGAAATCTCTCTGAAGAGGCTCTGTTTGGTACTAGCACAACCCAAAACATCTTCATCTGTCTCCGATAGATTCCATGCTTGGTTATAGAGTGATCCGATGCAGTTTACCCTCCAGCCATAGATCACTTGAGGTGTATTTTCAATGTACAGGGCCCACTGTATTGTATATATGTAAATGCAAAACTACAGGTTTTACAGTGAGTCATGCCACTTGAGTTCGCAACTATAATCAACACTTAACCATTATATGTAGACATTCCATCCAAACACACAAAAAAATAACCTTTAAGGGATATTCTCTGACTGAAGCACGCACACAATTCATGCGAGCACTTGAGGGATAATCTCATCGAATATCTAACAATCGAACTGTGTTCTTTCAGTGGTATATCGTCGGTGGTTGGCATTTCAATCGTTTCGCCTTCCATGTTGTTTTGTCTGTGTATTTGTTGCCCCAGTGTCACAGTGCGAGCCGCCTTGCGTAGGGTGGGCGGACATTGATGCTGATGGCTTTTTGTGACTCTGATAGAGCACGTACGGTTATTTCCAAACATCGACTTAAAAAATCAGGATATTTGCATAAATTTTGAATTGTTCCTGAAAGCGGCTCTCGTTTAGAAAATGTCTAAAAGGGTGGCGGAACAAAATCAATTACGATAAAGAATAATGAAAGTGTTTTCTTCCCTTGGGGCCTCCTGGCATCATACGGTTTATTTTTTTTTCTCCATTTTGGGGAAAATTGAAAAACGAAAGCTGTTGTACGCTAAAATGCTAGAAACGTGGAATTTCTCATCGAACATAGAATTGCTTTGAAAGTCTAAACGGGAGTTTTAATGAAATTAGATGAATGCTTGAATGTTAGAACTTGTTAAAGGGGATCAGAGAAGATGACAAGCCATTTCAATGTTTCGTAGGCTGTATGGTGATAGGAATGCCTTTGAATAAAGGTGAACTAAGCATTTTCTGCATAATATACGATATCTTATGCTTATGGATCAGGAATGTTTGACGCTAATACAACATTGAAAGACGCTAAGTCTTGTTATTGATAGAACACATTCCCACAAAGCATATATACATACATCTCAAACATTTGTTAACAAAAACTTGAAGTTTATTTATTAGCCAGACGGACCATACTGATTCATTCAATGGAAATGTTGACGAGCTCTATACCTTACTGATTTGCGCAAATGCATGTTGGGCCTTCGAGATCTATCTGTGGGATATACCAGTATGTCTTTAAGTTTGGAGGATCAAGAAAATTTTAAAACTAATAGGTAGTCCTTCAACTGATGGTGGGATGCATTTTTCATGATATCAAATCAACTGTGGGCCTGTATGACCAATGAACCTACCTAAAATCCCTTCATTCATACACTTAAAACGAAGTACGACTTAATTTCTAATTTCACCATACTTACCTTATTCTCCTGTGGTCCACTTAAAGCATTAAAACCATGCACTAGGTGCAAAACTTAATTCTACAGCAACAAAGACAAAAGCCATGCTTCCTTTTTTGATTCTCCAAAACGGACTTATTTGTCCAGGATGCCCAAAGGGAAGATGAGAGTAGAAATGTTCTTTCGGGATATATTCCACCATCGTCCGACTGGTGTTACAATACGATTCGAAAAATCCCTACAGGCGATGAGAGCGTACAATATTCCTTTCATTATTGTGCCCATCATCATTAAAATGCGCACAGTACAAATCTGGGAAATCCCCTTCTGCTACAACAGAATACAGATGTGATTGCAGTAAAAGTGAAATATCCTCAGACGAAAGGTAGAAATAAATTAAGAAGCGAAATAAAAAAACAAACGAAGACAATTCTGAGAGAAAAATTGATTTAATTTCGTAAACTTTACAATGACGAACGAAGTTAATGAATTATTAATCACGACAGATGCGCTTCGATGGTGGCTCACAGTCGGATGGTGCAATGGACTGCAGCATCGGGCAGCTGGTGTGATTTCCGAAAAGGGCGAGCAGTAAAGCTACACCGTAGCCAGTGGCACGTTCTCCCTGTTGAGGCGAAAAGAAAATATAATATTGATTTTGGTCGATTGCAACTTGATTAATTCATGGGATTAGGTGGGATATTACTCACGCAATGAACTGGAGTGGCCATATCGACATGCATCCATACACCGGGGAAGTCGAAACCAATGTGCGCGGCAACAAAAAGACCAGCACACGATGATTGTGCATTATTGCGATCCTAAAAATTAATGAAACAGAGTTTAGTTAGAGAAGAAAATTTACATTTAAAGTTGAAACTATTGAATATTCGTTTCCGGGAATAATAGCATGTTGGCCAAGTTTGTAGATCATGGCACATCTTAAAACGAAGGATCCTCATGGGACTCTACACCTTGAAAATTTTTATAAATATATATAAACATACCTATCTTATATATAGATTGGTTGACACAATGAGGGAAAAATTGTGGAGCACATTATCTGGAATGGACTTGAAGTAGCTGTCGAAGTAGCGGCAGTTAAAGTAGTAGTTAATAAGGCACAAAATGCCATACAGAGAAAGAAGTGGAGAGACAGAAGCATTTTTGATAGTAAAAACAACCACCTATCTACCTACCAAAGAAAAGTGTACAGAAATGGCTAGAACCTCGAAGTACTTCTACAAGAGGCAAATTAACTTAGCTCACGCATCTTACCATGGATCGAAAGACAAAACTAAAAATTGAACTACTATTTTACACAGTCCCTGATGGATATGGATGTTTCCGATCACAAACACGATGATGGCGCTCATTGCCCAGGATTCGCTGGACAATGCTGAGGACATGACCTTTGAAGGCGCACGTTTCTTCGACGAAAAGCAAACACTGACGAGAGAACTCAGCGACCTCCACGAATGGTGAGTCTTCCACTCCATCTTTTTATGGAAATAATAAGTGACCTGGTGAAAAACAGAACTATTACTAATTTTATTTCCACAAACTTCACTGCGATATAATCTCAATTATAAAAAAGCAAAAAAAAAAAATACATCACAAGTCCCATTCATGGCCAATGCGCTTCCATTTTTCATTTTTATTTCCGACACTCAAAGAATCATTCAATCGATAATGGCAAACCGCAATAAGGTGCAATAAATTCCACTACTTCAGCACCACCATGTGGTATCAATTTTTAAGTTGCAATGAATTGAAAATGAAAGAACTCAAGACCGAGTGAGACATCCTGAGTCCTGAACCAAATAGAATTATGAATCATTTATTGCCCCGTTCTAGTTGTTTACATCATGTTATGGGGCAATTAATTGAGATTAGAGCAATCAATTTCTTATGCTGTGCTCTTTATTATTTTTTTTTGCCACACAACGAATCTATCATAAAGAAGTTGATTGGCAATTTCTGAGGCTCAAAGGATTGTGAAGCTGAATTGATGATTCCATCTTTGCTTTGCTTTGGGCTAAAATCAAAGACCAAATGAACCCAATTTTTATAATACTAGTAGAGAGAGAGAAAAAGAGAAGAGTACCAGCGTGTGTATTCGAATGTACGGTAATAATATTTCTGAAACCGAACGATATGATTCACACAGCGTTTTATTTGATGCAATAAAAATACAAGTATTGCTCATAAATAGCATCCACATTGGAGTTGGTATTTTATGGCTTCTTTTTGATTCCAAAGAAGGAGAACAAGACATCGCCCAGTGGGTGAAGCAGCAGGAGCGACCTTTTTCAAACTAAGGACAAGCGGTACATGTGGGTCAATTTCAATAAAATATTTATTTTTCCATTCCGCTTTGATGTGATTACAGGAAATCGAAAAAAAGTTAAAAAAAAACTTGAAAAAATAATTCAGTCTGAATATTCTGCTCGTAAGCAGGATCATGATAGTTTTAACAGCTGTTTTTGAATGACACAACTTGCAAAACCGTTAGCATCTCTCTCTGTGTTTCATCATCACAACAACCCACAAGCATTTAAAACCAACGTACATCGGTACCTCCTTCATCTCTCCTCTAATTTCCCTAATGCCCGAGCTCTAGTTTTAGGGAAGTCATAATCGCTTTAGCACGCGTTAATTATAAAACGTTAAACCTTTAATCATAAGCTTGGGTTGTCACCTTTCACATCCGACAAAAAAAAAAAAAAAACAGCCGAAGGAATCGGTGCCGGTTGTGTTGCATAAATCTTCCCGAAGACAAATGCATAACACATGTATACCCAAATCAAAGAGCAATCTAATAGAATTGCTTTCCACAAAGACACCAACAATTAAACCATCGCTGGTGTTGGAAACATCTGTAGGAACTCAGCTACATTTCTTATCCTGCTAAGAATCAGGCAAACACTAGTCTTGGGCGAAAGAAAAGTCGACAATAAACACAAAAGACTATTTTCGGATGGCGGATGGATCACAAAGGATGGAGGACTTATCTATACGACTCGACTCTTAAGGAAGTCCTAAACCTCCAGCTTGTGTTTTACCAAACATCTCGTCTTTTCAACGGAGGATATCTCTGATTGTAGCAGATTTAGCAATTTATCTAGAGAAAATTTAACTGAACGACTTTCGATGACAAAGATTTCCTGGAAGAGTACCATAAACTTCGCTCAACACAAAAACGACGCACAAAATTAGAAAACTTAAAACCAAAGACTACTCAAAACTCCGCAGCCGGAAAAACTCCATAACCCTTCCTGTTTGATCTAGCATAAAACATAAAATTCTATATATAAGGTTCATAAAAAATGGAACCTTCACTTTTCATGAAGCACTTTAAATTGATAGCACCGGATTATTGTTTGACTTCCTGGTCCCAAAATACCACCTAAGGTTTGACCCCGCCACTGTTTTTCGACGGAAGGATATTAGCTACTATATATTACACAAAATATTCATCTCATTACTTTTCACATCCGACACACCAGCACCACTCCCTCCGCCATCATTGCCACCCTTTTGATAAACGGTTATTCTAAATAATAACATTTGCTCTCTTTCCATTACATGAAGATTGTGCCATAGATTGGGATGCAGTAGCAACAGACAAGACCAACAGTAGCGAGCACACATTTTGGATTCATATAATCCAAAAGCTTACTGACGCTGCTACTGTTGGATGGGCGAAAACTTTCGCAGACATCTTCGTTATTATTGCGAATGGGGTACTGGCTGTTTGGCTGAATGGGGATAACTGATATTAGAACACGCTGCTACAACATAGGGGTTTCCTCGCTAGCGAAGCAAAGAATTTTCCACATAACATAGTATATTGGTGTACACTGTACACCCGTTCATTCTGTTTCCCCCATCCCATAAATAATGTAAAGTAATATTGTGTGTTTTATTCATCCTAAGTAGAGAACAACGTGCTGGAAACGATAGAGAATCGATTTAACACCATAAAATATGAGGAGAAGCTACTGCGGCTGGCGTTATACGCTTAGAGACGTGGAAGAACTGTAGAAGATGCTGTGCACAGCACGGTTTCTCAGAAAATACGAGAAGACATAGCAAAAGGAAGCATCCTTTCATGGTCGCATTACGCCTTTATATAGAGATGTATTCCAATTTTATGATGGGTGTTTAAGAGAAGCAATTTCCGTAAACTGAATGTTAACTCGCCGTCTCTGTGTTCGCTGGGCTATGGTGAGATTATTCGTTTATCCAGCAGAGTGCGAGTGTTAGAAATGATAAGGCACCTCTAAACGAGAGGACGCGCGCTAACACTCGGCATGAGATCAGCAGAATACAAATGAAGGAGTTAAGCATACAATGGTGGCAAGAAGATATGCTGCAATGTTCTTAAATAATTAAAGAAAATGCGTTAATCAGCAGGATAGGAGGGATCCTTTTGACGTCTGGAAAATAATTACAATAATGACGCTTGACTTTGTTACGTTCCAGTGAAATTATCTTTGATGGAATTAGATGGTAAGATACTCACGTCGTGGGTATGTGTTCAGACCTTTTTTTTTAGTAAGAATTTGGCGGGTAACATCATGTCGTCCCCTTTTGTTTTTGTTGGTTCGGTAAACAGCAATAACAAACAAGAAGAAAGAGCACTAGAAACACGCAATTGAAGATATTGAGCGACTACACTCCAGGAACATTGTACGGAAGTTTTACCAAAAGGTAAAGAGAACCTATAGAGATAAAGAAGAAAACTTTATAATACACTTACAGTCAGTGCACTTCTGAGACTATATAACAGCGACGATAACCAACATACCGCTATCAAGCAGAACGAACCGCTTTAGAGGAAAATAGCCAAAATGTCCGCCCATCTGACCACAACGAAGTGCGACCAGCAAAATCCAAACCGCAATCCAACGAAGACAACTTACTGGCCGAGCAGTCAGATACGACTTGATAGAGAGCATACAGCAACTCATCTCCAAGATTTAGTCAGATGACTGCATGCCTGGAGGATGTGCCCAAGGCACAAGAACGGAGCCCCCTTCAACTGCACTAATTATAGAGGCATTAGTCTCCTGAGCATCGCGTATAAGATCCTACCTTTTAAATTGTTTGAACGCTGTCAGCAAACGAAGCAACATTTTTTTGAGGTCACCAGACAAAGACAATTTAGAATCTAACTAGCTTATATCAACGATGCAAAAAATGTACGGCCATATGATCTCAAAAAACCGTTTTTGCTACAAATAATACTTATCGTCATCCTCCTCTGTACGGTCATTCAGTCTGATTCTTTATTACAATTGCATCGCTCATTCTGTTTAAATAACCACTTTCCCTTTACTCTCATGATAGAGTTGCACCAACACTAAATCATTCAACCTAATCGATCAAAAACTCCCATCGGGTTAAATGACTGTCGCCTGCACAACGTCCATTTTACTCTCCATCATCTCTATACCATGTCGCCATCAAATAGCCCCAAGTTATCATCTCTGACAATGTCATGCATCACTATAAAGTTCAACAAAAACAAACGAAACAAAGGACCGACCCAACCTACACACGTCAGACACTATGGCTGGTGCAAAAAATCACTGACCGTAACCAGACAACGACCAAAGCCACTTGATAACCCTTTTCCCCCAGAGTGGTTCGTTTTCGAATTCAGATTCGCTAGACTTCGTGTTCTGCAAAGCTTAAAATCTAATCTCATACAACCACCACCCCTTCACCCAAAGCGCGTCCATAAAAACCGTCATGCAAAACGTATGGCTGAAAAAAAAAAAAAGAAAAAAAAAAACGTTTCAACACAGGCTCTATACTTACAGCAACGGAATTTTTCATGTCAGCTATCGCCGATGCAAATTCAGCAAACTGCAATTCAGGACAATAAATTATTGGCGCCAATAAATCTCCAGATTTGCGTCCAGCTTCAAGTGATTTCACCTCCCAATCCTCAGAGTTTGTCAAAATGGCACCATGATACTTGCCTGTTGCTATTCCCTGAAACGCACACACAAAAATAAGAAAGAAAAAAAAGAGTTATTGGAGAGCTGCTGTAACAGAAGACAGACCCACGTAAGCAGGGAATTTTAAAGTTGCTATAAATTATTGTTAATTTATTGAACCATTACGAAGCGCACCTAGAGGCAATATGATACAATACGACCAGAGATTCATCCACGAAACGCAGTGCTACCTTACTACCCTACTTTGATACGGCCTGGCACCCGTAACGTTCGTGTTTATTTTCCTCAAGAAAAAGAATATTGGAAATAAGGACCCAGGGGGAGGTACTCGTTCGTGTGTGTTATTGTTGTTTCCCTTCAAACAAGAGCTTCTAACAGAGAAACGACTACGACAGGAGGTGTTTTCTACTTCGCACACCTTGCACGGATATCGAAGTACAGATGGTAATTTGTTGCAGGAAAGAAGAATGCATATAAGGAGTGAGTCGAAGCATACAAGCAGCAAAATGTACAAAATTGAGATTGCAATAAAGAAAAAAAAAAAAAAACGGAAGACACCACACAGCACACAGCGAAGGAGGAAGACAATCGAATTAGAGGAAGGAAACAAATTTGTGAAATAGAAAATTTCCGTTGAATTCTTTTTTTCACGTTCCATTGTTTCTTTGTGGGGTGTGTTCCACGTAGTATGTGCTGTGGTCTCGCTAGGGTGATATAGGAAAAGCTAGAAGACAGGGCGGAGCAGATCACTTAAATCATTTTTTAAATCATCTCGGTGGATAAATGGTAAAATAGCTGGAAGGGATATTTCACTTATCTCTAACGGCGCGACGGCAGTTCGGCAGAAGATTCCTTCGATTTATGAGCTAAGTGGGTGGCTTGGTAGGTGGATAATGGTAATTTTAAGCTTCGAGGAGCAATATAATTTATTTGGTTACGACGATGCTGCTGATGGTAATAGTGGTTCTGGCAATAGTGGAGGTGGGTGCTCTTAGTCGATTGCGATCGTAATTTAGGAAATTGCAATTGAGGGGTGAATTAAATGCAGTTGAACGGATTGGTTTGGATGAAACCACTACAAAATGTTGTGAGGGTATGCTTGACATGATTGATCGAATTACAACGCTAAATCATTCGGGGATATGAATTACCGCGAACAGAGATCTAGATCTTTTAGTGGGTAATTTATGTGAAATACGTATTGTATTCCGTAAATATCAAGGGGTTGAAGAAGGAAAAGTGTAACAGAAACTGTGCGACAGATACAGAAATCAATTGCTTGAAACAATTTTCAAAAGTTGAAGAGTATATAACTAAACTAAACAGAACGTGGTGAACAATTTCCAAAGAAGCACTGCGATAGCAGAAAAATGAAGTTAAGACTTATATTTACTTGATAAAAGGGATGTAGCGCACTCTCATCATGACGTATCTCCAGAGAACACTTGACAAATGACAATAAAATGAATAAAGGGAAATTTCTTCATTAAACAGATTAAACTTAACACTCTTCATAGGGATTATCATATCAACCCTAACCTACTGGCAGCCTACCTTAGAAGAACGCGTTTAAATACAGACAATGTATGCAAAGGCTGCGGCGATACAAACGTGGGAATCCTTGGACTCGTCCGAAAGGATATATTTATCAAAATAAATCATCAGAAAGAAACACAAACCACGCTAAACCGCGTCATCCGAATTTTCATTTATTGCAATACGCACACACATTCATCATTGCATGCATACTTTGTAAAATAATTTTCACAGGATGAATTGCAAATTCATGTGGCGGTGAAAACCTAAACCCACTAAGGAACATTTCATGCACAATAGAAGCAAAGCAACCATGGATAGAGCAACCAACGGAGGAATAGAGAACAAAAGGCGGATCCTCTGCAATATTGTATAATTAACTAGCGTTGCAGTAGCATTTACCTGAGCTCCCGTGAGTGTTGCCATATCCAATATGATGTTTGCCTTTAGATCCTTTTGTGCATAGGTTACACCGTCAGCCAGAACCAGTCGTCCCTCGGCATCCGTATTGTTAATTTCCACCGTGCGACCAGAATACAATGTATGAATATCATCCGGCCTTTGTGTATATATGGATCATACGAAACAATAACATCAAAACAGGGCACATACCACCAGAGTAGTAGCATCAGCAGCACCAGCAAATACCATGTGAATAGAGATAGAGAGAGCAAGAGATAAAACGCAAGGATAGTAATAATTAAAATTCGTTATTATTCATTGCCGTCATTACGGTTATCATCGCTGTTGTTTCAATTAGTTCACTCACCGTGTGGAATTTGGTCCGACAGAGTTCTCTGCCAAACAAAAGACTGCATGCAGATTCTCTTTGAATCCACACTTCACAGCCGCATAAAATGCGCCAAGAATAGCTGCAGCACCACCGCAATCCCTTTTCATACCGGGCATTGCAGTCTTGCCTTTGATGCTCAGACCACCTGTGTCGTAGACAATGCCTTTCCCCACCAACGCAATTGTTTCGTTGGCCCCTTTGGGCTCATGTGAGAGCACAACGAGAGCTGGTGGAACAGCTGCTGCTTTCCCAACGCCATAGATGCCGCCAAATCCCAGCTCCTGTAACTTCTCTCCACGAATAATGGCCGGCGTCAGTGAGAGTTCCTGAGCAATGACTTTCACCTCATCTATAAAATGACTGACGTTCATTTCGTTACATGGCATGTCCACAATTTTTGCCGCCAATCGTATGCCACGTGCTGCTTCTTCCATGCAAGCGATATCATCAGTAGATAGTGCCGACGTAGTAAGCTGGCCATCTTTTTCGATGACGACAAACTCTATACTTACCGTGTTGTTCAAAGCTTCATTGTTACCATTGTTGGCACCGGTTTTTCGCGAATACAATGGAAAAGCTCGAACGACAGCACATGCACTTGCAAATATGTCAGCGCGTTCACAAACAATTACAACGATGTCATTGACATTCATTGTTTTGTTCTTAACTAAACGAGTAATTGCGTGGGCACGAGAGCTTGTATTGTGACGTGAGCTCTTTAGCGGAAGTGCAGCAATTGTCGCCAAATCTAAATACAGCGAGCAAGTGTCCGTAGGTGATGGATGAAGGCATGAGACGGCATGTTTGAATGTTTCCTCGGTAACGCGCGGAGCCAGCTTGCATTGGATGCACGGAAATTTGAGTAGGTTAAGATGACGAAGTTGTCCGATGATAAGTACTGGACTTATATGCGGATCGGTCGTGGTCAGTGATGGATTGAATTTAATATCAGTACTCATCTGGAAGTAATAATTTAAAAAATTACATTCAAAATTTAATAATATTTGTACATAAGTACGGCTTTCAAAAATTAATGAAAGAAAAGTCGTTGATAGATTAGGAATACTTCAGCAACTCTTATCACCGATCAAGTTCAGCAAGTTTCGACTCAAATGTAATGTAATAAAAATGGAGCTGGCGCTGGTAGCTTAGGCTCAAATTTCAAGCAAGCAGTCTATTTGCCTGCTCAAGAAATTCCTAAACTAAGCAAGTGTGATGCTAAGATTCATACGGTTTCCTCACTGGACACATGGTACTCAACCCGCATCTCAACAAACTGGACGTAAATCTTTCAGACATGTGGCAACGAATAAACACAAGGGGTTCATTTTCCCAGCACTTTTTTTTGCCTGTCAAGAGGTAGTCCCGCGAAAAACTTGATGATTGATATGCCGTGGGTAGACATTACATATTTCAGCTAGCGTAGCAATCCAACACACTAATAATCAAGCAACAGAGACAGTAGGAGAACTTTGCTTGGCACACACAATTTTTTAAGTCCCAAATGCAGGAGGGGAAACAGGCCCTTATTCCAGAAAAAATGTCTTCCAGCTTAATGGGAGAAGATAGAAATTCTGTTCTATTATATGAGCAACTCACCGACTTATTTACGACTGTCAGCAATAGACACTTTTGGTTTAATCGTGCTATTAATGCATTAGTAAAAAACAAAAAGCACTTCTAATCAATACAGTTATTGACCTTGCCCTTCCATTTACGCATTACATCAACAAATGTACTCGACTTCAACAAATTTTTCCTGTTTTCCATAAAATTTCTTGACGAACATTTATTATCAATGACATATGTTGACGAACATCCGTGGTTCAGTAATAAATCCAACAGAATGTTGCAACATAAAGGTATTCATGTTCATAATCCCTTCGTAGTTATTAACAAATCGTAAAGATTGAATGTTATCTTATCAAAGATAAGATATATAAATTAGATCAGAACAGCACACTTATAACTTATCTTTGTTTTAATATATGTTTATCATGATTTTAAAACAAAGTGCCAATCAACGGTAATAAATCTTTATAATAATCTCTTTAAGGTAATTAAAAATCTGTAAGTTACAACTACGATATGACCATCGTGAACATCTAGAAATTACCCGACAATTTTTATGGATAACCTTGTGACCATAATTAGACAGATTACATGTATTAAAATTGACACAATTTGTCGTTTTAAATTTTATGGTTGATAAGAGGTGACTTTTTTTCTTTTCTTTTTTCTTCAGTGAACGGTTAAAATTTAGTATGTTTTTTGTTTTTATTTTTATTTTTTTATTATTGGACATTGAACTAGAAATCACAAATTCATTTACTAGATAAGACAAAAATTGGAGTCAAGAAACTTTTTTATTTATTTATTCCATCGTCATGATGAGATAAGCACCTAAGTTGCTACAAATTTAAGTTGTGCAAAATTCATAGTAGAATGCAATGCTAACTGCACGAGTCATGAATGAGTAAATATTTAGGTGAAGCAATGGAAATTGGTTGCATTAAAATAATTGTTTTTACTCAAGTTTGTGAAACTCTATTTGATGTAGTATATCTACATAAATGGCGGGAAAGATACTCAATCAGGGTGTACCTTATAAGTCTACGAGCAACAATTTGTGTAGTAACTGACTAGAAATCATGGATATCCACTGCATGATTAGTGTAGTAAAAACTGCGTCTATTACGTTTGGAACTGCCTCTTTTCTGTGAGGGTGGAGAAATATTTGTGAATCAACTGATTAAGTATTTGACTGGAAGTTCCATAACAGAATTCCTGATAGAGACAAATAAATGAAGGCGGTAATCACAAGGACAGCGGAGCTAGCCTTCTATACCGATCGGTATAAAACAGATATCGACAAAGGAGTTTGCGTTTTCTTCGAGACTAGATATCAACTGATTCTGGATAATATTCGTAGCGTTTTCAAAGCCGATATAAGTAACACCATTCAGGCGGCAGAAATTTTCAAAAACATGAATATGGCCGGTGAGGAAATAACTACTCAGGCAACTGCAAAGGCTCTGGAGTCAACAACAAATAAGTCTAAGCTGGTAAATCTTTACAAAAACTATCTAAATGGGATATCAGAGGCATAGGTCATACTATGCTAAGTACCAGAGCACTTTACCTATGTTAACTGTGGTATAAATCCTGAGGCCATTAACAGGGCAAAACTAAGGTGGACCCAACTGGATACATGCGCAACTGTCAAAACGGCTAAAGGTTAATCAAAAAAAGAAAAGATCTACGGCGCTGATAAGACTTAGTCGGAGCAGAAGCTATGTCGAGCATCCTAACGAGACACTTTAAAAAAGGCTTTATGAGGGCCACTTATGAACAATTTTGAAATTTATAAAATCAAGCAATGGATCAGAATTAGATGTATGGCAGTTTTCTGTGAAAAATTCTAAGTAAAGGCTAATTCCAAGATGCCTGACGGTTCCTTAATCGAACTCTGTGTTTACACTTGGCTCAGTCTCAAAAATCTTTAAAGTTCCGAAAGTGACAAACATAAAACAACGTACAAGTTTCTACCTTATACTGAAACCTCAGAGGCTTCATTTTGATTGTACCACTTCAAACATTCGAAAATGGAGTAAGTGCTCAGTTTTCCAAGAATCTAAGAAGACAACCATAAACAGCCAAAACCAGAACAAGAGTGCCGATGTTTTATCACTGCGCCGACATAAGAATGTTTATTTGAAACCGCAATGTAATTAAACAAATCAGCAGAGTCAATGAATTACTTGAACTTCTTAAGGACTAATTTAAAACAAAAGCAAAATAACGCGTGCTTAATGATAGTTTATTAATTAATGAGTTTCAAACCTGAAGTTTATTTATTAATTAGTAACACTGAGTTTATTTTATACTCACAAATTTGTTTCAATTGTGGGGAGTTTCCGCAAATATTGATAAATATAATTAGTATCAGTTTGTTAATCATATCGCTGACTGAATTCATTTATGTGCACTTATTTGCATCACATACACCGACTAGTGATATGTTTTGGGCGAATACAGATAGCTAGTCACTGGGATAGAACAGATGCAATTCCTCACTGGGATGTTACTTAAATATATTGCTGAATGTAAGTATTAAGTGTTTTTTCGTTCTCCTCCTAAGGCCTCTTCACTTTTTCATGAGAGTTCGGACCTTGTATCGCCCTGTCTCAAACATTTCCGATAACCAAAATCTCAGAATAGTTGTACCATTCAGAAAAGCCTTTTGGGTGTAGTAGTTGGAGAAATTTGGATTTGTTAATTGCTGTTCCCCGATCGGGCTTAAACCTGCAGAGTTCGGGTGACAAGCAAACACATTACCCACTGCACCACCGCCGAAAAAAAAGATACATGTCTCTGTTCAATGTCGTCGGCAATATTGATCGAATTTTCGGACATAGGCAAATCCTAGATAAGACAACGAATTTCAAATTGAAACCCACCATCTCTTCATTGACTTTAAAGCCGCGTACGACATCGTTCACCTCTAGCAGTTCTACAGACCGATGGCTGAATCCACGCAATGTGGAAACACTTCCTCGAAACTATTTCAACAAGTTGGTCTTAAAATCAACGAGAACAACAACATAGATGCTGCTAACAAGCAAAGATTGGTCAGTCCACCAAAAAGTCACTACCGGCAGCTATAACTTCGAAGTGGGAAAGGAGTTAACATAACTCGGAGTAAACGTTAACTCCACAAATGGCATCTTGGTGGAGCTCCAGCAAAATAATCAAACAGAGGGGATGCACTATAGTACACTGATTCCGGTAGCTCAGCTGTTTGGCGTCGAATGCTGAACGAAAGGGAATAAATCAGAGCAGCAGCTTTTGTTTTCTTAAAAAACAAAATATACTCAATGGAGGAAATTCAACCGCAAACATTAGGAGCTGTACCAATATGTGGATGTAGTCAGAAAAGGTAAATTATGTCGAATACATTGGTTTGGACACATTGGCCACATTGACAACTTTGCTCTAGCAAAAATAATCTTGAAACGTCCGGGAAAACCGAACATCTGTTATAAGGAGCAATTTAAAGCGAATGCGAGCGACTGAAGAGGTGAAAGGCTGCGATGTATCAGACTTTCGACAGAAAAAAAAAGAACAGAATATGGACATGATATCTCTATAATTGTTTTGGACGTGCTGTTTTCATGAATACTCGCATTCTATTCTCGGATTTTCTTCGTATTTGTTCCTCTAATCATTCCGACCACCGATTTATTTCAATGGAATCACTAGTTATAAATACCTTAAAGATCCCTCACCTCAGCAATGTAGAAAATTAAAAAGAAATAAAACCATAACTAATATCAGAGGTGTTATAATGATGGTAATAACCGTAGTAAACTGTTTTTATTATTTTGTGCTTCTTGCCGAAAGTGTACTCTTAATTACCCCATAGATTGTTGCTAATAGAAACATTTAAATACATTTTGTATCTTAAATTAGGTGATTTTAGCATAAATCCAATCAACAGACTATCATTCAGTTCAACAATATTATTTTGCACAATGATAAACTCTTCTTAGCCTTAGCGATTTGATTACAAAATAAATTTAATTGAAATTGAATTGAACTTTTGAATTATCTTTATTTACAGATGCAACAGAAACCAAAATTCCACCAAAAAATACATCACGCCACGAAAATTATCTATACCTAGATGAAATGTTGTTCACATCGTAAGTTCCACAAGATTGACGTCAGAAAAAGAAGAAAAAAAAAAGAAACATATATAACGTTCACATTTAAAAATTGATTTTTGGGAGTTCATAATCGAACTCATTGAACTGCGATTCAATTAATTTGGATCAATTCAAATACGATTACTAAATGGGACTCATCGCCCGAAATACATACGTATGAGCAGTGAGCACACCCAAATAAATGCAGATAAATAAAGCACCAACAGGTTTTATTGGTGCCTATCTAAAAACCGGCTCTAGAAAAAGAACAGCGCAACTAGTAATTCTTAATCGAAAGCATGTGACTGGGAAACAAATTTGAGTTCAGAATGATATTAAAACTCTTATTGGGTCAATGAATAGCACTCGCATCTACTGATATCTGTATGCTAAGCACTGTATACGAGCACTTACTCAAACATGAGAACCGATAGACCGATGACAGACAAATAATTTAAGTAAAGCAAATTTTGGAAAAGGTTAATGAATTCAGTTTTTAATACCAAAGGCCTCAAAAAAGGATTAAGACAAGGTGACAGCATATTGGACGTTGATGGTTAAACCATATAATGCAAATCAACACCAACGCCTTCTCCACCTTGCTTTTGCAAAAATTATTACATATTATACCTGCCAAATCTTTCAGCACGTCTGCCTAATGCAGCGCCCTGTCTTTTCTTAGTCTAATTAGCTTTTTTGATCTTTTTAGGGTCAAGGACAAGGCATTAACACGGAACACAATCGGGTGGTAGATAAGAGTCCAGCTTTCAATATAAATCTCAAATCATGCAGCAGCCTGTCGCTACGGCCTCAACTTGTAAGGCGCTTCGAATGATTGGCCGAGCGGTTTATGTTGACTTCATGTGAGAAGATGGAAGACGCCGGACCCGAGTTCAACGATTGTTTAGACTTTGTAAAGGTTTTTTTTTGGGTTTCCGTTGTATACCCAGCAACGTATCATAAGTATTTAATCTAATCTGACCCATTCTATGTAAAACGAGGTCGAAAAGAAAAAAATTAAAAGGGGCGGCTTTTCTGTGTCTAATATCAAACACATGGACCGAATGGCATTCTTCCAAGCATAACATGTGAAACTAAAATTGACAGAATCGAAGATAGAAGGCTGCACTGTCCCAAGCACAAGCTCTTCATGACAGGAATCTTGAGTACCAAGTATGTATGCGCAACGAGTCAATCATTGTCCTGGAAGACAAGCCGGTTATTATTTATCACATTCATATTTTAGATTATAGTCGACCCCCAAGTGTTCGCAAATAAATAACTTCAAGACGAACGAATCGTATGACAAAGCCAAGCTAACGATTAATTACTTATCTTGTCCATGCTTCAGCGCATGTTCGTCCACCTTTGGATGACCGATAAGTATAGAAACCGTGTTCTCCATTAAATATGATATGTCCCACTGTCTCGACTGCATTGTCATGCCATTAAAAACCTATTCCACTCTGAATCATACAAAAACCAAAACAAAATGCAAAACTCTATTAATAAATCTATTGAGAGAGAAAATACGCCACCTTCGCATATTCACAGATTTCCCATTGGAGCGAAATACTCACATCAACATTCTGATCAGAAGCAAGTGACCAGCCCGAAAACATAAAGAATTTAAAAATAGAAAAACAAATTTCTGTTGGATGTTTGTTTTTGTCTGTGGTTCCCGCTAAAGCTAGATGGGGTGTGAACATTGAACAAGTGCTAAAGTTAGTTCACTCAGTGTACTTGCACCCACAATGGGGTTGCATTTAGATTTTTCCTACTTGTGTCCTTGTCGGCTAAATTTTGAAGTTTATTAAAATTCCCATTTATTCTGCTGCACCCCTCAAGCTCCTCGATCTATTTATAACTTAGAAACTGCAGAAGATTTTTCTTTACTATCCATAGATTCAATTCACTTACCTTGAAACACCTTTGTAGGCTAAAATTACTTGTTAATGTTTCTAATTTGTTTCCTCTATTAAATAATTGTAATTTAAGGAATCTCATAAAATTAAAACAGAAAAAAAAAACTTTAAAAGAAAGCACTTCTGCAAGAGCGTGTAACCAGTACAGGCTTCGAAAAAACGCGTTCTATTTCTTTGTTGGCGAGAAATAGCTTAAGCTTATACCAATCGGACTCTAAAGAAAAATATTATAAAAAAAACAGTGTCGGCAAATTTGAAAGTTGTTGGTTTTGCTTTCATTCCTTGTCCCTTTGCTTTTGCCGACTCATTCGTTGACTGTTGACAACTGGAAGCTTAATTGAAACAGAACGTGAAGAATGTACTAGATGGTGTTCTAGTATAGAGTTTTTAGAAATATTGGTTTTTATGCTGTCCCACTGATTTTAATAATAAAATTTAATTTTTACTTGTCACAGATTAAACGTATTTTTTGGCATTCATCATAAATGTCAGATAGAAGCGTCTGAAGTCAGAAACTTTGAGTAGATTCCCTTATGTTAATGATGATGCCATTTTCGTTTGTATTAAAAATAGTGCTAAGCTAGTTTTCCTACCGGCTTCGACTTTTCGACACTGAAGCACGTAAGGCATTTCAATAAGGATCGGTAATGGGACCTATTCTGAGGCTTGGAATCCGAAATGAGGTAAAAATCATAGACTATGCCGATAATAATGCAATTGTAGTGGTGTCAGAAAGAAATAAAGGATATCTCTAATGAATGTATTCAAAGAGTGAGTCGGTGGCTGACATCAGTTGGGCTAAATCTCGCAGAAGCAGGGCTACTGAGTACCCACAAAAAGAAAGAAACAATTAGCATCGGAGTAAGCGAGCTAAATATAATTTCAAAATCGGTCATCAGATCAGCTGACACTAGATTCTCTTACAAACAACACCTAGAGAGATCGTGCGACAAAGCTGCTCGGGTGAATGCAGTCTTATCCAGATAGGTAATTCTTACGCGAGGAGAATTAATTCTGTAATCCTAAGATTTACCGTGCTTTTCGGACTGCGTCAGATGATGCTGTATGTATGTGTCATCGCAGGAATACTATTTTGGCCTACGAACTATAGAGGACATACGATGCAATACGAAATTCAAGAACCGGATACTCACAAATTGATGAATCGACACCACGGAGAAGTAAATTTGTACATTAGTCAGCTCCTGACCGAACATGGCTCTGTTTTCGCGCGTATCTGAACAGGTTTGAGCATGATGAGTTTCCAATCTGTCTACAATGCGGAGAAACTCTGGTCGTTGGAGAGGGTCAGAAAGGTAAACCAAACTCAATCGTATCTCATATAGAACAAGGAACGGCGAAGGCTGAACCTGAAGCAGAAGAAACAGAAAGAGGAACATGAAATGCTAACGAGCCCCGCGAAGGAATATCTAAAGGCAATCCCGCGTGAAGATTGGTAGGCGTATTCCTGGCATCGATTATCAAGGTCTGTGAATCTTGCAAGTGCATGACAGTAGCCCGTGCTACAAGTATCTTGAGAAGAGAGAGAAGGATAATGCATAAAAGGAAGCTCTCGCCTTTTGCAATAAAGGCAATGATTGAATCCCAGATCCACTAGGAATATAGCGTCTTCTAAGTATGCAAATACGCTTCGATTGGACCTTTGACCATTTTCAAAATGCAACAAGCAAGAGTCTGGACCAAAAATTAAGAGGGCTGATACCTATGTATGTAGTGAGCATATTACATTTGCGCCTGAATGCACAAACGATTTTTGTTGTCCCAAAACGCCGAATATGTGCCAACACAAACAAAATGTACTAGAATGACAATTTTTGGCATTTCCTTTTATCCTCTTTCATAAATCTGACATATTTCACATCGATGTGTGAGTAATGTTGACTGGAATGACTGCCTTTAATACGGGCGTCGAAATCAAAAATATTTATTTGTTTATAATTTGTTCACAATAAAACCCATAAAAAATTGTAAGTTTATAGTTTATTATTGAACAGTGAGAATCTATGCATAGAATTGTTAAAGTGTTTACCTATTTGCTTAGCACATTTTTTCACTATCAGTGAAGTGCCATGAAAAGTCAATAGAATTCGGGGGAAAAAAATGCAGACCCACCCAAGATTGCCAGACACATTTTGATTAGTTAATTGGGGTTTTTTCCTCTTTTGCTCGTTTCGATGTTCTAGTTTACGTATCATATATGGGTTTTTCAATTTTACGAGTTTTTATATTTCAGCAACGCCATGACGGAAAAGATCACCCTAGCGGATGCTCTATCCAACGTGGAAGTTCTGGATGAACTATCGCTGCCAGATGAGCAGCCATGCATTGAAGCGCAACCATGTTCGATTATTTACAAAGCCAATTTCGATACTAACTTTGAGGATCGTAATGGATTTGTCACAGGAATTGCTAAGTACATCGAAGAGGCTACAACACATGCTAATTTGGTTAGTTTTTTTGTGGTATTCCGAAGAAATTTTCTGATTTTTTATGTTAATTTCTTTTAGAATCTCCTATTGGATGAGGGACAGAAACATGCTGTTATGTTATACACTTGGAGGTGTTGTTCTCGTGCCATTCCACAGCCAAAATCAAATGAACAACCGAATCGTGTCGAGATCTACGAAAAGACCGTTGAAGTTCTTGCTCCGGAAGTCAACAAACTGTTGAATTTTATGTACTTTCAGGTGAGTTAAATTTTGAATTAAAGTAATACAAATCAAGTGAATATGATAACACTTTCATATCAACAAAATCTTGATCAGAGTACAGCAGCAAAATAAGGTTGCGAGAGTGCGCCATAAAACACATGTTTGTACATAAGTATATCGTTGTTTTGAAATATGACTGTATCACATCCGGTTCGAGTCAACTAGTTACTTGAAGGCAACTCAAGCATGACGCCATGCACTGTTTACTTAAACAAGTTTGAGAGTGCTTTCGATCTTCACGTGTAGATACATATCTACATATGAGAATTTCATTCTCCAACATTTAAGGCTAAACACATAATGAAACTGAGCGTAGCAATCATTACAAAAGCAAAGCGACAAAAAAAAAATAGTATAAACATACTGATGTGGTCAAAGTTGAGTATGACCATCACTCTCTGCTTAGTTTCGAGAGCTTCATTCATTGAGCGCTGCGTGCGAGTCCGACAGAGACTCCTAAACATCCAAGCCCTGAACCTGCCCATCAAATATATCGTTTCGTGTAACGCTATTAGACTCAGAATTTGGGTTCTGGGTCTTAGTTATGCTCTTGTCGGGATTGAACACTCAAATTTAATACAAATTTCCAAGTCGACTTTTCGAACAGAACGCGAATGGTAATAGTAACTCGTATCAAAATACCAAGTATCGTTCTGCCACTGCACGCTTTATTGTGAACAAACAATTTCAATCAATTGATGAAGGCAGTCATTGAAATCTGTCCAGCAGATTTCCCGGTTTCATTCAAAACAAAATCTATGTTACGGAAATGAGAATAAACAACAACAAGCTCCCAAATTTCAATAACATCTCCAAACCTTCGTGAGTTACCATCCATGATCATTAATATAATAGAAACCTTCTTATAGTTTTTCCATCCATTGATCATTAATAGTTTTTCCATCCGTGATCATTAAAATAATAGAAACCTTCTGATAGTTTTTCCATCCATTTTATTTGAAGAAATAATTTTTCTTTTTTCAGCGCAAAGCAATTGAAGCATTCTCGGGTGAAGTGAAACGTTTGTGTCATGCAGAAAAACGTAAGGATTTTGTCTCTGAAGCGTATCTTCTAACGCTGGGAAAATTTATCAACATGTTTGCTGTATTGGATGAGTTGAAAAATATGAAGTCCAGCGTGAAAAATGATTACAGTACATATCGTCGTGCTGCACAATTTCTAAAAGTCATGTCTGACTCGCACACACTTCAAGAGTCTCAGAACCTTTCCATGTTTCTGGCGACACAGAATAAAATTCGTGACACAGTAAAGGACACGCTGGAGAAAATTCCAGGCTATGAAGATCTCCTCTCGGATGTCGTCAATATCTGTGTGCACATGTTCGAGACGAAAATGTATTTGACGCCAGAAGAGAAACACATGCTTGTAAAGGTAATGGGTTTCGGCCTTTTCCTAATGGATTCAGATGGTTGCAACATCAATAAGTTGGATCAAAAGAAAAAGATACGTTTGGATCGCATCGACCGTATTTTCAAAAATCTGGAAGTAGTTCCACTATTTGGAGACATGCAAATTGCTCCATTCAACTATATCAAACGCAGTAAGCACTTTGATGCAAGCAAGTGGCCATTGTCCAGCTCTACGGCCATTAGTCCTCAAGCAGATTTGATGGTTCACTTGCCGCAGATTCGAGAAGATCATGTGAAGTATATTTCCGAGTTGGCTCGATACACCAATGAGGTAACGACGACTGTTAAGGAAAACCCTTCTGATGCGGAAAACCGCTGCACATCGGATTTGGCGTTGAGAGGATTACAATTACTGTCGGAATGGACCAGTGTGGTCACTGAGTTGTACTCTTGGAAATTGCTTCATCCAACGGATCATCATCAGAACAAAGAGTGTCCTGTCGAAGCAGAAGAATACGAGCGAGCTACTCGCTACAATTACACGTCTGAGGAAAAATTCGCTCTAATCGAAGTGATTGCAATGATCAAGGGCCTGCAAGTACTTATGGCTCGCATCGAGACAGTGCTTTGTGAAGCTATTCGTAGAAATATTTACTCTGAACTCCAGGACTTTGTTCAATTGACACTGCGAGAACCGCTGCGCAAAGCAGTTAAGAATAAGAAGGATCTTATAAGAAGTATCATTATGTCGGTGAGGGAGACCTCCGCCGATTGGCAGAAGGGATACGAACCTTCAGACGATCCGGCAACTAAAGGCAAGAAAGATCCCGATGGTGGTTTTCGAATTCATGTGCCGCGTTTAAATGTCGGACCGTCGTCCACTCAATTGTACATGGTGCGTACCATGTTGGAGTCATTGATCGCCGACAAAAGTGGTGGCAAGCGAACACTTCGTAAGGATATCGATGGAAATTGCTTGATGCAAATTGATTCATTCCACAAGACCTCATTCTATTGGAGTTATCTATTGAATTTCAGTGACACCTTGCAGAAATGCTGCGATTTGTCGCAGTTGTGGTATCGGGAATTTTATTTAGAAATGACAATGGGAAGAAAGGTAAACAAATGCTTGGTTCGTCATCAGCACAACGAGGAATGTAAAGACTTAATAACGATGGAGAAACGCATACAGTTTCCCATTGAGATGTCAATGCCATGGATTTTGACAGATCATATTTTGCAGACTAAAGAACCATCTATGATGGAGTAGGTTACGCTATGTCTTAAGCGGTTTCGTGAACTGACTTTTGTATATTCATTGTAGGTTTGTTTTATATCCCCTGGACTTGTACAACGATTCAGCGCACTATGCACTGACTGTCTTCCGCAAGCAGTTCTTATACGACGAAGTAGAAGCTGAGGTAAACCTATGTTTCGATCAGTTTGTATACAAACTGAGTGAACAGATCTTTGCACATTACAAGCAGTTAGCCGGAAGGTTTGTCTTTTTAATTCTTCTTTCCCAAGAACTCTGATGGTAAATGTTTTTCTTCTTTAGTATCTATCTGGATAAGCGATTCCGTTTGGAATGTGAAGTACTTGGATTCAATTTTCAATCATATCCAAGGAATAATCGATATGAAACACTGTTGAAACAAAGACATGTACAGCTCTTGGGTACGTATAATCTACGTAAAGGAGACAAAGTTTAAAAGTATTTTTTGTTGATGACTTTAGGACGTTCCATCGACTTGAATAAACTTATTACCCAACGTATAAATGCAAACATGCACAAGAGCATTGAATTAGCCATTTGTAGGTTTGAAGCCAATGACATAACTGGAATTGTGGTAAGTGCATCAATTTTAGCAGTTTTTCTACAGCTTACGCCGGTTAAACGTGTGTGTTATTCAAGCCATGATTAGGTTAGGCAAGTGGGTGTTACAAGCACTCAAATTGTGTGCTTACATTTGTAACCCGTACGACATTCAAAACTAAATAGTTGCTCCTGCACACGTGGAGTTTTAATATTTTCAAGTTCTTGCACGATTTTTCTATTAGCTGAGATTTTCTTAAATATTTATTTTATTTAGGAATTGGCTGGACTTCTTGAATCCAACCGCATTTGTCACAAACTACTTAGCAAATGGTTAGATATGGATAACTTTGATGGAATGGTAAAAGAGGCAAACCATAATGTGCTGGCCCCATATGGACGTATAACATTACATGTTTTTGTCGAGCTCAACTACGATTTCTTATCGAATTATTGTTACAACGCAGCAACTAATAGGTTTGAAAAGGCACCACGTTTTAAAGATGCTTTGAACCAATTCTATTTTACTTTTCACAGATTCGTTCGTAGTAAAGTTAATCTATCCTCCACTCAAGCAATACAACGCGAGAAACCGCCACAAATGTCGCATTATTACTTGTGGGGATCGAAACAACTAAATGCTGCCTATTCAACACAGTACGGACAATATTCTGGTTTTGTAGGCGCTCCACACTTTCATGGTATGTGTCGTTTACTCGGTTATCAAGGCATCGCTGTCGTTATGGATATCATTCTGAAGGATATCGTAAAACCTCTCATTCAGGGAAGTCTTCTACAATTCACCAAAACTTTAATGAGTGCAATGCCAAAGTCATGCAAATTACCGCGATGCGAATATGGATCTCCGGGTGTGCTAAGCTACTACCAAGCTCACTTGACAGATATCGTACAATATCCAGATACAAAAACTGAACTCTTCCAATCATTCCGAGAATTTGGAAATTGCGTTATATTTTGTTTACTCATAGAACAAGCTCTTTCACAAGAGGAAGTCTGTGATTTGCTACATGCTGCCCTGTTTCAGAATATTTTCCCAAGGCCATTTTGCAAAGGTAAATTCATAAAATTGATAATTAGTAAAAAAGAAACATTTTCTGATTCTTTACAGAAAATGAAAAACCAGAAGCCAAGCAAAAACGATTGGAAGCTCAGTTCGCCAATCTGCAAATCGTTTCGAATGTTGAGAAACTTGGTTCAGCCAAGGTAAGTTAAAGTTTTATTTTTATTATAAGGTACATTTAGTTAATTCTTATGTGGTATGTCTGAGCAATGTACTGAATTTTTCGACGACCGTATTTGTCATGCTGATCTCTTAATCACTTTCCAGCAAGCAATGATTGCCAGAGAAGGTGACCTTTTAACCAGAGAACGCCTCTGTTGTGGTCTAAGCATTTTTGAAGTTATCCTCAATCGTATCAAAAGTTATCTAGACGACCCCGTCTGGGTGGGACCACCGCCAGCCAACGGCATTATTCATGTTGACGAATGCTCTGAATTCCATCGGTTATGGTCAGCGTTACAATTTGTTTACTGCATTCCTGTGCGAGGAACAGAATACACCATCGAAGAGCTCTTTGGAGAAGGTCTTAACTGGGCCGGTTGTGCCATGATAGTTCTCCTAGGACAACAGAGACGTTTCGAGGCTTTAGACTTTTGCTATCATATTTTAAGAATACAGCGAGTCGACGGCAAAGACCAGGATGTCAATGGAATTGTAAGTTACAGGACAGTTAATTCTCAAATCAAATGATTTTAACTTTTATATTTATAGAAACTAAAACGAATGGTTGATCGAATTCGTCGCTTTCAAGTTCTCAACTCACAAATATTCGCCATTCTTAATAAATATCTAAAGAGTGGCGATGGTGAGGGCTCCAATGTAGAACATGTTCGTTGTTTCCCACCGCCACAGCATCCATCGATGGTGTCGTCACACTACCAAGATCCAAACAAACTTCGCCAGAGTCTAAATAATTAAAAGATTATCTATTATATACCATCCTCTTTAGACCTGGTATTCTTCTTATCAACTATCGATATTATTATATCCATGCCAATTTTAGAATTACATTGTAATTGTGCAGTTTTTTTTTTTTTTTTTTTACAAAATCAAAACTTTTACTCCTTTTTCAAAGAATGTATGGATTTAATTTTAAGATCAGAACTTTGACATATATTCGAGAAAACAATTTGTAAAATGTATTTTTAATTGAATTTTCTTTATTGATTGCTTAATTGAATTAAGGACGACGTGTATGTATTAAGTGCAAATGGCTAATAATATTTTTATTACTTTATTTCCTCTTTCTTCCTTTCAGTATTTTTTTTTTTTTTGTCGTTTTTCTTAATATATATCTATCGAAAGTAATTATATTAATAAAGAGTAATAGAATGAGTAATTTATACACCAAACATGTATATCGATTCAATTAGTATTTATAGGAAGGCGGTTTTTTGTAACTGCCATTCGTATGACATGATGAACATTTTGTTTGTTTTTTTAACGAATGGGCACATGCAAGACACAATAATTATTAATAAAGTATTTATGACGATTTAGAAGAAGAAAAAACGGTAAATTGGTTTATTTACATATCTTCGTTTTTTATTTTATTTTTTAGTGGTTACAGTTTATATTGATGTGCTGTATTAGCAGAAGATTTTCCATCAGTTGACTACGATTTGCTTTTAGCATGTGTTGTCGTCTCTCTTCCACGAAACATGTAAACAGAGTTATCCTTTGAATCTCTTCTGAGTTTATCATTGACTTTAATTCTTTTAAATTATATTTTGCTTTGATTAAATGGTTTAAGTTGCAGAAAGTTAGAAGGGAAGCGGTGGCGACTTAATGTTAGGCAATTCCTCACTCGGATCTTCATTAATCAATTGTGTTTAGCTGATTGGAGGTAAGGAGTTATTTTTATCTATTGAGGTCAGAACTCAGTGTGTGGTGTAAAATATCGTAAAGTATCCAATCCAATACTACATTGCGCGTGTGGTAAAGGTAGACTAATGCATCGCTCGAATTTCTAACGTCTTGCGAACTACGGGATTCTCCCGGTATACGGCTACCTGATCTCTGAAACGAAACTTCATTTGAATTCACCCCGATTTGAGGAGTCGAGTTCGGAAAGGGGAGAAATGTGTTCGGTCGTTTTAAATTTATCCAACAAAGTGTATGATCTTCCAGTGCAGTGATAGTTTAAAAAAAAGAAGCGAAAAGATGAAAGACAAAAAAAATTAAAGTGTGAAATAGTAAATCAGTAGTAAGAACCAACTCAATAATTCAATGAGAAAAACGAGTCAATCAATAATAAATTAACAAATTAAACAGATGTATAAGGACAATATTAGGTTCGATAGCAAAATCTCTTGGAATAGTCCGCTATTAGTGATTTCTAAGAAAGCTTACAAAATGGTGTTCGGAAATCTGGATTAGTCGATTTTCGAAAAATTAATAAAATAACAGTCGGTAACGCTTTTCCGTTGCCGATATCCGATAGCCTTGTTCGATTAAGAAACAGTAGATCTTTTTTAACCTTAGATCAGAAGTGGATATCACCAAGTATTAATAAAGTAAAGGACAGAAAACGTCTTTAACACTAGCACAGGACACTACGAGTTTAACCGAATGCCATTTGGTTTAACAGGGGCCCCGGTCACTTAGAATTTTAGATGTTACGTTCTGGACCGAAATTTTACCGATGGATGTGTTATTTGGTTTTATCGCTGAGATACCGAATAGTATAAAGAAACAGCCTCCTCCCATTTACGGCAACGAAAACAATTTTTTTCGAATTTTTTGGAAGGTTGTTAAGAAACTCAACGCAAAACCGTTTACTATAAGTCGAGACCTTAGCACAAGGGTTTTATATGCTCATTTCAAAGAACTGCTAAATCCGGAAATTAACAGCTCCTCCTTCCATTATGCTACTCCTGGTTACTGTAACCATATCCTAGACGCTCCAATAACCCAAACGGAGGTTACAGAGTCTTTAAATGTTCTCGAAGATGGGAAAGCACCAGGTTCGGACAGGATACCGGTAGAGCTGTATAAATATGGAACGCAAGAACTAATAAAGAATTTAACCATCGCTTTCAATAAAACGTTTGAACAGGGAACTATTCCGCAACGATTCAAGGAGGCGCTGATCTTTCCGATATACAAGAAAGGTTGTAAGTCAGATCCGGCCAACTACAGGGGTATTTCGTTTCTAAACGCATCCTACAAAATTTTTACGTCGATCCTACAAAAACGGCTTGTTAGATGGGTTAGTACGGAGCATCTTTTGAATGAATACCAAGCGGGGTTTAGGGCAGGCTATTCCACTGTGGATCATATCTTTGTACTGAGGAGTGTAGCGGAACATTTTTGCGACAGAACAAGAAGCTGTATGCTTTCTTTGTTGACTTCAAGGCAGCGTTCGACTCAATCAGTAGAAATGCTTTGTTTAACAAATTGTACAATATGGGACTATCACAGAAATTTGGAAAAATTCTTCAGGATCTGTATGGGGACACTCGAGCAGCTGTGTGGAATGGGGATGATGTGTCGGATTGGTTTCGAACGGATTCTGGTGTGAGACAGGGTTGCTCGCTAAGTCCCTGCCTCTTTGCGCTCTTCATCGAAGATATTGTAGACTTTTTACCTGGAGGCATAGAGTATGCAGGTACACCTATCAAGGCTCTACTATTCGCGGACGACATAGTACTGCTAGCACAATCGCCGGAAACGCTCCAGCTCATGATAAACCGACTCTCGGAGTGCTGCCGTTTGTGGAGCCTGATTGTTAATCTGGAGAAATCGAAAATAATGATTTTTAGAAAGGGAGGAGGCAGGAATAGCAGGAGCGAAAGATGGTTCTATAATGGAGAAGACATAAAGGTGGTCAACGAATTCAAATACCTTGGGGTCTGTTTCACCAAAAACTTAAGCATGGAAAAACATCTGAAGGAGAAGCTCGCAAAAGCCAAAACAGCTATAAATATGACCTGGAAGAGATGTTTTGCAAATAGCATAGCATAGCATAGCACATAGCAGCAAATTCAGGATATTTGAAGCAGCGTCGAAATCCATTTTGTTCTATGCGGCCCAGGTGTGGGGATTCAAAAGACATGATACGGTGGAGGAGCTTCTAAGGTATTATATCAAACGAATATTTCGTCTACCATCTAGTACGCCGAACTATCTTATTATGATGGAAACAGGTGTAGCTCCTCTCTTTATAAAGACCCTAAAACTCCGGTGGACTACGTGCTCAAAGTTCTGCAAATGCCAGAGGCAAGGCTGCCCAAAAAGGTAGCCATCAAAATCATTTCCAACGGGAGCAGTTGGTTCGGGGAATGGCGCGACTTAGCCCAAGAGTGTGGGATGGATTTTAATTTGCAACCAGCGGAAACTTCGACCTGGAAGCCAGTGCTATACCAACTAATTGCAAATGTTGATCTAAAGTGTCGTGAGAAATTTTTAGAGGAAGCCGTAAACTCGTTGCATAGGTCAATTTACAGGCGATTAAGTCATAACCTAGGTCATCTGAATTATTTTCGGGACGAGCATAAAGTGGAAGAGATATCGACGATAGTTAAACTGAGGGGAGAACTGTTGAAGTTGAACTATATTCCCCATAGAGATGAACTTCCGATCATATGCGGGTTATGTAACCTGGGAGAACGCGAGGATACGCTTCATTTTGTTGGAAAGTGCCCAATTTTAAGGGAAACTCGACGCAGCATCTTCGGCACTGACTATTTGTCGGTCGACCAAGTAATTGATCTCCTGAATGAGCCTTATGTCCCTAAACTGTTCAAATACTGTCAAATCGCTTTGACTTATAGAGACCGAATAACACAGACCTACAAATTAAATATTTTTTTTTTCCTTTTTCGACTTTAGCACTGATTTTTTGGGTTTTGGGACCTCCTAATCACGAATCTGAAATCGTTTTTTTTTTTCTATCACATCAGAGTTTTTCACAATACACATTTATAAAAATCATAAAAATTGAGGTAATCAAATAAAATAAATCAATATAAAATAATATAAAAAAAATTAAGTGGGTAGTTGGTATTTTTTATATATAGTTATAGATAGTTTATATCAATATGAACGTTTTAAAATACTACAGAGACTTGTGGAACCTTTTCTTTTTATTTGCAAAGCTTTTGTTGAGCGATTTTCTCTTGTGAATGCGGTTTGGATCATCCCGCTTCAGCATCCAGCAGTAATCAGCCATCATACTAATATTTCACTTTCCTTGGTACCTTTGCTCTATTTCCTTCAAATCCTGATGAAATCTTTCTCCTTGTTCTTCACTAACTGCTCTTAAGTCTTCGGGAAAGTAGCTCAAATGCGAATGAAGGAAATGAACTTTGAGACTCATAAGGCAACCTAATCTTTGGAAATTTTGGAGCATGTTATTTAAAATATTTTCATATTCGGGACTTTTATGATGTCCTAAGAAGTTTTTAATAACTTCTTTTAACTTCTCCATGCTATTGGAGTAAATTTTTCATCGAAATTTTAATTTTTCATTAGTTTTTGTATGTCGGGTCCAACAAAAATACATTCCTTCAATTAAGCTTCAGACAAAGATGGGAGTACTGTTTGTAAATACTTAAAGCCATCGCCTTGTTTATGTAAAGCTTTCACAGATTGCTTCATAAGACCAAGTTGTATGTTTTTTTAAGTGGAACTAAAACGTACGTCGCCTTCAAACTAAATTCCTATAGTAGAAATTATGAAACAATAAAAATTTAATTTCTTCAAAATTCTGACGTGATGGAAACTTTTAACTATTTTTCCCGTAATCAGCACATAAAAATATAGGAGAAACAATACTTGAACATCAAAAAGGTATTTCATTGTAGATCTGTGTAATTAATGAAAGTTTTTGAAAAAGAGTATGATACCGTCAATGTAATCCATATATGTATATATTTTGTCCTTGTACCTTTCTGCGTTAAGTATTATAAATTATAAAAATGTATGTATGTTTTTAATTTTCTTTTTTTGTCAATCGGCAGACGGCAAAGCCATGCTATGTTGATTTGTTATTATTTAGTAAGTAATTTATCAGAAAATATAAATCAATCAAAATCAAAAAAAAAAATTAAGGTGTAAATTTCAAAAGGTATGTGGCGGCCCTTTGTATTACTATTTATCATTTATAAAATAAATTTCTTCATCCATGTTGTACACACCTTTTGCTATTTACTTAAATTATTTAACCTTTTGAACACATTGCTGTTGTCAGCAAGTGTCATTTTTTCAGCGGATGTAACATGCTCCAGATCCAGACACACAAAAAGCGCTTTTACCTGGAACGACTTTGCCATTTGCCATTTTTTTTTTTTTAAACCAATTCGGATGTGCAAAATTTGGTTCTGCTTTCCAATATGCCAACTTACAAAATAATAAAAGTTTATATTTTTCTTATGTGAAATGATCTCCTAAACACGAAAATAAATAACAAGTAATTTTGTGAGGAAACTATTATTATTCATTAAGTTATAAACAATTAAAGTTTTCCGCCGTACCAGTTAAAAGAGCTGATTTCTGCGGTACATATAAGCACAAGTCTCTCCTCTAATTTCCCTCATGCCCGTGCTCTAGTTTAATAGTTTAAGGGTAGTCGAAATCCCTTTAGCGTGCGCTCATTATAAAAAATAAAAGGTAAAATGGCTGTTTTTCTTTCTTGTCTAGTTAAAAGGACCATACACCACACATGCATACATTGCATACACAATCAGAAGCATGCACAAATCATACCCTTTCTCCACACACTATCTATGCAAAATGCGCAGTATTCATTAATTTGTTGTCTTATCGTTGAAGAGTTCGTTTAACGCTGATGTTAGATTTTGTTCGCTTTGGCAATAAAAGAAAAACAAAAGAAGGTATTGAAGGAACTCAGGGAAACATCTATTCCCGATTTTAATACATTTTTGAAAATGAATAAATCCAATAATTTGGAACTGTTAAATAAAGCACAAAAGAACCATATTAAGAGAACCGATTTCTCCTCATGAGCGGTTGATCTTGACATTTGAGGATCTTAAATTAATAATAGCTTTTGCCCACAAACCATTGGAAATATTGTTATGGAAACCTGTGAAGCCATTATATCTGTACTAAAAGGCAATATCAACTTCACTCCTCTAATCCTTTCACGTAACTGTGCAATTTTCACCACACAATCCTGCATGCGCAAATAAAAAAATATCAACAGTTTTTGAAATCACAACTGCCGCATGCACAATCACACATTGACTGGATTATGCCTACGCACATGTGCGGTGTATGGGCCCTATAAGTCACTTTTTTTTGTTAAAACCCTTAAAACTTTAGCAAAAGTTCATGAAAGACAAATAAAAGTAATAGAAATCAGCTCCTTTAACTGGCACGGCGGAAAATTTTAATTTTTTATAACATTGTTTATAATAGTTTCCTCACAAAATTACTTATATTTTCGTGTTTAGAAGACAATTTTACATATAAAAAAAGATTGAAAGTTTGGCATATTGGAAAGCGGCCCCTTTATATGTATATATATTTTGTTTCCTTTTTAAGACTATAGAATATTTTTAATAATTGGTTTCATATCTTTATACTTGTATAGTGTTTGCACATTGATAATAAACCATTTTTTGTTTAAGGAAAAATGTGATGAAAAAATAATAATAAAAATTTAATTATAAAAAAAAAAAACTTAAAAGTAAACTAGTTATAAATAGTTGTAGGCATTTTATTGAATAAATAATATATAAAGATGAATAAATAATTTTATATATGTTACACCTAATATTAATAATAAATGTTTGACGGCTAACATGTAGCATTGTGTAATTATTTGTATACTGTAAACTAGAATAACTTAGTACGATAATAAAATTTGCCATGAAGAATTTTTATTTTTCTTTATTTTATAAAAGAAAATGTTGATAGCACTCTTATATGATGATTTAATGTTTGTCATCGTTTTCAATTCTTGATTTATATTTTTATTAATAATTATAATGATAATGCATTAGCCGATAGCCCTGAAAGCTAGTGCTATAGTTTTTAAGATTAGAAATGTAATTGAATTTACTTTTTCAATAAATAAGTATATATACATCTCTATTGATTCTGATTAATTATGCGTAAAGTAAAAATATTTTTCCATTAAATAAGAATACATATATATTTATGTAGAATGTAAATGTGTACATTTGTTTTAGCTTGAAATGTATCAAGTTTTATATATTTACTTTTAATGTTAAACTGCTTCTTCAAAATAAACAATTAGTTATTTTTTATGTATGTCAGTCGGCTTTAGCAGATAGATAAATTACATTATAAAAAAAATAAGGACATTATTTATTCTATTTTATTCGCAATGTCGAAATTTTACCAACCTCTCAATTTAAATGATCTTTGTCTAGATGCAGATACAAAGAACGTTTGAAGTTTAAGTTTTCAATTTTAGAATTATTATTGAAAACACCAGACCAGATCAAACTACATATGTTATGATAAATTTAGATTTCTTTTAGAATATTTGAACAATAATCATTTTTTGTTACAATGGTTACGTGTTGTACTACTGATGGTTGATGATGCTGTTGTTGTATTGTTATAGGGTTATTGCGCCAAAGTTGATCAAGGTACATTTTGATGTGAATATACTATTGTTATCGTTATGATGATGGTGAGGTTAACTAGTTGCCAAAAAACTGATACGTTGACCATTATATTGAATGGTTTTTTTTTTTTACGATTTTTTTTGAATGACTACACGCAGCTAAGCGTTTATTGTCATTCATTATAGAGAAACTACATAAGCCGTGTTTTTTTGATAATTATACTCACTTCAGTCAAAAAAACGATCTATACTCACTTCATCCACAGTAGCAGCCGCACCAACCAATTGGTTTGCGGCTCGATTTCTTTTTCTTCGTTTGACAGTTTGCAAATGTCAAAACCGAGGAAAAGCAACAAATACGATCGGCTAAAGGCTAATTTATGAGATTTTTCGTGCTCTGGTGGTCAACTTATGTAGTTCTATCCTCACTTGCTGCTACTGGGAAAGCTATCGCCACTTGGTGTGTTGTTATTGCTTTGTGTGTAAAATTTTACTGTGCTGGGTATACAGCTCTCAAAAAAACACGGCTATAGTATTGAGGATGCAGCACTATGATGTTGCTTTTTTGTTTGTCGGGAATGATTGATTTGTAAGAAAATTTTCATTAAGAAAACCCGGAGGTATATTCTTGCCACCTCCATTTGAACTTGTATCACGATCATCGAAGTCTAAGTAAATATCCATGTAATCAATTGTATCAGAATCTGTGAAATAATGGTCACGGCGATCGGTTTTTTTTCCACAAGTAATAAAATTGTACTAGCTCGCGTATCGATCGCCCTTGAGTTTGTCGAATTTTTCGAAAATCTTTGCCAAATTTTTGTATACCTTCTTCAAAATTTCGACATTCCTCTTCTGACCAAAGGCTCATGGATCCAGTTAAAGGTACGGCATTTGAACGTTTACGACGTAGTGCTTTTTTGAAGTTATAACCACATTGCACTAGAATATGTAAAGCCTGTTTATCATCTTTAATTAAATTACTTCCGATTCCTTGATCAGATTCAGATGTTATAGATGCTGATAATGAGAGAATTTCTTCTTCCTGTGCTGTTATTATGGATGATTTAATTTCTCGGACTCGAATTAAGTAGTCTTCAACTTCTTGTCCAGTCACTAAGAAGAGATTCCATATCAGTTTATCTTCATTTTCGTATAGTAAAATAATACCATTCTTTGATAAACCAATGGAAAAACCGCTTGTTGGGCATTTCCTACCATTATTGTTTTCTTTACATAATCTAAATCGTCATCTTCATTATCTTTGTCGGAATTATCATCGTCCAACTGGCGGTTTATATTCGTGAACTTCTCCGGATATAATTCCATCAGGTCGTTCAGTAAAATCAACAGCTCTATCATTAAGTGAGATATGTGAGATTCATCTCGTCCAAATATTTCTTTCCAAAGTCGTTATCCTCATCGTCGTCGACATTTGACTCTCTTTCCTGTATATACAATCGTCCTCTCCGACGTCGGTATCATCTCATTCTATCTTCAACACTTCCACTTCATCTTCACTCCGTAATGATCGGTAAAATTTTTGTAGCTATTGTTCTTATGGCTACAGCATTAGACGGTTTCTTTTATTGTTTTTGTGATGTTTTTCTTTAAGAATTTTTTTTTCTTTTTTGTTGTCTTTATTGCAAATCTTGCTCTACATGTTGTCTATAACTTGTAACTTTTAAGGACTTATGTAGTGTTCCTTCCCGTGTTCAATCCAAACGTCCCTCCTATACCGCCGAATGGAAGCATCGCACCATGGAGATTCTGACCAACCAGCAGAAAGAGATCGACGCAGCAATCGCCAAGCTGTTGAAGCAGATCGGGAAGGAGCCAAAAGAAGGAAGATGTCAGCCCCATCTGCAGAAGGGGCGAATGGTCCACCCAATGGCCTAGATTCGCTGAGGCGGAAGTGAGCTCAAATTCGCATGACATCATTCTCCAAACAACTGGAGAAGCATTGAATTTCAAGGTTATAGCCTAACTGAGGAGTGGAGAAAGCTTGAGGTAATATACGAGGAAATTCTGATGTATGCAAAAGAACACAGCGAAACAACTTATTTTACGTTCTTGCAGCCTCTACAGAAGTCATAGTGATCTTTTCCGAGTGGCGATGTAGTAATGTACGAGAAATGTTGGATTTAAGCCCGGTCGTTCATGCAGTTCAACTCTTGCCTTTGTGGTGTTAATAAGCAATAGAAAAAGGAACCCGGATACCTTATCAGCGTATAGGCCCTTATGTACGCTAGACACAGCGGGACAACTCTTAGAGATAATGCTCAAGCCATGAATTTCGGCAGCAGCTCTCAAAGCAGGCAGCCTATCCTCTAAGAAATACGGATTCAGGAAAATACACTGAACAATAGAGGAGGTAGTTAGGACATTCCACGAGTTCCAGCCCAGTCACCGGATTTGAAGAAATATATTAATACTGGCAGAGACAATATTGGATCATTGATGGGCGGAATACAATACGACAACACATTCACCAATATGTAATATGCACCCAATTCAAAGCAGTAACAATGAAGCAACAAATGGGATGTCTGCCAGCTCTTTCGATTGCTCCATCTAGACCATTTACTCATACTGGAGTAGACTATGCGGTTCTGATAAAAATTTAAGCACCCAGAACCAGAGGACTCTCTGCATATAAAATATGCATTCCCGTCTTTGAATGTATAACAACGAAGGCAGTGCACTCCGAGGCTGTAAGTCACATAACAACCGACCCCTTTCTAGCTGTGTTCAAACGATTCACTTTGCGACCGGAATTATGTGCTCACATGAACAGCGATTGTGGCACAAACTTTATTGGAGCTCGGAGAATATTGAATGAAGCTCTACGAAAAATAATTGAAAAATTCGAGCACCACTACCAAATCGAGGGGTGCTTCAATTCTCGACTCCTCTACTCACTACTGGTCATACGACAACATTCAGTAACAATAAACACTCCAGACTCCACTCAAACCAATCACTTCCTTTTCATCCTTTCTACAAAACCGCGGTCTTTTACAGTTCATACCCTAGCCCCTCCACTACCTACCACTGACTTATCAATTAATATTATAAAAAGAAACCTTTAGTAAAAAATCAGTTTGTTTGTTCAAACTAAGCAAAATGTTTTAAATAAAAATAAACATTTTTAGTATTCATTTTATGTTTTCTTTATATATATATATGTACATATACCTACCTACCTACATACCGAATTAAAACGAAATGTAAAAAATTATAATTCTTTAAATATAACATTGAGATTTTGTGAAGTTGGGTTTTAATCCCGAATGTGTTCGGTCGTTTTAAATTTATAAAAGTGATCGTCCAGTGTTTGGTTCAGTTTTGATCCCATTCTTGCCAGTTCATCCGCCATCGATCACTCTATGTCCCAGAGCCAACAGAGTGAGACTGCGTTTCTAAACGTATTCATTGGAAACCTATAGAGACCTACAGAGCACAATTTGTGGACAGATGAAATTCGTAAACGTCAGCAGCATTCCCAAAGAACGACGATGGTAGAAAAACAAAGATTAATTTTAGTTTTCATGGATGATCTTTTGACACAAAAAGATAAAGAAATGAATTCGAAGAGCTTAAAAAAAACTTTGTTTAAGAAAACTATGTACTTTTGTTGTTGTATATCAAACAATAATAGTTCTGGCAAAAACAAACATTTTATGGAAATCATGTATACGTATTTCAAATTTAAGATCCACTTTAAATGTAAATAATATCACTTAAAATTAAATAATAAGCTTTCGTGCGAATTGTGTCATATCGGTAGACAAATTTCTTTTTTCTTTAGTGGTCATGGTGGCCCTTACGTCTTTTACTTACGCTACAGTACGCGGTGAACCTGGGCCCCAACCAACAAGCCTCTTCAGTAAGTCCGGTCCTTACCTAACCGTCTCCAGTTACGCACTTTAAGTTGGTTGAGATCCCCTTCTACTATTGCGTACCACCTTGAGGTCTTCCTCCACTGAGTTGTCCCTCTGGGTAAGATTCGAAGACCCTCTAGGCCGGAGTGTTTTTTTTATTTTTATAAAAGGTAATTTCCAAATCCTAGAGCACTCAGACTCGTTGTCGGTCGATTGTACTCCCAGGCAGAAACCCCTTCTTGGTGCAATGGTTGGAGAAACTTAGGCCCTTATTGTGAGTGTCGATCAGCAATCGCCACGACAATTGTCGATTGCGTCGATTGATTTGAACTATGGCATTGTGTAACTCAATCGATAGAATTTTAATTCATATATTTTTATTTTCCTTAATATAAATATTTTATTTTTACTAAAATTACTTACATTTCATACGCACAAAACTCTTCCATTTTTCTCGAAAACAAACCATCGACCAGAAATTTCTGATCGACAACAAGCGACTGTCAAATCGACAAATGTCGATCACAATCAAAATACACAATACCAAAATCTACAATCGACGATCGATGATCGATAAATGTCGTTCATCGATCAGCTATCGACACTCACAATAAGGGCCTTAGATTTTGTTCGTTTCTCTTCTTTATTTTCGGTGGCTGTTGCTGTTCCCCGACCGGGCTCGAACATGCACCGGTCGGGTCACAAGCGAACACGCTAACCACTGCACCATCGCCACCCCTGGGCCGGAGTGTTAGTGTCCGTTCGTTCTACATGTCTTATTCATATCAGACGACCAATGCGCAGTTTTGACCACGTTGATGCTGCGTCGTTGAATTTAAAATTTGTTGTTTTAAAAGTTCTTGTATGGCATTCACCTCATTGTCTCCGAAGACTCTAGTCACTTGCTACTCCGCTTCGAATTGAAGTAGTATCCTGAGTATGTGTACATATCAGCTCGGTTGAGCAGGGCTGGATAGCGGCTTAATACGGTCGTTGAGGAGATGCAGAGGGAAAGTAAAACAAACACAACATCATAAAATTATCTAAGAATTCTAGATATATGGGAATAACCATTTTATTTCACCTAACTTTGCTAACAAACATCACGCATAAATGCAATAGGACTCGTATCAAAATATTTTGGCAACTACAATAATTGTTTAACTATACTTTTGTTTGAACTACTAAATCATAAACTGAAACTATTTTCATAACAAATTACAAAAAAAAAGAAAAAATTGAAATAAATTTCAATCACATCGGGTTCATGTCAACTTTTGTCTTAAAAACTAAATGCATAGCAGTTTTGAAAATATACTTCTTCCTTAACTGGAGTCACCATTCATGTTACCATTCTTCACCGGCTTAATTGGATAATGGAACATAACCGTAAAGTTGTCTGAATAATTACGTGGAAGATCAAAATTGATGCCATCAGCTCCGATATACACAGCTCCATATGCCATCGTTTTAGTTATTGTGATAAGCTTCAAGCCAAACTTCAGAGGATACTGACTGACTTCCTTCATGAATCCTTCACACAACAAATGCCAACTTATCCAAACCGAACCAACACAAACAATATTCAAGTCACCACTCTCGACAAGTTCGTCATGAACTTTTGGAAATAAGGACAAAGCACTTCGTGCCATATGATGACCAGCTTCATCGAACAGAGCAAGGCACAATTCATCACCCTCATCAGCTGCTGTTGCTAATTTTTGGCATAGACTCGCAAAGAAAGGCTTATCAAATTTCGCATAACAATGATCTAAAAGATCCAAACGATTCTGAACATTGAAGTGTAGTTTAATTAATTCCCATGTTCGTGCGACGGGGTACTTTGATTTCTGAAAATTGTCCATATCATCGAAAACTATCTTCATGGCTCTGTGCGAGATGTACCAGGCTGAAAAGAGATTAGAAGAGAAAGAAATTATAATTATGAGTTTTTAATTAGTTCTTAGGAATTATTACGTCTTTGATGTCAAAAAGAATTTAGGCGTAAGATAATCGGTCCCGTTTGAGTTCACAGTCTTGGAAGGTGGAGATTCAATGACAATCTAGTCAAAAGACTGCATGTTGGATGATTGAGAAAATAAAAACATATAGGGTTTTAACCCACAGGGCCTTAAAATCGCAGGACCTCAGGTGGTCCGCACAAGTAGAAGGAAATTTTAACCAAATTGAAAGCAGTTAACTGAAAAGGTCTGTTGATTGAGTAGAGGCGCAGGTTCAATCCAAACTATAGCGCCACTTAAGTGACATCTACGAAAGTAAGGTAATCTATTAATTGCAACTATCGAGTTGCAATCTTCATCTAAGTTCCTACCACAGCATCAATTGGAGGCTGTGTTTCAACTCCCTCGGAAGAAAGAGTGGCTTGAACAGCTTGAAGCCTATATAAATCAATTGAAGATGAAGTCAGAGCCTTGGAAAGAGATATATTGGCAGAGGAGCTCTTCGAAGGCCAACTTCTGTACTTGCATCATCTAATGGCGTAACTATGGCAGAAAATCTGAACCTTAATCAAGAAGAATAAATAAGGAGAATAATAAGTTTGACTGTCAGCTAAAGCTAGGATACTTAGATCAATGATAGGTGTTACCACATGGATCTTGGAGATATTCTCCTTACCTACTCGTTAAACCAACTGGAGCTTCTTCTAGAAATACATCTACCTCCTAGAATGACCTGAAGGCAATAGTCACTAGGAAGTTTTTATTCAAATTCAGCTTGAATGTAGTGTAGCCTATGTTTTCTGGGAAGAATACGAAATCTTAAGTGGACGTCAAGACTAACAATAGATAAATTTGTATGCTGGCTCTTGAAAGCTCCACTCAAAGCCAAGCCTCACCATCAACTATCAACTCTACTTGTGGGGTCGATGAACCTAATGTTTCTTGTACACATCACATCAATTCATTCCAACTAACACAGCATATACATTTTTGAAATATCTACTCGTACCATGCCATCAGCTTGCGTCGAAATGAGAACTAATCGCCCAATTTATTCCATTTATGATTACGCATACTACGCGTACATATATTACTTAAAGGTTATCAGAGTTCATTACCCGCCTATCCCAATACTTCAACGCCACACCAGCATTTTACGAGTATATGACCTAGTTTCACATCCAACTTCAGAATTATTCGTCAATGAATCTTTTACACACTTGACGCTCTACTCACCACTGCCCTCATCTCCGAGGAAATTTCCCCATCCACCACATGAATATGAGGTTCCGTCTGGATTGCGCAGCATGGCATTTGATCCGGTACCAGAGATTAGCACAAGACCACCAATCGGGGATGCTGTAAACACGCTCCCAATAGTGTCACTGCATACAACATAACTATCGGCCAGATCTGGAAATGATGCCCTCAATTCTTGTTCCAACTGCCGGTTTGTGGCTTCCTACATGTGAAGAGATATCATTATGTCAACCTTGAAGTTTGTGAATAATATCCATCCGAGTCGTGAACGGACAATTTAAGTATACCTGTTCGCATCCACTTAAACTTAGTCCCAAACTGGCCAAACGGGTATTGTGAGGTATTTGAGCGTCCGACTTTGCTCGCTGTACCATGTCGGCTATTCTTCGAGCGCATTCCGGAATTCCAACCATCCAGTGATTTGTGCCCAGACCAGTTGTTTGCGATATGCATTCACCTTCAGCATTGCAAATAACCAACCGGGAGTGGGTTGCGCCACTGGAAGTAAAAGTGAATGTAAAGTTATGAGATAGTTTGTCTTGTCGTGATTAAGTGTACATATGTGATGGCTAGGATTAAGATTTTGTAAATAAATATATATGAAGTTGTCCTAATGAGAGGTCTTATCAATTAGATCACCAAGGAGCGAAGAAGACATTTTGGGAACAAGTTTTTCAAGTTTCTTTAATCTGATGTAACCTAAACGTATTGGAAAGTCAATTTTGGATTAACTTCTTTTAAACAAGTTTCAGCGAAAGTAGATTTATTTATAGGTTTTGGCATGAAAAGCAACATTTATTTAATGTTGGAGCCCACCGTTTTACAAATGTCTTTCTCAAAGGTCAACGAGAGTTGTAAATGAATCTTGTAAAATTCGTGAAAGCTTATAACCTTGTAGTCATTCAAAAATGGAAGGAACACAGTAAACTAAAAAAGCACTAGATTTCCAAAGATAAACTAGCGAGAGATGTAGCGCACTTTCATCATGCTAGATTCAGAAGGAAGCTCAGCAAACTTCCTATGCGAATGCTCTAGCCAGTGCAAAACTGAAAAGACAATTTCTAAAATTCATTGCGTATGATTCAAGGAGGCTAAACGAGCGCCAAACAACTAACGCAGACCCTTTTTCTTAATCTTTTTTTTCAGACTGGACATTCCACTTAGGGAAATACAATGTGTCTTTGGAGATCCGTGTGTGAACTACATACTATGGGATGCAGTCACCCCTTTAACCTACCTACCAACCTGGTGCTGTTTGCGTTGATGAGTTTTGGAGAAGGAGATTCAATGACGAACTATACAAGCTGTAGAGCGACAGCGACCTAGTCAAAAAGCAACAGGAGCATGGGTTTACTATGCTACAAGATATTCATATGTCCCTAAGCCCGTACTGCACGGTGATATTGGGTGCCCTAGTTTCGATTTTGAGTCCACCCGAGTCAATTTTGCTGTTATCCCTGCAGGAGATGCTGTTCACGTTTATATTTTCGACATTTGTATACTAATGATTCGATTTAAGTACTTTTAGATACCTATAACTCAAAACACTTCAAACAAAACGCAACTACTAGACAAGCCGCAAAACTTGGAATACTAAAACAAATCAAAAAAATTGCCTAGCCATACGAATAGCTTAACAATGGATTCTGTTGGTGCTATAGTCCTTGGGTCTAATTCATGTGTTTTATAGGCTGAACTTTATTTCATCAAAACATGCGACAATATTACCCTTTACTCATCGATAGACAAGCGCCAATCACAGCACCACTCAATGAACTCAAGTTCCATGATGCTTCAATACTCTTCAAGACCTATCTACTAACTATAAAGTAATGGTGAGTACAGTGCTATAAAGGTATATATTGGCGGCAATAAAATTGCTGACCAACTAAAAAGGCGTCTCAGACAAGCAGTTGCAAGGGAATTAAGCAGTAGCGGAAAACTGAGCTACCTAAGCTTGACTTTAGGTCAATAAGTGGTGGAACACTTGTGATCCGAATAAAATCCACGTTCGATAATATCAAAATAATGTTGTTGAATTGATGTTTCAATTAATCAATTAATCAACTGTAATTGAAAGAACTTATTCTTCTTCAGAAGGAAGCCAGTATAAGTTAATTTTTTTATTGAGAACCTACATTGGATCTACTTTAAACGAAATCAAACCGGCCCGCATCAAATCAAACCGCTTTCGTGAAAAATTGTGTGGAGAATTGTTATATAATGAACGAAATGAACAAAGGAAAATTAATTGATTCATAATAGAATGCTCTGACTAATAAGAAGTTGAGTACATAATAAATAAATCAAAGGCACGCCGGATGTTCTGCGATACCAATAAATTCAACAAAAAAAGTATAATAGCTGACGTCTGTCCGCAGCATAAATGGCAACAGCTTGTTATACTGAATCACAAGTTACTCTTTGGATTATCAGATCCAGAGATACAATTCGTTTTTGTTAGAATCTTATTAAGTAACGCCTTATATAAAGTTATTATCTCTAAAACCTAAGAGCATTTGGAACTGAATTTATTTTGGGAGCGAGCAAGTAAAACTGCCGAAGTAAAACATCCCATAACGTATGTAAACCCCTTTTTCGTTTGAATGAAAGTTGAAAATTTTCTAAGCGAAAGGATAATGAAGAATCAGCTTTATGGCACACTAGTTGTTTACCGACTAAAACTATCATATCCAAAACCTCATTCACACTTTGAGTCACTAGTCTGGTAGCCCGCTTTCAAAATTAGACAAAGTTCAAAGAAAAACAGAAATAGACGCTAGTAGTGCCATGTGGTCATGTCCGATCGAGGCCCATAATATGCATCAAAAGCAGTAAATATGTTTAAATCTTACCGATTTCCGCATTTATTAAACATGTTCCAAGTAGAGTTGATGGTCGGGAAGTGTGCCAAATTATTAGACACGACGCTACTACATGCTACAGTGATAGTTAAGTGCCTATCAAATCAACAGACTCTTCTAACTTATACTCCAAGCTGGTAGTGCAGTGCAGGAAGGAGTATGCCCGGTTACTCCGTCGGTTCACATTAATGTAGGGGAAATGAAAAATGTACTAGTCAGGCGTTAGTCAAAGGCCAATGCTAAGTGCAACCGTTTACATATCCGTGCTATTTCAAGGAAAATGTGGCCCTTCTACAATAGGATTTGAAGAGGACTCGTACAAATACCACCATGGCTACTGGCCAGGAGAGACTCATGTGGACAAACTCGGCATCTCCTTTAGTGCATAAGTTTAGACTAACTTCTGACTTGTTTGCCAAAAGATTTTAGTGTGCCTTTTTAATGTGCGGCCTGTGTCAAACACCTCAGGCAACAAATGTAAGACCAATTCCCAATACCAAGAAGACATTCACTTTAAAATTGCTAATAAGAGCTCTCAACTTAAAATCAGACGTTCTCCCACATTCAATCTCGAACCAATTGGTAAATTTTTGCATTTCAGACAAATGCCACGCCATTTGTTGAGCGGAACTTATTTAAAAAAAAAAGTAGACCACATCCAATTAGATACAGTTACTGCGTCGTACATTTCTAAAATTCTCTTTCACTAGCAATAGCCGTGAGGTACAAAGACCTCTATGGTAAAATCATAAGAACAAATAATTTCCACATCATCATATGGCACGTTTCCACTTTGCAATCGTCAGCGTCTCTAGACAGTAAAATCAACAGCGGACTCCCATCAATTGTACATTATTTAATTTAATTAGATCCACAAAGATACTATGATATATATGACCTTTTGTCGCTTAATTGTCTTGCAGAGTAACAACAAGAATGATTTTCTTTCCACTAAATTGAATCATAGGAACTCTTCCCTAATGTGACCTTCTATTTGCACAATAGCATGCCAGCAAATAGCAGTCCCAGTTTCAGCGGCAGTTTAAATCTAATGATTCAATAATGCAGCTCTGAATTGGTGTCATCTCAGTTAAGTCAGTTTATTGACTTCTCGAGCTCAGGACGGATTTAAGAAATACTTTTCACTTTAATTGTCGATAAAAGAGTTTTTTCTCATGTTTGTCATATTGTATATTGGAGTGGAGCTCCTTTTCTCTTTAAATTAACAACCAAAAAGTAAAAAATAAAAATGAAAATAAAATAAAAATTATTTTTAAATTGATCACAAGATTGGAAGACTCTGAATTCTTCCAATTTACTTTATGCATAAACAATTTAATTCGGTCTTGAGTTTTGTTTATTATGTTGTGTGACTTTGTCTTTGAACAATTCGGCAATGTAGCTCTCCGCATGCTATATCAATTAACAGTACATACGTCAAATATTTAAGAACAGGAAGTCAATTTTAGATACATTTAAGAGGGTTAGTTTGAAATAACAATAAGTCACGTAACAAAAATATAAGTCAAAATTACTAGCTTTCCTAGATATAGAAGAGAAGCCAGAGTTGTCTGGTGGATGGCCTTCGATAAGGTCATAAACCGAGACTTTATTAGCAAGTTTCAAAGATTAGCTTGTTTGTGTATAAGCAGAGGACTTCATACGACACCCTCTGAAGCATTATATCCATTGGAAATTCTGTTTCATCTTCCTCCCCTCGACATCTTGGGCAGCTAGTTCAATTTGCGTCCATTAAAGATTTTGGCCAAGCTAAACTTTAATAAACAATTCCTAGTTCCCTCCAGGTCATTCTGGGAGGAGAATGAATTTCTGAGAGGTAATCCGATCCACTTCTACACCGACGGATCAGAAATCAATGACAGTGTAGGTGGAGGTGTTCTTTCTCCGTCTTTCAAATAATTGTAGCGTGTTCCAGGCGGAAATATTGGCGATTAAGCACTTGCGAGAGAATATTTAAGTCGAATTTTTGGTCCCCTATGCGAGGAGAGAGATAGGAGGAAAAGATACAGCATTAATAGCAACAAAATTATCGATGAGCTCGTAAGGTGTTTATGTTAATTTGCTTGAAGAAACAACAAACACCGCAGTAACAATGAACATGTTTTGATGACCACGCATTTTGCACTGAAATCCAGAGCGGTTATCAAATATCACCATTGCTACTGAAGGCACCGAAAGGATTGAGCATAAATGCATTTATTTTTCGAAGCATTTTGTGTGTACTCATATAAATAACACAGTAATGGTTAAGTTAGGTTAGGCGGCTGTTTCCGCATAAGCAGAAGAATACTTAGACCAGAATGTAGGTCTATTGTGAAACCACGTTGAGCACCGGATTACCAACGAACCTTGAATGATAGATTTCCTTTCTTTTTCTTGGTGTCGGAGTTGGTGCAGACCCTTTCCTGTTGCGCATTATATGCTGCACCATTTAGGATCACATCGAGCTTGACTAGGTCGGTAATCGATCGCATAAGTTTTAACGCTGCATCCCTCTTTTCTAAGGATTGTTAATCAGCAAGGGTTGCATGCAATGTATTCTCTGCCAATATAATATTTTCTGCTTGAAAAATCGATGTTCGACATTTAGGTCATACATTCCGCATCAATTCCTCTCATCACTTTCGAATTTCAAGTTTCTAAAGCCAGACCCAGAACCCTTATTTTTTCATATCGTACATTATGGGGTTGCTTTTGCGAAACTACAACCACAGTGCATTTTTTTTTTTGTGTAGGTATCTCTAGTTCTTCATAAATAATGCTGGATTTTAATGTAACCATTATCAGACATAATAAATCACATTTATATTAAAAAAACTACTAAGCAAATATGTATAAATATTCGTTGAAGATAAAACTCTAAACTAAATTTTAAATATTTACAGATTAAGCTCTCATAAATTAAGTACCATATATTCTCAATGACAATTAATGTCACATTACAACGATTCATAGGGCTAGCTCAAGTGCTACGTGATAAAACACTAAATTAACGGTATTTCAAAAAATTTAATTACAAAAGCGATTTGTACGATTATTTACGTATCCAAACATGCTTTTGTAAACAACAAACTCAACGTCGTTAACTAACCTTCTTTTTTTTTCTTTTTATTTTTTTGTGTGTGAGAATAGTGAGATATTCTCTCTCTCTTAGAGCCATCAACCCTTTTAACAATCAGGAGCGCATGTTAACCATCATTGTGCTTGATAGTAATAATTTTTATACATCAATGTTCACTCTTGATTGGTATTTATGCAGTCTAATAGTATGCAACTAGTCTAGGTATTGATTTTTGTTTTACATTGCAGTTTCTTACGGTCAACGTTTAAAGTTGCATGAAATTTAATATTAAATTCATAGTGTGACATCTTGGACGTAGCTTGTTCATTGTAGCTTTATACTTAAATGCTGCTAAGAGGTTACCGACCGTCGTAAAGTGATAAATTTATTTATAAAAGCTGACAGAAGAGTAACACAGACAAGAGCTGTAATACAAAACAAGAGCAGCGAGTGACAATTATCTATCAAACTAGAAGATTAGAAAGAAATATAACTGTGAGTAGAAAAAATTAAGATCTAAGCGGTCTTCCACCTCAAGGATATCGAAAAGTTCGGCGGTCGTTATCAGATCTGAAGATTTTATAAGAAAGCTATAAGGGACTTGTAGATGTTATCAAGGAACACTTCCGCCATCTTAAATTCCTACCTCGATAGCATAATTAAATAAACATTAACGTATCGGACAAAACGTAGTTAAGAACTTTGTCTTTATAGGCTCAGATATTAACTCAGGCAACAACACCAGCGCTGAGAATGACTCTTGCAAATTGCTGTTTGTTTTGGCTAAACAAGCAATTGAGTAGCAAAACCCTCTATTGAACAATCAAAGTTACTCCATACAAGACCCTGGTAATCCCAATCCTGCTCTATGACGCAAAGGCATGGATTTTGTCAAGAATGGAAAAGATTGCGGTCTTATTGAGTAGAGGACATACAACGACGAACTTTTTCAGCTGTAGAGAAGAGCTTAGATACAATGACTAAGATGGTAAGGAAATGTATAGCGAATGCTATACAACGGAGGGATGGCGCAGTAGAGAAATATGGCGGCTTACATGTCATATTAAATAGTAGGTACCTATGTATAATACTTAGTAATCTTGTTAAGAAGTTAGTAAAACTAAGGCTTAAAAGATGCATGATCTAAGGCGTTTTAAGAGATGGTTTGGAAGAACTCTGTGATACAAGTGCGGACCAAGCTGTAAGATCACTATAGATTTTTTTTTCGCCTAGCATTACATAAATTCTTAAATTTTGAAGTTCTAGTGATCGGAACAAAGACTGGTGTCGTAAATTAAATTTTGATTTAATTCAGTCAACGGCCGGATATTAGCCAAAGCTTCCAGAAATGAGACGTTATTTCAATTTATATTTGAAATCGAATTAACACAGTTCTTATCCGATAAATAGACAAAAATAGAAAGTGCAATAGGTATGAAATTTAGCGAAAGTAATTTTGAACTTCAAAATTGCCCACACCTTCTAATCCAATTCAACAAATGCTGAAAGCATCGAGATTACGTTAATCGGTAATTATTCCTAGACATGATTTCTTATGCACACATGTGTGTACCTGTTCTTCCCCGCTTTGATTCTTTTTTTAATTTTATCACATTCAACTTAATCTAAGAATGTATGTACCCCCCTTTTACAAAGGAAATACAATGCCGGGTAAAACAATTGCATCAGCACATTTTCCCTGCTGATAGCAAAACAAACATACTTACCCTTCAATTCCGCCAAAAAGTTGCATTTTTGTTTATACACCGGTGTAATAGACAATCACCACTCACTACTCACAGATATCTACGTGTACGAAGAGAGAGAGAAAAGAAAATTCTCACAAATTATCACTCTTTCTATTCGTATCGCGTATCTTTAGTATCTAGTTCTTCTCGTACACCTGATGAAAACAAGAAACCGAAACTTGATTCCACAACCGCGACAAAAAGAAATTAATAAACGAAAAAAAAAATCGTAGCAATAAACTCTGATTCAAAAATCCCGAATTGCGCACATTCCAAACCGAAATCAAGCCAGGGTGGCAACGGCACAGAGAGAGTATGTGCGCAAATCGAATGCACCCAAGTCCAAGTTATTTTGAAAGAGAGAACAAAGTATGTCCCACAACCGGTGATAGAGAATTCCGCAAGTAGTACCAGTTTAGCGACGTTGGTAGGTACAGCCTAATCGAAAATCAATCTTTGCGACTTTTTTTTTTACGACCCAGAGAGATAGCACAAAGCAACTAATCACTTTGGATGTCGCGGCGCGAATGAACGAATGGAAAGTTAACTTGGGCAAACTGAAGTCGCTTTGGCTAACTGTCGACGAACACTTGTTTAGCCTTACCCCCCAGTTCAGTTCAGTTCAGTGACATAAGCAAGTTGTACTGCCTCTGCCAACCAAATTCAATTGACTAAATCACTCTGGTTCTGAGGTGGCTTCTCTCCACTGGTTGTACTCAAGTGTCAGGAATTCATGGTCAATTATTGCTTGTGGCCTTGCGTATAAAAGGAAGTGCAATTTTTCGCAAACAAAACGAAAATAAAACGAACGATTTTCTATTTTCTAGATAAGAATTTGTTAGAAAGCTTTTGATGGAGCTTTTTCTCTTAAATCTATGAAAGCAGGAAGTTTGGAAGACGCCATTTTGTTAATGTTGGTGAATTTAGTCGTTGTTTTTGTTTTTGCTTATAGAATAAACTTTGATCTTTGAGACAAATGGCGACATGTTTGAGGTATTCTTACTGTAGTTTAGTAAGTAATAACTAGATGGCAAGTGTGCAATCATGTAGCTGTTTTTTATATGAAAAATCGATAAATTTCTTGATTTCGCAAATACCTCACATTGAGTACCATTTCATGAGCATTTCTTGAAGTTCCCAGGGTCTACTGGAGCCTACCAGACCCATTTATAAGTTGCTTGCAGCTGACTTAAGGTTTTCACAAAATAACATGTTAACTGAAGACTCAAGGAGACTAGTAGTTGCGGTCATAAATAATTGGAGCTATTCCAAAAGAGGTCAAGTTTGAAGTCACTTTCGGTTGCAGTCTGCTTTAACAAGTACTCTCTTGGCAGTAGTAGCAATCAACCTGCTTTATTTCCAATCAAACTACATAAATAAAAAGACAAAAAATGATGCTTTGAATTTTCATTATTTTATTTATATATAAACCATGTCATTAGGTAGTGTGGTAAGGGGCGCATTTGGGATTTTCACGGGCAGCGATTGGAAAATCATAGCCGCAACAAAATTTTACTGTGCACGCGCACTTGCAATTTTTTTGTCGCGATTTTGAAAAAAAAAAGAAAAAAGACAGTAGCCGTCCTGTACTTCCCACCTCGTATTGCGTTATATCGCAGCGAAAATTGTTTCCTGCAATTGAAAAGTGCTTGTGTTGTCCAGCACGCCTTTTTTAAGAGTATTTCTTCAAATATCTCTGCATCCGCTGGACCAATTTTGCCCAAAACCATATTAGATCTAAGTTTCATGCTGACAAAAAAAAACAAAAAAAAAAACCATTGTTCCGTTCTCCCGAAAGAGAACAAAATTGTCACATACACACAGACATTACTTCAAAAATGGATGCAAATGATTTCTTGTAATGTGGAGTTCTGCTATGAATCTTCAAATTCTTCTTTTACCAATTGGAGGTGGGAAGTAAAAAATGGAACAGTGTTCTATACGGGAGTGCACACACGTGCGATTTATTATAACACGGGCTATTTAGTTGCAAAGTTGCAAAATAGATAAATCAAACCTTATTTCTGTTCCAACGGAATTTTCGCCACAAAAATCGGAAGTGCCCTCTTGGTGCTTATGATCTATTTAGCGATAGTGGTAGTCTTTTAATGGATACGATTAAGTAGTGTCATGTGCGTGTGTATTCTCAGTAAAATGTGCGTGTTATTATTTGTTCTACTTAATAGTCGTTCGGCTGAAATTGCAAGTAGGTACGTGCCTAGCGACCAGCATTCATTCGTTCACTTTTCGAACTTCTGAACACACACTTCTTTTTAAATCTGTTTTCAAAATCTTAATTCGTCGCTACAAAATCATTAGTTGGATTTCGTTTATAGTCTCCAATGTAGATATTTTCTCCATTTCCCTTAATTGACTAACGAGGTATCCTGCAAATTTATCAAACTCATCGGCTTTCTCTTCACAATTGTCATCTTCAATGTTTTTCTTCTCGCCTGTTATTTCATCAATTTTAAGTTCTTCTGTCCACCTCGGCCCTAGGATGCTAATAGACTACAGTGTCAGTTGTGTTAAATTCCTTGAACGATTCTGCGCGAAATCTTGAAGAACAAAAAATCAAAGTATAACAAGAAAACAATAAATTAATTTAAAAACTTACCCATCTCTGCAATCTTCTTCAGCACATAAGGTCGAGAACTGCATTTTAAAAAACGTTGTTCAATCTGTTCCCCGTGAAGTTCCATCTCTTCGAAATAAAACAAATTCGTATATTGCTTCTTTTCACCACAGATCTGTTTCAATTCTTGTCTCCAGAAATATTGTAGACGACAAAATGACCGTCTTATATGTATCTTCACCACACAACTTGAAATATCCTCTGACGATTTCGATAGCCTGGGTTATTGGCACTCCAATGATATTTATTGTTTTTTTATTATACCAACTAGGATTATTGTTTCATTATTGCTAAATTGCGTTGTTAATGTCTCAAGTTCGAATTATAAACAAATAGATACTTGATAAAGGAAGAGTCAGATTTGTTTTCATCTGAAGACAAATTATCAGATGGGTGTATTCAAGGAATGGCAGAATTCAACGTAAGCGGTAAGATTTGTAAAACATTTTTTTTTAAACAACGGATGCCTGAAAAAATATTGATCCAAAAATGTAGTTTTTCAATCCAAGCGCCATTAATCAAATCAAAAACAATGATTTAGTCATGTTCCGTCTAAAGTTCTAGAAGTAGCTCGTAAGTATTTACTACCGAGCACCAGCCGAGCGTCAGAACATTACAATCGACAGCTCTAACTGTGATGTAGTGAAGGAGTCTATCTACCTCGAAAATATAAAATCCATAAATGCCACTCAAATAAAGATTTGACGAAGGATAACATCAGGCGCCCGTTTATACTTCAGTTTGTTTTTAATGCTGAAGTTCAAATTCCTAACTCGAAGGTCCATAATCATGCTCTTCAAAACTCTGATCTTCCCAGTCTTGCTCCATGGAGCTGAATGCTGGAATGCATCTTGGAATCCTTCGAAAGAAACATTTTATGTCCGATAATCTACATTCTACGAGCTATATAAAGATAAGTATTTAGTTCGGAAAACAAAAATCCGTCGGCTGCACTGGCTCGGCCAGATCAAAAGAATGAATCTTAAGTGCACTGACTGCACAAATTTGCATAATATATAACTTGGATGTAGGTACGTAAATTGTTAATCTGTTTCGACCTCTACACCATCCCTGTAGTATTAAATCCCTACGCTGTCAAATTGCCTAGTGGAATACATGGTGTCAAAACAAAAATCTCTGGCCGTGATGAGTTGTTACTTTGGTGCAGATTTTTCAATGTTAAAATAAACACTTGAAAAACCATGGACATTCAAAAGCATACATTACCCGAGATCCGCCAGGATCTGATCGACAACAATTTGCAAGCAAAAGCCATAATACAAGTAAGTAAAATGGGAAAAAAAATACCAGTCCCTTACCATTGAAGTGACGTTTCTTGCTGTGCAAAATTTCCATTCCGATTCGTTCAACATTGCCAGATGTAATATTTGAACTTCTTACAGGATATCCTGTCATACCGTGGCTCAATTAATGACTTGGAAACATTAAATGAAGTTGGACGTTCAAAGCTTGCCGCTCTAAGGAAATGCATTGAAAAACTCGATGACTGGGCTCGCGATGTTGGCGATCCAGAGTTATCAAAAGAAGTTGACACTCATAGGGATCAGTTTTCCAAAACGTTGCAGGCCTTTAGAAAGGCTAATGTAGCCACTATGTTGGAAATTGAAAAGGCCAACAGGGAAGAATTAATGGCCATCACCGGTGAGACTGATTTGCGTAAACGTACCACTGGTAGTCGGCACAATCGTTCTAGCTTGATATCACAGGAAAACAATGTAACCGAAAAGATGCTCTCTATATCTAGACACTTGTCTGAGACCACTCAAAAGAGTGCAACCACACTCGATACTTTGGTTATGTCCTCGCAGAATGTCGATGCAACCCGGGATGAATTGCAGAACACCCACGGAACTATACATCAGTCGGGAAAATTACTCAAAAAGTACGGCCGCAGAGAGTGCACAGATAAAATTCTACTGTTCTTCGCATTTGTCTTTTTTCTCGCTTGTGTCTTCTATATCGTCCAGAAGAGACTTTTCTAGTGAAATTGATATTTGGCACCTACGACCAGCGCACTTGCTGCAATTTATTCCTATTAATTGAAATTATCTGTAGAATTTTCAACTACAACGCATGATGTTTGCACGTTTGTATTTAGGTGGGGAGCGGCTATTAGATGATGTTCTATAAAAATTCCTGTTAAAATTTAGAACTATAGTACATAGGTAATGAGAAATGAAAATTTTCCTTTTCTTTCAGAGTGTGTAAATGTAAATACGTATCCACTTGATCTAAGTAAAGTTTTATAGTTAAATGTTTGATCTTAAGTTATTTTTCTAATGTAAAAACACGCAGTACTATTTTTATTGTTTTGACGTGTTTAACATACATTCGCTAAGGAAATACACATTTATTTTCGTTCCGAAAATGGATTGATTATTTAAAATGTTCAGTTTTTAACTTTAGCACAAAACTACCTGCTTCCGAGGGCAAGACTTAGTACATGCTGTCAAAAAATGAAACGACACCCAAAACCGACCCCTCAGACTGAACGTTACCGTATGCAGATATACAAATATAACTTTGAGTGAGATAAGGAGTTTGTCTATCTAGGCTCCGCTATTGATTCAGACACCAGCCAATAGCTGTTTCTTTGATTTAAGAAGCCAACTGAATAGAAAAACCTTTCGAACAACTAGAGTCACCCTTTATATGCCCTTAGTTATTCCAATCCTGCTCTATGGGACTTTGTTAAAAATGGATGACGTTGATCTTGGTCAGAGATCAAGTAATAAAGAGATGTTCAACTTTTTATGACTTATCTCTGCTCTTGGCTGATTTTAGAGAATATTTCATTGGGTGACGTTTGAAGTTTTCTGCATAAACGCTAGTAGAGTAGATACAATGACGAACTTTATAGACTGACTGTGTACCAGAAAATCTTCAAATCCTCCACTGAAGGACAGGCCGTGACACAAGTGTCGCACGCAAGTAGAAGAGGACCTCAACCAACTAAGAGTGCAAAACTGGAAAAAGTTGGCTGGAGACACTCTTTAGTTGAGCCGCAGGCCCACCCCGGACGGAATCGCCATCATAAGTCAGGAAATAAGTATATATTTGGTCTTTAAAGAGAACGGACTGAACATTGATTTCGCAAGCAAGTAGAGGGTGACTTAAACTTACTCGCATGGTGCTAGCTGGAAATGCGTATTGATTATCTGGTTCACCGAGAACTGTAGTGAAAAGTAAATAAGTGTTCACTCCACTGGAAACGGCTGTCTAAGGTTTACACCGAAGTGGCACCTTTTGAAATGTCTTTCTTAAATGAAATATTCTGAATGCTAAAATAAATAACACTTGAATCTGAAGTTATAATTTTCTCTCAAACACAAGATTTATAAATCATATTTCATTGAATGTTTAAATCACATATAATTTCTATGAGGAAAGGTTCTTTAACATCACGAGCTCTAAATTAATTAAACGTCACACTTCTACCAATACTGCTAGTTATACTGTGGAAAGTAACTGATTCGAATTGAGCTAGTTACCGCTCATATGTATATAAAATTCCGGAACAACGTATATTTCTCAAGCCAGTTGGAAATGACACCGCATAAATTTTAATTTTTTTTTTTAATTCGTGTTATTTTTTGGTTTGTGTATTGTAAATTACAAATTGAAATGGAAAATTATAAAGGTGAGTTAGAAAAATTCAAACATTGTATGTGAAATTATATTATTTTAATTCGGACTTTTTAGAATATGCAGATTCTCCTAAAACCCCAAGACGTTCGAGAAGACGTTCTGTATCGAAATCCAATCCAGCGTCACAGATTAAACGTAGTATCAAAAAGACAGAAATTAAGAAAATTGAAAATGCACCGGGTCCAATTGATCCGGTCATTTCCAGTCGTTCAGTTAAAATGCTTGACCTGGAAATTCTAAGTCAATCTGATGCACTGCGTTTGGCAAAAACACCACAACGCAGTGTTCGCAAGCTAGAAATTCAAGAAACTGAAAATGCACCGGGTCCAATTGATCCTGTCAATCCCTATCTTTCGCTTACTTTGCCTGACTTCGAAAGTTCAAGTGAATCTGATGTATTGTCCTTGTCGAAAACACCACGACGCCATATTCGCAGGTCAGCTAAACTAATGCAAGAGTTTAACAACATTGTTGCGCTGAAAGGTCTTGCTCTTGGTACTGATGGAGCTGCAAGTTCCTCGGTTGAGAATGGAGAGGAAACAGAAAGGAAATGGGTGCCGGCTGTTAATGGTCCCGTATCACGTAAATGGCGTAAAAGGATGAAAGTCATCAAAAAGAAACAATTAAAGCATCAAGAAAAAATTGAAGAAGTGGACCAGCTCTCTGATACTGAAAAACCAGTTAAAATCGATTTGAACCACAAATCAAACATTTAACATCACGAGCCCTGAATGAGTTAAACGTCACACTGCTACCAACACTAAATTGTTAAAATGAACCGATTCGAATCGGGTTACCTACTGCTACTGCTCAAATCAAAAATTTCAAAACAGCCAGTTGGAAAAGAAAAAGACGCGTCGCATAAATTTTCAATTTATTTTATTTTGCATAATTTTTGTTTTGTGTATTATAATAATAAATTCACAATTGAAATGGAAAGTGATAAAGGTGGGCTTGAAAAGTGCATACATTGTATGTCAAATTATATTAATTTGCGTTCGGACTTTTCAGAATATGCAGATTCTTCTAAAACGCCAAGACGTTCGAGAAGACGTTCTGTAACGGAATCAAATCCAGCGTCACATATTAAACGTAGTATCAGAAAGACAATACTGCCAGAAATTCAGGAAACTGAAAATGCACCAGGTCCCATTGATCCGGTCACTCCCAGTCGTTCAATTAAAGTGCTTGACCTGGAAATTCTAAGTCAATCTGATGCACTGCCTTCGGCAAAAACACCACGACGCAGCGTTCGCAAGCCAGAAATTCAAGACACTGAAAATGATCCGCGTCCCATTGATCCGGTCACGCCCAGTCGTTCGGTTAAAGTGCTTGACTTTGAAACTTCAATTCAATCCGATGTATTGTCTACGGCACAAACACCACGACGCAGTGTTCGCAAGTCAGTTAAGCCAGTGCAGGAGTATGAGAACATTGTTGCGCAGAAAGGTCTTGATCGTGCTGCAAGTTCCTCGGTTGAGAATGGAGAGGATACAGAAAGGAAATGGGTTCCGGCTGTTATTGGTCGCGTATCACGTAAACGGGGTAGAAAGGCTAAGGTCAACAAAAAGAAACAATTAAAGCATCAAGAAAAAATTGAAGAAGTGGACCAAGTCACTGATGTTGAAGTATCAGCTCAAATCGATTTGAATGACGAAAATGATAAAAAGGAAGATATTCAGGTAATTTATTTGTTTCCTTCCTGTTTAGTTTTTGGCTTTTCTTTCACTTTGAAACGAATCTTGCTTTTTGCATCGTTATTGAACTCGAGAAGAATGTACTAAAGTTTGAAGCAGACAAGCAGAGTCATTTGTTTAGACCAAGTAGCTTAGCTGCTGCTACTTGAACCTAGTGAACATGTCAGTAATCTTCATTTGCAATTTTACTATACATATACTGTCTATCTTACTTAGTCATATGACCAGAGGTGCTATCTAAATACGTTTATTTCTCTATTGCTCAGCGTTCGGTCGTTTTGCTTTTTATAGCGTTGAGCAAGGCCTTGACATCCTTTAGCAGAAAAAATCCCATATTACCACTTCTTTTTTTTTGAACGTCACTCATAACTAACACTACATATATTTTACAGGAGAATAAGAAAGAATCTGAAAAAGTAATAACCTTGGAATTTTCTGAAGAAGAAAATAACTCTATTGAAGGAGGCGACATTATAATGTCGAAAATGCCAATAACAGCAGATGATTGCATGGAAAGCGCAAAGGAACTGGTTGAGTTTTCCAAAGATTCATCGCCAATGAAAAATTCGACTATGCTTGCAACAAATGACGATAGTGACTGTGTAATGCTTTCTTTTAATGAAAGTTCACACTCAGAACAATTGGACAATAGCCCTGAAAGTCCCATTAGTAGTGGAAATGTTAAATCAAATTCTGATAATTGCGAATCTATAGAAATTATCATGCCGCCTCTATTGGTGTGTTCTGACGATGAAGAAGAATTCTATGATGTTCCAAATAAGTCAGATGAAAAAAATAATGAAGAACATGTGATTGCTTCACCCAAAAAAGAACACAAAGAGGAAACTGAAGAAAAGCTAACCTCACCTCTCAATGGTACATTTGATGCAGATGACTCTTCCCAAAAAAATAACGAATCGATCGATCCACAACCAACACTATTTCGTCCTTCTATCACTCGTATACCAACGCCATATAAATCGAAGAAAGCCATTGTTCCTGATATATTAATTGAACCTGAGGAAGAAATGGGTTCAAATGAGACACATGAAATTCTTATAGAACCCAAAGAAGTCATCCAATTAAAAAGCAGTCGGAAACGATCTTTCTCTATCTGCACTGATAGACCAAAAAAAGTCGTGACATTTCATAGCCCATCCAATACAACGGTATCCATTTATGAAGGCGATTTGATGAAAAGTCCAACAAAAGAAGAATCAAATAGTAAGATGGTTGTTGACTGCTATTTATGAGAAAAATATTAACTTTTCCCTTTCAATATAGAAATTACCAACCGTCGTAAACGATCTCTTTCGGTAGCCGAAACCGATAAGGAAGTGTTGGCATATTTTAAGCATAAGAAAATCACTGGTAAAATCATAAGTCAAGTTCATTCGATTAAATTTTTATAAAATGACATTTTCTTTTGAACAGAAACGTCGGGAAAGCAAAGCAAGCTGCCACAGCCAAGTTCAAGAATAAAGATGCCGAATTTTGCGGCAATTCATCAGCATCAGTTCCAAAAGATGGAATCGATAAGTGAACTCATTGCGCGTAAAGCTGAACGTGCTAAAGTTCTCTCTAATTCAGCTGTAAAAGTTAGGCCAGGTGGGTTATTTAAAAAAAAAAAATTTGGGAACCTAGGGTACTGTTGTCAATCGTCAAAAATGGGCAAAAGTTTCATAATTGGTGTACAGAAACCTGAGTGTAGCGCGAAGGAACTCTTTACATGCCCACGTACCTTATGTCAAGCATAATACTTCCAATGCTGTTCAGTAAAAGGATAAGTGTTTAGAAATTGAGTAATACTAGATAACCAAGTTAAGTTCTAATGTCGATACGTGGAGTTATTCCTGTTTTTTGTGAAGCCTACGTCAGAATTATTTCCCAATATGTGTAAATGTTTAGTTTAAGAGATTTAAATCCTTACTATATATTAATTCTAACCTATGTGAATTTGTTCTTTTATTTACAGCTTCAGTTCAAAAAGGTCTTCCTGTGAAGAATTCAATTCTTCGCGACTTTAATAAAGATATAGTTGGGAACAAAGCAATGCCAAAAGCTCGGCAACGGATTGAACTTTCCGGAATAGAACCTAAATCTAAGATTGAACTAAGTAATTCATTGCATGGCGGAATGAAAAGCCGTTCAAAATCAAAGCAAGATCTCACAAAGTTAGATGATTTCAAATCAATTGGTCAAATGTCGACCAAATTGAGCGCAAGTACTATTGTAATTACGGCAAATTCGAAAGCCATCCAGCTTCCAAAACCGAGATTTGATTTGAGTACAACTGCCCTTAAAACATCACTTAATTCAATGGCATCGTACAAAGTGCCTTTTACAGCAACATCGACGGATGCAACAAATGCTTCTGCACCTCAACTACAAACGAAATTGCCAAATCCAAGATTATTCAACTTGACCACCAAAACAGATACCCAAGTGCCCAAAACAACAAACAAGCTTGATGATCGACGGAAACGATTGATGGATATGTACAAATCGAGAAATTGTCCCCGAACTGGAGAAAAGAATAGAGAGATCTTGAAGGGAGTTCGTACGAATCGAAGATTCGAATTGCAAATGCAATGTAGGAATCGTCCGAATTGACAGCGTTTTTTATTTAATTCTTTAGAATAGCATTTTGCTGAAAGTTAGTGGGTATATTTATATTTTGGTTTTGTATTTTACGTTTGTCCTATGCTACGGTGAAAATCGAGGTCACTAACCGTTAGTTTATTTTTAACACTAGCGATAGATATTTCTTTGAGTTTGTTGATTTATACTATCGCACTAATAATACTAATAAAAATATTATCCTAAAGTTTTGGGTTGTTTTTATTTGAACACATAAAAACTAAAAAACCATAAGGACACTATTGAAAAACATTGGTTTCAAAGCTGTGACATAGGCTGGTAATGTTAATATAGCCTAAAACAAATACCTAAAACCATAAAATATCTGAGGCAGCTCTACCTCAACATGTCCTTTGTACAGTTTGTGATCAACGCCTCCAAAAGGGAGCTGACACAAGGAGATTGTGGATTCCTATTTTTTCGGATTGAAGTGAACTTCTCTAAAGTGTTCAAACCAAAAATTGAGTCGCTTCGCTGAGGAATGTAGTCGAATTTTTATAGAGAGCTATAAAACCAGTGATGACTCAGGTGCTGCAAAAAGCGACATTAGACTGCACTTTCCCCTAGAACCATATTGCGAAAAACAAGTGTAGGGGACGGAGTATCTGCGTTTGTAGCGATAGCCAGGCTGCGCTTAACGCGAATGGAGTAGAAGATACAACCGCGAACTCTACGAGTTGTATTAAGATGTGGATATAATCCGGAAACAAAAATCCGTCTATTGCACTGGATCGATCACAACGAGCAAATGCACGATAACGATGAGGGTCTTTGAATACCCCCTACCTGGTTCACGAAGAAAAGGAAAACTTCTTGTAAACTGGAAGCAGCGTGACGCTCCGTGCGTCGCTGGCCTGATAAGTTAGTAAGTAAAGCTTTCTTTATCATAAATAAGCATCCGGACATACAGATTTTGTCAGTTCCACTGTATGCAAGATGAAGTAAGTAAGCCAGTTACAGTACCTGCTTTGTAAGATGATCTAATATTGAGACATTTTTTTTTTGAGCTTACATAACGTTTTACTACTTTCGATGACAAGGAAGAATTTTTTTTTCATACAATTTGTAACGTTTTTGATAAAGTTATCGATTTGGTAAAGATGATGGTAAATCACCAATACAAGTGAACTTTTATGGAAAGAAAAATATCCCAACACAATAAACACTCAATAGTGTTCGTTCCAACTATGCCATCAGAATATCCCACAATTTGGGATATTTCCCGCATGTAAATGAGACACACCGAGAGATTCCCATGAGAAAATCCCAATTTTCCCACGCTCAAAGGTATTTTCCCACGATATGGCAGCACCGCATTTACACTGAAAATGTACGTGATTAAACTTTCTTCAATGGGCGCTAGACAGAGATCGCATCAGAACTCAACCAGGACCGAACCGAAAAACGGTCTACATCTAAATCTACACACACTCGTTGTGGTTGGGTGTGTGTTAGTGTGTTCTCTACTTCTTCCTCTTCTCAGTAACCTTTTAGTAATTTTCTATATGCTGCATTCTCCGTTTTCGTGCGGGCACTTTTTTTTACAATTAATAATTTGTTCATCGTTTCAATAGCCCCAAAGTTGCATTATCCTTGTTTGTAGCATTCTAACCGCCCTCGCAAGTATTATTCGCGTTGATTTCACAGCCCCGACACAAACAATTTTTCAATTTAAACTCGAAGTATAATTTTGCCGAAGACGAAGACGAATACGACAGTAAAAAGTGTAAAATTCCCCTCAGTAGTTTTGGTTTTCTGGTGCCAATAAAACGAGTGCAGGGTGAATCTATGACGGATAGATAGGATTTTCGTTTACATTTTTTTCAGTGTGTGAATTATTTTTGCTCGTGGTAATTTGGAATAATCTAGAGAATCGGTGGCGAATAAATTTGTGGTTAAAATAGTGATGAATTAGGAAAAGCAAGAGAAAAAAAAAGGAAATAAAAAATTGTCGTGTCGTGCTCATTGGATAGAAAGCTCTATCTCCTTCTGTTCAGTTATTGGTCGTATTCGCTCGTTCTCTTTTGCTCGCATTTGACAGTTCGAAGCATAATTATTTTGTTTTGCTTTCGGGGAGTAGTGTGAACGGTTGAGAACTGAGAAGTGGAAAACACGGTCAATTTGTGAATGCTGGTGGTTTTTGTGCCGTTCAAGTGAATGTGAAAGGTTTTCAAGTGGAGAAAAAGCTGTGACCTGAGTCTGAGTTTTGGAGGATAGGGTAGGAAACGTCAAAAAACAACGTAGTCGCAGAGGGTTGATTGTAGGAGGCAGCGCAGGGCAGAGGCAGTACATACATTTAGTTCAGTTCACTACACGGCCGCATATCGTCGTAAAACAAAATGGCAGTTGAATTCACTTGGACTTGGGTGTGAATGAACTAGTAGGTAGTAGAAGACAGAGACACTGCTGTGCGACTGTCACTGTGAACAGAGTGAAATTGGGATATTTCATTTCAATCGCCGTCAACACTACTGATACTATTTTTTTTTTTCCTACTTACTACTTTTTGCCCTCTTCGTCGTTGTCGTTTGTCAGTTGTCGGTTATAATCGTCTCTTCTCTTTTGGGTTGTTCTTTTATGTCCCCCCCGCGAAACCTTACGACAAAAGACAGTTGGAAAGAGAAGCATCTAAAACTCCACAAAACATCCTACACACAAGGTGACGGTCATTCGAATTAGGATACAGATTCATCCAAATAGAGCAGAAAGTTCATGTTCATTGTCAAGTGGGTTGCCCTCATATCTTATAGCTAAAAAAAAAACCAACCACCACCACTACCAGTGGAGTCACCAATTTATGTGAATCCTTTTGCTTCCCACATCCCCCAACAGATGATGCTAAAAGCAGGTGGAACCTAAAAGGAAGTTAAAAGAAAAGAAAGAAAACAGCGGAAACGAACGAGGACAATCGTCATAATTCGTCTGCAAGAGTACAATACAAAACTTCATTTTTAACCCCAACGTACCTACAAACGATGGCCATTGCAGTGGGGAAAACAAAAAACTCTACAATTGATTGATGGCTTTCACGTTTAAGCTCTCTAGTATTTTGGGCCAAACATGAAATTAAGAGATGAAAATTGAAGATATTATCATTGAACGTGATCATCATCGTCATCGTCATCATCTTCCTGCTGTATCAGCAACAATACAGGCGTCGTCGTTGGGAGTAGCAACACCAACACCAACCTCGATAAAACGATCATCATCTCTAGCAATTAATGCGCCATCATCAAAAAATCATAAAAATGAAACAACATGTACAAAAATGAGCGATGAGAACAATTCAATTAGTGCAACAGCAATAGTGATTAAGAATGGCTTAAATGGTGCTACCATCAATACTTCATCTTCATTGACTAGTTCATCGTCGTCATCGTTAACGCCGTCGTTGTCGTCGTCATCATCAACGACAGCGGCATCATCATCGATATCGTCGGGGAGTGGGACTACTATTGTGGCGGCAGTTACTGATAGTAGATTACAAGTTAGTCGAGCTAATCCAATTCATTCGAGTAGTAATCATCACCATCATAGTACAACTAATAACAATGGTACCGCGTCAGCGACGGCGACGACGACGACGATATCGAGCAGACATGGCAGTGGGAATACCAGGATAAAGGTGGAGTCGTTAGAGAACAATGGATCCGGAACGGATTATTCAATGTGTAAGAGTGGAACAGCGGGTAGCGAAGTTGTTGGCAGGATACCAACTTCGTTGTCGTCTGCGGTAGCAGCGTCAGGCGCGGTCAACAGTGATGGCGGTAGATCAGTGCAAGGCATCGGTGGAAGGTTGCAATTTTTTAAAGGTAATTTAAAAGATGATTTCATGTTATTTAAAGATTTGAAGGATAGTTTAACGGCATTCAACTTTCCGTTTCGAAGTGTTTTCGTCACTTATTCTTGTTTGTAGATTTTGTGACCTTGCGTAATATTTCGTGATGCCACACTCGGAATCTCATGAATCCCTCGCAAGTTTCAGATTTTATACCATGATTTTGAGTTCCATTTTAACACTATTCATATGGTTAGATCTAATTAAACAGTTCCACCAAATGGACGTACACTATCATGATAACATTGTCCACCAAAATTTGCCACTTCCGCCCTTGTGGCAATTTTTTGATTGATTGGAAGAAGACCCGATACGACATAGAGACTGAAACATCTCCATCAGTTTCAAATTTCAAAGTTAGAAGATTACAAACTTGTTTCCCTAGCAACATACTTGACCTACATATCAAAGAAGTGGTCTTCACACCTATGCATTGCAGTCCTGCTCAAGAAACTTGGGTTTTTTTTTTGGTACCTTTCGGTGACCCAGACTCCTTACTGTCAATTTTCTTCCGGATTCTTCCTTTTTCTATTGTGAAGATGATTACACCTGTTTTGCGCGTACTAATGCAGTGACTTTTTTCCTGGCACTGGCGGAACACTTTGTCGTCCGTATGTGAAAGGCGCGGTACTTATGATGTGGAAATTGATTGTTTTATTTAACTTCGTTTTCGAAATTGCTTGTCAACATTTTATCGTAGTTATAGCACAAGTGAAAATCATTTTTCGTAGTGCCCTCGATAACTATGGATAAGTTTGCAACCGTCAAGTATCAAACGCAGTTCGAACAGTATCATAAGAACTCAACGAAAAGTAGACAGCTAATCATCGCTTGATCTAATGCTGAAATTTACATAAACTTATTGCGGTTCCGCTCATATTAAGGCTTGTGTGTATTTACAGATGGAAAGTTTATTCTCGAATTGGCCCGTGCCAAAGAAGGTGAAAAATCTGGTTGGGTATCTGTTTCGAGAAAACAGTTCCGCTCACCATCAGCTACATCATCGACTGTTACGCCCACGTATCCAAAGAATGAAAGTTCAACATCATTAAGCTGTAAGTACAATTAACTTGCGTTCGGTTGAATTTAATTATTAATCTGTTTTTTGTTTTTTTTCCTCCCAGTTTCGGATGATAACAGTTCTATACAGTCATCACCATGGCAACGTGATCATTGCTGGAAGCAATCAACTCCTCGTCGTGGTATCTCAAAGGAAATGTGTTTTCATTTCAAGCGTACAAAACACGTGTTAGTCTCATCGAATGGCTTAAGAACCGCTCGAATAAAACGCCGAAGACCGTTAGACAATTCTGTGTGTCAAACACCATTTAGCCTTCTAAAGAATGGATGCAATGTAGCTACTGACGATGATATAAAATCTGAAGAGAATATTTCTTCTGACAATGATGCAACAGTGGCAATGGAGGATGAGAAAAGTTCGGACGATTCAAGTACAGAAAAGGAAGGCTCCATAAGTGAGTCGTCTAAAACTCCTACTCCTGAATCGCAAACCGATATAGTGGATGCACCGTCAAAATCGGAAGTCACCAAATCGAAAGATAACCCATCAACGAGGAAAACAACAACAAAAACCATGAATGGAGAAAAAAGACTTAAATCCCGAGCAAAGCTCACAACGATCATACAGAAACTAATCAATAGATTGCCGACAGGTCTCTTTCATTTGTCAAAAACGCAAATTATTGGCGGAGCGACTCAGCAACAACATGCCCATTCGCACAGTCATCATCAGGCGCATTCATCGCACCATATCCCATCGACATCGTCGAGGTTAGCGTCTGAATTACATTACCATCAACAGCACGTTTCGCCACGCAAAAGAATACTCAGAGAGTTCGAAAAGGTGTCACTGGAGGACACACCAACAATTAATAGCAAACGAAGTCGTGCCAAAGGTAATTCTCCAGCAGCAGCGGTAGGAACATTACCTTCAACGCCAATACCAACGAGTCGAGGAGTAGTGGTGCAATCGTCGAGCAGCAACTATGTGACAAATGGTAATCGAACAGAGGCGGTTAGTAGTAATAACAGCAATATGATGCCAAACAGCACTCCGACAAGACTTTACAGCAGCTACAGCATTCACTCATTACTCGGAGGAAATAATAACTCAAGCAGTAGTAACAGCAATACAAACAACTGTAGGAATAAAGTGGAGCACTCAGTGAATCAAAGTGGCAGTGGATACAACGATCCGTCGTATCTGCGAGCGATGCTGGCATCACCGAAATCACCAGAAGGCGGTTCAAATAACAAATCATCGTCAGTAAGTGGTAGTGCCAAAAAACGATCTCCTCCATATTCACCACTCAGTGAAATTCATCACCAGCACCATTCACGAAATCGAAGTCCCAATGTGGAACCAACGTACGGAAACATGCGCTCTCCACCTGAGGCTCACAACAATAGATCGTATGGCAACAATGGCGGAGGAGCTTCAGGTAGCGCATCGCGTCTCACACCTCCGCATGGGTATCTTTCTTCGCCGAAGAACTCTTCCCATTCATCGTCAGTCGATGGCTACAAATTGAAGTCAGAAAATCTAACAAATTCTTCGCCCAATCATAATTTTTATTCACCATACATGCTGTCGCCGAAATACGTACCGCCGCCCAGTTCAATTTCCCCAAATAATCTGCTCACGAGCGACAACTATCATCCAAAGCTCAAAGGAGCAAGGTCACCCAGTCAACAAGGCTTACGTGCGGGTGTCTTTCGCACTCAGTCGCCGCACGCAAACACAAATCACAGTGGAATTCCTCGAGAATCATCGCCTATTGCATTGCAATCATCAACTTCACCAGGAGGTGGCTCAGGAGGAGGAGGAATGACCGCCTCACCGTCATTATCCACTCCAAGAACTGTACCAAAAAAGACTGTCTCCATACGAAGACAATTTGCATCGCCATCGTCTTCATCGCCAAGTCCAGGATTGAGCGAACATTCGAGAAATGCTGGCATGAGTAACAATAGCCTTGGCAAAGGGGAAGAGCGAACAGCAATGTCGCCAGATAATAGGCGAACGCCAACCCAAGACACTGCGGCCGCTGCCGCCGCCTCTGCTGCAAATAAATATCATCAACATGCAAACGCTGCAGCTGCAGCGGCAGCAGCAGCAGCAGCAATGATGCAACGTTCATCACCGCTTGGTGGTGGCGCGTCCTCTCTTTACTACATGTACCCGCCGCCAAATGGATCGCCAAGTCCGCATCATTCCTCTTCGTCACCATCGCCGTCACCATCATCGTCATACATTCCGCAAATAAATCCATACTATCATCCGTATGTATCGACATTGGCCGCGTTGCGTAATCCTATGTGGATGCATCACTATCCGGCAGCAGCGGCGGCGGCTGCTGCAGCAGCAATGCTGCCATCATCAGCTACGGGACCAGTGCCACAACAAGCGGTGCCCTTCTTTCCATATAATGGAGCTGCGGCGACGACATCATCGCATATGCACCACTCATCATTTGCACCCATGCATTTAGCAGCGGCGGGACAATTAGGATTGCAGCCGCCACCTCCTGCATCATTGAATCGATCACCACAAACGACTGACGATACAATATCACCTAGTAGTATTAAAGAAGAACATAGTTCAGGTGAGTGTAATACTATTTATTACTTTTTTCATTTCTAGACTACTCCGAGGAAGCTGTGCTTATACGTCCTCAGTCTCTGTTGACATAACCTGGGCAGTAAAGTTGTAAAGAGGATGAAAAAAATTTAAGGATGATTGCTCTCCCTTTTGTGACGGGTTTTCTATCATAGTTCTGACAAAATGCGTGACGCACATAGCCAATCACTGCTCTATTGCAACTAGCAATCGCTTCAGTTTTTTCTACAAGTTCCTACAATCTCGAGAGTAACCTTGGAAAAAAAAAACCTTTTTCATGACCAATAGTATGGTTTCGAGCAGTAGTAACCCACAGGAAATTAGTTGGTTTTTATGGTTAAAAACTGGAGCTTATAAGACCGTCAGAATCTTGCATGTACAGTAGTTGCTTTTTAAAGCTTTCGTGTTAAGTGCGTGTTATATTTTTCGTGTGAATAGAAGCGACCTACGGTTTTTATTGCCAACACCAATTGGCAGCTTGATGAGACGCTTTTTCACGACAGATTATACTCTCGGAAGTTTGTTATTGCCTGCCGATAGGTCGTGCCTCCATAAAACGTTTCCGTTGTTTTGCTGAAGCACGACTCTGTGTCAGCTTGCTAAGCAGTCCAAAGAGGATGTTATCACTGAAACAAACGCCTACATATTTTGCTAATTTTAGAAGGCTTAACGCTTTCTATTCAGACTGGCAAAAATTTGTATCACCAAAAATAACAATAAATTCCATTCTATTTCGTTGAAAATTGTTCCATATCATCGTAAGACGGTCTCGGTATTTGTGTGAAGTCACTGACTTATCGAACAGCCCTCGTATTATCGCATATTTCTGTTTTTATACTTTCAACAAGACTAATTCCCTCACATTTATATTCCTTTTTTCAGATGTCCCATTGAACCTTTCAAAACATTAAAAGATCGATTGCATTGGGCCCATTTTTAGTTATGTAAGTGAAACAATTCAATGTATTGAACGTTTTTTTTTATATTCAACATAAACGAAAATGATTATTTTATATTATTATTACAATATATTTATATCTTTATATATATACACATATATATAGTTATAAACTTTGGACGAAAACAAATGAAGAGAAAAGAAACACACATAATTATTTTATATTGCAAATATGAAACAATTTTTTATATGTGAAATTGATCATTTTTTAAGAAAACATATGTTTGTCATCGTGTAAATTATTATATTCTTATTAATTAATTGCTAAACAATACAAAAAAAAAATATTATTTAAAACAAAACAAAAACTATTCTAGAATGTGAGAAATATGTTTTTCTTAAAAGAATCTCAGCCGTTCATGGTTTTTATATAGACTGAATGAATTTTATTTAAATTGAAAGAAATTTATTAAAAACAAAAACAAAAAAAAAAGAAACAAACAAATTAGATTGAGAACTACAGTTTATAAGATATAGGTGTAGACTTTTATATATTTAAATATTTTGTAAATGCTTTTCATAAAAAAAAAAAACAAAACAAATCTACATACATATTTCCTATTCAATTAAATCAAGGAAGAAACCTCAAAAAAGAAAACAGAATATATTATTAACTATATATAATATATAATACTATAAAAAAAAAATAACTACACTACGACAAATTAAAAGAATATATCCAGGTTTAACAAAATTGAAGAATTAACAAAAGTGGAACACAATGACGTGCCTTCAAAAGGATAAAACAAAAGGAACATTAAACCAAACAAATTTTTTTACAATGAAGAGAATAATTTTATACAATAATATTTACCAGGAAGAGTTGTAAAAATGCATTTCCATTTATAGTTCTTTTGAAAACAAAATTTAGAATGACAGAAATTCTTTAGATAGCTTACACGTAGAACATTTTGAGTGGTAATTGGAAATGAGATTTATATTCGAAGGCATAGTAAGTAAGACAATAGATTAACAATGAACCAGTTGACAGTTTATAGAACAAAAGTTTACGTCTTATTATCCCTTCAACTATCCGAATCCCTTTTCATGTATAGCAGCGCATTTGCAAATCATATAATTTCTCACTCTGTTAGTAAAGTAGAATCTAAATTGAGTCTAGCTGCAGTATACTTGGCGAGTCGGGGCAGAACAAAGTAGGGATGGGACAGGTCAGAGTAAAATAAAATATCAGCCGCGGTGCTGGCCGGCGTGTCTTGTCTGCGTAAATCACGACCATAAAATTGCTGTAAGGCTTCTCTTTTCTTTGGTAATTCAATTTTCTATCGACTTTCAAGTTGAGCTTTGCTTTGCTTTGTTTATGTATGTGCATGTAATCTTTGTAGGCCACCTTCCATTTCAACGTCTGTTTTGTATGCCCTAGCTTGAATATAACGTTGTGTCTCTACAAGGCAGCATCCCTTTGTTGTCCAGTTTCAAACTTCCGAACTCAAGATTCATACGTCCCTTCTTTTGCTCAGCCGTCTCCGCTGGCCTATCTGCCCGCTCATCAGGATTCTCCTCGGGCCTGTGTTGTGATTTCTGATCCTGATTATTTTCAAGCCAAGCCTGTCGGTCTTCAGCAGTTTCGCCAGTCACTACGTTAAGTTGGTTATACGATTCAAACTAAACACCAAATGGTATCACTAGCCATATTTGCAACATCTTAAACTCGTGTGTAATTTGCAGGCTCTTTCTGTGCACCTTACCTTTCCCGCAGAACATAAAATACAAATGCAATAGAGCTGACACAAGTTTCTCGCCAAAAACACCTTAGCGCCATCAAGTTAGAAGTTCGGTAACCTTTAGTCCATTATAATAGTTAACTGCTTCCAGTTTCGCATTCCAAGAATTATTTTTCATTTGATTTCTGATGAGATAACTGAAGTGGTAGCAGAGCCTTGGAAGAAAATGTATCTTACTATCTCAACGTTTTAGCTTTGCTTTCCTGCATAACCAAGATACCAACAATTCTGCACTGTCTTGTTTTGTTAATCTGCAATGAGTTGTTAGGAGGTTAATTTAGTAATAGGCCGACATTTTTTGATTTTGTGTATTGGGTGATGTTTGTTTTTGGTCCCTGCCACCAAATTGATGAATATTTGATACAAGTTCATAAGTTGTCTATGTGGTGGATAAAGAACGAATATCCGCGTAGTTGAGATGTTTAAAATAGACTATACAAATTGAAGTTCCCCTCAATGTAAATCCCTGCCATCTACAATGGTCACATCTTTCATGTAGACTATTTTCACCTTTTTACATCATCGAGGGCAATGTATGTTGATAAGTTTAATCGTATTAAATCTACTGATAGTATATTTTTAACATTGCTGGGGTCGTTCCGGAGTCAATCAAAAATTGTATGCTCTAACTATTTCTACTAATTTTAAAGTTTATATAGGCGAAATCTCTAATGATTTACTTGATATTATATTTTGACTGCCATACTACAACACAAAGGAACCGCATTGACACACTACTTATGTATATAATTTTGAATGCGTTGTTCTTTCGTGAATCCTATTTTTATTTGATATTGAGAGACCTCAACAATCAGTTGACATCCAAAAAACGGTTAAAACTGCTCTTAATGAAGAATGAAAGTAATATTGGTATGCTGGTCAAAATATTTTTATCGAGGAGCGTCTAAATTACAGACAAACATATGAAATATTCTTTTGACAGAGTCCTCTGTGTTACTCTGCATGTGGTTTTAAAAATCAGAAAGAATTCAATATACCAACCCACGAACTGCATATAAGCCATAAGCATATCTCACATGTTTGCCTGATTTAAGAAAAAACACTATAGAAACTTTAAAATTATTCGAAATAGACTATACAGCTGCATAAAGTTGAATTTGGTGCCAATTTGTTGGACAATTTCCCGGTACGCTAAATAAACAAACCAAAAGTAAACAATTAGTGCACGATGAAATGGGGAAAATTTAAAACATCTGCAGCAAGTGACACTATACCGGGTACTCAGCTGTTGACGTTAGTTGTTTCCCTTGTCGTGACGTTTTTAAATGGATATTTTATAACTTAAACAAAGTTCAAAGTTTGTATTTGAGAATATCTCAAATTGAAAGCGTAAATGATAACGGGAATCAGGCACATGGAGTCTAAGGACTAATTACATATTTCATTCATAAAAGGAAGCGTTCTTTATTTTTCTTACAAGTTTCACCAGAAAATGAAAGAAGGGAAATACAATTGAACTGCTTATAAATTTTATTTCTGAATACGACTCGATTTTAATTTAACTCGGTTTCAAAATATGGTTTTCACAAACTCGGCGAAAATAGTCTAGAAAAGTAACAGTTTCATTGTAGTTAATTTGAAACCCATACAAAGGTCGTGTGCCAACTCCTCCCTTAAAAAGCAAATTCGTATGGGATTTGTGTCAAGAGAATAATCGAGTTGGCACACAGCATAAATCAAAAATCGACTTGTGTTCATAAATAAAGTGTAAGCTAAAGACTTTGTTTTACATTATTAGGAATCTTAAAATGTTTTTATACACTCACCGGAACAAATAACCTTTACTTAAATGGCGTATACATATGTATGTCTAAAGTGTATGATAGACATCATTGTTGTTAACATAAATAATTAAGAGTTTATGATTTAGTTAGCTGTGTATCAATGTACCTGTGCAATATTTTCCTTTTGTACATACGTCTACAGCAAATCATTATTTTTTCATTTGAAGTTTTCAACCATCTTTTACCCACATAATCCATATCCATCCACCGTCTACTTTACTAAACCAAATAACCAAACTGGTATAATCTGCGGTTACTTGTTTTCTAACTACCGAGACTCGTCTTCGACTGTCAGGGCTCGCACTGAATACTGAACAGGATCTTGTATGCTTCATCTTGATGTTTCAGCAGTTTTAGCAAATAATAGGATCGATAAGGTTTGCCTGCAGAAAAGTGCGCACATCGAAAATGTTTGATTCATGCTTGACATAAGTAACCCCTCGGTTGATTAAGTTGTTCCGCATTCGAATCCAGTATAGAACCGTAATAACTTTTCACTGTATATTGACGTAAGCTGTGATCAACTTGAACGATTCTGCTCTTCAGCTTCTTCGTCTTGATCAGCTAGAGCTTTAATATTGGTCGATGCAATTCTAGCTTTATTATTATTATTATATTCCCCCTCTTCGATCTATCTCTAGATATTTGCAGACAATGGCGTGTGTTTTTTTTTTTAACTAAACAATAACCGCAGTGATTGTGACCAATTTGCAGAAATTATGCATCCATCTACCACTGTTGTTATTATCAAAGTTTTCTTAAAGATTGCCCTACTAAATATATATATATTCCTGTCATAAGTTCTATTACAAGTTAAAGATGTTAAAAAAAAAACAGGATAACCTTTTAGATTAACTCGAAGTGACTGTATTTTGCTTTAATACACGCACGGTTTCATGGACATTTATTTCTGTAATTTGTTCTGCCAAGAATTGTGAAATGTGCAATTTTCTGTTTCCAATGAGACATTCTACGAATTCTTCTGACCACTTTTTGTTCTGTTTTCTACTGCCGATGATTCGATAAAACCAGCAATAACGCGGATAAAAAACATTATTGATAATCCCAACGGTTTTTAAAATGGGAAAATTTTCGCACTTACAAAATACTTTTATTTGGTTGCTATTTTCTTTAATACCAAAGTTTAGTAAAACGGACTTCTATTTGTTACTCTTCTAAAATTTCTAATATTTTTTTTTTAAAACTAGAAACCCTGTAACAGAGCTTATAGCAGGATCAGGTACGTATGTAAAGCTTGATTCTTGTATCTGTTGCCTTTAAATTAAAGCTCATTACCAGGTTTACTACTCAATAAATAAATAAAATTAAAGAAGCAAAATCAAAAAAAAACAAAAAAACTTTAGTGGTAATTCTTTTCCGTGCAAAATAGTTAGATCATCCCCTAAAAAATTTGATTATCTTAACAAAATAAATATACAAGGAAATTAATGAAAACTAAAAAAAATCAATGAAATCACACAGTTTGAGCTTAGCTGGGCTATTAGCCAAAATTCCTATTCAGAAAAGACATTACTAGTTAATATATTCAAAGCATAAACAAAAGAAAAAAACAACAACATACATTATATGTTAAACAAATTACAACTAATTTATAGGTACTTTCAATTAGAGCATAAGAATATTTATAGTGTACAGTATTTTATATAGTATACATATATTTTTATTAAATATTTCTTATTGAAAAGAAAGAAACAAAAATATTGAAAACAAAAAAATATGTCCGCACAATGTAAGAAAACAAAAAAAAAAAAACAACTATTTTTATACTGCTTTTGAAATGTTACTGTAAGCAAGGAGATAGAAAAAGAGAAACAACAATTTCGTCTTCAAGCACATAAATATTTTTTAACAATAGTTAAACTACGAATATGTGTTTTGTTTAAATAAAATACAATACAATAGAATAAACATAGTTACAGAATAAGAGATGCTCTCTAGTTTTGCTACAAGTAATTTATTCAAAGAACCAATTAACTGACCACAGATCAGGACAAACAAAAAGGAAAATATGCTAAATTTATACATATACATATATTATGGCTAGAATTAAGTTTTAAACAAAAAAATAAAAGCATGTAAAATATTTTATTTAATTATCTTAAACATATTCCGTATTTTTATTGGTGAAACTTTTATACAAGTGTATGTATATTTTTGTATACATATATATATATTATATATATAGATATATATCTATACAGATACCTAATGTATGTATAAAAAATAAAATAAAAATGAAAACTAAAATAAAATATTTAAATTTAATAAATATATACTATATATTTTGGAAGAGAAACTATACCAAGTTAATAAATTTTTTGTTTTATTGGATATGTGTGGATGGTTTACGTTAGGAGTACGCATACAGGAATGGTGACTTACATAGTTATAGTCTTAGCATGACATATCTAGAAAGATCCTATCTCCTTTTGTAAAGGACACTACAGGGTGGCCGATAGAGAAGGCTTAATAGTGTATTATTGTGAAGTATGTATTACAAAAATGTCGACAGCACCACAATAAATAACAGAGTGTTCAAACTCCGACTGACATGAGTATGAAGGTCAAAGACGGGTGACACCAGACATGTAAACATATCTTTTTTTAAATTCGATTGCATTAATCAAAAATTTGAATCCTGTGAATTCCTTTCATTTTTTACAACTTTAGTACATAGGCCTCTATATCAAGCGTTTCAAGCAAGCTCGATCATTAGATAGCATCCTTCAGTTTCGCATGCCAAGTTGATTGGCATCTCTTCCCATATATACACGGTTTTCGAATACTGCGTCGTACTTCGTTTCGCCCTCCTTCACCGATTCTACCTCAATACTCGTAAACACGTTGGTGACAATACCGTTGGTGTAAGCAAGTATTATAGTTGTGCACTTTTAACTTTAGTAATGGGTTGGGGGTGCAAGTTAAAATCATTTTTTATATCAAAGATCACGGTAAAGTATATCTGCGAGGATTCCCCATCGTCATTCTGCACAGACGGACTAGTTTGGATAAGAGACATTAGTTGCGGCATTTCTTATGGCATATTGGAAGCGTTACCATTTTTCTCGGCACTTGATGCTTCAGCATAGGAGTTCTTTAAAAATAAAAAACAAACAAACAAACAGGAAAGAATTTTACCTCAACTGCATTTAACAGTGTTACTGAGTTGAGAACACTTGCACTCGATAGAATAAAAGAATTGGTCAAAAACTGATATATGTAGAAAAGTGTATTTATTAGATTAAGAAGTACAATTTAACAAATGTTATTCATCTCCATCTTCATCACGTCTTCTTTCAAATATAGCTATGAAAATTCCATCAGTAAAATCTTCCTTCGGCCTTGAATAAATACAATTTTTGCCAATCTTTTTAAACTCTGGGTTGCCCACCCGTAACCATTTGTTTCGCAATGCTTTCTTGCCACTCAGCAATTTAAATTTAGGGCAAAGTTGCAAGCAACGTTGTACTACCTAATGAAAAATATATATTAATTGTTTTGTAAACGAAGATAAATAAATATAACAAACCTCTTCATTCTCCTCTTCATAAATAGAACATGTTGAGTAAGCAACACGTTTAACATTTGGGAATGCAACCATTGCATGTGTAAGCATCTTAATTTGTAAACCCGCTAATTTATTTAGTCGTGCTGGATCTTTCTCATCGGAATGCAATGACATTCGATTTTGCATTCCAGATCCAGAGCATGAGGGATCTACTAAAACATATTCAACCGACGGATATTGTTCGCTTGCTGCAAGAGAGAGAAGTTTGTAACAAAAAGTTGTAGTGGGTAGATAAAAATGCACATACTTAGAGTTAAAGCATCAGCGTGAATGGGTTCAACAATTGTAGCATTGCCTAATTCAACCATGTTACAAAGTAATTGGTATCTGTTAGCATCTTGCTCAACAGCATAAATTGTACCCTTATTTTGCATTACATTTGAAACATGAATTGTTTTCATTCCAGGGGCAGCACACATATCAAAAACCACTGAACCGGGTGCAGGCTGTAAAAGTTCGGCTACAAGGCATGTTCCCTGAAAATAAATTTATTCAAACAAATAAGTAAGAAACTACAAAGTTTTCAGTTCTAACTAATTTTCACGTAATAAAATTGTGGGGAGAGAAATACATGACGCACGACAATCAAGATAGAGTCAATGCAATCGGGAGAAGAGTCGGCGAGAGAGAGCCGAAAGGGAAACAGTATATGCATCAGCTTTTTTGTAAAAATTTCTTGATATCCGATATAAAAGAAGGAAAGAACAGAAATCAACGACGACGACTTCCTCACAATAGCAGCTATAATTCAGGTTCTAAATGGCATCATAATAAAGAATGGTTGAACCTAAGAGCAATAGGGAAGACTCATTCTTGTGCAAGGCGGACAATGTAAAGGCAATCTCAATCAAGTTTTTGTAGGCAGATAAGAATCTAGTAACTACTATGTACGATCGAGTTCTGTTAAGAACTACCAAACACTGTGTTTATTTTGCAATTCCAGTTCTAAGAATGTACTTTGTTTAGTCTTGGGCGATGGGTTGACATTCGCACAACGTAATCGGCAGTTTTATAATCTTCAAAATCAAGTCAAGATGGTAGTAGCATGACCAGGGAAGATATTGAGCAGTCGAAACTATACATTTTCGAAGGATTGAGTAAATTGCTGTGTACGGTAAAGTTTGTGCCAGTTTTATGCCAAACTGGTACCTAAATTCGCGACCGCTGCTGTATCCTTTGTCGCTGATACAACCTAGGTCGTGAAACAGTCTTACAATCGTAGTATTTCTCTCGCATTTGACTAAAGAAAACCACTTATTATGACCACTCCAAAAAATTGTAAATGTTAACTTACCTTATCCTGCAGCATGAATTTCTTCTGTTTAACATATTCGTGACAAGCCCAATAGTGTTTCTGTTTTGGATGGAATACTAGCAATTCAGCAATGTGCATATCAACGAGAAACTCATCTTCTTCTAGACTGCATATAGCTTCCAAGTATTCACTGTACGATTCAACTGAGGCCTCCTTCTTGCGCCATTCTTCAGCAGCGAGCATTTCGAAGGCTTCAACCATCGAAAGGATATTCGTGTTGACACGTACATATCTGGGCTTGGGATCTGAAAGAAACGCCAAGAAACGTAGGATCAACAACCAGCAACCGAACAAGAGACAAATAAAATTTATGATTTTTGGCACAAAAACACAATGCAGTGCAGTGCAGTTTTATTTATTCTTCTTTTGTACAGGTAGTGGCTGCGTATCCTCGCGGAACGCCTTAAAAACATACATACAAATTATAAAATTAACAACAATAACCGCCGACAGCACAGAAATGCAATTGTTTTCGAACCCTACAACACCGAAGGAATTCTCAAGCCATTGCTTGACTGCGTAGAACGTCAGAAATGGGAATGTGAACATCAGCGAGCTGAAGAACAACAGCCACAGATACGCCTCGCCACTGGTATCTGGACCGTAGTACTCCTCCTCGTCTTCGGCGGAAAACACATCTTTCTGTTCATCGGCGGCCATTGGTCGGATTTGCAATTTCCCCTCCGGCTGACGTTTGTATTCATTACGAGCGTTTAGCTTGCTTTTTTTAGATAACATGGCTTAACGGATTAACACTGCACAAGGTAGGAAGTGATGTAGAGTACCTTTTTTTCTTTTATTGTCGGCGGCTTGTTCTCCGCCCAACGCGCTCAGTAATTTGTCACGATATTCTCGGACTGTTGTCACCGGTTTGCTTTCGCCGTTCAGTTGCTTCCTTCCAAGCACTAATTCAGTTACGAGAACTGTGCAAAGTGCAGAATCTAAACGTGGATTTTCCTCAAGAATTTTTGACTGTTCAATGGCGTAATCGATGTCGGCTCGATTGTCAATGTAAAGCTTTAGCACAGCTTGCATGCCTCGCATACGCTGTGTGAGAGAAATGAATTGTAATGTTTTTTTTTCAATTTGACGTTTGTTTCATACGTACCGCATGTTTTTCTTCGAAAATTAATGATTTTAGAGACTTCTTGCGTTCTAAAGCAGTTCTTAAGACGGACGCAACGCGTTTGTACTGTGTGGGTACTTTAACAGAATGATTGAATACCATAATTTTGCAAGAGGGAGGAACAACAAAGGTGTTTTATGTGTATGCACGTGATATAAAGAAATATTAAACCGAATGACATTTGTTTAAAGTTGACTCGTTAGTTTCATACTGCTCGTTGGTTGGTTGTATATGGCTCAAGATGATTGCATACTTTTGGGGTTTATTGAAAATTATTGGGGGTTAAGGTCCGTCCGCATTCATTTGATAAATTTTCGAAGCTCAATAGGAAATGAAGTAGTCTGCTGTTTGCGTAAACACTTACTTACTTAAGGTGGCGCTACAGTCCGGGTGGACCTGGGACTCAATCAACAAGCGTCTTCAACCAGCTCGATCTTTAGCTAGCTGCCTCCAGTTTCGCACGCTAAGTTGGTAGAAGTCCCCTTCAACTTGCGTGCGCCACCTGAGTCGCGGTCTTCCTCTACTGCGCTGTTCCTCAGGGGCGGATTCGAAGATATTTCGAACCGGAACATTGGTGTCCATCCGCTCTACATGACCCAGCCACCTCAGTCGTTGGACCTTCACTCTTCTGGCCAAGTCGATGTCGCTGTACAGCCCGTATAATTCGTCGTTGTATCTCCTCCTCCACTCACCGTCTATGCAGACGGGATCGAAAATCACCCGAAGAATTTTCCTCTTAAAGCAGCCAAGAGCACCCTCATGCACTTTTGATAAAGTCCATGCCTCTGTGCCGTAGAGCAGGACTGGGATTATTAAGGTCGTATATAGGGTCACTTTTGTTGTTCGAGAGAGGGCTTTGCTAGTCAATTGTCTTCTTAGCCCAAAGAAGCAGCAATGCTGAGGTTCCATTCATCGGGCATACTTTCCTCCGACCATAAATACATTTGCGTAAATACAATAAGAGAAGAGGAACATTTAGACAAAAAGTATGGTCATTGTGATACCACTGCGAGTGACCGCAGTTTACTCCTAAAACCATTCAGATTGCCCAACTTAGCAGTTTAGATGGCCGTGATGGTGGTGTTCAGATCGTTTGGTTCTACAAAGAAATATTCGCCTACGGGTGGTTTCCTGATGTTTGCAAGAGTGGGACACGTGAGGCGGAAGTGTACAATTTAGTCTTTCTCCTTCTAGTCTTTGTACCTCCAGCAGAAATCGTTGCTTAAAATATCTAAATGCTGATCATACCTGTTTAGGATGCAGTGCCCTGTTAGGGCCCCTTTAGTGGCTTGCTGCATATCATAAATGTCTAATAGCAGTAAGTGTAGCATGGTTTGAAGAGCAGCTATTGGAGGAGTTCTCAACACATCTGCAGTGCTGAGACAAGCCACACGTTGGACTTTCTCGAGAACTTTCATGCTAGTTTTTCTAGAACTGATCACCAAGACTAGTGTACAGGCCGTGCATGATTTTCGGCTCCACGTGGGACTTACTGCTCGAGTTAAGGGCCATTCCGACAGATTTGGCCCTTTGATAGGAGTGCTGTGATTATGAAAGAGAGAGTTGCAATCTATTGTCCTCTAGGTATTCTTAGGATGTAATCTTCTTCTAGTTGCTTGAAGGTGTTACTTAAGAGCTGTTGAACTCTTAAGATGTTAGCCATCCATATCCACTTTCGACCTTAATGTAAACATATGTAAAGGGAAACCCCGGAACAGCCGAGACAGGTCGGTCAATGGAGGTGATTGCAAAGGTGGTGTAAGTTTGGTTGAATCTCAAACCTCATTTCGGTTAGCAGCCAAACCCGCTAACCAATAAGCTGTGGCGATTATTCTCCTCTACATCCTTGTTTTGCAATCCTATTAATAGAACGGAGTCTGTAAGTGGCTACACTTTGTTTTTATCAAACAGTTCATACCGGAAATTGTATCCCTTAACGCCATCTAACGACTCCACCAGATAACAATGAAATTTCAATATATTCCACGAATAACATCATCCTGTTCGTTAAGTACAAATGTTTTCATCCACTTCAAAAGATATCCAATGTACAAGGTACAAGCTCTCATAATATGGAAACATTCAATGGAAGTGCTCTCATTTTTCTACAAACCACACAAAATTCTCAATATTTCCTCCAAAAATCATGCGCATGTACACCCTCTCCTCAGGAAAATCTCAATTTTCAACTGTATCCGTGCCAATGCACCCCCCACAGAGAGATATTTTCCCCCTACAATTTAAAACTCCAACATACACACACACTCCCCCAAAAATATTTCCAATTTTCCCATCATAGAATAGATACATTCCAATACACACTTTCTGCGAAAAAAAAAGAATCCCCAAAACCTGCTGTACGACTGCTCCACCAAGTTGTATGTATCTGTGGGAAATTTTTTTGCCATTTTCCCTTCAAAGTAAAAGTAGAAAGAAAATATAGATCACCAGGCAAAAAGGTGTGCTCTCTCAGCACAGCCAGAAAAACGATTTTTCTCTACAACACGACGACGACGAGATGAAAAACTAGTCAGTTTCCCAAAAAAAAAAACATACAACATACACACTTTCCAGAAAGAAAATCCTCAAATCAAATACATCCCCTTACGAATAGTTTAGTGGTAATTTCCTAACCGAACACAGTTGAAGTATAAATTAATTTTTTTTTTTTTATTTTGAAAAAGAATTCACACACCGAAATGAAAATTCATTAAAAAATTCCAGTGTGTGTTTAATTTAATCCTTAACGTTAAGGAAATTTAGAAAGAAAAAAACTAATTTTCTCGGTGAAAATTACTTGTGCAAAAGAAAAAGAAAAAGAAAAAAGAAAAATGATTACTATATGTGTATATATCTAGAAATGGAAAATTCCATGCGTATATTTTAACGAGTTATAAGTTTCATTTGGGTGTACGCGTGTGCTTGTGCAAAATCAACTTGAATTTTATATCCCGAGCAGCATGTAATAAAAAAAAAAAAAAATCAAACGAGGAAAATCGGTTTTATGAACAAATAGGAAAATAAAATTTAAAAGTTCATCTGCAGTGTCTCTTTTAAAAAATTTGAAAATTTAAAAATCGTCTGGAGAAGTTTAAAAAAATTCAACTTCATAGCTAAATAAGGATTTTCCATAAAAAATTTATTTTATTAAGAAAAAAAAAAGTTGAAAAATCATAAGAAAAAAAAAGGAAATTTCTTTTTTCAACATACACATCTATACAAACCACACACAATCATATTCGCATAGGTTTTTCGCAAAAGAAAGACAAGAAAACCTATCCTCTCATCATTGGAAAATCTCTACGTGAAAGCTCGTCTTGTTCCTCATCGTCTTTACAAAAACAAGGGTAGTGAGCGCCGCGTTTTAAACCATTGCCATCCCTCGGAGAATGATTTAAAAAAAGTGGGAGACGGAGAAAAATCAAGAGTGCCACAGTAAAACAGAGAGAAAGAGAGAGAGAGAGAGAGTGTGTGTGTTGAGAGCAAGCTTATCAAATACCGTCACCACACTTAACTCTCAGTAAAAAAAAAAGAACCGACAAATTTTCCGAACGGGAAAATTCGGTAAAATCGGGAAAAATCGGGAGCCAATACGAAGAAGAAAACGGCGACAAGTTTTCCTCCTCTCGGTCAATTTGGGGGTGCGGTGCGTGTGCGGATTACATTTTTTTCTTCATACTTATAGTATAGAAAGAAAAATATATAAAAAATTTATTTTCTGTTTTTCTTATTAGTTTTTGAATTTTTTTTTTTAAGTTTTACCACCAAACGCTGATGATATCGTCGTCATTGTCGTCATCGTCGCTGTCGTCGTCATTGCCGTAGTTGTAGTCGTTGGCGTGTCGTTTTTTTTTCTTTTATCGTTGAAAATTTTCATTTCAATTAAATTTTCCTTTTTTCTTATCAGTGTTTAGAATAAGATATTCAATTCAGAAGAACTAGAACATTTTTCAAGGAAAAAAAAAAAAAAAAAGTTGTAAGGAAAAAAAGGAGATACTCACCTTTACCATCAAAAAAGTCCCCACTTGCTCCATGGTGAATAAAAAATCACCACCATCCAGCAACAATAGAAAACAACAACAATAGACACTACTACACAACCAGCAGCGAGAGCAAACACACAAAAATCCGAGTCACCAAGAGGAAAAAAGTAAAATATTGTTTTTTTGTAAAAAATAACAACAAATAAGACGGAACGGGGCCACAAAAACCGGGTGACAAACAAAACCAGAAAGAAACACGACCAAAACCAAGAAAAAAAAAACATACGATCCCAAATGAGTTGTTCTCCTTAAATGTGTGTGCCGCCGATAAAATGATGAAAAATGGATGAAGATGCCGTATCGCCATCAGCAACATCATCATCATCTTCATCATCTTCATCATTATCGAGGAGCTGCTGCTGCTGCTGCTGCCGCTGTTGTTGTTGTCATTGTCGTTGTCCGCACCTGATCAGCCTCCTCCGAGTCGCGTGAAGTCTTCTCTTCGCAAGACCGGGCGGCACAGTGTAGTGTGGAATCGTGGAATCCATACACGAAATTAGTTTAAGCACAAAATGGCGGATGGTGGACACTCATTTGGGAAGAAGACATTTCATAAGCCAACTTATTGCCATCATTGTTCGGATTTATTGTGGGGTCTAATCGGACAAGGATATATATGTGAAGGTAAATTTAATTTAAATCAAGAATATCCTTACAAAAATCCTTGCAAAGGTTTTTTCTTCTCTTTTTTTTTTTTGCACATATCCTTCCTTCCCATGCGAATGTTAATTAAATTTTTTCTTTTGAATTTCAATGTTATTTATTGAAAAAATTACAGTGTACGAGTATGTGGTGGTGGAGGGAAGGTTTTTCTCTCTTTTCACCCCCGAAATTTTCACCCAGAAAATATATTATTGGTATACCAAACTTTTTACTAGACACACACCAACACACACATACTTATACTCATCTGGCACCCTAAGCAAGTATAAGAACGAATGAGACAAGGGTACACACCAATCGTCGTCGTTGTACACGAGAAAATGATCGATAATCAGGAAAAGTAAATTCCTATCTGGAATTTTGTACACATGTACATGTAATATCCAACACACACACAATCATCCACGGGGTAGACTTACCAAAAAAAAAGGAAAAATTGTTTTAACCAAATCACACCACAGATAGAGAGATACATTGGCATTTTAGCCTGGCTCTCTAATGCGCCATGTAAAGCGTGTGTGTTCAAGTGTTTTTTTTTCGAAATACATTTACATACATTTACTCTGTCGAATACTTGTAAGCAAAAAAAAAATAAAAAATAAATAAAAAAATAAAAATTATATACATATAACTCTGATGAATATGAAAGATGAAAAGGGGGATTGGGGGGAAAAAGTGTAAAACGAACCCCATCATCCTGATAAGAGGCGCCCTAGCGTAATTACAAACGTAGTGGGCTGCAAAAGGGGCCTCAATAGTTGTTGTTATTTATTTTAGTTTTTCCACAAGAGGCTCTTTTGCTTCCACCGGTGGCTTTGTGCTGTATTTAATTAAGGGAATTAATTAGGAGAGAGAGGGAGAAAAAAAAGGATAAAAGTCCATTAATCAAAGGAAATACGCTTGGATAATTTAAAATCTTCTCGAATAGTTTGACATTTAACTAAGAGTGCTTTCTGAGTTTTATCCCATTTATGTATTTTTTTAAGGAATAGTTTTTGACCTTTTCTTTTACAGTTCATATAGATACTAGTTATGGATGAATCAGTCTTGTTTGGTGTTTGTTTTCGACTAAGATCCATTGTTTTAGCTGAAATTAGGATAATGGAAGTCAAGCTTATAATTTTCAGAAAAAGCTGTGAACCAAAACCCATGGAAATACACAACAATCGTAAGATGATAGTTCGGTCAGACTATTACATTTATTACAAAATCTATAAAAGTACAAAACTACACCGACTTGAAGTTATTCTCGACTACCTATTTGTCGGACACTCACATTATCTTCCAGTGCAAAATATTTGGGTACTCTACCCAAAACTTAGCTGGACAGTAAACCTTGGATAGCACATCAAGAAAGCCGTAACAGTCTTTTACGTCTGCAACAAAACTTTCGGTAAAAAAGGGGACTTCAGCCAAAGATGACCATATAGATGTACACAGCTGTTGTACATCCAATTTTTGGCCTATGGCGCCAAAGTTTGGTAGCCCCTCCTAAGTAAGAAAAAAGAGAAAAAGTCCAAAGAACGGTAATTGCAGGCATAACAGGGTCCACAGACGCCTTAATCGTGATTCTACATATACTACCACAAGACCTTCTAATCAAAGAAGTGGTGCATAGTAAAGTCCTGGAGACGATACCAAACGAGTTGGTTGTTTCCTCGACTAACTTCTGACTTCCAAGATAGAAAATGTTTTTCAGTAAGTCTCCCAACCTGAGTAGACTGGAAAAACGGAAAAGTGATGAAGGATTTTGATACGTTTATCTTCTCAGAGAAGCTGAACACATCGAAATCCTTCCGAATACCGGACTTTGCCAATGTCTTTCAAGCATAGTTCTTTGCTAATCCAACTCTACAAAGTTAATTATTCTTAACAGATTGCATTTCAGCACTATAATAGGTGTCATCACGGAACACTGTCTAATAGGCAAGCATGCAACGAGGTTTGGCGTGAATTCAAAATATTTCTGTAAAATCTATTCTCCATCTTCTTTGTAGCTGCCCAGTTCTCTCCCGCAAAAGAAAATTTCACTAAGGAGAATTCTATTATAACGACCTAGGCGATAAGATAAACACAGACAGAAACCTCCCACACTTCATCAAAAGCTTATTTACTCACTTATTTAAGTTAGCGCTTCAATTCAAGGTGGAACTGGGCCTCAATCAATAAGCATCTCCAGCCAGTTTGATCTTTAGTTAGCTGTCTCCAGTTTCGCACGCTAAGTTAGTTGAGGTCCCCTTCCACTTGTGCTTGCCACCTGAGTCGCGGTCTTCCTCTGATGCGTCATCTCCCCGTGGCAGATTCGAAGAATCTGTAGGTACATCAGAAGCACCACTTGGTAGGTAAGGAGAATCTCTTTAAGATCTATGTGGTACCACCCATCATTGATCTAAGTGTGCTGACCTTAGCTTTCAGCCACTTCGACCTAACCTAACCAAAGCAATGTTTAACTTCTTCAATCACTAAACACTTTGCTTACATTTACAGTTACAAAATTGGTTGTTTTATTGAATAGGCTATAGATGGCACTATAGGACTTCTAGAAAACATCTATGCTAGGTTTAATTAGTTCTACTCAACATTGTATAAACAATTTGTCTAAAACTATTCAAACAAAACCACAATTAATAAATATAAAAAAAAATATTTATTTATACAAATAACCTTTCCTATAGATACTCTACTCTACTATTTCTCTCTAGAGAGTGGCGTTTCTTCTATTTTCAACCCCAAAAACTCAAATTTAGATTTTCCAATATCTATAAATATGCGTGTATATGTACAAACAATAGAAGGGAAACCTCAGACACAATACATATAGAGAAATCATGAGGGCTGAACCTCAGATTGCATCAATAAATTATCACTCAATTACGTGTTAGATTTGTGCTACTCGTGACCATTTGAACTTTATCCAATCGAACCAAAGGGGGTTGAACAGATTGAGATGATGAATACTTTAGAATAAATATAGAATCAGCGATTTGTATAGCCACTTGACCACTTGAGTATGAAAATAAAAATTTATTTAAATAAAATTTATTTTTCAACAGTGCTATACAATTTGCAATGTAATTTTGTAAATCTACTTAAAAATATGCCATCAATTTCACTTTTAATTTCGAATACTACTTGAAAAGCTACACATCCAAATGGATATGGTGGGAACACAGATGCAGATGTAAGCGTTTTTTTGTGAACACGTTCGGTTTTAATACTTATTTAAAATTAAACATTTTCATACGTGAAAATATCTTACAATTTGGTTCTGAAAATAACACACTCAGTGCTGCATGTTTATTTTTATTCCGTCTATCCACTTTAAAATGAAATCGCAAGTCTGCCTCTCTGATGAAGGTGTGTGACAATGTATTTATTTAACTTCTCATTTTTGGGTATCGTCGATATTTTCCTGTTGCAGTTAAAGAATTTTTAACTACATGCCTGTGCAGTTTTCAACTGAAGGATCCCTTATTCTTCACTTTCATCTGAAAGGCTCTGTACAAGATGTCATTGTCAAATATGTTTTTGACATATAATGCTTCCAATGTAAAATTTGACATATATGTCAAATGTTTTACCTAGATGTAAAAAGAACATACCGAAGCCACAAAGTCCGAATCGAAGCCTTTAGACATAAACAAGGGAGCATAGTAGTGGAGTCGCAGTCGATGATGAGGATTTGAAAATATCATCGACTGTATAGCGGCAATGAACCATTCAACCCGGAGCACCTAAAGTCCTTCCTCAACAAATTGATTGGTCCATATTAGTGTGACTTTATGCTCCAGGAAAGTCCACCACCGATCAAATTTGAGCACTACCGCAGATCTTGGAGAAAACTCAAAAATTCCAATTCGATACCCACCGCCTCTTAGGCCGCGTATGAGATTAGGCTAGGTTGTAAGGGCGGCTGCACTTATGTATAGCCTCGGGTCTCAATGGATTCATTGTGCTTCCCGATGTGGTGTGGGATACCTAAAATAAATAGATAGCACCGCCAGCAGGTTATGACTGTCATAATGCCTATTAGAAGTGACAGGTGACTTCTGTTGAGTGCGATAATTTGCTTTGTTTTTCTCTTATTTAGTTCTGCTGCATCCGATAGTATTTATAGGGACAAACTATACAGAATAATGTCTAGTTTTGGAATCCCTTCCATACTCGTCCGAATGTGCAAGATCTGAAGATAGAGAATGCACGCTGCTCCATCAAGATTGTGCAAAACTTATACGCCAGCACCAGTGGCATAATTCTTCAAAAACGGAGTGATTAAGATCAGCTGACGGCGTTCAGATTATTTAGATTGTAAAATAAGTATTTGTATTCGGCTTTTGATTTTTAAGGATCGAGGACATATAAGATTAGCCTAGAGTAAATAAAGATGACACCATCTATGATTGGCTTTCGACAGGACACCGATGTAAATTAGGTGTTTAACAAACGACATGGTCGAGCTATTTACTGTTTGTGCATTGAGAGCCTTATCGGACTAATTCTCAGCCACACAGTTTCCTGGAATGTCACTGTCACTTGGAACCCGACAGCGTGTGACATTATGCTGATTAGGAATCTCGTTCAGAGACACGAGCTAGGTTTTGATATGTTGGATATAGCAGATCTGATCACAGCTTGGGTGTCGATATTAATCACAATATCTGTGCGTGATACTGGGCTAATCTTCAGCCAAGCGGCGGGCCTGATTGATTGTCGTTACTTCTTTGTGAAAAACACAACAGTCATTACGGAAACTGAAGGGGCGATGAAAGCCATGGTCTTCTGAAAACACACCGACATCGACTTCGGAGGTTTGATAGCTATTCGTAAAGCGAAAAACTCATTAAAGAGGACTTTGCGCTGATTCCAGGCGCTTCTCTCCGGTATAGTGTAATTGTAGCCCATGTTGATGTCAGTTGATTTAGAAAGGCTGCGGTGAATCAATAGGATTTTGGCATGCTCTACGTTTTTCTTACATCATCTGTGAGTTTTTCTCAGCCTTAGGCATTGCCTAAGAGTATGCCTTAACGACTGGGTGGGTCACTTGTAATGAAATACATTTAAGGTAACGTGTCTTAAGCGTCATTCGGTTATCAAGACAGACTTCCTGAACCTTTGCTTTCGCCTACTTATGTGTTTGCCTGAATATTGACTTACTGCGAATTTGTTGTTCTCCTCACAATGTCGACACAAATCTTAGAATTTGGTGAACTTGGAAGAATGGAATAAGAGTTTGAAACATTCTACTCGAAATTTATTTCTAATGACAAGGGACATCTAAGTAACATCAAAGTGACCTATCAAAACATGTGCTTTCTGAAGTATATATCTTTCTATTTTAGACCGTAAAAAGAATAATTTCTAAAAATTAGAATTATTAATAGAAACTGACAGAAGTATGTCCGTCTGTAGGTATAAGCTCTTTGCACCCAAAATGTAATTCATTTATTTATTTTGATTTCATGTTTACAATCAACTTGGTGTATGTACTCAAGGACTCTGCCATACACACACTGCATGTAGGTTTGGACATTTTCTTTTTTATACTTTTGCATATTTCAATGTTTGTTTGTTCCGCCAAAATGGACAACCTGATCAATAAGTGGATATGGTCGTGGTCATTAATGACGCACAATGAGCCCTTCGTTTAATATTTTTGGCGTTTCTCACTGATACTGCTGCCGCCCCCATCCGGCTTTATTTTTTTTGGCTGATGGGTGTGTGTGAAATCATGATAAACGGTGCCTTCTTTGTTGGACTGCTGTGCTGCTTTGTGACCTAGATCTCAGAATTTTTCTTTTACGAAATTTACTCGGATATTCATTTGCTTGAGGAGAACGTAAATCTAATAAATTTATTTACAAAAATAGAAATCTTTTTTGTTTATGGATTTGTTACAGTTATTTATATAAAGGCTAGAAAGTTAGAATTGATATTGGATGTGGGAGATTGTCTTGAAATGAGATTCTGCATTTTGAAGAGGAATAATGCAAGTCATTAGCAACAGAAGCAGACATAAATGAAGATAGAATTATTTAAATTATTTTTTAAATCTCCGTCAACGTAAAGACTAGACCAAGAGCTTTGTACCTGTAAAATTTCAATCCAATCAAAAATTTTCCGGTCTGGTGCCCACATATTAGCCATTGTAAGTGCCCGAGCCTTAGGTTAGACCAAAGTAAGATTGTTGCACCTGATATTTTAAAGACATTTGACAGAGTTTGACACCAAGTTCTTTTGTCGAAAATGCGTGCATATAGCATCGATGTATCTCTTCCTCAATGAATTAGAAACTAACTTTCAGATCGTTCGAATTAAGTTTATTTGGATGACTTGAAGTCTGCAATTCACCATATAAATGAGCCCCAAGGCTCAGGTTTGTCTCCCTCTTCCAAATTTTTATAAATGATCTCTTGTCTTCATGGTTAATACAAACTAGACTGAAATCACACGAAAAATGTTGCTTTCGATGTATTCTGCATTTTGACTAGGATCATTTATGTGCTATTTATCTATCGTTGTGGAGATGTGAAGAGGGCTTTATTTTATATCGCCTTCTAAGCTCAGAGGAAGGTAAGAGTAATTCTTTGCTTAATCTCTGCACTACTGTCATTTGAAGAGCTAGCCAGTAGCAGCCAGCGCAGCAATACGCACTAGGGAACATCGTAAGACACCGACTATACCCTACAACGAATCCAACTTCAATAAGAACTTCAAAACTACTATCCCCTCCAGACTTGACTGGAAGAATGATCTAGAGCTACAACAAAAGGGATCCATGTGCTTCTACACACATAGCTTTAATGGAGTAGGTGGAAGTTTCTTCCTAAAGAATGTAAACATAACCATCTCCTTTCGGTTGCTCAAACACTGTCTTTCAAGTCAAAATAATGGCAATTAACTCAGAAACTGCTCTCAATTGTCGCTTATCTCTTAAGAAGTTGACTCAACAATTCAATATTCACCTTATCTGGGTACCGGGGCATAGGGACATTTCAGGCAAGGCACACCTCTATCGATTCTACCGGAGAAGGGGAATCTCAATATACCTCTCACACCATGCAGGCTGTTACTCAAAACAAACGTAATAAGCATCATCAACCGCAGGTGGACGAATGGTTCTAGCTGACTCATCACCAATCAGATTTGGCCTAAGCTAGATAACAAATGCGCTCACTGTCTAATCAGACAGAAAATGCTGCTTATTAGCACCATAGTTGGTGTTACCAAGCTGCATGGACGAGGAGGAAAAAGAAATGATTCTTCATCTTCTTTGTACGTGTCTCTCAGCTCAAGGAAATATTAAAATCCATGTGTGTACTCAGTTCGTATCGCAGCAGCACCAACTAATTTTTCAAAGCCCTACCCCTCAGAAAGTAAATCTTGGTTTGAAATGTGGTTTGACGAGCTCTAGACCAGTCCTATTTTCAGATACAGCCTTCCATTCTCTTTGATTTAGATTACGGGCGCACTCCTTCTACTTCTCCGGACTAGACCTTTTGGCATATCCGATTATTTAGCATTTGTTAAGCAGTTTCGGTCTATTCTGTCGTCTGGCTAGGAAACAAAGATCCTCTTAGCTGGAGCATTGTTGGCCTTTCGTGCGATGTGTTTAAATAGTTCTCTGTTCTTCCGTTGGTTTGAGTCATGAGTTTTGAGTTCAGTTGTTTCGCTAAGGTTTCCTAAAGTTATTCTTCGAATGTGTAGTTGATGTGTATTCTGAGTTGGTCGAACTCCTTAACTGTTTCAAAATGGTAGTTGTCAACAGTCATGTTCTACCCTATGGCGTAGACTGATGTGGCTTTATTTGTTGATAGCATATATGTAATTGGTTCTGTCCGCATTTATTTCAAGACCAACTTGTTTTGCTTCATTTTCAATTACCATTAAACTGTCTATGACGGAATGCTGGGAGCGTCTGATGACGGATTTGTGAAAGACAATGCTTTCCGTGATAACCCCTACCCTGAGTGCTTTAACTCTTGCTAATTAACGACGCTAATTGAAACCTGTGTCGACCTCGTCGTGTTCTTCGTGGGAGTCTACTGTCGAATGAGAATACAGAACGTAAGAATGAAAAAGGAATTTGTTGTTGTATGAGACAGGGTTTAACGCTACTCTTTAGCACGGAAGGTATTAATGACACAATAGCCTTCCTAACAGTACCTAAGTTGTCTGATAACTACACCATTAACTATTCTTGAAGACCAGGCGGCTCTTAATTGGATGCTTGTGTGGGGTGTGATCTCTTGTAATTTGTTTAAAAACTTTCTTTGGTTCCATTGCCGATTATCAATGACATTAGCTTAAGTGTGTAGTGGCTCATCAATACCACCAGCGTGTGTAGACTTTGAAAAATTTTGTGGGTATTACCTTGAGTCCCTTTAAATTTTTGTATCAGACCTTTATTACCATCACATGTGTGTGTTCAGGAGGGTTCGAAATGAGTTGTTTTACACTTAAGGATGTCGGGAAGTTAAAGAACTTCTCTGAGTGACGAGCTGTTCCATTGGGACAACTTTGCCACCAAGGATTCTTTTTCTGAGCTGAAAGAGGAAAGACAGAGCCTACAGCTTGAATATATTACAAAATTCATGCGATATACGCGGCAGAGTCTACTGAAAATTCCAATTAGGACTCTATAGTTGTTCCTATCGAGATTCATACTGAAAGTAGATTTTCTTTGTGAAAAAGGAGCTTTAAGCGTACTTTTTCTTGTATGTTTGGATTCTTGCAGGCAAAATCATTTGGTATGTCTTATGAAAACTGATTTGCGTGCCCCACAGAAGGCATCCTTTGCCAGTGAATCGGCTTTTTCATTGCTCGTAAATCATTAAGTGAGGAATCTAGTGAAGGATGACCATGTTGTTTCTAGCTAGGCCAGAGATCACCTGGTAAGTCTTGGATTTGAAGGCAGGCGAGTAAAACACTTTTAGGGCAGCTTGACTATGTGAGAAGATAAAGATGATACCTAAGTGAGGTAATTTTCGACTTTAATTAAGAAGTATGTATGTCAAAACGAGGCATGTCTCCTGTTAAGTCATCTTTATAAACGCTTTCCCAAGCAATTTTAAAATCGATAAAAAGATGGTGGTATTGATTTGGAACTTTATTCAAGATCTTTCACACTCTAATTGGTGGCCTTAAGAGACACTCATAGTTCAAAAAGTCTAAGACATAATACACTAAGTTGAATCATTTTAACAAATATTATCTAGTTAGAAGAGAAGACATTTTTTTCTAAACGAATTCAAAGTTCCTACTTTGTAGGAGTCCTTGTCAAAAGGATTTGTATATTTAACACAAATTCAAAACCTTATTTCCTTTAAAAATATTGAATACATGTCTTTAAATAATTCTATTCGAAAAAAAAAAATTAAACAATTTAAAAGAAACAAAATAAACCTTATTCCAGGATTTTTTATTTTTTTATGTCCTTCCAATAGAAAATATCTAAAATTTCCCCACGGCTTTATACATTGCTCTTTTTCAATGTCGATACACACTAGTAAAAACCTATACAGATGCACAAAAAGGATTTTTATGCCGCTAAAAGTAGGTACACATATTTCTATGGTTTTGTTGAAAGTAAAGCTTCTGCGCATTCTCATGGAAAATACCCAATTTTCAGTGAAAGGGATGAACGTATAGACAAAGTGAGAGTGTAAGAAGAGTATCACTATATTGTGCTTGTTTTATGGTAAAACCACTTTGGAAAATGGGTTTTCTATGACGTCGTCGTTTTGTCATAATATTTATCCCCTTTGGAATTTTCCAGTTCTTTGAATTTTTCGTTTTTTTTTCTTCGTATCCTATTCCACAAGGATGTTCGTAAGGAAATACTTTTAGGGAAAAGTTAAAATGCATAAAAAATATTCATAAACCAAACAATTTATAGATTAAACTATGACCTTTCGAATGTTCTTATGTTAGCCACCTTGTAGTCTTCTAATTAGACAGGATAATGATAGTGTACATGCTTTATGATTCCTAGAACAAACAGAGGAATTGAAGTTTGAGTTCAACACTCGTTTTCAGTGTCAGCGCGACCTCAGTTTAGAGGCTTTCAGAGAAGTTTATTGGACAATATAACTTGTATTAGCTTTACATACATGTTTGCAGGTGATGTAGGTTAAGTTTTTAAAGTTATAGCACCGGGTCATGCTCAGATTTCAATTGTCAGTTCGGACTATTCAGATTATTTGCACTTTCCTGGATATATTTTCAGTTTTTTGCAAAGACCGGCATTGCTGATATAGGTACCAATTCAATGACATTTACTTTTCAATAGATTTCTACATTTTCCTTCGAAAATCAAAAAGCTGTACAAGCTCGACTTTGACTGCTGTCTAATAAGCACATAGTTTTAGTTGTCAATATGAACCCAGTTAAAGTCACGAGAAACGACTTCAACGTAGACTACAAACACACAATATCGGATGAAGGCGCCTGGAGTAGGTTAGGGTAGGTATGAGGGGTGATAGCTTGTTCTGCGTTTATCTGTTTGAAAATGAGATGGGTTAGTTGTTATCTATTTGTCGCTTGCCTAAACCACCCCGAATCCAGTGTGAATTTCAGAATCGCCTTCAGTTGCATAGTTGACAGTTGGTCCGGGTCACTAAAGAATTAGGCGCCTATGGTTGTTTTCTTGGTTCTGATGATGGGAGTGTGCTTCATCATTCATCGGAAAGTTTCCAGAAGTTTAAAAGTATGTCTTTGTTTTAGAACCTCTGTAGGAGTTAGAACCGCGGGTTCGACCATAGTTTGCTTTAGTTTTGATCCCATTCTTGCCAGTTTATCAACCTTTTCATTGCCATCGATGACTACATGCCCCGGAACCCTACAGAGTGAGACTTTGTGCATTGAGCTTAGGATTTTAAGCTCATTCCGACATCTATTTATTAGTTTTGTATTGTGGACGACACGGCTTTGATGTTTGATGAGGCCTTGAGGTCTCGGTTATCGCTAGAACTTCTGTTTGGAACACATTGGCATGGTTTGGAAGTTTCATTGACCGGATAGAGTAGATTCCGGAGCCTAGCCCTTCATCCATTTTTGAGCAGTGTCAGTGAAAATGGATATATTGTCGGGTTTAATGGCTTTGAAAGAGAACTTTGAAGTTTAGGTCGAAGTCAGGAGATGGCGTTATGTAATTAGTTTTTGTTTCAAGTTTCATCCATTTAGCGATATTAAAATAATCTATTTGGACCTTTTTCCAAAAGTTGGATGCTTGCAGTCATAGGGGGTTCTTTGTTGTCATCTCTTGAATGCATAGGTCAAGTGGTAAGAGTGAATATAGTTTTGAGGGTTGCTGTCCTCCTTTTGGGGGCGATTGTCGCTGGATTTTTGTGAATGTCTTGTAGCTTTTGCACTAAAAAATATGTTTTCAGCTTGACTAATTTAAAGTCAAGAAGTAACTTTTCTTGACAGATCTAAAAGTCACGTTTTTCAAGTGGAGATTACTAACTATGAAGTGATAGGCTGTGTGTTCCCCATTGAAGTCGTCATGCCTTTGTAACGAGTCGTGTCGTAAAGGCTTTCATGAAGCGTCAATAAAAGGCGGAGGAGGTCGTTCTTAAACAGAGGGCGTCAATAAAGAAAGAATCATCTGTCCACCGCTTCGGACAGAACTTTTTATTTCAAAATTAAGCAGTAGCGGGTTTTAGGATGCCTGGTCTGGCAAACTGGCAGCAAACTTCCTTGCATTGGAAAAATTGAAAATTTGTGGTGTTTCCAGGCAACCCCCTTTAAAGGTTGGGAGTCCATTTAAATTAAAGTAAAATAAACGTCTTGAACTTTTATCTATAACGCCATTTTCAAGTCGTTGGTATTAACAGAGAGACCATAGACACTGAAAATTATATCCTAAATCGAATCAGTATCCTTTCTATTTTTAGAGATATCTTTACGCCATCTTAGGTGTCATTTAACGATTTTGAATTCCATAGAGACAATGCAACATGTTACAATACAACTATCATACAATGGCCTATAATGCCCTCGCATTTCTATTGAAAGCACTCAAGTACTTCATCGTTTTCTAAAGGATCGGCTTGCAACTAAGGTAAAAAAAAATAACAAGGACTATTCTATTGAACAGTTCCGTCATATTGACATTAAATAACTCGATGACGTACGAGTACTTTTCACTGCCTCATGTCCCAGCGTATTTGCATTGTTCCTGTGCTTCCTAGACGATACGCAAGCGAAGGGATACAAGTGGCAGCCCATTGTTCATTAAAATCTATTATTTTTACTTATCGGTGCAAAAAGAATGTTAACGTAACACACGTTAACGAGTTTGTGTCAGCTTTCAAGTGTAGGCGCGACTGGGTGCCTATTATCCGTTGTGTGCTGTATTGTGATGGGGGTATACGGGACGAAGGATATTCTCAAGCTAACGCCTTCATGGTGTTCATCTTTAGTTTGAATGAGATGTGTTGGAAGGAGCCACAAAACATAAGTGGCAGGTCCTGAATGGACCAAGTGGAACTCTCAGTTAAAAGTTCTTATCTGTAAATTGGCATGAATACGACTAACATGGAGTTGAAGTATTCAAAAGAGCATTATTGCACTTCTGGTGTGTGGTGCATTAAGCTTTTTATTTTGTATTTCTTGAACGCATTGAATGATTTTTAAGCAGTTCGATGTAATGGTAGTGGATGGAGTGGTCTTGAGTGAAGATGAGTACGAAAGAGTTTAGGTGTTGCTGGTTATAGAAAGTTTATTGTTTTGTTAGGACTGTTCAGTTACGGATCTGATTGAAAGTAGTTCAAACTGTAACCCTAGGAATGTGAAGCTATTATTGAAAAAAAAAGTGAATAGACTTGGGTTAAAGAACTTAAGAGGCACGTTACAAGAAAGATGGAAGAAAAGATGTGGCAGGGGAAGGATTGGTCTAATAAAAGAGAGATGATTTAAGTCTTATTTCTCGATTCCACTTTAAACAATACCACGCAGAAGTATATGTAGGTTAAGCTCAAAGCGGTCAGGGTACCCATTAGATAGGAATAAGAATATTAGAAAGTATAAGTTTTGTCTATAAACTGTCACAACTAATTGTCAAGATGTGCATTCTTAAAATTATAGGGCCAATGCGATCCAAATATATATTCGCCCAATCGATATGTATGTATATTTGGCACGGCAGCTCATGGAGAGCCAAGGCCTAGCTTCTCACAACCATTCATGTTGTGCGTGTTATATTCTTCGCACGAATGGAAGGGACCTACAGTTTAGTGCCGACTCCGAACGGCGAATTGAGAAGCTTTTCATGACAGATTGTACTCCTCTTGCAGGTTTGTCATTCCTGCGAAGAGGTGGTGCCGTGAAAAAACTTTTGGTGGTTTTTGATAATCGAACCTGTGTCTCTCGCTTAGCAGTCCAACGCACTAACCACTAAGCCACGGCGACCACGATATATTTACGTTATTATTAGGCCAACGACCCTCGGAGGGTCAAATCTTGAATATTCGCCGCCTTCCATCCTTCACGGTTCCGGACACACTGCTTCCAGGTTACTAGACCAAAGTTTCTACATTCCTTTATTGCTGGATCTTTAAACTGGAGGTTCGGTCCCCCTCTTCTTCGTGAACCAGGTGACTGGGATTCGAATACCCTGTTAGCTAGAGTGTTCTCATCTATTTGCTCGAGGTGGCCGAGACAGTGCATTCCGGACTACATCTGCATCTTATACACCTCGTTGAGTTCGCGGTTGTATCTTCTCCTCAATTCACCTTCCTCGCAGACAGGGCCAAATACTCGACGTAGAATTCTTCTTTTGAAGGATTCCAATATTTGCTCCTCTGTCTTACGCATCTTTCAGCATTCATTCGATAAAGCAATATTTGCAAGATCATGTTTTTGGACCTTTGAGTTCGAACCCTAGCTGTTTGGGCCAACTGAAGTAGAAACGGTTGCCTAAGATTATCCTTCGTCGAATCTTCACGCAGGCGATGTAGAAACTTTTAAAGCTTTCTGACCAGGTAATTAAATTTTATAACTATTGTCTTCCTCATAATCATTGGAAATAACCTTACATCCATCAATGTACGTGTGAAATTTAAGCCATTAGGTTGATTTTGGTTAGGCTGAACCATCTGGCTGCTTCTGTTAAAATCGTCTTTAAAATGTATTCCCTGATTTAACAGAAGCCATAGAGACGGGGAAGTAGAACAGACTATAGTTCCCTTAATCTGCATTCTCTCTGCCAAAATTAGGAACTGGCTTTGAATCTATCTGGCTGTTTCTATATCCACTTACTGTGACTGCAATAGATTCCATTCTCTTCTAACTTACTTAAGGCGGTGCCGAGGTTGTCCAGGGTGGACCTGGGCCTCAACCAACAAGCGTCTTCAGCCATTCTCTTCTTTGTCATGGATATTAGCCAACGTTGTACAATAAGTTCCTCCAGCAGTTTAGCTACAAAAACTATAGCAGTCTGCAAAGCTATAAATTATGTTCCACAAAAAGGGATCAGATGAAGGCGCTAAAAGGATGGACGAACAAGCCAAAAAAGTTCTGCATAAAACTTCATTCCTGTGCTCCTGTGCTGTGCTCTCCTCTACGTCAGCATTGCCGCAGTCTCTGCATTAATCGTCTGTTCTTCTCCAGTTAAATGTGGCCTATTATAATCGCTACGAAGAGTGTTCAATTTGTGCGCATTTGTTTTGATTTTGTTATTATTTGTCCAGAGTTCTTTGTAGATGCGGCATGATAGGGGGCTAGGGGGCAGTAGTACTCAGTGTTCGATCAGTAATAGGTCCTGTTCCTTCCCAGCTGATTGATTCGCTATTTAGTCCCTTTAAATACCATTGTGTCCCGGAACCCACCAGAAGGTTACGTTGTGATTCGCGATGACGGCAATGTTTTACAAGTTGACTGTCTCTGTAAATGTTAATAACTTTCATCGGGACTAGTTTCATTGAAAATTCTCGAGCCGCCTCGGCAATTGTTAGGACATACTACCGTGGTTCGGAAGTCTTATTGACCGGGTAATGTTGGATTCTAGCGAGGAGATCCCGGAGTCCACTTCTTCTTCGACTTTTGACCCGTCTGTAAGAATCGAATTTTTATTCGGGTTGATAACCTTTGCGTTGGCTCAATCATCTCTTAAGGGACTGAAGGCAATGATGAATATAGTCCATCTCAGTTTCTAGGTTTACCCCACAATGGCCCATATTGCCCTGTTTCCAGACTGCTTTAAACGCTACTGTTTGTAGGTCCATTGGAATCAGGGCGAGTATAGTCTCAAGGATTGCAGTTGGAGTGGTTCTTATGGCGCCAGTGGTTCCTTCCTTGAGATTTGTGGTCTTTTCTGCTGCTAGCCACTAAAATAGGACATCAGGATGGTTCTGACAATGGCTTCAATCATGGTAACAGGATGATCAAAATTGTTTTCATAAAATCGTGAAAGTGAATGAAATAATTTCAATTACTCGACTGCAGTAACAGAGAGTGGCACAATATTAATCTCTATCACTGCTCAGTACCCGCTGATGTCCAATTCCACTTCACACACAATTCGAAAAAAAAAGAAAAATTAATTACTAAAAATCCCTTTAGCTTTTCCAAAATTTAATTTTATGTAAAAAATATCACTTCTCCATCATCGTTCTGTACTATACTAAAAAAAAAAAAAGAAAAAGAAAATCCAAAAGGGAGGGGAAAACTTTCCACTGCGCAACTCTTTTCCGAGAAATACGCGAGGCAATAAAAATAGAAATGTGTTTCCACTCTCACACACAATCACAATGAATCACCTTTCATATAAAAAAATAAAAAATTCGTATCCTGCATATGTTAGAGTTGATGAATTTTTTTATTTTTTTAAATAATAAAAAAATAAATAAATAACCAAACGAACAGCCATTCTATAAAATGATCTTTTATTTTCTAACAATGGTTATGGTAGGTATACATTTATAAATTTCCTCCCTGAATTAGTTTTATGCAACCCAAAAGGGAAACCACTATTTTTATCCACCGGATACACAGATACACACAACATCATCATGAATCTCAGTGGTGTACAGATACCATAGAATTTTTTTTTTATTTTTTTTTTCTGTTCGTTCTTTTGCTCGTAAAGTGTTGCGCTTGTTGCAACATGGAAAATCGTACTCATGACGTCATTGTCAGGTCAGCGGCCTAGTTTATTTTCTCAATGTTCCACCCCCTGAGCTGTGCGCCCACCCCTCACTTATTCTGTACACATTCATTGTGTTATGCAGCCTGTTTTACTGGTATGTAGCTTTGGCTGGTCTGAGAACTGCAAAATGAAGAGGTTTTTTTTTTCATTCAGGGATTTGTGGCCTTTTTTCTTGAACGTGGGCTTATGCTCGTCTTTTCATCATTTTGAGGCCATGAACTAGAAAATTAAAATATAGCATTGGGCTTTTCCAGTTTTCATAGAGTACACGTTAGTTTTTGTTTCTTTTTTTTTTGTGGGAATATTTAAGAATTTTGCGAATTTACTTTTAATGATTTTTCATTGCCACTTGAAGCTTTACTTACTGCAGTTTTATAGGTTTGAGACTTGATGGATAAATATGCTTCAAGAACACACTGGTTTTGAATAAGTGTATGGTGTTGAAGTTACAGTTTAATTATAAATTGTGGGGGCCTACATAGCACATGAATAGTTTTGATGACTTTTTAAGTGAAATGGTTTTATTTACGTTCGTAGTTATGGCTGGTTATAGAATGATAATATTATATAGCCTATGTCCAAACTTGAGGAAATAGGTTTGATGATACTCTAGCATCTAGCTTATCGCGTACAAATGGAGATACACGGAGGTACACAGTATCCAAATGACTTTTTCTTTGAAAACAGCATGATATGTGAGTGTGAAAATGTTCTTGGTCTACGTATGGACTCTGGTATACTACAAAACGATTTTCATTTTATGCAATTTGTCATGCACCTATTTTTTGTTAGTTTGTTAATTCGCAGGCACTATGAACGCAATTAGACTATCCTTCTGCAAGTGGAAAAAAATAGTCCAGGAGTACTAGAATTCAGTACAGCAGCCTATAAACATCCAGGGCCTAGATTTTCTCAACCACATGCTATATTTCTTATACAAATTGAAGAGATCTACAGCTTTTATTTTCGGATTCGAAGAGGCTGATTAAAAGGATTCTCATTACAAATTATACTTTTAAGACGGTTCAATGCACTAACAATGCCTTTCCTCTCCTTTCCTGAATTTGTAAGATACAAGCGTAAATGATGTAAATAAAGTGAATCTTTTGAGTTTCGTGACTTCCATCACTGTTTTGTAAAATTGACTTTTAAAGCCAGTACTTACTTTGGATGGCAGTCCTATCCAGACGTATGCTCTGTGTTTCGCGTTTTACAAAATATTTTTGCAATGTGGTGAGTTTGGGACAGTTTCGTGTCCGAGATACTCTCTGAAACAGTCATGTTCCCTGAGCCAGATTAAAGTTCGTGTCGCTATGATTCCTCTTCAAACATACATTGATCACGTGTAAAAGACGCTCCTAGTTGTTGCCAGGTTGGAAGACTGCGATTTCTTTCGCATTTGCTTTTTTCATCGGACTCACTTGCTTTTTAGTCTTTCCATTTCTTCAGCGAGTATGTCGATAGGTAACATTGAAGATGCGTTGAGTAGGTATACTACATATGTAGCGTCATTCGAAACAGTTCAAAATGCACTGCCAACCCTTATTGCGCTTAGACAGTGGACGGAAGGTTAAACTTCGCGGAACGCAACCATGCTATATGACTACCCTTAACCTAGACCACGAGCATTAGGAAAATTAGAGGGGAATCAAAAGAGATAAAGCACATTGATTTTGAATGCTTGTGGGTAAAACCAGAGTTGTCGGTTAGTCTACATTCATACTGTACGGCTTACAAAGAATCCTTGTATTTGACAGTATGTTCGAAAGGCGACTTCAAAGTTGGAAATGAAACGCAAACTCTTGTCACAGAAGCTATGCTCGAGAATTTATAATTTCTAAGACATAAACCATATAGCCTAAGTCATTTTCACTATGAAAGTCTATATTTTCACCCATTCCATTATATTTCCATTGCGTTAAGAATACTCTCCATTTGATGGAATTTTACTGGGCCAGCTCTAAAAAAATAACTCTGTAAGGCTCTGCAATATGGACGCAATTCGAATGTCAGTTTTAAGTTTAAGATTCTGGAGAAATCTAAATATCATTTAACATCATTTGGGCATTTTTCAAGTTACAAAACTCATACCCAGAGAACGGAAGTTAATGGACTTGTTCCTTAAGGTTTTCCGATTTTTCTGTTTTTTGACCTTTGTAACCTTTCACATTCCTTTAACCTAAAACGATTTAAAATTTAACGGAATATCACCATGTTTCTTTGTCTTGCAGTGTGCAATTTCATTATCCACGAGAGATGTGTCACCAGTGTGGTAACTCCTTGTTCCGGTATAGCCCCATGTATAATAAAGGTAACACATTACTTATTAATACAAATTTGGTCAAAATTAAACCAAAAATTGTTTTTTTTTTTTTCTTTTCAGAATCCCGTCGCCCATTGCTGGTCCGAGCCGACACACCACAAAAGAAAATTTTGCACTGTTTGCCGAAAGCGTTTGGATGAAACACCCGCAGTTCATTGTTTAGGTAGAAATAAATTTAAATTATACTCAAGTAAAAATACTAATTTAAATAAAAAAAAAAACTTTAAGTTTGCGAATATTTCGCCCATGTTGAGTGCCAAGATTTTGCTGTTCCCGATTGTACAGAAAATGCGACCTATGTTCCTGGCAAGGAATTATTAAGTGTTAAACATCAGGTAAATTAAATTAAACAAATTTTTAGACAACAAAATTGAATACATTTCTAAAAATAGCACCATTGGCGAGAAGGGAATCTTCCACCAACATCAAAATGCGCCTATTGCAAGAAAACTTGCTGGTCGTCGGAATGTCTTACAGGTGGGTTTTGTTTTAAAACTCCTTATTTCCAACTTGTGACTTACTCTTTTGTGACTTAAAGGCTACCGTTGCGAATGGTGTGGAATGACAACACATGGAGGATGTCGCATATACCAGGCAACCGAATGTAATTTTGGAATATTACAACCGATCTACTTGCCACCGCATTCTGTTTCAATACCAAGAACCGAGGTACCAATCGAAGCGATAATTGGACTGCAAGTTAAATCTAAAAATGCATTAGTACGAGATTATTCGTGTCGTAAGTACAAATTATTTTAAATTAGTCATCATTTTCGCAGCTAAAGTTATGCTAGTACATAAGTTGGCTAAATTAATTGGCATTTAATGTATAAAAACAAAAATCCCACAGGAAAAATTCGGGAAAAAAACATTTTTTATTTAAAATAAATTAGGAGTTTAAAAAACTTGCAAATTTCAGTGTCGTTCGTTCGCAATTACAACCCCTAAAACACCAGATAAGCTTGTGAAGAAATGTAATTTTTTTTTTTCAGAAATTCATTTTATTTTTCATTTTTATTTTCGTTGTGCGTATAAAAAAATGTATGTTTTGTTAAAAAAGAAAAGAATGCTAAATTGAAATACCACAATTCATATTCCTTAATTTGTAGGGCTATGCACAGCTGTATTCAAATTCATTTTTATACTTTTTATTTCATTTTAAAAGCTTAATTTTTATGTTTAACATGATATTGGTATACTCTACTGCAAAATAAAAAATAGAAAATTAAATTGCCAGATTGGTAACTTTTAATAGTTATGTTATTAATAGTATAAAACAATACTACTACAAAAATAGTAAATTTTTCTTCAAGCCATTTATTGTTTTTCAACCTTTTATTGCATATTTTACCTGCTCTTCATGTCCAAACCATCTTTGTATTTGGACTCTTTTGACTAGGTTGATGTCGCTGTAATGCCTGTACAGTTCATTGTTGTATCTTCTTCTGCACTCACCGTCTGTGTAGCCGGGGTCATAGATCACAGGATGTTCAAGAGAGGAATTTGACTTCTTTGCCTTGTCAGCCCGAAGAAGCAGCGTTTCGCAAGAGTTATTCTTTTTCTAATGAGATGTCGTTTTCAAAAGTAATGGCAGAACCAAGGTAGACAAAGTCCATTTTTACCTTGAAGTTATAGCTGTCTACTGTGACATTCTCTCCAATTCGTCGATGTTTACTGTCCCTTCTTGTTGACAGCAAATACCTAGTTTTGACTTTTTTAACCACTAAACGCATTTTGGTTGCTTCTGACTCAATACTCGCCAACACGCTACTCGAATCAGCAGCTTTCTTGGACTTCAGTTTAGATATGGCTATCCGCCTGACAGGAATTTGATTCGTTATCGCCCTGATGCGGTCTGCCGAAATGATCTTTTCAAATCCTCATCGTCGACTGTTAATTCTTATAAATGATATCGACTTTTATTTGACTGTAAAATGGATTGAAGTAGCAAAGTTTATAGAAATTTATTTAGCAGTAGCACATATCTTTATCAATCATTTGTAAAGTTTCCCTTTTTAATATATTTTCATTTCAAATGCTTACCAGTTAAATACTACAAAATTAATATAAAAAAAATGCTTCAGAACAAACATCCTAACAATAACTAAAATACATCACCAACTCTCTCCACTATTCCCTTTTTACTTACTTTCTTACTTACTATTTTTAAGTTTTATCTATTTATGTTTCTTTTTTAATTTACCTTAAATATAATTTACAACAAACAAAACCCAAAATTCTTTCATTTAGCGGAATTAAGAACTATAGGTTTGTGTGAGGCCACCACCGATAGTGATTTGTCGATAAGACAAGAGCTTCAGAGACGAAAACGACGTACCCACTCGAATTTCCATCTCCTAACCTCATCGATGTCACAATCGGATGCAAAGAAAAAATCCCTAAATCGGAAAAAGTCAAGACACAAGATAACCGAAGGCGACACCAGTAATGGTCCAAAACACCCACCGGCTGGTGCTTCTCGAAGCTACTCGAATATATTTCGAAAAATCAATGTGATAAATCGAAAAAGTTGGCCGAAATTGAATCGCAACTCGAATACGACTGAAGACGATATCGATGACATCGATGGGGAATACCACAATGGTGAGGCGACGACGGCGGCGGTTGCGTCTGCGGTCCTGGCAGCCGCAGCAGCATCTTCCACAGATGACCTTGATCCAGTGTACAACGAAAGTTTCTATGAAACTTCAGATACTGGTGGTGATTTGACAGCGACCGATATAGACTCTAGTACGAACTTAGTTAGTAGTAATATAAGCTATAATAGTAGTAGTAATACATCGATTGACAATCGTAACAGCACTGATAACTGGAATGATGCTCGTAATGTTAAATTAAACAACAGTAGTGGAGTGGGTAATAATATTTCGACGACAACGTCTAGTGCATCGCCAGCACTACGGATACCGGCGGCGGCGACTTCATGTTACTCAGCGAATTCAAGTGAATCCTCATCGGTGGGTCGAAGTAAGTCGTTTCAGGAGCCAGGTGGCGTTAAGGTACCAGCCAGTAAAAGATACTCGAGGTTTTTCACAAAACGAAAACGTCCCAATAGTAGTAACAACAATTGTAAAAGTGATTTTAGCTTAGATACAGTATCACAGAATATTGAGATAACAATTCAGGATGAAGACGGCAACTATCAGCCATATGATGATAATTTTTATGCGATAAATGATAATCATTTGGATAATCGGTGTCGCAGACGGATCGAAAATGATCACTTGTTTAGCCGGTTAATGAAAAGAATGCGGCGAATATCGTTCGGATGGCGGAAACCACGTTACAGAGAACGGAGAGGTGATGACGACTTAAATATTTAAAAATGATTTGCGATTTTTTTTTTTATCTTTATTGATTTGTTTTTTTACTTCTTTTTGTTTTTGGTTTTATATTTAACTTTTAAGTTTAATTTTTTTTTTTACTTTTGTAGAAAATATTTTTAAAGATATTCATGTTTGGTTTTTTTCGAAATATTAACTCATTATTAACGTAGAAAAAGAAATTGACTAATAAGTCCAGCAAACTTGTCAAAGGAAAACAGCTGATATACTTCTTGTAGTGTTAAACATCAAGCAATTCGAAATGAAAACAGAGAAAGGCTCTTTATTCCCAAGACAAAAATTCACGAGTCCACACTAAATTCAATTTTATAAAGCTAAAATTCCTGGGTTTTCTCTAAAAATTGCCATTTGGTCGATTGTAGAGCTTTCTGTTCTAAAGCTGTTCTGATAAGGACCAAAAACTGCACCAAAAACGCTACGTATCTTATCTTTTGTAAATAGTTCAGCTGGTAGATTATCAGCCATAGTAGCACTAATTTCTGAAAGTCGGGTGGAGGCAATTATTGGCTGTGATCGTTAAGTTAATTCAGTCTTCTGAAATGTTGGTCGTCAATGTCATTTAACTTGCATGTCGCATCTGTGGTAACAGCTATCTATGGCTCGATCATGAGAGATTTGATGATCCCAGTGTACACGACCTCCGAAACAAGATTGGTGAGAATACCTCCAGAATTGTTGACCCTATTATGTACGGTAGGTAGGAATTTTTTTGACGATCTTAATAACATTTCGGGGGAAAAAATTAAAGAACAGGATATTGCCATACAACTTCCTATCACAGCCGGGATGTGTTTTTAAAATGATGCAACTCTGGTGCTAATTGGTTTTAAAGCATGACTGCATGAACCACCACCAATGAGTTTTCTCATTCTCTTCTGATTAAAACAAAAAAGAAGTTTCATGATATTTTTTTTTTTTTTTTGTTTTTTGATAAATATTTGTTTCAATATATTTTCTTTGCTTTTTTTTTTTTTATTTATTTGTACAAAAACACTTTTTTTTTCTTAAATTTCAACTAACAATGCATTTCTAAACGATTTCGACAATTTAACCAAATTATACTAACCTTTCGAACATTTGCATTGAACTTTGTTGCTGTTCCTTACACATTTTGTTATCTTTTTCATAACTTTCTGTGTTTTATTTTCTTTTATTTATTAAAAAAAAAAATATGTATTAATATTTTACCAAGAAAATTAAAATTATACACACAAATGCTATCATGAATGAATTTTGCATGCAGAGATAATATTTTATGTAAGTGTTTTGCTTTGTGTTATTTATATGTAAAAAGAAATATATTTTGTAATTTAAAAATTTTTTTTTTATGTTTTTAAGAAGAGTATTGGATGTCATTACAGGCAAATCTTTTTATATTATAGTTCAAAAGTGTTGCGTTATTTTAAAACTCAATAGTAGAATCAGATTGCTGATCATCTCTCATAGAGATGGTGGAACAGTTCAATATTCACGCTTCTTTGTGCCGGGTCATAGAGATATTCTAGGGAACTGTAAAGCTGATGAACTCTCCAGATATGGAACAAATATATTCTACTGTAACGATCTGATTAAGACATATGTTAGAAACGTCCTACGCTTCATCAAAAGCTCCAATTAGGTTATCGAATGGATAAGGAGAATCTCTTCAAGATTTATGTAGTATCACAATGGATCCATCATTTGTCTAAGTGTACCACTTCAACCTAACCTAACCACGCTCTGAATCGAATCAGCTTAGATATCATAATCCGTAAAAGAAACGTAAGCTGTCATATAAAAAGTTATCGGAATACAGGTCACTTTTATCTCTTAGAACTCGTATAGAGACTCTTTAACTGTTGAATGGTGAATCACTCGTATTATCGTCCATTATTAGGCATCTAAACGTCATACTAAGAAGATCGAAAACTTAGCTGAAAACCAACACAGAATAGCAGATAAGGAAAACACGTGTAGCTATGTCCAAGGACTGTAAACAAAGCTGACCTGGTGCAAGTACCCGGCCGTAGTACGTCTATTTCTCTTAGCGCTAGTTGACCAAAGGCTACAGTATTTAACAAAACTTAAATGAATTGAAAGAAAAGGATTTCGGCACCAAGATATACTACCGATGGTTTCGATGGATGTTCGTATTGTGTTACTGCACCTTCAAAGTGTATAGCACAATTGAACTTAAAAGATTTGGATGTTGAAATCCTAAGCTCTATTAGCATATCTTGAGAAAAACAGCTTATAAAGCCACTTACATTTTCTTTAGCGAATCTGCTTCAGGTGTTAGAAGATAAGGGTTCAAACGTAAACAACGCTATTTATGAACAAAAAAAGATTTGCTCTGTACATTTTTTTTTATAAAATTTACAAAACTATGTTAAATATGTAAAATAAATATAAATTAACAAAGAATAGCCAATTTTTTTTCCAAAATCCTCGTTTGCCATACTAACAAAAAGAAAACCTCTCGAATATTTGTTAAGAAAAAAAAAAAACTCATTTTAACCCATTTTAGCTCGAAGTATATCTGAAGAGTTTAGCAGCGGTGACACACCTAGAGTTAAGGAAGATGAATCATTCAGCAAAACTGACTCATCAGTACCAAGTAGCACTGGTGCAGCTGGAACTGGAACTGGTGGCGCTGGACCATCACACTATCGTGCCGACTCGCAAGCGTATAAATCTGACAAGGATAAGGAAAAGAAAGAAAAAGAAAGAGAAGAACGAGATCAGGGTAAGATAAATTAACCTTCATTTATTTGTAGGATTCCTGTTTTTTTTACATATTTTTTGTTATAGAAATGGTCAAAGTTTTCGATGGAAATAGTTCCTTGAGACGGCAGCTATACCGTGTCATTACAATTGTTAGGACATGTTCATTAGAACAATTATTAACAACAGCATTGAGAGCATTTCATATAACTAGAGATCCAAGTGTAAGTACAAGGATCATTTTCGATTTGAAAAGGGACAAATAATTTTGAATTTTTTAAAGGCATTTTACCTAACCGATTTATATGCGACTCCTGGAAATGAGGATGTACCACTTGACGATCCATTGCCAATTCTTAGTTTAACACATTTGGAAGGCAAACGACCCGCTATTTATCTCAGGTTTCTTGATAAGGATAATGGTTTTGTACGTGTATACCCTGGAAAGTTACAATCACAACTTGAAGATCCATACGTAAGTGTTCCTGTAGATAATTCGACTACAATAAAGGATTTGATACGTGATGCATTGGATAAATTCGGTTTGCAAGATAATCAAATTCAAGATTATAGGTGAGTCCTTAGAGAGGATGATTCCAAATAAATTTTAACAAATGGAATCCATTTTTTCTTTGACTTAGATGTTCCGAGGTGCTATTGGATCGTGGTGTCACCGAAAGAATTCTCTCATGGAACGAACGTCCGTGGGATATAATGAAACAATTAGGAAAAGACTCAATACGACAAATGGAATTAATGCGCTTTTATATGCAACATAAACAGGATCCACATGGACCAAATATAGCATTGTTTGTTGGTAATCTACCACCAGGACTATCACAAAGAAATTATGAACAGATTTTGAGTAGATACGTAACGGATGAGAATAAATTTATTAGTATTGGTCCGATTTATTACGAATATGGATCGGTTGTATTGACATTCGAGGACTCGCAAAAAGCTGTATGTATCCTAAGGATTTTTGTTGTGTGATTTTATTATTTAAATTTTCTTTAAGGTACGTGCATTCTATAATCTCCGTGAGACTATAATCGAAGATAAGAAACTGCTTGTTATGTTACTTCCAAATATCGAACCAAGTATGGTGCCATCCGATGTAAGACCCTTACTTGTGTTTGTCAATGTTAAGTCAGGTGGATGTCAAGGTCTAGAATTAATATCGAGCTTTAGGAAACTATTGAATCCTTATCAAGTATTCGATCTTGATAATGGTGGTCCTTTACCAGGGTATGACTCATTGTAAATTATGAAACTTGAAGATTTTTTTTTTAAAAAAACTTTTACATCCTTAGGTTGTATGTGTTTCGTCAAATTAGATACTATAAGATTTTGGTATGCGGTGGCGATGGAACTATTGGCTGGGTATTACAGTGTTTGGATAATGTTGGTCAAGATTCGGAGTGCTCTAGTCCACCTTGTGCGATTGTACCATTGGGAACAGGTAATATTTAATGAAAACACTAATTTATTCCTTAAAATACAGAGAACACCGTAATATAGAAGGCTTATGCAGATTAAGTTAAGCTCATTAAATTTTGACAGCATAATAAAATGTGGTTGAATTTAATATTTCCAACACCCAATGCTGTCTTCTGTCACTTAAACGAAATCCAAATCTCAATTGCCAAAGCCAAGAGACTTTCGATTTTCGGTATGTGTGTTAACAACGACCTACCTTAGAACAACCACATAGCCGAAGTCGCCAAAAATGATGCGAAATGTCTATGCTTCCTTAAATGATGCAAAAAATACTTTACCTCTTCTGATTTGGCTTCACTCTTCAAGGCGTTCATTCGCCTAAAGCTCGAGTTCAACGCTCATATCTGGTCTGGTACTCCAAAATCGATCCTGCACATTCTAGATTGAATTCAAAAGACTTATTGATGACAGAAACATTGCGAAGTCAATCGACTTGCTTGAACACCAAAGAACTGTCAAATATATGCATTATTTATTTAGTTGTGCAACACGGCTCTGAGTTTCTTCATCACTACAACTCGAGGTCGAGGTGTAGGAGACTCCATAATAGAAATTAAACTATGGCAAATGCAAACTGATACCAACCAACATAGTGTCTAAGAATACAAAATACCCTATTCCCTCAATATAAAACTTTAACTGTATTTATATTTATTTTCATCTAGGAAATGATTTAGCCCGTGTACTATGCTGGGGATCCGGTTATACAGGCGGTGAAGATCCTTTAAATTTGCTGCGTGACGTTATCGAAGCCGAAGAGATACGTTTAGATCGATGGACGGTTGTCTTTCATCCAGAAGACAAACCCGATGAGACAGCGCAAAAAGCGCCTTCAAATACCACTGGTAAGAAGAAGAAGGCTCATCAAGCACATCTATCGCAACAAAATCAGCATCATCAATTACCAGCCGGTGATATATCAGGTCATTTGATGTTCAAAATTATTTTTTAAACTCAAGCAAACTGCAAATTTAAAACAAAAAGAAAAAAAAATAATAATAAATGCTATCGTAAAACTGCATTTAACATAAAAAAAAAGAAACTAAATAATTTTATTTTATTTTTAAATTTAAACAAAAGTCTAAATGTTATGTGTGTAGAAGTTTCGTTATTTCATTGTTGTTTGTTCTTTTTTTTTGTATAAAAAAAGTTAAAAAAAAGAAAAAAAATTGATATTTCAAAAGTTCTACATACATGTAGCACTTAATTTTGTTTAAAATAAAATAAAACATTAAATATCAGAAACAAATTAATAACTAACAAAATGTGATCCAGTTAAATATATTTTTGTAAACAAAATAATTTAAATAATCAAAAAACAAAACAAATGAAACAAAAAACGAAAAAAAAAGTTACAGTTTGGTATATGATTATGCTGCAAGTTCGATGTGAAAAGATGATTTGCTAAATAATTTGCATGATCATTTCGAAATCGATGTCATTATTGTAATTTTATGTTTTATAATTTAATTTTTTGTTGTGATGATAATCAACTGTAAAGGTAAGATGTGTAATTAAGTGTATATAAACAATTTGATACAAATCCATCGGCTTTACATTACAGTATATATTAAATTCCATCGTAGAAGTTTTGCATGTTGTATTTTTAATTTGTAAAAAAAAAAAAAAAAACAAATTCGTTTTTAATAATCAGTGCAATTTAAGTTTGCATTTTATTAAAGCTTTAGTAATAAACATGCTTTAGTATCACTCACAACTGACATAGTAGTATAACGCTGGTAAATGCATATAAGTACTTAACACAAAAGTTTAAGCAGTTTAAGGTTTTCTTTGGTAGATTTAACAAGGAACATACATTTAGTTGCATGCGTCACGATTAAGAATTAGACGTGTTTTTTGCATTTTTTTACGCTAACACATACATTGCAGTAAAAATTGTTAAAACTGTTTAAAAATATTTAAAAGTCGGCTGATGTTTTCGACGAAATTTTGGTCTCGTCAGACCCTACTGTGAAACCATGAAAATTGTAATTGGTACAATTTATCGCAATTGACTTTGCATGACTTTTAATGAAATTAAAAAAAGGAGCTTCATTTAACTAGAACTACTTAAGTCAAATTAACGAGCATTCTGTCACTGAAAAATATGGATTTGGCATCATAAGTTTTGTTTTCGAACCTTCAACTATCATCATTTTAGATGACACCATTACAGTATCAACTGTCTAGAATTTGATAGTAAAAAACAGTAATTTTTTGAAAATAGAGCTATACATTTTGTACAGTGAGTTTTCAATTGTTTCATACCGTAAGAAAAGAAGATTTTGTCGACGCATAACGGCAGCGATTACTCATTCACTTTCATTCAACGGTCTTCCATATAAAAAAAAATACCATAGATTTAGTGATTCCGAGACTTGGAATTGAATAGTCTTTAACACTGGAATAATCATCCGGTCAGCGACCCTCGGAGAGTCAACGTCACCTTCCATCCTTCACGGTTCCGGGCATGCTGCTCTCAATTTACTAAACCAAGGTTTCTAGCGTCCTCGATTACTTGATCTCTAAACCTGCGGTTCGGTCTCCCTTTTTTCGTGAGTCAAGTAGCTGGAATTCGTAGTCGACGGATTGTTGCTTTCAGGGTACTGATTCTATAAAACGATAGTACTCTGAAAGATATCATTAATGACGGTTTAAGTTTCTGTAACTCCATACATTTTGGCAAATGTCAGCAAGCTGTCACCAGAAAGAGAGAAGACAAACGATAGTCGGAGGGGTTATCTTTTTAAATAATTGGCTTTCTGTAAAACGATAGCAAGAGTTAACTATCATTTTGCTGTTATTTTCAGGAAGATAGCTATTTAGGTGTCTTTTCCTTTGTTCGTTTGCGTGCAAATCAATTAAATTTTGCAGTTAAGAAGAATAAAACAATGCAATTATGTTAACCAAGTCGTTTTTAATTGATTGACAATCATAGCGTTTCGATTGAAAGCTCAAAGACGGAAAACAATTATGAAATAATTAAGTCGCAATATTTTTCCATTTAACATACAAGAATAAATGAAAATAGATACAAACACTTTCATTTGCTTACTATTTGCAACCTAAAATTACAAAACTCTTTTATTTTGAAACAAAATATAATTATTTGTGCATTATTTAAATTTTCCTAACCATCAATTTGTAACGCTTTATCAAGCGACAAATTTCCCAACAAAATATCATAGTGATGTCACAGTGAACTTTATTAGACAGTAGCAGGAAGAAGAAAATATGTTTTATCTCTTTCCCACTCCCTAATTTTCACCGTAAAGAAAAAAATGGCAGATAGAGTAGTGATAGTTGGCACACCCTAGTTTTCCACCCGTGCAGTTCAACCATCTCTCAGTCAAACTCCTCCCTCCAATTTATGTGTACAGTCCTGTCCGAAGAAAAAAAAAGGGATAATGAAAACGATACGGGTATTATCGCTTTACAGGAAGCAACTGTGGCAAATCTCACTATCACTATCTTTTTCATTATCGTCTGAGAGACAGTCAGCTATCGTTTTATAGAATTAGTACCCAGGACTACAATCACTTTTTTATACAGCTCGTCGAATTCGTGGTTTGTATCGTTTCTCCCATTCGTCCTCCTGGCAAACAAGATCAAATATTCGACGTAAAATTTTTGTTTCGAATGTTCCCAAGATCTGTTCCGCTGTCTTTTTTGAAAGGAAATTTCCAAATCCCAGGAACATTCAAACTCGTTTCGGGAAGAAACCCCTTTTTGATGCAGTGGTTTGAGAAACTCAGATCTCTGTTCATATGTCTCTCTTATCGCGCTCTCACCGGTTTTTCTATAATATTTCAATGCATCCCCACTTACATTTCATACTAATGCTTTTTACGTGTGTTTCCGCCTTTACATATTGAATTAACATTATGAACTTTTCTTTTTTCGTGTTCAACAAACATCTCAATTAAAATAAACAATGTATCCAATCAAGTTTTATAACGAATCTTTTTATTTATTTTAATTTTCAGGTGGTGGTGCCCAGAGTGAGGACAATTCTCAAATCTATGTTATGAACAATTACTTTGGAATCGGTGTGGATGCAGATCTCTGTTTGGATTTCCATAATGCACGCGAAGAGAATCCAAATAAATTTAATTCACGATTACATAATAAGAGTTACTATGTTAAGATGGGACTTCGTAAGATAGTCGGTCGTAAAACCGTTAAAGAATTGCATAAGGAATTGCGTTTAGAAGTCGATGGAAAAGTTGTCGAATTACCACCAGTTGAAGGAATAATTATTTTAAATATTTTAAGGTAAATCCTATAAATAAATAAATAAATAGTTTATAATAATGTTTAACAATTTAATTATAAGCTGGGGAAGTGGAGCCAATCCATGGGGACCGGATAAGGATGATCAGTTTACCACACCAAATCATTATGATGGTGTTCTTGAGATTGTCGGCGTAACTGGTGTTGTGCATTTAGGCCAAATACAATCGGGCATTCGAACGGCCATGAGGATAGCACAGGTTAGTTATAAAAATTCTAAGGTTAGAGGATCCATTGTTACCCAGAAAATCATAGTCTCGAATTGCTGTTGTTCCATTGATTTACATTTGAAACTTTTTCAAACAGGGTGGGCACATTAAAATTCATTTATACTCTGAGATGCCTGTTCAAGTTGATGGTGAACCATGGATACAGAGTCCTGGAGATGTTGTTGTATTGAAATCTGCCCTCAAGGTGAGTTTTCAAATTCATTTTCCCAATAGTTAAAAGTAAAAAAACAGAAAGAAAAAAACAAAATTAAAACAAATATAAAACACAATTAGACAAGTTTGCATTTCCTACGTAAACTTAATTTGCGATAAATTAACTTCATATTTTAAAAAAAAAATACAAATATAATTCAATACGGAATGCTGCATGAGTAAAAATTTGTTAAGAATGTTAAAAAACCTTTTCTGATATTTTTGCACGCAATATTAACCAACATTATTTTATTTTTTGTTTATCTTTTTTTTTAAATATGTTTTTGTAAATTTCTTAATTTATTATTATTTTTTATTACATTTTTATTTAATTTGTAACCACTTTTACCCTAAAATCCCTTTTCCAAACTTAATAGTGCACCGAAAAGAAAAAGGATAAACCTTTTTTTCAAAGAAAGGGGTAATTTTCTATAGTTTTCTCAAAAATACAAAAATAAAAAATAAAAAATTTTACAAAAGGAAAAATTGAAAATACATATCTACATTTGTGAAAACCAGAAAATTGCCCAAAAAAATAATTAAAAAAAAAAAACTTTAAATATCTCCTGTGTATTTGTATGTATTGAATGTGTCCTTGTGATAAATAAATTCATATACAACTTAGGCGCATTATATTTTGATAATAAAAAAAAGAAAATCTCGATCGTTAATTTAACATTTAGTGATAGAAAATGACATTCTGGCAGAACCGATGCTTTTCATCAGGTCAAAGTCGGTAATCTCCGGTAATTTTGTTTTGTATAACATTTATATCTGGACAGAATTTCTAGTGGCCCCGGTTTAATTTTTATCAAATTCTGCCTTCATTCACGCCCACTTCGCAAACCTTCACCGTTTAAGACGAAACAAGCATTAGCTGTTACAAATCTTTAGAGAGCTTCTGATAAAGTGGAGGAGGTTTTTGCTATTTGTATTTATCAGATGGTTAGAGTAGAATTCTCCTTAGAGAAGTTTTGCTTGTGGGAGAGAGCTGGGTAGCTCCAAAGAAGGTTGTCTGTTATGTCCAATCTAATCCATTCCTTTGCTGGTAACATTATCTTCAGCTTCTCATATTTGTTCTTTAACTTAAGAAGAGAAACTTGTCTTCTGTCACTTAAACGAAACCGAAACCTGGAAGCATTATTCATGAATGGTATTTACATCACCGAAACCGAAAAGTGTTATTGACAACCTTCGTTGGAACGACCACATATGTATATATACAACGTTTCCAAAATTGCTGCGAAATGCCTAGGTTTTCTTAATCGATGCCAAAAATATTTTATCCCTTATAATTTGGTCTAAATCCTTCGTCCAAAGTTCGAGTATAATGCTCACATCTGGTCGGGTTTATCAAAAACACACGGGAAGTTCATAGATACGCTTGAATACCAAAGAAATGTTGCCTGTCTTTCACAGTGACAGTGCTCCAGATAAATGGTCAGTTGCATTCGGCCCCTTAAACATTTCCTCCTTATTAAACGTCATGCTGCAAATGCTCATCAATTTATCCTTAAGTCTCATTTCGGACGTCTTCATCACCACAATCATTTAAAACCAATGCACATCGTTTTCTCATTCCCAAGCAAGCCCTGTCGCAGAATTTTACTGTCATAAACCTAACATAATCTACATCCACTTCAAACTGAACCTAAGAAAAATCTTAAAAATGGCGCTAGTCATTTGCCTTGGTGGGAATTGTCGTGAGGCGCTCGTAAGCACACTTCTTGCCTTAGTCTGCCTCCAAAGAGGTATCAATTTTTGTTGACGGTAGCAATCGCCGAAATATATATCACGGTTTTCCATCCTCTTTTTAGCATCCCATAGTCCTTCTTAGATGGCAGTAATAGGCGTTTTTCTTTTTTAGCTCAGAGCAGAGCCTGAGTTGTCAAAAAAAATTCGTGTTTCTTTTTTAGCTCAGACACATCAGAGCTCCGAATTCGTTTTTCTTTTTTCGTTCAGAGCGTGCTCAGAGCGCACTCTATGAGCTCAGAATAATTTGACTGAGCATTCAGAGTAAAAAGCTGAGCACAGCCATTTTTCGCATTTGACAGGAGGGAAAACAAAGGAAAGAAATCAAATGATAGCTAAGTGCTCAAGTGTGTTTCATAAACAAATCAGAGCGCTCTGAGCATGCTCAGTTCAGAGCACGCTCGATGTGATCGAGCTCTGTTCAGAGCTCTGCTAATATCTCGCCTAATATCTACTTCGCAGTAGTCTAGGTTCTCCGTTAATTGTCCGTCCTTGCTGTTGCTTTCTAACTAGCTTCGTTTTTCGTGGTCGGGCAATTACACCAGAGGTAACACCCCCAACCTGAAGGGTTGGATTCTAAATGTGTACTCCCAAGAAGAGGAGCTGGATAAACCCCTCCTTGCAGGTCTGAGTTCCGAATATGTCATTGTAGCCTATATAAGGTGTTCACAGTGTAGTTCGACCTGACTGGAACTGTGGCTGCCATCGTTGATTCCAACTGGAGAACTTTTTCACCGGCGTCCAGATCAAAGAAAGTGCCTTGAAGTGCCTTCTTCCTCGTTAGCTGCCACTAACAAATCTCCAAAGGGATTAAGACCCAATCTCAAGTTGAGGTGCTAGCTTTCACCGCGAGGAAGTGAGAGTAGGAGTTGGTAGTCAGACGTTGGTTTGGGAAAACCTGTGGGCGCTTGTCTCCTCTTGAATGCACCTGACTGTCCTTTGAACATCGAAAAGTTTTACCAGCCCAAAATTCATACAGGAAGTAAATAGTTAGGGTTTGACTATTTGCGTAAAAGTACCAAAAACTTAGAGAAAGTTAAGAAATATTTTATATGAATCTAAACAAAATTGTAATGCGCCTATTAAATAGATATTTTTAGTTGTACCCTTATTACACACTTTGTAAATTATATAATCGGATCATTATGAATGGTTGTGCTTTCAGCAGAAGTAAATTAATTGATTAAACGTCTTAAACATTTTCTTACATAAAAAATAAACTAAAAATATTTTTTTAAAGTCTATAGCAGTAAGCACAACTAAATAAAAAAAGAAATGCAATTATCCTTAAATCAAAAGTTAGAAAAAAAAAAACAATACCAAACTTATTCCTACTTAACCCCAGGCAACAATGCTAAGGAAATCGAAAAGTAAACGCCGTCTCACGGAACCACATATTTCACCGGCGTTACTCGCCGTGGCAACATCGTCACAAACAACGCAAGCACCAGAAAATGGGGATCGCGATAAGGAGCCCTATGGCACATAGAGATCCCGTCCGTCCGGTCCTAGTTTTCTTTTTTCCTGTTTTCTTTAAAACAAAACAAAAACAAACAAAAAACACAAACATAAACCTCCACATGTACACAAGCAAAGAGAATTCTGTTCATCCTTACATTTGTTATTTGTTTAAAACTATTGGATTCACCCTTAAACAATAAACAGAAAATAAATTTACATTTCGGTTTTCTAAATGGAATTTATTTCAAATGTAAATACTGCTAAGGTGTCCTAATCATATAACGTTGTCTATTATTCGTATAATATTCGTATTTAATTAAATTTTTTTTATTCAATTATACATAAAAAAATATATTTAAATTATGATATATTATTAGCGAAACAGGTTAAAAAGAAAATTAAAAAAAAAAAAAAAAAACACAACAGACACTCATGCTTTACAATATATTTATATAAAATTTTAAAAATAAAGAAAAAAGTATTCCTATGTAATATAAAAACAAAGTAGTAAAAGAAAATATGTTGTTTTCCGAATCCGATCAAAGTAATTATTGTACAGAGAAAAATATTCTTCAAATTTTTTTTATACTACATCACACCAATAACACTATTGCCACTCATTCCCTCCAATAAAAAAAAAAGAAATCAAAAGAAAAAAAACCCTTTTGCAAACGCTTCTTTCAGTTGTTATTTTATGGTTTTATTTCATACTTATGTATTTATTTTATTGTTAACAAAAAAACTTATATTCTAGTAAGTAGTTTTCCATTAAACAGACATGGCAAGATAAATTCTTTATATACTTTGCATTCAGTGCCTCTTTTTCAGATTAGTTTTGAGTTTTTTTATTTTATTTTTCTTAACACAATCTTTTTTACTAATTAATTGTTGCGACAAAAACTAGATAAACATAATATTTAGGTAAAAAAAAAAAACAAAAACAAAGTTACTTTAGTTTGAAATTTTACTAAACTTTTGCTTGTTTTATTTAAATTTTACATTATCGATGTTATTTAAAATTTTAATTAGCTTTTGATTTTTACTTTTTCAAACTCTTTAACCGCACAAAGTATAGATTAAAAAAAAAAAAAAAAGAAAACTTAACAAGAAAAAATGTATATTTAAGTTCCAAATTTTAAATAGGAAAGAAGTATATTTAATAAAATCCTTTATACATTTTTCTTTTCTTTATTTTCACGCTAACATTTAAAAACAAAATAAAACGTATACAAAACGCTCGTTGAAAAAATAATTATAATTTCATTTATCCCATATACACAAAAATTGAAAAACACGAATTATTTTTTTAAACAAAACACAATAACTTAACTTATACTTTTGGACCGGACGACACGGCAGGCAACAATGTTAAAAAAGAACAAGGGAAAGATGAAGCGTCGCAATACTGAACCAACAATGATGGTAGCTGGTACTGCAGCAACCCAAATGTCCATAGCTATACAAGCGCCTGAAGATATAAATTCAGATCAAGGGAATAATACGGATTTCTGAATATGGTATAGCGAGCGACTAATTTAACGACCTACTATGATATAAAAAAAATTATTAAAACCCATTTTTCACACGTATGTATGCATTAAAAAAAAGAAACAAAACTAAAAAAGATTTAAATGTTATATGTAATTTCCGCTTTAGTTACAAAAAAAAAAAAAAAAAAAACAAAAAAATTTCTTAAAATCAAAATTTAACAAGATGTATCGGACAATTAGATATATATTTACATATATGTGTATTTTATTTTTTAAATGTTGTATCCATATTTTGGTTTTCCTCAAAAACATGTTCTTTTAGACCGTTAAAATAGTTGCTCTCTATTTATTCACACTAAAAATAAAATATTTGTAATATAGCCAAATTCAGGCATAAAACAAAAGAAAACATTTATTTTTTTGCACATAATTTTATTTTTTATTTTATAAATATTATATTGTAAAAAAAATAAACACAAAAAATAGTTGTAAAATCAAAATCTAATAAACTCCACCGAAAAAGTATAAATGAAAATAAATAAAACCAAAGAATACACCAAATTTATATAACAGAGAGAAAAAATAAAATAGTGTCTTAGAAAAATTACAACCAAACGCCATCAGCACAGTGTATAGGTATATGTATCTAAAGACATTTTTTTTTTTTGTTAAACTTTAAAAAAAACTTATTTAAGAAAAAAACAAAAACATGAACAAACTAATAGCAAAGAAAGAGTTTTTTTTCCTTCGTAATAAAAGAAATTATCAATCTTCTTATCGTGATAAAAAAGAAGCTTTTAACTACCAAAACATCTCTGAAAAGCTAATAATTATAAAAAAAAACAACACTATGTAATAAAGTAAAACCAAATCAAACACTTTTATCTCTGATGTTAAAATTGCGCTTCACTTTAATCCTTATTTATTAAAATCATGTGTCAAAAACAAAAAACAAAAAAAAAATCACTTGTTAAATAGATTTTACGTTATGTTAGTTATATGACAAAACACTATTGTAAAATAAAACAAAACTGAAAAAAAACTACTATTACTACTCAAAATAATATTTTTTTATAATTTTTATTTCATATTTTAATATTAAATGCTTTTCATTAAAATACAAAAAAAAAACAAAGTATCCTTAATGAATAAAGTAAAACCAACTTAAGTACATAATAATGGAAAAAAAATAAAAGTAAAGAAAAGAATTTTTACGCTTAATAAATATCATAAGATATTTCTTAAGGTTAAAATGTTATTGTAGAACTATACATTAAAGAAAAAACTAAATTAAAAATATGAAACTATTTTTTCTGTTTATTTTTGACGTATAGACAGAGATGTCAATAGATTCGTAATAAATTTTGAATTTTAATTTCTATTTTTTTTCTCTATTCATCTCTTCACAAAAAAAAAAATGTTCAAACGTATTTAAACCAAACAAAAAGAACAAATTTAAAATGAACAAGAAAATATGTCGGAAATTTATACAAATTTCCCAAATCTTTGAGGCAATACATAGATTTCAAATATACAAAAGTACATACGTATATTAAATATGTACAAGATAAAAAAAAAAACAATCGGCTTTGGCAAAACATTATGAACAACATTCATTTGAATATGTATACCTAAAAAGTTTTACAAAATTGCATAGCTTTTGGCTATAAACTCTGCGGGACGAAACCCTTTTTGTACAGAATGACAAAAAAATAAATTTAAATGAAACTCGAGGTCGGATTGTGCAATTGGTATAAATATTCTCTGTTGTTGTTCTAAAAACAAATTAGGAAATCACACCTTTCCTTGTTAAGGATATCTGCTTATATGATGCAAATATTGAAAAGAGTATCGTTAAGGTAAAACAAAACTCTTCCAAGGCATGAAATAATTGAAACAAAATTATTAGATTTAAGCCTATAAAATATATTTAAAAATAAAAATTAAATTAAGAAATACTTTTCCTTTAAATCAATATTCATGGCTTGGAATTTGTTTTTACGCTAGTTAAGGAAAGTTTTTTTTTTTGTTTTCAAAAACAAATTCGTCAATTTACATCATAAAAGTAGGCTAACCTTAACAGCAAAAAAAAAAAATTCAAATACACAGTTCAAATTGTGTATAAAAAGTATAAGCGTCACTCCAATTCTTTGTCGGAAGAAGAATTTGAGTGCGTGTTATCCTTAAAAAAAAAAAAAAAACTACTCATCCAGCTGTAGATTAGGGGCTCGGCGGGGACAGTTGAAATCCGTTCCGAATATTTTCGTTGAGAATAGATCAAATGAATGATCTAATCTTAACACGGTTTTGATTGCCCTCGCTAAAAATCAGCAGCTGGATGACTAAACACAAAACAAAAAGAAAATTATTTTAATTTTAATTTTAACAAATTATTTACATTATAAAAAAAAAAATTTCAAATATTTAAAGAAATCCAAAAGAAAAACATTCATATATAATTACCAATATTATACCCCCAAACATATATATAAATACATAAAAAAAATTAAGCATAGAAATTGATGTAGTACCTAAATTTAAGGATTAAAACAAAATTAAATATATGCATAATACAGAATATTAATTTATGCAGAAACAATTTACTTAAAAAAAATTAAATAAAAACTAATAAACTTGATATTGTTAAGTTTTCAAAAAAAAAAAACCAAATAATAATAATAGCCTTTTTTTCGATCTAAAAACTTATACATTTAAATTATGATAGAAAAAACTCTCTTATAAAAACAACAAAATAACGTTTGAAAAAGAAAACATAATGGAAAAAACAAGATCGAAACTGAATCTTGGCATTAAAAAAAAAAAAATCATTCCATAAAGAAATTACATTTATTAAAACAAAATAAAAAAATGAAAAGAAACTGCAACAACCCAATTAACTGCAAATTCTATCGAATTTAAACAAAAATATACTAGTTACAATAGTTAAAAATTCAAATGTATACCTACATGCAAAAAGATAAATTTTCATTTTAATCAAAAACTTAGCTGTAAACAAATAAATATCTCACATTATCTGGCAGTAATATAAGAAAATATATTTTATATAAAAATATTTAATAATTACTATTCATTAAAACAAACCAAATCTCTAAAAACAAAACACTTACAGTACTAAAAAATGTAGTTTATTTCTTTTGTAAAAAGTTTAAACAAAATAAAAATCTACGTGTAACATTTACCTCCGAAGGGATGGTTAAATTCAATTCAACACGTTTTTATGCATAAGTGTATGTTTCTCAAATATTAGCCAATAAAAATAAAATAAAATATAAAAGCGCCATATGCACTAATTTGTTGTATAAATGTCGTTACTCTCATAAGAATACATAAGCAAACACAAACTAGCAAAAGGGTGCTTTTTCTTTGATTAAAATGAAAATTTATTTTTAAAACAAGAAAAAAAAAACAGAAGTAAAGAGGAAATAAAATAAAAGAAAATGGAATGAAAGGAAATTTTCTAACATGGATTAAGGAGCACAATTTAACTGATAGAACAGTTAAGAAAAGTTACCCATTGACAAAAAATAAGAAAAATAAAATTTGTGATTAAAAACAATGGTGGAAAAAAATGAACAAAAAAATATTAATAAATTCATTAAATATATTGTCAAAATAGAAAAATACAAAATAAATGTAACTAATAACAGAATTAAAGATTATTTTTATTTTGGTTTATTTTACAGATATGGGTTGCAATGATTTTTATTTGATTCACTCAGCATTATTTGGGGAGTCAAGGTAATTTTGAGGCGGTGGCGACCAAGGCATGGAGAAGGCACGATGCATTCCCTCTGCGACTGCCCCAGCTTCAGAAGAATCAGGGCCCCTACTCTGTATTGCGATTCTAAAGTTCAGATTGTTCGTATGCGGACATTTTGTATGGATTTTATGAATTGCGTTTCAAATTGCCCATACAAAATGTCTGCTTTCGAACGACCCGAACTTTAGAATCGCAATACAGAGTAGGGGCCCTGGAAAACCACCCTAAGCGCTCACTTCCTTAGCGATCCAGTGAACTATCAACCATGCCACCAATGGCCTTCTAAAATTCATATTCATTCGGAGTTGATTAAGGGTTTAGGTAGATAAAAATTAACCCCTTCTCTTTTTTAAAAAAGGTACAGGCATGTAGAATCCCACAGCGACGAATACAATGGATTAAAGAAGATTTAAGTGAGGCGTAACATCAAGCAATCGTATCTCTAACTTGACCTAACCTAACATGTCTCGATAACTAGATCACAAGAGATAGTGTATGGAGCATATTTAAGATCAAATTCCGTTTTCAGGGACTCTACCTATGCCCAATGAGTTTACCTTGTTTGTCTTCCCTTCAATGGCACAAAGACCTTATTTTTGATACGTCACTCGAACAGGACAACTTCCATAAACCTCAGCATTAGAGAAGTCCCAACACCAGCTTAATATCGCGTAAATAAAAGGAGGTGAAGCGTAATGTGTCAAGCGTATCCAGATAAATTTACTTGCTATAAAGGCTGACGGTAGAACACGCAATGGTGACAGTAGGACTGTCTGAAACATAGAAATGGAATTTACATATGATCGAAGCTCGAATTAACAACCAATGAAATATAGTTTTCGAAAGAGATTCAGCGCAAAAGCGAGAGTCTTAAGGTTCAACACTCAATGAGATCCGCTTTGCTATTCATCTGACCTGATGTCAGAGTACTTAAAAGGTAGCCACTGAAACCACCACCAAGGTTGAGATAAATGATCAAAAAAACTGCTATAGCAGTTTAGTGTGATCCTAGTGATCATCACCTTCACCTTTATTATAAACATAAAATTCAAAAATTGCTGAATAAACATAAAAACAAAATTAAAAGCCAGAAATATTTAGAAATTCGGATAAACGAATGCATTTATTTATCCAAATGCTTGCTGTGATTTGGCAGCACCTAATGCACAACAACCCATAACAAACCAAAAACAACGAGTAGCAATTTTGACAGCTGCCAGTCCCCTCTGACATTTCTCTCATCATTCGAAAGTTTTTCCTACTATCAAATTATTTGTTTTTCCTCCGACAATAAAATTATAAATTAGTTTGCACAGTAAACAAAATAATTAATCAACAATTTAAGATAAAAAAAACGTCATTATGGCTTTGGCAAATGTCCTCATACTAAGCCAAATTGCTGGCCATGTTATTCTTTTCATTCTATCACTTTGCATGATTGTACCACTGAGCATGAACCTCAATGAATTTAAGTACGTAATTTATAAAAAAAAAAAACAATCCTTACCTTATCACAACTTTTGCTGATTCACAAATAAATTAATTTTCAGTGGACATTGTTTACTGTTTGCTTCCGGCAAGTGGCGAGAGGAAGATGGATTATTCAATGTTGAATGGGCGTCGTCTGGATTCTGTAGATTCCCGCTGGCTACAGGCATTGTTTTATTTGTCGTGTCCGGCTTACAAATAAATAGGTAAATTGAAAAGAAAAGTAATCGAATTTAGTAATAATTTTGGATTTAAAATAGGTTTGCACGTTTGCGAGAGGAGAGTTCATTCCTGGCCCTGTTTATCGATGTTGTCGTCGGCATTCAAATGCTAGCCATGTCCATATTGTCAGCAATTATTATTACTCTGGGCTTCATTGTTTGGTGTTCAGAAATGACTGAACGTTTTCCATCGTGTGAAACTGCTGCTGGTCAGAATATCACTCCGGGTGGGGAAAAAATTGATACATCGGGATTCTACATTGAAATGGGAACAGCTCAGGTAAAGTTTTGTTAAGAAAAGACTACTGTGAGAAGACTTAAATTTGGATGTCTTCAGTAGCCACAGCCTATCAGTGTGATCAAAACGACGAAAGGAAACAAAGAGCACAGTTTGCCTTGTGCAACAGAGGAAGTGTTCGTGTCAACGCTAGTAGTTTTTTTTTTAAAGGCTTTAAATCCATTGGCAGGGGTAAATACAATTTCTTCTGCTAGCAAATTCCCGACACAATACCCTAGGCACAACCTCAAAGTATCATCATCTAGTAGAACTATTTTCTTCAGATGCATTCTTATACATCCCTTTGGGTGAGTGCAGCCGCTGGCATTTTAATCGCAGTGTCGGCTTGTATTTTGCTTCGATTTCCCACCTTCTCAGATATTTCTTAAGTATGTATGAGCCTTCACGCAAGTGTTCCAACGGCCTAAGATTCCCACACATGCCAATTTTTTCACGCCAGTCAAACTCTGCTTTGCTGATTAATCATGACTATTTCTCTCACCGCACCACCGAGATAATGGGTTTTACCATGAGGGTGTAGTTCCATTAGTAAGACTTTGGTGAAATTCCCCACCGCCTTTCACACACTGCCTACAACGTATGTTCGGCATCTAGGTATACTTCAAGATGATGCTTCATCTTGGAACTCTCTCAGGGTAGTAGACAAAGTAAACAGTGAAACAATGAATTTGATGACCTCAACATTTTAAACAATTATTTTCTTTTTACAGTTCGGAGCGTGGGGAAGTTTTGCCATTTCTGTTGGAGTTGCTGTGATCGCTTTGCTAAAATTGATAAACAATCATCAAGTACGAAATATAAAAGTTTCAATGTATTTGGAACGACAGCGCCTTGTAAATGAAGACGCTATGAATGTGAATAATCAAAGAGATGGAAGGTCAACTCCACCAATTGAAGCTGCAAAGTGAAGTAGTGTTAATCAACTCCACAGCGAGAAATCTACATTTACCACTAGCATTTTCCATCCTCGACCTAAGTCTCAATAGTAAGATATATTTTGTTTACAAATTTGTCTTATTACACTGCTGACATTGTTTAACCAAAAATTAAGCTGAATACAAACGTCGGAGCCTATTCTACTGGATATATTCTCTGGCGAAATATTATATTTTCACTGTAAATATTATTTTAACTCTTTTGTTGATATATAGCGAATTGACTTGATTTCGTTGAATTTGTAAGCTTAACTTTATATAAAAAAAATTTAACTACATCATCTTTGGATACATTTCTTTCTATGTGATATTATATAAAACAAAAAAATCCAACATAAATAAATGATCTTAAGTTACACAATGGAAGTTGTTTATAATGGCTTTTCGGCTTGCGGGCATCATTGTTAATAACAAACAATTAACCATGCGAATCGATTTTCAATTCTCTCCGCATGTCAACGTTCAAAAATACCTGCGCGTTTTTTCTTGTTGTACCTACCCGATTAATCCTTTTTGTATTTCCGCGATTGGTGATGCTTTTAAATAGTTCGCTGTGGACATTCCGTACCAGTCTCTCAGATTATGCATCCAAGTTGATTGTTCTCTGCTAACCAATTTCCTTTCTTTTATTATTCCCTGTGGAAAGACTTGGAGAAGCTAGTTGATGGTAAAGCGGAGTTGTGGTAAAGACAAGCTTCCCTTGTGTGTGGAGTACAACCGTTTCTCTGCGTTTCCAATTGTTTTGAAGCTTTGATGAATCCCTAGATATTATATAATTGCCTTGGAGAAATTTCATCCGAACAATCTATGTGTCTTGGGTGGTAAGAGCCTATGGCAGTATCAAAGAAAGCGGTTTTCTATAATTCTGTCAGTTCGCTGGGTCCAGCGCACAAGTTTCGTAACTTTTCACAGCATCTTATATGAGCTACTCCGACATATTCGGAGCTCAGACCGATAAGGATTTCCATGTCTAAGTCAGGATCTTAGAAAAGATATGGTTTCGGATGAGCTCACATCACTGAAGCGGATTACTGAAATCTGTTTAACAGACTCCTCGTTCAAGACGTTTTTATAATTGAACTAGACTTCCAGGATGGAAGTTGTGCCTAATCATAGAAAAAAAAAAAAAACTATAGTTGAGATGCAACAACAAACCTCGGATATGGAAGGACATAATGCCGACGATCCCTACAAACAAATCCATATAATCATGAAATATTAAACAAAAGAAATACTCTTTTTTGACTTCAATTTTGTAGCGCATCTCATTTAATGCTTAAAAATATGGTTGTACGTTTATTTTTATCTTAACTAACACATAAAGCTATTTGCATTCCTCAAATTTACATCCTTTCTCAACTAAAACAAGTCAGAAAAGGCACAAAAGGAACTGGCAGTTAGTACACAAATACATCAATAAATAAAAAAAATAAAAAATAAAAAAATATAAACTTCACATTTTCTTACATGGTCTATGACTGGTGGCAACTTATGCTGCACGACTCTGTAACCCCGGAATCCTCGCTTCTTCACTTATAAGCTTTTCTAATGACTCTATATCAATATCTTTTAAAAGCATTTTCTCTTTCCATCCACAGAACAGACGGTAGTCTGACAAAACGGTTGAACAATTCTGATCGAATTTTTCATAAATTCTGACATGTGTTAACTGAGCATGAATTAATGCAAAACCTAATCTGTTCATTTCTTTCAGCTTGGAAAGTGAAGCTGTTTCCAGCCTAAATAAAATGAGAATTAAGTGATTAACTTATCAAATACAAGTTAAGTAATTCATTTAATTACCCTTGGTCAATGTTGTAATATTGTAGAAGCGTCAGGATTTCCAATATCGTCGGATAATATGTAAAGAGTATATTCTCTTCTGGATAATACTTTTTTATGTCTAAATATACTTTACGCGTCATTTCATAGGCTTGTCCAACAAAATCTGCAATAGAAATTATTCTTTGTTAGCATATGAGACAACAGCGTTGATAGATATGGGCTTACTATTCATCGCAATAAATTTAGCATATTTCAGTCTCTGCATAATGCGATGCTCGTGATAAGGCGGGAATAGTTGTTCTGACACCCGGTCCAACACAATCCAATGTTTGTGTATCTCTCGTTCATCTGTAAAAATAAATATACTTGATTAAATTGAAAACTGAATTGGTGAGCAATTTTAAACAGCAACTTGTACATCGTATGTCGTCAGTCTAAACAACCATAAACGTTTCAGGTTTCATACTATCACAATCTACATCGCGGGACAGCAAAGTAAAGCAACTTGATGCTTATCACACATTTTAGAATATTTGTTCTTAAACAACCTTATCTTTTCTTTTAAGGGCAATTGACTCAGAAGCTTTAACATTTGTGATATATGTCTTGAAGAGGTTGCGTTTAAAATGAGAGATGGAAGCTTATAAAGCACATTTTCTAAAAGGTAAAAGCGGATATCGGACTTATTGGCACACTATCGCGAACAGTATCCGCTCATTGTCTAACTTGCTTTTATAATGTTTTTAAATAAAATAAAATTAATTCACCATCATCTGCAGCACATGCTGATTCCAATTCGGCAACTCTTTTGGCATATTCTTGCAAAAGCGTTGTGTAATCACGACCACATTTTGGACATTCATCATCAACGAAACCGAATTCAGTTTTACAAGATGGAACACAATAAATGTTGGAGTGGATAGCCTGTAATAGAAAAATTATTTAAAATTAAAACTTCAAAAACATTGTTCTTTTTCTGTTACTTACCAATGGTTCAGTCCTTTCTGGCATTCGACAATACTGACATTCACACTGGACATTATACCGCTTTAGAATGTCTCTTCTTGTCTCATGATTATGATTGAAATAACGACTTCTATACGATATGAAACATTCCTCTCCCTTGATAAGTGGTTTTATAGTTTTACCAATGATTAAACCACTCGTCAGAAAGCTGAAATGAAAAAAGTCCTAAAGTCTTTTAATCTAATAGCATAACAGGGCACTTACATAATCTCGACATTAGGATCACACGAATGACGAAATTTCTGTAGGTCACGACCCAACAGCATTATAATTTGTTTTGGTGGTTTCTCTTCTCGACTGATTCTTTTTTTTAAGAAAAAATTGAACATATTTCGATTGTATTCTCTGAAATAGGACTCCAGAAAAACCTCTCGCTTCTTAAAGTCCATTCGAGCAATGTGTTGACTAAGTGAGCTCTCATTGCCATCGGCATCGTCAATAAATTCATCTTGTAACACTAGTTTGGCAACATAGTCACAATACTCTAAAACTGGTAGCACAAGATCTTCGGAAAGTGATGCAGATGGTTCTTCTACCTCTTCGGGCAGTGGTGTTTTTGTAGTTGATTCTATTTCAACGGCCATGTATGAGCTAACCTTAAGCGAAAGAATCTCTGGATTGAGGTAGAAAAAATCACCAGCGTTTTGAGCGCCTTTTTTCGGAAATATTCGTATGCCGACTTCTTTCATACGTTCTTCTATTTTAAATGTGCTTTCAAAAATCTTTGGCTTTCTAAATGGAACATCGAAACTTAATAAATATGATCCTTTCTGCAGGTGATATTGTAATTGCATCAATATGGAACCGACTAAAATCTGAAAAGAAAAAGGTTAGGCGATTAGTAAGTACGCCAACAAAACTGCAACTGTTTGAGATGTTTAAAGAGATATTTTAACTCCTCCTAACTTGATTGGTTATTCTGGAAGAGAAACGTAGTCTCAAAAACTGAGCATTTAGGATCAGTGGCTGTAAAAATAAGAAGTGAAACAATACGAAACATTTCATCTTTGAAATATATCGGCACTGTTACAAGCTAGAATAGTGCAAATAATGACGATTTCGCACATAGAATAAAAGTTTGGATGGATAAAGTGGAGAGCAGTGTTAGGAGTAATGTAATGCAACTGAAAATCAAGTCACAAAACAATTGTCAGACCAGCAATGCTGTATGGTTGTATGGATTGTGCCGAGCAAAATAAAATCAACACAAACGATATGAGAATGCTCAGGTAATCAAAAAGTTAAGTACAAAATGTGCAAGTAAGAGGAAACTACCATGTATTGCTATGCGAACAGTGGAAGACCAAAATCAACGTCAATAAGCACTACCAACAACGAGTGATCGAAGCTCCAGATAACACCCGGCCAACGCTTCCCAGAACAGTTCTACAAGGGATTCATCATCAAGCTACCAAAGAAAGGAAATTTTATGGAATGTGCAAACTTTGAAGGTAATTGTCTTCTTCCGACAGTAGCTTAACTAACGTCTAAGATAATTTTATATTTTGCTTCATCTTTCGAAGTCGAACGGGCTGAGGAAGGTTTAGCTGATGAGGACAAACAAATTTCTTCAACTATTTTAAGTTTTTATCAAGCATGTCAACTTACCAATTCTTGTTTGTGACTTATATGGACTGCTTGCCTAAGCTCTTCTACCAAATTCGTTTTTTCCGCGATGAAAATGGACAGCCGTACCGTCGTCTTAAATAAAACAAATATTATTTCAAATATGAAAAGTAGAATTAAACTTTAATTCATACCGCTATCACAGTAGAGAATTGCATGTCAGACATTTCTTTGTAATCACAATCTTCTCCTAATAATTTAAGTAATGGAATACTGAAGTCTTTAGCGTAGGTGCGAATAGCAGTGAGAATATTTGCTGCCGTTTTCAGTCGTCTAGAAAATAAACAACTATTACATGTTCACATTACATATGAAACCTCCGACTCACGTTAAACCCTTATGACCTAATATGTAACGTTTTATGACGTAAATGGTATCAATAAAAGCTCTATACAACTGCTGGGAGTTTAACATCAGAACAGTCAGATATTTGGATCCTTTACATTCCTCTATATGGGAGGTATCATTCTTGAGACAGCTCATACAGCAATAAGTCTTTAATCGACAATCGAAACATGTGTACACATGCTCAGATATTTCCAGGCATTGCTCGCATTGAACCCAGGGCATACAAAGTGTCTTGACAATTGGTTTTTCTGACAGAACAACTGCGTTAGATGAAAGATTAGTTTTGGAATATAAACGATTTTGTCTGTCACCAGTATTGCTGTAACATAAATATATATCATCAATAAAAAAGAGGACTTGAACCATTTGGTTACTAACTCTGCACAGAGTAAACTCCAAAAAAGGCTTCCCTGTTGGGCCTCTCGTTTGATTGGCTCTGGTGTTGCATGTTGATGTTCTATTTCGATGAATAGTTTTTGCACTGTGACTGTTAACATTTCTATTTAAAAAAAAAAAAAGCATGAAGGTATGTTTTTTTCTTCTTTATGTTTGGGTCTTACCAATGTCCGCATCTTGTGAACTCAGTCTACCTCCTATAAATAAATTAACGACTTGTATGCAAACAAATGTTTATTGACAATCAAACTTACCTTTGGCTTTCCTTCTATTTGGCTTTGGTAAGTGTCTATTGTACATTTCATAAGCCTCTTTTGCTTTATCGTATTTCCCTAGCATGTAAAAGCAAACAACTAGTTTACCATAAATTTCCAAAATATTGTCCGCTGTATTGTTTGTTAGAAACAGTAAAAATTCGAAATCATTTGCGGCACCCTACAAGAAAAAGCGAAATCAATTAATATAAGAGAACTATCGACTTACATTTCAACTTACATCGAACCGATTGTGTTTGTAGTGAATGTTTCCCCGTACCCTCAGTGAAAGTGGAAGCGCTAATCCATCTCTTGGAGCATGTAAAATAATTTTATCAAATACCATTAAAGCCTTAAGACGATAAAAAAAAACTTTTGTTATTTCTATGGAACTGGAAAAGTTATCGACTACTTACTGAACTTTCGTCCTGCCTTAGTAGCATGTTAAGAGCATCATTATAATCGTTTATGGCAGCGATCTTACGAAAGCCATTGAATGTCTCCAACTCGATGTCAATTTGCTCAAGGTAATTAACCATATCCCTGAAATAAAACAAAATAATCAGATCCGAAGGCAGGTATTCGAAAGCACTTAATGAAAGAAAAAATTCTCTATGTACTACAAGACTACAAACATTTTAAAAGATTCAAAGGTTTCTAGTCTAAATGTTAGGGTGCACATAGGATTTCAACAGGATTTTTTTTTCCGTTTTTTTTTCCTGAACATTGCTGTACAACCGAAAGTGGGAGGAGAACCTTTCCTAAATCTTGGAAATCTATTGGGTAAAGATGCCCGTGTTCCTGGTGAAAGAGGAGAAATATCTGCGTCTGCAGTGACAATGTCAGGCTGCCCTTAAGGCATCACTTAATCCTTTAACCACTTTCAAAATATGTAGCTCGAGAATGCAAAACCTCACTGTATTGGTCGAAAGGCTGAACTTACTGAAGGTTGATTTGGACAACAGCAAATAAGATCTAAGATGAGCTTGCTAGACAAAATTCTCACCTCTCGCCTGTGTCCACGTTAGGTTTCCCGACATTGACATGTTGTCACCAATCGCTTCCCTTCGAAACGTTCGGAGTGCTTGTACATGTAGGTACACGACCTCCATGGGTTTATGGGTTTATCTGAGAATTACATTATAAGCTTCTCCAGCAAGGTCGATCGTTAGGTAGCCAAGTTGGTAAAGGACCCTTTACACTTGTGAACACCACTGGAGACAAGGTCTGGTTCAAATAATCTCCGTGTGGTCGACGAACAACTGTAACCGTTTCAGATGAATAAGATGGTGAATTCTTCACGAGAAAATAAGACAAGTCCGATTCCTTCGCATTCAAATTTAACGGTAGGCTTTCATGTATGTATCGATAAAAGTTGTGGTTCGTGGAATACAAATTGTGAAGAGTTCCAGTTTCTAGAGAAAATTCCATTTCTCTCTCCAACATTCAAGACATTTCTCTTTTAATTTCGCTCCGCTCATTATTCAGCTGACTGCTGGGAAACTGACATTTCGCATAAATAAAAAACCAACCAATTTGTTGATAACTGTTGAAGTAGCGGAAGGACATACATATTTTGCAGGCTCTCATTCCGCAAAAAATCTTACAACAGTGTACATAATTATTTAAACGTTCACCAGTCCAGTCATAAACACCGACAATTGAAAGAAATAGTTCATTCAACTTTGCCCATTATCCCGAAATACGCATATCGTTGGGAGGACAACAAGAACGGATAACAGACTGACATTTCACACTAACCATTCCGCACGTGCATTGAGTAAATTACAACAGTTATCACGGCGGGTTCAACGGAACCATACAAAGGAGATCTTTCTTCCATTCAGCTTCTATGGCTTTGCGCCTATAAGGTGAATTCTATTTGGCACTTTCACAGAGCGAAAAGTCTGGATCACACCGAAACCCCCATGTTGCCAAACTGCCTATGAGACAGTCGCCCATTTCTTTTCTTTTTCGCAGATATGTTTTTCACTAAATTCAGACACCTGCAATTGCACGCATTTGTGCAACAAGTAATGCACTCACGAATCACAAACAATTACAAATCTCTAGCCGTTGCCAAATGCGGTGATATGCAATGATAACTCACTTAACATTTTCCGTGTTGAGGGCCCGTTCGAACAGCACATAGTCTGGTAAACCACGATCCCAAGTATAGGACGCCTCATTCAACTTCAGTGGCAATCGATGCATAGCGAAAGCGATTGGATTATTGCTCTCTAGCCACTTTGTTTATCACAGAATTAGTAAACAAAGACTTGATTAAGATTCACTGACTAAGCAACACAACATAGTTTACCGGCTGTTGAAACGACAACTAAAATTAATTTTGACAGAATATCCGCGTCCGCCGCGCTATTCAGTTCAGATTCAGATTAGACAAACAGGAATTGGATGGAATAGCGAAAAATTTACTCTTACATTCTGCTTAAGCCCTCAATGTTTCTCTTAAATTCGATGGGAATACAATACAATGCCCATATAGCGAATGCGCAGACCATCAAATTGGTGGTGCCATCTAGTTTTGAATGAAATGTCAAGAAACCATTTTTATAGCACATTCAGTGCAAGAAGTTGAAATTTTATTTGACGAGATTTATTCGTTTTTGATTTCTGCGATACTCGATCTTTTAAATCCGGATCCTGGATTCTCATTGAAAGAGACATGAAACTGAGTGTATTGAAGAATTCGGAGGAAACTTGGGAACATTGAACACTTCACTGTAAGCTTAAAAGAACTCCGAATTCGACTTTAGAGCGTTATGTGTTAAATGATAGATTTTCAGTTAATAAATTATTTGTAAACTAGATGAAAACTGTTTGAATTTCTAGCTGCCGCCCTCAGCATGCAACATCAAGTAGGTTGAGGCAGATATCCCAACGCCAACTGTGCTCCTAAGACAAAGAACATGAGTTCGATGCTACTGGAATGGCTGTAGCCTGGATCCAAGGAGTGCCTTACGCCCAGTTCTTGGCTTAACAATGTGACATCTAAGAAGTCAATCCCTGTTTCATTGCCAGACACAGTGATAGGAGGAAATGAAAAAGCAGGTAAAGTACCCAGAAAAGGGCTAGCTAGGCATAGGAGTAGCAGTGGTAAAAAAATGCCATTAGTGAGGGAAAGTGTTTAAACCAGGAACACATTCTTGATTAATTATTGGTTCGACTACTTCTGTTGTTATTTACTTTTTATTTATGAATCAGAACAATAATAAAAATAAGAAAAAAAAAACTTAATGAAAACAGAGCGGAACGCGTCGTTAAATTAGAAAAACAATACCATCTGCTACCATGATTTGATTGTCCTCAGTCATCTTGCTGACCGCAGCGTCGATTTCACCAGCAGTGAATTCATTTTCATTATTCTGATTGACTGCCGTTGTTATCCTGGTTAGTGACAAACTTTGTTCTCTAGCCTCACGGAACAATTTCTGAAGACTGTTCTTGAAGATACCCAGTCGATCTTCGGTAATGAAAGCAGGAGTCGAAGCCACTGTCGATTCCGAGTTTTCATTTGTCGCTGGTGTTGATGGAGTTCTAGTGGCAGATGGCAGCGATCGCCTTGTGTCACGGCGAGTTAAATCACCAGCATCCGGAGTAGGTTGTATGATATCTTCATCACTTTCGTCCATAGCACTCGGTTGTGTTTCTGTTCTTGTACGCTTGCTGCGACGTGAAGGAGATCCTGGACTACCGTTTTCGGCTTCTTCTTCATCCATAGAGTCATCACCATCACGACGACGTTTTTTCCTCTCTTTTTCGAGGACTTTCTTGAAGTAAGCGAATTGTACAAGTTCAATGGCAATCTGGGCATCGTCTGCGGTAACTGTTTTGGATAAACGCGCACGAGCATGTGCGGTTGAAAGACGAATCAACGTTTCTAAAGCACGTGCTGTTACTGGCTGTGTTCTAGCTACATCTGATTCAACATTGTCTTGAGAACGAAGACGGGAGTACTCATTGGCAATAGCTTCACATGCTGGTTCGGATAGTTTTGGTTTCATACATTTCGCTATGTGAATATATTTTCGCATAAAATCAACCGAGAGGATTTTATCCTGACGTTTTCGCGATTTACCATGCAAAAGAACGTCATATTTCTCATAGAGTTCAGTTTCTTTTTTCTACAAAAAATTGATAGTTGATAATTAGAGAAATAATTAATAGAAGCGTGAACTAGAATTCTTACCTCGTCTTGATTACCACCAAAAGAAAGGGAATCAGCATAACTGCTGCCCATTGATAGAACTTCCCCATCGCTTTCCTTAGGGTTTCTGGAATGAAAGGATAATGAAACTAACTAACAGCAATAGTTTGATCATGATTGCTTGAACAAAGTGAGTTGTGCGTAAGTGAAATATTGGTATAGAGGTTTAGCTTGAACTTCTTTCTTGTAGAAAATACGAATGCAAAATAAACACCACAACGATAGGCGCATGCAGCAAAGAGGTGGTGCTGAATTCAAAAAGAAGTGTTTTTTCGAACAGAAAAGGGCAGGATATCTAGAAACTGTTTGTTTCGATTGCTTCGCTCCTAATTTCTACTCACCTATAGCGATGCATACGAACAACATGATCCGCAATCATATTATCAGTGTCGTTGTTGATAACATCCAGCATAACGAAGAGCAAGTCAAAACGAGAAAGCAGCGAGTCTTGTAATCCAATATTTTCCATTGGCGTCTTATACTGGTCGTACTGCAAAAAATAACATAACATGTAGCTCATCACTTTTGTAACTTCGCTCTCTTCTTTACCCTTCCGTAAACAGGATTAGCAGCAGCCAACACAGAGCATCTTGCGTTAAGTGATGCATGTATGCCAGCCTTAGAAATTGTAACCCTTCCCTGTTCCATAACCTCATGAATAGCCGTACGATCCATGTCACTCATTTTGTCGAACTCATCGATGCATACGACACCACGATCGGCCAACACCATCGCACCAGCTTCCAAGCGACGTTCTCCAGTTTCTTGATCGGTGGTGACCGCTGCTGTCAAACCGACACCAGTAGAACCTCGTCCCGTTGTGGGAATTGCTCGCGGAGCTGTGTTTAATACATATCGCAACAACTGGGACTTAGCCACACTGGGGTCTCCAATGAGAAGTACATTAATATCGCCTCGGAGTCTTGTCCCGTTGGGAAGATTTTTCTCAACTCCACCCAGGAGAAGACACAGAATCGCTTTCTTAACATACTCGTGCCCATGAATAGACGGCGCCAAGCTCTTGGATAGCAGTTCGAAGATATCAGTGTGTTTTGCTAACTTCTTACATAACATAACGTCCTCACGAGTTATATCCAAATTACTGTCTTTGCTCAACTGTGAGATGTTATTTGCTAGGAGAACCGTTTTGAATGTTCCCGATGTATAACCACCATGCTTCCCTGGTAGACACCTATAATTTCCAACAACTTGTATCCGATCACCAGGTTTACATTTGTCCACCAAATCGTCATCGCAAATTATATCCACAGATCGCGGCAACTGACCAGCAGGAGCCTTCTCTGGCATTTCCTGAATCGTTAAACTTTGATGATCCTTATAAACGGACAAGCCGTATTCGGTTTCCAGTATATTTCCGTCATCGTCTTTAGTTGGGTACACAGCGCTAGAAGGAACTGCTTCGAACGAAGTGAGATCGGTGTATTTTCTCTCCATGACCTTTTTGGTAGCCGGACAATAGTGAACACTTCGAACCACCTTCGGACGGATAAGTGATACTTTTGTAACAATACCTTCTACACAGACCAAGTTGCCTAGGAATCTGAAAACGACATCATTTAAAATATACACTCATGCTGTACAAAAAGCTCCTTAATCCGACTTACATTGATGTTAAAGATCTTGGCGTAACGTGACGGTTACCAAAACAACCCTCAAAGCCAACAAAGAAATCTTCATGTATTTTAGAGTAGCTTGGGTCAACCGATGCAACGTATTCTTTCAGTGCTCGGCCAAACGCTAGCTGTTCATCAGAAGCGTTGCTTAGAAGACCAAGAGCACGTTGGGCATTCTTTCGTTTTAAATCATTAACATTCACAATCAGACGTTTGCTTTTCTCTGCAATCATATCCTTAACATGGCCTGCGTAAATAGCTTGATCTTCCTACAGATGAGAGGATATACTTAAAACGACTAATTGGATTAATTGAAAGGTACTGACCTCGTCGTCAAGGAAGTCCAGGTATTCTCGTTGAATATCTCGAATATATTGTTCGGCATCAACCATATTGTCGTAGATGTAGTAAATAAATTAAAGATAAACTTAAATCTGTGATTATCGCTTACAAACAACACAAAACCACACCAAATGCAAATTGGAAAAATAATCCACAAACATACGAATACGAAATGCTAAACTTGAGCTGTTTGGCGGGAAAATTCACTCGGTCGAAGTTAAGTCAAAGTGACAGTTACACTCGCATGCAAATTGAATTCTTTAACACAACGACTACATTGGGTTGGGGTGCATTTGTATTATTTTATTCTAAAATTGGGTTCGTTAAAGTAGTTATTTGAATCAAAACAATCAGTGCTTCGTTTTAAGATTGTGATAAGCGTACGCAGTCTTTGTTTTCAATAAGTTAACACCTGTAATAGTGGGCTAATGTGGGAAAATGTAGACTATTAATAAGCTTTAAGAAAACAGAAAGAACTTTAGAAAATATCCGATAATTCTAGCTGGGAGTACCCGCAGAAACTAGATGAAAAACTATCTATTTTAATATGTGCGCGCATTTTAAGTTTCTGTAAATAATCTTTAAGTAGTGATTAATTGAAAACGTATCACAGCAATTAAATTAACTTAAAATTGACTTGTTAATAAAAATATAAAAAAAATGTTTGTCACAAATTAGATATCAAATTACTTTGTATCATAAAAAATGCATACATAACACAAGCAACAACCCTGGATTAAATTTTTTGACAGCTGACTCGTCATGTTCTTTTTACTTTTTCCTCTCCTTCCACTTCACGAAAAACCACGCAGTGACATTTGCATTTATTGGTAGGAAAAAAAAGTCATCAATTGATTCTTCCTCAATAATAAATAAATTAATTAATTAAATGAGCATTTTCCACTGAACAAATAATCATTAATATATATATATCCAAAATGTCATATAATTACGAAGAAATGAGTTGGGCCGGTGAGTTGCATTTTCATGCTTTGCAAACACAAATGAGAAATTTCCCATGAATCCCATGTTTTCATTGAAAAAAAGAATAAAAGAGAAAACTTTGTTATTAAAGAAAATTGTAATTATTCACAAAACACGTTGCAGATGTACGTGATTTATTCCGTAAGTGGCGCGAGGATAACGAACGTAGAAGTGACGAAGTCATACAGCTTTGGGTAGCAGTCTTAGAGGATAAAATTCGTAAAGTCGGCAATGAGAGGCATTTAATTTTGGAGCAAGTCATAATCGCTGCCCTAGATGTAGCACGTTTCGATATTGCAGTCGAATGTACAAAACAGCTATCAGTAGAATTTCCTGGCAGTCTGAGAGTACAGAAGTTTAAAGCGATGCGATTGGAAGCATTGGAGAATTACGATGAAGCTATAGAAGTTCTAGATGCGATAATAAAGAAGGACGAAACAAATGCTGCACCCAGAAAGAGGAAGATCGCAATTCTGAAGGCAAAAGGAAAGAGGACGGATGCAATTCGAGAGTTGTGTGATTATTTGAAGAAGTAAGTAAAATGCAATCGAGATAATAACAGTCAAACTAGATGCTTTAATTGTTCAATTTACACGTTTTGTATAATACAACCAGAGAGTATGTATACATTTACCTTAATAATAGAATGTGGGAGTCTAATGTCTTTCTGAGCTTTTTGGATTCTTTCACCATTGTTCGAATCAATATAGTTCATTCCGAATCTTAAACCATTGATGTAGCCAAACTGTCGAATAGCTAGCTACCTAGTGACGGAAACTGATACATATTGTAACGTGTTTGCCGGTTCGCAATGATAAAACTTTTTCCTCCTTTCTATTCTATTTGTCTTTATTAAATCTTTTCACGAACAACTGCTTATCTTTTATTTATTCCAACAATATTCAACTCTTTAAATCCAATTATTCACAACTCTTTTATTCCAAACAACTTAAACAATTAATCTCAATCAAATACTTCTGTAATTTTAATTCACTATTAAAATCTCTATCCAAATCACTTTTCAACTGTATCTCTACTAAATCTCAAGTCAACTGTGTCCATGCTCTCAATGCTCGTAGTATTTATACCCGAGATACGAATCCAGAATCTTCCTTCCTGGCGACGATTTGCCCATCTAGTGAGATATCGATAGTTCTGGAACGTGCCTGAGGTAAGTACTAGAAAATTCCTGAAGGTTCTTATAATTGCTGAATGCACCTAAATTTAGCACTAATCCCCCCAATAGATGTCGCTGATCGATATCTAAAATGTCTAAATGTCGCTAATACAGTTGATATAACAATTCCACTAAATGTCGCTAATGCAGTCGATATTACACTGCCCCCCTCCTAAACTTGTTCGTCCCGAACAAGAGCATCGGCGTTGTTTCCATGGTAACGATGTAGGCGATCCACATGTATGATTTTCAACTTGCCTCTTAGTCCCCGTTGAATTCTGTAGACAACATCGTTGATTCGTGTAACCACTGTATAGGGACCCTCCCAGTCCTGCTGCAACTTCGGAGACCTCCCTTTTTGTCGATGTGGGTTGTACAGCCATACCAGATCTCCTTCCCGAAATCCTGACGTCGTTGTCTTCGCGTCGTACCTGGTCTTCATGCGGTCACTGGCTATCTTAATCTTCGTCCTAGTTCTTTGGTGTATGTCGGCGATCCTTTCCCTTAGGTCTGCCACATATTCTTCTTCCGATTTCGGCTCATCCATGGGAGAACCAAATTTCACTTCACTAGGTAGCCGGACAGGTTGACCAAAAAGGATTTCGGACGGAGTGTGTCCCGTTGAACTGTGAACTGCATTACGATAAGCCATCAGGAACAAGGGAATATGTCGATCCCAGTCACGTTGGTAATCACTCACGACTTTGGAGAGATGTTCATTCAATGTCCTGTTGAACCGTTCTACCATCCCGTCGGACTGTGGGTGAAGTGGAGTCGTTCTGGTCTTTTTGATTCCGAGTAGTTGACACGTTTCCTGGAATAGCTTGGACTCGAAGTTCCGTCCTTGATCCGAGTGCAGTTCCATGGGTACACCAAACCTGCTTACCCAGTTGTTGACAATCTTTTCTACAACGGTCTTAGCCTCCTGGTTGGGAATCGCAAACGCTTCAGGCCACTTGCTGAAGTAGTCCATAACAACTAAGATGTATCGGTTGCCCTGGTCGGTTTCCGGGAACGGCCCTGCGATGTCGACAGCGATTCGTTCAAACGGTGCGCTCACGTTGTACTGATGCATCTTGCCCCGGGTTTTCACGCTTGGTCCCTTGCTCGCTGCACACGTGACGCACTTTCGACACCAGCTCTCGATGTCGTCTCTCGCACTGAGCCAGTAGAATCGTTCCCGTACTTTATCCAGCGTTTTGTTTACACCCAGGTGTCCTCCGGATACGCCATCGTGCATTTCCTGCAGCACTTCATGCACTTTTGAACGTGGCACCACGAGCTGCATCCTACACGTCTTTCCATCGGGCATCTCCCATTTCCGCCTCAAGATGCCGTCTTGAACATGTAGAGAGTCCCATTGTGCCCAATATGCTTTGAGGGTAGGGCTTCTATCGGAGATATCTCGACCATCAGGTTTCTCCATGTTTTCCTTCCAAGCTAGTATCGGCTCGATATCCGGGTCTTCCTTTTGAGCGTTCCGGATCTCCTCGGTACTCCAACCGATGATGGGCTCAGCTCTAACTACTTGGACGGGAACGGTCTCTTTCTCCTCCTTTCGTACACAATGCTTACAGTCGGCTTTACAAGGTCGTCGCGACAATGCATCCGCGTTTGAGTGGAGTTTTCCCTTGCGATGCTGTATTTCGAACTCGTACATCTGCAATCGCTCTGTCCACCTCGCGATCTGACCCTCCGGATTTTTGAACTGCAACAACCATTTTAGAGCTGCATGATCTGTACGTAGGAGGAACTTTTGACCGTAGAGGTACTTGTGGAAATGTTTCGTCGCCATAATCAAAGCAAGAAGTTCCCGTCTTGTTACACAGTAGTTCCGTTCTGGTTTGGAGAGTACCTTACTGAAATAGGCCACTACCTTCTCCTGGCCATCATGCACCTGCGAAAGGACAGCTCCGATCCCAACATTACTGGCATCTGCATCTACGATAAACATCTTGTCCGGGATGGGGTAGGCCAGTATTGGAGCCTCACATAGTTGTTGTTTAAGTTGCCGAAAACTCTGCTCGCATTCGCCTGACCACTTAAATTGTTTTCCCTTTTCCGTCAACTGGTGCAGGCTCTTCGCAATTTTGGCAAAATCCTTTACGAACCGTCGGTAGTATGTGGCGAGGCCAAGGAAGCTCCTCAATTGGTGTTTGTCTTTGGGAACTGGCCAGTTTTTAACGGCTTCAACTTTGTCCGGATCCGTTCTCACTCCCTCTGACGAAATAATGTGACCTAGATACTTCACTTCTCGTTTAAAGAGCGCACATTTCTTCGAGTTGAGTTTCAAGTGGGCATTGCGTAAGCGTTTGAAGACTTCCCTTAGGTTGTCTCGATGTTCCGCAAACGTTTTTCCCACCACAATGACATCGTCCAGATACACCAAGCAGGTTTTCCAGGTTAGTCCATGCAGGACGCGTTCCATCAGACGCTCGAAAGTTGCCGGAGCGTTGCACAAACCAAATGGCATGACTGTAAACTCCCACAGTCCATTTCCGGCAGTGAATGCGGTTTTCTCGCGGTCTTCTGGGTGAATCTGCACTTGCCAATAGCCGCTCTTTAGATCGAGAGTGGAGAACCATTGGGCTCCAGAGAGGGTGTCCAGTGTGTCATCGATCCGGGGCAAAGGGTAACTATCCTTTTTGGTAGCATCATTCAGCCTGCGGTAGTCCACGCAGAATCGGGTGCTGCCGTCCTTCTTCTTGACTAGTACAATAGGTGATGCCCACGGGCTCTGGGAACTTTCAATTAGCCCTTCTTTCTCCATCGACGAAACCATCTCCGCAACCTCTGTCTGCTTTGCTAATGGGAGTCGCCTGGCAGGCTGTCTAATCGGTCTAGCATCCCCGGTGTCTATGCGGTGCTGTACTAAGTGTGTTCGGCCGTGGTCCCCATCTTGTAACGCAAATATGTCAGCAAACTCGCCGAGTAGATTCGCTGCCGAGCTTCGCTGCTCCTGATTAAGTTCACAATGTTGAAAGATGGTCTTCCGTAGTTCCGCCAATCTGTATGACGGAACTGGCTTCACAGGCTCCTCTTCAGTTGCTGCTGAGATCGCGGAAATCGGTACGCATTCTCCAATTACTTCCCCTCGCTTTAATTTGACGCTGTAGTTTTTCGGGTTCATGAGCCTTACTGGTACCATGTTGTTCTTTGGTTCCACTAGAATTCTTCCCACGATGTAGTTCTGGGAGTCTTTTTGGTTATCTGGCTCAATGAGGAAGAATCGATGGTTCCCAGGATCACCCTCCAAATTTGTCCAAATTACTGTCTCTGCAGAGGGTGGCAAAATGTCGTCCTCGCTGATTACCGACCTGAGATTTACTGTGCCTTTGTTTCCGTACACCATAGGAATCTCCACATGTCGATACCTCAGCACCTGCATTCCGATGTCCAGGATGATCTTATGTGCTTCCATAAAGTCCACCCCGATGATGCAGTCGTCGCATATGTCAGCCACCAGGAACACGTGTGAGAATGTTAAGCCTGCCATTTGTATTCTCAGGCGAACTTCTCCGTAGACTTTTGCTGATTCTCCTGTCGCAGTCCTCAGGCAGTAGCAACTGGTGTTGTGTAGCCATGAATTCCGGACGAGATCCCTCCTTACGATGGAAGCCGTGGCACCGGTGTCTATGGTAGCCACGCACTTGTTGTTGCCCATAATTGCTTCCACGGTCAAGCTTTTGTTGCATCGCTTGGTTTGGGAGACTTGGATGGTGGTTCTGGGGCCATCGATTCCAGAAACCAACTTCTGCCCCGCGAAGTTGGCTCTTAAGCATTTCCCGAATGAGAAGCTTGACCAGCAGGACGGATGTTATCCCCGCTGGATGCTTCTTCGTCGCGTCTCCGGCTAGCACAATGCGGACAGCTTCCGTTTCTTCGTGGTGCTCTGCACTGCCGTTGTAGATGTCCAATCTTGTTGCAATTCCAACAACGAATCTGCCGTTCTGCGGCGTTATTTTGGCGCTCGACGTCCACTCTCTGGCAGGAGCATTCCTCGGTGATTATTTCCCTGACACGATGGATTCTCTGGGAGGCCTGATCTGCTGCCTCCATTGTCAGGGCAAAAGCCAAAGCCTCAGCAAGTGTTTTCTTCCCAGCCATTCGAACAGCCATTTGTAGTTTTTCGTCGTTAATGGCTTGGATAAACGCTTCGGTTGCCATTTCGTTGATGATCTCCTTTCCAGTATTGGGGTAGGACAGATGCGCCAGACGTTCCACATCTGCCTGCAGCTGCTGCAGTGTCTCTCCCTTCATTTGAGCCCTTCGGCGCAACTGAACCCTGTATACTTGTTGCATATGGTCATCGCCGAATCGCATCTCAATGGCCTTCAGTAGCGAGCCGTAGTCACGATGTTTGTCATCCGCGAGGGTTTGGAGTAGTTCGGCGGCTGAGCCTCGGAGTGCAAGTGTGAGTGCAATCGATTTTTCTTCCTCGTCCCAATTGTTGGCCAATGCGGCGGCTTCAAATTGTTTCTTGTATATAGGCCATGATGTTTGACCATCGAATACCGGGGGCTGCATTTCCTTTCTTCTCGGACCTTCGATTGAACTCACGCGAAGTTTTTGCCTCTTCACACCGTCGAGTTCATTGGTCAGATGTTTGAATTGTTTTTCCATTTCTTCGTACTGACCTCCGAATTTCACTTCCAATCTCTTTTCGACATCTTCTATTTGCTGGTCGAATTTGACCTCTAGACTCTCGAGAACATGCTTCTGCTCTTCGAGCTTGGTATCGAGAGAGTTCCTGGCCTCATCGAATCTGGCATCGAGCTTGGCGTCCAGAGAGTTCTCGAAATGTTTGCTCTGCTCATCGAGTTTGGCGTCCAGAGCGTTCTTCTGTTCGTCGAACTTCTTGCTCTGCTCGTCGAACTTGGCATCTATAGAGTTCTTCTGTTCGTCGGCCTTTTTATTCTGCTCGTCGAACTTTTTATTCTGCTCATCGAACTTTTTATCCTGCCCATCGAATCTTTCGGTGAGCAATTTCATTAGAGAGGCCATGTCCGTCGTTGTAATTGGATTCTCCTCCTCTTCGACGTCGAATAGCTCAGTTTCAGGGTCTCCGCCGTCTTCTAGCACAGCATTCTGCAACCGGAGAACTAATTCTCTTTTAAGTCCACTGGTCTGAAGATTTCTCCTACCCAGCTCCGCTTTTAACTGGACCAGGGACAAGTTTTCCAATTTGCGACCCATTTCTGTTCAAATTTCAAACACTGTTTAAATTTCACCACTATTCCTTTTGTCCAGAAACTGTTTCTTGAACGTTTTTATCACTCTGAAAAAGTTTTATCCCACTTCTGACACCAAATGTAACGTGTTTGCCGGTTCGCAATGATAAAACTTTTTCCTCCTTTCTATTCTATTTGTCTTTATTAAATCTTTTCACGAACAACTGCTTATCTTTTATTTATTCCAACAATATTCAACTCTTTAAATCCAATTATTCACAACTCTTTTATTCCAAACAACTTAAACAATTAATCTCAATCAAATACTTCTGTAATTTTAATTCACTATTAAAATCTCTATCCAAATCACTTTTCAACTGTATCTCTACTAAATCTCAAGTCAACTGTGTCCATGCTCTCAATGCTCGTAGTATTTATACCCGAGATACGAATCCAGAATCTTCCTTCCTGGCGACGATTTGCCCATCTAGTGAGATATCGATAGTTCTGGAACGTGCCTGAGGTAAGTACTAGAAAATTCCTGAAGGTTCTTATAATTGCTGAATGCACCTAAATTTAGCACTAATCCCCCCAATAGATGTCGCTGATCGATATCTAAAATGTCTAAATGTCGCTAATACAGTTGATATAACAATTCCACTAAATGTCGCTAATGCAGTCGATATTACAATATAATCCTTTTCGGCTTCGAAATTGTGGAGCAAATTTGACAAACGTATGAGCTGAGACATTCTATGAAAAATAGACCCTGGCGTTTTATTACATCCTCGATATGTATGTTAATGGCAACCCTTACTAAAAGGACTACATATTGAAAGTCACCAAATATGCTGTTTCCTGAAACGATGCAAAAGTTATTTAACCCTTTCTGATCTTGTTTTAATCTATGTATTAAGTTTTTATTCGCCTAAAGCCAAATTACAACGCTCACATTTGATGTTCCCGAATAACACTTGCAGATTACAGGGACATTCTAAAGTCAATAAATTGGCTTGAATACTGAAAAAATGTCTCCCGTCTTTCAGTAATTTATTGACCTTTTCCGCCGCTTTATCTTTTCATCAGCAATACGCGGCATGCTTTTAAATGCACATCAGATTACTTTTAAGCCTACTTTGGGACTACTGTCAAATAAACCGATTCTTTCCTAAGATTCGCAACATAAATTTAGAGTGATATTTGAAGCTCTGTGTATCCTTATCACTACAATCCGCAAACATGTATCGTTATCAAACACTAGAGTCACAGTCGTTCAAAAGTCTGCAATTACTCGCATATGCTAACGATATTTACATAATCGGAGGAATGTGATTATTGAAACGGAAGCGGCAAAGGTGGAAAATGAGGGTAAGACCAAGTATATGCTGTCAACAAGGACACCCAACACCGACGTATCGGACTGAACATCACCGTAGATAGATACAACTTTGAAGTTGTGACGCTTGTTGGTTGAGACCCAGGTCCATCCTGGACTGTAAGTTAGTGCATCGGTATCTCTTTTGTCTCTATTCTAATTTCCTTAATGACCGTCTTCTAGTTTAGGTTTAGACATAAACCCTATAACTTGGGTTAATTAAAAAAAAGAAAGATATCGGGTAACGCGTTGTTAGGTAGTAAGCAGACCTATCCATTCTATTTTAAACCACCCTCAATTGATTTTCTCTTTCAGGTTTATGTCCGATCAAGAGGCTTGGCATGAGTTGTGCAATTTATATTTGGCCGAGGGTGAGTACGCAAAGGCAGTCTTTTGTATGGAAGAAGTTCTGCTGCACAATCCACATAGTCATCTTATTCATCAGAGAATAGCAGAAATACGATATACAATGGTAAATTATAAGCCACATAGTCCGATAGATTTTTTCTTAACGATTATCTTCCCTTTATTTAGGGCGGTATGGAAAATATTGAAATAGCAAAGACTTATTATGCACAGGCAGCTAAACTCAACGGAAACAATTTAAGGGCGTTATACGGTCTTTATCTCGTAAGTTCTCTTCCACCGAAATTGGTTAATTCTTTTGGATGTCAATATCTTTTTTGTAGTGCTGCAATTTTATTGCAAACTCCCGAGCCATTGTCTCAAAGCGAAAGGATGCACAAAAAATAGCCCAATGGGCTCTGCAACAAGCCACAGCTAAAACGACAAAAACATCGAAGATCACTGACAATGATAAATATATTGCTGCTGTGGAGACCGCATTCGGAAGCATGGAACTGAAGTCCAATTGACAAGAATTTGCTCGAATTTGCCAAACTACTTGTGTCGTATAATTTTCTTTTCTTTCTTTTGTGGAATTTCAAATACCAAGTGTTTCTATTTTTTCCGTAAACGAAACAGTCACCACTCGAACAAAACCGCAATGGCAATTTGGCAAGCTATCTTCATCAAAAAAAACTTTAAAAATAAAAAAAATGTTCTTATAAACAAATGAACAACATGGTTAACCAAAGGTGTTATTTATCCTTGTTTTCTTTATAAATAATATTTTCCATTAATTTGCAACATTGGTCTTTGCAAAGAGCATGTATCGCATCGTTTATCGTAAATTTATATTGGCCTATGTAAATGGTGGCTCTATTGTGTATTGTTTAAATCAATTTTCCAGTTTGTTCTGTTCAGTTTAATTGTTTAAAAGCGCAGTATGCATATTAACAGAATTGTGAACTTAAAATTTTAGACAACAATAAATAAAAAGTATAATATACAAGATACATTTAATTAAATAAACATTTTCCATGGTAAATAGTTGGTAAAATATTGTAAACAATTGTCTATTACTTTTTTAACAGCAGCATTTTTGCATTAGATCGTGTAACCTCTTCTTAGTGTAGGTGGGCCATATGTCTGGATATGGAACAGTTTTCGCCTAAAGTTGGCAATTGAGAGAGAGCTGGAAAATTCTTCCCTTAACCGGGAAGTAGACTACTAATTTAGAGGACGTAGTGTGAGAATGGGGTGTTTTGATGGTCGTTTGGCTGTCAAAGATTCCTATGTTGTTTTTGGTTGTGGAGTTGAGACAATTATCTTGTACTGGACACTCGAAGAGTCTGGAAGGCGACATGATTTGGATACGTTCAGTTCCGCTGAGGAGACACCTGCTCCAACGCTGCATTCTAGCATAGAGCCGTCGGTAAGGATCGATACTTGGTATTTCGATAGGAATGCGTTATTGTTCCATTCCATCCTGTTCGGAAAGAGGACTCGTATATTGATATTGCATTTGAGTTAAGGTATCGTATATTCAGTTATGGTCGAGGCCAAAACCCTAGCCAATAGATTAAGAGCGTTTTTATAGCCGGTTTCGCGGATCAGATCGTCGGAATCGATCGTAGCGCTCCTGTGATTCTGATCCCAGCTGTTCTTTGAATTCTGCTTAAAAGCTCTCTTAGCTCGCTTACTCACTTAAAGCTTATGCGTATAAAAAAATAATATTGAATGGTCAAATGTTTGCCTAAACTTTGCGTATCATAAGGATAATTTGACGGTACCTCAATCAAAATTTAATTAAAATCCTTAATCGATTTGGATCGATGAACGTTTAAAGATGTGTACTACTTAAATACAAAGCGAAGGAAGTCACCTTTCGATAGACAGTCAGTTGACCGTCATGGATGATGGCTCCAATCGATACCAATGGTCAAATAGTCAAAGTGTCTGTTGATATTTCTTTCTATTATTACAGGGACATAGTGCGAATGGACATTGTCGTGATAACAAATCGATTTTAGTGCCTAGTCGTTTTAATTTTTTATTTATTTACTTTTTTTTTTGTAGTTCGTTATTTCTATGATAACACAATGGTTGTGGATGAATCTATCAACGCATATGTAAACTACGCATAGACTACACATACTTATGCATTCTCCTGCGCTATAATTACCTTGTTTTCTAGGAATTAGTTGCATTTTTTTCTTAGTAGTCTTGTAATCAAGACGAGAGAGAGAGAGAGAGAGAGAAAACAAAAACGTGCATTTGCGAATGCATGTGTTAATGAGGTTTTGATTTTATTTTGTTTTAATTACCATTTTGAGGTACATACACATGACATGTATAAATGCCGGGTAAAAACAATTCTGGAATTTAGTGAGTTTCGAAGTTTCATGGTGGTACTAGCAGGCACGGTGCGAACGGAGTTTCTTCTTCTTCAATTAATTTGTTTAGTCCATTTGTTGTAAGAACTTAATGAAAATGCAAGTGGCTGTTATTCAGCAGAAGTAAGTGGGTAGCTATTTGTGTGAGTGAGTCCTTACAACAAGATGCGAGTCTGATTTTAAGCGTGTTGGTGTAGAAATATAATTAAAGGCTTTTTTGTGCTGAAGTGCTGTAGTAAAAGACTTTTTTTTTTCAAAAATATCGTATTGGATTTTAAAAACTAATTTCATTGTCAATACGTGGTTTACTTTGAATTTTTTTAAAGTTCCTAACCTAACTTTGTTGGATCACTAAGGCCCTTTATCTAGCTATATTCTTTAGTGACTTGCCGTCGAAGATAAAGACTACTTTAATTGGGTTTATGAGATGACTAACAGACCAATAGTTCATCATGAATTTTGAAACAATTTAAGCTCGAATTGAAGACACTGACTTATTTAGATTTTTTCAAAAGTATTCAAGAGGCTTAGAAAAATATCCGTCTTTAAATCTTCTCTTCCACACCCCGCATCAAATCATTCGAAGATTCAAATTTTTCTAAAATTGTCATGTTTTCCTTAGATGATACCACGTCAAACTTAGAACTTTCCTCTTGCTAGATATCATCGCCTCTGTGTAGTCTTCACCAGTAGCCAATTGTTGATACATTTCTTTACTATTTCTGTGGAAGTAGCAAATTGCTTAGCACGCAGAAATTCACAGAAACACACCTCCTTTGCTTGGTAGTCTTCTTTTTCGTTTGCAATGATCCCTATGTGCCTTTTTTTCTCAGGTCAGCATTGATTCATGTTGTATTGCATTGATTAGTGTAGATTCGAAAGGTTGTCAGCTTATATCGCTGACACACATAGAGCAGTAGTAGGTTTAGTGTGATACCTCAAGGAACTTGGAGGAACTTTTCTACTTATTTATTGAACCGCTTTTGATAAAGCGAACTTGTTTTTTGACATCTTATTGTTCTAGATCACCAATATTGTCAAAAAAGGAAGCACCGAGATGGTTCTGTCTTTTAAAAGAGAAGATGGAGGATTGTTTCTTCCTCTTCTTCGTTCCAGCAGCTTCTGCAGAAATTCTTGGCTGGGAGGTCCAATCGAGTGACATGTTTGCAGTGATGACACCTATGGTGATTCTGATTCATTTAAAACCGAAGAAGACTACATCAGCTTTCTGATATCCTTCTTCCTGTGCCACAGTCGTTCAAATTTCAGGACATTTCTTCCAGATGTGCTCCTAATCAATCATTCAGCCATTACCTACTTTACTTTACAAATTCACTTTCCTAAAACTGTTCTCAAAGTTTAGGGTTAAAACTCATGCCTTACTTAATTCTTCAGACAAAATTACCGTGCAAGGATCTCACACAAGAAGATGCAAACTCAGACCAGTAAAATTACTCATCCCTATCGACCTTTGGAATTCTGTTTTAAATTGTCTAATGTAGCGGAGTTCACTTTTCATAGGCGGTTTATTAGGTCAGTGAATTTCTGACAAACGACTTATTCCACTGTTTGTAAAAAAAAAAAAATATTTTAAGTTTAACAATTTATAATTAATCATACTTTTTTCAATTTTAGTTCTACCAATGTTTCAATTTACGATGAAGAGATCTCCTTGCTCCTGCAAAACCAGAATCGACTATCACTCGCCTATGGTGCCTTGGACAATGTTCCCCATCTGATACTCAAATATATCGCAGATAAAATTCAAATACTCGATCTGAGTCACAATCAATTTCGAAACCTATCATTCCTTGAGTATTTTCCTAGTCTACAAACTCTTGTCTTGGATAAGAATTCCAATTTGGATTCTCAATCTTTGCCTGTAATGGAAAATCTAGAAATACTCTGGTAAGTGTTCGCTAACATCTATTCACTTCTTTGACGGAAACTAAATTTTGCTAACCATTACAGGCTTAACAATTGTAATCTCATCAATATTACGGATTGGTTACAAACCTTGCAGATGCGGTGTCCTTCTCTCAGACAACTTTCAATGATGTGCAACCCGGTTGGGTTGACTGTATTAAATGGAGTCAGTGATAGCGATGAAAAGGAATACCGTAAACAAGTACTTAAAATGTTACCCAGTTTGGAATTCTTCGACGGTATTAGGGTAACTGATGAGCACCGGAGACTAGCAGCACGAAGTAAAATTTCCATAGCACTGCTCGAAGAGATTTTCCGAAAGAAAATTAAAAATTTTCTTGAATTCTCAACAAAACTTCATAAAAATTACATTTCAATAGAAAGATTGAATGGTACTTTTGTTAAGAGCAGGGGTCTTCTTAGCACATAGAGCGAGAGTTCTTGACAAAGAGATGTCTAACGTCTGAAAGAACCTCGGATATACATATGTATTCATTTATTTATGTGTAAATTCTTAAGTTCAATTACATTAAATTATTTGTTTCTATTTGTATGTAAAAAATTATAAAAATAACAGTAAACAGTGTAATAATGATAATTGAAATGTCAACTTATGTTAGTCTTTTTTAATAAAGCTCAAATAATTAATTTTTAATAATGATTATCTCACGTTAGTACCACCAGCAACGCTGGAAGCAAAAACTGATAACATAATGCGATACCCGACATTGACATCAACTTGCAAACTCTCTTTCCATCAAGAGAAAGTTGGGACGAAGGAAGGGTCATTAAACCTGACACGGCTCAAAAATAGATGAATGGGCAGGCTCTAGAATCTACACAGAGCAACACGAAATTACCTGATAGATGAAACTTTCAAACCACACCAGAGTGTTCCAAGCAGACATTCTAGCGATAACCTAGATCGCAAGATAACTACCTTCAGTAATAACTTCGAGAAAAAACATTCACATATACATCGACAGCTAAACCGCCATCAAAGCCATCTCATTGGCAATACCAAAATCAAAATTAGTAAGGAGATGTCGCTATGAGCTTAAAATCTTAAGCTCAAAGCACTCTGTTGGGTCCCGGGGCATAGAGTCATCGATAGCAATGAATAGGCCGATGCACTGGCAAGAATGGGATCAAAACTGAAGCAAACAATGGTCGATTACACGGTTTTGGACTCCTATAAAGGTTCTAAAACAAGACATACTGTTGGACTTCTGCAAATTGCCGATGAGCGATGAAGCGCACTCCCATCATGCCGCATATTAAAGAAGATGTGGCCACAATACAGTAAAGGAAAACAAAAACAAAATACTTAAGCAGAATAGATCTTACTTAGTACTAGTGATCAGCATTCTCACAGGCCAAAACCTACTGGCGGCCCATCTAAAAAGAATTACGAACGATATTTGGAGAGTCTGTGGCTATGCGCTTTCTCTGCAACTGCTCAAGGCTTAGCAGAATAAAAAAAACGATTCTAGGTCCTTACGCGACCGCTATATAGGTACTCCAAAGAACGACTTGCTTCGTCTGTCCCGGGGCTTATCCCACCATGCTTGACCCTGCGCTATACGCAATGTTTAATTTACCACCCCTTGAGGTTAACTTTATGGGCGAAACTATCAGAGCCATCTTTCGTTTTAAAAAAGTGGTTCTGGTATAACACGCACTGGAGTTTTGAGGACCTTGCACGAGGAATACCCTTCAACTTAAATCTTATGGATATGTCATCTGATGCAATGATTCCGGAATTAAGACTGTTGCATAGATTTATGATTGACTTTCTGGCGCCGTTTCATTGGTTTTCCCCACACTCTGGGCCGGGTAAAGAATGAAGTCGAATTTTTACAGATGGCTCCAAAAACCAGTGATGGCTCCGGTACTGGAGTCTGTTGCAACTGCCCGTCAAAAAAAAAACTTAGCCTGATGTTCTGTATATCTGTTAAAAATATAAGAATGCGTATAATCACCAAGCCAAGAAGCTACGCCTTTGCTTACATCTAAACCTCTCGTATACCTATGTAGCAAATGCAAAGTTAACCTTTTCAAGAGCTCTAACTTCTTTATTGAAAACCAACACCAACAGTGACTCATAAGGCGAAGAAGAAATAACTACAGTACACAGCACTCAATATTAAAAAATGTTAATAAACTATTTATTGGTTAAATTACTATTTTCTTAAAGTTTTTAAACAGGTCTAAGCACATTTAAGTCGTCGTTGAGCTTTGGTAAGATTTCTTTCTCCGCTTGAATCGAAATAACTCGCTAAATTTTATTGTTGCAGCAGATTTTGTATTGCTGCCATTACTGGTAGTAAGATTGATTCTGGTCGAATCAGTTGTCGAGGACTTAGATGGTACTCTCAGCAAACCATTACTAGGTGGCTCACGAGCAACTCCATCTAAATATTTTAAACTTGGTAATATATTGAAAACGTACTCCCTATAGTCGGTAGTTGGTTGTCCATCAAGTAAGGACCACGCTCCTGGATTTCCCATCATAGACAAATGTTGCAAATTTGGACATTGATCTTGTATACGATAAAGCCAATCTTCCATCTTTATGACGTCACAGTTGTTGATCCTTGACAAGTTAAGTAATTATAAAACTGTTTTTTTTTTTTTTTGGAAATTCCAGACTTACCAGAGAATCCTTAAATTTGGCAAGAACGGCAGGGTATTGATATCCAAATTTGCATTGCGGTCCAAGATCAGTGTGTGCAATCGATCGAAAAATGTCAGAAACGACAAGTTTTGGAAATTATTATAACTCAGATCGAGACATTTTGTTTTGGTGGCAAATTTCTCTGCAATGCGTTTTGGTATTGAACGCAAGTTCTCATATGCCAGCGATATTCGTCCGTTTTCCTCGAGTATGCTATCACCAAAGGAGTCGGTGACCGATACCATTTTGAAGCAATCAAACGCTGAGTATTCGTGTACGACAGCACCGCAGTCGAAATCATCTGTCAAACTGTCAATCGATCTGTTATGCACGCAGTCCTTAAGTATCGAAAAAAGATTCTCGCTGAAGGTGTAATTAAAAAATTATAATCCATTAACCCCGGTTGGATTGATCGGAAAATATCAACGAAACTGACCCTATGACCAAGGGTACTTACCTATTGTCACTGTTTGTGAAGCTGATCTTGTCGGACATGTTTGCTTTGTATTTCTGCTCATAATCTCAGGGCATAAAAAAAAAAAAAACTGAGGAACTTCGATCTTCAATGACTTGGAACGCTAATCATTTTCTTGAAATATGAAATGATGATAGGGGTCTCTCACTTTAAGTCAGACTTCTTAGCTAGTTGAATGAAATTGCATTTGATTGCAGATCACTCTTAATTTGATTGCAATTCAATGATCGAAGTACTGACTGCATTGAACACCGTTATCAGACTGAGGCCTTACTCGTATTGTCTTTAGAAGATGATTGTCAACGATCACTCTCAGGCTGAAAACAATTGTTTCAGCCATAGAGAGGCCAAAGCTGACAATGATCATTAAGATCATCATCATCACCGGCAATGAGAGCTATAAGGGGCAAGATAAGCTAAGAGATAGACGGTGTTTATACTTGTTGTTTACCCACGAGAGAATGGTTTTCCGATAGTGCCGCGACCGATGGATGGTGTGGTGCCGGGTGTGATAAGCCCAAGTATGTATAAGGTGACGATGGTTTCTTTCTGGGCATACTATGTAATTCAGAACAAGATAAGAAATAGCTGATCGAGGATTGTTTTGGTTTTCAAAGGATAGTGGGAATAAGGGAAAAGTTATTGTTATATTCGTGATGAGTAATCTGTTGACGGTTTTGTAAATGCGGTAGGTACGTCAACATTGATTTTTTTCATTGAAAGTGAAAATGGTAACCCGGAAAAGGTAGCTTTTAAAATTATTTAATGATCTCTGTTTGTTCAGCCCAACTTGTGTGTGTTGATAGATGTAGTATCTGGGCAACACATAGGCTACTTTTAATTCGGCTTCACTCGCGTTAAGATAGGGTTCCCATTCAAACAATCAGATCGACCGACGTCGTTAAGCAATCTATCAAAGCTAAACCGACCTCAACACGCGACCTTCAGAGAAGCGTGTGAGGCTAGAGGTTCCCTCGAAAATTACAACTAATGGACTGTGACTATGGCCGAGGTAGTCTTGTCATATTGGTGTCTATCTGAGTGGTCACCCCGCAACAGTTGTGGCAAACGTTCAAGGACGACATGGCTCAGGATGTCATACACGGAAGACAACAACTACAACAATACCTTACATTTATGTACAAAGAAGCGCTTATTGACATCAAAGAGTACATCGCGTCTATGTGCAATAGAGATCTGGGAAAGCTTGTTAATAATGAAGTTATGAGAGAGCTAATCAAGTGGGGCAATATGCTTAGCGACTGCCGCCGGAATTGAGAGTTGTGTTTGATGCTGTCTTAAACAAAATCAGTCGTGGCGAATCAGCTCCCATGTTCCTGGGTGCTCACTGCAAGGAGCAGCAAGACTTTTCTGCGAATGCATCAATGTGTAGGATCTACGGCATTGTGGTGTTGTTGGCCGGTAACTGCAAACAAACTCTCCCCGTGATAACTAGAGGTATTGTGATTACTGAACGAGAGCCTCAAGTAATTACGATGTGTAATTCTCGACATCTGTAAGAAGTGTATAGCATTCTTACTATCCCTCAGCAGAAAAGACTGCAGGGAATTTATTGGCGTTATTACGGGACACTTTTCCTTTGCCAAATATCTCGACGTGTTTAGTTTAAGTGACCCTTCTGGATAGGATGACGATACTGCGGAACACTTCCTATATGATTATCCTGCCTTTGCTCGTATCAGGTGTCAGTTTTTTGGGTGCTGGAAACCTAAGCTCCTTATCACTGAAGCTCTTACTCAACTTTCTTAGAAACACGAAGAACATACAGTAAAAGGGTTGTGCCTGCTGATAGTACAACGGACCTGTCGTGTTTCAACGCCCCGACTGAAAAAAAAACTGCGTTCATAGTGGCATTCCTGTCGTCCCAAGGATCTTTTATTCCAGTTCAAGCAGCTTCAGTTTCCTGTAAAACAGGCCTTCGCTATGACCATTAACAAGTCTCAGCACTAGACTCTGAAATGGACCGAGGTAAATCTGGAGTTGCTGTGCTTCTCATACAAGCAGCTGTTCGTAGTATGTTCGCGTGTCTCGAGCACTCGCTGTCACTACGTCCTGGCTGCAGAAGGGAAGTCTTACGTTGTGGAATACGATCCCACTTATATACATATATCCTCCGCCAAGTCGTATTCCTCGAAAATTTTCAGCTCACCCCTTTTTTAAAGACGTTCGGACAAACAGATACAGTAGAATCCGGATTTAGCGACGATCAAGGGACCGGTGACATTAAGTCGTTCTAACCGGACGACGCACAAAACGAACTGAAAATATGAATTTTTTTATTTTATGCAAACCTAACATGTTGTAGTGTCTACGTCGCTAAAAACGGTTAGTCGTTATAAACGAACTCATCGCAAACAAACTCCACTGTAGATAGAGCTTGGTTCTACGGAACCTTTAACATCTGAATAAAATGTCAAATTATCAAAATATATTACTAGCACAATTGTTTTTTTTAATTTTATTATAATTTAATTATTATTACAACTTCCATTTATTTGCACCGAAAATCTATTCAGTCCTGTCAAACGTCCTTCAAATAGAACATCATCGATGGCTTTCTTAGCAAACAATTGTTGTTCTGCGTTTAATTTACGAAATTCTAACGCCCAGATTTTTCCTTGAATATCAATCTCATCGTCAGTTCTTTCGGTAATATTTTCACAGACTTTTGGAATTTGTACTGCTTCGCTTTTAGATTCAATTGATGTTTCCGTAAAATGTTCTGATTTACAATCGAAGTCGTCCAAAGTATCAATGGGACTTGCCTGAAAATTCAAAAAATAAAAATTTAGTAAGACGATTATTTTTTTGTTCAGTTTAGGAATTAGAAAAATAAACTTCGGTAGATCCTAGAGAAAACCTTAGAAGTAATCGATACCCACTATCTCTTTATCAATATGAAAGCCGCCTATGATAGCATTTATAGAGACGAGCTATGTAGAGCCCTGTTTAGTTTCGGCGTTGCTGTCAAACTGGTCTGTTACTCATCACGAATTTAAATAATTTAACGTGGAAATTCCAACGGGTTACGAAATGGGCTTTAAGGGTGGTTGGCAGTAAATGCAGCAAGTTGGCTTTTTTTTTGAAGTAATTGAGAAGTTTTGTGCAATTTTCAATTAATCTCAATCGTTGCATCAAATGCAGAATCCAATACGTTAGCAAATTAATGATTAGACCAGTTTATTCGCTTCTGATCTTTAAAAGCACTTCTTATATTGGCTTCTCTATCTTCAACAAAAATAATTTTGTCAAGACTGTGAATATTAAATTCAGAAAGAATGCTTCTCATTTTGCATGTAATGCTTTCAATGATGTTATATCTTCAACAATTTGTTTCATTTCACTTATTTCTTTCTCTTCTTTTCTCTCCCGCTATTGTGTTTATCTGACAGGAAATACTTGTTGGGTCCGGAAGAAAATCATCAATATCTAAGTTATCATCATATTTAGCTTCTATTTTAATACCTGCACCATCTTACGAAATCCATTACCAGCAACCGAAGAGAATGGTCTACTGTCTTCTGTTATCCACTGGGAACATGCATCCAACATATGTTTTTTCTCTTCTTGTCCGACTTGTTTTAATGACACGTCGTTTTTGTTTAAATTGTTATTGTAACACTTGTGACGCACCAAATTAGATGTTTGTTTGCCGTTGTACTTCAATACGCGCTTACACGAACGGCAGTAAACAATATTGTCCAGAAATTCTCCATCTTGATTTTGAACCTCTGAAAATATATCCCATATCTTGCTCCTTCCTCGTCTTTTTGTAGTTATTTTAAAAACACCACTCGCGATTTTATTTATTACTTCCTCTTCCATTTTCAAACTATTGACTGTCTCAGCAAAAAACTTAATCACAAATGAATTCCTTTAAAATAATCTTGCTCTTAAAATTGTATTTCTTATTTTATACACAACACAGATTGACATTGATTCGAAAAAAGCGAATCATCAGAGCTCACACTACTCACAGTAAATGAATCACTTCATGTGAATGCGAGCATGATTCATTATATGAAAAGCAATGAAGGGTGAGGGTAGCTCATATTTATAGGAATGAATGTGAATGTGTGTGAATACTTTACAAAGTAGTGAATCTTTTGAGTGGCTCATAAAACGAGCTATATACTTGCAACAGTATTCTGATGCACCTGTAGACTACACAAACACCCATTTTCTCCCTTACTCTTCTCTTAAAAAGTGTACCAAAGAAAATGAAATAACTAATAGCGACGAACAAACACAGCGAAAAGTAATACAGAACTTTTAATTTGTTTGTCAAAAGTGACGTTAATTCTCAAATGTCACATCCGTAGGCCATACAAATGGCATTTTGCCGTAAATTAAAAAGTTAAAAGCATCGGTGAAAATTAATATTTCTTAAAAATTTAAATGTGGAAATATGTATAACATAGTGTTTATTAATAAAAAAAAAAAAGAGGATCTGTGGAGTCAATAAATGTGATTAAATTGCTGTGCTGTCAGCTGCGGCGATGGAAACTATAGAAGAAAATTTCCTATGTGTTGAAGTGGTTAAAGCTCAGTAATTTTGTGAACCTTTGTACACAAAAATTGAAAGAATATCTATAAACACATATTTCCAATTGTTGAGAAATATTAATTTGTATGGATAATATTTACTTCTTAATCAGAATTTTATACTAAAACGTACAATTATAATACTAATTTCCACCTACGGATGTGACATTTGAGAATTAAACGTCAAAGCGTTAAAAGGTCTATCATTTCATGATTTCATAGCATTCATTGGAACTAGGGGTCGAATTACGGCATCAGTGATCGAGTAACGTAATAATGCTCATTATTACGTGACGATTTACTCGATCACTGATGCCGTAATTCGACCCCAGCTTAAAGTCAGTTGAATTCTTTTGAAGTCATTGTGACTTTCAAAATACTTTACTGAATTCGTTGAAGTTAAATGAAGGTGTGATTTAACTTCTTGAAGCTGAAGTAAAAAAGATACACGACTTAAATGATTTCATTGTCACAAAAAAAGAAGCAACAAACTCTATTTCTTTTGCGACTAAACTGTCACCAGTGCGCCTGCCCGCTTGGCTCCAAATGGTTATGATCTACTTTGCATTGCGACAAATAGCAGTCTTGAACGATGGGATTTAATGCGACTAAAATCGCAAGTACACGTCTAGTCTAGTATAGTCTTTTTAATTTACATTTTTCCTTCTCCTGCTACCATTGTTTTGTAAGCCTTTAAAAAAATTAGTACCTCGACTTTGCATTCACTTTCACTCCCAATTTGTTGACAACGACATCACTGGCGTTATATACAACGCACTACTCACCTATTTCTATCTCTCTACACCATTACATGACATTCTGCGCTGAACGACATACACATCATCAAATAACGCGCACACCAAACAATATCAACATGCCACTCATATTCCCATTCTCTCTGAGCTTGCACAATCTCATACACTACACTGGCAGAAGAAAACGTATACAAAAAAGGAAAAAAAAAAAAAATAAATAAATAAATATTCACTTACGTCTTCCGCACTGTTCTTGCATTCTATTTGAGCTGTGTATTCGGATTCGTCCCCATTTTGTTGTTCCTCTTGATTGCTCAGAAACATCATGTAATCGAAATACCACAACGTTGGCTTGTACGTTGGCTCAGACGTCGATCCTTCCGAAGCTCGCACCTTTTTAAGTTCACGACGAAAATTGCTACGTAAAATGTTGACTTTCTTTCGCACCATATAACGGTCGGCGTCCGGTTCAATTTTTTTTAATTTCTTTATTAAAACTTTATAACAGTCGTCCTTTAGTTTTCTGTTTTTATATGCCTCACTCCTTACCTTCCACACAGCTGGGAAACTTTTGTAGATTTCTATAAATTCTCTCCAAAATCCGCGAATTTCCGAAGTTGACGAAGTCATGCTCTCCTTTTGACTGAGAGTTGAGAATTGTTTGATTGTACATTCAAGTTGTAGCGAGGTTGCGCGTTGCACAGTGCAATCGCATACATAAACAGAAAAGGAGAAAATATAAATGATTTATGTACATAGATGCTGTTCTTTTCTTTCGTATTGTATTTCCGGATGTTAGACACTCAGGTGGTTTCGTGTCGCTCTTGCAATTACTTTGTTTGCTAGCAGCATAGATTCGCATTAGTGTTGACATTGATTTGTTTTTATGTGGAATGTAAGGTACTAGGATAAATTAATTCAAATTGTCAGGAGGAAGGATGACATTTCGAAGTGTTTGTTTGATAATTTCGTCATTACCATTTGTGGTGAGAAACAATGCGAAAAAGGGATACAGATCCTAGGTTGTGGGGCTAGGTATTAAGAGACTTTTTTTTCCAGAAGCGTGGATGAAACAATCAAACCAGCTTACTTTTTTTTTATTAATGCATTTGGAGTGTCCTTGAGAGTTTATTACAACACAGTAATAGATAAATAGAAAATTACATAAAAGAGTTTAAGAGATTAGATATGTGTGAAAAAAAATGAGGTGTCGATGCGTGTTCATCTTCGGAGGTTATAGGTTTCAGGTAACACTGTTCAATACTCATGTTGAGTGGTCGAAAAATAATATTCTAAATTCCATTATTTCTCCGGAAGCAGGTTTTAAGATATAACATGGGTGTTCGGTTGATGATGCACGTGCACTACGATTGAACTGATGGAAAGGGGGGATATATTTCGTCTAGGCAGTTGTGCTGGAAATACCGGTACAAGTTTAATTTCACTTTCCTCTGGGTTCCCGGCCACAGCAACATAGGGGGGAATGAGAGAGCCAACGCATCTGCCAAATGTAGATCAACCTTTGATGGTTAATTTCCGAAGTTAGTGTGCTCCCTGATTGAATTCATCAAGGGAAGAATTCTCCAGTACTTTCCTCTCAATTGCCTACTCTAGTGGACCAGCCTAGAAAACAGTGCCATGGCCCACAGATACACTATCTTATCAATAGAACCCGCACCGAGACAGTACGAACTGTAGCAAATAGCACATGCCACTGGTCAATTGGCTCCCACGCTGCCAAGTTAGGCATTTCCTTCAAGTCTCATTGTCGTAGTTGCAATAATACCAAAGAAAAGGAAACGCTATTCCATTTGCTCTGCGACTATCCGGCTTTAGCCGGAACCATGCATATCACATTTGATAAAGCCTTATAAGGAATTGGTCAGAGATCTCTGACATACAGTTTTGCAACATCTTTAATCTTCTCAACTTCACAGGATGCATTTGAAAACTTCCCCTCTTAGTCACACCCATCCAGCCAGGTCACGTGAGTCATGGTATCAAAAAGGCGCACCAGAGCTTCTTGTTTTTTTTTTGGTAGGACAGTAGGACAGACAGTTATTTCTATCTACCCTACCAGTACCGGCGCTGAGCATTCAAAGTCGGTCTTCATGCAGTCTGAATGCTTAAGAGAAAAAATTTGGCTATGATTCCAACTTGCGTGGAACCTCGTTGAGGTCAATTACGTTTTCTTTATTTAATTTCTTGAAAAAGTGCTATTGAGGCCACAATCAAATAAGTACTCGCGATAAAAATCAGCTCACAGGGGATTATGAAGCTATCCAAACAACTGACAGTTACAAAATGCTACCTGGCAACGTGACTGCTCCACAATTCGTAACAAATGAAGGTGCATTTAGCCATTCAGTTGTATTTTATGTCACTCTACCAAACCCACCTATAGCAATACAAATTTGTATTCAGAGGTGGATTCGTTTGATAAATAGGTTGTTTACTAACAAAAACTCTTATAGGAACTGAGTTCATTCATGCGCTACACCCACTCTATTCGCCCTTAAATTTATGAATGGAATATCCTTTCCAAAATGTCATATGGCCGCACCTTTCTCATGGACTAAAATTCTTTGTAAGGGAAAAAAAAACAGTAGTAGATTGAGGTAGGTAGGTACCTATCGCATGACTTGTTATAATTTATGAAATTGGTTCAAGGAAATTAAACAGAAAATACTTACAAACTCTCACTAGTTGTCAAGTCCTGTTTTGATTGATTATAATCACAATCTTTCAACTTTATCAGGAAATTCCATTTAAATTTCAATTACCAATTGCGTAAAAACCCATTCAATTATATGACCATTAAGAAAATCATAAATAAAGTTACTTAGTCACTTGGTCTTTCGGTTTTTCTAGAAAGGCACAAGCTAGAGTCAAAATGTACATTAACCCTTAAATGCCAATAACCCTTATCAAAGCTCCAACTAACAGAAAAAATTACGAGTAAATTCATTACAATTCATACCACAACACTACCAACGAGGTCAACCACAACACTTTACGTTGTGAGCTTTTCAATGTGATTACATCAGGAGCTTTGGAAGGAGATCTAATGATAACACACCACCTATATACCCGACCATCTTTGTATACAAATCACCCTCAACCAATCTCTCGTTATTGACAGATTAATTCTAATCCAATTTCATGTCGGCTGTTCGTAAAGTGTCCCCTCGCGACTTCAAATCGTAGATAAAGGTTTCCATGCGAGCAACGAGCTGAACTTTTCGCTTCTGTCTTTTGTACTGGGAATTTAAGCGTTTAATTGTGTTATAAAGCGACTTAAGTGGTCAACTTTTTTTTTTTAGATGTGATTTGATATACTTGCAGTGAATCAGAAAGAAAATGATGCCTGCTGCAGAATTGTGTTCTAACACTTGTAGTAGTACTAGAATCTCGACAACGACTTGCAATACTGAAAGCATGGACTACTAGCAGCGAACTGCACACTGGTTCTAACATAGACACGAGTTCTTTTAGTACCCGGTAGAAAAGTAGTGATAAATTTGGCTATTGCACAACACTGTACCGTGACCTTGACTTACATTTTCAAACAATATCCATCAAGAGAAAGTTTGGATGAAGAAAGGGCTGTCGCTTTGAACTTTAAATTATAAGCTCTTAGCACAAAGACAAAGACCCATTTTGTTGGGTCTCAGGGCATAGAGGCTTCGATGGCAACAAAAAGGTCTATGAACTATATACCAAGAATAGGGTCAGTAGTCGAGTACTCAGTTCTTTTCTTACCCGTATAAAAAAAGATATGTGCTTAGACTTCTGAAAGCTTGCCGATATAAAAAGAAAATACAAACGCTCAATAGACTGTACTTAGAACTAGTAATCAGCATCCTCCAAGACAACAACCTATGTGCAGGTTTGAGCTCGGTCGGGGAACAGCAACAGTCTACCAAAATAAAAAGAGGAATTGACAAAATCTTAGTTTCTCCAACGTTCACACCAAAAAGGGGTTTGGACCGAAATCGGGTTTGAATGCTCCGAAATTCGAAAATTCGATTTTCATAATATAAAAATACGTGCAGGAGCTGTGGTGGTAAAGACCCACAGAAGCATAGATTTAGCCAAGAATGGATGGCTTGTGTGAGAAATCCTACGGCTGCCGATCTATGCTTGGATGGTGAGTGAAGGAGGAGATACAACGACAAACGATATTGGCGTTTAGTGAGGTCGACTAAGAGAGAAGAGTTCAGATAAAATGACTAAGATGGGACATGTAGAGCTGATGCCCACCAATACTCCTGCGTAGACCCCATCAACTTAGCGTGCGAACCTAGTAATCGGATTATAACGTCATCATAAGTAACTAGGTAAGTATTGTGGAGGGGCAGTAGGCCGCCGAAACCAAACGGGTGATCGTGGTATAAAACGGGCATACAAGCTGTATTGAAGCTTGGGAAGAAGAATGAGAAACTTTGTGACTCTGCAATTGTCGTAGGTCGTGGTGCTTGGTAATTTTTTCTTTAAAACGAAGCGAGTTTAGTGTCACCACATAGATTTCGGTCCGGTCCGATCGGTTGGTACGGTTACCTGAAATGTTTTTCCGCGCATATTCCCAGTCTTACTGGTCAGATCATTCGGTCAGAAAGGAATCGGCGAACTTCTCGGGTTTATATGGTCCGTCCAGATGGTGAAAGTGTGGAAGGTGGACTTTGTATAGATTTCTCATGTAAGTATATCGTCGCATACAATTCGGTTATTTAGACGGGTTTGTCAGCGTAAGCGTAAGCGCCGAATAATCGCGAGAGCTGCAGTAAAACTGAAAACTCTGTTTAAGAATACCATCGACCGGACTGTAAACAGCACTGTGTGAACGGTTTCTGGGAAAGACCAGATCGAAAAGTATGCGGCGGCACTCCTGCTGTGTTACACGTATCTATCATTATTATTTTTATTTATCTTCCACCGATAAACATATTGTACTCTGCATTGATGATCTACCATTTTGAACTATGTACATATGTATATAAGCACATAAAAAAACTTTTAAGCACACCTAGTAACAAATAATTGTTATAGTCACTGTACTTATAAAAAGTTGCCGACTACCACCTCGTTCACACATTACAACAACACTAAGGCAATCATAACATAGCAAAAAAGGCAAGGCAACAATGAAAACAACAACAAACTCATCGAGCGAATAAATATTTTTATTTTTATTTCTTCCATTTCAGCTAAACTGATGGTCGACTACCGTCTCGCAACTGAACTGACAAGTGACACGAAGCAAAATAGCTTCTATGGCTCTATGGGTATTCGGAACCGAATCTGACTTCCAACGACTATACCATACCAATCGAATCGAGCAAAGTAGTAGTGAAGTAGGGTTCAAATTGATATGTCGAGTGGGTAACTGTGCTCCACCACCTTGTGCTTCGCGTAATAAAATCGTTTCAAGGAAGGAAATTTCCAAAACAATTGAATTTCTGATTTTTGTTTTTTTTTTTTACATATTTCCGTAGATTTGTTTGATAAACAAATTGATAAGAGAAATTGAGTTTAATTGAAAAAAAAAACTGTGCACTGTTAATCGGTGGTGAATTTCCCAAGTAATTTTGTTTAAAGTACGAGTATCTTATCATCAACTAATTAACCCGTGAAAAGTGCGTGCCTTGACGTGTGTTTTTGTTTTTTTTTCGAATCGTGTCAAGTGGACTTAAGTGATTTCCTGAACACATCTGACGGAATTGACGCCGTGAAACATAACATTATCAGGTAACTAATCACTTGCATTGACATAGAACCAAGTTTAATTATATAACCTTGGCATTGTTGGATAACATATGAGTGTGTGTGTGCGGTAGCAAAAAAAAAAAATAAAAAATTGCTTTTCATGAACAGGTGACCATCTAATTAGTTATTTGCAACCGTTAGCATTGGCCACAATAGTGCGGTCATACGAAGTGGTGTGAAACAAGAAAATAAATTAAGTGGAAATACCAGAGTTTGAGTCAAATAGGAAGAGACATACGGAAAGGTTGTGTTAGTCAGGTTCTACGTAACGTATTGTGGGGCGCACTCTTTTAGGAAATCCTTAACTCGTTTTGGGTTCAATATTGGAAATGATGTCATGAGGGAATAGTTGTTAACTCGTCAATAATCTGGGATTCAAATCGTTCCTGTTGAAACGTAGGAAGTGTTCGTGTTGTGGGTTAAGTACTGCGTGTTAGTTTAAATTGTGTAAAGAGGTACAAGCAATTATCCTTAAATTGTAAAAAAAAAATAACTGAAACCGATAGAATTTTATAAAAACTTAGCATAAGTCGAGCAAAGTCAGTAGAATGAGTCAAGATCTCGAAATCTCTGAGTCTACAGTTGGTAACCCTGATATTTGTCTAAAGGAATTTGATTGCACAGCAAAACTTGATGAATTCTGTTTAGTAGTCTCCTCTTGAATACGCTATGAAAATACCTCAAATATTTGACGCGATAGCCCTAAAAGGACCAAAGACTAGCTTCTCGCAACCATTCATGATGTGCGTGTTATATTTTCCGCACGAATAGAAAAGCCCTACAGTACTTATTTCCGATTCCGAAGATTGAGAAGATTTTTTATGGCAGATTATACTTTCGAAGTAAGGCTCCCAACCAGGGCAGATTGAAAGAAAAGGCTCCTTACCAGGGCAGAAAAGTAATCAAGGATTTTGATATGCTTATCTATACAGACACGTTGGGTCAGACATCTTCTTTTGCCAGTGTCTTGCAAGCAGAGCTCTCACTTACAGCTGAGATGGACGAAGAAAGAAAGAAAAAAATAAAAGAAAGTTTCAACATAACATAACCCTTCCCCTCACGACCGATGGTGCAGAAGATAGCCCCTCAAAGGCCTTCCGGTCACAACTCTACTTATCACGCAGTGAAGTGTCAGTCATCATGTCTCAGTCAGTTTATCGATATTTTTGTCTTGTCGTTACCCCAGGTGGATGGCCTTTCCGAAAATCATCCTCGTCCTCACCTGCACCGATGTTTCTCCCATGGCCTTACCCTAGCTCACCACAAGCATCGTCGTCTTAATGCTTGTCTAAAAACGATATTGACACTTCAAGATATGTACCATAGCTTCGAAAATGTAAATGTTTCAATGACTCTGTTTACAGATATTTCTGGGAACTCCAGTTTTACTACGGCCAATAGCTTAGCTTCTTGATCTTGAAAACAAAGTCTAACTTCTGTCGATTTTTTATAAATTTTGAAGTCACTTTTGCTCGATTGCTATTGCAGAAACCATATTGTCTTTTGTTTTAAAATATGACGGGAGCGCTTTTTGGAAATTCGAAGAGTTCGGTTTGGTATGACAAAGTCATAAATCTATATAATGAGCTCCACACAAGGTGAAGGTATACTGGACTGATCTTAATCCTTTATGAACGTTTATAATAACTCCCATTCACATGCAACCATTCGCTATACGAGTCATTCACTAACCTTCAAGGTTCACAAAAGCAAACGTGACGAGATTATGTGCAATGAAGCTAATTGGGTCTAACTCACAAGCTGTGGAATAAAATTAGTATACCTTAAGGAGTTATGGTATGAACACTGTCTAGGGCGCGTGAACATTACCAAATCAGACATCAGATTGACGTTTTCGTGCCAAGCATTAACAGCACAACAACAAGTTGTTCTTCGTGACAGCTCACGAGTTTCGAGATGGTGAATGGCCTACAAAAATGCCGGCGATGGGGGTAAACCTTTTTTTTTTTTTAAATGAAAAAAGCTACGACTTGGTGAAGGGGTGGTATTTCCCTTGTGGTTTTAGTCACTTGACTAAGTCCTTTCAAAAAAACGAAACATCCACTTGATCCCTTTCTCTGCAGTGTGCATGCAAAAAGAAAAAAAGAACACTTGCATGCGAATTATCATGCCATAAACAACATTTTTATGGGTTCTGTCATGTTTGCGTATGTGGTCGCTTAATTTTTTTATTTTTATTTTTTCCAATTATGGACGCATATTTATAGCCTCATTGTTATATCTCGGTCTGTTGTGAGGTGATTTGCATGAAAATCTATTTCTGAATTTTAGTGGAGACCTGACAGTGCTGCGCAAAGTGTGAAGTTTGTTTTTGTTGTCAATTCTCAATTAGAACGTTACTAGCAAAAATTGACGTTTAGTTGACATGCCAATTGACATAGTAGTGCGCAGAATGGGTTTGTTTACTGCGGTTTGTTTGTTATTTTTTGTTGATTTTTCTAACTGCGTGGCTGAGTTGGGACTCGAAAGTGTTGAAGATTACACATAACGATTAATAAAGGGTTTCTTGTTTTTTTTTGTGTTGACTGATTGTGATTAATTTATGCCAACGATTAACGTAATTTAATCTTGTTACAGCGGTTTCCTGTTTATTTATTTTTGGTTTTAATAAATACTATTGCGCATTTCATCGATTAAATAGGAGATAGAGGGCTTTTTAGTGGTAGGAAAAGTGGCACTAGACTGTGAGTGGGTATAAGAAGGATTTCTCTTCTGATTCCATGTGTAGGCTACTAGAATATATACTTCGTTTTCTACCTATAGGGTTGTATACTTTGTTGAAGTACCTACCAAATAATTTTGATTGAGACTGTACCCATAAACTTTCAGTGGAAAAGGAATTACAACCAACTTAAGGAAACAAGAACAACTGTCCAGTACAATATTTGTACACTTTCAAACAAAAATAAACGTGTATTATAACTTTCAATTGATTTTCATTGAAAATTGTTGCTTAACCTCTAACTATCGAAAACAAAAACGACATATCTACGAGTAAATAATTTAGATTTACTCATAACGATAGCATAATCCAGAACGTAGAAAATATGAGAATGAAAACCAATCCCTTGGGTCAGCTGGCGATATTTATTTAACGGTGTAGGCGGAATATCAAAATTAAATTAACAGATGTCCCATTGAGTCACTTATTTACGCTTAAACATGCAAGGCTGTTAAAGCGACGATAAATATGAATAAAATATGTTTTTCATGGAAGTCAGCTTATTGGGGTGATAAAACAAATGGATGTGTTGCTTTTTAGCAGGAAAATGAATACAACGTTGTGAATTAGCAATCAAGTGTCAATGACCGGACTTTTTAGGCTCGGAGGTTACTTTCGGCTATTGAACTGATGTTTCACTTTTCAAAATTGACCTCAAAGAATTTTTAGCAGTCATGTGTCAACGCAGGATAACAGTTTTCAGGAGAAAACACTTATTAGTGTTGATCCATATACAAATATGCGTAGTTAAGATGAAATGGTAAAACCCCTTAAGTATGCTCGAGCTTTGAACTACCTTTAGCCTAAATCACTTGACGGAAACGAGAAATCCTTATGATATAACCACGCTGGATTCAAATTGCAATTTCTAGCTCGATTGCACTTTCAGTGTTTAAGTAGGAATCAAAATATTTGAAACTGTCAGCTTGCTCCATTGAATTGCTTTCTAGTTGCACTGGGTGTTGGGTACTTGAGTGAACATAAATTTGAAATTTCCTTAGTGCATTAGATTCGAGTATATCCGTTCACTGACAGTATTTTTCAGTTAAAATGCTGACGCTTTGGGTTGGGTTTTGACTAGATTTTAAGTATCTTGGACAAGGTTTATGAGTGCTTCTTATAACTTTCAACTAGTTTGGACCAAAGTGACAGAACAGCTGCTGCACGGTACTAACTCATTAGTAGTGATAAACTTGCTTTGCTGACTGTTCACCCTGAATATAGATAATGTCTTCATATATTTTGTAAGCAGCGTTTCCATTGAGCCACTAAAATGCCAATCTGAAACATTTTTAACTCACTTCACCCCTTCTGATCTAGCCTTAATCTAGACGTTAATTCGTCCAAATGCTCACATACTACCTGGCGTACCAAAAACTGTTCTACATATTCTAGAAATTCAAAAACGTGCTTTAAGACTTACATATAGGTGGCAGGAAGTGTGCGAAGTCCATAGACTTGTGTGAGCACCGTCTTTAACTGTTTTATCATTTCTTTCACAAGCATATCCCCAGCCACCACAAGTATTTCACCCAAAGCACTAGTCATGCTTCGAATGCTCATTAGTATACGATACCCATAAGCTGTCAAATATATGAATCCTTTCCTAAGTCGTACAAACCGATGTGGAATAAGTGCAACTGTGTTTTTTCATCGTTACAACTCGCAACGCAGCTAAAGAAGTCTTACTTGAATGAGTCCACAGTGTGGCTGTGATATATATAATCACACGACCACATTTCATTTCAGCTATCCCCTTATAAGCCACCCTCTTTCTTTTTCTCTTCCTCTGTCTCATATACTGAGCAATTTTTATGATTACACAATCTTGCATGTACAATCACACAATCACTATCGTGTGCATACTCGCAAATGTTCACTTTTTTGGTTTCAGTCTTGAAAATGTACTTATAACGCAGCCATAGAAGTAATTTCAATTATATTCACTTAAATGTATTTTGCGCCTACGGGTATGTGACAAATAATAAATGTTTCAATTTTCGTTACGCTCTCATATGTTAAAAATCGAAATTACACAGAAAAAAACAATCCACAACTAATAGCGTGTTATCCGATGACCTTGACATTCGTTTGACTATTTTTCCCGAACCGACGACGACTTTGTACCTAATTTCACTGTCGATTTACCATGTACTCAACCTTATCGATTGTTTAAATTACAAAATGAATCTACTAGTGATAACATACATATGTATGTACATTTCCAAGTATACATCTTGCAAAATAAACATTCTCTACCCGGTTTGACACAGTCAAGGCAGCAATAATTGATCTATACACAATCGTGTATCGAATATCTATAAATAAACATTAACTGACTTTTCAAGTTTTTTTATTTCTATTTTTAATTTATTTGCAGATACACACTTAAGAGGTAGACGTTTGCATTACATCACGACAATGACTGGAACAGGTAATGTAATCTTCAATCATTTGACATTTAATTAGTGATGATGACTTTTCTTAGTGTTCAATGAAGATCTATGCTATCGTACTTTCGCACGAATTCAAGTACACAAACGTACGTACAACCTTGAGGTTTTTATTGTGAATTAATGAATCAGTAGGTAGGAGATACAACCAGTGGTTTATTCCATACATCATTTAAATTGAAGTAGCAATCGTTGTTGAGTTGAGTGAATTCTTGATAAGACTGCATTACAATTAAAGTTAATTTGTTTAACAATAAATGGAAAATCATTGATACATTTCATTGGAACACATAATTTATTGGTAATTTTTTATTATTTTTTTTAAAAAAAAGTCGTGTGTATAAACTTGTTTCAGTAAGATAATTAGTTAAAGAAATTACGATGTTAAAATTCGATAGAAATGTTTACGATTAATTTGAAGAACATGGTGAATCATTTTGGTTTACTGTTTGTCTGGTGACTATTTATTTTTTAGATTGTTTTGAATTTATTTAGAACTCGTTCTTAAAATCTTTCATAATTTCCTTTCACCCCAAAAGAAAGTTTGTAAGAATTGGTATCGATATATTTTGGCATCACTAGAAAAGTATAATATCTGAAGCTTCCTAATTTTAGTGTCGTGTTGAAATCGATCAAGCTGAACAGCTGTCATTCTACGAATGACATTCAGACACGCATATAAAATGTGATAGATAAACACTTTTATTCCTATGGAATGTAAACTTACGTGAGTGAATTCTTCTGTCATTGCTTCTTAGCTGGTTCTGATAAATTTCTAAAGTATTCAGAGTTGATTGGCTCAAACACGCTTTGATCAGACTATCTGGCCAACCGTCTTACAAGCTTTTCAACGCACGATTAATACAGGATACATACACTACTTTATTCTTTCCAAACCATGATTTCTTCTGCGAGTTGTGGAACTGGAAAAGAGATGAAAACCAATTACCCATTGCGGTGGTACGACAATCCTTAATCTAGAGCACGAGCATTAGAGAAGTTAGAGGAGAGACGAAGGAGATACCGATGTTCGTTGGTTTTAAATGCTTGCGAGTTGTAGTAATGAGAAAACACAAATTTATGTAGATCATTCCACATTCGCGTTGTACGACTTAGGAAAGAGTTCCTATATTTGACAGAATGTCTACAAGTATGCTTAGGTATACTGATGTAAGTCGACGCATATTGTTGGTGAAATATAAAGGGACCGGCTTTTTCATTAGAGCACTGCTTTGTGGAATAATCTATAAAACAGTGAGAGACAGGAAACAGGAACGCATAAACGTGGAGTAGAAACCAATTTTGTCGCCGCAGACAAGGTACATGGGTCGATGGACATCCCTGTGTTTTCAAATCCAACACATTCGGCCGATTGTATACTTTTCATCCTAATAGCACAGATTAATAAATCGATCATGGGTGTTCCAAAAATCTGCTCAATGACTGTTGTATTTTTCCAATCCGAGAGGTACAAGGGCCGACGAATTCAATGCGTGTCTAAAGAAGTCGGTTCTGTGGAGTAATCTCCTTGACTCAAAATATGCGAGTATACATCTGTTTAGAGATCAGTTTGCTGGTGAATTCGCAAATATTTTGCAGCTACGATGCATATCCGTCCACGGATTGAATAGTCAAGCTCGAATCGACGTCTTGCAACGAGGTTCCCACTCCCAATCATGTAATTGAAAAAGTTTATCTAGATTTACAAGGAAGAGTTGTAAATCGGTTAAGTCAGCCCTTTTGATGTCGAGAAGTGACCGAGCGGCCAACATTCACAAAATTATTCAGCAGAAAGTAACCGGTGAGGAAGGCATCGATGGATTTGGTCGATGTGGACGAGGCAGTTTATTACACTAAAAGTCGGTGCCCCATCATGCTCCTGAGGAACTTGAATCCTCCTACTTCAAGCAATAGGACGCGGCTGAAAGTGGTATCATTAAAGTCTAAGCTGCCGTTATCACGGGTTGCACTGCAGGTTGAAGTTTCCAATTAAAATGGCCCCAATAAGGCTCATTGAAAAGCCTTAAAAGTGACAGGTGCATAGACTTGCAAAATTTGTGCTTTTCATACGTTGCCTGCTTCGATGTCAGCAGTCACAGCAAATCTATTTCTCCACGCACCCGAAGTTGGAACTTCCAACATCGTTAACACCGAAGTCCCTTGCTAATTTTATTCCGACTTATCTCATCCCTACTGTGTCCTGCCCGGACTCACGATGAAAACGACACGTGTACTGCAGCTGGTTTATTATATAAGAAAACAAATCTCGTTTAATTTATCTTAATTAATTAGGTACATGTCAACTATTATTGACGTGACAGTAATTCTTATCTCAATATGATTACTTAGTCCACTTTCTATCGCCCTATAACACTGCTCTCGTAAATAGTTTTACTATCTATTTAAATCTATTTTAGTTTGTTTATTGTCAAGACTTTTGTTATAATACCTTCCGGACTATTTCAACTTTCAAATGCGTCACAATAAATCAGTTGATTGCAGTTTATTTTATTTATTTTTTTTGAGACCAAGTTTATCAATCCAAGCTTTTCAAATCATTTATTGAATCGGACAAAGGCAGATGTCAAAGTTATGGGTATAACCTCAGCTATCATCTTTGAACCTTAGAGTCCGCTCTCAATAAATTGCTAGCTTATCGCGGAAATTGTCGCGTGTGGTTATACGTTATACATATATATTTTTAAGACTTGATTTCTAAATTTGTTGTTTAATTTATTTAACAGTTAACAACATTCCAACTAATGTGTCTATTTAATCGGTGGGGGTGTTCAGTGCAATTAAATAAGAGAGAAATATATTTAAATTGAGGGTTTGTCTAGTATGGGCGATAAGGCCAGGGGTTAGGGTGAAGGTTAGATAAGAATCTATCTGAGGTTTCAGTTCGATTAGCAGAAATATTATTTGGTTGTTGGTACACGTACTACGCAGAACATCATCGTCAAGGTTTGGATTTGAAAAAGTTGTTGCGCATTTCATCATTTTTATATAATTTAGCTTCGAAGAGATGTTACTTTTAGTTTGTAACAACTTAATTCTATTGCATCTAATAATTCAATATTCATTACAGGCTATACGGAACAACTCTGTGGAAACATGAATGGCACAGTGCCATGTAAGGATGACAGAGACGGTGCTTTTATCCCTGCAGGTAAGTTCAACCAGAAGAAATATTTAACTTAGCTGCTTGTGACTTATACTGACAGTCTTGAAGGCTGAAAGGCCGTGCTTCCTTTGAAGTTGAAGTTCGGAAAATAGGTGTGTTCAATGTTCAAATTTTCTTCATATCCAGCACTTTAGGTAAAAAGGAACTAATAGTTAAGATATCCAAGCCATGCAAAAATAATTGGAGTTTTATTTCTTATTTTGAGTAGGGTTAGGTCTACAAAAGTTGAGGTTCAAACAACAACTGTCAGTTTACTACCTAGAATCACGCGATTGAAACAGGATTGAGTTGATTGGATCACAAATTTTTCTGTGCGGTGCCTGATCGCTTGGTTTATGATACGGACGCTGGGATACACAGTTTCTATGGGCTGGAACATTACCTATTGTTCATTTGCTCAATATGACTGACCCAATGTAGTAGACATATTTTTTGGCTATTTAGACTCTGAATTTTCTTCCCTTCCTTTCCGTTCTTTCGGTTCGATACTCCTCTTGCTTGTTCCTGTCACCATCTTCCGTTGAATCGAGGGCTCTTTTTCAGTGGCCCAAAGTGGTTTCAGCCGCCTCCTAAATGATAGTCCGGTACTGGTTGTTGGCGTTGGTAGCTGGTAAATGCGCTGAGGAGAGTTTCAGGTGTTCTCTGTTAAGTAGACTCTAACTGTTCTAGGCATGCTGAGGCGTCCAACATTAATTTTTTTTTCTTGTGCCACTCGCAGCTTTTGGTTGGACAGTCGAACTCTGAATTTGGCTACAACAAAAAAATGGTCAAAGTCGACGTTAACCGCTCTGAGTGTGTACACATCCAGAATGCTAGATGCATGTCTCGTATCGTTTAGAGAAAACCAAGTTGCTGTGGAGATTCTTGGGCAAGGAAACGTAGTGCTACCTATCACCGTATAAAGAGCTACTGCATGGTGGACTAGTCGGAAGCCGTTATCTGTTGTCGTATTTGTGCTTTTCGACTAACCCTCTGAAGATGTTCTCTTCACTGATTTTGGTATTAAAGTCTCCGAGTTTGATTGTGACATCATACTCCGGTCATGCTTCGTAGGCTCTGTTCAGAACGTCATTAAATACCTTATTGATAGGGTCTTCAGCCTATTCAGTAGGGGGTGACGAAATATCACGCTGATGTTGTGGAGTGCTGCTTTTATGCGTATCACAGCTAGGTGATCAATTATCGGCTTAAAGTCAGTAACCTTTGACAGTAGTCCATTTTTATGATCATTACTGAATACGTTTGCCTTTATAGTTACTAAAAGTCTCCATACTCGACACCTGCATGTTGCTTGATTGTGCAAACTTGCATGCAGAATGACTGTGTATGGGGCTGTACAAGTGATTGTGTCTTCCGCTTGTGCAATAATAAAATTTTTTCACATCATGCAATGTTTACTTTGTGGAATGTGTCGTAACGCTGTGTCTGATTGAAAAGAAAATGATTGTGCAATCATAATAAGCAAATTTTGACCCATGTATGCATGCTCCAGTAGGGAAGTTGCATATATGAGGTCTACAATACACAAATCAAAGGTGACAAACCATCATTAAAGATTACATTGTCGCAAAGATGACAGAGATTTTAATCGTATGGAATGTGTTACCCCAAGGAGAAGGCGCTTTGTTCGCTTTGATATGATTATTTCACCCTCAATTGCCAGCATTTGTTGCTAATTGATAAGCTTTTGTGAAATAATACTTGATACGTAAAAGTTGCTATTCATTCAAAAATATGTGACCGAAATAGAAATCATTCGATTGTTTGCTTATCGTTATCAAAAGAGTCAAGTGGTTTTCTCTTTTGTGTCGAAAATTTGACCATTGTACCGAAAATATTTACCTGGATTCGTCATTAAGTAAATTTAAGTATTCTTTTCTGTCTAATGGAAGTTATTATAGTTCGATTGACAACAGCATGGACTTTGATCTATTAAAGTACGTATTTTCTTAGATCTATAATGATAAGATTGAAAGTCGTCTTTTTTTTCTATAAGAACCATTTAGGGTATCATAACAAATTCAAAGACTGCTTATTGTATACCCACTTTGAGAATGAGTCAGGTGACAACGGAACTGATTGGTAATGGAAATCTAATTTATTCTATCGCCTCGTGCCCAAAGTTATTTGAAAGGTTGTTTTAATGTGTTAAATTAAAGTTGCAGCAAAAAAATGAATAAGCTTAACAGATAAGGCAATCGCTGAAGAAGGCATGTGTACGTATTGACTGGTCGCGCGCTTTCAAAATCATTAAAATATGGGATGACTTGGGACATTAAAGAAATAACTTTAGATATTTTTCTTAATTAGGGCTGAATGTGATTAAATTGATTTTCAATTACTATTGGGAGGAACAATATACATACAGCGTGACAGGTTTAAAGTTTAAAATATCTAGATCTTGACCCATAAATAGTTTTTGACTAAAATACGAATACCTTTCTTTCGTTGATTTTAGTTTGTTTAAACTAAACTTCTTGTCATTTGTGACGTCTTGGTCTTTTAAAAGGAAGTATGGTCTGAGCTGTGGCACTCAAAGACCGTCATGGCTCAAGCATTGGTTTTGAATCGATCAATATGCCTGAGACACCACGTGTTCTCCACCATCATGCAAACCTATTCCAGCTCTATGCCCTGCTGTCCAAAACCTTTTAGTTCGTCGAGATTAAGAGAGATTTGAAACTCCTAAGATATATCTTGCGTTTCTTAAAAGCTATAAGCTAATAAGCCCAAGGTACTTGCTTGCTCCTTTTTCTCAGCAATATAATCGTATTGAACTGATACTCAATATATACATCTCAGTTGAGTTAGTTGGATTTAGAACAGAACAGAGCTGTACAGACGTAAAAACTTTCACCGAATTGGGATTTTCAACTTAGCGTACGAAACTGGAGGCAGCTAGCTAAAGATCGAGCTGGCTGGAGACGCTTGTTGGTTGAGGCCCAGGTCCACCCCGGACTGTAGAGCCACCTTAAGTAAGAATAGGGATTTTAGATAGAGTTAATCGCCATCAGCAGTATTCGTGAACGTAACAGCTACCTACGATACGCTATGGAAAGATTAAAGTTGAAGTTCAAACAGAAAACTCAGCAATGACTTGCCACAGGTAATGGTGTTGGCCTCTCTACTGTTGAATTTCTATGACTACAACCTGCCCGAGCACGTCTAAAAAATTGTGATTTACTGATGGCCTCAGGCAGAGCAACCAAGGCAACCGTTTTGGAAGTGGAAACTATTCCACTTTGTCCTATCGCACTTTGTCTGTTAACAAACCCCTTCAAAGCGACTGCAAGTCAAAGAACTATGTCAACCACAAGCTACATATGTGTTACATCGTGAAGGGTCTCTTAAGGTTCCTTGTGGAGTATACCAAACAAATCTGCACACTGCTCCCCAAGGTAATAGCAATTGGCGAGTATCATTCTACGTTGGATCTCTGCGCTGATTTCGTTGGCAGAATGAATAGCAGAGCCTAGGTAGACGAACTTTTTCAAAGTTGTAATTGTCCATCGGAGCTTTTTGGTCAAAACGTCACGGTTGTGTCTTTTCCTTGTTTACAGCCAGACACAATTCGATGTTCGGGAAGGCGTCAGTTATCCGTTACTCCATTCTGCTAAAAGGTCAATGCGTAACTAAGTAGTTGTGCTGACTTGTAGAAGATAGTGCTTGATGTATTGACCTGGAAAATTCGCATTCTTTTCTCAAGACTAGCGAGCGTTCTCCATCGTCATCCTACATAAACAAATGTTTCTTGCATGAATACCGCAACTAGAAATGGAGCCAAATAGTTCGTCGCAAACATACGAGGCCTTGAAATCGCTGAATAGATGATGAGTATCGATCTGGTATCTTCGGTATTTTCCAGGATTTGGGATAAAGTGATGATTTTGTTAATTGTTGATTTTTCGGGCCCTAGATCGCACTGAAAACTCCTCACCAGTTCCTTGACATACAGCTTTACAGTAGATTGTATTTTGTGACGATACTAGAAAAACTTTTGCCTTTAAAGTAGGTGCAGGTGAGGCGGTTTACTTTCTAACTAAGAGCCTTGCAATAGGTAAGAGAACGTTAGACTTATTTTGGCACAGGTGACTAAGACTTGTTGATGAAGGTCTAGCCATGAAAAAGATTGGTTGAGGATGTATTTCCGTAATATGAAGTCCGTGACAGATTCCACATTCAAAAGGCTTTCTCGATTTGCAAGGAGAGCGATAATCGAAACGATGCAGATCTTGTGATCACGTAACAGGGATTATAGACTAAAAAAAAACAATAGGTTGTATGGCGTTTGTATAAAGACCTTTCTATACATATGGACGCATTTTCGACGCTCTGTAAAGCAATTTTTTAAAACAATCAATTTCCTTGAAGAATTTAACATTTTTTTCTATTTCTTTTCAGTACTTGAAGATCCTCAGTGGAGTTTGGAGAGAAGAGCATCATCCGGTCACTTAGTCTGGCGAAAAGATTCACCCAGTTCTAAGGTTCGTTTTCGATTCGATGTTGAAGTTCTCGAATTCGAAAAAGATCCCGCCGAAGATATAGTCGATGAGAATAATGATGGATTTTCCGTATCGAATATATCGTCAACAATTGCAATTTGCATGACTTGTATGGCAGCAGTTGCAGTAAGTGTTTTTCTTCCATGGTATCTAATGAATTCGACTTAAAAAAAACTTTTGTAAATAGAGTTCAAGACTCTTTTTGAGTGAAAATTAACAAAACATTCGATTAAATTGCGAAATAATTTCAATTAGCCAGTAAGACAAGAGAATAATTCCATCTCAAAACTACGCTTGGAAAATGTTCTCCAGTAACTTTATAGTGATTATGCTGTGATGCTAATGTATAATTAAATACAAAAATTATATAAAATAAAATAAAACATTGTAAAATTTTACAATGCATGTATATTTTATAAGAAATGTATAAATCTGGTGCCTTATATGAAAACACAAACTTTATATAGTTGGATTGACAATTTTATTTTTTTTTGTACTGCCTGAAAGAATTGTAATTGTATTTGTAAATTTGAAATGAAAGTGAATTGTAAATTGAGTCCAATAAAGCAAAAGGATCAGAATTAGATTTAATGTACACACAATCGAATGTACAGCAATGAAAATGAATAAATGATTATGCTATATATAGAGAGTAAGCATGAGTAAGCAAGTTGTTTGATTTAAAAATATAATTTTGCTTGAAACATCCCTGCAGACTGTACAACAATGCAATTGGTCTTGCAAAAGACACACCCTCATTATATTTTTCAACGATGGTGGATGCTGGAGACATGCGTGCGTGGGCATATTTTATGGATAAGGCGGAGCAGCAGGACTATAAATAAATTGATGATGTATTTATAAAAGTCGTAACACCATCTGTTGTTATAGGGCAGCCATTGTTGCATGATGGCTGCATGGAGATGGAGATGGAGAGAATACGGAATTCGAGAACTGGTGAATTAGTAACAAGAAAGTTGCTCTTGTCATCGTTTTCTAGTACGTGATTCGTTTTTGCATTACGTTCTGATTAATGATGTTGCGATACTGTAACGCATAGAATCCTGCAAATTATGCTGATCCATGGCTTGTACTTTGTCTCACAGGTCTACTGAATATACATAGCTTGCATGCTGCGAGCGCCAAAGCAAACTGATTGGTGCATAATACATATCATTGTGGCTAAAGACCAAGAAGTCCACCAGATCTTGGAGAAAACTCATGAACGCACTGCTACATACGGAGAACGGGAGAACCAGTGTTCATGGCTCAATATTTAGCCACTTGTCAAATTAAGGCTCTTCATAAACATTAGTGGAGTCTGTGTTAGATGGAGAAGTCTGTTCTTTGCGGACCCAGGGCATCCATCTTTTCTGTTGTCTCTTTTTGTTCCGCCCAAAGCTGACAGATATCTGTATGGGATACACTTATCTTATGAAGATGGTTCCTGAGTGAGCAGTGATCAGTCAGGTAATCTGTAAAAAGCTTTAAATCATCTTTCTTGTTACTTCTTGGCGTTACATTCCTTTAGGTTGATCAGCCCTTTGGGTTGGTCAGGTGTTCAGTGAGGCTGTTGGCACAATAGGCTGTTACGGAGTAGACATTATTAGGTGGTACTCCAAAATAGGGCTCCGAACCAACTAGTTTTCATTTCTACAGCCCGTTCATTTTTGTTTTGAAGCTTTCATGCACTGGAATCCAGACCACTATGACTTTTTTTCTTGAACCACCGTCATCGAACAGATGAATTCAATCTCAGATAGGCTTCGACCCTGAGTTGTAGGAGTTTAGAGCTGCGTTGCTTGACTGACTGAAAAGATGTTAATGCAGGTACTTCAATTCTCCTCTGTAGTCATTCACATAAGGATAATTCAATTAACTTACCAAAAACTGTTGCTTGCTGGAATCTGGGTCCACAGACCCCTAGAGACAAACCATACAGAGCAATGTCTAGTTTTGGCATCCCTGCCAAACTCGTCCGATTGTGCAGGATGACGATCGAGAGTGCTTGGTGCTGCATCAAGACCAGTAAAGATCTTACTGAGACATTCGATGACAAAAAAGGATTTGGACAAAGCAACGCACTGTCATTCCTTCTTCAGGACCTGGGCTTTGTCAGCGCTGAGATCAAATGCAGAAGAACTCCTGCCAATCGTTGTATCTTTGGACTAAGAAGGCAAAAGAAGGCCTAATCTCGAACAACTAAAGTAATTCTATACTAAACCCTGATCATAGGGGATGTGGTAATACAGACGCGGAAGAAAACACAACCATCTTCCTATGCGAATGTTCCAGCCTACATATAACAAGAAAGACTACCCTCGGTGAATACTATTTCAAGGACCTAGGCGACCTATCTAAGAAGCCACTAAAAGCCATTCTAAAATGTACTATAAATTCAGGATGGTTCAGGGAGGCCAAACGATCGTAATTGCACTCACCCAGACCTTTCCCTTCTTTTTATCTTTTCAGAATGGACATTCCACGTCAGAAGAACACAATGGATTCGCAGAGATCCGAGTGAAGGCTGCATCACACGATGCATCCTCCTCTTCAACCTAAATCCTGATCATTCCAGTCATGCTGTATGGCGCGGGGTATGGAATGAGGCCTCCTTTGGTTGTTTTAGGAGAAAAATCAGTTCGGGCTTTCATGGAGATCGACCTAGTCAAAAGAGTCCAGATAGAACTAGTAAGATGGCTGGGACAAGTAGAGTGGGTGCACACAGGGGCTCCAGTCCGAGGAGTCTTGAATTCAGTAGAGGAAGACCACGACTTAGGTGCCATCAGCACGTGGAAAGGGATTCCAACCAACATGATGTGTGAAATTGGAGGCGGCGAGCTGTCTATCGAGCTGGTTGGTTCAGGGCCAGGTCCACCCCAGACTATAGCTCCATCATTAGTAAGGAAGTTACATAGCTTGTCCACTTATTAGTACCTATACCATAAGCCTACATACCTACTACGATTCATCGAAACGGAGCTCTTGACAAGGAGACTGCATGCTTCCACAATTCAATCCCAAATGCAATCGTTAAAAGCATCTAAAACTTATCGTCGATAACATGGCAAACTAATCTTTTGGCTGTCATGGTACCTACATGATCAAACAAATTTAATCAATTGAAAAACGATAAAAAAAAGTAGTTTTCTTTCTTATAGCGGTATCATGGCCGCAGCAGTTTCGTAAAAATCATTCCTAAGCCAACAAAATTAAATTGTTACCCCTATACCATGAACCAATCCGCCGTTGGGATGAAACAGATTAACGACGAACACGGAAGAGTGACATCGCACAGGGGTGTTCCAATGCAGGGGTGGACATCTCTTAATTTAAAGGGAATCCCATTTATATGAGTTCATTAGACAGTACCGTACCGACCACCATTTTATCACCGAACTCAGACAGCCATTGTAAATCGTAAACTAAGTGCTAGATGATGCAATTTTATTAAATTCCTCTAAGAAAAAGAATGTTGAGCAAACATTACTCATCCAGAGTTCGATTAAAATTCCTCCCAAAAAGATTCATTCATTTACAATAATTGAAACGATATTTTATGAACCATAACAATTTGATGACTTGTTATTGGAGAACGTGACTGAAAGTAAGAGTTTTGCTCAACAAAAAACACATGGTGGTACCATAAACAGCTACCGTAGGGTACAAAGCTATAAAATGTTATGACGTCTCTAATTAAATTAAGACACGCTTGTTGATTTTGAATCTAAAGTGAATTGAAAACAATTTCAACAAAATTTGAAATAGTTAAAGGAAAAAACCGAATGATTCAGACGGTGAGTGTTCCCATTTTGCTTGTGTATAAGCGCAAGAGGTTCCGTAATTTGTTTCCAAAAATCTGTGGAGGCAGCTATTTATGAGAGTAATCCATTTCTGTCAATCAATCATCTATAGGAGTAGGTAAGGTACCTAGTTAGTATTCAAGTGTGAGCTTACATTAGCTTTCCTAAATTGAAGAGCCGAAAACATCCGACGATTTTGGTTCGTTTTAGTGAACTTGATGTGAGAAGAAAGGAAAACTCTAGCTATGTATGCCCAGCAACTTCGAAAGTTAAGGTATAAGGAAACCTTTTGAATTGTGATATCTAAAAATCACTTTCTAATTTAAAATAGAGCTACGATCCGGGGTGGACTTCGGCCTCAACCAATAAAGGTTTCAAACTCAATCTGGCTCAATCTTAGAGGCCGTGGGAATAAAGACGTGGAAGAGAACACAACTCACTTCCTATGCCAATGTCCCAGCCTACACAGAACATGTAAGATGACCCTCGGTGAATACTATTTCAACAACCTGGGCGACCTGTCTAAGAAGCCACGGAAAACATTCTACAATTCACTACTGTGACAGAACGCCCTTAGTCGCCTCAACGCCATCTACATCTCAGCCAAATCAACACCACAGTTCGCTTCTCCCTCTCGCGCTGTCAAATGGTTGAGCTGCACGCGTGGCCGCCATCCATTTTACTTCGTCTGTCTCAACCGAAAGGCAGTGCGAAACTGTGGTGAGTGCGCAACTTTATATTTGTAAATCTATTGTAATACACTATTGTAATCATTTCAGAAATAAAATGCTCCTTTAAAACCATTAAAATTTCAAGCACTGAGTCAGACACAACTACAAATTTGGGATGGTCTAGGGAGGCCGAATGACAGTTATCATACTCACTCAGATCTTTCTTTTCTTTTTGCCTTTCCGACTGGACAATCCACGTTAGAGATACAGCCACTTCAATCTTTAGCTTGCTGCGTTCGTACCTCAAACTCGTTGAGGTCGCTTTCCAATTGCCACCGTCACCACCTCGCCGGGACCGCTGCGCTGGTTTGCATCGACTCTACCAGTCGCTGACATCTTAGTCGTTCTACCTGGAGTATTCCGACTAGACTAGGTAGATGTCGCACTGTAGATTACTCGCAGGGTTTTCCTTCTTCTGAAAACAACCGAGGGCAAGCTTTTCCATTCTTGAGAAAGTCCATGCCTGCGTCCATGCAGCAGGACTGGGATGTTCGAGATCCTAACTACCTCAAAGTTATATCTATATAGGGGACGTTCTTTCCAATTGGTTTGAGTTGCGTATCCTTTTTTTTTTGTTGGCAACATGTACTTTGTTTTGCCCTTATTGAACGTAAGATTCATCTTGGCTCCGAACCCGCTACTGACATCACACTACGTTCTCCGGGCTATGTCCACATATCGTCAACGTATGCGAATAATTGCGAGGTGTTTGAAAGAATGTGCCTCTGGTGTTGGCGTGTGAGTTCTGTATAATTTTTTTGAGAACGATGTTGAAGAAATGACAGCGTGGCGGTTTGTCTAAATCTTTTTTGTCATCGAAGGTCTCAGTTACATCTTGCAGCAGCAAGCATTTTCCATCGGACGGGTTTGGCAGGAGTTCCAAAACAAGACATTGCCATATATTGTCTGTTTCTAGGGGTCTGTGGACTCAGATTACAGCGAGTAACAGCGCTTGGTAAATTACCAACAGTTTGAGGTTCATGCAATTGAACTATGCCTACGTGAATGTCTGCAAAGAAGAGTTGAAGGAACCGGCAATTATATATTTTCAGATAGTCAGGCAGCGCCCAAAGGATGTTTGGTTAAACATTGGACCAGCACATCTTTGTAAGGTCAGCCATAAGTTAGTCCTTATAAATGATGTCATAGGCGGCTAAGTCCTGCCGTAAATATTTGGTGAAATGCATTTTCTTTCCTGCGAACTTATTTTTTCGAGACTCGTTTTTTTTTTTAAAGCGATAAATGAACGGCAATAATTGAGTTGCAAGAAATATCAAAATTAAATTTGAGGCGAAGGTTAAGTTTTCTACTATTATTTCCAAAGATTTCAACCGGATGTGAATAATTGGTAATGTTTTCTGATAAAACTGTCTAAGGCACACACCCAAGTTTTCGAACGTTATTGTAGTTAGTACATAAACCTTGAAATTTCGATCAAATATTCTAACCATGCTGATTAAGGGGATGTGGAAAAGGTTAACAAAATTCATTAGTGCACTAAAATGTTAGATGTCGCTATAATTTTTCTGACGTTTCCCATCAGAATTAAAAAAAAAAAGATTAGCTAGATTTCCTAAATCATTGGCAAAACTGTAAAGTAAATTCCGGAATTTTCATTTGTAAATTTTGCTTTTTCATTTGTAAAATTAAAAAATGCACAAAAAAAAAAAATTAAGGGAGGGAGAGAGAGAGTAAGCGGATTTAGCGAATTTAAAGAAAGACTAATTTGGATATGCTTCTGAAAATGGATTTATCGTGTGATCAAAGTTTCCTTCACATGCTGGCTGAGGCAGGCCTGGGATGGGATGTGGCTCCTGAACTTGATACGAATAAAGTTGAAGTCTCCTCTCTCTCTCGCTGAGAGGATATCACCATAATGGTAGAATGTGGTGTGTGGGGGGTGGAAAGGTTCAGGACGGAGTTATGTAATTAATATCAAAAAGACACGTCAGAGTATGAAGATCTAGAGCCTTCACTAAAGGTTGACAGTGCCGACTTTTGAAGAATTCTAGATCATGGTCGAATGGGATACTCAATGTAAAGTTGTTCTTGTGGTTGCAATTACATTTCTTCTGTGACCAAATCAGTTTCAAGGCCCAATGCTCCCAAAGTAGAGTTGTTGATTAGGCTGAGCCGGTCGAAGAGGTGTTGCGGGATGTGTGGACCATTCCTGCAGTTCTCTATGCTGAAATCGGAATGTGCTAGGCAGCTGTTGAGAGAATGTCACCAGCCTGAGCGTAGTTGGGCTAGTGTTCTGGCTTTACGCGGGAGTCTGTACTTCTCGTTGACGATGGGAGGAGGGCGCTCGTCGAGGACACAGTTTGGTGTTTGGTTATCAAACGTACGTGACATCACCTTTTTAACCCAATCTTGTACCATTGAAAATGAGTTTCCTTTAGAGCTTCCTAAGTGGATTTAAATTATTTATTTAACACTTCTATGAGTTTGTACATATAAGCAAGATTCAAAAGTACACTTTGCATGTGTAATATGTACATGCATAGTCCCTTTAGATTTAAAGAGTAAAATCAGTATGACAGTCCAACAAAACACTTGCAACACGTTTTGCTACAATTTGCTGATTCCCATATTACATAAGTGACCTTTCGGTTCAATGGCAATTCCACTTCATGCTAAGGTAAGGTGTTAACATTTTGGCACCTTTAAGAGATTCTTGTTTAGAGCAAATAACGGGATCAAATGGAGAAATAAGTCGAATAAATTATATAAGAAACGTGCTAAGCAAAAATGTCAATAACCAACAAAGCGCCCATTTAGAGAAAGAAGACATTAGAGGAACCTACACAGCATATAAGTCTGTAACAAGCCCATCATTGTTTACTTCGAGTATCCTGTGTTTGTTTTTGAAACCAAGGTAAAAGTGTAAGCGCAACATTGTTGTTTGTAATGTTACTTGACACTTAGCGGCAGTGTGGTTGGATTTATTCTTCCTGATTGTGGTTGAGGTGTGTGTTAATTGGGGGAAATGAGAAGCACGCGAGCATAGTTAGTTGAAGTCGTAATTGAAATGACAAAGTTTCAAGGTCAATAGGTGTTAATCGCACTGATAATGATCTAAGGTTGGTGTAACAATCAGTTGTAATATAAAATGAGAACCATGAGAATGGTATATTTGTATCAGAAACTACCTCACTGGTTCCCTTTTTGTCATTCTTCTACGAGTCGTCTCAGATGGAGGTGTCCTGTGCAGTTCTTCACTGAAGCGATTTCTCGCGTTTGAAAGATATTTGGCTCATCCTTTGGCTTTGAATCCATTGGCAACCGAAAATATCATTTCTTCTGCTAGCCAGTGCCGGACATTCACACAGGATATGTATGTGCAGCTGTCTCCTTGTTTTCTAGGCAAAGTGTGCTCCGCCAGGTAACCGTGGGGCCACTACACTACCCATTTAAGAGTTCCTCGCGTCAGATTTCTTTTTGTAGTCCGGTGAGTGTGCAAAACAGGCAGATTTGATTTGAACGGTATATACAACCAGTGTGTTATAACGGGCCTCAGATCCCACATCTTACCAAAAGCTCTTCAATGCTGAGAGTCCGAGGCGATTTAAGTTGATTGGGTTGTTTCTAAGTGAGCTTGCCATCTTGGGCAAGGCTCGACAGATGAAGCAGAAAAACATGTGGAACAGAGCATTGGTCAACATGTCTCCCGAGTAGAATCTTTCCTGATCCACATCAAGACTCTTGGGTACTTTGTTCGGTCCGAATGGCCGAATTGATAAGAACTATATGACGACAACTACGCTGATGTGTTGACCGTAACATTGCAGTCAGAGGATAATTTTCGAATTTTATTCTTGAAAGTGCCGGAACTCTTGGCCTGGTAAACTGAATTATATGTTTATGTAAATAAATTCCTATGAGCACCCACTTAATGCATTAGAAATTCAAAACCATGATAAGTATCGCCACTATTAGACGGTTGTCGTTTCGAAAGCAAAAAAAAAAACATCCTTTCCTGTGCTATGCTTGGTAAAATATGCGCATACATGGTACGTATTGAATTTCTTATGTGACACTTCCGCTGAGAGGTTGTCTTTCATTCCCATTCATTCGAATGGAAAGTCATATAAACTGAAATCTTTTCTTATCTAGTACAACACCATGCAGCCATTTTACAACTCTTGGTCCACATACAATGGGAGTAGGTATACCCATAAATCTCGGTGACTTTTATGTCTCTTGTAGAATCTTATGCGTCCACATACTGGAGCATTGTTAAATGTACATATGTAGATACATTGTAGGTTTGTTTATTTGCGAGGGGTGAAGAGTACACAAAATGGCTTCCAAAATCTTCCCTTAAGAAAGAATTTTAATCACAAGGGTAAGGAAACATTTTTGCTTTGAGGGGAACGAGATTGATTAGTTATTTTTACGAAAAAGTGCCAAAGGGCGTCCATGGGCTTTAAACTCGTCATAACAGATCTTCTAAATTAAGACCTTCACCTGAGTGTTTTTCAAGTTGAAGTGTAAGCCAGTGACGATTCTTGGTGCTTAGTTCTGGGTTGGCTCCAAGATCTTAATAAGTTTTTTTTTCCAAAAAAACAACGACGAACGCACAAAAGAATAATTTTAAGGTTTTATTAATAAGAAATATAAGCATTGGCAATATTTATTTAACCGCTATTTAACCTTCTGAGACCCAAGACCAAGTTATGTATTTTTCATTAACAAGACCTATTTTTATAACTTAATACCACCTATAATTACATAAATTCCAGTCAAAAAAAATTTCCTAACGGGGTGGGTTGGGAAAAGGGGTGGTATCATCAGTGATATTTTTTTTTTGCTGTCGGGGTGTTGGAACACCACGCTGGAGCACTCAGACGCAAAAACAGGTCCATTTTACTATAATCAGCGATACTTTGGGTTTTAAATAGTATTAGAAGATATGATTTTAATATAGGGAATTAATGCTTACCCTTGCGCAAAGTCGACATGGAGGCAACGCAAAAAAAAATCAAACTTTAACCGATTGTAATTGACGTAATTTGGCAACTAGAGAAATGCCACGTGGCACAAAAACAAGATAATGGATTTCCAAACTGTCCCCCCAAAAGGTTCTACCGAATTCCAAAAGATGGCATGGAAAAAAATTCTAAACTAAACTGTATCATTGGTGATACCGGGGGGTCTCAGGAGGTTTTATATAAAGTCAATTCGTCGTTCGACGGATAAAAAATGTTCGATGACCTGATCGTACAAGTCTTCGCTCTTCCTTAACTCCACCAGGTACTCCTTTTCTATTGACATGAGAGCCAAATTGCTGGGAACATTTCTTTCGGGAACATTTTCCTATACGACGATCGTCTATTCGTATCGTAGTAGCCATAGCCACTTGGTGTGTTTCATGCTTCCAAACCGTGGATGTGTGTGTGTGGAATGTACCCAATCATCCCTCATGCATATCTACAATAAGTGTCATCGTTGGCGATTTTCGTAGCGCCAACTTCTCATGATACATCTTCTACCAAAACTACCAACGCGGGGTAGCGGGCGGCAGGGAGGGTAGCTGAGTTTGTATGGAATCGGTTGGCGACTACAATTAGAGCCAACCCAGGATATTTAGCGAAATCTCTCGCATGCGAGTCTTGTATTGCACGCGCGAAATTTTTGAATTCAAATTGGTTCGTGCAGTGTATTTGTATTCTGTGCAGAATTTTATTGTTTTATGTAATGTTAATGTTACTAAAATGACTTAATGCTGAAACATGTTAAAACTTAAAGAATCGTTGGCTTGGCGGCGCCAAAGTCGCCAACTGAGAGAAATCGCCACTGGTGTTAGCCTTGCTACACGCACTGTATCACTTAAAAGCAGAGCACGAAGTGGGGTCAAAAATGGCTTTGGAATGTATACAGGAACTTCCCGAATGTCATATTCGAAATGAATTGACATAAGCTTGGATGAAAGGGCAATCTTAAGGCGGATGTTACAGCAGAAAGCATTGGTCAGCTTAAGAATTTCATAATCTTGAACCATTTGCAACACAAGGTAGATGAATTACGACAAACTTGACCGAGAAATGGGTTCTGGTACCGAACACAACGTTATGTTAGGGTAAAGTGGCAGCCAGCATGAGCTAGCACACTTAAGCCAAAAGAGGTCCATCGTAGTACCATAATCTTGGACAAATACTGCCGCCCGTCAACCACTGTCAACTGACATCAATAGAAGAATTCTCCCTTTTGAGGGAGAGGGCAGGGCACGTGCATACCAGATGCATGATACTCTTCACTTCCACAACTCCAACAGAAATTGTTTGAGAAGAGGCTTAGGCAAGGTTAAACTCTTAGAGTGTGGCAGATCTAGTTTGGGAAAAATCTGCTTAGTCTGGCATTTGATACCATTGGACCATATAAGGTTTGTCCTGCTTAAAGCATTCAGTTTAATTTGTAGCTTGTAGAGAAAGAGAAATTGGCATTGCAATGCCGCCTTTTGTGAGTCCATCAGCCTTTTAGTTCCTTGGTATGTAAGTCTATTGAATTGCTCTGCTCTGCGGCAATCTAGAGTTACTTTTGAAGTTAAGGGGTGCCATGCCACAGAGACATGCTGGGAAATTGCATGACTAACGAGCTCACCAGAGAAGGCACCAATCTCAAAATTCAGACATCCTTCTCGCTGCATATAAGCATTAACCTACTCAAGCTGGAAGCAATCAGCCTAGCCAACTTCAGATGGGAGACTTCTATGATATGTCAAGTCTCTAGGCAAATCTGGTCTTAGCTGGTGAAGCTTCTTATAGATTGATTTTGCTAAAATAATCATTGATCCGCCTTGCCATCGGCAACTTCTTGCTAAAGGCTAGGCATCTTTTTGAAGGATTTTTGCAGGAGCTGCAGAGGTGAGGAGGAAAAAGAATCAATAACTGCCCTGCACTGTCCAAAAGAAGATTGCTCCACATGTGATTTGCTTTCTTCGACGATCTTACCGATTTGGGGAAAACAGGCATCAGAAGTCTCCTCCGATTAATAAGAAGATCCGACTGAGGTAGGTAGAAAAAAATAGTTCCAGTATTTAGTATCACAATAGACCTCTTTTCGTCTAAGTGTGTCCTCTAGCATTGATAGCTATCTTAACCTAACCTTATCTCAGTCTATAGGTGGATGAACAAACAAAGATTTAACAACGAATTGCTCAAACTCTGTAGAGAGGATGACTCCGATAGATTTGGTCATGTTGTCAGAATGAATACAAGCCTCTCGCAAAGGACGTAAGTGGACTCCTCACATCTGGACAATAGATATCCACTGAACCCATTATTTTTTATTTATTTTTTGTTCGGAGTCTTTTTAGTCTGCAAAGAGCTCCCTGAAGGGGAACCATCGAGGAATGGTGGTTCAATGAGCGGACCCTGCTGTATATGGCATATGACGGGGTATGCACAGAGGTAAACTGTAAGATCATCCGACCCAATTCCATGCAAAGAGAGTAGCTAGAGGTTTGCATAAGATTCTCGGGAACTAAGTGCAAGGTCATGAGAAGAATAGGACTAGACCAAGTGAGGTGCCAAGCTGTCAAGACGTGTGAAAAGACGAGTGTTCGTGTTTTTTTTTTGGGTGTTATATCTGACACGAGTTTATACATATATGTATACTTACACAGTGATATTGATTTCGGGGGTTTATTCGAGCTCCTTTTGGTTTTAGCGTTTAGAAACGATTTTCAATGGTAATAGGTTTTTCTTGAGAATCTCAAACCGAATATCGGAAGCCCGAGCTAGAGATTTGTCTGAAGAACTGATAGGAGCATCAGGCGACGACGGGAACGCTTAGCAGTCGGGAGAACCCCTACCTAGATAAGCCCTATGGATATTTCATAAGTCTACTTAAGTAATTATGTAACTTAGTTGTAGTGACTGAGTGGAAGTGCTGAAATTTGGTCTCGTAAAAGTTCGTCTGTTACGGACTAGTGACGTTGGGGACAACGGAAATAAATTTGTTGAGCGAAGATAGACTCCTTTTTTTAAATGTCTCTTGTCAGGAATTTTCAAAGCTATAAGACTTCTCTAAGATAAAAAAAGAACAAAAAGTTATTATTAATAATCTTTTCGCTTTCTTTTCAGATTTTTATTTTTTTTTTGTTTCTCAACACAAGAACTCTCCCAAAAGAGGGATGTGGAACATTAAAATGAAAGCCATCCGGCCATGCCATCAACCTTTTTGGATTGTAATATTTTCCTACCCCCTGTTCGATGAATGATAAAGGAAAATTGTAATTGTATCCGATGGCACATAAAATGCCTGAAGAGAGATTTTTGCAATAAAAAAAAAAAACATCGACTGCATGGAATATACCAAAAGATGTGTCAAGGGACACAAGAAATTGCCGACCAAACAAAAATAATGCTCCTGCCATGGGGTGTGGTATGGTAAGGACACAAAATTCGGTACGAAGTGCAATAAATGATTTTATCGTCCTTGGCCATAACGTTCGATATTTGAGTGAGAGTGCCTTAAATGGCGGCGGCTGGCGGTGGCGGCGGCGCATCACCCCTTCTGTGATGCCATGGAAAATCCTTGTTTCTATGAAATATTTATTTATTTACACATAACTGTACTTTTCCTAGCTAACTTGTATATATAAGCATGTATGTATGTATAATACATAAGAAAATAAAATACAGTTAACATTAAGACGACCATATCGAAATTGGAGTGCTCTCTCTTCATGTCAGGGATTTTATTTTCGTTTCCGGAAAACTCGTTAAATTAAGAAGAATTCATCTCTCCCGGCGGCGTTCGCATTACTGTTGTTTGGCAAATGAGTTTTCCAAAAACTTTTATGCTTGTGTGTTGTGCTAAAAGTAATTTCACATTTTTATGTTTACGGCCCAGCCCTCTTCAGTCCATGTACACACAGTCAAATTAAAGCAGAAAATTAAATGGAGTAGAAATTTTGTGTAGAGATCCTTAAAGGGATGCTGGACTGGAGTCGGCATGCATGATGGAATTTACCAAAATAATAAGTGAAGTGATAAGTGTGAGTAGAAGAAGTACTAATTTTAAGACTTTCTACGCTTAGTTTTGAATTCGAAAACTGTTGCTAAGAGCGTCTGTCTAAATATAAATTGGAAATCAAGTCCAAAGCTTCAAATCAAAAGTAAAAATTTGGAAGGACACCCCAGTGTGTTTCAAGGAGAAGGTTCTAGCGATAATCTTCAATAATGAGCTTAAAATCCTAAGCTCAAGGACTTTGGTCTCCCTCCGTGTTGTGTTCCAGGACATTGAGGCATCGATGACAATGAAAAGACAGATAAACTGGCAAGAATAGGATCAAAACCAAACCAAACAATGGTCTATCTCTTGGTTCTGGTCCGAAGTTGTAAAAGAAGACATTCGGTTGGACTTCTGGAAACTTTCCGTCAAAGCAGATGTGCTATCAAAGAAAATGTGGTTACAACACAGTAAAAGGAAACCAAAAGAAATATTTACGCTCAACAGATCATACTTATCTAGCACTAGTCATCAGCATCCTCACAGGATACAACCTACTGGCGGCCTATCTAAAAAGAATGCGACTAAGTACGACCGAGACTGTGGCGACGCACTTCCTCTGCGATTGCCCAAACCTCAGCAGAAACAGGAAAACAACTTTAGACGCTTTATTCTCTAGCGACCCGACGACGACAATTCTAAAATTGATTGAGGGGGGTGACCGATAGATAGGTTAGATTGTATACCCTCACTCTGCTCAATGAATCCATTGCATGCTATTTACCTAAAATAATGGAACAAGGATAATTATTATTGATTAGTCTCCCTCAACCAAACCAAGTTCCGAAGGCATTTTAGGATAGTGTTCTCCGGGGGTTGACTTTCTTTTACTGCTAACGGTTGAGCATTCAATTAGGAGGTGAAATGTGTCTTCTTCGGGGTCTAGGTCGCCACACCTTTAAGGTCATAATGCCTATAAGAAGTGATAGGCGACTTCTGTTGTTCTGTACTTAGAGCATCCTTGAGGTGCGGCATGACGTGAATGCACTCTATCTCTCATTTGTGAGTTTTTTGAATTTCATATCGATTGGATTGAGTCTTCGGCCATTATCAGATCCATCTAAGAATCCATTCTAGTGAACTCTTTACCTTCTCATTCCCATGGAACAATAGATAACCACTAACCCCTTCTCACTTTCAAACATTTACACTCATGTAGGATCGCACAACAAATTCAAAACTGGATCTATGAAGATCCGAGTGAAGTGGCGTCTAACACCAAGCAGCAACCCCTCTAACCTAATCTAACCTAAACCTGTCAAAAATATTAAAGAAAACTTCAACGTTTCATGTCAAATGGCAAGATCTGTGTTTCAAAAAGGAGATGCATCTCTTTGCGTTGCCCAAACGTCTTCATCAAACCCGAAAACAATTTCGTGTTTAGGACTTAACCCCTCGGTCCGATTCTATTAGTAAATAATGTGTCTATAGCCTCGTTAAACAGTAATTGGGGAGGAATTTTCGCTCCATTTGAAGGTAACACAGGACGACACCACAAAAATCTATCCCTTGACCGTGACCAGTTTGAGTCTATGAACAGATGTCACACTTCCATCTCCTTAAAGACCAGCAAAATTCTGCAAATCATTTTCCAATACACTTGTCTTCGGAAAATCAATTTTCCGCTTCAAGAAAGAAGCCGACAACAACGTGTCGATATTCAAATAAGCCGTCGGCCATTTGCTGTGGTAAAACATGTAAACAAATTCAAAATACATTTTGTTGTGTCTTCCAATTAGTCTCCCAGAAAATCAACTCACAAAGCCGGTGGACATAAAAACGGAAACTGAAAGTTTGTTTACAAGGGGTCATAAAACTCTTTAGAGATTTACGAGAAGATGACCTCTGCCAGATTGTTGCCATATATACACTTCCATGCCCAATTGGACGGCTCATTTGCTATGCAAACGGGTCAAGTGAAAAAAAAGTGTGATATTTCGATTCACGTTGGGTTTCGATTTCCACGAATCTTCTGGATTTTGGTAATCGGCCAGTATGTCAGTTTTTCAATCACCGGAGGAGGTCTGAACGCAACTGGATTTTTATTGGACCCCAGTTGCATGTGTTTTTGAAGATGGAATTCACTTTCTATTCGGAAGGGGTGGATGAGAGCTACAAATTCTAAATAAAGGATGTTTCAGGAATTCATGTAGTGTGAACTACTGGTTTAAAGATTAATAAAAGGGATGTCTGTGTGCTTGTATCTGTAACAAAACCTGAGATAGACAGTGTTCAGCGTCAGACAAGACACATACGCGAGTATACAATCTGAACAAGGGTTAAATTAAGCAGGGGCATGCTTAAAGGCACTCAGTACTTTAGAATGTTAGGACAATCTAGTCCACCGACATCAATTAGGACCGCTCAGGATAAAATCAAATCATATTTTGAGAACATTTTCCGTTGAGCATTTCTTAATCCAAAATTTGTCAGGAAGTCAAGGAAAGAACACGGGGCGAGACCATGCGGCCAAACTAGGTATCCCGTACAACCCCCACTGCCGTAGTTGTAAGAACGAAAATGAGAAGGAAACCCTCTCCCATTTCCTCTGCAAATGTCCGGCATTAAACCAACCATTCTTCGATGACCTAAATGACCTCTCGGGTAAAGGGATAAGAGATCTAATCCGCTTTCTTAACTCCACAGGCTGGATCTAGGCATCGACTGTCCCACATCCTCAAGAGCACGCATTACCAACCATGAGTCACACGAGTCTTCGTAACAAAAAGGCACATCTAGTGCTATTTGGGTTCATGCTGAACCGCCACCTCTACCTACCAAGGAATTGAACTGGATCGATAGGGCTAAGCATTTTCTTCTAGAAAATCGTGAAGGAAATTTTCGTCGATCTTAAGGTGTACCTAGTCCATAGAGTGCATTTGTTGACAAGGTAAAAGGACGACCTCGCCAGTCCAAATGAAATAGAAAGTCTCGCGTTGAAACTGGAACCAGCATGATTCCACAATTGATGAGCTTGAAATATTAGACAACTTGAAGACAATAAACTCGTGGGAACTCTGAACTGGTACGGAGTAGACATTACTAAGTGTCACGGACAAGTCGGCACAAAGGAAAAGAACAGTTGCAGCATCTGAACGAGCATTTGACGACAAACCTCATCAATTCCAAACGCCGGAAAGGAAGCGGAAGTACAGCTTGCACGACACATCTTCGAATCTGATTCTGATTGGGTTACACACTATGGATGTGGATAGACAACGTGCAGGAACATAGAAGGAGGACTATGATCAAATTTGACATTGCAAGAGACAGCCAGAACTTTGTCAATATTTTCCTACTTAGATAGGTGGCGCTACAGTTGTGACCCTCAACCAAGAATCCTCTCCAGACAGTCCAGTCCTAAGCAATCGGTCTTTAGTTTTTCGCTTCATGGAAGGAGAAGTTTTCTGGTACTGCAGAAGGATACTGGAATTTGAAGACTCTACGCTCTCTATGTCCTAGCCATCTCCAACGTCCAATGCGTTCTTCGTTTGATTTTTGATGAGATGAAAGTCCCTTAATACCTCGATGTTATAGCTGTCCAATGCAACGTTCTGTCAACAAGACAGCAAGTTCTTAATTTGGCCCTCATTCACATATTTTGGTATTGAGGCCGAAGCTCAGTACTCGCAAATGCACCGGTGACAGCTCGCTGAGTTCTGCCAATGATGTCAATATCGTCGTCATAGGCAAGTAGTTCCACAGACTTTTAAACGATTATGCCTCTGGTGTTGGCTTGCAAGTTTCCCATAATCCGTTCCAACAATATTATGTTAAAGAAGCTCGTCACCCTGTTTGAATTCTTTTTGACATCAAAGATCTCGATGAATTCATTACCGACTGCGATGAAGCAGAAAGTATTCTCCACTGTCATCCTGCAAAGACAGATGAGTTTAGCAGGGATGTCGAAACTAGACTTGGCTTTACCTAGGTAGGTAGGTAGGTTGAAGAGGTGGGTGCACTCGGATCTCTAACAGATCCATTGTGTTCCTCTGACGTGGAAATTCCATTCTGAAAAGACAGAAAAGGGGGCCGCCTTAAACCATCCTGAATTCGTAGTGAATTTTAGAATGGCTTTTGGTGGCTTGTTAGACAGGTCGCTCAGGTCGTTGAAATAGTGTTCACCGAGGGGCGTCTTCCTTGTTCTGTATAGACTGGGACATTCGCAAAGGAAGTTGGTTGTGTTTTCTTCCGCGTCTGTATTACCGCAACCTCTGCATAACTCGTCTTTACTTAAATGCATTCTTTTAAGGTGGGCCGCTCCCTGTAAAGAGAGCTAAGTTTGTTCTGTTTAGCGCAAGAATGTGCCTCGTCTTAGTTTGTTGATATTAGTTCAGAGTTTCCTGGAGATGCGACATGATGAGAGTGTGCTCCATCTCTCATCAGTTTGTCTTTGGATGTCTAGTGCAATGCTAGATTTGACGAGAGCTAGGGCGGGCAGAACTGAGTGGTCGACCAGTGATAGGTTCTGTTCCGAACCCTTCCTGGTTAATTCATCCGCCGTTTCATTCCCGTGGATGGCCTTACCTAACTCGTCTCTATAAATGCTGTCATACTGACTAACTTATCAGGCCAGCGACCCTTGGATGGTTTGAGCCTGAACTAATGCCGCTTTCATCCTTTACGGTCCCAGGCACGCTGCTTCCAGTTTACTAGACCAAGGTTTCTGGCATCCGCGATTGCCTGAGATTGTTGTCCTTTTTCGCGCCGTGTCGTCCCCCACGTACAACCGCCAAAACTGGTCGGGGTAGAAAAGAAGGTGTCCTCTTGCCTAGAACACGGCTGCATACATTAGTTCACTATTCAGCGGAGGTTGTATGTTAACTTGAACTGCACAGTGAATGCTGTCATAGATGATCTTAAGATCGATAAAGGGTGAGGAGTATCGATTTGGCCTTTTGGGGCTTTCTCCAGGCTTTCTGTTGAAGAGTGAAAATTTTGTCAACTGAGGACTTTCTTGGTCTAAAACCACTCTGATAGGGGATAACCAGGTTAGTTGCGAAAGGTTTTACGCGGTCACACAAGTTTCTGTATGCGATGCTGAAGATACTGATGCTGATGAGGTAACACAGTTGTCCTTTCTTGTGGATCAGGTAAAAAATTATGAAGCATATACTTATGTGACTAAGTCACGTTTAGTTTCTTCGAATATCTCGACTTTTAAGGCGTCAGGTCCTTATTTTCTAGGATATTCCTATTCTCACTTCGTTTTGATCAGATGGACGGAAGTATGGGTTGAATGGTTCGTTCTGCTGAAGTCATTTTTATACATCCTCTGCACTGACTGTGACTCTACAAAAGGTTTCCCTCTCTACTGGTTTCTGTACAAGCTTTTTCCATCGCCAATAAAAGAAAGACTGCCCACAGATTTTGAAAAGATCGTCCAATAATTTGGTGTTCCAAACTGAAGGCAGCTAGATAAGGATGCGCCTAACTGAAGATTCTTGTCAAGCGCCTATAACCCATGTTTTGAAAATAGTTTTAAGAACATGTGGACATAAGTTGTGTGCCGTAATAGAAATTTCCTAGCGTAGTTATACACGGTCTTTTGTTAACGATTACAACCAAATTTACAACTACTATCCCACACCTTTTTAACGAATCATAACGAGGATTGAAAAAAAAAGGAGCTAGAGTTCTATAAAACATTCATAAAACCGTAAATGCATTATCTGTAGCCGCATCTGACACCTACTGCCCATTAGTTAACAGCATAAACACGTCCTAAAAATTATTGTGTTAACAATTATTAGGCTCCGTTTCCCTTCCAATTGAAGTCTGCATACAGCGGGCAGTTGGCAGTAGTTTTATCGTTTTATTGCACAAACACATGTATATCTACGGTAAAGTATATTTCAATTCGCCCAAAGGAACTTTAGTTTAAATTGGTTTCTCTCCACGATGTGCCTCCGCCATTGAACAAACGTGATTTTCTTCCTTAGTCATAAATCATAAACTCGAAGATACACTCGTATCTTTCACAAGTTGTGCACACCTATAAGGTTATGTATACGAGTTTTAATTTTTGTTTTTGTATTTACTTTAGCTTCTGCCTATATTAGCTTTTTCTTCATCATTGGTTCACGTCATCAAATCGATAATGGTCCATTTAAAGGGATGTATACTACGATTGGATACTTTTACGCGCAAGTCATTCGACTGGAGTTACTACACACATAAGAACATCGGTATGGTGGATACTATCTGTTGAAATGTTGGTCTATATACTGAATTTATGTGCTTTGACGGTAGCGAGATGGTAGGTTATACTGAATTTTATTTCATGTATATAAAACTTTTTTTTTTAAATTTATCATTACATATGTACACGGTGGTATACGGCATACCCAAAGCTAGGAGAAGTAGGTACCTACTGACTTTTCTTGAGTTTTTATTTTTTTATTATTTAATTTTCAAAACTATAGGCTGAAACAGATTCAATCCACTCTTGTCTAAGGCTTAGAGAACTTAAGCAAATAATCAAAGGACATTAGGCAAACATGCATCCGTCTTCTAAGCGTCTAACCTACCTGTAGGTAGGTAGGTTTAAGGGATGCATCCTTTATTCGGTTCCCCACGCATCCATGGAATGTCCAGTCTGAAAGAGAAAACAAAAACAAAGAGTTTGTGTTAGTTGGTTGGTGGTCGTTTAAACCATTTCGAATGGTTTTTGGTGACTTTTTGGTTGTCCAGGTTGTTGAAGTAGTATTCTGGTTATGCATAGGCTGAGGCATTCGCATAGGAAACGAGTTGTGCTCCCTTCTACGTCTGCAACGCCGCAGTACTTTAACGCATTCTTCTAAGGTGGACCGCGAATAGGTTGTGACCTGTGATAATCCCTCTGAAGACCATTTAGTTTGATCTGTTCAGTGCAAGAATGTGCCCTGTTTCTATTTTCTTGTTATTTGTCCAGAGTTCTCTGGAGATACGACATGATAAGAGGCGCGTCCTATCCCTCGTCAGCTTGTCTTTGGTAGTCTACTGCTTGGTTGGATTCAACGAGTTGTAGTAGAGTGATCGACCAAAAACAGATCCCTTTCCAGCTAGATTTATCTTTCATTTTATTTCCGTAGATGCCATTGTGCCCTGAGACCCACCAAAGCGTGAGTGTTTTGAGCTTGAGCTGCGGGGCAACTAATGTGGATGAGATGGCAGCTTGACGGTCTATGTAAATGTCTATGACTTTCCTAAAAACTATGTAGGTAGGTAGAGGTGGCGGTTCAGCAAGAACCCAAGTAGCACTAGGTGTTCCTAGATCCAGTCGGTGCCTAGATCCAGCCTGTGGAGGTAAGAAAGCAGATTAGATGTCTTATCCTTTTGCCCGAGATGTCATTAAGGTCATCGAAGAATGTTTGGTTAAGTGCCGGACATTTAAAGAGGAAATGGGAGAGAATTTCTTTCTAATTTTCGTTCCTGCAACTAAGGCAGTGGGGGTTGTACGGAATACCTAGTTTGGCCGTATGGACTCCGATTGACCAATACCCCGTGCCTATAGCCTTGACTCTGGCGATGTCTGAACGAGTTCTGTTAATTAGGTCTTTTGTTCTGCTCTTATCGTAGGTCGGCCATATCTTTCTTGATATGGCACAGTTGGTTAACCCCCTCCATTGGAGGTTTGCCTTCTGTAGGTTTCTAGAAACTAATTTTACGGGTAATTCTCGGGCCACCAAGGCGATAGTTAGTTCGAAAGTCTTATTGACCAGCGAGTAGATCCCAGAGCCCATTCCTTCTTCAGTTTTTGAACGGGTTGATGGCATTTTCACTAGCCTAGGCAGTTTTTTTATGCTAAAGCTGAAGTCAGAAGATTGTGTGAGATAGCCCGAGTCAGTTTTAAGTTTTCCCCAACTTTTGATCTTACGGTGACCCATATCGCCCACTTTCCTTTAGGTACAGGTCTGTTGGAATCAGGGCGAGTACATAATTTCTAGAGCTGCAGTTGGAGTGGTTCTAATGGCACGAAGTAGTGTTTACTTCAAAAATGATGACTCGTTCTTATGAGGCAGTGACAGTGACATAGTACACATCCTCGTTGCACATCCTACATGTGTTATCTTGTGCTATTCCCATAGTCATGTGATGCTTTTTAGCCCGGCAGTGTCCGGTTAGAAAGCCTGTGACGATTCGAATCCGACTTCTTGTTAGTTGAAGAAGTTGTTTCGTTCTGTTTTGGGAAGAGGTTGGTATAAAAGCTTTAGCTTGTCTGTTACCTTCCTTTTCTGTCCAGTAATGTTGTGCTTTGTTAATACAGCCTTTAGCTGTGCTTGTTGGGAGGCCGCAGAATGGTCTTGGCATCATAAAGGTTGATGCGGAACCTTTTCTGGCTAGTTCATATGCCTTTCATTTAAATCATGTCCGCTATGGCCCGGTTCTCAAATGAGATGAACTCTGTTTGTGCTGGTCAATGCACCCATAAAAAGAACAAAGAGAAAGTGTGGCATCTCGAAATAGAAGGTATCTACATCAGTGAAGATAGAAATATACACCTTTAATGGACGAGAAAGACTGTATCTGAACTACCTTTGCTTTCTGTACTCATTGTCCTCGGTTTTGTTGTGTATTCTTGACTGTTGTGGACTGAAAGCCTTTTTGTTGTATGTTCTTTGGTTTCAAATTGAACAGAGCTCTGCGTGAATCTAGCGTGAGTTCATCAATGCTATCACAAATGGAAATTGATTTGATCAGTGTTAGGATTGTCTGCTCGGAAGACAAGTAGTTTTTCCTAATGTTTGTTCAAGCAGTTGGCTGGTATTTGTATCGAAGTCTGTTTGGGCAATGAAAAAACACGCGTAAGTTGTTTGCCTTTACCAATCAACCTGCCACTTGTCAAAGACCAAGTTTATCAAGCATTGCCCCCATTGCATACATTTCAAGTTGTTCATTCCCATTTGAATTAACAATGAAATCTTCCACGAATCTTTCTAATTTTGGCAAGTCACTCATTCCAACGCATTTTCGTTCGTGCTTTGCTCACTTTCACGCATAAATTCGATACAAAATCGAAGTACATAAACAAATCGTATCCATAAAAGCGACACAAATAGCAAAGGGGGAAAAGGAAAACGTTGCCATTTCAAACGAGCCCATAAATATAAGCATTGTCAAGTTAAGTTGTGCAAAGAGGGTGACACGAGCATGCACATTGTACCTACTCCTCCAAAAGAACCATTATATACAGAGCGGGTATCTCTGCGCGGTTTTTATGTGTATCTCTGACTCCATTGCGTGCGCATCCGATAACAGAAATTCTGCCCATATGTGTTCTATATACATACGTATACATATTTACGTATTAGAACTGTGCCGCCAATTCGATTGTTGTTGCAGTCCTATACAGTACAGCGCCACACAACACTCTGTGTACACACAGTTTGAGGAGGTATCTATCCATCTCTATGAGTCAGTTCCAGGAATCTAACAATTCACACCCAGGAGGAAGGCACAACACTTCATTCACAATCCGTACGTATTCGGAACAACGACGTGTGACGACGACGACGTGCTAAACCAACCAACTGGCAACTGCCAATAACAGGGTGATTGTTTTGGCCGTTCTGTTTGTTAGTGTTATTGTTATTGTTATCCCCGTCAAAGTGTTAAACTAATAAAACAGCACAAATCCGAGTTCAATAAAGTTAATAATCATTGCCGTCATCTGGACGGATTCGAAGGCGCTCCCGGTTCGTTCTCATATTCGCTCGATCGAAAGTGAAAGTTTTTTTTGTTCGCGTTTTTTTTTTTTGCCTCGAATTTATGAGTGCATGTGAACATCGTCATCACCGCAACTAAAGTGACACTTAAGCTCGAGTTTAAAGTCTCGTCCCATTCGCCGTGGGTAATTCGCTTTATTACTTTTAGTATTATTATTATTGCTACTATTGTGCGGTGGCGGCGCGGCGGTTGCGACGCGGTGAGGAGTCAACACCGAACGAATACGAGCGTACTATTTGCCAAAGCATAAAATATGAATATTAAATGAACGTTTATGATTTGTTTATACGGGGGGGCTTGTGAGAGACTGGCCTTTTAATTGCATGTGTGAGATATATGGTAGCATAGTGTCGGGTCGAATGCGACTTTTATTCTCACGAACCGTTTGTATAGTTTTAAAAGGCAATTAACATTGAATTTTGATACGATCGCGGTGGTGTTAGTTTTGTTTACTATTTAGCTAATGTTAATATTTACTACTACTGGTGTTGGACATTTAAATTGAATTTGTGAACACCTCCCAGCGACAATGACGAATTGAGGAAGCAAGACTTTAATACAAGTGCTAAGACGGGCGTACTTATGTCATCTTTTCACGGAGAATTTATGCAAAAATTAGCTGGCATCAAACAGGGTGAGTAAAGATTGATTTGTGCTTCATATTTTTATGTGGGATAATGTCGTTTTGTTTGAACCTTGTACTTTTTGAGAAATCAAAAGGCAGAACTATCTTACCCACCGTCTTCCATTTCGGAAACGTTACTGATTGTTCGGCAGACCAAGCAACCTAGCATTTGCAGCATGTCGATTCTTTCGTTTGTTTCAGCCAATTTTAGTCGACGTGATTTAGCTTTTCGCGGTTATGTATTCGAAAAAATACAAATATTTGACATAGCAGCTCATAATGCGCCAAGTAGTAGGTTCTTGCAACAATTGATGTTGTTGAATAGAAGGATCCTAGAAGTTTTACTGCCGATTCCGAACAGATTATAGTTAGGTACTAAAGTTTTGCCGATGCTTGCTCTGAGGTTACTTTTCGATTGTTTCGCTGAGGCTCGAACCTGTTTTAGCTCGATTATCAGTCCAAGGTGCTAACAGTCAATCCGCGGTGAAAACACAGATTTTTTCTTGGGAGGAACAGGAATTCCTTCATTTTACGTCTGAAAGTATGATTAAGGATAAACTGATGAGGATTTGAAACACAAAGTGTATTGCGGAATGGAACTGGTTATTTGGCTTGAGCACAGTTTGTGGAATCGATAAAAAAAAATTTAGGATAGGACACATTTCTTGGGCATTCAAGAGATAGTCTAGGGACTTTGATTGCAATTTTTCAATTCTATCTGGAATGTGCAGGACAATTTCTGGTCCTTCAGGCGAGATGAAAGCATTGTACTGAAAGCCAGACCTTAAGCGATAAAGTATGTTTTTTGCATCTCTAAAGGGAATTTAGATATTTCACAGAATTTTTAGCGACTTCGGAGCTTCCATCGAAAGTTGTACCGTCCTCACGCATGAGTTAAAATATATTACGAAGAATTTTCCACTACACAACTTATGATTCATCTTTTGGGACCATACAATGTGAATTCTATGTAAAGGGTTACTTTTGTTTTCTGAGTTAGAAGATGTGAACCTTGTTGTTATGTCTAAGATCAGGACAAATGTCATTTGTCTTTTCTTGAAAAGCCGTGAATGCCTCAAAAGAAATCACCTTATAGTGCGTCTTCTTGCGGAAATATGAACCTATACTCCTTCGAGGAAGTCTTTTCAAGTTGCATATTACATCGTGTGTATTTTTCATTCTGATGTCGTACCGTATTAAGAGCTCCAAGTGGTAAATCCTGGTAAATGTTGTCTCTTGCAGATTTATCGGTGCAAAACGAGATAAGACATTCACGCAGTAGGTAGTACACTGGATAGGATCTTGTAAGCGATTTTTAACAGGAATATGTCTCGATAGTTCCTACAAGATGGCTTAGGAAACATCGTTCGAGTTTCGTCATAATCGAAAAACTTGTCGACACTCAGAACATTGACTTTGGTTTATTAATCTGATTTGCTGCCACTTGGTCTAAAGTTGATTTGACAAATAAATCGTCCGGTTTAAGAAGTTAGGTGGTTCGCGCTGATCCTCCGCCTCCAATTGTTTAGGTTTTAGGATTACACTTTCTTTGCTAATAAAACTATTTTCTATTGCACGTATTCAAAATATCCGACGGAGGACTTTACCTCCACCTTAAGAGAACTCATAGGATCCTTAAGTTCAGTCAGTGCTGGATTGTCTTTGACCAGAATAGGAGCAGCATCTCAGACATTCTTCGTCCATCTTAAATGAGCTCTGTAGACAAGAATGTTTTTCACAACTAAGCTGGATCAAATAGACATGTTTGAATTAAGCGATGATACTCATAAAGCTTGAAGTTCTGACATGCTGTTCATTAGAGCAAGTAGGTAGCTACTTCCGTGCATTATTGACTATGTTTTCGATATATTGCCTAGCTCGTATCTAGATGAGGTTCATGACGAACTTTTGCGACTATCACCCTGTGAAACGTTTGATAAAATACTAGTACTCTGTGGCTACCCTCAGAATATACAAGTTTCAGGGCGATCTTTACATAATTCCGACGCAATAAAATGCAGCGCAATTCATCGTCCCGCCTCATTCGGAACTTCATAGATCAATTATGGTCTCCATTATAGGACTCACATGAGTAGCTACGTTGAAAGGAGTGAAGGAATAGGTTATTTGTTCATCTATTGTTAGCCTACCTAAAAGTCCTCGCAGAAGTAGGTACATATAAGGTCTTCTCTTGGAGGACGGTTGCAATTGAAGTTAATCGTCGTCGACTTTGATACATTCCCAGCTCGGAATTTGACCAAACCCAGTTTCAAATATTGGAAAATACGACTTGTGAAGCAGTAAGTATCACAGCATCAGACGGAGTATTCATAAGAAACGAGTCAAAACACCAAAAGTCACTCATTTTTAGATGAAATATAGGCTTGATAGTACCTTTCTTGGAATAAATATCAGGGAAAGGTAGGACAAGCAATGCAGTTTTAGTAGAACCAGGAGTGCTAGGGAAACCACTTGTACAGAATACCTATACCCATTTGGATCCGCAGGACTCTTTTTTTTTGTGAAAAGGGCTGTCGATAGCTTGCACCTTTACTAAAGACGTTCACTATCCACGATGACTTTTAACTACCTTTTTTTTGCTGGATAATCGGGATTTAAAATGCAAAAGTGACGTGGTCTAGTTTACTTCCTCCTTCTTGCAAAAAGAAGGGTCTCAGTTTGGAATGGGTTACTGAAGGCCCCTTCCGAACAAATAATTATCGATCAAGTCCAATGCCATTTGAATCTTAAAGCCGACAATCGTTGGGAACACGTTAATTTTATTGGAGCATTTAAGTCAGAACTGCTAGAACGCAATGGATCCACAAAGATCTGAGTGAAGTGGCGCTGAAAATCAAGCCGCCTCCCCTCTTACCTAGTCAGAACTGTTAAAGTTTTGAGCAGCGAGTTGATTGTCATGCTCAACAGCAGTCATCACTTATCTATTCCGGTCTTCCTATATCCCACGCCACCATTACTACCAAAATGCCTCAAACATCTCTCTGAATTTTGTACATTTTGGCAGCTCAGTCAGTTTTTCTATTCAATTTTTGTTTAGTTCATCAACAGCTCAAACCACAGAAAAAGACTTACATCTGGGAAATACCAAGCTTTCTACCGAAAAAATTTCATATTAAATTCTTTTCTGAATACAATTTCAACAATTCAACACATTAACACATAATCCTCCTTAAAATGTCTTCCGTTCCGTCGGTCTCCATTTGCATTTAAAATTTAACTACCGAACGTGTTCACATAAAATATGTTCTGTTTCCCCGTCTTAAAAAGTTCGCACGTAAAAGGAATTCACTTTTATGTCAGCAACGAGATGGCGCTGTAAACGTGGAAAACCAACAGCAAAAAAAAAAAGTGTTAAATGTCACTTAACTTCAGTTACGCACAAACATTGTTACATTTGCACGAAGCCATTTCGTAAGGGTCGGCTCTTGTCACAATCAACCCTTATGCTTGGACGAGTCATTTGGGAATAAATGCTAGCGACGGCATTGTGATAAGCCAACGATATAAAACTCCATTGCAATCGTTAAGTAGTCGGTTCACTACCTGACCTCCTATTTACAAATGGCCGTTGTGTCCATATTGTATTTTGGGCGGAGCGTTTATCGTTTGTTGTTAAAGAGGAAGGGAGTAAGGAATATAATTGAAACAAGTTGTCTTCTCCTCTATACAGTGGGCATCGAAAAATAAGGAACAGTGAAACAAATTGATTTATTTGGTGTGAAGAATTTTTCGTTTCGTAATGTTAATTTGAAGTGAAATTTTATGTTTTTTTTTCTGATTCAAAATTGCAAAATTAACTCTATAATTTCAATTTGGGAGACAGTAATCTATCTTTGTTGCTGAAAGTAAAACCTTCATTTTGAAGATTGTCAATAACAAACGTTTCCAGTAGGTGTTACGAGCGGCATAAGACTGCTTGTAGTTCGAGCCACTATTCAAACCAGTAAAACTATAAAGTTTGCCTCAAAAAACGTTCCCAGGGGTGAGATGGGTTCAGTAATTCTAAGAGTTACTTCCTTTCTAAGTTGTAAAGTTCGATAGACTACGTTTGTTTAGCCTAAAGTCGCAGGGTCTTGAGAGAACACCTCTCTGTATCAGTCCATTTCTCATAGTCTAATCTAATCATAATCACTGGTAGGTGATAGATGGTAGCTGATTGAGTGAGTTTTTGCTAGAGTCGGAGTGGGGTGAGTAGAAATCAATGAAATTTTAAACTCTAAGAGATGATAAGCTACGGATTTCATATTGACCTTGTCTTCAGTTTTACAGAAAACCACAAATTGTACTTCGGTATTTCGAAATAGTAATGTTCGTAAGGCCACTCTTCTTTTTGCGCACTGAATTGCATCACAAAACATAAAGAGCAACTTCATATCTAATACATTGTTATACATAGGGTGCTAAAGGATGCTGTCTGTCTCCCATTGTGATAACGACACTTTTGTCAAGAAGTCTTTGCAAAACTTGAATAGGGACACAGTCCGAATTGAACCTAGGCTTCAGCTAACAATCGTCTTTCTTCGCTGCTTCTCGATTCGAACGTCAAATTAGTTGAGGTGCGTTCTTACTGTACGCGCCGTCTGAATGGCGGTCTTGATCTATTACGTCGCTTCTCTATCCCACCAAGGACTTATTCTAAGAACAAGCGAGGGCCACCTTATCGACTTTTTGAGAAAATTCATTCCTCCGAGCCATAGAGTAGGACTGAGATGGTAAGGTGAGAGAGGGCTCCGCCTATGCCAAAGAAACAGCGATTGGCAAGAGTTATTCTGCGTTTGATCTAAGCGCTGGTGCTTTTGCTTGACAAGCTCCCTAATTATCTCAAAGTTATATTAGATTATATTAGATATGAAGTTGTATTGAAAAGTCGGTGTTTACAGCATGTATTTTGTTTTGCTCTCGTTGACCGTTAGCTTCACCACTTCCGTCTCAATACTCACGAACGCCCTACAGATATCAGGCTTCCTTTTCTCTTTGAAATTGCCGTGTGAGTTGTGCACAATTCTTTCAAGAACGATGTTGAAGAAATAGGTTAATAGAGCGTAGCCTTGTCTAAATCGTTTTTAGACATCGAAAGTCTCTGTGCGCTCTTTATACCGACGTAGAGCAGCGAGTATTGTCTATTTTCACACTGCAAAGTTGGACGAATTTGTCACGGATGCCAAATCTAGAAATTGCTCCATTCAGCCTCAGTCTCAAGTGGAAATTTCCTGGTTTTCTATAACTGTTGGCGGTGGACTTTCCTGGCCTAAAGACACTCCGATATGGACTAATCAGGTTGTTAAAAAATGCCTTTAGATCATTTAGGTATCTAATAAATGACTTGTGCCTCTATTGTTGGCACAGTTTAAAGTGCCTTCCTCTTTGAATTACCTACTGAAAGATCAAGTCATCGAGAAATAGTAACTAAATTGTTGTCCACCCAAGTAAATGTACGATTTGTCTAAGATTATGCGTATGTTAACAGATTCAGATCATTGCCTTCACTGAATAAAGTCCACAACTATGTAAAGACGCCATTAGACTTTCTTCTCCTTTCCCTGTTGCATTATTTTTTCCCACAAAAAGGTTTCAAACGAAATACTTTGTGACACGCAGTGATCCTACAGTTCCCCATAATACTCATAACGAAAGGAATGCAGATCATTTTACCATTAAAAGCCAATATTCAGACATATGTTGAAATACTAAGATTCTTTCCAATCTTGTGTGCTTTTAAACCGCTTCTTTACAATCTACAGGGAAGAAAGATAATTTCTGAATACTTTTTCTTCCTGAATTTTATCTTTCACTCCCGCTGTACTAAGTACTAAATTCCCCATTTATTATTTGTCGAACAATGAAAACTGATAACATGAACTTTTGTTTAAATCATTTTTTGCATGCATGTTTATTCAATTAATTTGATGAGTATTGAACATACTCCGAAACAAAGTTCCTCTATAACAACCCTGTTGTACAAAACACATCTAATTTATTTCTTATACCATTCACATCCGCCATGGTTTGGGTATTGAATAAGTGCAAAACTACAAAAATGGTCTAAGAATTGGTCCTCAGACTTCTCAAAATGTCTCATAGTTTGAAAACAACTAGTCGTAGAGGAAAAATGGGAAATTATAACCATGGTTTGTGTACAAAATAAGTTCATCCCATCCATTCACTTACGATATACACAAAAATGTACCAAACCAAATCCAGTACAATGAATTGGTAGAACTTTCAACATAAAGATGTCGCTGTATGGTCCATTCACTGCGCAGATGTTTGGGCGTGGTCGAGAAATAATAATGGCTGCCAGAATATACTCACACCAAGGCACGAATACCTCTCTTTCTCATGCGCAGGGATGTCTTTCCGCCGCATAAATTCCTGATTTGGGAACTTTAAAATTAAAAAAAAAAAAAATAAATATTAGAGTATTCCATTAACTTAATTATGCTAAATGATGATAAATTTTAATGGCGATGGATTTTTAAGTTGTGTGTTGACTTTTGTTAAGCATTTTTAAGGAGCACAACCTTAATGTGCTGATAGTTCACAACGATCTTGATATGGTCAGCATCAGCAGCATTAAATCGGAAGCTCTTGGGTTGATTTTAAAGAAAGAAATGTTTACGAGCTCCGTCGGAGAATTAGTAATGGATGTGTTCCTTGTGAAACTATTTTAACGTTTAAGCTAGAGAAGTGCTTGTATGCAAAAATTTATAATAAAACACTTTATTGGAGCGTTTAATGGACGGCAACGGCTTGGAGCGTGAATTATATGTTATATTTATGGTGGCGTTGGCTTTCATTGCAGATTATCGTCCGGAAGTGTTGGTTTTATAGATGCAATGGTCTAGGTCGTCACGGATGTATGTGCAAAAATGTTTGTCATTTTTACATCTAGGCAAAAGAAAACTTGACTTAAAGTCTTGATACTTGAAAGAAGTTGGTAGGTTTGTCAGGACCCATGAGGACTTGCAGATTGCTGGCTTTAGCTGACAGCTATTTTGTATTTGCCTGCTTACGATAAGGTGAAGTGATTTGAGTTCTTTTCAATCTGAAAACGAACTGCATACCGACGGATGGTGTTTGTTCATACATGTCCTTGTCACACAGAAGCTCTTAAACGCGGTGCTGTGTGAAACTACAGATTTTTCATTTTTAACGCATGTAGTTCTTCGAAACAATCTTGAAACATGCGGACTTTAGCCCTCGACAGAGCCGTTTGAGGTCCCCTTCTACTTGCTTGCGTTACCTCTGAATTAGACTGTAAGACTTGGGGCATTGGTGTCTATGCGATTTATATGTCTTAGTCATCTCAAATATCCAGAGAGCAATTTTTTGAGCTTTGATCTGTGTTATTGGTCTCCAACACGCTCTGGTCAGACAAAACTGATTAAATCGATACAATCGCTGAGACCTCCAATTTCTTTTTTTTCACCTCGAGGCATATGCACTTTGCGGACTTGAATTCAGGCAGATGGAACTGAAGGCACTGCAAAAGAGCGATGACCTTCAGCTGCAAGCACAGATTGGATAAAGGCAGACGGAACTGAAGGCACTGCAAAAGAGCGATGACCTTCAGCTGCAAGCACAGATTGGATAAAGGAAGGTTTAGGCACAGTTGTTAAACGCTGTAGAACGATTCTCGATTCGAAAATATTTGCTTGTTCTTAAAAGCAATAGTTGTGGATTCATAGAACGTGGAAAGATAGATTAAAGTCTGGGTTAAAACGGACAAGCGAAGTGGTCATATATAGCAATTGAGTCTTTTTACACGCTATATGGCGGATTTTCTTAGAAAACTTAAACTTGTATTTGCTGAGAAGGAATTGGCTTCCATGCTTTTGCCACATCTATCCATAAGAAGACACACATCGTTCAGTCCTCTGTTGGATTTAATGAGTGCTAAAGAGGGGCTGATCGACCAATGTAAGGTATTGTTCCCTTTCTATAGCTAGCTCATCTGCCCTTTCAATTCCGTGGATACCATTGTGTTTGGAGATCCAACAGAACAGAGTGTGTGTGTTGAGAGCTCATCACGGCAACGTTTTGATAGCAGCTGGACTATCTATGTAAATACCAATGACTCTAGTTTCATTGCTTATTTTCAGGCCGCCTCGGCGATAGTTAGTCCGAAAGTCTAATTGATCGGATAAGGATGGGTTCTAGGAAGAAAAGCATCCATTTCTCTAAATTCTGTTAGTTCTAAAAAAGAGCTCCTAGATCGTTTTTGACTTAAGCTTCATCAAGGGCCTTGAAAAATGCCATCTATCTCGACCAAAAATGCAGATGGCAATATATACGCTCGTCTCTTATTTAAAAATCGTGAAGGGCGTCCAATTTGTAAACTGTTTTTTTTTTGTCGTTCTCGTGGTGCATCACTTTTTAGACTTGTCGTCGACAAGTCTTAGAGTTTTAATGATAGCGAATGTCAATTTCTCCAACCTGCTTATACAGGCGATTGAAGAACAAGCCAAACGAGTTGGTCTTACGATGAATATACGACCAAAAACCCAACCCGTTGAACATCGTCTACTACCGAACTCGACAATCGAGAGTTATAATAAAGTCCCAAATGACATCCTTGTGGAGGTTCACAGAAGGATAACCTTATAGACAACCGCTGCTACTTCCTTACTCGTAGGTCTTAAATCGTGCTCTACAAAACTTTGATCTAGCTAGTTTTGCTTTATGGAACTGAATGCTGGACGAAATTAAATAAGACAGCGAAGCTGATCCTGATATCCTTCGGAAGAAATATTCAACGTCAAATATTTCGTCCTGTCTGCGAGGAAAGCGAATGGAGGAGAACATACAACTGCCAATGTAGTGGGGAAATCAAAAGTCCGTCAACTGCACTGACTCGGCTACATCGAGTGAATGGATGACAACGCTTCAGCTAAGAGGGTGACCGAATCCCAGCCACCTGGTTCGTGAAGAAAATTCAGGCATTCGTGGAAGCTAGAAACCTTGGTCTAGCAAACTGGAAGCATCGATGGAAAGAGGCGGAGACTCTTCAAGAATCGCTGGCCTGATAAGTAAGTGAGCTTATATATTATAGGGCATGACATCCCACTGAAAGTCAAAACTTAGCTTTTCACTACAATTTGCGTTGATCTGCTTATATATTTCGCACAACTGAAAGGAGATTGCACTTTGTATAGCCGTCTCTCATGACAACTCTTACTTCTACCATTGTCTACCAGACATGATTTCATGAAAAATTGCTTTGATTTTAGCTGAGGTTTCAACTTGAATCAGCATGTTAAGCGCAGTCGAACAACAAAGCATCCAGACTTCATTTGATTGCCGTCGGAAGGTTAGCTACTTTGCTCTGGTTTCCCTGTCATTCGATTACTTCATAGTACGTGGTGAACAAACTTGTTAACAATTTTAGGCGGAGGCAGGTCGCACTTAGACAGAGATTAGGTCCATTGTGATACCACAACGAAACCCGCATTTTTCCAGCACTGAAAATACTCCGTTTACTTACTTACTTAAGGTGGCGCTACAGTCCGGGGTGGACCTGGGCTTCAACCAACAAGCGTCTCCGGCCAGCTCGATCTTTAGCTAGCTGCCTCCAGTTTCGCACGCTAAGTTGGTTGAGGTCCCCTTCAATTTGCGTGCGCCACCTGAGTCGCGGTCTTTTTCTCGGGGGCGGATTCGAAGATTTTTCGGACCAGAGCATTGGTGTCCATCCGCTCTAAATGACCCAGCCACCTCAGCCGTTGGACCTACTCCGTTTCCCGTTAGGTAAACCTGGCGACGAAACTGCTGAGAGTCATCAAAGGAATATTCACCTAGGATTTTTCTTCTGAACGAAGATAGGCAGGGCAAGTACATACATCGAAGATAAGGGGTAATTTCTACTTCCTTAGTGAGCCCTACTATGTGACATTTGACAGAATACAACTTTATTCACTAATTTTACGAATTTTGATGCTAAGCAAGTTTTGGTCTAAAAAGTTAGCGACTGGACCTTGACAATGCTGCGTACACGTTTCCTTTTGACTCATAGCAAGATGCTTCAGCAAATGTTCCAATATCCGCCTAGTTTTCTGTACTTTTTGAACTTTACCAAGATTGCTGACATATTTTTGAAGCCCAGGCAAATGCATGAATTTACATTAAATATACGCCAACCGTCGTATCATTACAAAATACTCATACGTGGGTGTTCCACGCAATGAAAAAGAAAACATCCGTGAGTAATGAAACACAGATTCACAAAAAAAAAAAAAGATGAATAACCCAAGTGACTGCTCTAAGGTCACTCAACACAAGAACAACTTCTCCCAAGGCAAATATATACAAGAAGACACCCTCATCGTCGTCGATACATCACACTAAATGGACGAGCGCATGTTGAAAGGATATTTTTCGTTTTTTTTTTTCACACCTCCATAAACTTTAATGAGGTCACATTAAATATTCCTTTCTTCTCGTCGTTCGATATTCAAATTCTGATTTTAGAAACCTCCTTCGTCCGATAAAAATCACATTATGCACGTTCTATACGCCTTGGCCAAGGTCACCGCTGTAATTACGAGACACATCACACTCAATCCTTTTTACAATCGGCTTGAGGGATCTTCACATTCTAATTGTTTGCGCTTAATTTTTACGATAATTGAAGTACGGATTGTTGTTATGCAAGACTTGTGCAATTAAATGCCAAGAGATTTCCAATAGCAAAGTCCTTGAGGAGTGTCCTTGTTCGATGTGCCATGTTACCATCTGACAATCGATTGAAATCAGTTTTTCCAAAGTTTCCCGGCGGCGAGGTTGCAAACGTTGCAATACTTATGACGGTTTAGTGATGAAAACAAAGGAGGGGTGAGGGGAGTTAAAAAAAAAGCAGTTCCCTTATGTGAAAAAGTGATGCGATTGCATAAGTGAAGTAGCCGGGATGTTAAAGTGAATATCTCCTCCGATTTCGTATTCGCTATCGGTCGTCCTTAATTCCCAAATCCAATTCCGGACATCAAGAGGGAAAACCCCAAATCCGAAATTGGAATCGGGCTTTTGCTATTCTCTTTCGATTTTCCCACTCGTTGTTCGTAACCTAAGATGGCAATAAAGCCCTCGTGCCGTTAAAATAAATCGCTTCGCTCGTTTCTACGATGATGGACACTCGGATACGTGACGGCATTAAAACGCTCAACGGTTTTTGAAGGAAAAACTTTTCGTCTCTTTCGAGTAATGGGGGACAGTGATGGCGGCGGCGCTTTAAATTACGTTGGGACTATTAAAACTAAGCTGCCATTTCCTTTTGGATTTCCTTATCTGCGCTTTGGTGTTGGGACATAGCCTCGAGCGTGAGAGGAAGTTAGGGACTCCAAATCCCAAAAAAAAGGAAACGTTCTGCATGTGGCGAAATGACAATTTCATTTTATGGGTTAAATTTTGATAGATTAACTTTCTGCTGGGTTTATGTTACCAAGATGTATACCCGCACACCGGGTGGAGGAAGGTATGGCACCACCACCCTGGGAAATGTGTTGGCTCGCCTTCTGGGGAAGCTGAGTTTTTCCTTTTTAGGTGATTTTAATGCGAATTGTTTTTATTGTCGAAGTTTTTGATTAGTTTTTCCTTTTTACCAGAGTTTGGTAAAAGTTTATCGTATCGTATAGAGCCAACTTTACCTTATATAAAACTTGTGTTCAAGAGAATGGTTGGGAGCTTAGCTAAAAACAAATCGTGGAACAAGGTTTCATCTTGAATAAACTCTTAGTCTCACAAAGTGAATATTTTTCTTAAAAAGTTAATGGGCTTCCAAAATGTCATTGACCTTTCCCGACTCCTCCTAGTTTTCTGTCAAAATCACTGCTGCTATCTATGGATTAGATTGGAGGGAAGGACATTCATCCGACTTGACGTGTCGGTAATTCTTAGATTCTGCCACATCTTGTGTGACGTCAACTGTGCGTTCACAGCTTCGCAGCTTTACAATGTTTTTTTCTTCGTAACTCTCTCTAGCTTATCCCAAATGGATCTTGCTTCCTGCTTAACTCTACTGTGGCGAAAAGTTTGCTTAAAATGACCGAAAATGTTGATTTTATCTGGAACTTCGATGATAATGTGCCCCAGGCTATAGGAGTTTAGCATTGCCAAGCATTTTTAGTCAAGACTTCTGTTTCGAACTCACTAGGCACGTGCAAATCAAGTCCACAACAGATTTTTCCTTTTCCTCGTCTCTGCAGCTCTTGTAGAAATGGTTGCAAGCAATATCCAAACGTTGCACGTGCCTGTTTAGGATGCAGTGGCCAACACCAACTCTGAGATCAAATGCAGATTAACTCTTGCCAATCGTTGTTTCTTTGGACTAAGAAGGAGCGCTCTCTTGAACAACCAAAGTGACATCATAAACGAGGTATGGACTCTGTTAAGAGCTCCATGAGGTTGACCTCGATTATTTTGAGAGAAAAATCCTTCGGGTGATCTACGATCATGTCTGCATAGATGGAGAGTGGAGGAGGAGGAACTAAGAGGAATTATATGGGCTATTCAACGACATCGACCTAATCAAAGGAGTCCAGACATAGAGTCGTTGTCAAAGAGTGTAAGAGTCTTCGAGTCCACCCCGGAGGGACAATGCAGTAGAGGAAGACCGCGACTCAGCTGACGGGCTCAAATAGGAAGGGACCTCAATCAAGTTGACATGTAAAATTGAGCTGGCTGGATACGCCTGTTGATTCAGAACTAAGTCCACCCCGGCCTGCAGATCTATCATAAGTAAGTGCGGAAAATGTCCTGTTCAGTCTTGTTGGGTTTAACTACATTTGACGGTCCATTTGGTATAGGTTGGAGTTTCTTCAAGGTGTCTAGGTTATTGTCGGAGACTGCTATCCCAATGCCGTCTGGACATGTAATTACATTACAAGCGTTTTTAATTTCGACAACAGAAGTAGAAGCTTTTTTACTACCAGGTTCCTGAGGAGGGGAGATAGGATCATGCCCAGCAGCGTGCTCTAGCTTACGAATTTTTTGACAAAGGCCTTACCCAGATCTATGATCATAATATAGCCTTTGAGCCATAAATTAATCATTTCGTAGAGCGTGTACCCTTCCTTAAGATTTGAAAGTCCATCGGTCATTGTTTCTGAATTGGTGCCATCCTCGAGGTCCGGCAAAGCAACTTTATGTAGTGTATTCCTTGCAGCACAGAGATTTTTTGAAAGCTGTGATGAAGCATTTTTATGGACTTGCCCTTACAGTATGCATGTTGGAATCTGCTTAATTACTTAATCAAGCTGGCGCGTCAGCCCAGGGTCAACCACCAAACGTCTCCAGCTAGCTCGATCTTTAGCCAGCTGCCTCTAGTTTTGCAACCTACGGTAGCCCCCTTCCACTTGCGTGACCTCTTCTTCCTTTACTGTGGATTCGAAGATATTCTGGGCAGGATCATTGGTGTCCATCCGCTCTAGATAACTCGTGTTGATGGAATATAGACAGCATCAGGAGGTGGAAGGGAATGCGCATATGAATGTCATTGTATAGCCATCGTCACTAAGTCAAACAGTCTGTGCAGATTTGCGACTTTCCCTGTGTACGGGATTGGTTTTCGACAAATTTTGAGCCTGGTAAGGAATGTAGTCGAATTTTTTCCGACTGATTCCGAAGCTCGAGTCTTTGTGGAAAGCGAAAACATTAGACTGCCCTTTCTTCTAGGCATATATGCGTCCGTCTTCCAAGCGGAGATTGTTGCAACACTTATGGCTGCAAACTATATTGCGCAAAACAAGTAAAGGGGACGGATTACTTGCGTCTGTAGTGATAGTCAGGCTGCGCTTAAGGCGTTGCTCAATTCTCTTACTAGACCCAAAATAGTTCTTGTGTCCCTGGACACAGCAGGGTTACCAGAAATGAGTTCTCAGAAGAACTTGCTGGACAAGGTTCAGAGGAGAACTTCTCTCCGTATCTTCGGTTAGGGCTTCTATCGATGGTTGGGTTTCTAGCAAACACAAACTGTAGGAGAATGCCGGCAGACTAAACAGATCCTTTCCGATGTTTGTAAGAAGTCCATAGCATCCTTACTGTCTTTCAGTAGAAAAGACTACAGACAACTTATTTGCGTTATAACGAGACACTTCGCCTTTGCCAAATATCTCAACGTGTTAGGTGTAAGTGACACCACTATCTGTGAAGCTTTTGGGGAGGGCGACGACACTGTGGAACACTTCTTTTGTGATTGTCTTGCGTTTGCTTGTATCAGATGGCAGGTGGCAGATTTTGACCTAATCTCCTTATCACTGAAGCTCTCGATTCGACTTCCTAAGAACGGAAATTGACCAGTTTTTGTGTCTGAGTAGGTAGGTAGGTAGGTAGAGGTGGCGGTTCGTCAAATTTCCCAAGTAGCACTAGGTGTGCCTTTTTGTTACCATAACTCGTGCGACCTGGTTGGTGATGTGTGTTGTTGAGGATGTGGGACAGTCGGTTTCTAGATCCAACCCGTGGAGTTAAGAATGAGGATTAGATCCCTTATCCCTTTATCCGAGATGTCCATAAGGTCGTCGAAAAATGGTTGGTTCAATGCGCGCAGCCTGGCTCTTGCTAGTGCCGGACATTTGCAGAGAAAGTGGGAGAGAGCTTCTTTCGCATGGACTCCGATTTGCCAATGCCCCGTGACTATCGCCGTGATTCTTGCGATGTCTGAACGAGTTATGTTTATTAGGTCTTTTGTTCTGCTTTTATCGTAGTTCGGCCATATCTTTCTTGGTATGTCACAGTTGGTTAACACCCTCCATTGGAGGTTTGCCTTCTGTACGAAGTGTGAGTGAATTTGTACTTTAACCGCTTCTAGCGGAATATGGACCCTTGCCGCGAGTGAGGCATGTAAAGCTGAGCCCTGCCTAGCCAGTTCGTCTGCACGCTCGTTTCCTTCTATGTCACTGTGCCCTGGAACCCAGAGTGTAACCCTGTGAAACGTTCACCCAAGCGGGCAAGCTCGTTCCGGCATTCCTGAACCACTTTGGATATGGTAGCCTAGTCAATGGCTTTGATAGCGACGTGGATATCCACAAGGATAGCAATGTCTTGTTTGTGCATTGTGTTGCGCCCGAGCTGCATACAAGCCTCTCGAATTGCAAGTAGTTTCACCTAAAACACGCTGGCAAAATCTGGCAGTAATTCCGAGTAGTCTCCGGCCCCCACACCACAGTCCATCTTAGACCCGTCGGTGTCGATGACCGTGTTGAAGTTCTTCGCGATTTCATTTTTCTTCCACCGAGCTCTGGTAGGAAATCCTACATGGTATTCCAACACTGTGACAGAACAAAACAGAAGCCAAACAAAGGACCTTCCTTTTTTCTAAAGAATCTCAACAAGGCTTCCTCTTGTACTACAATCCGCAGTATATGATTTCTTAAATTAAACTTAAACTGAAAAACAAATGTCTCTCGTCTCTCACCTCAAAATAAAATGTATAATACCACCATGACGCTCTTCATCCTTAAGCTTATTAAAATATTTTACAAGTTAAGCACGTTGCAATCATAAAAAAACCCGATGTAGTGCCTTAGAAAATGGATGAAGTCCTCCATCTTGCAACGATGTGATATGCTTGTATCTACCTGTAAAGCTAATGTAATAATAAAATTCCCTCTAGCATTATTATAGCGAATGGAAAAAAAAAAAATTATAAAAACCCCCCAAAAAAATAAGCATATTAGCTTCTTTTTTTTTTATGTCCGATAAATATTTCACAATTTCAAACGATGCGGTATAAATCCGTCTATAAAAAAGGAAAATATAATTATCTGGAGTGTATTCAGAGAGTTTTTTTTTTTTTTTTACTTTTAATATTGCTAATGCACAGGCTGATGATATATAGAATTTCATCTGTATGGCTTTTATTATTCAACGAAAAGCTATGAAATATTTTATACTTCGGAAATTTGATAAGGGCGTGATAAGGGGAGTCTAGAATGGGATGGCAAATGGGAGGGTTTCCTTTTAAATTTGGGTTTTGAAGGCAGGTACAGTTTTGTATGATAATTAGGAAGATGGAGGAAATTTGTTTATTTTGTTGGAAGGTGTATCAGCTGTTGTCGACCCCTCTTACAGGTCGTATGCATACAGTAATAGATAACGAAGAGATTTAATGGCGGAGGGAATGATTATGAATTTCGAATTGAATTTAAAGCTTGTGTTTGCTCTATGAGAGCCGTTCAAATTGAGGTTCATCATCACTCAAGATTTTTAGAAATATAGGGTACCTATTTCATTAAGTACTTTAGATCTTAAAATTTAAATAAAACAAAGTGTGTGTGAAATATCATCGACATTTTTTATTCGTTTGAAAGGTCTATCGATGCCATTATATATGGAATATAACATCGTTCAAATGTCCGCCGCGACTTCTCTGGGTCCGAAATGACCAATTTTCCATGACTCTGACCCATAAATCAAACTGAATTTGACTGATGGCATGGGTTATGTTGGCTTTGAGGGCCGCTGTGGTTTGTGGCTTATTCGCATAGACCTGCGACTTCAGAAAACCCCACAAGAAAAAGTCTAACGGGGTCAAATCGCACGATCTCGGTGGTCAGTTCACATAACCTCCACGTGAGATGACCATGCCCTCGAATCGCTCGTGCAGAATTTCCAATGTGGCGTGAGCTGTGTGGCACGAAGCGCCGTCCTGTTAAAACCACATGTCGTTGGTGTCCATATCATCCAATTCAGGCCAAAAGAAGTTGGTAATCATCGACCTATAGCGCTCGCCGTTGATGGTGATAGAAATATGGACCGATGACGCCGCCAGCCCAAAATCCACACCAAACAGTGACTTTTTCGGGATGCATTGGACGGCTCTTAGATCTCATTCGGATTGGCATCGTCCAAAATTCGACAATTTCGTTTGTTGACGTAACCATTCATCCAGAAATGGGCCTTATCGTTGAAGATGATTTTTGGAACGGAACGTTGCCCGAACAGAACACCCATTTTGATAAAACAATTTTATTATTTGCACGTGTTGGTGAACGCTATATTCGTCCCGGGAGATTTAGCAAAATAGACTGAATAAATGACAGCCAATTTGACAGATGTAGCTTCAACAATATGGCCGCTATTAACTATCAAAGTTCGGAAGTCCCTATTGGAAGACCCTTTAGGAAGGTATCGAAGATAATCTAGACGTTTAGAGTCCTTGTCACTGCTAATTTTTCTTTAGAAACCTATTGTGCCCTCCGTTTTGTGTTCTAGGTGAGTTGTTTTGTTCCAGAGGGTGGCAGCAATCTGTTCTTTTGGGTCAACTTTGCCACCAAGAATTCAATTTCTGAATTTAAAGCTGGCTGGGATTCCATCAGGATGGTGTAGATAGGTCAGAGACAGAGTCTATAACTTGAGTTTGTTGCAAGATTCATGCGGATGATTGGCTTAGGTAAGGTTAGGTTAGGTAATAGGGTTGACGGGGAAGGAAGTCCTATCTCCAGGGGATTCAACCCCCCTTACAAGGAACCATAAGCCTATGCTCTATCGAGCTAATCCAAGGCGCGGGTAAATTTGTGTTTGTCGACTACAGACTTGTCGGACAGTTCTTCAGGGTCCTGAAAGAAGTGCCTTTCTAGGGTTTTGAATCTCATTTGGCAGAGTGCTGGACAGTGACAAAGAGAGTGTAGAGTGTCGCCACATCCCTTGCATAGGTCATCCGTGTTCAATCCCAGTCTTCTTGCATTGTAGTTAAGCATATCTTGCATTTTATAAGGCATTTTGTGTCCATTTGCAGGATTCTATCGGTTTTCTGTTTATCGTAGAATGGCCATAGTTTCCTAGTTATAACACAGGAACTGAGCGCATTCCATCTATCATTTGCAGACTTTTGAATTTTGCTTCCAATTTCCTGTTTTATGTTACAAGGTGGAATTTTAGCAGTGGTATCAGCTAGTCGGGGTCTTATGAAGATCCTTCCCTTGCCAGCTCATCAGCTGTCTCGTTTCCAGATACTCCTTTGTGGCCAGGGACCCACCAGAGACTTACATTGTGCTGCCTGCCAAGATTGGCTTAATCTCAGACTCTCTTGCCGTCTTTCAAATCATAAAACCGTGTTCCAAGCGGAATTATTGGCGATAAACGAAGTCTTATCCAAGGCTAGGGAAAAACGTAATATCTGACACAGATGTCCTTATCTTTTCGGGCAGTTAAGTAGCGATAAGGTAATTGGAATCAATAGTAGCTCTAGATTGTCGATCATCTTTCATCGAGATGGCGGAGCAGTTCAATATTCACCTTTAATGAGTGCTGGGTCCTAAAGACATTCCAGTGAACTGTAGGACAAACGAACTTGCCAGATGTGGAACAACTATACCCATGCTTCCAGATAAAGGCAGGCACCTTGGGTCGATCGCTACACTGAACCAAAAACGTGTATAATATCAATGAAAAAATTCGTATTCTAAATGAAAAAAATCATTAAAAGTGAGCTAAACATCACGTTCTTGAAATAAATGTATCCCCATTCATAAACTTATGAATCCATTCATACCCCTATGAATTGTTCATACAAAGTAAGAACCTGTGCATAAAATTAATGAATGAAATTCGTAATTTTTTTTATGTATTTAATTGGATGTATGAAAACGTTCTTAAATTCAATGAATCGATTTATTATTATCATGCCGTCCGTTTACTCATATAATTCACAGTATTTCTATCGAACATCCCCGATGACTGAGTAAGACCCAACACTTTCAAACCATATACCACCTTTAAACTCCAGTGTTATGCGCCTAATACAGTAGAGTTCACGTCAGCAGCTTTATTCGCAGTTGATCGACTTTTTTTTGACATCGGGGGTTGAACCTGGAACCTTCAGCGTGACAAGCGATGATTCAACCACTACACCATGGCCATCCTTCAAGATATACTTTCTCATTGGAGTGTACAAAGTGTACCTACTTTGTCTGAGATTTTTTATGAATAAATACATTGAAACCAAGTATGGATTCATAAAAATAAACACCAATGCATTAAGTGTATGAATATTTACATTCACAATCTTTGATTATGTATCTATACATATTATTTATGAACAAATACATACACCTTATTAATCGTTACATGAATCTGTAGTCGATGAAACGTTTTCTTTAATTTAATGAGTATTTTCATAAATTCAACGAATTTATTCTTAAAAATCATAATCGGCAGTTGTATGAATAGTTCATAAGTTTATGAAAAAAATCATTAAAATGAAAATCAGCGTTCATAAATAAAATCTCCCATACAAATATTTTTATGAATGCGAATTCATAGGATTAATGAATTGGTTATAAAATGTATTTTTTTTTATGAATTTGTACATAAAATCAATGAATTTGTCTAAAAAATTAATGAATTTTGCTGTATGAATGGCGTTCATTGATATTATGTACAATAATTTTTTCAGTGTACATGTGAACTTAAATTCAAGAAATCATGTTCTAAGTGGACAAGTGGTAGAATGTGTCTAGCGACAAAACAGATTTGGCCAAATCTGGATCTAAGAATTTAATTTTTCTCAACAGATCACATATCCAAACCGTAATAGGTGTTATCACGGGACACTGTCTAATAGGCAAGCATGCAACAAAGGATTTTTGCAGGAGCTGCATGAAAGAACAGGGAAATGGAGGAGAAAACCATTTCCAATCTTACTTGTAGCTGTCCAGCTCTCTCCCACAAAGGAAGTTTCCACTTAGGAGAACTCTACTTGAACGATCTTAGCGATCTAATAAACACAAATGTCAGAAACCTGCTTCGCTTCATCACGAGCTCCAATTGGTTCAACGAGTAGATAAAGAAATCTCTTCAGATCCATGTGGTATCACAATGGACGTTTCTCGGGTCTAAGTGTGCTGGCTTTTACTTGCCAGCCACTTCAACCTAACTTAATATGAGATTTATGCGATGAAGTTGTTTGTTCGGGCTGCAGTGTCCCCTGAAAACTTCAATAAGGACTTGAAGATTGTTCCTATCGAGATTTACAATGAAACAAGATCTTCTTTATGATGGTATCGGAAAAAATAGCTTTGAGCTAGGCTTCTCCAGATTCTTGCAGGCAAATAGCTTACCTATAAAAAGTGAGAACAGAAGGGTTCGAGTCCCATGAATGTAGTTGATGCGCCATCTTTCGCCAGTGTGTCGATTTTTTCATTGCCCGCGAACCCCCTTTGGACAGAAATCCAGTAAAGTATGACCAAGTTTTTCCCAGCTAGTTCAGAGGTAGGTTTCTAAGACTAGGGCAGCTTGTCTGTCTGAGAAGATAAAGACGTGGGAGGCTTGATTAAGTTTCTGACACTGATTGATGGGGAAAACCAAGGCTGGAGGAGAAGTTCGCGCATAGTGATGTTTCAAAAATTCCATAGCCCGATCCTGTTTCCGTTTTGGATTTGTCCGTATACCAGACGAGGTCACAAGGTAATAGTTGGGGCTTATTTTTCTCCCGGTCGTCCCGTTAACTCTTGAGCACTTTCTGTTGAAGCAGAAAGTAATGTAGTGCTCTAATATTTTAAGAATGGAAACGTGACCTCCTCTATAGAACTTTGAGTCAGAATTGTTTGAATAAAAAAGTCGATGGATGTAAGTAGGCTTCCATTCGTATAAAGTAAACCAGAGATGACATTGCGTTTCCGTGATAGTAAATGGTTTCATAGGGTTCCTTTCGCCTCTGTTCCATGAGAGTCGTCTCAGTCGGAGATAGCCTACGGGTTTTCTTCCCTGATTGCCATTTTTCTTGTCTTTGTTTGAAAGAAATTTAAGTACTCCTTTGAGTTTGAATCCTTCTGCTAGCCAGTGTCGCACATTCACACATTATAGGTGCAGCTTCTTGGCCTCTAGAATATCCATCTTCTCCAGATGATAACTAAACTTTTTGTGTACTGTGACCTATGCTACCAGTAATTTGAGAGTGTAGAACTTCTCTCTTGGTACAGTCGATGGATTTTAATTTTGACGCTTTCGCACTTATTTCCTTCACCTTTCCTCTACATTTGGCAATGAATGGTTTAGGACCCAGAAAATCAGACGCTGACTCTTGTTTCTTCATAACCTGAAGCCGTTTTGTTTCCTTCTATGCCTGCGTGTCTTTAAATTTAAGACTGTACTAAGCCAGTTTGCGCTTGATCACTGCTGGGTTGTCCAATGTGGTTATGCCTTACACCTGATCCACACGTAAGTTGTTCAATTCAGGAATGTTAAAGTCGCGATGGATATCACTACAATTGCCTCATAAGAACACTTCATCGTTTTCTAGGTAAATACTACCAGCTCATCCAAAGAAGAGGATATCAAAATAGGCCCACGAGATAAGGGACTAAGGACCACCTCAAATTGTAATCTAATCTAATCTAAGCCGCGATGGAGATTTTCTACCGACCTATGTTCTACAAGAAGCTTTAGCCTGATGTCTTTGATATTCGAATAACCAAGGTTTGGAATGGATTCAACAAAGCCTGTTACCAGTCCAAAAAAAAGAACCAATGACGGCTACAAGACTAGCTTGGAACATCTTAAAAGTTTAGCTTAACCTTTTACCCACAACGAAAGAAAAACGAAACAACATTCTCCACCATTGGTCAACTTGGTTGACACTAATCGGGAATAAATTTTCCTCAAAAAAAAAAAATCCAATTCTCTTCCACAGCACCTACATATACATACCTCCATTACTACCCGACATCGATCCCAATGAGACATTGCCTTGCATACTGGTTTACCTCGTCGTCATCGCCTACACATAGGATAACGCCTTTTCGAAAGACACACTAAAATATGTCCACTATATCTTCCTTTAGTTTATTTATTTCCACTTTCATGGACAGTTCCTTATTCCTCCCGGTATCCTCTTTGTGGTTTGGGACCCGATACCAATGCCCGCACCTTGCCTGTCTCTCTCGCGTCCACACTTAAATTCCCATTATGATATTTTATTGCACCTGCAATAAAAAAAAATTGTAATACGTGTTTATTTATGAGTTAATAAATTTTGTGGAATTATTGTACACACACTTCCAAATGAGAGCTCTCCGTGTCTTAAATTATCAAGGCGAAGGCGTTCGTAAACTTTTTGCCTGCCATATTCCGCTGAGATTGTCAAAATGGTGAAATATCCTCGATTAAACTATCATACAATGTATCTGTTGGGATTCTATCTGTTTCAATGGGGTTGACCTGACCTGACCAAGATGAAACCTCGGCGGAAAAAAAAAAAAACAAACCACCAATGGCAGCCATTAAAAATTTGTTCCTCGAAAGATGTCATGTTATTCGAAAATTAATGATGGTGTCGATGTGCATTGGTTTTTTTTTTTTTTTTTTGGTTACGGATATACGAGAAGAGCAGCCAGCATTCCCTTAATCAATGAAGCGTATCTATGTCCCCTTGGTTCTCACAGAGATTTACGGTTTGTGATTAAAAAAAAAAAAAATAATTTAAAGACTAAAAAAAGAAAAACGAGCGTTAATTTTTTTTTAAAAGGAATAACGCTAGCGGGTTAGAGTATTGAGATATCAACGTGCACATAAAACATCTTATATGTCCTAACGAACTTTTCTTGATTATTCTTGAGTGGAATGCATTAACTTGGATTGATTGTGAAGCACTAAACATTAAAATAAAAGAAAAAGGCTCTTAAGACATTTTAAAACAAACATATGTACAAGTAAGGTACCGGTTCTTAATGATTATTGAATATATATTTGGAGGTTTGTTTGTTTGTTTTGTTCGTAAGGCTACTGGCTAGCAGTAATGAGGGACAAAAAGGTTTTCAAATAAAACTTTCGGAACTAATATGTGCATTCTTTTGACGGCAGTAGTCAAGAGAAAGCCTATCGACAATAGGTAGCTGCTTCAGTATAAAATTTATGCGAACTGGGCGCCATCTAAGATGATTTTTAATTGCATACTTAAGCAGTTGTTTCTGGGAATGGAAATTCAAATTTTGTCTCGGTAAAAGGTTTCAACTTTGATGGCGGACAAGTGTAGAAGCGTTTGAAGCAGGTAAGTTGTCTTAGGTAATAATTATCGCATTGTGCATCAACTTGTAAATTTATTTCAAAAACCATGAACTTTTGTCTTGATTTCGCATCCATCCTTGCCACTGAAAAAAGCTTGGAAGTTGAAGGCGGACATTGAGAACAAAATGATCAAAAGTCGTAGGAAAAGTTTTGAAAAAAGTTGGGGGATTACTACAGTCCGACTTTTGAACTTATTTCAAGTTGAAGTCTTTGAAATTTCGAAGAGATCGCCAAGGACAGTGGAGTGTCTAGCATTTGTAAAAGCCTTTTAGATACGAAAAACGATGTTAATATTGCCTACATGCCCAAATAGTTGCTTAAAAATAAGGCTTCGATGCGTTTTTAGTTGATATGTTCTCCAAACTTAGTTTTTGTTTCCCTGAAACAGCCGAAGGAGTCGGCTTAACACCTCACCACTCCTTCAGTCTTCCTAATCACTGTTGTGTGCTCCAAGCCGTTGTCACAGCTATCAGTCAGGCCGAAGGGTGACTGACGACTAACCTAGTATCAAGCATAGATATTGTGATTTATATCGACAACCAAGCTGGTATATCTGCCACAAGAAAGTCTGAGGTAGTGAACAACTGTCGCGTGTCTCTAAACGAGATCGCAAATCTTGTTGGGTTCTAGGTCACAGCAACATTCCAGGGAACTGTGTGGCTGATGAATTGGAGCCAGGCAAGGCTCTCAATGTACTAACAGTTGAATGCTCGGTCATGTGATAGCGCCTACGTCGTTTGTTAAACATCTGATTCACATCGATGCTCTGTCGAAGGTAAATCATAGATGGAACCGTCTTGAGGATCCGGCATGTCCTCGATCCTAAGAGATCGAAAGCGTTAATTCGTCTAAAAAGAGGCCAGCTTTCGAAACTAATTAACGTTCTAACATCGCACTGGGCACTGGGCACAGGGTGATAGGCAGGCATGCTCATGCGCTTGGGTATTGTATGAAATGCACAACTTCTGCAGAAGCTGCAGAAATGAGAAGGAGGAAGAATCTATTGTGTGAAGCTCTTAATTTCTTGTCAAAGGTAACGTTGCAGGTACAAAAGACTGTGTTTAGCTTAAAATTCAGTTTCAGTGATTGTCTGGAATAACTTATCTATTTTGTTGGTTTTGTGCCGTTTTACCTCGTGCAAAAAAGACTAGAATTGGTGAAGTATGCAAGAAATAAGGCTCAAGTAGCATACAGACGATCAACCACTTTGCCAACACGAATATTAAAAACATTTCATTTTACTCCAGCTGTTCGACCAAATCAGAGTTAAGGTTGTCAACCCATCAACAGGCAACCAACAGGATAACTTAGTTGATCTTCTCATTCTGCATGCCGCTTTACAGGCAGAGATGAATACTATAGCAACGCAGCTCTTGTCTTTCTTTTCCGAATAAAAAAATATCCCAACGTTCCTGAATAGATACTTTTCCTTACAAGAAATACAATCCCTCTCCCCTCTCTCTCTCTCTCTCTCTTAAACTAAAACGAAATAAAATTCATATTGTATCTCCATTCGCATTGAATAACAGTTGTGTCCACACGATATCCATGATGAGAATAAAAAGAAAACACCATCTAGGCCAGAGCACACCCTTCTTCACGGAGAATTATGTATCCTTGATCGATTTACGCTATCTACGCCATTTAGAAAACCAAGCCCCAAGAGTAAAGTTTCTCTCCTTAGGAGAGCCATAAATTTCATCCTGTCACACAATTTTTATGGAACTGCCCTAAATGCGATTGACTATGGCCTTTCCTTCTCTTCGTCATCACCATGGTCGTGTGGTCGGTCCCTTGTTTTCTTCCTCCTCTTTGCATTCATCTTTTACGTATGTATGTGAGTGCTTGCTTCAAAGTGGGATAATTTATTTGCTGAAAACTACGTTGGTACCTCTTGAATTCATTTATACAAGAGAGTGCAGGATCACTCTAGCGGAAATTACATTTCACCATTTTATCCAATGGATGAGCATTTAACCAAAGGGACAGACGGACGGGGGGGAATACCATACCGATTCCAATTTTTCAACAAATAAATTCGCAGATAATATTTTCGCAAGGCAATAAAAGGCGTTTTATTTATGGCTAAAGTATCAAAATATATATGTATGAGCTGTCATCCTAACGGGTGAAGTCAGTCTCTAAAATACTTAGGGTGACAAAGATTTTCTTTTTGGGAAATTTTCTCAATCGATGCAAGCAGAAGCTTCGCTTTTAATTACGTTTGCACAGACGTCACGGTTTAATTTGAACAAGAAATCATTGCTACGACTACGACGACGACGATGACGACGGCCGGCAATGAGGTTGCTGTGGGTCTCCTTCTCCTTATCACTTGGAGTCCATTGACATGCAATGACTTTGACTCATGGGCGTGGAGTTCCAATTATCTTGGAGACAGCAGCGTTGCCATTAGGTATGAGATTTGGTTAAAAAAAAAAATGTATACCAAGGCATTGCATAACTATCACTAGGGATGAACGTTACTTATGACCACGCTTTTGAAGGTCTTCTTAAAGTGTTTTTGGAGGCCCTGAAATTTTCAAGTTCTTGTGTGTTTTTTTACTTTCGTTTGCGTTGGACGCTTGATAAATGCGCGGTTTGCTATTCGTCTGTCAAGAAGGCTTTTACAGGCGCTCTACCCTGCTCTGGCTAAGTATTTTCTCAAGTTTGGTAACAGTTGCTTGTCGGAGACAATTCTCTAAACGAAAACGAAAACTTTAGGGTGATGAGCTTGGTCCTCGTCAAACGAGGTTCTTTTAATGAAATTGTCTTTAGTCCAGTCATACTCTCCTGGCTTCTTCAAGGTGACTCTGTTTGGCTTCGTCGGAAGTGAAGGATCTCTGTGCTTAAATTGTTTGGATTGTTCTATGTATCATCTCTAGTAGGTATACAGTGGTGAACCCATATCACATTTGTGGTGATACATCACGTGAGTTGATACGGCAAGGAAATCCATTATACAAAGTACCTGGTGGTGGTAGTCCGGTACTCGAAGTGGTATCACATTGGACCTTCTGGTCTAAGTGTGCTCCTACTTACCCAAGGCGGTTTTTCCCCAGATTCGCTCGGTCTTATTTTATACGTTTTTAGATTCATCTAGACTCTAGACTCTAGACTAGACTAGAATAACGCGGTGGGGCTAAATCCCTTATCACGGTAGCCCCTTGTGGGCCTATTGCGATGTCCTCTTCTTCAGAGCTCCTCCATCACGCGGAAGTGAGCGATGAATCTGGCGATTTTTTTGGGTGAGCTTATGGTTATATCTTCCGTCTTGGGGTAATAGTTGCCCAGAAAATGATGACGTGTTTTTATGAGGCAATTACAGTGACATAGTATGTGTTCTGCTGATTCTTCCTCATCGTTGTACATCCTACTCGATCTTTCGTGCCAAACAAAGGTCTTCTACAACTAAGCAAGATCGAGATCGTGAAGATCATGCTTATGGTTGAGTGGTTGACTATGATTGGTGTACATTCGCACGAAATATGCTCAGCAGGGTATTAGTCTTCTAAATATGAGCGTCACATATCCAAGGGACTTACATACATTCAGCTTGTTCAGATGGTAGTTGGAAGAGTAGTGTCTAGTGCCCCAAGCCTTGTCTGGCCCCCTGGACACAGCGGGACGCGGAAATGAGTTCTTCGGTGAACTTGGTAAGCAAGGTCATAAAGTTTGTCCGCATCTTGATTTGGCCTTCTATTGACGATTGGGTGTCTACCAAACAGAATTGTAGGTGGCATCACTCTCCAGGATGCCGGCAGACTTAACAGATCCTTTCCGATGTTTGTAAAAAGTCTGCGACATTCCTGCTGTCCCTCAGCAGAAAAGACTGCAGACAACTAATTGGCGTTATGACGGGACACTCTGCCAAACATCTCAACGTGTTAGATTTGTCGCTCGTGGAGAGCGCGACGACACTGTGCAACACTTCCCATGTGATTGTCCTGCGTTTGCTCGTATCAGCAGGCTGGATTTTTGGGGCTGATGTGTTGAGTGCTGCTAGCCAAAAATCCAGAACTTATCACTGAAGTCCTTACTTTAATGACCAGTGATTGCCCGTAAGAAGCTTTGAGGCACACGTGGTCAATGAGAGAGGCTGTTGTCATCTATTTTTATCTAAGAAATCGATAAGTTTTTAACATTGCAGACGTTTTATTGAGTTCCAGTATGGATCCTTCTTTAGTGTTTCCAAACGATTTCAATCGATGGCTACTGGATGAATCACAGAAGAGATACAATATTCGTTATCTTGTTTCCTTCTAGTGGTCTCAGGACCACTCAAGTGACGATTAGTGGAAGCCTCTAGCGCAGTCAAAACCACTTATAGTTTAGTAAACAATAGGCTGTACCCTGAGCATTAAGTACTACCCAGACTGACGTTCTAATTTTTCCACGTGATCGGTAGCCCGTTTTCTGGTTTAAGTCGAACTTATATAATTTTTTTACGTCTCATCGGTGATTTGTACTTGAACTTATTGTTCATGGCAACACTACCGCAACTTGATATTGAGACAGAGTTCCTTTTTTTTGTATTTTTTTTACAGAATCAAGCGTGAAATTCTCAGAGCAGTTCCTATTAGGTGAGGTTAGGAAATTTGCATTTCACTGTGCGTTGTGCCATGCAATCTTGGGTGCGGCTTTTCTTTTGAAAAAAAAAGCTCAGTCAGGGATCTGGTGGAACGAATTGGACTTATCACTAGTTTGCATGTTCGATTTTTAAAAGAATTGTTCGCTTTGTTTGAAGTGGAAATCAGTATTATTGACTAAAGGCTAGAAAAACACGTAACCAACAAATACATATGTATGCAGCGACTTATTGATAAAAAAAAAAATAAATGCGCTAAACCTTATCCAATGGCAAACATTTTATTAAAGCGGATTAGAATAGTGAGGACCGCTTTGTCAACAACAATGATGGCTTGTGAATAATGCACATTTGAAGGTGTGAGCTGGCTATTGTCTGACTTCAAGGCAGACTTGATGTCACCTCAGAAGTCCTCAACATTTATGTTTGTCTCCATGATGTTATCTTCTTTTTTGAAGTAGGTTAAGGTGACATCGTTTCCATTAATTAAATGTTTACACCTGGAACTCTTTGCTTACGAAACTGAGTTGACAAAGGAATTCAAGGTGCAAGGCTAAATGGGTTGAAAGTTCGTCAGTAGAATTCTGGAGAATCAAGTAATCGTCTTCAGTGACGAGGCACACTTTTAGCTTGAGGACATCATGAGGGATATCGACAGAAAATTCTCACGTGCTCGATCTATGAGAGTCAAAACAGTAAGAGACGCCGGGAATGCAGCAACCTTGAGTGGAATTCATTACCAAACCCTGATAGTCAAGGTCTTGTCTTCATCGTTGTGAATCTTGACGGTACCTATATGGTTCCAGCAGAAAAGCGTGACCTGTCTTAATGCAGATAAATGCCTTGTGGCGGTTACAATTTCTAGATCACATACTCTCGCAAAGAGCCGACATCGATGGGACAAGGGTAGGTAGGTAGAAGTGGCTGAAACTGGTAAGCCTGCCAGAGACACAAGTAGCGCGGATGCGCCGTTTTGATACTACAACTCACGTGACCTGGGTGTTGCAAAAGTTGATGTTAAAAATCTCAGATAGTTCCTTAAAAAGGGGTTTTCCGAGAGTGCGCTGCCTGGCTCTGGCAAGTGCCGGGCAGTCACAGAGAAAGTGGAATAGCGTTTCCTTTTCTTGTGAATTGTCGCAACTACGGCAGTGGGGGTAGAACGGGATGCCTAACTTAGCAACGTGTGGACCGATTGGCCAGTGGCCCGTGCTAATTGCCGAGATTCTAGCTGTCTCGATGCGGCTTCTATCGAAGGGACATATATCGTGGGATTTGTTGTCCAATGCCTTCGTCTTGTAGAGTTTTCTGAAATCTCAGCGAACAAGCTCTACGCATCATTGGTGAGTTAATGCCGTGGCTCCATGCAAACATCTTCGAATATTAGTTTTAAAGAAGACAGGTGTATTGACGACACCTTTGAATCCACACAGCAACCTGGCTACAACCTCCCAGATAGGCATTTCACATCCTCAATGTGCAAACAATGAGAAGAGCAAACGTTGACTCAGCTTTGAAAATGCTTGCACTGATGTGTTGAGTCAGGCTTCTCTTGTTTATTGCAGGGGAGTTCCTTATGAAAAGTGATATGCTCAGCTCACGGAAGGATTCGAGTCCAATGAATGTAGTTGATGCGCCATCTTTTGTCAGTGAGTCGGCATTTTCATTGTCCACAAACACTCTATGGACAGGAATCCAGTGACTAGCTAGGACTAGCTTGGATGTAATGACAGGCGAGTCAAGCACTTTTAGGGCAGCTAAGGTGTGGAAAGCCTGATTAAATCGCAAACTCTGATTGATGGCAAAGAATTCGGCTTGGAATATTGACCCAGGCTGATCGAGAAGTTTGGAAGATGATAGGTTAGGTTAGGTAAGGGTTAGGGGTGGCTGCACTGAAGTACAGCCTCACTCGGATCTCAACGGATCCATTGTGTTCCCCGGTATGATGTGGGGTACCTTAAATAAATGAACATATTATATTATCAATTGGCATCCCTGAACCATCCCGAGTTCCGAAGGTATTGTAGAATGACTCTCTGTGGCTTGTCCGACAATTCGTCCAGATCATTAAAGAAATGTTCTCCGAGGGTTGTCTTCCTGTTTCTGCTGAGGCTTGGGCATCTGTATAAGAGGTGGAATGTGTTCTTCTCCGCGTCTATGTCGCTACATCCTTTGCATAGATCTGTTGTGATCAATTCTTTTTAAGTGGGCCGCTAGCAGGTTATGACCTGTCATGATACCTGCGGGAAGTGATAGGTGACTTCTATTGACTGCGATGATTTCTTTTGTTTTTCTCTTGTTAAGTTCTGTCCAGAGCGGAATGTTGTAAGTGAAGTCCATCTCTCGTTCGCGAGTTTTTAGAATTTCGCTGTGATGCTAGACTTTTAAAGTTCTAATGGGGGGAGGATTGAGTCATCGTCCATTGTTAGATCCATATCAGAACCCATTCTTGATAGCTCATCCACCTTTTCATTTCCATGGATTCCCGAGTGTCCCGGGATCCAGATGAGTGTGACGTTGTGATTGGTTTTGAGTGGTGTTCACTATTTTGGATCTGATCGTTGTGGATGTGATGGCTTTGATAGCTGATTGACTATCAATGTTTACGTCAATGTAGTTTTTTGGGAGTGCCTGTTGAGATAGTTCTCTCAAGGTTTCGGCGATTGCTAGAACTTCCGTCTAAGAACACGCTGCTGTGGTTTGGAAGTCTTATCGACCGAGCCATGTTTGGTTCCTGTACATAGATTCCTGATCTCACACCCCTTCCATTTTTGACCCATCCGTGAAGATGGATATATGTTTGGGGTTAATGACCTCTTCTTCTGTCCAGCTCTCTCTGGAGGGAATTTGGAGTTCGAGGTTAAGGCTGAATTCCGGGATCGGTGGTAAATAGTCGATTTTGGCTTCTCTGTTCACCCACTTGGTGAATGCCTGATGACCTATCGGGCCTTTTTTCAAAGGTTGAGCTGTTGTAGGCGAATGGCGGTTTCGCGGCCAATTCCTTTGTGTAAAGATCAACTGGTAGGGCTGCAGTCGGTGTTCTTCTGATTGCACCTGTGGTTCCTATGCAAGCAAGTCGCTGAATCTTCGTAAGGATGATCAGATTTGTAGTTTTTACTGCGGCCGGCCACCAGACTGGAAGATGATATCTTCAACAAATCTCTTCAGGTTCTGAAATACGTGTCGTCGCAGAGGCTCTTACGGCAGGCTAGGTGGACTGTCCAGCACCTTTGAGTGTAGTCCAAAAATTCATAATCCGTCGACTACATTGATTCGGTCACATTGAGCGAATGGATAATAATGCTCCAGCTAGGGGGATCTTCGAATCACAACCCCCAGATTCGAAGACTGAAACCTCCGTTTTAAGAACCAAGTTGGAACTGAAAACTCGGATCGATAATTGTAAAAGACTGCAATGTCTTTGCAGATCTGGCCTAACCTGGATCTGAAGAGAACAGGAAGACTTCTGTCCGTGAACAGGAAACTTATTAGAATTACAGTAGGAGCCCTTACGGGGGGCATTGTCTTATTGGCAGGTATGCTATCAGAATGGGTGTTCCTTCTAACGATTTCTGTAGAAGCTGCAGAGACGAGGAGGAAGAGGAATCGATTAGTCACCTTTTTTGCACATGCCCTGCTCTATCAAGGTTGAGGAGGATAACATTAGGAGAGTACTTCTTCAATAGGGGTAGCCATGGTGTAGTGGTTGCATCATCGCTTGCCACGCTGAAGGTTCCAGGTTCGAATCCCGATGTCAAAAAAAAAAGTCGATCAACTGCGGAAAAAAGCAGACGTCAACTCTACTGCGTAGGCATAACACTGGCAATAGGATGGTCATATGGCTTGAAGTGTTGATCGTACTAATGACATCGAGATGTTCGAAAGAAAAACTGTGGATTATAAGCAATGGCAACAGAACCAATAATTCTCTCCAGTCATTCTGGACACCACCCTCGGAGCAAATAATTCTGAAACCTAATATCACCTGAGTTTCCAGATCACTACACCAACACTAGCGCTGTGTGAATAGCATCATAAGGGTATTCATAACCCCTTTAGCGCTAGCGAATTATACAAAAAAAAAAAAAAAAATGACCTCAGCGACTTAGCCAGGCTCGATATCTTAAGTATTAAAAGTTTCGTATGTGGGTCTAATTGGTTCTGCACTTAGTGCGGCACATTATAGGTTTTACACCGATACGGTTGCCCAGAGCTTTTACTCTTTTCATTCTATAGGGAATTCCCACATGTAAGGTTACTGAGGCTGGTCTCCGGTTTCTACACGCGGTATCACAATGGGCCTTCATTCTGGCCTAAGTGGGTGCCTGCTTATTGGGGACCGCCGCCCAACCTTACCTAAGTATTCTAGGTTTTAGGCTAGTAATACAGTCCATTGTGCTTGCATTCACAAACCTACCTCCTCCTACCACTCTTCTGCTCATAAATATACTCAAAATGTACACACAATAAATGCCAATTAACAACAACACCTCCAATACACAGTTAGGGTTGTTGACACTATTAACTTTTACTTTTGTCTCTTTGCCAACTGTCTCTATTTATTTATTTATTTTATTTTTTATTGCAGACAAACTGTGTTTGAGTAAAATTTACTTTTATTTGCCTTCATCATGGACTAGGTAAGGTATACCTACGTCTATGTCTATGAGTTGGCTTCCGTCAAATGACCTACAGACACCCATACCGCTCGCACGACCAAATTGTCTGCACATCAAATCCAACGACCAACTAATTGACATCAATAAAGCATACTACTAATTTTATTTGCTCGTACGCGTATACCGCCGCCGCGCGCTTATAAAAATCCATGTTATCAAAACTATCAATAAAATCAGTTTTTATTACCAAATTAAACGATGTACACAAATGATGTGTTTGTGTGTACTGTGTTACATACTGATTCACGCATGCATGTCAAATGGTATTTGCAGAGCGTCCGTCCGTCCGTATATGCCTTGCGGAGACATATGATGACGCAAAACACATTTGCTCTCTCTTCTCTCATAAAATTCGCTCGACGGTGCATAATTAGAGAACTTGAAGTTGAACTTATTCATGCGGAACAGCAATTTAGCCAAATATGCGAATGTAAAATGTAGAAGTTTGTCGGTCCTGGCCCTGGCTGCCCGGTATTGCTGCTATAAAGTGCGCGTGGAGAAATGCGAGCCTGAATGTCGACGGGGGAGTACCTTACATTGTTTTGTACTTTTGTACAAAATTTTGCAACAAAATGGTCGTTGTTTGTTGGGTTAAAATTTGCATATAAATTCACTTCAGTGCTAACCGACGAAGGACTAGAATATTCCATTCATGTTTCATTGTGTTGTGTTTGTATGAGTGTTGTTGTGCGTTCTATACCGCTATTGGATGGGAGGAATGAAAAAAAAAAAGGGAAAAAGGAAATTTACTCAGAGAGTATCCCGCAGCGATGGCTTCGTCCAAGGGGGAAGGAAAAAGTCATAAAACTCCCAGCAAGGATAATACATATTTGCATGTAAATTATCCTGAGTTTTTACGACACTTTATTTACTTGGGGTCGTCGTCGTCGTCGTCGTTGAAGTCGACGTCGACGTATAGTCATCGTATGATGGAGAGCCCTGTGAACCCTATTATGGGATACATTTGAATAGCGCAAGTTCATAAACCCTATGCGGAGTTTTCGAAGGATTGACGGGATGTTTCAGTGTTGCCAGGAGTTCTGTAGTGGTGACAAAAAAAAAACAAGAAAAGTTTGGATGAAGTTAAGGGACTGCATGTGCATTTCTAGTTGCTCTTCTGTAGCTTGCTTTGGGTACTCTCTGTCTTCCACGTTGTACGCGATGTCGATTTGTAAAAGATTCTACACCTACGATTGATTTGATCTACCGACTTGTTATTCTTACATGGTCCTACGACTAGCTTTACATGATATACCTGCTAAATAAGTTTCCTTAGGTTCTCACAAGCCGTCAGGAAGTCACATTTGTTCTAGAGATCATATTTGACTGAACTCCATCGAGTTTTTTGATTCTTAAAATCATCCACGGATATGAGCCGATAGGTTCATTGTCGTCTTTTCAAGTACCTAGGTATTCCTTAGACTGTATCCAGTGTAACGTCCATCTTACTATGGTAACTTTCTTTATATTTCCGCTAAATTCTAAAGACAGCCTCGTACTTATACATACGTTCTGCCGGACTAAGCCCAACCACAAGTTATTGACTTACAGCAGCTATAGATTCGTTGCAGAAGTGTGTACATTACATTCCCCAGTATTCCACGGCTTTGAAGTAAAAAGGACAAAACTAAGTAGATGTCAAGAAACAAAGAAGAATCTGTCCACAACATAGGACAAATTTGACTGTTGACAACAGTAACATCGAAATGGTTAAGGAGTCTGCCTACCTCGGGATAAACATCAACTCCACGAACGATATCCTTGGGGAGGTTCAACGAAGACTTACTCTAAGAAACCGCTGTAACTTCTGTTTGGGGGGCGAAACAATGGAAACCTGGAAGACGAAATGCGTGCCATATCATGCCGATTACTAGACGGTATCTCTTTCCATTTTTTCCGTCTTCTTCGGAATTTCGATCACAGTATCGCCTTGTTAGGTTAGGTATGTGGACCGGCTAAGAGGAATTCCTCTGTGCCACACTCAGGTCTCTAAGACTCATTGTGCTACCCATAGGGGGGAAATCTTAACCTTAAACGTTATCCGCATACTGCCTTAGTGGTACAAACCATCCTGTGGATTTGATAAAGCTGTTCAGATCGTTGACTGGTTTGCGAGATAATTCCTCGAGATCCCAGAAAAAATGTCGCCCGAGGAATTTGTGTCTTAGATGGTACATGCCGGGACAGTGGGAGAGGAAGTGGGTTGTTTCTTTCATGGACTTCCTCGTCTCCGCACCATCTACATAGGTCTTCTTCCGTAACAAGGAGTTTCTTCATGTGGTACCGCAGATTATTATGACCCGTAATCACACATACAAGGGTGGAGAGGGATTTTCTTTCCGTTTGTATAAGTCTGGCGATCCTAGCCTTATCAAATACAAGCCATAACTTCCCTTTGATGGCACAAGTGTCTTATGAGGACCATCTGTTATTCGAATCTCTTTGAGCTTTGTGCCCTGCATCGAGCTTCAATGAGCAAGGCGGGATATTCACTGCGAGCTCGGCTTGTTTAAGACTTAGTGCCGAGCCCTCTCTAGCGAATTCGTCAGCGCTCTCATTTCCTGGTATGCCCTCATGCACAGGGACCCAGCAGAGCGTTACCTTGTGCTTTGTTCCAAGAATCCTGAGCTTTTCTCGATAGCACTTCACAAGATTCGATTGTAATTCCATAGCAGAAAATGCGTTTATTGCTGCCTGGCTGTCAATGTCAAAGGTAATATCATTGCGCGGTATTGCCTTCATCACAGTCTCACGGGCGGCAGTTGTCACTACTAAACACTGCTGTGATTCGGAAGGTGGACAGAGAAGATTCCTGCACCAATGCCAATGTCTAATTTAGGTCCGTCGGTATAGACGGCTATGGATTGCGTATTGGGTGCTTGACCGCTTTCGAAATCTAGGTATGACGTTGTAAAGTCAGTGGTAGGCGCATTACCTAGATATTTCTGGAGGATCGTGGTGTGACCCACTGTATTTGACTATTGTGCTTAGTTATAATTTCTGTGGGAAAAGGCCTGTCACCATACTTTCCCCATTGTAATAGTTCAAGTCGACCATGTTGATCTAAAGGTTTCATGTGTAGCCATTCCCATGATGTAAGCATTAACCTACAGAGGATGCAGAAGACGCAGGTGCAGACAAGGATACTTTTTCCCTTTCATGTGAATGCCCAAGCCTCAGAAGAAGAAGAAAGATAGACTTCGGAGAGGCTTCAGGAAGGCTTTGTTCTATATAGTTTCAGATAATCCACACGGGGAAATACAATGGATTGTTTGAGATCCAAGTAAGGCTACTCCTATCCTACTAACCTACCTAAGCACTAATCCAATTGTAGCTGGTAGTGTTTGGTTCTTTACGTTCTACAAATGCTTTGGGGAAAGAAGATTTTTAGATGCTTTTTGGGACTTTAGAACAAGCTCATAGCTTACTTTGTTATGGTCAGTCACCCAGCAGGACATGATGCTTCCAGGAATAAGTCTTTTCTTTAAAAAAAGAAAGATGGGATGCGTTTTACAACAAGTAAGCCTGTAAACGTACCTTTAAAAGTTTCAACTTCATTTAGACTATCATACACGACCTTGGAATAGGTAAATTGGTGGGTATAGCTCTGTTATTCCTAGGGCTTCTCCAAGATTTAACGTAAAGCGAAGATTTGGTCAATTATCGATTTTTCGACCCATCAGTAGACATGTGGATTCTCATTGAAGTCACGCCTCTGAAAGTGGCACTGGCGGTCTCCTTCCTTATGAATCGGTGCTAAGTTTCCAATCGCTAGGTATGCTTATGTCGGATCATATCATACCGATAAGCCATCTCTAGTGAACGGCTCAGCTCCTGAGACATGTGGGCATGTGGTCTCATAAGATTCAAACTTCGTTCCCGTCCAATTGTTTCTCTTTTCCCTTTAAGGCTTCAGTTTGGTTACTTCCAGATCTCATTCCTGCCATTAAATCTCTGCACCCCTCAAAATCTCGTGTTCTTCATGCTCTGTACGTGTTTAAATTTGCATGTAGGGTAGAAGGGGGATGCTTTGTAAATTTTTTTCTCGAATCCTTGTAAAATCTGACTCATGTATGAGCGCCACAACTTTATTCGTTAAGCATAACTTCCCTCGAAACTTCCCGCATTTTTTTATGTCTTTTGTAAACTAATTCAAATCAGCAAAACATGGGGTTGAGGTATCTTTGCCAGTCTGTGTTTTTGTTTGTTAAAATAAATTCCAAAACTTTGATATGATAGCGAAATTTGACTTATACTCGGGCAAATCCGTCCAATTGGCATAGTATCCCCCTTCTACTCTACACATTCAGCATCAAGCGAAATGGTTTCTAGTAACTAGAGCGTCAAGTTCTAGCACATCCATCGCAGTATTAGTGATAACTTGCTGCCAGTGCTGCCACTAACACTTTCGCGTTTATTGTTGCTTCTGTGGGACTTCTCGAGAACTGTCTTTCGACGATGAATTTGCTTACAGTGGTGGTTCTAATCGTTTCAAAATCTGATATTCGCAACCGTACCTTGACTGCAAAAAGCTTAAGGGACCCGTCAATATTTACACCCCTGATCGTTTGAATGTCCAAAACACGGTTGTCGTGTCTTTCGTCCTGCAATCGTAAATTGAAACTGCTCCTAAGGTCGTAGGCAAATCAAGACCATGGACAGCAAAAAGGTGGAGAGTTCTTTTCGAGGATTACTCCTTCTTATACTTACGTACTTATTCTGACTCAAAGGCTGTAAACTGAAAGTTTTAGTCGGACAAACTATTCCACTCCACTTGCAGTGTTGGTCTTGTGGTTAAATTGGCTTTTAACTGTGCATCTATGACAGCCTGAGAAAATGTGAAGTGGATTTGAAGCAATTTTTCATGTGTTTTCATATTTACTTATTTTCTTAGGCGGCGCTATACCTCAAGCTGAAGCTGGACCTAAACCAACAAGCCTCTCCACTTAACTAACCATTTCAAGTTTTGTCGTTGAATCTCTTCCTCCAAAGTCCGTCAACGCAAACGGGACCGAATATGTTACGAAGAATTTTTCGTTCGAAACAATCAAGGGCATCTTCATTCGCCCTCAACAGATTCCATGCTTCAGGAAGGCTCTTAAATGAAGTCTCCATTTGCTAGTTTTATGCCTCGTCAGTCCAACGAAACAGCAATTGGCTAGAGCTATAGTTCGTTTGAATTCTGATGAGTTGTCGTTATCACATCGAAATAAGAGCTGTGTCCGCTGCGACGTTCTGTCCGAATCGTCTATGTTGGGTGTCCCATCTTGTCGACAGCAAATACTTCTTAGTTTTGCCCTCGTTTTAGTCGGATTTCTATCATTGGTGACATGGCTTATCAAATTTAAAGAAAAGCATCAACGTCCAAATTTACGGTCTGTTTCAGCAACATTTGGCAACACCATGTCCAGCTAAGCTTATGGTAATTTTGTAATTTTGTTGTACATACGTGCACAGAACAGCTCAAGAGATTAAAGTGTCACAATGCATTTTATGATTTAGGTAAAAGGGGAGATAGGGATAGAACCCACCACCCACTCGCTATACATACAACAGCTCAATCTCAAATTCAAATGAAGTTTTTTTGTGCTGCTCTGGTTGTTGGTCCGTGTTTTTTCGAGTTTTATCTGCACCCATCTTCTCTGAAATTTAAAGCTTCCATTTCGGGGGTGTCAATAAAATGTGAACACAACAAAAAAACTTTTACGACAGAAAGACATAATTAGATTTTTTTTTGTATCGTTTGTCACAGGATTTCTTCTTTTATATTCTCCATCACACCGAAGTTCACTTTAGAAGATACACCTCCATTAATCCAATCTGAGTTAAGAAAATGGATTCAATCTTGATACCATCACCACCGTACCATCTGAAAACCTGAATTTCAACTCAAGCCCTTGAATCACAATTAAAAAGTCGATTCAAGAAGCATTCCGGTTTTTAGAAGAATTTAAAAAGAAGAACTTGGAAGAAGGTGGCTACAGGTTCTTATTTCATTTTTTTTTAAATCTTTTTCGATGTTAGCCATTGCCCGCCTTATTGTTCGTAAGCCTTTGATGAGGTATTGAACAAAAAAAAAAAAGAACAACAAAACAACCACCTTTTGGGTAGGAAACCAATTTTGAGTTGGGTATACAAGAAAAGATACAAAACCAGATATTTATGTATCTTCAGCAGTTTTAATGGCTTTCTTTAAATCGTTATCCGAATACAATGTGTCGCGCTGTCTTACTCGTACGGGGATGCTATAGGTAATTTGAGAGCAGACCTTGCTTTTCGTTTTCTGCCTGGTTGTGCCGCATCATCGAGGTCTTTTCTCTCCCTTGACGGTTATTGGCCAAGAGAGACGCGTACAACGCGTCAAGTGAGTCCCGCTCCTTGTGTGTGAATATAGTGTGAAAGGAAAAAAAGGTTATAATTTATGTAAATGCATTTCTGGTGCTTTGGTCAACTTGTGGCAAAGATTACGATGAGTCCAATGATGGTGGTTTGTTGAGAAATGGACGTGACATGGGTCCACTATAATTACACAAAAGAATAAATTCTACTTCCATCTGACAGTTGACAATAAAAAAAAAAAAAAAAAACCAAAATGAATGTGAATGGGACTTGGGTCCGGCATCGGATTACATGTAGGAATGCGGGAACAAAGGTTCCAAAGTAACCATTTTTTTTTTCAAGTCGAACCTCAATAGTTGATCTTTGAAAGATTTTTTTTGTTGTACTTTGGATTTGGTGTCAATGAAAACGTAATTTTTTTTCCAATGAATACAACAATTATTTAAATTTGCTATTTATCAAGCAATTTACCACTGTAAGTTGAATTAATTACTAATTTGTTGTTGGCCTATAAACACAAATTCCTTGAACATTAATGCGAATTTAACAGCACCACCAACGTTTAAAGAACTCGCTGATTTGCTTATCAAAATTAACTTAACAAGCTTGACGTTCATTAAAGTGATTGTATCTGGTCTTTAAAAAGATTGATTTATGTATAGATTATCTATTTTATAATTATTTTAAGTGAAAGTGCGAAAAGATCTGCCGATTTCATCTTTAAATGGAGTTTTGTGACGATTTTTAGAGCAGGTTTTAGTGGTACAGTCGGAAATGGATAAGTGCAAGAACTGTCTTAGTGCAATGCCTTCAAAAACCCCTTGCCAATTCACAAATTTTTCATACAATAATGTTTGGATAAGTGCACAATGTATAAAAGCAAATTTCTTGTAAGTGCACGTCATTTTGAACACCCAAAATTGTTTATTTACCAAAAAAACACTCGGATTAGTGCAACTTGTACATAAGAAATGTTTGAAGATCAGCATGTCATCATCACCGGGGCTATGCGAACCCGCCTTATGGCAGCCCTAGAGGCATTTGTTGGCCTTTCTCCATTGCACATTTTTGTCAAAAAAAAAATAGCGAAACGCAGTGCGGTTTACCTCAAACGCTCTACAGGAATCCAGTCAAGCAAACTTACAGGTCACATGGCTATCTTTTCTGACTTTCCTAAACTTGAGACGATCAGTAAGGTATCCGACATTATGCCCAACATACTCTGTTTTGGCAGAAAGTTTGAGATTGAGATCCCAACTTGTCATTCTTGGGAAACTGGCGATCTGCTGCTTAAGATAAAAGGACAAGTGTGGTATACTGATGGATCAAAGATGGACTCCGGTGTTGGAGCCTGTATTTATGGCCCTAATTACAAATTCTCAAAGGTACTTGGAATATGCCCTAGAATCTTTCAGGCAGAACTACATGCCATTGATACTTGCGCTAATATTATTCTTAACTCCGACTTAAAGGGAGCAATCATCAACAGATTGACCGAAAGTTAAGCAGCGCTCAAAGCACTGAGCTCCTATTACTGTTATTCAAAGGCCATTTCAGGCTGCTTCAATGCTCTCCAAGATCTTTCTAAGTAAAATAAAGTTAAACTCTGATGGGTACCAGGTTACAGAGACCAACAGACCAACTTGCCAGGAAGGATTCTTCTGAAAGATACGTAGGTGCTGAGCTGGGAAAAACTGACCTTCTTGTCCTATTGGAACAACACACAAGGAACTCCTAACACCGGAGGAAATTCGCCATGCCTCGACTAGAGATATCCTCAACTTCATTAAGAAGATCGAGGATCTTCTAGTGTAACTGGCTCCAGGCACAATAGATCTTTTAGGTCGCAGAGGCAATCTTTTTTTTTAAGACGAATTCACGGAAAGTTCTTTAAGAATCTAAAAGATCTGAACTTCGATCTAAAAGTAGACTGGGATCCAACCTTAGCACTCAGTGGTATCATAATGGACGTACTTTTGGTCTAAGTGTACCTCTTCTTGGAGCACCACGTCTAACTAACAATCTGATAGCTAATCTGAACTCGGGTTAAACGCGGATTTTGAGTAACACCCCCCTCATGGGTCTTTTGAAGCACAGAAGAGTGGAAGAACAATCAAGTGTCTATGACGAGTCAAAATAGGAGAAAGTATTTTCTCCGACGAGCTAGGACTAAGCAGCTCCATAAAACACTCAGATCACAGCAGCGTTTTCCAGGCAGAGGTTTTAGCAGTGACAAGAGCCGCCCAATAAGTTTCAATGCATACAATATCACGGGAGGATACCACGAACGGAAGTGGCAAATATGGATTTAACGGTAAATGAGGGCAAGACCAAGTATATGCTGTCAACAAGAATGGACACTCAACACCGACGTCTGTGACAGAACGTCTCCCTCGATAGATACGACTTTGAGGAAGAACTTTGTCTACCTAAGCTCGGTTATCAATTCAGACAACGACACCAGCGCTGAGATAAAACAAAGAATAACCATTGCCAATCGTTGCTTCTTTGGGCTAAGAAGGCAATTGACTAGCAAAGCCCTCTCTCGAAACAAAAAACAAAAGTGACCCTGTATAAGACTTTAATAATCCCAGTCCTGCTCTACGACGCAGAGGCATGAACTTTATCAAAAAATGGATGAGGGTGCTCTTGGGTGCTTCGAGAGGAAAATACTCGTTCTCGTCTGTATAGACAGCGAGATCGACTTAGCCAGAAGAGTGAACGTCAAACGACTGAGGTGGCTGGATGGCGGATGGACACTAATGCTCCGGTCCGAAAAATCTTCGAATCCGCCTCCGAGGGACAGCGCAGTAGAAGAAGACCGCGAGTTGAAGGGGATCTCAATCAATTCAACGTACGAAACTGGAGGCAGTTAGCTAGATCCTTCATAATCCCGATCCACAAAAAAGGACCGAAGAATGAAATAAACAATTATCGTCCCATTGCTAAACTCTTCCATATACCCAAACTCTTTGAAAGTTTCTTGTATGAAACTCTAAGCTTTCAGTGCAAATCTTTTATTTCCCCTAGACAACATGGTTTCCTAATCAGTCGACGTTACAGCTAACGATTTTAGCAAGGCTTTTGATAAAATCTCCCATCAATTGATACTTTTCAAACTGTCTGCCATCGGCTTCGAACCCATACTATTGAAATGGATATCTTCTTACCTGGAAATCTGTTTTTACAGTGTTCGATTTAGGTCCACCCACTTTGCTCCTTTTTTAATCACCTCTGGTGTTCCACAAGGCAGCCATCTAGGTCCCCTTCTTTTCATACTAACTGTTAACGATCTCGATAGGATCATCAAACACTCGTCCGTCTGCCAATCCATCGCCTTTTCTTATAAGCGGCACCGATCACCTCCCCGACTCTACCTTCTACACAATCAACCTGTCTCTTCCGTTCAATCTTTTCGCGACATCGGGAAAGAGAGCTCAATTTCCATTTACATATGGATGAGATAATCCTTAAGGTGGTCCAAAGAATTCACCAACCCATACGTAACCAGGTCTCTCTACATTACCTTTGGTAATACTCCTAGAGTATTCCAGTCAAGTGTGGTCCCCGCACCATCGTGTGCATATCTCGAGAATCGAAAGCATCCAGCGCCGTTTTCTTCGATTTGCTCTCCGAGGTTTGCCCTGGAACGACCCTTTTATTCTCCCTCCCTATCAAAACCGCCTCAACCTCATTAACATTAACACCCTTGAGGAACGCAAAGATGCAGCCGACATTCTCTTCAGTCATCGACTACCTGCAGGTCACAACTCTGTTTTCTTACACACTTACCCTCGTAATCTACGAACACCTCGTCTCTTCTATCTACCAACCCACCACACATCCTATGGCTTGAATGAACTGATCTCCCGTATACTACGAAAGATTTACTCAAACCTAACCTTATTTGACTTCAATCGCACCACTCCTTGCCTTAAATCCGATCTCCTTCATCGCCCCAATTAATCTTAGTTTTAAATTTAAGTTTAAGTTAGTTTAAAGCCCCACCAAAATTGAATTAAAATTTTAACGATCGAGCTGACTGGAGACGCTTGTTGGTTGAGGCTCAGGTCCACCCTGGACTGTAGCGCTAAGGTTGCGCAAGTAAGCAAGTAAATGGGTTCCTTAAAGTTTTATATTTCATATTAGCAGACCACCCGCGGCTTCGCAAGCGTTGAAAATCTTTAAATGACAATAACTTTTTTTTCCGATATTCGATTTTAATAAAATAAAGTTTATATGCTGCTCCAAATTATGCCCTATACACCTGTGAAAACTACATGAAAATCCGTTAAGTAGTTTCGGAGATGTGCGCGAACAAACAAACAGACAGACAGAAAAGAATTCTAAAAATCGCTAATTCTTCTTTAGTCACCCCCTTTATTTTTTATTACTTTTTCTTCAATGTACAGACACACCGGGTTCTACTGTTTGCATTAATCTCATCGTGTCCAGCGGACAGGACAAGAATAATTGGACGTCGTCGCCAGCAAACATGTGGACAGAACAATGTTCTTTAACTAGTGGGAGTTCGTTCACGTAAAGTGAAAATAGTAAGGGACCGAGAATGGAATTCTGGGGAACTCCGGCAGGAACTCCAAGAAAATGTGACGTTTGGTTTCCGACTGCCACACATTGCTGAATGGTAGGAATGTAAGAGTTTGACTGCCAGAGAAGATAGTCGGAAGTCGTGCAACAGCTTCTTACAGAGAAGAGAGTGATCTACCGTGTCGAATGCTTTAGAGAAGTCCAGCAAAGTCAATAAAGTTAGACAGTTGGCATCCAGACCTCGGCGGATTTCGTCGACAACAAGTAAGAGCGCAGTACAGCTCCTTTTCGTACGAAAGCCGGATTGGGCAGAATTAAAGAGGTTGTTGCTGCCTTAGTGCGCTTGCAACTGCTTGAGTATCGCTTTCTCAAAGGCTTTAGATAAAAACACGGTAGGATTGCGATAGGTCTATATTCCGGGTTAATCCGGTTTTGTGACAATGAGGTATTGGAATTATCTTAGCCCTTTTCCACGAAAGGGGGTATTCGAAAGTAGTGAGTATCTGATGCAATATGTTTGAGAATAAAAGGAAGCATGAGCTTTAGGAATTTAGGATTTATTTCATCCAAACTTCAGCTTCAGCTTCAGGTTAAGTTTTCTCCTTAACAAGCTTCAAAGGTTTTTTTTTTTATAAAAAACTGAAAAAAAAACCAGGCACCGTAATAAACAATAGAATAATTAACAAGAGAATGCTTTTTTAAATGCCAACGTAATTGTACTTTCATAGGTTATTTTTGTAAAACTACCAATCAAAGGAGCATTTTGCTCAAAGGCATCTGGTAATTGGTTTGTTCATATTTTTTAATGGCGGAGATACACAGTAAGAAAAAACCTAAAACAACTATGAAATAATAAATTTTTAAATAATAGACACATATGGTAATTAAGGCATGCTACTGTACTGCACTGCAATGGACATTAAATTGTAATTAATTCAAAATAAGATTTTCCACTTGATGCAAAACAATAATATTTACAAGCAGTAGCTATTAATTACAAAAGCGATAATTAAATGTCATAAAATAAAATAAAAGATGTACATATGTATCTGCACATAGATTTTTATCTCGTAAGTTTTGCACGATTTGCAATTTCACGACTCAGGTGGATGGGGAGATAGTTTTGAGTAAATCATGCGGATATAGGAATTTCTGTGAGAAATAAGTTTTGATATAAGAAAATGTTATTTATTCGAGCTTAAGATAGTCGGTGCCTGATGTGAGACAACATTGCTATCAGTCGATGAGATGTCGTGTCTCGACTTGAAATGGGTTGATCGTTGCATTAAATTTGTATACCTACATAGTTGCGTTGTTTCCATGAGCAGTCACGTTGGATTTTACCTAAGTTATGTCAAGGAAGCTGGCGAGGCGCTGGTTGGTTGAGGCCCAGGTCCATCCCGGACTGTAGCGCCATCTTAAGTATGTCAAAGAAGACCAATATTTTGTGATTTGAAGGTTAGCGATACTTAGGTTACACGACGGCGAAGAGTTTGTGCGATATTTGGTCGACAAAGTTGCAAATGCTAACCACAACTGGCCAGGATTAGGCTTCAAAAACGTTAGCAGTTTTCTTGTGATAATGGCGGACATTTTTCAGGAGCTGGACCTGTATAGCGGCGCAGATTCAATATTAGATTGGAACAGCTAAGTAGGTTGGTCTTTGAGCTAACAGCAATGCTTCTCTATATTTCGGACAACATAGCAAACACTATATCTTGCCCAATCCCGCAACCGGTCGAGACGATATTCTCAAAATTTTGGAGACACTCTTCCCTCTCTGCCGGTTGACCTGCAATACTAGTTTGTGAGGATGAGGAAGGTCAATGGGTGTTTCATTGATTTTGATCTTCAGCCTGATGAAGTCCTCATCACTTTTGATGATAGTAAGGTGGTGATGTATGAGTTTAGATGCAAAAGTCAATGAAATTCATATAGTTCGATGAAAAGATACATCCTTGCTACGTGTCATTTTAAATTTCCCTTATAGCCTTCCTCTATGCAGAACACGACATTTTGATCTGTCATACGTTGTCTTAATGATAGCTTCAAGTTTGCCTGGGATGCTCCTCCTAAACTCGCTGTTGATACTGTCGAACACCTCTCAAAATCGACAGCAGGTGAAGGGGTGATCGTGTTGATATAGTCGATACCGGAGGATCCAGAGCGGAAACTTGTTTGAGACTTCCTTCTTTAGGAAGCTTGATGGTAATTTCTTTTTTCTACTCTTCAGGGAAAGACTCAGTTTCCCAGACCTTCAGGGAAACAGGGGACAGGAACTCTGCTGATGTTGTTAGCATTGCTTTCAAAAGCTCCAGCGGAAAGCCCGTCTCTGATCTCATCTTTTCCGAGAGTTGAGGTACGGGCAATTGTTACTTCGGGTACTCATTCTGATTTGGTTGCATGTCGGGAGCGAGCACTTTCTTCTTCTTCTCATTCTTCTAAGTTTGCCCTCTGAAATGAGCAGAGGGCCGTCTCAGGGTTTCAGCAGATGTTGCCTACAGCTCTGACCATCTGTCAGCTTTTTGGCGATTCTGTAGACGGTTCTGCTATCGCACCTATTTGATGCTTCTTCTGACTCTGCGGCCAACCACCTTAGTCACGTCGCACACTACCCTGAACTTTCTTCACTTTTATTCGCTTCTCAAACACTCGCTCGTTCCTCTTTTCACAGGTGTTGTTGGAATATGATCTCTTAGTGCTTTTCGCTCCTCGATCAAGCTAAAGCTTCAGAAAGCCAAGTGCGCTATCTGTCTTGCGATCTTTCATTGCTGAACACATTTTTTACAGCATCTCACTGTCCGTGGATAGTTGTTGGCGCTAAAAGCAGCTGATTGCTTCTACTCCTTGCGGGACGGTGAATGTTGTACCTGGGTATCCTTGTGATATTATGAAGTCTCCTAGCTGATGGTAAAGTGCTCTCCCTTTCTTATCTTCCCGTCTAATTTGGATCTCAATGAGATAAGATTAAAAAAGTTTTCTGTTTACCCGTCAAACTCAATCGGCTTTATTGTCGGCCTTCTGTATCATCCATCATAATTTCGAGAAGTTCTCTGAAACAAATTCTCCATGCTTAGAAAATTCGGTTGACTTAGGGACAGTTCCTCAGAGAACCAAAAGGAGTAACTTCGTTTTGACGGAGAAAACCATTAGACAAGGGGTGCACTTTCTTTGGGATAAAGAGAACCCTGAAGTGATCTATGGGAGAGCTCGTCTGTTTGGTGTGGTTTGAGAATTGGCGGTGGCTTACTTGGTATTCGTTACCACATCGATCGGTATCGATCTTGATGATATGTAGTCAGACGAATCAGTTGGCCTATAATTTGCGGGCCATATCCGAGTCGAAAACAATTGTGAGATTTGATGCCGTGCGACTTGTTTTTGTTGAGTTTTGGGAAATCTAAGGCTTATGTCAGCAAACCATAAACAATTTCTGAGTTCAATGCCGAGATTGAATGCATGATCGGTGAGAATGTGCTTCATTTCTGTGCAAACTTCATTGAAATTTTCGTCAAAAGAACACAAGTGTTTTACAAGACTCATGGAGAAGCTGTACTTCCCAGAGAAGCCTGTTCAGTTCGACAGTGTTCCACCACTCACATCGCATTTATTAAGCGATGTTATGTATACGGCAAGTCCTGTATATTCTCCATTTGTGCGCTTCTAATAGGACACTCTTTAAATTACAAACTCAGTCAACATCAATGTCCAATTTCGAATGCTTCCTTTCCCTTCTATCTATCCCTGAGTTTTATGAAATTCAAAAGAAACAACTTCTAAGTGGTGAAGCACATTAAAGCATCCCTGTGTGGCTATGTAGTCACCATAGGAGCATGCAAATTAATGAGTTATTTCGTATGTAATAGTGTACTTACCCGTAAGTTTTACTGGCATTAACAAAGAAACTATTAAAACATGAAGCGTGGCCTTATGGTTTGTGGTATGATTTGCTACTGAAACAGTATCATTTTTCAAACGAGGGTTAACGACAGCCTTGGTAGTGAAAAAGGAGCTATATTTCCTCAAAAAAAGTCAGGATTTCAAGAACTGATCTTTAGTGCCAACCAATTAACTCTTTACACAAGCTTTCTCTAAAAAAAACAAAACTTAATAATTACAACGAACTAATTCGACCTTGTTAATGTTTTAAACTCAATTACGTCCGCTTCCATTTTCCTAGGTTAACCTATCCATCTCGTAACAGATTTACCAACACACATATGCATGTTCGTTCTTTTTATTTTTATTTTTATCCGCACATTATTGCTCAAACTGAACGACCAGCGACCATTTTATTACTTTACGGTGCATAATTCAAGAGTAGCAGTACATTTATTGAACCGTGTAATTAAGTATTGTAAATCAATAAAGCCATCGCTTTAAATAGCCATAGAAACATGAAATGATATAAATTTTAGAGGTTATCTTTGCGCGTTGAGCATAGAAAGCTCACACACACACAAAAGATGAACAATTGCATTCACTTGATGCTTCATATTCAGTTTGTCGGCATCAGCGTATGTGAATTATACACAAGTGCATTTCTCATTCGTTCATATCCCCAGCAGCAGCAGTGCCCCCTATATCTGTATCTCTGGCTGAAAATTACCACTCAACTCGTCGACAATAAAACAAAAACAAAAAAAAAAAACCGATTTATACGAGTGCGAGTACCTATCCTATACTCGTACACAGGCGATTATATGACACGACCACTAAACCAAATCCAAATACGACTACCATGGGCTCTAAGTCGACTGGCTTGGCCGGAGTTCATACATAGAACTGTACTATACCCATACAAGCGGCAGTCGCCAAAATAACCGGTCTCACTGGTGGAGGCCCCCTCCTCCCAGGCCCCACAGCAACAATCAACAAACCACGACACCAAGAAGCAGTACACAACCAACCAACAACCAACCAACCCAACCAACCAGCCAACCAACCAGCAAAGTATCGAGATACATTTTTCGGAATTTTATTCTTTCACGAAAATCACAACGTTTACAATGGGGGGTTTTAGTACCGTCGTATAAGTTGCTGGAGAAAGTGTACCATTGCCATTGGGTGCGAACTGCGAAGCCTCATCGTCATCGTGCGATCGACATCGGTTTGGGTAGTGAAGAATATATATTTACAAAAAAAAGTCTCGATTCTAAGGGGTCATCGATACGAAATTAAAATCCCAAAAAAAATTATTTCATTTTGTCTCAAGTGCAACTGTTAGATCCCGGATACCTACTTTTTTTTTTTTTTTTTTTGGACAAACGACTAGCAACTGTTTGTTAATTTTATGTGTGCAATTCGGTCCTCGAACTGCGGATGAATGTGTAATAAAATTCATCACCCACCATCATCGCCATCATCGTTTCAATTTTATTTCTCTCGGTGTGTTCAAGTTTTTGTTTGTTTTGCTGGTAGTTGTTCTTTCATTCACTGTAAATGCCAATAACAATCATAAACAATGATTTATAAATGAGAATTCTATGTGGTGTGGTCGGATTTAGCTGTGTCCTTCATCGATTTGATTGATTTACAATTTTCCCAAAAAAAAAAAAAAAAATACAGATACTCGTATACGGCTTTTGCGGTTGATTTATGGGCACACACACACAAGACCTTTTATGGCATAGGGTTATCAAACAATAAAATTTGAATTTTGAATTTGAAAAAAAAAAAAAAATTAAAAATTTGCCGGTAAGAGTACACAAAGCTTTGTTGAGCGAAAAAAAATAAAAAAAATTCAAAATAATTTTGTGAAATTCGTGTGCTTTTTGTTTTTGTGATTTTCGTGGTGATCTTCGAAGTGCCAATTGATGCTCGACGAGATTCTTATGCGAGTGAAGAAGGTGAGGGAGAGAGGTGAGATTGTATAAATCTTTTATTTTTTTTATTGTATTTTTATATCTCTTAACTCTTTGTGTAGAAAATTTGTGATAAATTGTTTGAAAATCAAGGACTTTTGGTCCTTTGTCATCGGTCTTAACCGCAAATCACTTGACCTGGTTATCGATTTGAGGGGGCATTTTCAAATCCATAAAGTTGCAGTCGGAAATTTCTGATAATTCCTTCAAAAACGTGTGAGATGTCTTGCTCTAAGCTTCATAGTGCCGGGTTGTTAGAGTATGCAAGGGTATGCCCAACTTAGCAGCATTTGAGTCAATTTTCTGTGCTAATTGTTTCAATTTCAATTCTGTCTCCATGCAGGTTCTGTTGATTAGGTCGTGTGTCCTATTTAGGGTCATGATCCAGTTTTCTTTTCTATTCCACCTAGAAGTGGCGACTGAGAGAAAATGCTGGTGGATTTTATACTTAATGATGAGGAGAGCAGGCTATACCTTCGCATATGAAGTATCAAGGGTTGAACCACATTTGGCTAACTCGGCGGCTCTCTCATTCACCTTGATCGTTTAATATGCTTTTCAATTAAGTATTCGAGGACATCCCACTAATATTATAAAAGTGAAACGTTGTCCGTTTGTTTGTTTGTTCCTCTGTAACACGAAAACTACGGAACCAATCAACTTCAAATTTTGCACACAGAGTGGCTGTACTTTGGGTCACAATATAGTCGGCTACTTTTGGTTATTAAAGTGTAACTTCGCAAATTATAGGTGGGCGAAACAGCGGGTAAAAGCTAGATTTAAATATTTAAAAAAAGTTGGTATAACAGTCAATTGGTGCGACTAAAACTAATGGGCTGGCAATACGGGACTGCTGTTGAACAAATGCCTTTTTTTCACAATAATGTTGAGGCCGACATCTGTCCTGATGCCATCCCTATAAACTATATTTGTTTTAATGTGAGACTGAAGAAAGGAGATGAGGGTGCATTTCCGTGCTTGGAATAGCTCGTTCTGGGGTAAATAGTCTCGTGATACCAAATTCAGTCACTGTCTTGTAAAGAGTTTTCCACGCGTGTAGGAAGATACATTCAATCGCATTATGTATGGAATACGGATCGGCTAAATAGCTTCTAAGAGTTCGTTTGGTGATACGCATACGCATGTAGGCCACTTCTGAAGTTTTGGGCCAATAAATAGATTATTTTGCGTTCTTTGTATGACTTGTTTGAAGAACATGTCGGTAATGTAAACATGGCAAAGGGGGCGAAAAGAACCACGAATTAGAGCTCCTTGTCGGTTAGCGCTGTTCGTTGTACATTCTCGAAGAATGCCACCAAACAGTGAATTTTTCCAGATTAAAAGTTCACGAGGATTGGTTTCTTTTTAAATTCGGCAAACGATGCCTCTGGGATCGGTTTCTTAGTCTTAGATTGATTGAATGTTACAATGACACAATTTCTTGGGAATTTTTCAACAATCCGCCGGATAGTGGCTTCAGTTGGACAATCACGTTGACCGAAAACTGCACGTAAACCGTGATCCCTTGTCAAATTAAAAGTAAATTTCGGTGATGAATCCTACACATTGTATGATGTCTGCCAAGAAAGTTGAAAAATGTTTGTAGATTAAGCCGAAGGGTATAATTTAAGGATCTGTCATTCTAATTGAAAAGTCTTATAGCAGCTTCAAACGATGCGCAAAAGAGTCTTCTTGTAAACGACGTTTAGGGGTAGTATCCCTGGGTGGTTGTTACAAGACGTAGAGGTGACATATCGATTTGAGTCTTCATTTGTCGGACACGTAGAGGATTTTCTTCCTAGTCTATCACTTCCTGAAGCACATCAAGAAGCTCCTGTAAGTGTACATTTAAAACATAAGCTAATCCCTTCAAGTCAGTGTTATATACGCAAAATGTACTTAATTTGTACTAGACAAAAATGGTTAATCATGTGCTGGCTATTGACAGAAAAAATAATTATCAGAATGAAACTCCCTTAAGACAGACTAACATATAAATGATTCCTTAGGACTAAAATGGACTGAAAAGTATTTAATCAAAAAACTGACGAGGCTATTTCTTGTGTGCATACGAGTATATCTGCGACTGCATCAATTACAAGCTTTATAGCGTCTACGTGGTGTAAAATCCTTCAAACAATTTTTAAAATGTGCATTGAATGGTTGCGATGGCATCATACATCCGGAAATGAATTTTTATTATTTCAAGGATTAGAACTGAATATTAAGTGAAATTTTTATAAAATAAAAAAAGCAACGCGCAGCGTGGTATCAACATTCGTGAAATCTAAAATATTACCGAGTATACCTTAAATTTGCACAAAACTTTATTGAAATTCGTGTGACGACCTTCTAGTCTATTGTCTCCCGTTCCATATGATTCGAAAATATGTTCTTGAATTTCTAGTTTCATGATTCGTAATTTTCTTTTATAATTCACTGGGGCTCAACGGGTTTTGAATACCCTTATGATGCTATTCACACACAGCGCTGGTGTTGGTATAGTGATTTGACCCACTTCAGGGGTGGTGTCCACACTAACTGGGGTGAATTATTGGTATTGTTGCCATTGCTTATAATTCACACACACTTAATTTGTAGGCATTCTCACACAATTTAAGACTTAAGCGCTTTGATTTCTGCTTAACTATCTGATATTGCATATGTATTGCTAAGTCGCAGTTATGTCAAATTCAGAATTGTCTAAAGAGTTTGGTTGTGAGGTCGTGGAAGTTGAGGAACTCGTCTGCCATATTCTCCACCAAGTACTGCAAGTACTATCTTTCCGCAGACCGGAGTTGGCAAACAACAACTCAAATCATTCTTCCGCTCTAGCGTTTCGATGCGGAAGAAGAAGCTGTCAACGATCATAGTTTTCGACGTCCTGTCAAAATTTACCCCCCATTTGTGCGTTCTGATTTCGACCCATCAGAGTAGACTGTGTCGTCAGGTCTACGTAGTCCGTGCAATTGGTCCGTCGAGGTGGAACTCTGCGGTGACCAATGGAAACCTTCAGTTCGCAGACTTTCTCCTCGAGCGCCTTCATGTTGCCCTGGAAGTTTTGGATCATCTTCGTCATACTGTCAGTGAGCACCGGCATGATTTCCTTTTGGCTTCTTTCAATCGCAGAGGAAGCTACCTTCTTAAAGTATTCACGTATATGTTTGTCGTCTTCCCTAATCAGGTTTCGTTCGTTGGAGTCGTCGTCGAATTGTTGTCGCTCGATATCATCTCTCCTTTCTGCTGCGCTTCCTGTCCTTTGTTTGCCTTTTGGCAGTGTTCTTCGTTGTTGATATCATTCCTCTTGTCCTTTCATCTGAGCATTTTTTTTAAGTTGAGGTGAGTTCAGTCGGTCGGTCTTGTCCGAATAAGTCATCGTCGCTTCCTCTTGGAGGGGGTTGTTCGTGCCACATCGATTCTTCTTGAATCCTGGCAGTGGGCAGCTTCTACGTTGCCATCTCACTTGTACTCGTGCGTTTCAGTATAGGCCCTGAGTTTGTATCATTGGGGCTCTAAAATAGCACTTCGCAGATGGTGTGGTTGAGTTCTTAGGCATGTGCCTTCCTCGCAGTAAATGAAATATTTATAAGTAGGTATGCCAGGTCCTTACAATGTTTTTTTTTATTTTATTAACCAATTTACACAACCATTAGAATAAGAACACTATTTATATAGAAATTAATGATTTCCTAAGAACCCGATCAAATTTTTGAATTAAAAAAGTATAAGATACAATTTTTTACTAAATATTTGCTTCAAGTCTGTAGTCCATTTCAACTAAATTACGGATTTTACCGAAAACAGAATCAAAGTCTTATTTTATTAGCTAAAACGTTTTAGTTTAATCGTCTTTAATTGCTTTGTTTTAACAAATTAAAAGGTAGATTGCAAAATCTCTATCAGATATGAACCAGCCAACCTACGAGTAACAAGCGTTAAACTTTTACTTAAATGATTTTTTTTTTATGTAGGCAGGTACATAAGTAAATATATATTTCTAAGCTTACGTGTATTTTAGAGTTGGGTTTAAGGAACAATTTTAAAAATATCTTCTTTTATTTAAACGATTAAAAATCTTAAAGTTCGTTAAATTTAAATCCAAGGCAAGCTTAATTAAAATTTTAACTTTTAGTTTTTTTTTTTTATTATTTTCCATGAAATGGAATTACTTAGATAACATGGACACTTGACTGCAGAAGGAATTGGTGTCTTGAAAAGATTTCTATAGCCATTCTTAGGTGTTCTGCATTCAGTTTGGAACGGTTTTTACCCTATTAACTTCTTTAAAATATTCCTAATCCTTGAAGTGTTTTGCCTGGGACAATGCAGGCTTCCATTCTCTTCGATCCAAGGCATGTTAGTACCAGCTTTTCTTAATATCTATTTTAAAAGGCCTGTTATGCATAAGATATTGCAGTTTTCTTACATTGGAACAGTGTTGATCTTTCCCTTTTGGTAACCCCATCTTTAATAATTGACTTTTGTGCTTCTGAAGCTTATCATTCATTTGATTTTAAACGCATTTTTATTTGATTCTTCCGAGCTAGACAAAAAACGCTTAAAACTAGCTTAACTAACTTAACTATGTTATTCTAACTTACTGGCCCTACACAGGCACTCTAAGCTAAACTTAATACTTGTTCTATGTCTTTCGATGGGAACTGACTTATACTTTACCTATACAACCTATGGACTTAACTAGGTACTGAAAAAATAAGAAAATTTATTTTTCAAAAAACTTAGTGACTGGCATCTGAAGGTTGTATTAGATTAATAAAGGCTTTTCCCGACTTTTTTGGATTTACATATGCAGTATGGTAGTATTTTCGAGCCCTTACGCGACTATGGGTTTTATGTAATGTCCTGTCAAGGATTCTTTTTTTATCTGAAAAGTCATGCTTATTCCTATATTTAGTGCTTTTTGTAGAGAGTCAAGAGTTTAGCTCTAGTTAAAAGTGGATGGTGAATATAAAAGAACCAAAACCAATAGTGTTTCTGTTTCTGAGCAGGCAGATGTTTAATTTTCTTTCTGTCTATTTCGTCCGTCCGAAGTCTACGTAGGTCTTCACTTTTCTTTCTATCAGCTTACAGGCACGACAATTTGGTCTGTGAACAGGTGGTGCAGGCTGGGTTGGACAAAAACCATCCTCGTCCGACGAGCTGACCAGATATTCAACAAGGGTGCCGCCGTTCTTTCCACCAGCAACCAAGCCCTATCCTGGCTCACAACAATGGCTTCAGCTTCCATCAAATTTATGAAATTTACGCTTAATTGCTATTTGCATTCAAAATCAGGAGCTATATTTAGAAATATCTAGTGAGGCCTTTAAGTGATTTTGACATTTAGAATAACAACCAGTGATACGGTCCTCCGGAGAGTCTTCAAATCCAATACAGATTTTTGCCAAAAACATTCTGACTGGAAAGACTTGTTAGTTGAATCTAATTTTGTCACCGAAATGAAGGAGTTAGTAGTTAGTATTAGTAAGTATTTTGCCCAAGTTGGTGTTTTCGAATTTTTTTCGCGAATTTTCATTAGGTGTTTGCTCGGTATTTTCTCATCACTTAACCGAGAGGCAGTCCCTACTGTCTCCTCTGTGTGCGACCTTGGCATTATTTGCGATAAAAAAAAAAAACTTAGCTTTCATTCCCACATTAACTACATCATCAACAGACTCCACTAACTGCAGTCTTGGTTTGGTAGAACGTTGATCTAAAGAGTTCTCAAATTCGTACGTCACCAAATCCTTTTACATTACATACTTTAGATCCATATCCTCCAATATGCTCGTCAAGTATGGTCGCTCTATTATAGAAATCATATTAAGAGAATCGAGGCTATCCAACGTAGGTTTGTTCGTTTTGCTTTGCGTGGCCTTCCTTGGGTTGATCCTTATGACCTGCCTCCCAATTTGGACCGTCTGCAACTGATTGACCTAAAGTCCCTTGAAAAACATCGAGAAGTTGTGTTGATGTGCTTCTATCCAACAACTCCCAGTTGACAATATCGACTCCCCCAACTCTTATAAATGATATCTCTCAACACCAACCCACGTTACATTAGATCCGTTCCATTATTTAACCTTTACTCTCACCGGGCGAATTATGAGGGTAGCGAGCCGATAGAATGTTAAAAATATGCATTCCGCATTTGATTAACCAAAGCCGACTATCTCTTTGGAATGCTCTATACCGTCATGCCTTCCACACTTCCGGAAACTTCCTCCATGCTCCTGTTTAATTTTAAGTTTAGCGTTTAGTTTTTCTTGCTTTTTTCAAGCTTAATAAATGCCTCATTGGGGGCGCCAAAATTATGTGCAGTGAATCAAGCACGTAAAGATCTCCTTCTGATAGAAGATATGGGGCTATGAGTTCCCTTCTTTTGAGGATTAATGTTCCATATTTTTCGAGGAGATGCAGCATCTCCACAAATCAAAATCCATCAGTCATCATTCTCTTCTATTCCTAATTTCTAGAGATGCTGTCCGAGTTTACAGTGAGTCGGTAAAATGCATGCTAAGCCGGTTTTCCACGAATTACTTTGGTCTGTCCCATTTTGCTGAGTTCAACTCATACCTCGTCCTTCTTACATTCTCAAAATTTCGCTTAACTTGTGCGGTCCCAGCCAGCAAAGAGGTTCCGGTCTAATGAATGCTGTCTTCAAGTCTTTGCTTGCTAGTTCGTCGCTTCGTTTCCCTAGTAGTACTGGCACCCAGTAATTTATGTTATTAAGGCACTCCCACACCAGTTTTGACTTGATTTCGTGAGTCTGATAGCCTTGTCTTGCACGCGATATTTTCTATCGAGGTTAATGCGATATTCTGGAGTCGAATCCAAGACATTTTACCATTGCACTTTGAAGTTTCAATAACGCAAAGCTTGACTAGTTTTTTCTACTAGAAAACGTATGCTTAAATCTGCTTGATACTAGGGTATTAGGACACACAGTCTACATTAAATCTAGAGCAAATAAGAGCTACCTTGACTTCTGTCGAAACATTTCCAAGGCCAATGACATGACTTCCTTTTCCAAAAAAAAAAAAAAACAAAACAAAATCTATTAACAACACTTCAAAAACATATTTTCGCTTCGTAAAAAACAATTAAAATTCATGCACATTCTTCGTTAATTGGTTTTCTCCCACACATTTTTATTTATTTTTAAAATCATCATTTACACACATCAATTATAAACACAAAAAAATAAATAAAACATTATAATTAACAAATGTCTAGCCTTTGAATTATCACATGACATTTCATCAAACAAAAAACCTAATTCCTTTGACATAAATTAAAAAAAAAAAAAAAAAGATCCCCATCGACATTAATCTTTGAAATTATTTTAATAAAATTAAAAATTAAATTAATTTATAGCCCAACGCCCATCGTTGGTTTTGTAGTCGTCGTCGGGCGTGTAAAATGACTTCCATTCAAGAAAATAAAAATAAAAATGGGGAAAAAAAAAGAAAATGAGAGAAAAACAGCAGGAAAAATTAATTAAAAGATAAATTCACGGATGAACGTTCGTTGCCTACCTACGCTTTAATTATCGGATTTATACACGATGCATGCGCTTCGTGATTCCATGGAACGGTGCTTCGGTACTCAGTGCATTGGTTGGTCTGATAAGAACGTTTCTCAGCACCTTACATTAAATTGCATGTTTTAGGTTTTTTTTTTTTGTAAAAGTTGCAAATAGCAATTAAGTCGAACACTTCTGGCAGAGAGTCAATTACAGGGAACACCCACAGAGTCAAGTGTCTATATACTAGGGAGGCTTACAAAAAAAAAAAACTATTGGGTGACTCTTATAAAAACAAAAAGGCCACATGCTTTCATGCTTGGCATGTTTTTTTTTTAAGGCACAGGATCACTGCTGCGTCAAGTGCTCTCTTCGTTTGCCACAGATGCCGCCGCCTCGTGCACCAATTGGAGTTGGTTGGATATGTGTGTACACGGACATGAGGTATAAAGACTCATAAAACAGCAGGAGTTGCACATGCACATACGCATACGCATGTATATAGTGTGTTATAACGAGTTCATCCCTTTGGGCGGTTTTTTTTTTGTTTTTTTCGTTTCCTTTTTGACCATAAAAAAAAGGAAAGAAAATTAAAAATCTGTTCCACTTGCTGTGTCCTTTTTTTTTTTCTTTTTTCTTATATCCACATCTACTATAACCCAACCCAACCCAACCCACACACAATGAAAGAATCGTAAATTATTTTCATTTTTATTTTTATTTTCTTCGTGGGGAAGTTGGAATGGAATTCCATTTATGGATCGATATTTGGTCAAGGCTACACAGGACAACAAGGAGAAAGAAAGAAAAAAAAAAAAAAACGGAAGACATACTCGTACATATTCATGAAGATTCCATGGATCATGACTAAAATTTCGAATATGATTTTGTCTTTGAAAGGGGTGTAGGGAAAGAGATGGAATGTAATCAAGTAGATAATTCGTTTCAGTTTTATTGCATAAAATTGATAAATACTTAAATATGGTAGATAACAAGACGAAGACGAAGAATGACAACAACAACAAAAAACAAGAAGAAAGACGACAACCAGAGACGCGAAATGTGTTTAATAAAAATCAACAATTTGAGGAATATAACTGCGGGCACAATAAATATTTACGACGGCGCTAATTCGCTTTCGGTAATAAACAACGCGCGGGGAATATGATTGTCTATGTGGAATTTTGTAGATTGAATTTAACTCATAATAATACCCAGGGGAATTGATAATCCATTCGGGAGTTATGGTGTCTTTGGACCACTTGATTGATTCAATTATCTTGAGATACGTTCTTGGTTGAGGTGAAAATTACAACAGATATCCGGAAAGTACTTATATTTCTAATTTATTAATTTTTTATTTCCATGACCGGAGTGAAGTTGCTTTCTATGTCTAGACTTGAGCGCCCCTGAAAAGTTGAGGTGAAGAAGGACCATGAGAATAACGATATTTTTCTTTTTTCTGATGTCGTTACGGTTCAGCAGTATTACCGATAGTATGGAGGCCCTATCCAATCTTAATCCAGTAACCAAAGTTTGCATTTACTTACTTACAGGTCTGGGGTGGACCTGGACCGCAATTAACAAGCGTTTTTAGCCAGCTCGATAGTTAGCTAGGTGTTTTGTACGCCAAGGTAGGTTAGGTAATAGGGTTGACGGGAAAGGAAGTCCTATCTCCGCCACACTTAGGTCAATGTAGACCCATTGTGGTACCCCTCCATGTTCTATCAAGCCAGTCCGAGGCGCGGATAAATCGGTGTATGTCGACCACAGACTTGTCGGACAGTTCTTCTAGGTCCTGAAAGAAGTGTCTTCCTAGGGGTTTAAATCTTATTTCCCGGCTTCGGAGCTGATGTTCATCCACTCTACTTGTCTCGTCATTGTGTTTGCACTTTTCTGTTGGCCATTTGCTTCGTAATTTATAGCTGCAGTAACTGGATCCTTCTTTTTCAAGCCAGTGTTTGTTGTGGCTTAGCGGTTAGTGTGTTTGACAGCTGCACAGGTTTGAGCCTCAGCTAACAGCCAGAGTTTGACGAACATAATTTGTCATGAAAAAAAGCTTCTCAATCCGCCCTTCTACTAGTGTGAAAAATATAACATTCACGCCATGAATGGTCCCAGGCTCATGGAACCTTACTTACTTATTAGAACAGCGACTCTTTGAGGTCTTACCCTGAACTAATGCCCTTTTCCACCCTTGACGCTGCTTCTAGTTCACTAGACTAAAATGACGTCTGGATAGATGTCAAAGGCACAGGCTTGAAACGTTTTAGGTTAACCTACGCAAATATCATAAATCAATACTCTTGCCTTGGTAATGAGTTAGAAATGCTCCTTCCAAGGTGCAGAAAGGTTGCATGTGATACCTAGACTTAATAATTTTGACAGAAAGTCTCATTTTGTTGGTTAATTGCGACAACATCTCCGTGGTCTTTTTTCTGTTGCACTGGAATACATCAGAAGACGCGTCTTTATAAATGACAGGAAGACCTCAAAAGGGTTAGTCTCACTTGGAAACCTCGCGCTGAGGAGCACTTTATCGTTAAGATTTTTGCTTTTCGTCAGGTTACAGTGCTCTATTTGAACACAAACACATTCGTTGCCTAAAGATGATGAATTAGATTTTGGTAGTGCTTACACCGCTCGGGGTTGGCCAAACTCGAATTGAAAAGCAAAGATTTCTAATAAAACTTTGTAAGGTTCGAGCGCTAATGTCCGAATTTTGGTGGAATTAGATGAATTACTTTCGGAGTGTAATGGAAAACTGACGAAGCCCAATGTTGTATGTTGTGCGATTGGAACAACTATGGAACTGCTCTTGTAATAACCTTGGCACACACGCACATGTGCGATTACTTGATCTTGTAGTCTTAGCCATCTCGAGAGTCGGGGCTTTAAGGCATTTTTATCGATTTACTCTATGTATTCAAACTTAATGATCTTGTGGCTTCCTAGGATCAATGGGAAAATGACGAAAATCTTCACAGAGTTCTATGTGCCTATGAGCAGACGTATCAAAAAGACTGAAAGTAGATTCAGTTTAGACATTTTAAGTCTCGTAAAATGTTTGTTTCAGATTCGAAATCGGTAAAATCTTATGAAATACCTAAAACACATCCTTATACCTCCTGCTTCTGCTTCTGCATCATGAAAATGTCCTTCACCACACCCTTATTTGTTAAAACATACCTTCATACCTATAGGTTCCTGAAAACGAAAGCTGATATAAATCTTGAAGACATAAAACGAAAACCTCGAATCTGCTTTTAATCCCCAGCCTCGTCCTCCATACAAAGTTTCATTGTAATTGAATTGAATTCATTTACCACATGACTTGCTACCCAAAATTGCTTTTAAATTAATCAAACAAAGTCAGCTGCTATTAAACTAAATAACTCTACACACAGAACCAGAGAGAGAATCCCAAAAGAAAACACCGCGCGCACACACCAACTAGAATCATAAAAATCCGCATGTTTTCCTCTTCCTTCGTCTTTATTTCGATTTGATTAGTTTTCTCAAAAAAAAAAGCACCGCCGTTCCCCTCTCCTGCTTTATTGACGAAAAGAAAACTCATAAATTTTCCATTTCGCAGCCTGCATTTGACATCTACATTCACACAGTCGCAAACCCCCAAAATTTTACTGAAGCCCAGCACCAGTCCACAACCCATTTGTTAGCGCTCTCAAATGTTCTGTACGTATCCATATATTTATTTAGCCCCTTGGCAAGCATTCCATTCACACGCATACATTTTCCGGGTGTTGTCAGTTACCCTTAAATCCATTGAAAGACACACGGTGGTCATAATATCCTAAAGCACACTCTTGTGTACGTGTGTGTATGTATGTGTGTGTGTGTGTCCACAAAAGATTGCAATCCGAGAGTTTTCCGTGCACAAGCAAATGGCTTCCATTCGCAATTCCCTTGACTTAGCAGCGGCGGCAGGAGATGGTAGCGAATGGCATTATGGACGCGCTCGGCACACTCATAAAAGCCACCACCATCAGGCGCGCACAGGGTTAGCGCCATTAAAACCCCAGAATACCCATAAAACATTTTGGGGGTTGGAACGGAACCAACACACAATGTTGAGAACCCCTAATTTTCTTTGCACAGTATAACAGTAGCCAGAGCATAATGTGTTATGGTGGGCGAAATGCAAAATGGACTTTCTTGGCATTTTCCGTTTCCGCAAGGGAGGAGGCAGGAAGTGTGGAACGTAAATAATTTATCCCTTTTGCTAAGCACTTTGCCTGCTCTGCCTGCTGCTATCTGCACCCACCCCCAACCGTTGAAATCAACCCTTAAAACATTCCACGAATATTAGGATACTCACTCGGAGTTTATACCCGAAAGTGGAGCTAAAGAATACACAATTTTCATTCTCAGTTGTTTATTTATTTACTCACACACACATGGATATCTATGCCAACAAGATTCGTCTATATAAAGGAAAATGAAAAAAAAAAAAAAAGTTTTCATGTTTATAATTTGTTCTTTTACTCGAGTGTAGAAAGATACATAACAAAACACACACTCCCATTCTGGTTTCTCTCTCTCTCTCTCACACACACACACCCATGCATACAAATAGTAGGTACTGCCAGAGTGAACCACAAACAGAAACAACATTTTTTCCCATTCTGAACTCCTCCGGAGGAGGCACAGAAAGCAAAAAGGAAAAATCCAACGGCTCAAGAGTTTTTCACAATAACGTTTTATGGCATTCGGTCATAAACTTGATTGTAGTGTGCGCGGGCCAACGGCGGCAGCTTCTTTTCTGGCGGCGATTGAGAGTTCTTTAGCTACTTACTACTCCTATACTACTCAATAATTTTCTCCGGTTTTTTTTTTTACAATTTTTTCTGTTTTTTTTTGCATTTTTTCCACAACGTAACAAAAAAAAAAAAAAGACGACGACGAACTAATAGTAATTATTATTCCATTGTTTCGTGGCCACCATTATCGTTAAGAGTTTTTTGTGTACGTACGTATGTCCTTCTTGGCCTTTCACGGTACTTAAATGCGATCATCGCGAACGGAATTTTCTAGTGAATTATAATTTTTTTTTGTGTTAAAAAAAAAACAAGATAGCGGTTTTGTACAATTTACTGAATTGTTATGTGAAGCATTAAATTGTCAACAAGACACACACACATACATTTACAGACTGAATTAATGCATCTTTGCCATAAACTTACCGTGACATAATGAAAGCGACTCGTTGAGACGGTTAACACTTTAACTGCGCGTTGCATTTCAGTGGTTATTACCAATAAATATAAGTAAGTTTTAAGGCCGAAAATAAAGTGACTTCAAGGGAGGCGAGACGAAAACGAAAGTACTTTGGGCAATGAGCCTGACATCCTTTTTGTTTTCAATGGATTTCTGAAACTATGTGAAGGTATGTTATAAACCTTGTAAAATTCTATCTTTAAGGCATTTCATGAGTCAAAAAGTATTGTTATTAGTTGGTCATACACTTCTATCGATAATTTATTCTGACAGAGTTCTGCATCTTTTGTTAAGCTAATAGCAAAACGCAATATTGTATATGAGTCTGTTGTTGGTTTTTTTTTTTTCGATGAAAATTAGTGAATTCATTGTCATAAATGTATCTATAGAATGCTGCGGCATCGGTAGTGGTTAAGGTGGAGGAATGTGAAAAAAATCTGAATTTTTGGGATATTCCCTACATGAAAAAGTATCTTATTAGGTTAATTCAAACAAAACAAAATTATTTCGACAGAAGGAATAAGGTTGGTGTGCCTCAAGATTCTGTTCTTGGCCCGTTTTTTTTTTTTTTTTAAAGAATGATTATTATTATTATTATTATGTAATCGGGAAGGTTGTTCACAGCCCTTGGCACTGCGTTTTCTAGCGAATCCTATTGTGCCTTCCGAAGTGTTCTCAGATGAATTATTTCACCCCTGAGGATGTCAGGAATTCAAGGAACTTTTCTGGGTGCATGGCAGCGAGTTGTTTCGTAGGGATGACTTCTTTGCTGAAAATTCTCTTTCTAAGTTGGAAGAGAGCTGGGCATTCCGTTAAGATGTGTAGAGAGGTCTTTTCACTCTCAAGGCAGAGTCTACAGCTTGAATCTGTTGCCAAGGTTCATGCAATGTAGGTGTTTGTTCAGACGGTAATGTCCGCTGAGGAATCCAATTAATGCTCTAAGGTTGCTCCTAACGAGGTTCACAATGAAATTCTATTTTCTTTGTGACGGTACAGGGAATAGCAGACTTCTCTAGATTCTTGCATGCAAAGACCCTTTGCTTATCTTACTAAGAGTGATTTACTTACCCCACAGAAGGGTTCGGGTCTAATGAATTCTGTTATCGCGCCGTCTTTTGCCAGGGAGTCGGCTTTTTCATTGCCCGCAAATCCACTATGTGCAGGAATCCAGTGAAGGATGACCATGTTGTTCCTTAAAAAGAACTAGAAGAAGAGATAAGGCAATATAACAATTAGTTCAGTTCAGAAATAGATAATTTTTTAATTCAGTTTTGAATCGTGCTGTGTCATCTATTCTTCTAATGCTTCGTGGCAAAGTGTTTTTTTTTTTTCCAATTCACCAGCGCTAAAGGGGTTATGAATACCCTTGTGATACTATTCACATAGCGCTAGTGTTGGTGTAGTGATTTTTGAAACTCAGATGTTATTAGGTTTCAGTCTTCTTGCTTCGAGGGTGGTGTCCAGAATGACTGTGAAGAATGATTGATACTGTTGCCAATTGCTTATAATTCACAGTATTTCTTTCGAACATCTCGATGTCATTAGTAGGTACGATCAACACTTTCGAACCATATTTGACATGCGAGTTGAATTAATGAAAATTTGATGTTCGGATGTCAAGAATGTGAAACGGGGAAGGATCAGTTGACAGGATCTGTTTGAAGAGGCGAATCTGATATTTTCGTATCGGTATGTCGTCAGCCTGTGTAAGCAGGATAGGTATTAATAAAAAAGCATAGTGTACGATATTTTAGAAGGTCTTCGAATGTCATGTTGTGAAGTCGCCGATCGTATCGGCGCAAGTCAAAGATATATCTAATTATGCTATTGAAGGCGACATTAAGTTTTCTTTTGGATGTGTAGCAGCAATTATAGAAAAGTTAATACCGGTACAACTAGAGTTTTCCCTAGCAGAATCCCCGTTTCAAGAAAGATCGTGTAGCTCACAAAGTTTGAAGCACTCCAAAAGTCTCTCCTACAGCTGTGTTAATGTGGCTATCCCAAGTTAAGTCACGGCTAAAGATTATACCGAGGTTTTGTTTTTTAATTTATCCACATAATCTATCTATCGAAGGAAAGTATGATAGATCTTCTTGAAGATAACTATGCATTTCGATTTTTTTTGTTCCCGAGTTCCCGAGAGGTACATAGGTGATTGAGGCTTCGAGGACTTTAGAGTTTTTCCCGGGGCACGCTTTTTCACCAGTATCTTGGTTGATCTTTTTGATTCCCCAGAAGTCTCCACTTTGTTGCTTAGCTCAGCTGGTCATCCTATGTTACATCTTGCGTGGCATTTTTGAACGTGAAAACGTTTTACTGGGGGCATTCTATGACACAAAAAAAAATTTCGGACTTCCAATATAGCTAGTAACTGAAAATTTGGTGGGCAGGTATGTCGTACCTCATATATATCCAAGAAATTACAGTAGTTTACATCTGGGCCTACCTATGTACCGAGTTTCAAGTTCCTAGGTCCGCTATTAGTCTCTCAAATGGAAATAGGCACGTTGTGGCACGAGAAAGATCTCAGACTTTCGGTACAGCTAGAAACTTGAAATTAGTGTGCAGCTAGGTCGTATCTCATATATACCCAAAAAATTGCGACTTCTTCAAATATCTCTCCCTACCCCTATAAAGGGTTATAATCGGGGGAAAAATTGCTTCTAAATCCGATTAAATGGCAATTTAATCAATTTACAGTTATAAATTTGAAATTTTCAGTAATTCGCCTTTAGTTATATTCCAAGATCCCCTTATGTACTGAATTTCAAATTTTTGGGTGGACTAGAACTCCCTCAAAAGGAACTGGACACTTTATAATTTTTTTTTTAAACGTCAGTACGGCTAATAACAAGCATCGTCCTTGACAATCCATGGTTCCTTCAACTAATATCAATAGCAAATAATTCAATCCCAATTGCGAATAAACTAAAGCAATATACAACGCTACGTACTGTAAAGCATTCGGTCTCAAATACGATTTCACGGAATTCGGGGGCTGCAAGGAGCGACATAGTCCTTTTTTGTTCTTGACATGTTTGACATCTTTTTACACTTGCAATCTTCTGTCAAGGCCAATAGTGCAACTTTCTAGTTACAAACTGAAGTACTGAACTCAATACTTTTTTTCGATCAAATATAAAGCAATGTGCGACGACTCCATACCCCTCAAATTCAGTCGATTATAACGATTAATATAAGTTTATTTGAAGAGTTTCTTCCTCTGTCAAACGCTATATAAGTCGATCTGCTATCCGGGTTGCTCTTTTTCATGACATACCCATACTCAGTGTGAAGAAAGACGGAGTTCTACGGGGAAATTAAGATCAAAAAACTGAACCATAAGCTACCCGAAAGCCTACACATAAATTCTAATTTTTAGCACTTCTACCAGACCGAATTGGGAACCTTGAGTATTCTCAAAGCCCCGAGGCCATATCATTTATAACATTGACTACATAAATTATGTATAAGTACATGTGAGTATACGGAAAGTAAAAGTATGCGTGATTTTTACCTTCTTAAAGGTCTATTGTCATTTTTTTATGTACCAGTAGTCGGTTACTGCATTGCCTTAGGGAAGTTTTGAACTTTAAAGAAGATATAGAGGACACTAAAAACGTATTTATGATGCGAGTTAAGTGAAGAAAAATCATTCAAATCGTCACCGATAGCCTTTGACATTATAATCTTAAGTCATGCCCAATGTCAAATTTATGCAACGTCAAGAGCAGTCTACTTCCTTATGATAATTGAATGATTTGAAACATATTTTCAGTTGAAAAAGCAGATTAAATTCGACTGATTGTTTGTACAATCAAGTTTTTTTCACTCAAAAGACTTCTGAAAATCTTTCAAAAACTCATGCATCATTTGCATTCAAATTAAAACCACAGCACTACATGAAATTGTGAATCGTAAACACAATAAATAACCACAAAATACTGTTTTGAAGAATATTAAAATTGAACTTCGTATTTTTATTTCAAAAACTAGCACACAAATTAATTTTAAATTTAACTTTTCATTCATCATTCTCCTCAGATTTAATCGAGCATTTATTATGATTGTTTTGGCAATTTTTCAAAAATTAAGTAAGAAAAACGTTTTTGAAATGAAAAACAGCAGAAACAGATCCTCCATACCCTGCCCGTGGACTTGCACATCCAATACATCGTTTCGTGAAGTGCTATCAGACTTAGAGGATCTGGGTTCTGATCCTAGAAATCCCGTGGCTATAGTTAAGCTCTTGATCTTGATCTGGCTTTGATCATAACTGACCTACACGATACCTAAACTGAAATTCAAAGGACGGAACGGAAAGGTAGCCCCTACCTTCATTGACCCTATTCCACTTTCTCTGTGTCTGCCCGGCAATAGCTAGAACCAGGCATCGCAACCATTTTTGCTGACAACGACAGGACAAGACCTAAATCTTATGTTGGCAGGATGCCTTTCGGGGGGCGTTTTTGTTGGACGCCGCATTTTATGAAAAGACAATGACCGACGGACCTATAAGGTCGCCCTGATGTTCTACAGAAAAGATGTCAGGAAGTGAAAATATCTGTGCGAAGTTTGACAACACAGCGAAATCTTCCAGACTTCGCAAGGTCCGCTTTAAACTACCACAAAGTGCTCCATGCCCGTCACTGACAATTTATATGCTCAGCACAGCTACATACATACGTATACGTGACCACAGACTTCAAGTTTCGAACCATACAAGGTACCATCAGTCGATGGTATTTTCCCCGCACAACTTCAAATTGCCTTCCTACATGCCAAGCACATTCTAGCAAGTATTCTAAAAGGCTGTCTAGCTCTTGACACAACCTCTATTGCCTGGACTGAGGTGAAAGTAGTTTTTATACCCAAAGCAGGTGGGGGGCTTCACACACAATCCTTAAGGAATTCAAGCGGATAAGCTTGAGCTCTTTTCTATTGAAAACTTTGAAGAGAATTCTTCACCTTTATGTGAAAAATACGCCGGATTGCAACAGTCTTTCCAAATCAAACTGCACGTCGAGCTACACCATTGCACTCTTTTACTACTCTCCCCACGGGGCTGGTTACCAACGTATTGTGTCATCTGCGTCTGCCGCTTCAGCTCTAAGTCTTATGTCTTATAGTTCATTCTGTACGCTCGTTATGAAGGAACAGATCTTCAACCAGCAGTCCTCTGATTTCATCATACGACTTATTAGAAGCTGCGGGCTTGGGAGGTTCACTCTTCCCCCCTGCGAAGCGGCTACACTGAAACATTGTGTGTTGCGCGTCTTCCTCTTTAGCTGGGAAAATCTGGGCAGAAGGGCAAGTTATCATGTCCAAAACTTTGGAGATATTTTTGAAGGCTACCGTGCCCGGACGGGCACTTCGTAATACTTATGTCAGGTGGTAGTTGCAGGCCCAGGCGTCGATGGTGTGAATCGTATGCCTTTATCCGAGTTATCCCACCTGGCTTGCCATTTCTTTTGTTTTGACCCTCCTGGTAACGATGACGGTTCGCCTAGATAAACCGTTTGCATCACGTTCACGTGAATGCTGATGGGGATCATCCCGGCTTTGATACAAGCTGCTTCTTCCGAGAAACTGCATTCGCACTAGAGTCACTTTCAACTGGGCTCACTAGGAGAAAGGGTCAATATCCCCCTGGAAGCTATTAACGACCATGACTTTCTAAAGTTGGCCAACCAAGAGTGGAATAGTCTAGATAACTGCGTCATTTCAAGAAGGACTTGCTCCGATTACAACAAAACAAAATCAAACGAACTACTAAGCAGATCAAGACCAGATATTGAAAGAATCGTAGCCGTTAAGCTTAGCCAAGCCAGGCATCCCTCACAACACCTTCTGCCAAAGCTGCAAACATAACAGAAAAAATGAATTTTTGTTCCACTTTTTGTGCAAATTTTCAGCCCTGATTCGGGTCAAGAAACGCATGCTAGCCAAATTCTTAATCGACGACCAAGAACAGATATTCAGGAAAACAATCTCAAATCCTCAGGTTGACTCTAATTTACTCCGTCTATCCACAAACATCTAGGTCGCATGAGGTGTGGCTTCAAAATGGCGCTAATTAGGTTCTACTTTGAATGACCACCTCCGGATCTTTGGTGGACTCCTGCCATTGTTCTTCCGGCTATGGTCCCAATTATAACAAGTTGAACACGAATCATGGACCGCATGATTCTCAAGCTCAAAAGGCAACCTGGAGATTGTATCTATACGTACAAAATAGATCCGAAAAGGTTCAACATATTGCACGGTGTCTGACTTTAAACAGACTTTCACTTCATTTCGAATAACTTATTTGGTTTGCTGCCGGCTCAAACTGGCCCCTCACTAATGAACAGCTTAAGCGTTGCTACAAGGAATCCCAAGTAAGCTGTTATTATCTTAACGACAGCACGACTTGTTTTATTGCTTAATTAATCACAATTTACCAGTAGTGTCCTATTAAAGACAAAAATCATTACACAATTTAGACTCCAAACAATCAGTCAAAGACCACTTTTTATTTACAATTATAATTGGTAATTGATCCATTACAAGTATAATAAACAAATAAATATGCAATAAAAATTTAGAGTCTCACCGTCATCGCACACTTATTATCTTCATTATTCCACAGTAGCTAACTATAAATGATTTTTTATTACATAGCGCTATTAATGTTGTTGCAACAGATAATTTTCTATAATTTCCCTAAAAAAAAGGGAAATTGTTGTGAAGAAAACAAAACAAAAAAAGGGAAGAAGACATGACAATTTACCTATCAACAACAGCAAGAGAGCCTCTCATGACTGCCTTGCCAATAAAACTCCAACCAATGACTTTATTGGCCGTAATAACAATAAAAAAAAAAAAAAAAAAAAAACGCGCAAGCAAATGAACATTTTAGTACACCCAAACCAACAAGAACAACACAACACACAGCACATCACACACGTCCATAGATACTTTCAGCCGAAAAAAACAAAAAGGCAAATCATAGATACAAAACATAAAGTTCAACTCTCACTTGTAAAGGAGACAAACACACACTCGCAGAGAGAGGGAATATATACAAATAGTTTCACACTCGTATCCGTGAACGTTTTATTACTGCAATATTATTATTATTGCCGTTATTATTCCTACTACAACAAATTGAGAAGAAATTAAGTCATTAGGACGAGAAGGCGAAAAATCATTCACGAAAGGGATGATTGTATCTCTTTTTGGCTGTGTAGTGTAAAGTATCCTTGTTGAGGCGGCCACTGTAGCTGTTGGTCATAAAATTGTGTATGAAGGTGCTAAACGGATGATATAACCCAATTCCATGCTCCATTCTGAGGCTTGACTTACTTCCAGTTCCAGCTTTGTTCGTTCGCCTTCCTATACGCGGAAAGATACTTATTATACCGATAGGGTTCTAACTTTTTGACTATAAAGAGGATTTGTTTTGGTTTCACTTGTGTATGTGTGTGTGTGTGCTTTTAAGTATTGTAAATTTATGACACCAGTGGATTGCCGTTTCACATCGTATAAATTAATAAACCATCGACATGCAGTGTGTCGGTTCGGTTGTCCTATCTCGTTTACTCGTTATCTGTATCTGGAAAGTATCTGCGCCCCGTCCATATAGTAATAATAATTATGTGCACATAAATGCGGTGTACTGAGAGTGACTGGCGTTTGGAGTCCTTTTTTACGGCTCGAAACTCGGGACTCTGATTGATGAGATGAATGATGGCGGCAGCGGCAATGGTGGGTACTATAATACTTAGTACGGGCGCGGTTCCTGAGCTAAGGGGTTCATAAAAATAAAAACTCAACCAACGACCATTAATGGGGATTTTATAAACTCGAGACCGGCCGCTTGCGCTAATTGATAGAGAATTATTGCGTGAGCGTTATAATGATGACGATGATGATGATGATGATGATGATGGTTGGTGGTGGTCTTGATTATGATTTGGAATTATGACTTTTGTGCGGTTGTATACTGGTAGTCAACTGGATTTTTGAAGCTAGGGACAACTGACTATTGAATTGATTACCTGTGGCAATATATGTAGTCACGTAGGTTCATTTTGACTATCCCTACTGAAAGTTTCAGTGCTGGGAGTAGTAAATCGAGTAAATCGATAAATTGCAAGCTTTGATCAAGAAGCAATGATGCTGTGTCCAACAGCGGCTATACAGACTTGGATCTAGACCTAGAAGTCTAAAAAGCTGGCCGCTAAGAGATCTAATTGAAACCGCGAAAGAGGAAACATGGGAAACGGAATGCATCGACCACATGGATAGATCGACGCTAGCTGAAGGAATTTTTTACTTGGGACGAATGAGCCAGATCATCAGTGTCTTTCAGGCAAAAACTCGCACGTCATCAAAATCTACCGAAAAAGTTGTGGCAGAGCTTATAAATAGGACTCAAACATTTAGGCAAGGGTCGGCAATGCTACCCTATACCGGGTGTTAAGCGAAAAGATCGGTAGACCAGGATAAAAAGGAGCGATAACTCCATTCATTGGACCAGAACTCTTCTACAGACATATCATCCAAGAAGAGTCCAGTTTATGAAATAAGCTTCAAAACCAAAGAGAGTCCAAAGCACTTCTTTGTATTTTTGACTGAAAAATGTTTTTAAAAAAGCAAAGAACAGACTAGAAGCTTGGAAACACCGTTCATATTCAAAGGAACTTAGGAGTTCTGACTCAAGATGGCAATTGTCTTGGAAATCACCTCTGGATACCGGCTCATAACTTAGCCTGCTCTGCCAAAGGTTGGCCATCGATAGGAAATGCGAAAGAGAAGTCACATTTTAGCTGTTATGAGCGCTGGGTCATGTTTAGATGTTTAAAAAAAAACATTTCTAATTGCTAGCGGTCTCATCTAGAAGAAACTGACAAAGTCTGACAGGCGTAACCCTTTTTCAATGCAACAAATATGCTTCGCGGATAGTTCAGGATCCTATAGCCTCAAAATAACCCCTTGCTGATGACTTAAATAGGTTGTAGACACTTGATCTGAAACAACGTATGGAACCTGGTATAAAGATCACCAGACGGCTGACGTAGCGCTGGCGCACTATACATACATAGATAGTTAGGAAGCGATCCCTGACAGATGCGATGGTTCCCTGTGTTGGATCCCAGGTCAAAGGGATGTTTTGGGGAAATTTTGGGATATTCCAGAGCGTATGAGCTGGCAAAGAAAGGTGTACGGAATTTCTTTCCAAATAGGATGGAACCGTCTGCTCCTATAGAATCCATAAAGTTCCACCTTGATGCTAAGGCCAGAAGAATAGCAAACAGCAGGTTGAAATAGGAAATCCTTTAGCTCTGTAATAGAAACCCTCATGAGGCTTCTTGTCTCCTCAAAATGCTTATTTGCCCTGCTGTACCAGTGGAAGCTCTTCTCGACGAAATTGTCGATTGATGGTGGACAGCACTGGACAGGAAAAGTTCAGAGGTTGGAAAGTGTTTCAAATATTGAAGTTTATGTTTGCCTTTTCTTTGGTGCCAAACTCCTGAAAGCAGGCACCAGGGGTCTTACCATTGGGGTTTGTATGCATTTTATTGCATAAGCCCCTCAAACAACTAGAGAAGTCAAGAAATTCTCGCTGTTAACGGACATCCTCATCAGACATTGCTCCCTCAACTACCATTTTAACAAGTTGGGAATATCTTCTTCGTTATTAGACGACTATGTACCGTCTCTGCTTCAAAGATCAAGAAACTGTCTTAGCACAGCGAGAAGTGGGTAAAAATCACTCTTGTAGGGTGTTTATCTCCCCAGAAATAGTCAACTGTTCATTCGCAGACACGATCCTGAGGTTCTTCTAGGATTATAACCTTGCTCGGCATAAAATATAATTCAGGTCGCAGTAGATACCAATTCTATCAGTACACCCAGCTTTAGTGCAATTGTCCTGCCTTACTCATGTTGAGAAGGAAAACCATTTGAGAAGTACGAGTTTTGCCTAAGTCCTTCGGTACAAACTGGAACAGGAAGGGATTAACTCAAATACGGTTACCGATAGTATCTTCCTTTAGAAGGAAATGAAATTTATCATCCTAGGTTCTTGATGCTGGTAATCTGGTACTCTACATGGTTTTGCAACGAGGCGCGCTGATGCTGAAGGCCGTCTGCACCGTTTCTCCACATAAAACAATAATTCTACGCGAACTCCTCATCCTAGCCATCACTTTCCTCAACTTCAACAAAAACTTCCGTGTAAAATAAGCAATTCACGCCATAAATGCAAGATACCCACTTACGTAAGTCAATTAGGCACCTCTGCTCTGCTTAATATTTTTCTTTAGGAATTTCAGGAAATTTTTTAGCAAAATTACATGACAACGGTAAAAAGTCTGCATCGCCATAAATTAAGCAAATTTATTACCAACATTACATGCAGTCCATCTTTTTTTTCTTTTTCTTCTCATTTTGCAGTCAAACAGCGCACAAGAATTAAATTAAAAAAAAAAAAATCTTGTTTAAACATATTTGTAATGCGCGCGCACCCAAAAAGAATATACGGAAGGCTTTCCACCATCCAGGTCGTCTTTCTGTTAATCAAAAATCCAGCCTGCTGCACCAACCATCCTGCTAATCTAATTTAACTTTCCGTGTAACGTGGTGTATACATGCAATCCGTTGATGTGAAACCACAATTAGCGTGATGCTTGTATCCCTCGTCTTCGTCCTCGGGCAGAGAAGTCAGTCCATAAATCTTTCCTCGTTTCTCATTTATTTACAATGAAGGTTCCCTTGAAATATGGCATCCCTCTTTCTGTGTGTGTGTTTTAGTTCCTCTTTCCAGCTACACCATCATGATGGTGTCGACGGCCATTTTCGTCTCTCACACAAAATGTGGGAAACGAAAAGAAACACGAGAAAGAAAGAAAGCAAAGGAATGGTGACTGCGCATGAAGTATTTACCATCACCATTATTTCCATTAGGAGCCATGATTAACAGACGCTGTATGGACCGGCCATTAAAATTTTCAGCAACAACAACAACAAGAGCGGCCATATTTATTTATTTTTTGTTTTTTAATGCAGGCTCTAGGGGTGGGAAACATCAATCTCTTTCCATCACGAGTGAGTGAGAGTATGCTTTTATCCCTTAGGTACCTGAGGGGAATGTTTTGTTAACCAAGCTGCTACCTGTCATAAACTCTCGTCTTTATATAAATTTACGATACACATCTTTCACATAAATATGTAAATATGTATCTCTTTCACCTTCTATCCCGTAACATTCTCTTTCGTGTTTTCATTTTTGTTTTTCGAAAATTTTCCTCCAAAAAAAAAGTTATCTTCCACTCGATTGTACTAAAAGAGAAGAAGCATCGGCGGTAATAAACGCACAAGTCAAGTCATTCCCGGCATTCGGTTCATGTCTAAGATACGTGACTTAGATCGTAAAAAACACGGTTACAATTTACGACCTTTTTTTTTTTTTTAAATTACCAATATTTTGATACACACACGTAAAATTCCCTGTGTTCTCTTGCACATCGAGCTAAGGACAGAACCTGTTGTCTGGTGGTGTTTGCTTTGGAAGCAGTTAGTGGTTTCGTTAACGACCGTAAGATGGCAGTAAAAAAACAAAATTGGTATAAATAATTGCATTTTGTACCAAATGAGAGGAGAAAGGCAAGTGGAGGGGTTTAGTTTGGAATCGTTGAGTGGAAGTCTTCCGTTTTCGTTATTGCTGGAGAGTTTGTCCTGTAGGAAGAGGAGTTGGAAATGGGAGAGTGGAAGATTCGAATTGGGTGAAACGCGCGTTTCTTATAAGACAATACGACTAAATAATGAGTTGGTGTCAGCTCTAACTTTTAAAGATGGGATAGGTGGAGTCGTTTTCTCCGATAGGCTTAATCTAAGCCTCTCTGTCCGTCTTGCAAATTAGCACAACAATAGGCGTGGGTGCTGATGGCATAGCTCCTTAGCTATTTAAAGGAGCTGGAGATGACTTGATAGAGAGCATACAACGACTTATTTCTAAGATTTAGTCCGCAAGTGTATTAAAGATGAGTGCAACCCTTACATTGATTGCCCGATTTTTAAGAGGGTTGAGAAATTTCCAAAGCCCTAACTCGAATAATCGAAGTCCTTCGTCATGAACTGATGATTTGTTTCGATTGGAAAATTCTTCGGGGTAATCTACGGTCGCATCTGTGGCGAGTGGAGGAAGAGATACAATGACGAACTGTATAGGCTGTACAGCGAGACATCGACCTAATTAGACGATTTCAGATACAACGACTAAGAGGGCTGGAATATATGGATTGGATGCACTCAAGCTTGGAGCCGGAGTGACAACGTGGTAGAAGACGTCTTCATCTTAGGTGGCGAGTAAAGTTACCCAACGTGGTCTACAAAACTAGAAGTGATTGGCTAAGAAGTGATCTAGTTTGAGAGGTTCGTTGCCCCGGACTGTCGCGTCACTGAAAGTCAAGTAAGAAAGTTTTATAAATGAAAAATCCCTACAGCATAAGGAATTTTCTCGTTAATGGAAACGTTCAGAGGCGATGTTTACAGTGTAGGTAAGGATTTGGTTCAGTTTGATAATGTCTACTTTCGGTTCTAAAGTAACCTGTAAAGGGACGGCTGATTTGAAAACCACATAAAATAAGATAGGAATCTCAGGAGCTAAAAGGTCCCCTAGTCAGAATGAATATTCAATCTTCTGGTGACTAGTGTGAGAGAATCAAACAGTTGCAGTGTAATGGATCTGGCTAGTTACGAAAGGAATTAGGCGTTGGCCTTCTACGAACTTTTGCACTCCCTGCCATTGCTTTGAATTGTTGTGGATTTTGCAATGCCCCTGTCATCTATAAGTCCTAATGCGCCTTTTTGGAATCTAGTTTGACTTCAGTTTTGGGAGATCATTAAAACATGTCTTTTATGTATAGGAAGTCATCGTTGACATAGCCAAAGCTCACGGGCCATGGTCTTTTCAAGAGGAAGTCCCGCGAAAACACGAACTCCTATTTATAGGCAGCTTTACGAGATACACATTCAAGCTGAGCTTTATCGCCTTTTCGATTCCTAGACAAAGTAGGTACTAGAGTAGTTTCCTGCAAAACCAGATGACGGTTTATAACCCTTTCTTACTTGTGATTCCATGCATCTAAAGTGGAAGCGTTGCAGCATCTTTTTGTTGTACAGCCAAGCTTTGCGACAGAAAAGAACATAAAAAGTTAGCGATCGTTGTCTGTTTTAAAATGGTTTTTGGTGGCTTCAGATATCTCAGGTTGTTATCTTTCTGGTTCTGCATAGGTTGGTCCACTCGTATGGGAAGTGAGCTGTGCTCTTTTATACGTCTGTATCGCCGCAGACTCTGTATTCTTACAAAATTGGTCCCCAGTAGGTTGTGGCCTGTGGTAATCCCTATGAGGAGCGTTAAGTGTGATCTGTTTAGTGCAAGAATGTGTCTTGTTTCTATTTTGTTGGCATGATGAGAGTGCACTCCATCTCTCGTGTCTCGTCAGCTTGACTTTGCAAATCTAGTGCTATGTTGGATCTTACTACTGCAGTAGTGAGCAGTCGACCAATGATAGGCCCTGCTCTGATCCCTTCCTAGCTAGCTCATTTGCCATTTCATACTCGTGGATACCATTGTGTTTCAGCAACCTTCAGAATTTTACGCAGTGAGTGAGTGGTTTAAGCTCCTCTCGGCAACGACTTACAAGCTTTGATTCAATTAGGCATATAGGCATGAATCTGCCAATTTGTCTTTGAAATGCCGCCTTTAAGGCTTGAAAATTCTCAAACACTGCAATTTCGAATCTCTTCTCCCTTTTTGTCTCGTTTGACTAAAAATTTAAAAACATTCCAATGCGAGTTTTTGTGCATTTGGTAAACAGTACGTTCAACGTCGGTTCCGTTTTTGACATTTATATATCTTCAAGGATTTTTTTTATGATTTTTAGTGAAGTGCTATCAGGCACTTTTCCTACTGAATTCTTACTTTCATTGCTTTCATTGACAAACGCAAGCAAGCAAAAAAAAATAGAAAATCAATATTTCCACAGAATAATAGGATTTAAATCAAACCAACCACTACCACCATCATCCGACACTATTTCCCTTCCATATCTCAACTTTCCGGTTCAATAAAACGAAAGGGGTTACCAAATACCAACCATCGTCTTCCAACCAAGAAACGAACTTGGCATTCCACATCCAACAAACACACACTTTTATACCGTTCGACGAACACCATTTGCGTGTTTTCTTTCATTTCATGTCGACATCGTCGTCGTCGTCGTCGTCGGTCTCTCGTCATCGTCAACGTCGTCATCCTTGTCGTTGTAGGGAAAACCAAAACGAAAAAAAAAAGAAAAAATCCTTTCTGGCATAAAAGAAAAGGGAAAGTCCTTTTCCGGTATAACTGAGTTTTAGGGTGGGTTATTTCTTTCCTGCCTACAAGTCCCTGAAGCGTTTGCTATTCGGACGAAACAAAACACGAGGTCGCCATGCCGCCTTTATTGTGTCACTTAACTTGGGATCTACCAACTCCCACCATCTTAAATCCTTCCTCGACTCATTACTTTTATTTTGTTCCCCATCTCTCCCAAACTTTCGCAATGAAGAAGCACACACAACAAAAGAACCGAAACTTATCTGGGAAACGAAAAACTTGAATTTCTTGTGAAAATTCCCGAAAATGAATTAAATGAAATGGAATGGAAACATAAAAACCGCCCAACAACAATGAGGCAGGGCATTCGGAGAACGGGCGGCATCTCCGAAAGTAGGGAGGCACACAGAGCAGAGACTTGTATTCAAACTTATCCACCCACATATAGAGAGATACAAAGATATACAGACGCTGAATTTGAGTTTTGTTGGAAAAACAAGATACGGGTCCGTTGGGGAGAAAGAACAAAATAGAACAAGAAAAAACAAAAAAACATTTGCCGACATAAGCAAATGCTGTTTATACCAAAAAGGAAGATGAACACGAAGACGACCAAGACCAAGGCAAACTACAGTGGCAAGCGAGGTCTTTAGCTTTTCGAAACTTTTTTTTTGTCTCCTTTTTCTTGTTTTGTTTTCCTTCCTTCCATATCTCCTGAATCCATAAATCTGAATCATGAACACTCTGCACTCTTACTCCCTCTTTTCTGTTTTTTTTTTTTTTTTGGGGATTTTCATTTTTGTTCAACAATAGAGCATGCGGTCCTATGTGGAGGAGCTAAAGTAAAGCAATCTTCGGGACATAGATGCGGAGTGATGGGTGTTTATTAAAAACCCCGGGGAGGACATGCTTCAAAATTACAAAATATATTTCTTTGTCTTTTGTTTAGGGTTCAGTTGAAGATTTAGGGAGCAGGGGAGAATGAGAATATTAAAGTGATGAGAGATGTGACTTTAAATGGGATTTTTCTATTCAAAAAAGAAAGAAAGTGCATTGAGGAGCTTGTGATAAGGTTGACAGGCTTGCTTCACATTATTTGAGTTACATTTTTGAATAATGACAGACATTGGTTTGACCTGAAAAATGTTAGTGCAAGGGAGGAGAGGCAAGGGCCATATTTTCATTGTGGAACAGCAATGTATGAACGTGAACTGTAACAGGAAACTACATCTAGCATGAATGGTTTCGACTTATTTTGAAAACTGACTTAGGTGGTGTTAGAGTTTGTTGTGAACGTGAGACCCAACCAACAAGTCTCCTTAGTTTGATCGGTTCTTAGCTTCTAATTTTGTGCACCGATTTAGATCCACTTCTTCCTATGCGCGCTACCTAAGGCGAGGTCTTCGTCTCCTGTGTTGCCCCCTTAGGGTAAGATTTGCTGACTCTGTGAGCCGGAGCATTGGCGTCTATTGGGTCAACATGTCCTTTCCATCTCAGTTGCACAGCTTGCATAGTCCGTCGTTGAGTCTTCTCTTCGAAAGCCTATAAATGTAAACGGGACTGGATGTCTCACGAAGAATTTTTCATTCTAAACGACCAAAAATGTATTTATCCGTCCTTGCTTCACGGCCAAAGAGTAGGATTGGGATGAGTAGGGTTTTACATGGAGCCTCCGTAATTGTTCAGGATAGAGTCTTACTAATAAGTTTGGCTAGAGTTATGTTTTTCGTTTGATTTCTGATGAGTTATCGTTGCCGGAAGTGATATCAGAGTCAAGGTATAGGCAAAGTACCTTACTAACACTGTGATGCTTCTTCCGTTTCATCGACCACTATACTGCAGACGAATTCCAACTTTCTTTGCAAAGTCTGGAGAATTTTTGCAGATGTGTGCACCTGTGTGGAGGGAAAAGCGATTTGTTGTTATTAATTGGTCGCCTGCCTTATCCACCCTGAATCCAGTATGCATTGTAGAATGTCCTGTGATGGCATGGTTGACAGTTCACGCCTATGGCTGTTTTCCTAGTTCAGCTGAGGCTCGAGCTGTTACAGAAGAAGTCCTCTTCCGCGTCTATGTATGTCATCCCAGCTTCTGCAGATATCAGTCGTAATCAGTTGCATTCCTTTTAGATGGGCCGCCAGTAGGTTGTGGCCTTCAAGGATGCTTATCATTTGCGCTAGACACGCTCTTTTGTATTCTCTTTTGTATTTTGTGCTCTGTCTTTTATTGGCAACTTTCTAGAAGTCTACACGTATGTCCTGTTTTAAAACCTTTATCTTGGTCAGAACCGAGTGATCGACCATTGTTTAGTTCAGTTTTGATCCTTTTCTTGCTATCGATGCTTGTCTGGCCCCGGGCTGCAAGAGACTGACACTTTGTGCTTTGAGCTTAGAATTTTAGGCAAATTGTGACTTCTCTTTACTAGTTTAGATTTTAGCATTGCTTTGATGGCGGCTAGGCTATCGATGTATATGTCAATGTGTCTTCTCGGAGTTATTACTGAGGGCAGTTGTCTTGTCTTGTCTTGAGGCCTCAGTTGTCGTTAGAATGCACTGGCGTGGTGTGGAAGTTTTACCCACCAGATGGCAGAATGGAGGGTTACTTTGTCCCTTCATTCATTTTTGAGCCGTATCGGGTTTAATGACACTTCCTTCGTCTTTAGTCTCTCTTCTGGGAAAGATAGTTTGGAAGTTTAGGTCGACGTCAGGATATAGTGCTATGTAATCCATTTTTGTTTCCAGCTTCGCCCATCTACTGATATTCGTGTGACCAAAAGTTAGATGCTTACAGTCGTTCTTTGCTGCCATTTTTTTCGTGTATAGGTCGAGTGAACTTGTCGTTTCGATGTCTACCGCCGGGGTCGTTCGAATTCAGTCTCATAAAAGCGTTTGTCTAAACCACCTCCATCTTCCCTTTTATCTTGTGGGCCAATGCAGGAAGAAGTTCGTCGGTTTTACTATCCTTGCATTCATCACAAAACTCTTTAAGAACTCAATTTATCGATTAGGGATATGACGTCTTCCTTTCGCTCATTGATCCACGTGCTTCAACAAAACCCAATCTGACAACTTGGAATGCATCGCACATATTTTTAGGGAACTTCACTGACAGGGGTTCAAGTAACGACAAAATATGAAAGCATAAATGTCATTTAATAATAAATCCTATGCCGATCCATGAATGCAGACGCACATGTGCCATGCACCCATACAAACCCCCACGTAAACAAAAGGATGAAAGTTCTTTGTCAAACGAAGAAACGTCTTAAATGATAATCCATCGGTTTTTCTTTTCTTATAACAAATAAATATATGAATGTGTATGTGTGTGTTTGTGTATAAAAATGACTAGTCATGGTTGATCAAGTTGATTATGTATTCTTCTCACGCATGCATATTTCTTTTCTTTCATTTTGTTTATTCGTCAAGGATGTTTTCATTTCGTTTGTTTTTTTTTTGGATGAGGTTTTCTATCAACACTTTGCACGAAAGGACGAAAGCTGAATACGAAATGCACTCGTGCCATTTAAGGTGGATGCATTTCTTCTTAATTTATTGGTAATACTATAGGTATACTTGTACTTGTATTGTATGGGTGTGTGTTAGCATGAAACTAAAAGACGACTTAAAATAAAATGAAACTGTTAAATGTGGTTTTGTGTATCCCGTCGGTGAATGTGAATGCGAACACACATTGGAAAAGATACTTTTCTCTTGTGTTTTTTTTTTTTTTTAATATCATATATCGCAGTAATAAATCGAGCCAATTCAATGGTGGAGATGGATTAAGAGTTAAGGGTGGAAGTGGGCGCACACAACATGGTGCAGAGAATAAATTTAGAAGAACTTGTATGCGTTGTGCATAAAAATGAGGTTTTTGTAGCTTATTTTCGGTGTGAAGAGTTATGGGAATTTCGTAGAAATTCCTTTAGTTGTTGAATGAGTCCCGGTTTTTTCCTTGTAAATGTGCATTCAAACGATGGTTCATGAGCTTTAAAAATGCAAAGGAGACTCGTGCGATGTTTTTGTCATAAAAATACAAACTCCAGTTTTGATTGCGCTGATGACCAACTCGGAATAGCATATTCCATTGCTCTTGCACAATGAAGTGGAACAGGGAGGCGCATCTCCATCTATACTCAACGATGGTTAGTATCTGCTTGTATAGTTGTTAACATCTATTTCCAGCTTTCGTTTTAGTCTCCAGGACGAAAAGTCAGCAGAAAATGCTTATATTGTCATACAAAGCCGAGGCAAGTCAATTACACCTTGTGCTTGACTTAAAAGACACGGTTTAACTTTTTGATTCTGCTTCGTCTGGCAATAATCGCTGCCCTTTATCCACCCATTATCACAATGGACTTAGTTTCGGTCTCTTCTTGAAGGACTACTTCTAACTTGCCCTACTCACACCCAACGCCGACCTTGTTCCTCCCCAAAATTCGTATTCAAATTCATTAAGTGGACCTTATCCCCTGTCGAACTTTAAGAAGTCAAAGTTGCTGATGCTACCAAAAGACAATACATACGTATTCGCAGGCTCTGCAAGGATATCGGCGTTGCGTTTGAGCTATTCGATTCTTTTAACAAAGCTAGATTTCAAAAATTTAAATCAACTTATGAGCGCTTGAATTTAACACAAGCTAGAATCAAAGGGGGCTGCCTGTTAAGAGCAATAGAAATAGTCCTTTTTTATTTTTTATTTTTTATAATTCACTACCGCTAAAGGGGTTATGAATACCTTTATGATGCTATTCATACAGCGCTAGTGTTGGTGTAGAGATTTTGAAACTCAGGTAGAATTAGGTTTCAGTCCTTTTGCTCCGAGGGTGGTGTTCAGAATGACTGGGGAGAATTACTGGTACTGTTATAATTCACAGTATTTCGTTCGAATATCCCGATGTTATTAGTAAAATCAACACTTTTAAAGCCATATGACCACCCTACTGCCAGCGTTCCTTAGTGGCTACAACTCTCTTGAGCTATTTTTCCAAACTGTTGCCCCTTGTCCGACTTTAAATGTTTTGACATGTCTCCTGGCTGACAACTGGCTACCTTCCTATTGTTTTAAAGTGCAGAAGTGATGGTGTTGCTTAAACTTGATGCTAAGGTTGTATTGTAGCCTTTCCATTTCAACTGTTCTCCCATCTAGTAAAATCCATTTCGAGTACGATGTCAAGAGATCTGGAGAGGCCCTGCGTATCGAGACACTTCCGTTGGTAGATTACGTATGCTCTGCCCCATCTTTTTCCGCTTGTGATTTATATGCACTGCAACATATCTCTGCGGTGGAATTTTAGGCAACACAGAAGTTGCCCTGACCAGTCATCAGAAATGGGGACTGTACCTTGGCATCGGCCACTTGGCTAACAATCAAAGTTTAACGGAGTTGAGCTCAATCACAATACTCACCGATGAGTCTTCACCAGTTCTTGTCACTTAAAACTTAAAACAAAATAAGATCTTCATCTTCCAGCTAGCCGGCACGTCTTGGAGAGCAAATTGCTTAGAAATCTTACAAAATATTGCTTCATGTTAGAAGTTATATCTTTAACTTCAAACCCTTTTCATGGCTCTACCAACCCGTCGTTAGGTTAGCTTAGGTAGTAGGGTTGACATGACAAGGAAATTCTTTGCTCGTCCCACTTAGATCAGTGTAGATCCATTTCGGTGCCCTTGCGGATTCAACCTGTGCCATGTCATATTCGAGAAAAATTTGGTCATTTGAGCCCTTTTTTAACAGATAGACACACATAGCCCGGAGTTGTAAAAATGCATATGAGGTTTCAGTCTGGCTTAGGTGTTAAAATCATGGTCATCCAATCTCTATAAAAGTAATAAACCCTTGCCTTTACAAACTCCACTTCTTCTTCAATGTCAAGGCATACCTAGTCTTAGACTACATCCGCGTAAGTCATCGTAACTACATGAATCAATGCTGTTTCACTTCGGTAAAGAGGGGATTAAAAGTCTCAGTGTGCCTCAAGTCTCAGTATTTTCCGAACCCATTTTGATAGGAAGCAGTCTAAACATAAATGTGTCCGAAGTAAAACTATAAACAGTACTTTCTACCTCTCAAAACGAAGACAAACAACATAAAAGGTGTCTGCTCTACAGTTGACAACAAAACTAGGTAATACGTCCAGAAAATATTTCCAAAAATTTGCCTAAAAATTGGTTCAATTTTAGAAAGTCACCATCGGGCAATCTGTTTTGACTACTCTGCCTTTTGTCTCTTTGTCCCGTCAGAAAGTCACAAGTTGCCCAGACAATAGAGGGAAAAGGGTGCACGCCTCATAAATAACGAAATAAAAGGGACGAGACGCGTACCGTACATATCTGTTGGAATTTTCAACAAAAAATATACAATTGGACGTGTGTTTAGGTCATGCTCTAATTTTTTTTTATCAATATTTCCATAACCCAAAAAGATACTCATCAACAGACGCAATCCTCGTCCGTCCGTTGTACCAAAAAGGGTTATTTAGCGAATTTGATATGCATGCCAGGACACTCGTTTGACGGTGCTCTGCTTTGTGATTCCTGCTCCTGTTGTGTCTGTTTTGAATGCAATAAAAATTCGAAAATCCATGTGCCACAATGGGAACCTGCCTCCGTTGGTCTGGTCTGGTCGGTCTGTCGGTTTATCTAAGATTTTTTTTGTTTTTTTTTATTATCGTTTCCGAAAATGTGTCGCACTGTCTATGGCTATGTGTGTTTTTTTGGAAATTTTTTAATAGTTTGGAACAAAAGGGCGAATATCCGCCCTAGAAATTGCCACCATTTGATGATGTTTTGATGTATCTGTTTGAATTTTTATTTTTATCCCAATACCGTACCAACAACCGTTGCGCCATCGTTCTCTCATCTTTTTCCGAGCATTTGATGTCGTAAATTTTAATCACATTCGTCTGACAGTGTGTGTGGGGGATGTCTCCTACGACCGACCGACCGACGACGACGACGCACGACTTTAAGAAGTCAGATGTTGTATTTCCGTATTTTCGAAGGGTGTGGACTATGGAGATTGTGACTTTGACTGTGACTGTGGAGTGATTTAAATCCACACGATGGGTTACATTATTGTGGTTATGTTCCGCGTAGGTAGGTGATTTTCATATTATACGTAGTGGGAGCGGTGGATGTTAAAGACGACTTAACCTCTCTAAGCATGTACTTGGACTTTTAGCTACTGTGTAAACTCTATATAATCGTTTCCGTTCGATAAGAGAATTTCAGCCGAAATTGTTGGCTATAAATAGTTGACTGGTTCCATAAGTCTCATTGACATTTTACACGCATTTCCAGTGTGCGCGATTGTTCAAGGGTGTATGAGACGAAAATAGCCAGTTGGCAGGCAATGAAGTGATTATCTTAAATTAAGGGAAACTAACCGCATGTCTAATGTAATCACGCTAACTTCACATTAGCTTCGCCTTAATACTCTGACTATGTATTGTTTGCTATTGTGGGCGAAGTATAATGGACGCCAAAAAAAAAAAAACTCAAACACAACGGTATGTACATATGTAGGAATGAGCGTGAAATGGATTTTCGTCAGCTGAAATTCGCAAGGTTAGGTAACAGAAAAAACTATAAGAGTACCTATGTGGGGGTTGAAATGAAACATGACTGTCGGGGTCACAATTGGATAAGGAGGCGCTTTTGGTCGAAGTTTGACCTTTTCGTCCATTCGATGAACCTTACAATACTTGTTGGCATTCACTTCTTAGAGGTCCCTTACCTCTTCTACTGTCACCTTGTTTGCAGGACAATGTTTCTGTCGAACCAGAAAGGTCTTGCCTCCGGTAGAAGCTCATAATGCCTGTTTGCACATAATTTTCAATCTTAGAAAGTCTAGTGAATCATGCAGTGTTGTCAAACAAGATATCTTTGCCAAAATGTAGACCGAATTGATGCTTGGCAGACTATTGAAAGCTTCTGTGACTCGCCTCTGCTATCTTCCATTTTCGTCGACTTTAGACACATACTTTAAATTTTCTAGGCTTTTGGACGTTAGATCTTTCTTCGTTTTTGAAGCATTTAAAGCTGAAACTCTATCTAAGTTTGTTGGACCAATCACTCTTTTCCCAAACAGGGCAACGTATTTGTTGAAGAATTTATATTTTGAAGGATTTTTTTGTTCCCAACATCTCTGCACTTGGTTTCCATGGCATATAAACTATATCAGATTGCCTTTCAATTGATCGTCACGAACTATGAAATGAGCTTACTTAGGTCATCTCACAGGCTCCACAGGCAGCGTCGTACAAGTCTAGGATTAGAAGCTCCAACGGTAACCATTTGGCGAATAAGAACATTCAACATTAAGTCAGTTAGACGGGAATAACTTAAATCGTGTCTAGATACGTACAAGCTGAGACTAGCTTTTCTTTATAATTGTCCCGAAGACTCGAGTATTTACAATAAATCTGAAGCAATCGATCGATCAGTCAATCATCGACTGAGAAATAACGAGTAGGTATGCCCATGAACGTGCTCAAATTCGGCCTCTCTGAACGTCTTAGTGAGATTATCGTCAGATGCATTCCAATGAACAAACCCTTTTGGTCCACCTGGGTGGGATAGTATGTAAGTAGCTGTGCAGGCTTCGTTAGTTCTGGGAATTACTCGTACTCACATTTATTGTATCCGACCATCAATTCAATTGTAGATGGCGTTACTGCTTCCTATTTTCATAGTTGTGCCGTCGGCTCTCTTACACCTGAGTGGACAATTTTTTGGATTACTCAGAATCTAAACGCAAGTTTTTACACAAATGCATTTATAACCTCAATTCTGGACTGATTGGCTGACTGCAAATACCAATGCTCTTTTTTGTAGGTAGACTGCCACTGTACGGTTCATGAGAGTTGAAGAGGGGCATCTTTCCCCTTATTCATCCATTCCCTGATTGATCCATTGTTCGTAGTTCTTCCCTTTTTTTTTCTGTCGCTTGAATTTTCAAAGTGGTATCCAGACTTGAAGACGTCAAGTCTAAAATGTTGTTAGTGCTCCTTGACATGTTGTGAAATCATCTAAGGCCACAATGATAATGAAGAATGATTGCCATAGCTTAGCAAAAGCAGGATCGAAGAGAATCACCTGATTCCTATAACAAAACTAGTTGCATGTAGACATAACCTTCCTTTGCGGTAGCAGCTTAGAACTCCGAAGTAAATTCGGTTAACCAGGGACGGCGACTTCATCGAATCTTTTCGAGAACTTCATGTATAGACTTGAAATTTTCTTCAAGGCAGGTGGCAACTGTTGTAAGTGTTTTCAGCTGCATCCATCTATAATGGACTTGGTCAGCAGTCACTTTGTTAAAGTTAGAGCTTCTATGTTATCTGGTCAGTACACCATCCATCTGCAATTGAAACGCCATATTAGTCCCGGGGAAGTGTTCCTAAATTGTACAGCCTGTCACCTCTTTTCTCAGCATTAAGTGGGGGAATCGAATATTTTTTTTGGAAATTCTGAACAAAGATACGATCTTGTCAAGCTGCAGACCTTGCTTTCTGTCATATGCAGCTCTCGAGTCCAAAAAGATCGAACTGTAAACAAACTGCCGAATTGGAAGTCCTTCAGGGAAGTAAAAATGATTAAAGACTTTCGTACACCAAGTTATATAAGATTTTCTGTCGAAAATGATGGACATGATAACCTAAATAAACGATTTTGCAAAGTGTATTCAATCGAAGTTTGCAGCTTTGTTGTTTTGTACCTACGACTTGTTCAATCATTATCTCTGTGAGATAACAATACAATCACCATTTAGTCGAATACTTCTATTACTCCTGGCTAATGGATTTCTATTTCGAAGAACCTGAATTTGGACTGCAGATGCCGTGGGAGGCCATGTAATTTCTCCTCTTTTTGCTCTGAATCTAGTTTTGTTTCCTTTTTTGTTTTATTATTCCTTTCGCTTTGTGTCGTGGTGTATATTCCCTCTCATAGCCTTCTGCATCTTAGGCAGTCTTTATTGCACCAAGAGTTCTGGTACGGTTAATGGATGACGGCTACTTCATTGGTGACTGCGTGGCATCATCTATTCGGCCATTCGAGTTGCTTTCATAATCTGAAATGTCGAATGCAGGTCCAGCATTCATTCGAGAATTTCTGTGCGAGTTCCTTTGACAACGAAGTTCGACTGGATTATGCCAAAAGAAGACTCTGTCAATGGAAAAATGTGAAAATGTTAGTCTAAAACTAAACTCTGGACACAATCTGGTGCCTAAAATATTTTGAGATATTGAACAGATATAAGTTTAAATCTCCCCTTTAGGGGGTATAATGTCAAATGTCATAGATTAGATAAACATTAATATTCCAATCAAACTCATTCCAAATATCAGACTGAAACATCCATTGTGCCTCCTACACACTCCATGCATGCAGATATCCAAAAATACCAATTATCCCGAATCAATTCCTGAGCCGCCTACAAAATCCTAGTCTCCATTCATTTATTTCTTTTTTTTTTTGGTTGTGTTTCCAATTTTCATTTTCCATTTTCCATTTTCGTAAAATCCAAAATTCTATTTAAAGATTGTGATCATCGAAACCTTCAAAATGATTATTTACATTCATCCTGTTTCGACTTATCTGTTTCCCTCCCCCGCGTGCCCTCCCTCAGATTTTTCCATATCCAATCTGAATAAAGTGAAGGCACGTAATAACGAACAACATCAGTTTGTATCCAGATAAGCAGAATCTCATTACGAATCTTATTGGGGACTGAGAACGTTTTCTATACCCCCAGATACACGAAGAACGTTTTTTTGGGGCTATCTTCATTCTCAGAGAGATGCTGCTCTGCTCTGGTATATTGTTGCTGTCAATTTAGTAGAATTTTCCATGTTTTCCTCTTCTCGTTCCTTCTTTCAATTTCAGCTGTATGCTTGCCTCTCGGTGTTATCTTCCATTTTTAGAATTGAACCAGAAAAAAGAAAAAAAAAAAACGGAAAATTTATTACATATACCTACCTACTTTCAAGTTAGTGTTCGTTTTCTTCTTCTTTTTTGTGTTCATGCCCTTAGGGGGGTGAAATAATAACAAAAAAAAAACAAAAAAAAAAACGAAAAGAAACGAAAACAACAACAACTCCGTTGAAGAGGGAGAAGATACTTTTTTCCCAAAGATATGCCCATTTGTAGGCCACGGCAGCAGTTTCTATATAGACGCGAGAGTAAATTATATCGCCGGAGGATATGTATCTGTATCTCTGATTTTTGGGTTGACTTCTCTTGAAATATAGCATTTCAAAGAAAAAAAAAATCTGAGATATCTTGGAAAAGAAGACAACAACAACAACAACACCAGCGACGACGATGAGAGGCAATTGTATCTTGTAACTTTTGGTTTTGCTCTATAAATACTCGTACATGTAACTCAGTGCAGTGTGACGGAGGAGCATTTTCCTTTGTTCCGTGATGGAGGGGTTGATTTTCATACCGTTACACATCCGGGAGACAAAGATATATTTCTTTCCAAACGACAAGTATCTGAACATTGCGACACGTCTTCCGAAAAAAATTCAACTGCCACGTGGTGGTGGAAAACTCTCAATTTCATCAGGAAAACTCTTAAGAATTTCAAAGTTTTAAATTTTTTTTTTTAATTATCTGTAAATTAATTTTCTCTTTAAATGAGACCGATGGGCGTGGGGTGTGGGACTGTCGAACCAAAGAAACAAAACAAAAAAGAAAACAAAAACCCTTTTTGGAAATTCCTTTCGTGCAATTAAAATTTTTTGGAAAATATTTTGCACCAAATGCCTTCGTTGTTGCTCTGTGAGTAGCTTTTGAGAATTTTAATTACAACTATAAAGTTTATCCTCATCTTATCCGTTACAAACAATATGGCGCCGCGCCGCTGGCCGCCCAGTACAAGTCCAAACATAAATATGTAATCGTATCTACTACCTAGAGTTTGGTTTTATTTTGTGTAATTAAAGTAATTTCACGATTTATTTAACGTCTGGCACTGTCCCGCTTGTCCCCGAGGAATGTACTAAGCTGGAGGGGTTGGTTTTTTTCTTCGATGGAGTCGGGGTAGTGTAAATAACAATAAATTACAATTTAATTTTGAAATTGAGTCTCGAAGGTATATATACAAACATATATAACCCCAAGGCGATGGGTTTGTTATTTTAGAGGCTGTATTGTGTGCACCCTTTCTAAAATAGGAAAAGTGAATGAGTATAACCCTTGTTGGGAAGTGCTTGGGTATACAAAATGATTACATAAGTGATGGGTGGTAGTTAAAGATTGTAGAGAGGGGCGCAAAAGTCTTGCAAATTTTGTGTTTCGTTTTTTTTTTTTTTTTTCGAGTGAGAGCTTAAGTGAACTTTGGTAGAAATTTAAATTTTTAAAGATCTGCTACATTCCTCTATGAGAAGTGATACGTTGTAGACTTTACTATCCCACCAAATGCTGTGCTCGGTCTTATTCTCCAGCTTTTCGCTTAGCCCTTCAGGGATTCGTGGTTCAACTTCAAATATTTTGCATCAAGTTGTCTAAGAACTATCGTTTGGTTCTGTAGTATCTTCAAGGGCCGTAACAACAGACTATTCTATACCGTCTTAGTCTATGAAATACCTATGTAATGAGGTTGTTAACGTTGACTTTGAATGAGCTATACTGCGAGATCGATCTAGTTAAAGGGTGCATGGACACCAGTATGCACTGTCAAGAAGGGTTCTTGAGTCTACCCCCAAAGTGAAGTGCTCAGTTGGAAAGGAAAGGACTAGGAATTTAGTACGCGAACTGGATATGGCTGGAGCTGGCTAGATATGCTTAATCATTGAGGCCCTGGTCCATATTAAATCGTAGCGCTATTGAAAGTAAACAACAGTATGAACAACATTCAAGCCTTTTTCAATTCTAAAACAGACTGCTTCCAACTAGTGAAGCTAATAATAGTAGGTACACTGAAGACGCTTCCAAATCATTGTTAGTAGAAAATTTATATTCATCCCTATCAAATACATTCCGCTCCATCACATATCACACGAAGTCTGTAGCCTTCGGAGCGAGGGTCTACATATATGTGCGCCGCGTACTGTTTGATGCTGAATTATGTAAATTTCATGGTCTGTGAGATGCTTTCGTGGCATCATTCCCAGGGTAATACGGAATAGTTGCGAGAACAGCCGTGTGCCTTAAAGAAGTATATAACGACCACCTTTGGCAATGGCTCTGTTTTAAATTGAAACATAAACATGTATGACGGGACTACTTTTCTCTACATGGACTCAATCTTAATGCCTATTGGCGAGGATTAGGAGCCAGGAAATGCTTTCATTTCAATCAAACAGATGTCTGTTTGTCAGCCTAATGACGATCTCCTTGTATGCATAGCTAGCTGTGATCCAGCTTTCGCCCCCACCAAAATCAAAAATCAAAGTCAAATACCGAGATACGAGGAACGAGAAGGCCGACGAACTTGTACAAACTGACAAAAATCAAAATAGCAATCAACAAGGCGATGTTAAGGGTTTTAGAAGGTCAATGGGCAAACCTATCAACGTGCAAAGTGGCAAAATTACAAGAAAAGAAACCAATTACCTAACCTCCTCATCGAAATGGATCTATAGAAGGACCTTAGCAAATAAATTCATGGACAAGGATTCAGTAAAGTAGCGATTTATAAGACGACCTCGGACACTTGATATGGCGGAAGATCCTGGGGTTTATGTGAATGTCGGATTTGAAGCATTTCCTCATCTCCAATTCTTAAAAAAATCAGTCGCATCCTAGCAATGAAACAGGAAAAATGTCCCTATTATACGCACACTAGTGTCAACTCCATAATTGTGCCCTTTTTCCTTACATCCCTTGCAACATACATCCCTAACCTGACTTATTTGTACAGTTCCGACGGTTGCGATGATTAGCCTCACCAACCGTATCCTATCATAGTCCAGACCTCTGATACAACAGTATGCACATACGGTTGGATTTAAAGCTCAGAAAGCTAGAAACTGTAATGTCAAAAGTGACAAGAGTAATAAGGGATCACAACCTTTAAGGCAATCAACTGAAAAACAAGAGACGGTATGGTAATCACGCTGCTGGAGGTAACATCTCCTATTTGCTATGTCAGAGCCAAAGTTGTAGTTGATGACGCCAAATCATCTCAAAAAAAGTTCCTTTGGACTTATGCATGAGCTATGAGGCATGCCGTGGCTTAGTGGTTAGTGCGTTGGACTGCTAAGCGAGAGACATAGGTTCGATTCTCAAAAACCACCAACCGTTTTTTCGCGGCACCACCTCTTCGCAGGTATGACAAACCTGTAAGAGTACAATCTGTCATGAAAAGCTTTTCAATTCGCCGTTCGGAGTCGGCATTAAACTGTAGGTCCCTTCCATTCGTGCGAAGAATATAACACACACAACATGAATGGTTGTGAGAAGCTAGGCCTTGGCTCTTCATGAGCTGCCATGCCAAATATACATACAGGAGGCATCCTTGTTATTTCAGTTTTAAAAATCCTGCCCTAAGTTAGAATGGGATTCAGAATACATATTATCAGGCCAGCGAATCTTTGGATGGAATCAGAATAGCTTCATAATTATCACTGAATCGATTATTTTTTAGATTATTCGCTCAAGTAACACTATGGCCTGATAGGCGAAGGAGGAGGAGGTTCAACGACGAATTATACGAACTGTACAGCGACATCGACCTAGTCAAAAAGGTACACATTGGTCATTTGAGATGGCTAGGACATATAGAGCGAATGGAGACCAATGCCCTGATCCAAAGAGTCTTCGAATCCATCCCGGAGGGACAAGGCAGTAGAGGAAGACCTCGCCAAAGGTGGCGCCCATAAGTTGAAGGGGACCTCAACCAACTTGAAGTACGTAACTGGAGGCAGTTAGCTATAGACCGGGCCAACTGGAGAAGCTTGTTGGTTGAGGCCCAGGTTCATTTCGAACTGTAGCGACACCTAAGTTAGTAACGCTAAGGCCTATGTACTTTGGCACTTCTCTCCTTGTTCTAAGACTACGATCTTGGATACACTTCAGCCATCTAGAAGGCTATACTTCTACCCTTTACTGTGGTTTCACGAGAACAGTCTAAGGTTCTTGACACAAAACATTCAAATAGTTCACCTTGGTACTTGAGTATGGTTCTCATGTTTAGAGCTCGGTCCCAAAATATGAAGTTTGTCTCCTTGACAGCATACATACATTTATATAAGGACGAGCAGTTTAATTAGAAGCAGGTACATGCTTACAAGTCTGAACAGACCCAACCAAAAATAATCAAACCTCAGATATCTTCCGTTTTCTTCAGAGCAGACGGAACCAATAGGCACACATCTACATGTAAAGGCACTCTTGCACTATCATACTCATAGGTTCGTATCTCCTGAAAGAATATTATAAAAAAAGTACTGTCGTTGCGCATGTTTCTTTGGACTTCTAGCTTATTTCTATCCCCTACATGGGCGATAAGTAATTTAAGTTACGTATGTCTTTTCTTCGGTGTGTGTATTTTCAGCGAGCTGGTGTCTACTCTTTTGCCATTTTTCTGGTGATTTGCCATGCACGACGCTACTGATTGTCTCCGTTCCTAATGGTAATGTTGTCTCTAGCCTTTTGTCACACTTATATTTACTCGTGTATGAGCGTAACACTGACATATGACAGAGTAAGACCCTTTTCCTCATTCGATGTCGGTTTTTTCAAAAATAGAAAAGTAAATTTCCGTCGGCATTTTAATTCTTCTACATTCATAATGTACATATGTATAGCGAAAGTAGAGTACAATTCATATATGATCTTGAATTTGCATTCAACGTTAAGTATGTACACAAGTATAAAACAATCAAAGTAAAAAAAAAAAAAATTCCTTCCTACAGATATGACGGTGAACTTTTAGGTCAAAATAAACGAAAACAATAAAATTTTATGTTCTTTGCATTCAAGGTTATACTGCGCATAAACTCGGTACAAATGCATTTGTGTGTACGTAATGTATCTACGTATAAGTTAAAGGTGTTCCATCTGAGTGCAAGGGCAAAACACTTATGTGTACCACCTTTTTGAATTGAAAACTTAATTAACTTAACTTCCTTAACAATTTCAAGTTCTCTAGTATAGTTGGATTGTGAATAATTTTTTTTTCTTTTTGAGTTTTTTCAATCGAAATAGTTAAAAATTTGAAGAACCTACAGTAGGTGTTAAAAGCTTGTCTTTTATTAATGAAAACTTTTACCATTTTAAGTGACAATGAATTTTTTTAAAGGGACAGAAATAATTTAATCGAATAGCAGTGGTGCCTTAAAAGATACTAAGAGTTAAAGCCTTATGCTGAAGTCTGCAATATGGTCCAAACAAACAAATATTTGGCGCGACAGCTCATAGAGAGCCAAGGCCTAGCTTTTAAAAACCCTTCATGCTGTGTTTTTCCGTTCTACAGTTCTACAGTTTTATCGCTAACCCCGAACGGCAGATTGAGAAGCTTTTACATGAAAGATTATACTCTTGCGGGTTTATCATCCCTGCGAAGATGTGGTGCTGTGAACAAATGTTAGGTGGTTTTAAGGATCAAACCTGTTTCCTCTTGCTTAGTAGTGCAACATACTAACTACTAAGTCACGGCGACCACACACAATATGGCCCAGCTTTTGCAAAATTTGCAAACCTACCCTTAACCAGGTTCGAAATGTTGTTGGTTGTCAATTGTCTGCAACAGTGATTGATGATTTCAAAAATGAAAGGATGATGAACTATTTACGGAGGCATAGGTCTCCTGAACATCGCATGTAGGACTCTATTTATTCTATTTTAGCTGAAGCGCTTAAAACCATAGGTCGACGAATTGATGGAGACCCATGCGGTTTTAAGCCTGAAAAATCTACGACTGACCAAATCTTTAACGCGAAATCCAGGGGTACACCCAAGAGTTCCAGATCGATATTCACAATCGATTTATCGATTTCAAAGCCGAGTATGATAGTGTGAATAGAGATGAGCTATTACGTTCCATGTTTAGTTTTGGAAAACCTGCAAAACTCATTCGGTTGTGTAGACTGACGATGGAGAACGCACTGAGACCTTCAATACGATTAGAGGTTTTAAACGGGGCGACGCTGTCTCTTCAACCTGATAGTGGAGAAAAAAAAATCGAAATTCAGAGGTTAACACATAACACACAAGTCAATACAACTACTCTGCTACGTGGATGACAGTGACATCATCATTACAACAAAGTGAGAAGTCACTGGATTAAATGGGTCTGAAACCAAATACCTACATGCTGTTCGAGACGAAACACCGATGACTCGGCCAGAACATTACGATAGGTAACTGTAACTACTGGCTGTGCTAGCAGCAGCGCTTGGACTCAACGTAGAATAATACCCGCCAATCTCTGTTACTATGACCTTAGGATACAAAGTATAGTTTACAAGAACCAATCGAGGACCAAGAACACGCTATATAAGACGCAAAAGTTCTTAGCTGACGGTTCATGGAGGACAAGATTTAATAAGATGAACACCAATTACGCAGAAGGGGACAACCTAATTGTCGATAGCGTACGCTAGTGAAGGGTGATCTCGGCCGTAACCAAACTTCTGACTTTTCGGTTTCGTTGTGGGTTCGAGTTTGAAATACATACTCGGTCAGCCTCTGTGAGCCGTTCGATGGAGGTCCATAGGCCTGTGTGAAAGTAAGATGATAGATGCTTCAAATAAGATGTCATTGTCAGTTGTATTCCTTAGCTTTCCTCCATTGAGGTTGCACGGACATCACTGATAACCATCAGGAATAGCAGTGGTAAAAGTATGTATCACTGTTGTACCCCACTTTGGATTTCAAAGTCTTCTGACATCCGTCCATTGCATCCAACTTAACATAGCTCTAATATTCGATGCATGATGATCCTAACTCCCAACTCAAAGGGCCAAAATCATGATCCACAAGACTTTGATCTTGCCAGTCTTGTTTTCTGGGTCTGAATGCTGGACGATTAGTAAGGCAGCAATGCAGATCTTGGGCTCTTCGAAAGAAAAATTCTACCTCGAATATTTCGTCCTGTTTGCGAGGTGGGCGAATGAAAGAGAAGATACAACTGCAAACTCTACGAGCTGTATAAAGATGTGGATGTAGTCCGGAAAGAAAAAATCCCTGGATTGCACTGGCTCACCTCATCATTGAATGGACGAGAACGCATTAGCCAGACGGGATCGAATGCCAGCTAGTAGGTTGACGAAGAAAGGGGAGACCATATCTCTGGCTTCAAGATCGGATGGTAAAAACCTTGATCTAGTAAACTGAAAGTAGCATGCCTGGACCGTGATGTATGTAAGGCTGCTTTACTCTCCAAGTGTTGCTAACCTGATAAGTTGGTAAGTAATATTCGACGTATTTCTTAATGAGGAGTCACTTCGGTGGACGCAGGAAGCTCTCTAGCGGAACAGAGTCTGTTCAACTTTAGACCAAGGTTTCCTCATCAGTGTGACTTCAAATTATGTGTAAATGGACCGCATTCTATAGCTTAGTATCCCAATATCAATTTTAATTGCTCGCGCGCTGGATTCAATTAAAAAAAAAAAAAATCCAAAACCAAAACAAACAAAACATGCAATCGTCAATTGTGTTGGCAAACTCACCCCCGCACAAAATGCAATAAAAAAACGCCAATAGATACGAATAAAAGCAAAAAAGATACATTTTATGTGTCTGCTAGCACCAACTGTCGATTGTGTGTACCACAACAATGTCGCGACAAAATTCATTACATTGCCTTTGAAAGTCAAAGCATTCCTCTTTTTCTTCTTCTCGTTGTTGTTTTTTTTTTTTTTTTTTTTTTTATTCAAATTTCATTTAATTGAGTTTAGGCGCGCTCGTACACACCCTTTGAGCGAACAGAGCGGCAGCACCAGCACCAGCAATAGCAGCAGCAGCAGCAGCAGCAGCCGCAACAGCGGCAGTAATTCTGTTTATTTCATTAAATATTCCTTCAGCGTTCGTGTGTCTGTTATATAGTGTGTGCTCGCACGAAAATTTAATGGCTGCATAAATTTTAACATATAAATTTGTAATAACTTCATTATGCATACGTATGGCATGGGTATATGCACGGTGGTGAGCCTACCTATATGTAACCCAAGCCTTGCTGCACACACCACACGGAATTGAAATCGATTCCGAGCCGAGTTCCAGGGACCGTAAAAAAATCGATCGAATCATTAAGAACGATATTATAATAATTTTTTATTTTTTTTTCGGTTCTCTGGGGGGAAATCCAGAGATTACGGGTGAAACCAAGTCGGAGTGGAGCCATTCCAGAGGAGATATTGATAATTTGTGTGTAAATTTTGTTCCATAAATTTATGCGCCGAAGATCTGGGCAAAGGTATCTTCAATACTTGCTCTCTCTCTCGTCCGCGTCACTGTGATGGTGTATCGAAGGGGCAAATCGAATTATTAGGCAATTCAATCGGATATCACGTTTTTTTTTCTTTTTTTTTCCTGAATGTCGGTCTTCTTGGTTTTTATGTTTTAATTATTGATGGCGGCATGGCATGGCTTAATCAGGTTGGACTCAAAGTAAAGTTATTAATGTGCGGTCGGGTTGTTGTTGTTGGGAACGATGAGAAATCTTTTTTTGGTCTTTTTCCAAACGAACAGGTAGGAAGATGTTGACAGATACCTGTATGCGCATCAATGGAGGAAAATAAATGTCAGCCATTATTAATTTCTTTGTTTAGCAGATGTTGATGTATGAGAGACGCTACATATGGTTGTGTACTGTGGGAGGGTGAAAATGTTAAGCAGATGTATCTGCCAGTTACACCCACTTCGAGTGGAAACTTAATTATAATTAAGTGGTGTCATGATGTACCTTGTATACCGTGGTGGAATTAAGCAGAAAGTTGTTAATGTCGGGCACAAGATGGTGTGAATAATGGCGGATACTTTATCGAGGGGGGTGGTGGTTGCAAATGTCAAGTTGTCAATGGATATGGATGACATGATGGCGTCAAGAATATAAATTGGTTGTAAATTGTGGATGGCAGGTATGGTTGGTGGCACTTTTGATGGACGACATCTTGGAAAATTTGTTGTATGCCATGTTTTGTGATAGGCGAGACATGATGGAAATATGACTTTCGACTTGTTTCCATGAATCTGGTCTTAAATATGAGAAAAATTACCAAAATTACACAGAAGCCTGGCTAAGCACACCAGGACAAGCGTACTCAAAGCAGATATCCGCGACATCGGCACAAAGAAAGTCTGGTTTCATTGTAAATCTCGATAGGAATAATCTTAGAGTCCTAATTGGAGTCCTCAGCGGACACTGTTGCCTGAATAAACATCTACACCAAATGAACAGCAAAAGATTTAAGCTCTAGACTCTGTCTTGAGAATGAAAAAACCTCTCTGTACATCCTAATGAATGTCCCAGCCCTCTTTTAATTCAGAAAGAGAATTTTTGGCGGTGAAATAGTCCCATCGATCCAGAGAAGTTATTTTCTGACATTTTCTGGAGTGAAACAACTTACAATAGAACTCTGAACAGAAATCGCAGTGTCAAGAGACGTGAACAACCCTCCCGAGAATACAAAACATAACATCAACTCTTCCCTTCGCGTCTTATGTGGGTCACTTCGCTATGGGACAGACAGGCTCCGCTTGCGACTTCCATGAATCACTCAAAGATTGTACTGAAATCAAAGAAATAAACGGAACAGGCTTTCCCAATGGAAGCAAGTTTGTGTCATGTTTGTTTCGAAGCACCGTGAAAGTGTAGACAAAAAAAAGTTCTGCACTGAATGGAGAGATAGTCTAGCTGTACTTTTTAAAGATCCACCAAGTGTTTTGTTAAACTGCCTGATGTGTTATTTAAGGTGGCGCTATAGTCTGAGGTGGACCTAGGCCTCGACCAACAACTGACTCCAACCAGCTCGATCTTTAGCTAGCTGCCTCCGGTGCCTGATGTGAGTACCTACGGCAAAATGCCTTCTCAACTTAGAAAGAAATGCATGTGGAGCTTGGTTAGGGCTAATGACAGGACATAATAGCTAGGGGTAACATATGGTGAACATGGGATTCATTGAGGATCCATCGCGTGGGTCTTATTTTCAAAGCGATGATACAGTGTTTTGGCAATGTCGAGTCAAAAGACCCAATCCAATCTCATTCTGTGGCTCAAGCATTGTATTTTGTTAAAAATGCAAAGAAACTTTGCAAGACGCCTTGTCATCTCTAAATGCCTGAGGTAAACGTACTTTATCAACTATGTTTCACCCAGGCACCAGAAGCACCAAAAACGTAGAAGATCTAGATAATTCAAATATGTTCCCTCACGACGACGCAAATCGCACTTTCTTCAAATGCTGCAGATGGCAAAAAGAGCAACGAAAGCTGAAAATTAAGGCAGAAGTCGTTATCACATCGAGGCTTATTAAAGAGGAGTAATAGAACCGGGGAATACTCAAAGATAAGAAGAGAGATCAGCTCTAACTCTGAGGTAAACGAAATCAAAATGCTGAAAGAAGCCTCACATGAACTTAATACGTAGTGACATCACCCTGAAGTAAGTCCAATTAAAAGAAAAACCCTTACATACCCCATCGATTCTACCACCCACATCGTATACACTAAAAAATTCGATTAAAAACAAAACAAAAACTTCAAAGAGTTGAACAAACCTTAATCACATCAATGTATTTCATAATTCCCCCTTCGAATTCCTAATTTAATCATTCAAAAACTATAACAATTTCTATTGAGCCATTCCGTATGGTTAATGGGTTTTTAATCTTTTTTAATGCTCGCTCGTCCGATAAGAAATGCCCGCATTCGCATTTAATTCCCAAACCGTAACAAATTGTCAACCCTCTAACACTGCCAACCACTATTCGTACTCTCGTAACAAATCAATTCATCTATAGATGACGAAAAAAAAAAAATACACAAACATATATATATTACACATTATCCTTCTCAATATAATATCGCTTAACTTTACGATAGGCACCACCCTGCCTCCTTCTCGTGGTGGTGTGGTTTGACACACTATCGCACAGTTTCCGGACACAAACGAACGAAAAAAAAAAGAAAAAATTCCGCACGCCTTTCCCGCGCACATTCTCAAAAGCGGACTCCTAAATGAGAGCAATAAATCGCAAAGCATTAAATTAAAATAGTAAATGTCATAAAAATATTCATTAAGATCAATAAAAGTCCAACTCTGACTGAGAAAATCACGTGGACACACCGTCGCAACTGTAGCAATAAATAAATAAAATTGTCAACCACAAAAAAGGAGCGCGGTTTACTTTAATAACCAATAAATACCCAATAAATCAAAAGAGAGCCATTACGCACGCCACTGGGGTAATTATACGCAATAAATAAATAAATAAATAAATAAAATACTTAACCGGGCGAGGGACAGGGCGGTGAATAAAAACGACAAAAAAAAGCTCGGCCTCAGTGCTACAGTGGTCTACGGGGGTTAAACGCCAAAGTGACGAAAGCAAAAGTAGATATGCGCCCGTAGTAAAACATTATATTGCCCGTCGTCGTCGTCGTCGTGTAGTACCACGACCAGGGCTACGATGACGACGGGGAAAAAAACACCAAACTTTTACAATCGTTTAAAAACTCGTCAAAAACCCCTAAAATTTTAATTTTACGATGCCACAAAAAGCATATTAGCACCAATGTCTGTTATATAGTACCCTGCGCCGGATTCCTTGCCACCTTGGCTAGACTCTTCTCTGCACACGATGATGCTTGAGAAGAGCCATCACTCAGTCAGTCTCTCGGCCACAAACATTGACATGCACTTGAGATAATCTCTCATGACCAGTGTCAATCGCAATCGATCAGATTCGCTTTCAAATTCACGGCGAAAGTATCTGTGCAGATCGCTTGTCAAGAAAAAAAAACTAAATTTTTTTTTGTTTTGACAACACCCCTACATTTTGCTGGTGTATGAGGTAACATTTGTGTGTGTTTGTGTGGTTGCTGAATTCTTTGGTCAGCCATTATTTTGCCCTCTCTTTCGCGCCGGGCATGTCGCATTGCTCGCACATACACACACGAATGGGAGAGGTTGCCTTGCCGCATGGCTGACTCTGTGTTTCACTTGCTGAGAGTGAAATGGCCGAGTGACGGCGAACATCATGGGAGGAGGGTTTTAAAGAGAAGGCAGGCTGGTTGTTGTTTTTGGTTTTTGCTGAGTGGGTGCATTGAAGAGGAAGGTATACTAGTAGATTGTTCTGTTTCACACAGTGTGTGTGTGTGTGTTTTTGATGGGGTTTCTCTTTTTTTTCGTAGATGTTTTGAAAATTTTTGAATTTTTTTTTGAGGATTTCATTTTGCCGTCGCTGATTGTTTGGAATGAGATAATTTTTGTTTTTTTTTTTTTCAAGTTTAGGGTTCTAGTTGGATCCTGGGGGTCTTGCAGTAGACAATGCCATAGATAGACGAGTGGATTCAATCAATGAATACTTCGAGGTTTTTGATTGATTTGTTAAGGGTTGAGGTCGAAGTTGAGGGTTGTTTTTGAAGAGGACTAATTAATATTAACTACCTACTTATGATATGGGTAGTTAAAGGAATCCAGTAAGGAAATCCGACAACCCATGTCGTTTCACAAAAGACGGCTTCGAAATTCATTATGTTGATATACATTTTCAGTGAATCTGTCCTTGTTTTCGGAATAGACGTCTGTCACTTTCAACTTTTCGACAATTAAGTTGTTTGCATACGTTTTGTTTTTATAATTTATTAGGGCTCTAGGGGTTATGAATACCCTTAGGATACAATTCACACAGAGCTAGTGTTGATGTAGTTTTTTTGTTCATTGTGCAGAATAATTGGGGAAAATTATTGGTATTGTTGCCAACTTTCTGATGTCACTATAACTATTCATTACGAGCAACACTTCAAGCCATATGATTGACGAGAGTTGATATTGGCTTTTTGCGCACTTGATCGTCTTTCTTGTCATCAGGAGTTAAACTTGGGACCTTAAGCATGTAGAACGATGATGCTAACTACTGTACCACGGTTCAATCCAGTTCGGTATTGTCAAGGTTCTCTTACAATAGATCATCACCGTTCTATTTAGTTCCAAAATAGTTTTCGTTCGTCGCATGCTGAAGGCGTAGTTGAATCAATTTCGTGATACCTAGTGTTTTCTGTATTATTGGAATTCCGTGTTCTATCATCGACTTGTAGTCCCTTAAACTCTGGACAGTGAATACGATGTTTCAACTTGCAATTCATTGAAATTATTTGTGATCTCTTTTGGTGTTGAAATTTAGTCTTTGGACCTTCTTATAGGCCTGAAATTCCACTCAAAATAAGTTCGCCATGGTCAAAGCCCATAGAGAGTCTGAAAATGAGAGTTGCAACTCAAGTGAATCTGTGCAAGATCTAGATCATCCTTGTCTTGCTCCACCGTGGAGAGGTATGTGCTTTGTCAAGAGTGGATGAGGTCATCTTCGATTTATTTGACTGGTAAATCGGGTAATCTTTAAATGAACTTATGTCCCTCACTACATACGTCCATAGACGGTGAGTGGAGAACAAAATATAATACAATCGTATGGGCTGATCAGAAGGATCAAAATACAAGGACTAAGATCACTGAGACATGTCGAGGGCAGAGATACAAGCTATCTAGTTTGAGTAGGTATATTTAAATCCTACCCGAAAGCACAGCACAGAGGAGAAAAACCTCAGAGCATAAGTGGAAAGGTGTGTCAAATAGGAAGCAGGTAACTAACGATCCAGCTTGTTGGTAGGGACCCAGGTCCGAATAGACTGCAGCACCATCAACAATGTTTTTGTCTTTTAAAGGGTATCGTCTTTACCCACTGTAAGGGGATAGCAGCTTGAGGACCTTTCAATCTAGGATATATTTGACCTTCTTGATGAATTTGTAAGGTGTAAAGACATTTAACCGAAGATTTGCAGCCTAGTTTTACATAGAGTTCCTAACTCACATATTATATATCTACATATGTGCTCCGCGTTTACATCCTCGGCATTTAGAGCCTTGAATTAAGTTCATTTTGATGAAGTTATAGAAGGTCGTCATCCTCTTGCTCTAAATAATGAATTTGTAAGTAAGCCGAATGGTTTGGGTCCGGTACCTCCAGGATGTTGACTTTATTGTGACTTTGAAGTCCACTCTCTTTAGCACGAGAACCCGAATGCTAAACCACAAAAAATAAACAACTTTGCAGCCTTCAAATCACCACTATTCCTGTCCCTTTCCTTGTCCAAATGTCAAATGAATACACATCCCCCTCTATTGATATGTTTATTAGTAGACGCTTATTGCAATAACTCATGCAACATTTATTTGGAATACAAATGGTTTATGTTAATTATAAATGGCCGCTTGGGACAATTTAACTCATACCCCTTCAAACCCAGTCTTACATACAAACGAAGAGAGAAAAAAAAAATTTGTATCTTTGAATTTTGCCGCCCAAAAGCAATTCGTAACTGAAAAAGAACACTTAAAAATTAAAATGGCGATAAGAATTTTCAGACATATCTTATCTTCAAAAGCACTTAATGCCGACCAATCCGTCCGACCGACCGACCGACCGAATGACTGATTGTTGTTGTTGTTGGTTTCATTTCAATATTCGGGATGATGCATTGTTTTTTATGACTTATATTCCATTCGGGGATAAATACATTGTAATTAGGGTTCGACTTCAAATGGCTACTGCATAACAATTGGATAATTGAAGAAAATTAAGTAAGAGTTATGGTTGCTGTTACTGTTGCTGGCTACTGTCAATGATAGTGCAGCTAGTGACAAGTTAATAAATGGACGCAGTGAATATTCTTGTACGAGTATAGTGCCTCTTTGTCGATTAATACGTGACGGTAAGGGTGTGGGAACGATGGAGATCCACCTACGTACTTCAATTGCTGATAAGTAAGTGTATTTCTTAAGGATATCCTCCGGTCCTTTGATGTCAAAAAAAAAAGGATTTAGACAAGGCAACGCGCTGTCATGTGTTCTGGAATTCATTATGCAGAATTGAAATGCCAACACCAAAGGTACAATCTTTCAAAAGTCTTACGAGGAGCGTATTCGTGAGTATTGAGATGGGAGTGGTGAAGATGGGCTTAACGAGGGCAAAACGAAGTACGTGCCGTCACAAAAAAAGGACATCCAGCATTGACAGTTCGGACAGAACGTCACCTTAGACATATAAAACTTTGAGGTTGTTAGACACTTTGTCAATCTAGGCTTCTTCAACACCAGTCAGAGCTGACATCAAATGCAGAATAAGTCTTGCCAATCGCTGTTTTTTTGGACTAAGAAGGAGCCCTGTCCCGAACAACCAAAGTAGCTCCATACAAGACCGTAATCATCCAAGTTCTGTTCTAAGACGTGGAGTCATGAACTTTGTCAAGAGGTCCATAAGGTTGCCCTCTGTTATTTTTAGAGGAAAATCCTCCGCTTGATCTACCAGGGCAGTAGATGCATAGATGGAGATGGTGAGTGGAGAAGAAGATATAACGGCACACGGTATGGGGTGTTCAAGGACATCGATCTAGTCAAAAACGTCTAAGATGGTGGGGACATATATCCAGAGCGGATGCACACCAGCGCTCTCGCAGTAAAGAAAGACTGAAATTCAGATGGCTCGTAAATGAATATAGACCCCAGCTAGCTAAAGATCGAGCTAGCTAAAGATACTTGTTGGTTGAAGCCTAGAAACTGTAACGCCATCATAACAGATAACATAACATCCGGTCAACAGTTTATTTCGCAACCTGACCAATGCTACATCTTGCAATAAACTCTTAGACCTTGTATATTTCCTTTAATTAATTAAAAACATCCAATTTCTCCCTCCTTCGTTCCCCCTTCGTGTGTAATCCTTCGTGTAAGCCTACACGCCAACAATTAAATCGAACATTTGTCTGTGCCCCACCCTTCTTAAGAAATCCCATTTCCAATTGTATTTGTGTAAATAGTAAAAATTAAAGCAGTCTTCCATGTTTAACCACACAGGATACATATGTATCTTTTGCAATACAATATATGTATCTGTTCCCTTTTCTATCAACGCACAGCGTGGGCAACACAACATTCTACAACAAGTACTCGAGATTGAATTTTCCATTTTTACACAATTTTTCCTCTCCTTCGAGAATGGAAATGAAATACAATCTCTTGCTGTGTGTGCGCTGTGATGTGATGTTTACACATCAACCGTCCTATTACACATAATAGTCCGTTCGTATGGGCATGTAGAGGGAAAAAAAAAAAATCATAAATATACTTAAGCGCCACGGATGAAAGGAAAACATGCACAGTCCATTAACTTATTCCGTTCAAAGGAATTGATGGAGGAAATGCGCGAGCGGAACAACGTATGCACAGACAAACATGGAAGGGACTTTGGTTTGTAAGCAAAAAAGGATATTATGCTCATGCAATGCATTTTTGCTATTTAATATGTTTGAGAGGGTAGAAGGAGGATATCTTTGAAATGGTGTTTGTCGATAAATTTTTGACATTTTCGATGAGAATCGAGGAAGACAGATACAATTATGAAATTTGAAATTCTCAAGTGGCATAGTAGGCGGCGACAGTGATGTAGCTAGATACATTCGAATAGAGTTTCATGTGTAGGAACTACTTGAGAAATTTTTAAGTCATCAGCTCGACCTTGTGTTATAAAATCAGAGGCAGCTGCAACACGATCCGTCGTCCTATATGCCACTCGAGCCAATTCATCGCGTGCATGGGCCTACGTCCCTCTAGCCTTTGGTGGACATTCGTCTTGATTTACGTAGTTATACGTTGTATGGTGCATCACTCTTCTTGAGCTTTCTGAAAAATTTAATCCAGCAGGGAACGAGTAGGTATGTAAATCTGTGAAAAGGTGATCATGCCTCCAATTACCGTCGTTGTCTGGCCATACTTTTCCTTTAAGACACTTATTCAGCTTAGGAAACCTTGTTCGAGTTGTACATTGATGTCTGCAGTGAAACTGCGGGTTCAAACAATAGAAGCACCAAGCTGGACCTATTTTGATTCTGAAATATTAAGTCGGGATTCAGAGAGGATACACAAAAGTGTATAGGAGTTTGTCAAAGGTTATCTCTGTCTCCTACTCTTCCTGTCACTGATAATTGAGTTGCAATCTGTTTAAACTATTATTTTGGACAGCTGACGAGAGAGGACTAAGTCAAATTCCCCTTAAAGGTTACATTTCAGGCAACCACTTCAGGGGACTTTGAGGTGGAGCATAGTTATCTCAAGTTTGACCACGCGACTTTAGTACATTCATAGATACACACCTTCTTAATGCTCATCCACTTGTTCATTCTAATCGTCTATTTGTTGTCAGTGACATAAGTAGTTGTCATCAGTTCGCTCTTCGACTCCACATGAATCGGACACAAGCAATCCTTGGTATGACAAACTAATATAAAATTTGGAGGCTTTTCAAATGCTTGATGAATTTCCTTGTTCCTTGTGCAGAACCATTTGGATCCACAGACAAAGCTCTTTATTTTGTAAATATCGAGTTTGACTAGATCGCTTAGGTCTTCGTAGAAATATTCTCCTAGAGTTTGCCTTTTTAGTCCTGAAAGGGCAAGGTAGGTGCAAAGAAGAATAGTGCTCGGTTCTTCCTCTTCCTCGTCTCTAAGAGCTTCTGCAGAAATCGTTGCAAGAGACGACCAAACTAGTAGCGTGTCTGCCAAACAATGTCCTGTGAGGGCTCCTACTACAAATACTTATATATTTCCAACTTATGGACAGTCTTTCTGTCTTGAGAAAAGACAAGCTTTGATATTAGTCCACCGACTATTAGCCATTTCTCTGGCTTCAGTATCGTAGCGATCAATAAATGAATTCTAGAGAGGCAGCCGGTTCCCCCAAATTTTCAGAAATATTCTGACTTGCTCCCTTCTTCGTTAGCTCATCCGCTCTGCAGTTGCTTGGAACGTCCCTGTTTCCTGGAATCCATTAGTTAAGTTGAGAGAAGCCTAATTTTTTGAATGATGATAACATAAAAAAAGCATACAGGATAAACCATAACGCCTTGTTTTCTTCAATGATAGAGACGTTCAAAGCACGGAAGGGCTTCGTTTTCAATTGGACATCAGACCTACCTAAGGTATCTCCTTTTAACTTTTTATTTTAACTTATAAATGCATCCATCATCTACGTTCTTTCATTTCACCGCTAAAAATTATTTGATAATCCGTTTGCTTCTGCATTTTGCCTAGCAACATGGAATCACAAAACCTGAAAACAGTCAACAAGTCTGAGGATCCACAACTATAGTTGATTGGTGAACTTTGGTCATTGGTGATTAGATAACTGTTGTTGTCATTCTTGCAGATCATTCATCTTTGACTCAATAACATCAATATCTATCAAAGTGATTATTTAGTTATTAGCAGCAATCTTCTTCAATGCAATGCATTATTATTTAGTTATTAGCAGCAATCTTCTTCAATGCAATGCATGACATTTTGATATATTAAACTAAAAATAGAAAAGTGTTCCATGTCATCACAAAGCCTAAAATTGCTACAAACTGTACAAGGTATATCTAGGTTTTCAAGTCCATGTCCTAGTAAATTGTTCTCTTTTTTGAAAATTTTATGCTATCCACCGCTAAACTGTCAACGATAAAATTAAATTTTTTTTTTTTATTTTGTGTGTGAACTTTTACTTAAGAAAAAAAACGTGCTGTAAGAAATTGCAAAAAAAAAAAAATTAAAACTATGCCAAAACTACATTACAAATGCGCGGAATAAATGATGCCGCGAGAAACGAGAAAATAGATTAAAAGCACACATACACAATTCGTCACAGTAATTCGTTCATCCAGCAGATGGTTAAAAACTTTTTGTTATTATAAAACGAGTATAATTAGTTAAGAAGCAAAAAAAAAAGTGACTTTCATACCGCCGAAAACCAGAAATACTTTCGGTATGAAGAAACCCTGGAAACAAGCAAAACTCCATTTTTTTTTTAATTAGTACCTAGTACCATAGTTTGGCTTGACTCGTAATTCACTCTGTTAAAACGGCTAAATATGACTTTATTTCCATTTGTGTATTATAATAATTTTTTTGCGCGTGTTTTTTTTTTTTTTTTCTTAAACTTGAATGTTTGATCTGTAGTAAGACGGAGCAGCTAAAAATCAAAGAGCAAGCAGACAAGTAGACAAAAAAAGAAGAAGAAAAGTCATGGCTTATAGCCACACACCACAGTGACCGGATACTTTTATACTTTACTATAATAATCATTGCTCTGTGCTGTTATAGGGTAAATGTGCATTTAATTTGCCCATTTTAACGTAGAAAGTTCGGGGAAACTGCAGAGCGGACGAGCTGGCATAGGAGGGAGCAGGTCAGAACCTATCTGAAAATTTGGGGAACCGGCTTTTTTTTTAATAATTCACTAGCGCTAAAGTGGTTATGAATACCCTTATGATGCTATTCAAACAGCGCTTGTATTGGTGTAGTGATTTTGAAACTCAGGTGGTATTAGGTTTCAGTCTTTTTGCTCCGAGGGTGGTGTCCAGAATAACTGGGGAAAATTAATGGTACTGTTGTTGCCATTGCTTATAATTCACAGTATTTCTTTCGAACATCCCGATGTCTGCTTCCCTAAAATTGATAAAATCTCGCCACGAAACCAAAGACAGAAGAATGGCTAATAGCAGACAGAAAGATTCTGGCTATAAGTATTTGTAGTAGGAGCCCTCACAGGACATTTCTTGGCAGACACGCTACTAGATTGGTCGTCTCTTCCAACGATTTCTGCAAAAGCTGTAGAGACGTGGAAGAGGAAGAAACGATCACTCATCTTCTTTGCACCTGCACTCTGCCCTTTCAAGACTAAGAAGACAAAATCTAGGAGAATATTTCTACAAAGACCTAAGCGATCTAGTCAAACTCGATATTTACAAAAAAAAAAAAAGAAAGCTTTTTCTGTGGGTCTAAATGGTTCTGCAAATAGTGTGGTACATGAAGGGGCCTGCAGCGTAAGGTTACTTATAGCTTCTGCCTTGACAAGGAAATTCAACAAGCAACGTTCCTGGTGCAGGTTATCCGGTGCCCTATCCGGTATCACAACCTGGGCACGCTGCTTCAAGTTTACTAGACTTATGCTTATATCTTCGATTGCCTGGTCTTTAAGCCGGAGGTTCGGTCTTCCTTTTCTTCGTGAACCAGGTGGCTGGCAGCATTCTCATTCTCATTCTTAGTCGACGGATTTTTGCTTTCGGAACTACATCCAGTTCGCGGTTATATCTTCTCTTCCATTCGCCGACCTTGCAGATATGACCAAATACTCGACGTCGAATTTTTCTGTCGACTGCTCCGGTGTCTTACTTAACGTTCAGCATTAAGCTCCATAAAGCAAGACCGGGGAGATCAGGATTTTGCAGATCATGAGTTTGGACCTTCAAATTAGGAGTTTGGACCCTAGCTGTGTGGAGAAACCGTCGTCGAAGTGCACTGTCATCTTCTATAGTTTGGTCTTTAAAACTGATGTTCAGTCTTCCTCGTCGCCACGAACCTGAAGGTCCTGATTAGAAGCATGTTTATCGACTCTTTGGACTACATCTTGATACAACTCATAGATAGTTTCCTGTTTTATCTTCTCCCTCCATTCGCCCGTCTCGCATAGGGCGCACCAAATATTTACTTCAAGGACAACTCGTTGTGTTTTTTTCTTCGATTGTAGTAAAAGTCTCTATGACAGCAGGCTGTGAGCGACCGATGATTTCGATATCGTCTGTGTATCCAAGCAGCTGGACAGATATTTTGAAGATAATGCCTTCCGTGTTAAAATCTGCAATGCACACTATCTCTTCTAGTATTAGATCGAAGAAACCACATGATCTCTTTGCCGAAGTTCGAAAGAGCTGTTATCGCAAGTATTTGACATCGGATTTAGGAGCTGAAGAGTACCACGCACTCCATTCGATAGGGTAAACTACAATTTGTTAGAATTCAACTAGCTTTTCATGTCAGTCTTCCCAGTTAGTGTCCCTTCCTGGTTCTACATGGCAGTAGAGTAGTATAAAACAATTTAGCAACAATTTTGCTGTTGTTGTTGTGTGGTCGTGTTTTAAGCTTTTCGCGCTAGTCAATCCGGCTACCGCATGCGCCGTGTGTATAGAAGCGCGATTTTTATTTTGTTTTTAACTTTTTTTGATTCCATTATACTTGTACTTACCTTTTGATAAAGTTGTTAAAAATAAACACACATTTGTGCCCAGAATCTAGATGACTGCAAATGTCGTTCTGTGCTTTGATTTCGATGTACGAGTATATTTGTGTTGTGTTTCGTATATTTCCATGTTGCATTTCTAATTCAGAATATCTCATTAAAAAACGGGCGCGGGATTTGTGGGAGGGGAGGCAGGGGCTGGGAGACGAAAGATTGAAATTGAAATTTGAAAAATGGTTTTTTTTTTGTTTTTTTCTGTTCATTTCAGAAGTCAGTAATGAGAATTACTTTGGCGGTGCTTACAAGGTTGGCAGTACATTAATCATACCAAAGGTGAGTTTTATGGTCAACTCTAGTGACTCGAGGCTGTGTTGGTTGTATACACATAGATATACTGGCATACATGTTGTTTTATTTATTTATTTATTTATATTTTGCTATTTTTTTGTTTGTGTGTATTTAATTTTTTTTTTAGTATTTCGGGTCGTGAATTCCATTTATATAATATCATTTAAAGCTCCGCCATCATCTATCTATGCTGTGCGAGAGTTGCGGGCTTTTTTTTTCTCGTCGGTCGATCGTTTGTCGGTCGTCGGTTTTTGTGGAAAAGGTGTTTCTGAGCCATTTTTATGATTTTTGTTATTTATGTGAGTTTCGGGCGAGTGCGCTAAAGGAGCACACATGTGCGCGCATGTTTTTTTTTCGTTTTTTTCTTTCGGAAAAGTCAAATTGATTTTAGTTTTATTTTTGGTTATAAATTTTAATTTTATTTTGTGTGGTCGGTCTACTTATGCAAAAATTCAATGTGTATTGTGTTTTTTTTTGTTGAGGGTGATATATACATAAAAAGATGTTTTATGAATAATTGATGTGCGATCAATACAAATATTGAATTAAATTAATAATAATTTTGCGATTTTATTACGAGAAGCTGGAACGTGATGTTGTAATACGAGTTGTGTTCGGGTGGTGCTTATTGAATACGTAAAACGGATTTTAAATGCCTGAGAGCGGATTTATTGTAAGAAGTTACATTGTTTTGATTGATTTTATTGTTTTTCTTATTAAATTTGTTCGGAATACCTACCATTTTTTTTTTCATTGTAGTATTTGTTGGAACATTTTTTTTTGTTACCATTTTTTTGATCCATTTTTCTTACGCTATGCATGCTCCTGTAATTTTTTATTGTGCCACAATTTCTCCTTAAAATATCTAGAACTCATTGAAACCGCGGAAAAATTGATCAAAACGTATTTCTTAGCTTCAACTAAAGTGGCGACTAAAAAATCACAAGTGCGTGTCAAGACTTTCTAGAGGTTTTTTTTTTTTTAATAATTAGAGTGCGCTAGAGGTTTATGACTACCCATAAACTAGAGCGTATGATCCATATTGCATTGCGACAATTTTATTTCAAGAAAAATGGGTCAGATCGCGGACCCATTGGGTAGTCCCATGTGCGTGAATTTTGTGGAAAAAATAAAAACATGTGTTCCAAATCACAAGTTTGCATCTGGTACAGGCGCCCCTTTAGCCAATTACATGAAACTTTGATTGGTAAAGAAAGCAATTTTAAGGAAAAAATTTAGTTACGCTCTTTGCACTAGGTAGGTACTTATGGTACAGAAAAATTTAACTAATTTATATGTCAACTACTCGTAAATGAAAAAAGGAGATAAGTAAAGGAAGGAACTCCCTAGCTAATGAACAATTAGTTGAATCTAAGCGAACTAGCAACGTTCCAAACATTTACGGGATTTGACTTGTTTTTACCAGCAATTAACGAGATATTAGGGCTGACTAATTCGGGACAACGAAATACAGTAGACACCGATAAATAAGGGAAACTTGATGCGAGGCGTATAACGAGCTTACTAAATTAACATTCTGCGTGCTATTTGTCAACAACCCCTTCAAATATGTCTGCGATGTATGCGACATCGCATCGTAAGTGGACATGATCGAGAAAGCCGTCGCTAATGAGCGAAATTCACTGCTAGCCTATATTCAATCTGTATTTCACTTACTGAGTGTCACTTGAAGCTAAGAAGGGTAAAAAGGTGCGGTCTCTTAACTACAGCAGAAGCTACGTGTATCATACGAACCAAGCGACTGATTTTTCTAGTAAAGCTGTGTTCCCGTCGCTTTGTTTCATGGAGGTTTTTGAACAGAAGGTACAAGAGTTTATTTACCTACTGAATGAGCCGCCCAAAATTGGGAAGCATGTACCTACTGCTACTGATGACATTATACTTTCTAGTACATGTATGGCAAACTTCCTCAGCAAACACCCTTAAATTAATGTTATTCGTTGGATAAATATCTGTGCCGTGTAACATTCCATTTAGTTCCTATGTACAGATCATGCAAAATTTAGGGAACGTCAATGGAAACCTTAATTTTCTTTTGATTACCATTCGGTTTCAAATGTTACTTCTAAAAGAGAAATAAAAACTATAAACACTATCTAAGAGGCAAGCCTGCAATAAAGCTTGGCGTACACTTAAATGATTTTTGTAGAAGCTGCATGGACGAAAAAAGAGGTGGAAACTATTCTCAATATTTGTTTGTACCCTACTTAGCTTTCTCGACTTAAGTGATTTGATAAACACAGATGACAGAAACCTCCGACACTTCATCAGAAGTTCCAATTGGTTCAACAAGTGAATAGGTAAGGAGAATCTCTCCAAGGACCTATCATTGGTTTAAGCATGCTGGCTTCAGCTGGCAGCCACTTTAACTTAACCTAACATAGCGTTAAACAAGAATTCACAATCACCTTTATAAGTGATTGTAATCTCAGGGTAAGATCCTTCATTTGATAACCTATTTGACAACGTTTGCTACTTATTATAGGTCGCCGAGCTTGAAATTGGTCGTCATATTTTTTTTTGTTTGGGACATTTTGACAAGGAATTGTTCGACATTTTGACATGAAAAAATCCATCCAGTTGTTTACAAACTTTTCCATATTTTTAGATGTACTTACACAGGCTTTTGATTCGTAGTACCATATCTAAGACTTCTAATGACTGGTTGGTACATAAATTGTTAGTTGTAACCAGCACTCATATCCATCAGCGAATAAGTCTTTCAACCACGTCCCTAAATCTAAACGGTCTGCTTTCTAGTTGATGGCAAAGTTAAAACTTCAGTGAGTCACAGAGCAAATGTTTGGTAGTCGGACTACCGTAGTCCCTATCTCTTTTGCAGCTCCTGGAGTAATCTGGTGGGTCAACTCGAAGTTTGATAGCCATTTTGGCCATAGTGTAATGCCCTCTACGTACAAAATGTGGTTACTCCTTCATTCAATTCTTTCTATGCTATGACAAGACGTTTTCATCTAGATGTTGTAGAAATTTGGAACATCTTCATAGTCTTGGGCTTAAAAGAAAATATATGTAGGTTAGGTACACGCCAAAGGCGTTTTATAAGCAGCGTTCAAAATCAGAGGTTTTGAAATCCAACTAGAAGGCTAGAAAATTTGGATGCCACTAGGTCGGCTACGAAATCTGCGACAGAGACTATCTTGTTAAAAAAATAAAAATTTCCTTTGCGGTCACAAGATGTGTATTAATTATCAAGACTAGTATCCCATTCGCTTTTATTAGTAGTTGAGCTTATCAAAGTACAATTTTAAACTTAAGTCTTAGCTTTTTCCTAGATTTAGAGATTTTAAGACTTAAATCACACAAAGCTACGCTAAAGATCACTCAATGCTTCAAAAAGTATACAAAAGACCATTATACCGAAGAATTTGCAACGATACGCAGTGGATTTGCGAAAAATGTACTAGATTTGAGTAACTAAGGCACAAAGTTGAACCATTATTTATAAGGCCGACGTTGAGACGAATCGGCAATTCTATCGTATTTTTTGAAAACTCGAATTGTAGCCACATTTGCTGTATGAAGACGCGTCGACTTTGATCTCCTCCTGTGAAAAAAAATATGTCAGCGCTGTGTGAAACGTCATAAACGGATTCGCACTAACGACCTGGGCATGGTGTTCTATGAAGCAGCCAACATGTATATCTGGCAGTAGAACCGTATCAAGACTCATTGGAAGTCAGGTAGGTAAGGCGTTCCTTGCGAAAAATACGTTCTCGTTTAGAAGGCCGAACTACGCTGACAATATTTTCAAAAAGTAAGAAAGCCGGAGCCACCCAGTTTTTATATTCTCAGTGTTGGGTAGTGGATCTTGAAGTTTCTTAGCACTTTATGTCTATTTTTCCCCTTTTAGGTTCTACTGCAACTTAAGTGCCTATACAGGTCGTCTGGTTAAAAGTCTTTCTACATGTACTTTCTATCAATCAGGACTTAGACAAAGTCCACATTGGAATCCATTAAACCGAGGCGAATATCTAAGAGCTGATTGATAGAAAGTACATGTAGCAGAACAGTGGACGAGAAAACACGGTATCTAAAGAGTGGAACAGTTTTAGCTTGATATTTACCCTAAAGACTTTACGTCTTTAAAAAAGAAAATTGGTTGTGTTCTCATGAAACTCCTCATTGCCGCTAGCCCTGTATATATGTCGTCATCGTAGAGATGTATGATATTTTAGTATGCTGTGGTCGGTAAGCATCCGCATTGACAGCGACTTTCTGTTTTTTTGTAGAAGCTTGTTAGTCCTTGTTTTGTCATATTTCGGTCCGTACTTCACGTTTTTTAAAAAGATTTTTGTGCAAATTAGCTCTAAGACTGCACAGTGGAAGTCGGTCTAAGGCTGAAGTTTGAATATTTGAAAAACTTTTGGTGGTTTGATTGACATTCGTCTAAGCTGGTAAAAAAATATTCATTACAAGCCGCCTTCTTGGTACTGCGGAGGCTTAGACCATTCGATCTAAAACACTTGCAGAGGTCTACAGTAATGAAGAGCCTTTTGTTAAGATTGATGGCCAAATGGTTGTGACTTATTAGGGTATAGGTCCAGCATATAGCTTTAAGTTGAAGTTGAATTTAGCTTCAGAAAGTTGATAATGAAATGTCTTATAATTCCTTAAAAAAGGGTTTGCCAAGTGTGCCATGACTTGCTTCTACCTAGTGCAGGGCAGTCATAGAGAAAATGGAATAGAGCCTTCTTTTCATGTGTGTTGTTGCAACTACAGTAGTTGGGGTTTAACGGAAAGCCGAACTTGGCAGCGTGTGCTCCAATTGGTCAGTGGCCCGTGGTAATTGCTGCAATTCTTGCTGCCTCGGTGCGAGTTCTGTTGAATAAGTCATTCGTCCTGTTTATATTGTAAGCGGGCCATACTTGTCTGGATAAGGAACAGGCTTCTGGACAGTTCCATCAAGAGTTGACAGTAGAGAGAAAGTGTAAGAGAATTTTACTCTTGATGAGTCCCATTGGGAAGCAGACGGACTCCGCAAGAGAGACATCAAAGGTTGAGCCACATCTTGCTAGCATGTCGCCTCTTTCATTCCCCTCTATGTTACTGTGGCCGAGAACCCAGAGGAGAGTAATATTAAACCGAGCGCTTACCCGCGTTATATTTCACTAATTTGGAGGACGCAGTAAGTGGCTGGCTGTCAATCAAGATTCCATGTTGTTTTTGGTAATGGAGCTGGGGCGCAGTATCTTGAAGGCCTCTTTAATCGATAACACCTCCACCAGGAAAACACACGAAGAGGCTGGAAGGCGGTACGATTTGGATACGTTCAGTCTCGCTGAAAAGACACCTGCTCCTAGCCGTGCGTCGGTGAAGATCGATACTTGGCATTTCGATAGGTTAAAACTGGAAAAGGTTTGAAAAATAGCCTCGACTATGGACTGAATCAGTTATTGGTAACAGTCATGACGAATATCTAAAATGAGATACTGTTCCATTCGATCAGTTTTTATTTTCCAAATGGATTGCTACAAGTGTTTTTTTTTTTTTGTCATCGAAGGACACATGTGTTGCTTTCGAAATTTTTATTTATTTTGAGTTTTCGAACACCTGTTTGGCTATAAATTTTCTGAAGACATTTTTTTTTTTTGTTTTTTTAATAGAAATGCAACATGTTGGCATATTCTTTGACTTTTATATAATTAACAGTGTTTCCCCATTATCTACGCCGTACCTACTCTACTCAGCCGTCTCTTTTAAATTGGATTGGAAAAAGAAAAAAAGGCGAACCAAAACTAAAATAGATTCCGTTAGTGGGCACTATTCGTGGTTTGGATTTTTGTGAGCATTTTGTGTTGCAACAAGCCAGAGCTGACTATTTTTTTTTTCTTTTTTTTATGACCACATCGAACCTGTTTCTATTGTACCTACCACCCATAGAAGTGTGGCAATAAAAGTCGGCACGAAAAATGTATAAGTAAGTTGCATGTCTGTGAAGCCAAATTCTAAGTGGGATTTGTACATTTCGCGACAATGTAACCGGTATAACATTTATTACCAGCAAAACCAGGGTGTCAATGAAAGTATGCTAAATCGAGGACCTTTCGAAATAATTAGACTTAAGTCGCGCATTTGAAGAAATACAGTCAAAATCTGTTATAACAACCTTCAAGGGACCGATGAATTTGGTCGTTATAATCGATTGTATTTTTATATTTAAATTTTTTCCAGTTACACGTGTGACTGCCAGTTACATGTGTACATTAACACCAGTGACCGCGCACATAAATTTTCTAAAATTTAAAAGAACCTACCTACTTTGACTTGAGAGGAAGTCATCAAAATCTTTTTTTTTGGCCATTCCTTGGCACCGCACATGTCTGTTTACATATTTATCCTCGCGAATTACGACTTGTTAAGTGGTCCCAATGGATGATCTATTGATCCAAAGTAGTGGAGATAAAAATAAGATTTTAAGTACCAATTAATGCCACTACAAATCGCTTAATGGGTCATCACGGGAACAATAAACTCAGTTTAATGTTTTCCGATCTCATTTAGCCGGGACATTATATTTAGTTTCAAAAAATAAAAATATTTTTTCTTTGAAAGAATTTCGGCACGAGACGAGCTGGGGTTTTTTCCTTGCAAATCGCTTTAATTGGTATCTAGAACAGTTTTTGTGTATTTTTAGATCACCATCCGAATGTGAGAGACAAATCATTAAAATTCCTCTAATCAGGGGGAAATAACAAATTTAATGCGTATACGAGTGTATGCATGTTTTCGACACGCAGCAAGTGTTATTTTAATTTAAACTCATGCGGATTTACTTGTAGGTTAATGGGAAATTGTTTGCAGAGATGCCAGTGTTTTATGACAAGTGTAGGACGACGAAGTGTGAATGTACACTCAGTTACCACTAATCTTAGGTTTAGACAGTAGTTTTGCGGTTTTTTTTTATGACAAGAAGGCATGCAGCAACAAGTTTTATCTTTTTGCATAATTTGTGATGTTTTTTCTTTATGTGGGTACAACAATGAGTTGGAGGATTTATATTTCAAACTCTGAAAAGTTATTCTTTCGAGATTTGTTTCATTTTTAAACATCAAAGAGAGTCTTTTACAATTTGGACCAACGCCATTTGAGATCTGCTGTAGACTAAAAATTGATCTAAGCTTCAGGAAAGAGTCTTGTTAAGGACTGATCGTTCAAAGTTCTATAATACATGCATCACTGTCCATTTAAGTCTGAAATGTCAAAGTAGCCGATATTTAGTCTAGTTTTCTACTGGAACTTCACTGAAAAGTTGGGGTTGAATCGAGCTCTTTAAGCTATTGAATGACGTATCTATTACTTTTTACACTACAATTATTAGTTTCGGAAGATATACCCTTTCAAAATTTGACATGCTCTCGTTGTCTCCGTGTTTCCAGAGTTAGCTCTGTCAAGCATGTACTTAAAAAACCTCCTATTTTCAGTTTCAATGACCTTACACTTTATGAAACTCGTGGGGGTCGGATGCTCAGGTAAATTTGCCATTCTTCTCCATTTTATCAGGAGGAGTCTCCAGATGGGACCAGTAGAAATGTTGGAATGTGATTAGTTGACGGCATGGCATTTATGGCACATCTTGTGGGTGTCAGCTCTCTCAAAATCGATCTGCCCTAATCAACGATACAAAATGACACGGCATTGCTCCTTTAAAAGGAGTCCTTTTATAACTCATGAATAAGATCCCGAAATGCTTGAATTTCTCTTTCAATTAGACATGCAGATTGGATTCAATATGCCTTCTGAAAACCTTCATTCCAGCATCATCACAGATGGCTATCGGTGCGCGTTGAAGTTTTTTTCTGGTGGAACCCAGAAGTGACCAAATTATCTGATTACTGATCGTTAAGACTCTCAGTACGAGACAATCTTCACTTTGGCGTCATTGTAACATCCAAATCATATCCTCGTACATGGCGAAAGGGATACGTCACAAAATACACCCCAACAGATGAAGTCCAACACAGGGAAGGGTATCGATTTAATGCCATTTATACCGAATGGCACAACACTCCATAGTTTGCAAGGGACAAGATTCATTATAAGCTCCCTCTTAATCAGGTAAGCTGTGCTAATCCGATGAAGATGTTTAAATACAAAATGTGATCAGTTAATGTCGCACAAAGCGCGGTCTGATCTTTAAAAATGTTGGGATCCATGTTTGTTTTGTTTGTTTAACCTTTTATGGCATCACCACAATTTCCGAACTACGAATTCTAAGAATTGCGACCAAATGCGAATGATTTTTCTAACCGGATTCAGTTTCAAAGGGAATGCGGTGGTTGCTATGAGTGTGTTGCTAAAGGAACGCGGTCAATGATGCGTATCAGTTCTTTTGAACAACGGATGTAAGTAGGTATGCAGTCATCACAAGCAAAAGCTAAGGTGGTTGTGGCTAAAAATGAAACAAGAGCTGCACTTGTATTGCCAGCCATAGTCGAAAGAACGAACAGCTGTAGGCTTCTACTTTGACGTTCCCCTTTATACTTATCCATTTACGTTGAAGGACAATGGAAAAAACCTTTCCAAGAATTAAAAGGCTTGATACAGTACTGTCACTTGAGAGAAATATTTTTGAAGAACCTGTCCTGCATGGAAGGCTCTGCAAAGGAAGACTTCATTTAGGGTGGTACGCACTGAAACTAACTAATCTCACTTCAGACTGTTTGAAGCAAGGCACAGCATTCAAGGTAAGCCTTCTGATGTTCGCAATCGTTTGATTGAAAGCAAAGAGCTCAAATTAACAAACATGCATCTGTCTTTCGCACACAGGATAATGCTATCCTATCCCTTTTGATATAAATGATGTACACAGATAGATTGTTGTGAAGGAAAACTGGTAGGGGTCAGCATCTGTAGTGAGCTTGAGGCCTTGCAGTTCCACAATAGTCCTAGAACAAAAGATCTTGTTAACTCAGTAGAAAGGCTTAATTCAATTCAATTCAGGTCACAAAAAGATCGTAGACTGGATCTCAGGACCTCCCTGTCGGATTGGGGTTTCTCTTGAAAATGATCACAGTTAGCTGAACCCTGTGGTTGATTCTTTTTTGGTGTCGTTAAGTAAAATGCTTTTTGTTAGGATGACGACGACTGCTTAGAACTTAAAATTCAATACAGATTTCGGCGCAAGGAACCTAGAGGGTTTATCGCTTAAGCGATTAGTTGCCTTTACTTAGTTGGAGTATTGGTCGAAGTGTTCTCCTTCGATAAGGATGGAGCTGGATAGTGGGATCTTCCTGGCTTATCCAGGCCCATCGATATTTGACAGCATCGGGGAAAGCGCGGCTTGCACTTGTAACACCTTTTTGCTAGCACGCGACGTACGTTTTGAAGTTCAATCTACTGTCCAACATTCCTTCTATTTGAACGCCTCCAACTGAGAAGTTTGCGTATTCCACAGACTTTTCGGTGGTTATTGGAACAATCTCGGTCTTGTGGTCAGCTAGTTCTAGGTAGGCTTCATCTGTGGTCAACTCTATCTCTCGGAAGCTTTGGACTGCCACCAAGGCCGATCACCTCACAGAGGGTAGCAGCGTTAGTCGCATAACTTCGTCATACATTATGTTGCACAGGAGAGGTCCAAAGACAGACTTTGGTGGGACTTCCGCCGTCATCTGTGTGGTACCTCAGCTTTCTGTTGGTGAAGTAGTTCGTGACTATCTTCATAAGGCAGCCATTTTGGTCAGAGATCTGCTAATGCATGATCAGTTCTCCGAGTTAAAGATTGACGGTGTGTGGTGCTTGTTTGTATGTACATGCAAGACTGTGTAAAAGTGAAAATTTTCGGTTGAGTAGAAGAATGCTTGAGCGTCAATGACAACAATGTGAAACCACATGATTGTGCAATGCATTTTCCGAATGATCCTTATTATGAAGCGATTTGGGGTGGTAAGGTACTCATGAGCGACGGTGGGGTGGATCATAAGGCGAATTCGTGTTGTATTGCTAAAAAAGAAGAAGGGTATGGTGAAAGAGGAGTCTAGAGAAAAAGAGGGTAAAGAGACAGTGAAGGAGAAAGAAGGAAAATATGGTATAGGTAGTCGAAATTACATGGGCGATCGTTGGATTATACAGTCCCGTCACGAGAAACTTCACGACGCTGTTATAGGTGGTTATGCATGGCGATTTTTAAAACTTCTTTAGTTGCGTTCAAGGTCCGAAACGAAAAAATTAAACGTCTTAAGAGACAGCTAAGAAGTTCCACTTCTGGTACACATAGGCACGAGCATAGTTTAAATATCTAACTCATTTTTATTGTAACTTTCTGTTTGGGAATTCCCTTCAAGAGTTACAGTAGACCACTATGCAATTAAATCTCTACAACAACAATGAATAACAATTGTTTTCTATTTTTTTTCAGATTTTCAACCGCAATCACGGAAATTATCCAAATTTCGCAAGCACTTCATACGGTATGTAATGTTCTTTATTTATTTTTTTTTCTCTTATAACAAACACAAAAAAAAGGTTGTACACAAGAAAAAAAAACTGCAGAATTTAATTTTTTACGATCTGATGACACATACGACAATAATTTAGCGTATCCACATAATCTTGTTGGACATGAACGAAAGATAACTTCATCTTGAACTTGGAATGGACCACCATGAAAGCTGGGATTAAACAATCTTGTCTGTGGTAAATTTCCTTCTTTTTTTTGCCTGGGAACGAATTAACATCGAGTAGGTAGTGTTCCGTGGAAGAGAACACGAAAAAAAATGAGAAACCCAACACAAGTGGTCATGTGTCAGATTTCCGTCCGACTATCCGACTAGACATACAAGTAGTTCCGCCTTTTTAACAAAAAAACATTTTTTTCTGTGATCTTTCTCAGAACACAAAATGTATCTTAAAATGGCGACGAAACAATTTCAAATCAATCTTAATCTCAATTGGCATGTGACTGTGGCAAGTACTATGCATTGTGCAATTGAGTCTTTGGGGGCTGTATCCTCGATTGGAATCTTGGAGTTTTAATTCAAAAAAATTATTTTTTTAAGTTTCATCGTCCAGGAATTGCATGAGGCAAGTTAAGAGACAAAAGGCGAACAAAATGAAGTTGCTCCGGTAATCTTGATCGTAAAAATAATTTTTTTTTTTTTTATTATACATTTCGTTGTTTCTTTGCTCGTTGGCTTGTTATTCTTTTGTTAAGTGGTGGTGGGACGACGACGACGGACAGCCCCTTAATTAATTTTTTTTTTTTCAAAGAATTTATTTTGTGGTTTTCTTTTTGTTTAACCCATCTGCCTTCTTTGCATTAATTAAATTTAAGAAATAAATGGAATAAAATTTATTTGCGTGCATAATACATACACAAAGCTACGAAGAAACTGGCGAGGGTATGATTTTTGATCAAAAGATACAAAAAAATTCGATTGAATTTTGAAGAAATTTTCAAGGGTGGTAGAGGGTTTATTTTTTATTTTTATTTTTCCAGTTTCCACTTTAGGCTTATTCAGCTACTGACTTTGAAGTTGTCGTAATTAAGATGAATTCATTATCTGAAGTTAATTGGAAATAAGTAATTAAGAAGTGAGGATGCAATGCGTATTTATGTGTTTTCCATTGGGAAGAGTTGACTTTTGTAATTAACGAATTCAAATTGCATTGAGATGGAAGATGTGCTTCTGCAAAATGAAAACTCATTAAAGTGTATAAGTCTTGAGATTGGGAGGTGTTTTTTGTTTTTGTTTTAGAACTTCTAAGCGATAATTAACAATTGAGCAATGGAGAAAATTAAAAGGATCGTGATAGAGATTTCGACATACTAGTTAGGGTGTGGCTGCACGGTTTGGTACCAAATTTGGGTCAAATAGTGGGAGGAACTAGAATTATTTCAGTCATTTCATAGGTATGTTGCAGTCGCCGTTAGATTCAGATATTTTTTTGTTTAAGTTAGGTTCCAAGCACATCGCTTCCTTCCTATGAGAATGTATAGGTCTTTCATGGTGCATGATACATAAAATGCACAAGGTTAAGTTGACATCCGTGGAGCATTCTAAAGTAGAAAGATGCTCCCAATAAAATTGCTTGTCAGTTGCTCATTTTATAAAATTTTGTATCTCTAAGCTCAGAAACTTTTAGAATTTGAAGAAAAACTTTCGAAATAGGATCATGTAACTCAAAGGCTTCGTCATTTTATAGAAAAAGTACAATTATCGTACAGAGTTCCCAACCACCCAGGGTTCACTCACAATTTCACAAATTCTGTGTAGCTGCCTTGTTTTAAGAAACAGAGCTCAACTTGTGCGAACACTTCTTTACTTAAATTCTTTTACGCCTCGTGGGTCACAGGATCTCGATTCCTCGTCAATGGTTTTGCTCCACGTTTGCTTAGAGTGACGCACTTCTGGGTGTGTCTGATTCACTGCCACTTCCTTCGCCATATTGTGATGTCTATTAATTCCCTAACCCGTTCATATGTGAAGCCGTTCTCGCTTTAAATTTTAATAGAACGTCCAGTCCTCTTTCATCTCAGGAAGGAAATTTACGACACAGATGTAATCTTATTAAAACTCTTGCTACCATCTCCCCAAAGAAGACACTGGAATTTCTGACAGCCACCGGAGTAAAGAAACTACTCTAAGCCCATCAAGGGACGGCACAATAAGATTCTGAAAGAAACTAGGGCTGTGACAACGCTACTTTTTTCTTGAAAATTTGTTAGATTTTCGGCAATGTTGACCCTAGAGATGTCTTTACCTTTCGCATCCTTCAGGCGGTACCTTAAATTTCGATGTCTGTGTAAAGTTCGTGCTACTTCCACTTGTGTGTTATTTGTTGCTTTGCTTTTTTCTTGGGAGACACAAGTTGTCCATCATAGCAGGAGTCTATATTTGTAGCCCATTTCATGAACACCTCCCTTAACAATCATTTTCCCGAAGTAGCCTTTAGATTACTAGGCTGACTCCTGCTTTGCTAGAGCTATCGCTTTTTCGTTTTATTCGATCTTTACGAGACCTTTTTGTATAGATTCAGCTTGATACAACGACGTTATACGAAGAAGCACCCGTCCGTAACCACACATATGTACATACTTCATATTTTATTGACTTCATAGCGCCTAGATTTTGAGCGTTCCTTACGGAGGTGAAAGTAGGTTCACAGGCGTGTTGGTTTTGAATGTTCATTAGCTGCACGAAGCCTGAGTCTATTAAAGGATTCTACTTTCACATCGTTCGATTTAAAAAGGTATCTCTGTCTATCGCAATTTAACCGAAGATAGGCTTAAGCTTACACATGAGAGGTCTCTGATGCTGGTCACCCGGTTTTCTACGTGGTACCACAATGGGCCTTGTTCTGGCCTATGTGTGTCCCTGCTTAGTAGGCACAGCCACTCAATCTGTCCTAACTTAGGTTTAAGCATAAACTGATGAATATTTTGCTATCTGGTCCGTATTGGTTCTTTTTCTTTGCCACAAGCACTCTCATCGATAGGTCCTTGCTAGGCAATCATGTTGAGTTCACTTACAGCTGTTAAAAATGAAAGCAACCAATGAACACCGTCAAATTGCAGCCTTGTTTAACCACATTTCCAATTTCTCCTCTTTCTCCTTCTTGATTCGTCTCACAGCTCTTCCCTTTTGACAGGTGCTTGAAAAAAATTAAGACATTTCACAAGGACCGGCATTTAACGACTATATTTCCTTTTTCGTTATTTTTTTCTCTTTCTCTTCTCTTTACCGACTTAACGTTAAAAATCAACCAATCTAGACCTATTAACAACTGACCGACTACTGGAGGCTTTGTGGCCTCACTCCACCTTCACACCCGCCTTCGTGTTGCAGCAAGTCCCGCAATAAGCACACACACTTTTATTATGTGATTTTCGGCGATTGATTTAATGTGTCATTCATAGATTTTTATTGCGGCATTTTATTACCTATTTTAACTTCCGATTTACCACACCACTCGAAAGTAGCAACACCGCACACAGATACACTCTTACCGACCAGAATCCCTTTTGGCCAGCCTGAGCTGGCGGAACACAGTACTTAAGAGGAGAGTCGTCTACTTCGTCGTTGTCGTTGTCGTCTCATTCATCGTGCATGGTTGTAAGGATACTTAATTTTTTTTTTTTCTCACACATAGTACTTATTTTATTTATTGATGTTTTATACCCCAAGCATACGGTATGACGATGATGGAGTGATGCTTTTATAAGTGACGAGACATGGCCAAACACTACCTTTATGTTTGCCAAATGAACACGTACTTTTATTTTGGGAGTAACTCTAAGTGACATTTGATGATGTTGTTGTTGTTGTTGTTGTTGCTGGCGGTGTGATTGTTTTTGGAGGACATTTGCACAGTATTTATGTTTCGCAATTAAGAAACAATTATCAGATTTTATGGGAGTTTTTGTTGTTGTTTTAGGTGGGATTTTTGAAGGTTAACTGGGATGGAAATGCAATCAATTTGGTCACTGATTGCTTGTGGATTTTGGAGCGGATTTTGATGTCTGGGAGGGTTCAATGAACCTTGCAATCGAAAATGGTTTTTTATTTGAATAAAAAAACAAAAAAAAAAAAACTAATTGATCTGTGACTATAGCATCCTTGAAGTTTGTGAACAATCATTTGTAGTTTTGAATAGACATTAGGATATTTGTCATCTCAAAAAGTTGACGACTTAGACTGAGAGGAACGTTTTTAAAATATTTCACAATTACAATTAGCAAATGCGCCAAAGGCCAATTTATTTGTTCTTAAACAACGTTGACATGGATGTCTTAAATCTTAGGGCACTAACCCGGATCGCAGTTGAAAACTTGTAAATTTTTGACCATCTTTTGGAATTATTTCACTTTTAGTTCGACCAAATTCGTATACGACTTAAGAAACAGACGACAGCTTTGGCGTTTCAATGGATTGGAAGGCGCTTTGACTCCATAATTTTAAGCCCTTATTCTGCTGTCGTTAGAGAATAAGAGAAGTCAAGCGTGCTATCACCCGCAAATGGAGAGAGAAGAGATGGGCTCATGACGTAAAAGTGTCTTCTTCAACAGATCACCTGTAATATCTATTATAAACCAGGAGGGCACGACGGCCTCTACCGCACATACATATGAAGAGGGCATCGTCATGGCTGTGTGACTGAATTTTACGGACAGTCGTGCTATCCCACGCTGATCTAAAACAAAAGTTAGACCACAACCAACTTCCTTCTAACCTTTGTGTAATCTATATCAGCACCTCCTTCTGCGGTTGCTCCTTTGTATGGATTGGTTTTGTACCAGAGACTCTGAAGTTGTTGTTGGCGTTAGTATACAAATGCACCTTCATTCCAGATACACGTCCCATTTCAATATTCTTGCAGTCGTTTTTGAATATTTTTTCATTTGATTCCTTCTCCAAACTGTGGACTTTTCGTTGCTGTCCGAGCTAACTTTGGATTCCGGAAAAGTTCATTTCATTAACTTTCGTGTTTCTCAAACATGTTCATAATGGAAGCGCCTGAAAGTACGAACATTTGAACCGTATGGAGCTTGAGTTGACAGCGTAGTCCTAGTCAAGACAGTCGCTACTTTTATTTTGTACTCCGTCTGTGCTGTGACTCCTGGTCTCCATATAATTTTTGGCGCAATTTGGATTGTGAATGGGCAATGGAATGCTAATACAGGTCACATTCCACTTATGCCCACCACAGGAGAGTGTTTTGGATCACTAATGGCCATCTAAGACGATGGATTCATATAGCTCATCATTGAATCTTCTTCTATTCTTCTTCAAGTTCAAGCGGAGAGTTTGGTTACTGATGTTTCCTAATGCGAATTTTTCGTAAAGTATGTTAATAGCTGCAGTGAATAACCCTCAAATTTGCTTGCAATTGAATGTCTTCATCCTGTTTGAAAGCGTTTTCCTATTGTTTTGGACTATTGCAAGGTATTCTCGGCATTTTGTCTACATACGCAAGATTGAACCTCTAGGCGAAAGGAAAGAGAATTAGAAATTAGAATTGGAAGTTCCTTCCAATGCGTGGGTTTCCAGGATTCTAAGACTTTGTGTGCTTAGATTATTGAATTTATTAAGAACTTGTTCGAATGTTATGCTCGCTGTCTTTTCCGCTCTTTGAAACTCCTTTCATATAGGTATCCATGGCTGCATTAATAAGTCACTGATGTATGCTAATCTAGCTCACTTGGCAGTCCTAAAACTCATTTTAGGTGTCTGCCGACTCAACTATTGGCATTCTTTGCGTTTGTCTCGACACATTTCTAAAGCACAGGCAGTGACAATTCAATGGAAACGTTGATCGAAAATTTACAAGACACAAACCTTCTAATAATTCGAGCTTGTTTTTAAATAGCCGTATTGGCATAAAGTTTTCGTTAACTTTTCGTTTCGATCTTTGGGAACATGTATCGCAGGATTCTTTAACCTTTCGCGATCTTACTCATTCTGTTGGTGCAAAAAATATAACACGCACAGCATGAATGGTTGTGAGAAGCTAGGCCTTGGCTTTCTATGAGCTGTCGTGTGAAATATTTGTTTTTTTTTTATCTTACGCATTCGGTCGATAGAAAACGTGTCTCTTTCGAAACATCTCAGACCAAACACACATTAATCAGCTGCCAATACATCTGGAGGGATATTTCCCAAACTCAATTAAATTTAACTTCCCAATCGCATCAGGTGCACCGCAACATCATAATTCGAATCAGTCTCCACCTGATGAAACGCCATTTTTAAACACCCTACGCTACAGGTATGCAATATGAACGGATAAGGAATATGATTTCACATTTCAACGCCGACATCTTTGTTTCAAAATTATTTCCAAACCCTCCTCAGTATTTTATGTGTTTTTACCTTTAACTTATCAAATTGATTGCATCAGGTTGATATATAGGGGATGAGAAACTTAACCGACACGAATCGTGGTCGTATACCAATAATAAATTTTCTCTGAAACACCGGGACCACAATTTCTTTTGATGACTTTATCAGTTTTCCCTTGAAGTCAAACTCTGCTTCTGATAGAAAAAAGAAAAAAAAAAAAGATGATGAGGGAAGAAAAGAAATGAAAGGACAATGACAACGACCACGACAAGTGGATTTATAAATCCATTCGTATACATTTTTGTATACGTCAACGAATTCTTTTGTTTCCATTGTTCGTTTTCGAAACTAAAAATACCTACATGTGTCTGTATCTCTGGTTATGTATCTATGTGTAGAACATTAATAAAAACAAAAAGCAAATACCTGTTTTGTCTCAATTATATCAAAAGCGGCTTGCCACTACGATTGGTCAAAGTAAGGCGAGGAGTAAGTAGAAAATGAAAACCAAAAAAAAAAAGAAGAAAGATACCACAAAGATACAGAAATTAACATTTCATTTTAACGTGGACTTACAAAACGAAAGAGGAAAAAAAAAATGCTAATACCTACCTAGGAACCGTAGAAGGAAAGCCGCCTAAAGGAAAAGATTTTCGTTTTTTTTTTGTCCAAAGCCACATCTCCAATGGCAAAGATACCAAACCAAGCAACACTACGAGATGTTCGTCGTTTTGTGGTTTATAAAAGAAATGCCGAACGCTATAAAATGTGGAATTTATTTCAATTAATAAATGCACCGTGCACGATGCAAGCCATGCACCTTCCTCTACCTTCTTAACGTTTGCGTTTGTCTTTCTGTTCGCGACCATTATCCGATACACCAATGCTGGTGTTGAATTCTAAAAGAGTCATCATTATCATCATCATCATCGTCGTCGTTGTCGTGGGGCGAATGAACCAACAGCGACACATTCGTTAATGCATTTCGATGTCTTTCTTGTTTGTACGACGAGAGTATCTTTAGTCTTTTATTTTTGGGTATCTGAACTATTTTAGGGCGTTCACAGTTCACACACAGCCATCTGGTATGGAAATGAGATGATTACACTATTGGGTGTTGGTCTGGTATAGATATGCATATATAGTTTGTCAGGTCCCAAAGTGAAGACTGCCATTGAAGTTGTGTTAGGAATGGACTTTCGAAATATTTCAATCTTCCAGTTGTTTCATAATTTAAATTGCGAACAATGTAACAGAGCTGTTTCAGAAACATCAAATGCCTGTCTGTTATAATGTATCTGCGACAAGTGTCTGTTTTAGAGAAAATCGATAAAAGAAAGTTTTATTATCCACTTGAGATTTGCCTTGCTGGAACTATTCATTTTGTTTGAAATTGTTGCTAACGAAAGCTTATTTGCGAGTAAAAGTATCTATAATCGGACTTCGAGAACACTGTATGAAATTGGAAGATCCATTGCACTCTGCGCAAACCTTCCAACATTGGTGGTAGATAAATTCACCGACTTATTTCTGTCAAAACCTAAGGCCTGGCTCCTTGCAACTATTCATTTCATGCGTTTCGAATGACATATTGAGAAGTTTTTATGAACTTGAAGGTTTGTCATTACCTGCGGGGGTGATTCTTCTAATAGATTTAGGTTCGTTTACGATAGGTTAAGTCAGTGGATTGACACAGGAAGCAATACCTTTTCCACCATGCTTACTAGATTAGTGTAGATCCATTATACCACTTGGCAGATTGCACACTCGTGAAAGAATTCTTCCACAAACAAACATCCTACATCCCATGGATTTCTAAGTTTTAAAACGCCAGTTGACAGTATTTGCTGGTGATTGTACAGAAGAAAAGCATTCGAAAGAACTTCGACGGAAAGAAAACGAATCATGTGAAGTGTCCTCACGGGGCACTGTGCATTAGGAGTTCACACAGAACAATCAAGGTTATCCTACAATGATTACTTTAGAAGCCGCAGCGACGAATCTGCAGGACGTGTTCTCTGTGACTTTACCACGCCGACACCAGCCACCAAAAAGATCTTCACATTGCTTATTTTAAGAAACTCCCGATATTCCTATCACTTTCTGCGTATTTCCCAAATAAGCTGTGTCTTTACAGGTTACTACTTACCTTACGGGTCCTTAAAAAGGGAGGTTCGGTGTTCCTTGTCGTCTCAAATATGCTGGCTGTTATTCGAAAATCCTCTGAGCTGGAGCATTTTTGTCCAAAATGACTCTGCGACTGACGCATGATGCACTGCAACCTATAAGATCTATTCGTATTGTGCCTGGAGCTTGTAAGACTAAGAGTTCATCGATTGTCTTAATTAAGTTGAGGATGTCTCCAGTCGATGCGTTTCTAATTTGGAGGACAAGGTGCTTCCATAGCAGAGAGCCACACACTTTCAACTTCTTCTAGTTCTACGCAAAGCCGACATTCAGTTTCCTGAACTATATTTAGTTTATATCTGAGGCTGCAATGTCTGGAGAGGATACTGGCAAGCCTTCTCAAATCGCTCCTTTAGTGATTAAGGCGGTTTTTAGTCGGATGACCCTTTTGGTTTATCTAAGTTCCTCAATGTTATACATATATCAATACGACAGCCTTCTGATATCGTACCTCTTATGATTAAGGACGTTCCAAGTCAATATGACAAGTAGTTCTGTTTCTTCCCAGCTGTCTTAACTTGTTCTCAAAGCGAAATCAAGGGGATGCCGCAGAATGATTCGGCACCTACATACATATGTACCTTTCAGAGGAACCTTTCCTATTGCCAAGCCAATGTAGTCGACAGCCCAGAGAGTTTCCTGTTCTCATCGATCGCCCTCCTCATATACGGGACCTAATATGCTTTCCTGCTTATTGTCCAGAGCTCGAACTATAGAACAGAACTAGCAGGATCAGTGTCTTGTAAAGCATGCATATCTTCTTCCGGATTAAGAGGTTTGAATCCATTTCTTTAGCCAAACAAAAGTACCAGCGATGTCCTAGGGTATAGCTTCATCGAAGCTCTATTCATGGAGACGATTTCCGAATTCCAAAGCACTCAGACTCGACGTCGGGCAACAGAAACCCCTTTTTGGTGTTGTGGTTTGATTTCATTCGCTTCTCGTGACTGTTGGTTACTGTTCTTCGATAAGGTTCTAACCTGCATAGTTTGGGTACACTGTACACTGTACACTGTTACTGTACTCACAGTCACTGCACCATGGGCTTTGAGTTGATGTTTACGCCGACTCTTACACTGATGATGTCCCAGGCGGTGGAGAGGTGTTTTTTGGTTTGTTGACTCTTCTCATGGGTACATTTTGAATGGTACAATGGATCCGTCAGAGATCCCAGTAAGTCTAAGGACACACGAAAATCAAACTAACCATACTTCTCACAATTGTGGTCGCCGTGGCTTAGTGGTTAGTGTGTTGGACTGCTAAGCGAGAGGACACAGGTTCGATGGTTAAAAATCACCAAACGTTTTTTCGCGGAACCACCTCTACCCAAGGCCCCATTCACTCGTACTTAAAGTAAAACACGCACCGCACAACGTGAATGCTTGTGAGAAGGTATGCCTTGGCTCTCTATAAACTGCCGCGCCTAATATTTCTATTTGCATACCTCTCGCAACTAATAAAACAGAAGAACATTGAAGAAAAAGTAATAAAAAAGAAAGGGGGTGACTAAAGAAGAGTAATAGAATACAAATTAGCGATTTTTAGAATTCTTTTCTGTCTGTCTGTTCGTTTGTTCGCGTACATCTCCTAAATTACTTAACGGTTTTTCACGCATTTTCACAGGTAGATAGGGTATAATTTGGAGCAGCATATAGACTTTATTTTATTAAAATCGGATGTCGGAAAAAAAAATTATCGTCATTTAAAGATTTTCAACGCGTGCGAAGCCGCGGGTGGACTGCTAGTTATAAATAACCTTACCGTGGCTCTGTGGTTAAAGTAAACATTATTGTTCATTTGGAACATTCCGACTCTCCATACCGCCCTACAATAAAGGATTTTCTTTACGACATTCAATTTCATAAATTCATAAATTAACTTAATTATAAATGACACAACTTAAGTTCAATATTCTTGGTGCTAAATCTAACCACAAGAAACAAAATAAAGCACATAAAGTTTAAAATTCTTTTAAAGAATTTCGATTCAAGTTCTATTCTTGTTTTCTTTCTCAACCGTAAGGCTTTTGTAAATATTTTCGATAGAGTAATGTTAAGTGTTTCATCATTGGGTAAATCCTTCAAAAGTTATTTTATGGTTCGCATTCATAAATTTTCTTCTTCATAAAATATTCACATCACGCCTTGACAGTTTTTTTTTCTTTTTTCTCTCGTTCCTCCCCTAAACTTTTTTTTTTTTTTTTTTTTTTACATATTTTAAGTTATATATGTTGTATATTATTTTTTTTTTACTTAAGAAGATCAAAAAACATACTTATGTAGAAAATATTTGTAGATGGTGTGTATATTTAAAATGCGTGGGTGTTTCTAAGAAGACGAAACAAAATAACAAACTTAGGGAAAACATAAAGAAGAAGAAGAAAAAGAAAGACTAACCATAATATCAATAAAGAGAAGAAAAGCTATCATCACAAGAAGAAGAAGAAGAAGAAGAAAACACATTGAATGTGAAAATAGGGAAAACTTTCGTTTTAAAGACAACACCAGTGCGGATGGATATACGAGCACCAGTACGATGGCACAATGGTGGATGAGAAGAACACTTTATATATGCCAATCGTCTTCTCTCTGAAGGTTAATTTGGTTTTTTTTTTTCTGAGAATATCAACAACACCCCCAAACTTGGTGGTATCATTTCTACTATGGTTACTATGTGCGCATATAAGCACGCATATACAAAAAATAAAAATATCTATGTGTATACGTATATTTTGTTTAAAATTACTTTTACTCCCCCGAGGGAGTTCTTCATTGTGTCTTCCATTTTTGGATTGTGTTTAGAAGTTTTGCTCCTTAGAGTGTATTCACTCTACTCGACTGTGTGGTGGTTTTTTTGTTTTTTTTTTGGGGGGGGGGGAAACAAAGTTGTTATCGGATTTAAAATGCGAAAGGAAAAAGATAGGCGCGAAAGAAATAGACATGATAGGAGGAAGGGAAATGAGTTTATGAAAAATAATAGGAATTTATGGACTACTATGTACGAAGCTAATGTAGACACAGTACAAGCTAATTTACTTTTTTTTTCCATTAAAAGCGACATGGGTGCAGTTGTGAAAATTTGGACTTTAAGTAATAAAAAAAAAAAAGTTGCCTTCAGTCATTATAATAAATTTAGGACATAGGTCTATGTTGTAAAAAAAAGCCTTCCATACTCTTCCAATCTGTTAGTACATGGTATTACAAAGGCCACACTCTATATACTATACTATTTCTCCGTACAAAGTTTTGACATCAGTCCTGCAGTAAGAAATGGTATCCGATGGGGTCTTTCAATTATTTACAGCCCACAGTGATATCTATCTAGTCACAGACTTTCTGACTTTCTAACGAAGTTTGACTATTTAGCTACTCAAGCTGGGAAAATGGTCCCGAAAATACTTACTTACAGTCTGGGGTATACCTGGGCCTCAACCAACAAATGTGTCCAGCTAGCTCGATCTTTAGCTAGCTGCCTCCAGTTTCGTATGCTAAGTTGATTGAGGTCCTTTTCGCCCCCTGAGTCGCGGTCTTCCTCTACTAGGCTGTCCCTCAGGGGTGGATTCGAAGATTTTTGGACTGGAGCATTGGTGTCAATTCGCTCTACATGACTCAGCCACCTCAGCCGTTGGACCTTCCGTTCCGCAAATAAACCGATATAAAATGAATGTACAGTGAGCGTAGCGCTAAAGCAGCATTAGTACTGATTCCGGGACAGAATGGCAAAGTAATTGAGCACGTACAATGCATTTTAAACTCCAATATCGACTTAAACAAATGCTTACCTTGAATATTGAGGAATTGGTGGCCGGAACGCATATCCAATGAGGATCTGGAGATGTACCTAGCACAGAAAAGCGATTGTGGACATTTTTAAATCTTCCCATGGAAACCTGTAAAGACACGGCTAAGTTGGGAATCATATAGAAAACAATAGAAATCTCAGGAGTTTTCTGAAATCAGCGAAACGAAGGTCCCTCAGGCCATAAAAGAAGCTACTACAGAGAATACTTCATCTTCTGTTGGCTATTGTGTGAAAGCAGAGCCTGCAGTTTCGAAAGTAGTCATTGTAGGGTAACCTAAACCGTTCTGTGTGGACTTGATTAGTACGGTCACTTGATTCGTATTTCTTTCCGACTTAATATTTTAAAACTCTTGGATTTTTTCTTATTGAAAGCTGGCCATAGTGATCTGGTTTTTGCACCACAGTTTCTGCACACATATCTCCGTAAACGGTGCCAATTGGCGTTCTTATAAAGAACAGTGTACAAAGGGTATCTAGTTCCTACCCTTGCTTTAGCAAATGGATCAGAACTGTTAATCGAAAATTACCTAGAGCCCAAAGAAGCATCGTAGAAGTCTTATTTTCTCATGGGAGAACAAGCCGACAATAGTATTAGTAGTAAAAGATGTTTTATTAGGAGCACACAATATAATTTTAAGAAAACTTTTATTTTTTACGTAAATGCTGACATCTTTTGTCATTGCAAAGTAGATACCTAAGCTGCGATTAATTTGCTAGTCATATATCCGCCTATTGTCCTCCATCACTACGGTTGCACACTTGTGGTCTTTTGATGAAACATTCGACAGCGTTCGGGTAGAGATGTGATTTAATATCACGTACGTAATCACGTAATGAATGTCAGCTTTGTGTTCCAGATTTGCTTGTGGTTTGATAGTATAATTTTAAGATTCCACGAAACCCCATCAAAAGAGTTAACACGATGTCAAGCCGCACCAACTTGCCCGACAATCGATGTCTACTTTTTGTAATCTGTCCACGACGTCTTCCTGGAGTAGTACGTTTCTGGTATCATCTTTCAAAATTACGGTCCAAAAAATGTCGACTATGCATCAGTCTCTCATAGAGACATGGGAATTTTTTGTGCCCCCAATCCGGCTTTTGTTTACGAAGCTATTCAGTTGATGGTGCTCCTCATCACTAAAACTTTATTTTTTATTTTTTTTGCAAAACCGTTGTCCTTCTCTTTGTTTTCCAGAACTTAACCGACAAGCTGTTGTTCAGAATGGTTTGAATTCCTGCGTCTTGCTTTTGTTAGAATTAGCTACACGGTTTTTCTTGAAATGCTTCGGTCTTTGACGAGTTTCCGCGAATCAAAATATTTCATAAGCTGGAGATTTATCATGGAACAGGTCGGTTGTTGGAGGAAGAGAAAGATTCGGCTTTTTTTAGGGATGGACTGGAGAAACTACACTTCGGAAGGAGATTGAAGGAGTAGGTTAGATGAAGCATAAACGCGGGAGTTTTGCGAGAGTAGAAGAACATCTCTTCAGAACTATGGGTGGAACAGCGACTGAAAGAGTGCGAAAGTGGATTTGTTCTGTAAGACCGAAATCTTACTTGTTGCATCCTGATAGCAGCTCAAATCAAATCACGCTTTTTCCTTCAATTTGACGTTATTAATTCGGTTAGGAACGACAGAGTTTATCTTAAGGAAAGTGTCAGTAATAATATAAACAGTAGCTATGGAGAACCTTGTGGTATTAAAACGGCGCTACTTGTGTCTCTGGGAGGTTCATCAATTTCAACCACTTCTTCCTACATATATAGAGACTATAGCGACCAGTTAAAACTACTAATCAAGTTGTTAAAGCAATCCCAATTGGCTCTTTCGAATCGCTAAATTTTTCTTTTGGGATACGTCGATGGTCTAGTTATCAAAGTCGGAGGTAACTTTCGTTTTAACTGCAGATTGCATCCTTCAGTATAGGAGTGATGATGTATGCCAACTTTCTTTCAAGAATGCAAATATTTGGTGCGTCAGCTCATAGAGAGCCAGGGCTCAGCTTCGTCTAACCATTCATGACAAATGGAAGGGATCTACAGTTTTATTGCCGACTCCAAAGACAGATTATACTCTGTCATTTCAGATTGTCAGAAAATTCTTTGGCTGTTTGGCTGGGGGTCGAGCATGGGTCCTCTCGTTAGGTAGTCCAACGCACTAACCCCTATGGACCTGTTTTTGTGTCTAAGTCCTCCAGTGTGGTGATCCAACACCCCAACAGAAAAAAAAAAAAACCCCATGGCTACTTGAATTTGTAAAGTAGTTATACTTTGCGGCACAGCGGCTTCTAAGGCTTGCTTTTGCAAAAAACTTGGGAAAAACTTCGAAAAGTTGTCGACATTCTACGTTTAGCCCAAATGGGTGCAGTTGCATTGCTAATACATACCTTTATTCAACAGAGGAATGTTGTGTAATTTACCTTTTTACCGAGGAAGAATGCTAGCTACTTTACTAAAGATTTCGATGAGAAATTGCAAAGTTGATTTGATGCTATTCGCTCTTCACAACACCCATAGCACTCATAAAGAGTGTTGTTTCTACCAAAAGTCACAATCCTTTATACGTATTCAATAATTGATACTTTCAATGCAATGTCACACTTACAAGCGTGCCAATTTGAATACCGTCTCATCTAAATCAAGCATAATCATACAGCGGACACTTAAATATGATTTTTATACCCTCGCCCTGGCTCGAATTTCACTCTGAAAAACTGTGTTGAGAATACCTACAAAAGAAACCTATTCGCGGCCCACATTTAACAGCTTGTCAAAGTGTGTCTCTCTATTAAGCATCCCAATTAAATCAAAGAACAAAGTAGACCTCCATATAATATTTATTGCCACTAAACGGGAATAATTAAAATTTGTTTTTTTTTTTTTTTTTTTTTTCTCTCGTGTCAGTCAGTTTTCTTTTTAACTTGAGGTAGGTTATAATCACCGAATATACTACTCTCCGTGTAAACAAAATAAAGTGTAGTACCGTGTCGAGGAAGGAAATCGGCTAAGAGCCCCACTAAAACGGCTACGACCATGATGACAGTCTTTCTTTCTCGCTCGTGATTGTGTGATTGATGATGATAAAAACGCGTCGGAGATTCATAAAATCATTTAACTTTTTTTTTTATTGACATTCATGGAATGAAATTTATCTACATTTAGAGAGCAATAACAATTATGACAATTGTTATTGCTATACAACCACTAAAATACATACACACAGAGAGAGAGAGAGGTAGGTGCTTTCACTTTTATCCACTTGTCGTCTTTCCAAATTGCAAAACAAGTCGGCACTACAATACCGACATTATGGCCATTTTATATGACCAATTGATAGTGAAACGAAGAAGCTTGTAAAACTGACTTAAGCTTGAAGAATGTTCTCAAGGAGAGACTTCCAGACGATGTCGTCTCTCTGCTCTGCATGATAATAAACTAAACAAATTTTATTATTTGTTTATATATTTCAATCGTGTAGTTTGGTTTTTTATTCGTTTTTATTGTGATTGCTACTATTATTGACGTGTTATCATGTTCGGGTGATGAGTGATTGAGGTAGTGCCGACGAAATGGTAATTAGATTTGATTTCTGTATACAAATCTACACATTATACATAATTTTTTTCTTTTTATTAATATTGCCGATCATCATCATTTCTTTAATTTTTAATGAGCTGTTGAGAGATGATCTAAATTTTTTATGGCAGCGTTATGGTTTTTTTTTCGTTTGTTTTAACTATGAGAGTTTAAAGCTTAAGTGTAGCAGACGAATATAAAATGATTTATTCAAGACATGCATTGTGATCGATCAAATTTGGGAAATTCTTTGCAGGTAGACTTTGTAATCGAGGTTACGTAATCGGAGGGAAACTGAATTGAATATCTATTAACAAAGAGGCGTAGGACCTGCTTTAAGTCTCTTTTGAAGTCTCAAAATATACATAATTCAAATGGGCTTAGAAAAAGTCAATGTGATTTTGATGGGACCAAGTTGAGCAATCACAGAACTCAATTTGATAGCAGGTTTTCGGTTGGATAGGTCGATGTTTCAGAACAATAATCTTAGTGTACATTTTCAAACTTAAATCAAACTTAATGGAAGTCGAGAGCCACAAAGACAACCACAATGAAAATGTGGTTTTTAAAATTTTCCGTCCTCATTAGTTTACACCGTAGTCTAATATACAAATAATACCCAAGTGCAAAGCCTAAAATCCCTTACTTTTTTTTCAAATTCTCAAACTGATTATCCTCAAGCACTAAACAATTACACTGTGCTGCGATTGCCGCTTCGTTTCTCTGCTCTGTTTCCTGTTCGGCGACAGTGATTTTAGGCCAAAACTTGAAATATAACAAAAATCTGTTGTTCCTCACCGATTTTGGATATAAAAGGACCTTCACTACTCTGGTCCAATGCAATATAGATTCTTAACATTTCAAATATATCTAAGAACTTGGATTTTGTGTTTGGAGATTTTGGTTTTGGGGTTAAGGTATCCAACCTATACAAATACCCGGTCCACAATCCGTGGTGGCTTAGTGGTAAGCGCGTTGGACTGCTAAGCAAGAGCTCACAGGTTTGAGTACCAAAACCACCAGACGTTTTTTCGAGAAATCTGTCATGAAAAAGCTGTTCGAAGTCGCCAATAAAGCTGTAGGTCCTTTCCATTCGCGTAAAAAATACAACGCGCCCCACATGAATGGTTGCGAGAAGCCAGGCCCTGGTTCTCTAAAAGCTGTCGTGTCAGATTTTTTTTTTTTTGGTCTACAGCCCATAAGCATGCCCAACCGAGTGAATGATTCATATTAGATAGCCAACTGTCTCGCGTCGCAGGATAGACATACCGCATTTTCGTTGGTCTGTGCGAATCGAAGAAGTCTCCAAAAATCTTGACAAAATTGTTGGTAGAGTCGCTTTTAAGGGAAAAAGCTCTTTAAATTCCGAGTCGATTTCATGAGGGTCAGAGTCGTAGAATAACTGTCGCTTAAAGGCATCGAAAGTTTAAGATGCTTTGATAGTACACTCCGTGATAAAGCTATCAAGAGGAGGTTTCTTGAAGTTTGGCATAACGAGCTTTAATATTTGTACGCACATCTCCTTCCATCAAACAACCGACGGATATCACCTTTTGCAATCAATAGCTCCATGTCTTACCAAAGGCACTCATACACTGCTAGAAAATTAAGATCGCCTTTAATATCTTCTATAGTGACACCCTTCATGGGGGCTGCAAAACCTAGAGCATCATAATTGATCTACATTGACCTAAGTGTGACGGGGGAACGACTTCCTTGCCTTGTCAACCCTTTTATCTAACCTAACCTAGTGACATCCTTTAGAACTTATTGATGCAGACCGGTCATGATCGTTTTTCACGTAAAAAGAATACAATCATGTTTAGGGTTCTCTGGTGTGTTGAACTGGAGAACCTGTCACACAAAAACTGCAAAATCATTCGTGTACGCCTAAGTTTAGACGTTAGAGCTATTGAAAGATTTAAGCAGAGAGTCAACCACCATGTACCGTCCGTCCTGACGTCTTTAATACCGAAATTCCGACTGACTTAAGCCATGATTCCAAAAAAAAAGCATTGACACTGTGGAATTTTAATTAAATTTCGTGAAGACATAGTGCACTTTGCATACAAGAACCGAAAGCACTCCATTTGGTAAATGATGACACTTTTTTGTCATCAAAAGTCCACTTCCACTTTTGGGTCCATACTTAAAGGTTATACCCACCACTTGATCACACAAATTCTTTCGTGTGTTCATTTGGTAACCAATATTCAAATTTATAAGTAAAAATTTAAATTAAAATAAAAAACAAAAAACCAAAATAAACTTTAAACAAGTTTAACACGAACTCAAGGTTTATTAGATTGATGTTCCTAAGGTGATGGTATTCAGTGATTTATGTCGTGATTTACTGAATTCTTCAATTTTTAATCAGTTAACCAAGTTATCTTGTTTGCTTTTGTTTTTCTTTTTAAAATGCAATATAAAAAAAAAAAAAAAAAACCCAAAAAAGAGAAGAAGAAACTCGTAAATTATTTTTAAAGGTGATGACAACATTTAAATTGAAGCTGTCTGAATTTTTTGTTTTAAAGTAAAATATTTGAAAAAGTCATGATTTGTTTGGTGATAGTTCCGTATTAGGAAGACACCCACGCGAAAAATTGCTTTCACGTTCATTTGCGAGGTATGACTATCAATTTAATGTGACCTCTTAAGACATTTTTAGACATTATTCAATTTGATAGTAGATCACTTAATTCAAAGCTGTTTGCACTTTAAAGTTCTAGTTCTGGACCTCAATAAAAATGAATAGAAAAAAAAAATAAAAACAGAAGTTATAAATTTTGGTGTGTATAAGTAGTTATTTAACTTTTTCTGTTGACCCATTGTGACTATCTGGATGAGACACAGTAGAGTTACATCATCACCATTCAATTTATTTCTATTTTTTGCCTTTAGAAGTCATTTTATGCAAGCTTAAGTACAGGGCCTTAACATATTGTACATCGTTCCAAACTGGACCAAAGAACTTTGCTTTGAAACAAACTTGCTGAGTTCTTAGCCGAAGGAGTCATTTCTTAGGGCAATGATACTATTTTTGGTCTTAGACATCAATAACCTTTTTAACTTATGCTTAACAGATGGTTGTTGATAGTGGGTTTTTTGTCGGTTGATCCATAATAGCCGAACAGGCTAATGGAGATCTTGTAAGCAATATTTGGAACTAAAATTATGCAGAACCTTATGCATTCCCATTGGATTGGGAAAAGGAACTACTTTTAGATTCAACAAGCTTCTAAGACAATCACATCTTTTTATAGATTCTCTGTCAATTTAGTCATTCAATACATTTTTCCAATTTGCTAGCTGAAAGCCTACAAAAAAAGCTCCGGCTTTGCTTAGGTTAACAGTATTTGTCACATCAGACTGAGAGTTCTGCTACGTAATATGAACAAAGGCTTCACAATCACTTAATATAGGAAGCGCTCCGTGGTGTCTTCACCCTCAGTGGTATGATAAGGAGTGCTTGCAGGAAAAGACAACGACCTACGTAACTTGGGATGAAGCTAGAAAAATGGAGGAGACAAATTTAGAGTCTTAGCTGCCTCCCAGCTTAAGAAAATGGAAGAGTCCAGGAGGAAGCAGAAAGTGCGAAGAGATTTTACAAAAAAAGCTAAAAACTTGGCCGGAGGTTTAAGACCGGCAACCCAGGCTCTTCGATACAATGAGGGTAATCTTCTCACTGACATGCAGAGAGATGTTGATGAATATAAGCAGCTGGAAAAGCAGCTCGAGTATGAAGAACACTTAACTTCAGTCGATGTAGTTCTTCGGAAGAAACGCAGCGAATTCGGACGGATTACACGTCAGGTCGGCATAAATATAGAAGGCGCAATATTTAACAAATCCGCTCAGTTGCAATGGTTCGCAGACGATATCGACATCACTGTCCGTTCCCAACGTGCCATTATTGAAGCTTTTCACCTTGTTCACAAAAAAGAAGGAAACCAAAGCTCCAGTTGAAAGATGAAGAAATGAGGGACGCTATACATTTTGGTAGAGTAAACTGAAAACAGCGCGCCCTGGATCATAAAGGATAGAAGGCGGCGATAGTTGAGGCTCTGATCTTCCAAGCCTCGCTGGTCTGATAAGTACCTTAGTAAGTGTGATGATTTTGAAGGAAGGTCAAGATACTAAAGTGCAACACAGGGAGGCATGATTCACCACTAGAGCCAAACTTGAAGAAACCGATTTCAGGATCTTCAGCAGTTATGACGGTCTGCTATAGTCAAAATAAACTTGAATTACTTTTCAAAGAAGACTTGGGACTTTGGTTCGATAAGGTAAGGATGGCTTTCTGAATCTAGATGTAGACACACGGAAACCAGAAGAAGTCCATTTTGAAACCAGATGATCTACCATTAACCCCAAACCTAATAAGGCGGTGGCTGCTTGGTAAAAGAAGAGAGTGCCCAAATGGAGCAGTTTTCTTTTGAATAGAGTCGAACAGGTGCCAGAGAAATGGGAGACAGTCTTGTTCTACCTTCAACTGTTGTTAGTTTTCCTGAATTTGTTTAATTTGAATTTCATCTTGCATACTAAGGTCTTGTCATTCCTACAATATACCTTATACCTTAAGTAATGATGTGTCTCGGGAGCTGAACAGAATCGCAGTTTCTTAGAATGTCCCAGCATAGGTGAATTTTGAAATTGTTCTGCCATATCCATAACAAGCAGTAATCTAGAGTGACTTATGAAGTGAAAGAGTACGATTGTATAGATTTAAGATTAAAACAAGAGGCTCTTCAATTTTTTATCTCCACATACCAAATTCCTTTACAGGGTGAATTTAAAACTCTTTGTTAATGTCCCAATGTCTCCCAGTTTTCGTCAGAACATCAAAGACCACAACCATTAGAAGCACTTCACTTTCAAACCATTCTTTCATATATCTACGAGAATATCGATGCTTCCAAGCCCTAGAGTAGGATAAATACGATGAGAGTCCAATCGAAAGCAGTAAGAGGCTTTTGTTATTCAATCGCCTTTCTAGTTCAAGCACAAGATGGTGTGAGAAGATCAATAAAGCCAGCGACATGCTATCCACTATATAGGAGAAGAGTGATGCTTTATTTATATCGTTGGTCTTGAAAATAATGTTTCATGCATACGTGTGTGTTTAAACTATTCAAGCTGATTTCCAGAATGTCATGATTGATGACCAACATTTCGAAATGCATTATTTTTTTTTGTAATAAAATAAAAGTCCATGACATATCTATACCCAAACCGATGTAATGTTGTATAAATTAAATTAAAATTGTCATCTCATTTGGATAATGCGATTACAATCTTACGCTTAAAAAAAAATACCAGCATTTGGATAATGCATTCCACAACACAAACATATGTATATCTCGTCTGTCTTCAAAATTTAAAAAAAAAAAAAACTGCATTAAGAATTCAATATCTAACACAGAAAAAAAAATAGAAGACATTTGATCAGCGCATGTTTCGAATTGTTAAGAGGTCACTAGACCTTAAGCTTCCAACTGTACGAGCATTGTCTAAACCAACAATATGTTACATAGCTACAGGAACATCTTAGAAAACACATCTATAAATATAAAGTATAAAAGGCAGGCTAACGAATAGAATAGAAAAAAAAAAAAAAGATTCTTTTAAACATTTTCTGGTTCTTCTTCAACTTAATTCGTTGGTTGTGTCGAGTCGAGGCTAGTTCATCTACTTTCCCACCAAATGGAGAACATGATTCTTCTTCTTTTCTTTTTTTAACGGAAAACGTGTTTTATTTATTCACTCTCCTTATATTTTTATTCTCATCATTCCATCTGTACATAGAATTTTTTGTTTTTCTCATTTCATATACATAAATGTATATCTACCAACTTTGTATATATGTATATCCAAACCTTGTTACAAAGAAGAAAATTATGCAATTAGCTTTAACAACTCCATCAAGGATTTGCATATCCTGAAAGGAACTAGGGATTTCTTTCAAGTAGCTATCAACATTATTTATGACGTGTTTCACTACTGTTTTCCGAAATATTCATTTTTTCTCTTCAAACCCCTTACTGTATAAGAAGAAAGTGTGCACTATGCCAGTAGAATAACGACAAATAAGGGTGTTCATTTTTCATTCTCAGGTAACAACTTCATACCTTCCCTTCTCTCCATCCATGTGATGAACATAAAAATAAAATAATTATCACTTAAGCGTAAAATTGTCATGTTATCCCTGTCACCAGCCAATATATGTACATTCTCGTCCTGCGTTGTACCCATACCGGTGACAAAACTCTATCATCATCATAGTTTTATGACTCCGTTGTTCACGGAGAGGACTAATAATAATTGTCAAGGAAAAACAAACATTGTCAAAATGGGATGAAATTACAGACGAAATTCGCCTAAACAAATGGTGAATCCTTAAAGAAAGGGGTTGCACCGTTGTATCCTTCTCTCTGAGTAAATAAATAAATTTCATTTTTGTTATCAGCCAGTCGAGTGGCGTTTGGATGTCGTATGAGATCTGACTATTTGTGGATGCAATGCCCCGTCTATCTGTTTTGAAATCTCAACACTAGATGGGGGTTTATTTTTGTGTTTTTCTGAGAAAAGAGAAAAACTATACTAAAGCATGCGTGTATCCATTTTCACAGATACTCCACATTGTGTATGGATAGATTTCTAAAGAGAGTCACTCCACTCTGTTTTTTTTGTATGAATGTGTGAGTTTGGTGGAAATTTCTACAATTTTTGAAAATTTACTCTTTGAAAGTGTTGTACTTATTAAAAAAAAAAAATGTTTAAGCGCCAATAAGGGAGATGTGACACTTTTGTCCAAGGATTCCATCAATGCGAACAAAAGAAACGATGTACATATGCCCTCTATTTCAATTGAGATACAAAGCAATCATTTTGTGCTGTGACTTAAAAGGAAAGATACAATTGGATTTTGAACAACTCTCTTTGTGACAATGTGAACATTCTTTCTAAAGAGATGCGGCACTTTTGGCGTGTATTCGATACCGTATCCGTGTCCGTGTGTGTACATTTCTCTTTCACCCCCAACAATTTGTATTCTCTTTTCGTTTTTATACCGTGCGTGTAAATTGGGAAAAGTCAACTGTGTTATTCTGGTTCTGGTTCTGGTTCTTGTGCTTTTCATTCTATCTACGAATGAAGTAGGGTTTTCTTATTCATTGAGCGCGCGCTCGAAATGAAATTTCTTGTCTCACATGGATATACACCAACACAGTGAAATTCACCCATTCGCCAGAGACGAGACGTACGACGACGCAGCGCAGCACACGGCACCGTACACGTTATTCTTCTTCATCCAGTGTGTACACACAGTGTTGGGGGTTATAATATTGAAGCGTTTTACGTGAAATCTCTGTTTTCAGTGTAAATTTGAACTTCGCGGTGTACGGTTGGGTCTTTGCAAGTCACAGTCACCCTATACACTCTAACTGAGTAGATTATACTCGTTGCCTGAGAGAGTATAAGAAATTATATAGGAAAAACAGAAGGAAAAACCGTCAGAAAGAAAGAAAAGTCGTTCTTCGTTTGTTGGGGTTTTTTTTTTCGTATCGTATTATTTGCTTTCTTATAAGAACATCATAGAAAGGAGGAACTTAATTTTTTTTCTATCGTATCATAATTCGTCGGTTTGAAAGTTACAAAAAAAAAAAAAAAAATTGTTGTTTATGAAGATACACTTGTTTAACAAAAATAAAAATAAAAAAAATTTAACATACTTCTTGTGCAATATTTGAATAGTGTATTATTTTTTTTTACGTGTTTAACTAGAGCAACTTAGTTGTGTATATATTTACGTGTGGATAGTGCTAAATTCAAAAGCAATTATCTACGTTTAGTTTTGTTTCTGTTTTTTTTTTCCTTTTACACTTCGTTCCTTGTTACTTCTTTGATTGCAATTTCGTATTCAAGTTGCGATCAACTTTAAAAGTGTGATTGTGTGAAGCAAAAAAATAAATAAAATAAATTAGCAAAGAAAAAAAAAAATACATAATCAAAATTCAATGGATTATGGAATCACAGAGAAAATTTGAATAAGCAATTTTTTTTCTGTTTTTGTGTGGATTGTGTACAACCTTTATATTTGTTTTATATAAACAGACCTAGATACTTGAAAAAATATTTAAAACAGATAACTAAACAAAGTGTTTTGCTATTTTTTTTCGTGTTTGTTCTCTTTGCACCCTCCTCCCACCATTCATCCCATCAACTGCCCTGTGACAACTTTTGGACTGTCATTATCGTAACCGTTGATACTGCACATGTGGATTATGTACTGTGGATTGGAAAAAAAAAAAACTTTCGTCGATTGATCTCAAAACGTGAATTTAAATAAAAAAAATAAATAAATAAAAATTAAAATCATAATTATATCCGATGACTTGTGCGAACTTTGATTGCCTGTGTGCTTTTGACGGATTCTGCTTTTGATCAATCCATAAAAAAAAAAATTCGCAACCAAAAATAAAAACAAAATTCACTTGCTCGCTCTTCGTCACGATATACAATCTCTGCTCTGTGTGAATGCGAATAAAAAAAATTGTCCTCCCTCAAATCCGGATCTCTGTGCCATCATTGCTCTTACGCGCGTTTTGTGTGTCGGTATCTCGTGTGTGTGCGTGTGTGTACGTACTCGCGTATCCGTGTAACCACTTTGCACATGTATTCGTGTGTTCTCTTGAATTTTTGCCGGTGTTTTTCGGAATTAAATCACAATTTCGATTAATCAAATGCACTTGAATATTGGTCGTGTGATTGAACTAAAATTTAAACATAAATTTATTTGTTAAAAAAAACATATTTTAAACGTGGATTTGGTAACGGAAAAAACAAATAAAAAAATAAACAATTAATTTCGCGCGCGTTTATTTGTTAAACCGTCCAAAATAACCGTAATTATTCCACCCCTCCCCCAAACAACCATCCCGCTGGCGTGCGCTCTTTACGACCCCCACGATGTCTCGGCAGGGTCGCACGCCGCTGCCGGGGCTTGGTGGGGGCCACATCATCATCATCATCACCATCCGACCCATAACCATAACCACCCTCACGCGCAACTTACAACGCAACAAACAACACCGACACATTCCACCCCGGTTATGTATGAAGATCCTCCGATTATCGTCCATCAGCAACATCAGCACCAGCAGCAGCAGCAGCAGCAGCAACAGCAACAGCAGCAACAGCAACAACAGCAACAGCAGCTTTCACAACAGGTTACACCCGGTGGTCAGCACAGTCCACAGGCCCCGCAAAATAGTACAGCCCATCTCACATCGCCACATCATCCACAGCATACGGCAGCAGCAGCAGCAGCAGCAGCAGCAGCGGCAGCCGCAGCAGCAGGTGCACCCAATCCCGGACCCGGAACAAATCCTCAACAACAACAGCAGCAGCAGCAACAACAACAACAACAACAGCAACAGCAACAACAAGCGGCAACCAGTGTACAACAACAGCAAAACACAGTGGCGTCCGGCCAAACACAAATCGTTGCGCCGACAACGGCGAGTGTTTCACCCGCAAGTGTTAGTTCACAACCACCAGGTGAGACTACAGCATCTAATCCTTACATTTGCCAACCTTATATCCTTTTGTTTGAACAGTAATGCTATAACGCTTTTAACATATAGACATGTCCATACTTGCAGGTCCTCTTCACATACCCGCGATACGGCCCGGCTTCGAGACAGATGCGTCAGTGAAGAGACATCCGCATCCATGGGCGTATGATGGTGATAGTTTTGGTACACAATACCATCATCCATCGCAATATTATATAGATAGAGATCGTAAGCCTGTGTTTTATCCGTATCCAGAACAATTTCAGGTGAGTTTTCAAAATTATTAAACAAAAAAAAAAACCTATATAACTGCGTCCTTAATTTTTTTTTTTAAATTAAAAGATCCTTGTCGAGCTTGTTAATCCCATTCTACGTAGGTTTGACTATTTTGTTAAATGATCTAAATATCGAAGACACAAACCAGTGCCAAATATAACCCTAAACAAAAAGATTTAGGGAAGTTGATGCTAGAGAGACTTATGTTTAAAACTGGCTACAGAAAAAACTTACAAAAACTTTTTTTTTATATAAATCGCTCGCAGTCAAGAGGCTATGTCTTTGAAATTCAGATTGTAAGAGATTTTAGATTTTTCTCCGATTTTTAGTTTTTGAATAAGTTTTACGCTCTGTATGTTTAGTGTACCTAACCTTGTTAAATATCGTAAATATAGTGAAGTTAAAAACAATTCAATGATTCTATTGGAAAAGTGGGGTATCTGTTCTAAAGAAGGGCTTTCGATTTTAATTACAAAAATAGAAGCACAATCTCAGAGAATTCTTCGTCTATAAAGTTGATGAACAATATTCTTATGATTTTGAATACGATAGCCGAACATTTTTTGGTTCAAGCTGGTTCAGGGCCTGAACTTCAGGCTTAGTAGAGACCTTTTTATGTATTTAAAATAAATTTTAGAAATTTTTAAGATCAGCTTACTTGGGTAGAAAGCCGAGCTCGACGAACTTTTTTCATGATCCGAAATTACAATTTTCATATTTTTATGAGAAAGCGAGAAGCAGACTGGCCTTGCTCATATTTTATGTGTAACATGTATGCGTTGAAGGGTTTATGACTACCCTTAAACTAAAACACGGGTATTAGAGAAATTAGAGGAGAGACGAAGGAGGTACCGATGCTCGTTGGTTTTAAATGTTTGTGGGTTATAGTGATGAAGAAGCACAGAGCTATGTAGAACATTCCACATGCGTGTAGTACGGCTAAAGACAGTACGTCCTAAAGAAGGCTTAAGGGTAAACTGATGTGCAATCGAAGCATATTGCGGGTAAAATGTTGAAGGGGCAGAACGTAATTGGCTGTTTCGCCAAAGCACTTTTTGTAGAAGAATCGATAAAACAGTGAGAGACAGGAGACATTTCTTCCGTGCTTAATCGAGTCGATTGACTTCGCAATGTTGCTGTTACCTATAAGTTTGGACACGCGTTTTTGAATTCTATCAAGAATGTGCAGGACTATTTTTGGTGCACCAGACCAGATGTGAGCATTGTCCTCCAGCTTTGGGCGGATTGAAGTCAGATCAGAATAGCTAAAGTATGTCTTAATGTTATAGTGTTTGACAATATTTGTAAGTCCACTGTGGAAGTGAAAAAAAATAGTTTGTCATCTCGTAAGAGACTTATTCAAAACTAATTGCTTCTGCTACTTCTAAATTCTTACGTCCTCGAGTACCTATTCAGTTGTGATACTCATTTTGCATAATTGAGTAAAAGCACCTCACAGTACACAAACCAAACTTAGTGATGAAGAGAAAGAAAAGGGAAATAAGAAGAATTAAGGAATGAAGTCGATAGGATAGACTGTGAGGTGACGATGTGTCTTTGCTCTAAGGAATTCCAGTGATTCCATTTTTGTGTTCCGTGGTTATAGAACGAATTTTGTTCACGTATCGATGTGCCGTTGACGTTACACGTGTACTGCAACTAAATCGAAGGGCAGGTGGGACACAACCATGTATATATATTTTGTGCGAGTATTTATGGTGGATTGAAACAAATGGTTGTCAAAACTAAAGATGGAACTTAATTGAACCTCGTACATTATAGTGCCGAGTTAACCTAGCTTTATTCTGAAGCTTTTTTTTTAAATTTAGGCGGTTTCATCGCACGCCTGTTAGAGATCTGTTGGAGACCTCCACTTTATCCTTTTGATACAATCGTCAATCTAACGATCTGCTGCTATGACTGATCGAGTTGTTCAGCAACTTAAACCGCATTGGTTGGGACGATAGACATACATAAATTCTTCAAACGTCAGGAAGACATATTCCAAAGGCTAAATTCTTCTATTAGGACGATGTCATCTGCGTATAGGAAATTTCACGCTGTTCTTTAATTTTTTGTATTTTGGAGTGGTAGTCAGTAACAATGTTTAAATGAAGTGGACTCATTGCTGATCCTTGGTGGATTCCTACCATTTGTTCTTCTGGCTGGGGTCGTGATATGGGTAATACAGGGTTCATACATTATGTATCTTCGGCCTATTGTGCGTAATACTCTGGTATGTGTTGAGTTCTCAATGCATTAAACATAAGCCTTCTGGTTTTCTTTTTTGGATCACGACTTGGTATTTCATCTGTGGTAGATTTTCTTTGGACGAATCCACACTGATTTGAAGCTATCCTTGACAGTTGGAACGATTCACTCTCAAAGCTTTATATTGTGAGACATAAGCTTGCTTCCTTTATAATTTTGACATGATAAAATGTCACCTTTCTCTATATAGATGGGTATCAGGTAGCTCGATACAAAGCTTGTATTTCGTTTCAAAAAATTTTCTTTATTTTGCTTTTCATTTGGCCAGCAAGAGCAAGTTGTCAGAATACCTTCTCGAAGCTTAAACAGTTTAAATTGTGCTCATTATGGTGGCGATGTAATGTTGGGAACCATTGTATTAGCTTTAGACTTTGGAGTACCTGTTTAGTGTTTAAGTTTGACGTCAAGTGCACTTTGAAACGCCTCTTTATTGTCATGCATTACATAACTTGGGATGGGTAAGACACAACTACGTATTTCGTTCGAACAGTGAAGCATTGATCGCTTTGGTGGTATTCAAGAAAAAAAAAAAAAGCGGCGGAAGCTATGGTTGTTCAGCCATTGGCGGAACACGGCTAGATGCGATGCGATAATGAGCCTCAAGTATAGATTGAAACATAGTGAAACAGAGAGATTCATAAAGCTTTAGTTGCGGAGTTTCTTCTTTTGTATAACGCTATAGAAATCATGTCTCTATCGCTATTCATTTGCGAGCAGTAACAATAAAATGGAGTTGCACTTATTCGCGATGTAAACGCCTTTTTAGTTTTTCGTCGAAATTCGGCTACAGATGGACTGATCCTCGATTTGTCTGCTGAACGCCCGCCTCTTTACTTACTCACAAAAGACAAAAAATATAGTTGCGACGTTGGCACACAAATATCTTTGCTTTTTCTGACCTCTGCCAGGTAGGGAAGAGGGCACTCACAGTCTTATTTATGGTTTTTCAGAACACGTGCCTTTCGGCTCAGTCTGACGAGATAGCAATTATATTATTTTTATTAATTTTCGTGAAAAGCTATATGGATCAGGAATTGAAAACCATCGACAAGCATGTCATCTCTGAGATCCTTAGCATATCACATTGATTATGTGGTCCCGACCATGGCAGCATTTAATAATATGTAAAGTTGTGATCGTTGATCTATAACACGTTCATGCTAATGACTACAATTTTATAATGATTGCATCGCGTTGTGCGGTGCATTCAATTTATAATTTGCACATTGTACTTCGCCTAACTTTATTATACAATTACATAATATTATATCCACCGTAGATAGGCATATCGAAACGTACTGAAAAGCCTTACAGAAGCTAGTCGTGCCTCTGACGATAATTAACGCATGCCGACTACACCAACACAAATGTTTCACGTTTAAGTTTAATTTTTATCATTATAACCCTTGAATGGAAAAAAAAAAAACATCAACAGGAAAACAGATGTATGACCAATTAACTATTAATTGAACTTGTAACGGCTACTGAGCACACAGCTGGAATTACATACACGTAAGTATGTTTCCATCATTGTAGGTAGTGGAAAAAAAAAAACCCAATCAAGACTTACAATCGTTCTTAGTAATCAAGAAAATCCGACACTGGAAGCGGCTTGATTTCTTAGTTAATTCAAACTATTGCCTCAACAATGCCGGTTTGCTATAACAAATTATAGTGGAACTATAAAAGGATATCCCAATGTAGCGATAACGGATGGTATGTTTGAATTGAAATTCTGTAAAAGCCCTAAGAACATGCTTATTAAAGACTTAGAAACGACTATGACTTGACTTAATTAATACTTAAGCAATAGATGAAGAGATATAGAGATATAGGATGTATTGTTTTAATTTAGAACTAAATCAAAGGATAGAATGTACTATGATTTGGAAATATCTCATGCGCCCTGGCATCACTTGATCTATTCGTGTATCTGTGTAATTATACGAAACACTTAACTTGAGTACTAGAGGGCAATTTTAACTACCTATCGTGCGAGTAATGAATTTTAATTGAAATACCAAGTCGTAAGTCGTGAAATGTATGTGTGTAGTTGATAGCTACAATAAGTTTTCAATTAATTGTTGTATTTGTCTAACAATAGTCAAAGAATTACATTGGTTTGGGTCTTGGATTGTAGAGAATAGTCGTAGTACCCTGTATCTGCCAACCATTCGTATTGGACTATCACCCTTAATTTGCATCAATTTAGAGTGGTTTAAGTCACTGTCGAAACAGATGTTGTAGCTTAACCTTAGGAAAAGTTCCAACAAATATCTTGATCGGTTCTACTATCGGTTGATGGCATAGGAACTAAGAACTGAAGACATGAGTTTGCAATGCATTTTTTTTTAAATAAAAACCGGACAAGTGTGCAAAGTTCCGACCGGACTATCTCTTTAGTCTTGTTGGTCTCAGATGTCTATTTGTAAATTATTGAGCTGTCAACCACATTCTGTGGGAATTTCCTGTCATAGATCGTTGCAAATTCTAACATGAGGACTGCGGTTTCACTTCTCAATTAGTTGCTCAATAATAATAACGTTTCTCATGTTTCTGCCTGATCAGTAGATCCCTCAGATAGGGGAAGTGCCTTGAAAATAATCATTACGATTCATCATTCAGTCTTTGAAATTCAAGTGTGGCTTTGACTCGGTTTATCATTTGAAAAATATCGTCTAACAAGATACTCTTTCGTGGTGAATTGGACGTCATTTGATTCGATAATTTTCGAATTGTCCAAGTTTCGTGACTGTTATACCCCCGGAATTGTTTGTAGTTCGGTTCGGTTGGACTAAGGTATTGCTACACAAAAGCGTGTGAACAGCGAGGGGAGTTGAGCGTGTAGCGTGTCAGAGTTTTTGCACTTAAAGTACTTGATGGAATTTTGCAGAATATTTTTAGGAAGAGTATAAACGTTTCTTAGTGATTCATGACGCATTAACATTGCTAGGTCCCCTTCGGTATCACGTGAAAGCAGCACATAAATGCTTCACATCGTCTTAAATTTTCGACTTTGATAAGAAACTTCAATCTAAAAACGAATTGTAGAAGTTCTCATTGAAAACAATTACAAGGATCATAAGCTACTCGTAGTAGAAGACGGAAAGGAAGTACAAAGTATAGAAATCGATCGTCTTCTTATAAACATCCGCTTTTCGTATGAAATGTGATTAAGAATGCAACATCATAGAATTGAGAATTTTTCCGTTGACGAGCAGTAACATTTTCCAATACCTACACGACATTGTGTCACAAGTAATAAGAGCGAACTCTTTGAAGACCTGAAATCACTGAACGTATACTTCAGTGGAGACTGAAGTCAAACCCATTTTAAACTCGGTATGCCTGAAAGGGGTGACTGTGGTGTAGTGGTTGGTATCATCGATTGTCACGCTGAATGTTTAGCATTTAACTCTTGATGTCAAGAAAGTCAATCAACTGCGAAAAAAAGTTGATCTCACACTGGTAGTACGATGGTCATATGGCTTGAAGTGCTGATCGTCCTGAGTAGCGATAATTACGTCGAAAAGTTGGAAAGAAATACTGTGAACTATGTGCAATGGCAATAATACAAATCATGTCCCCACTTCAACTGGACACCACCTTTGGAGCAAAGACCTAAACCTAATGCTACCTTAGTTTCAAAATCACTACACCAACACTAGCGCTGTGTGAATGCATCATAAGAGTACTCATAACTCCTTGAGCGCAAGTGAAATACCAAAAAAAAAAAATGGTTTGGGTCGACAAATAAGCTCGTCCTCGACTGTTGCGGAAGACTTTGAGCTCTTTGGTAGGCATATTATGAACATAGATCGCCATGTTGGATTCTTTGTGACGCTGTTAGATTGACTTCTCTTCTAGTGGGGAGAACTAGATTGTATCTTAGACTGGACCTTCGACAATATCATGGTGTGAGCTCTCTTGCTCTTTCAAAATCTTGTGCTTTAAACAGACAAACAGTGGATTAAGTTTAGTCGTCCGCATTGAAGATCAAAATGATGAGTTTAATTGCTTTGAGTTCGAAGCAATCTTACTTGGTTCAGATATTGGCTACTTATGAACAATTTTTCAAATCTATTCAAAGGACAAATTGGTTATGGGACCATACACGATACAAGCAGCCTGCACCAACAAGGATGGCCCATGCATGCATGTGTCAAATGTACTAATGTCGCTTGCACAATCATTAGTTTCAATCGGATTCCGGAAGTTATTGGACGAAGTTAGACTCGATCTTACTCTTGAAATTCGTTCACAGAATGCTTTTTTGATATCGCTCAAGCGGCCTGTTTGATCGCCCATGCTGCCTTATAAAACGTTCATTTTGGATTGCTTGATTGTCCATTCATGAATTCATGTATTATGTTAGGGTCCTTTTAGGCCAATCTTCCAGTTTAGGTGACGGGAAAATTGAAGAGTTTCCTTCAGTTCTCTAATACGCGTAAGATGGCGAATTACCCAATGGCTTGCTTTATTACTCATACCTCCAAGTTGAACCCAAACTTTAAAATCAAACACACTAAGGCGAGATGACTTGACGATTTAAAATTCGCTATAATTGCTGACAGTCGTAACCAGATCAAAGTTTTAAGACACACTAGCTTTATGTTTATCATATTTGTTTAGATTTTATACTCCAAGAAAGAATCAAGCCAGGGTAACGAGAAGAAGTATTCTAAATCACAAATCAAGGGGAAAATTACCTTTTTATGAACACTCATCTCTCTTTGGAAACCAATTAATCTACCAATGATAAATCTTTCAATCGTGCTATTTGTACTATCATTAGTCTGAAGAGCATTACTTTGCTCCTTCGAGCTAGAAGTTTCAAAACTAATTGGTTTTGTGTTTTTATAGGACGAAACTTTGATGCTGTAAAGGCTAGGGCTAGTGAGCAGTTGCCTCTTACAATTTGTTGTCATCTAAGTTTGTCTTTATTTTGGAACTATTCTCCTGGGTTTGGTTCGAAGAGTTAAAACATTCAGTTGCAAAACTCTGACTGCATTCTGGTACTTAAAAGTATAGATGGAGACGGTTAAGAGGGCAGATTAACAGCTGCTGTAAAGTTATTCAGGCGTTTGGAATTTTTCTTATTAGAGAACTCTGATGTCAGACAGCAACGAATAAAAGAAAACACAATTCCATTAGAACATTCCTCGTAAACTAGTAGTGACGTATTCCCCTCATTACCACCTTTCTGCTTCTGTATACATATTTTACTAATTAAATTTTTTTTTCTTGATTATTTTTACAGCCACCCTACTGGAATTACCGTGATCAATCGTCATATCTGAATGACGAACGACATGCATCTGTAACCGCTGGAGCGGCCGCCCGTCAATCAGTCGAAGGTGGCTCCCAATCAAGCTACGAAACGCCAACATACTCATCGCCAGGTGGTTTGCGAGCCTATCCAACAGATGCGTATGCCAGTACCGGTAAGTGTATCCTCTTTAACACGGCCCACACACCGAGCTCACAGTGCCATACTAAATATTTATAGACAAGAAAAAAAAAAAGCCCCTTAATCACCGAATGATCCATATTAACACCTCTCTTAATATGTTAGCCAGTCGCAGAATACTCGTATAGTCTTGCAGTCACTCGAATAGTATCTATGCTAACCAATGGAACAAACAATCGTTAACCCTCCGCTTAATTGCCCATGAAAACGCGCGTATACTTACTCACTTACCATAAACTACAAGTATCTACATAGATGGATGGATGGATGGATGGATGGCGGCAGGGTGGCTACAAATGATTTATTTGCAGCTTATTAATTGAATTGATTTACACACGTTTAGGTGTCATTAAATTTTTTTGTGTGTTTTTTCTTTTATTGTTTCACTTTGCTTCATTTTATTTATTCTTCTGTTCCGCCTCATCTCACTTTTACACACACACACACACAAACATACGATGTGGGCATAAAATTAGATTATAATTCAAACAGCGCGGTTATAATAGGATTGACAAACTTGTTAGGAATGAGCTTTTAGATTCGTGAATTTTAATTTACAAATTAAAAAATAAATAATTTTGTTGACATTATAAGTGTTTCGTTGGATTTTAAAACTTTTGCTGCACAGATGAACTTATCGTTTCGTGATTAATTATCGATCTTCATCTGTCGAATGGGATTCACCAATCGATGATTGGAAATGACTTAAAATTTAAATAATTATATCAGGATTTGAATTAATGCGAAAACCGTTTTATATTCACATTAACCGTAATGAAGATGTATTTCGAACCTGTTTCCAATGCAATTAGAATCTTTGGAATGCTTGAAATAAATGTCTTCTTTGATTTAAATTTATTTTTGTTAATTTTGTATTCGTTTTTCGGATGTGGGTAGAGTTTTGACGAAATTTCAAATTTTGAATTTTTTTTTTTGATGATGATGATGATGAATATACGAGACAGTTACAACCGGTTCTAAGGTTGAATGTAAATTATATGTCATAGTTTAGGCATATGTACATTTACTTGTAGCAACTTCAAATGAAACCTTTTGTCGACTCTTTTTGTCCTTATATACCATGTGTCATCAAAAGTAGTTATTAGGTTTATATCTCAACGAAACTATCAAACGCGGTACTACCCCTCACCAACGACAAACTTCGGGAATTATAATTATGCCGCTCAGAGTGAGAGATAAAAATTGCAGGTTTGCACGGTGACGTGAAATAAGGCCAAAAAGGTAAACAAATTCGGCCTTATTACGTTTTTGTTGCCAAGCAGAGAAGTGGAGCAGTAGTGAAGCGAAGTGGTGTATTAAATTCCAAATTTGGCCTTATTTCACGTCACCAACACGCACAGTGCAAGTTAAGTCTTGACCTTGTATGTGCTACCGAGATGGATATTTATATTAATTTTTTAGTAAAACTCTTGAACGATGGACCAAAGACCAAGACCTAGCCTCAAGACTTATAAAATCCGTTTAAGTATCCCATAAAACATTAGAACAGGGAAGTCTTCTAGCATTAAAAGCTAAAGGTATGTGACTAAGAAGAGGTTAAATAAAGACATCACAGGGGGACTCTGTTTTGGAGTTTTAAGGTATAGCATGTTAAGCTAGACTACTTAATGCAACGAGTTTCGCGGAGTCTTCTGCCATCACCCAAATATATTTCACGGGAAAAATGTTCTTCTTCTTAGACTTGCCATGTTCTAAGTTGATTTCCAAATCCTTGGCATCTTTTCTCATGGTTAATAAAAATTATGGAGTTTTTCTAGACCCCAGTCCCCATTCACTCAGAGCTTTTAGTCCATTGAAAAGAAGATTTGTACATTTTTGAGACTAAAGCCAAGCTTTGATGTTTATTTTTGGTCTGATGTATGGAAAAATCAGTTGATGGACTCCTTTATTTAAGTTTCTCCTTATGCAAGAATGCTATGAGAGCATAGCTTTAGTGCGTGCATTTTTATTTTTTATTTTTATACTTCACTAGTGCTAAAGGGGTTTTGAATACCCTTAAGATGCTGGTCACACAGCGCTAGTATTCTTGTAGTGATTTTTGAAACTCAGGTAGTATTAGGTGTCAATCTTTGCTTCGAGGGTGGTGTCTAGAATGATTGAGGGGAATTATTGTTACTGTTGCCAATGCTTATAATTCACAGTATTTCTTTCGAACGTATATTCACGTAGAAATGCGTTTGGGTGGTAAGCGCCTGGTGATAAGTGACACATAGCTCAAATGTAGGTAGTCGATTGCTCTGATTGGTGAACTTATCCTCTAGTCCGACCGCTTTTGGTGCAGTAATGAGGCTCAAGTACAGATTGAGCACATCTCGCAAGTATGTTCCAACGGGTTTTTGACGAATAGGTGATGTTAATGTGCATGCAATAACTCTCGTACACAATGTCTATGTTGTCTCAAACCACTCAGCTAAGATATCAAGTCGTTGGCTGCTATACATACATATTAAGTGACCGAAAAAAAGATGGTGGCTCTGAGGCAGCCAGAGTCAATTTTGCAGCATTCCCTACCATCTTCGCTTGGGTCTTTTTGATCTCCCATAAGGCTCAGCTTTCTCACTAAGTTCGGCTTTAATTTTTTTTCGCATTTTTGGACTAATTATCCTCCTCTGAGCTTTTCCTTTCTTTAGTATAACACGCAACACATATTCGATAGCCTGGTCTTCAAGCTACGAACTGAGGGATTGAATTTAAGCGCTTGAAGAAGTCTGTTTTGTATTAACTTTTCTCCATGAGTTCATAGTATTTTTCCCCTTTTCCGTAACTGGTTTGTTTGCAGCTCAGTCATCCTATGTCCATCTTATAATTTATATATGCATATGTATACCTAATCTACAATGAACATCAACTTAATCAGCTTAACCTTTACCTACCCTAGCACATTGCTTATAAATATAATTTAGTTCGTGATTTTCTTTTTAATGTTTTCATTTTTTATAATTCTTTCCAGGCTCTGGTTTATCGGTTGGGACTGTGGGTCCATGTACGCCTACGAATCCTCTCGAATGGACGGGCCAAGTGACTGTGCGGAAAAAGCGTAAGCCATATTCGAAATTCCAAACGCTAGAACTGGAAAAAGAGTTCCTCTTCAATGCCTACGTATCGAAGCAGAAACGATGGGAGTTGGCACGCAATTTAAATTTAACAGAGCGACAGGTAAGACTATAAAGACTTTCAATGCATATGTACACATCTATATACTTGAAGTGTTTTTTGAAAAAATCTGGTCGCAGAGTATTAAATTAAGTTTAGTATTTTAACCGCACACTGAGGTTAAGAATGTTTATTGGAATCGGGGGTAAATATACGCGTTGGAAACAATGACCTTAGAAATGACACAAGCACGTGATGTGATGTTGTTTTAGAATATGAAGGCTGTCAAGTCAAGAACATGGAACTATATACCAATAGCTACCTTATTGCTTAACTTGAGTAGGTCGGTCAAAATACTTATGAAACGACACTAGTCCATACAAGCGGAAAGTGTCCTTGAAAATGGTAGGACAATATAGCTACAATTGAATGAAGAAGTGTTATTCTTGTATAGAATGATGTAAGGGAATATGGTACCTTAAACATGGAGGTAACAAGCCAGCTTAGTGAAAGTAAGATAGCTTACAGAGTTTTGGTCTTCAGTTTATCCATTGTCATTTCATTTTTCTCACGAAGACAAGATTGCAGCTTGCAACTTGCGGGTGACTATCCGAATATTTGACCCTAACAGAGTCACAGCTTCTCTAAACCTTTCATAGCACAACTATAGCTTATCCCATTCTGATATGTTGATGTTGATACAATTCGACACTTTTACAGTGTCGATGGCTTGGTTGACAGGCGCTTAAGAAGGATGCGTCTAGAGTTGTTTTTATGGTTCTGATGAGTATTGGACAGTCGCAGAGGAAGTGAATCGTGTCCTATTCCACGCCTATGTCGCTACAGTACCTCTAGAGGTCATTCGTAGTTAGTCGCATTTGCCTACAGATGAGCAGCTAGTAGTTTGGAACAAATCACGGGAGCCCAGTACGATCTGTTGAGCGTAGAAGCAGAGTGATGGGAACGTGCAAGTTTCCAGAATTCTTAGTGTTTATTGTATTTTTGTACCTAGATTGGGGTCAGAAGGAAGTGATCGAATATTGTCTGGTTCAGTTGAGACCCCATTTTTGACGTTTCTAGATCCCGGATTCAACAATGATCCAACAGAGTTAGACTTTGTGCCTTCAGCTCAGAATTTAAGGCTCATCGCAATATCTAGTTCGAATTTTAGAAAAGGGGATAAGACGGCTTAGCTATCGATGTCTTTTAAAGACCTCTGTGTCGATAAATCTAATATATATTCTATATGCTGACTAATGTCACCAACTTCGTTAAATATGTCCTCGCCAACTCAATCAAAGTTAAGAAAGGCTCTGTACGCCATTGCGAATTCCTATTTGACTGCATCGTTCACCTCACTTTTTTAAAGCATTCAAGCGATTAATGGTTAGAATCATGCCTTGGGTACATATGGACTCAGTCAGTTTAATAAGATTCAGAGTTTAAGGCTATTGGCAGATTAGAAGCATCGGATTTTGAGTGATTACCAATCGCGTGATAAATATCTTTAACACATTTTCGAAAAAAGATCGAAATTCAATTAAGAATCACTAAAATCCTTCAAAATCACATATCAAATGACTCAGCAGCATCTAGTTCATTTGCAATATTTTTTTTTCCAATTTTTTTCATTTTCAGGTTAAAATTTGGTTTCAAAATCGCCGGATGAAAAACAAGAAAAACTCTCAGCGGCAAGCTAACCAACAAAATAACAATAACAGTTCAAACAGTAACCACAATCACGGTCAGGCACCGCAACAACATCACAATCCACATCACTTGAACTTGGGTCTAGGCATGAGCCATCATACGACCAAAATGCACCAGTGACCTTTAGATAACAGCAGTGCCATGGGATTTGCAACATACTAACAAACAACGAAGACATACTGAAGACACAGTGACGACGAAACAAACAAGAGTTTGACTCGCTAAACAAAAAAAGTCTCAAAGAACAAACAAAAAAAAAAAAAACGAAAACACACAAAACTCAGTGCAAATAATATAATTAAATTAAATTTAAAGAAAGAAAGAAAAAAAAACCGAAAATGAAAATTTTCACAAAAAGCTCGAAAAAAAAGTCTAAAATCCAAGTCAAAGTTCGTCCATTCCAGGTGAATGTATAAAAAACAAATGATATATATGAAAAAAGTGCACATAGCAAATCCCATGCCAAACGCACTGCTGATCTAAATTAAAAACAAAACAAAAAAGAAAATGCATAACTTAAAAAAATAAATAAAATATAATTCTTACTTTCAATGATGATTCTCTCTCCATCTCTCTTTAAATGAAAGATTTTAGTTAATTTTAAATAAACATAAGTGGTAAAAACTCTGTTTCAAATTGTATAACAATAGACTTATAAATTTTAAAGAGAAAGGTAAAGTAAAAACAAAAATTGAAAACAAAAACTAAAAATCTAAATAATGTGTAATTATAATTTTAAGTTCCTGTATATAATAAGTTAAATAAAATGTATTTTTTAGTGGAGATATTGGCGTAATTAAAATTAAAGAAAAAGTAAAAAAAAAAAACCATTACTCTGGTAGTTTAAGACAAAAGAAAAACTTAACAAAACAAAAAAACAAAAATAATTAATTAAATTATGTAAAACTTTGCTTGTCCTTAATTAAAGTAGTTGTAGCTCTCTAAGCAAGCATCTGTCCTCATGCAGATCTTGTAAAATTCTAGGTTCATGACAAAAATAAAAATAACAAAAAAATTATATTATATAAATACGTAGGTGTCTATACATACATATATTATCATAATATACATAAATACATTAAACAAAATAATATTAATACTGTAAGATTGTGTGCGTGTTTACTCAACTGAAGGCTTTGAAAACAAAAATTAAAAAAAAAAAATTAAATCTACATAACAGAAAATTTTAATTAAGTAAACAGTGAAAAACATTTAATATAGTAAAAGGAAATAAAAAATATATATAAAAAGAAAAAAAAAACTAAATGCTTAGTAATGATATTATTTTATAATTATTTTTGTTAATGTTTTATTATTATTATTTAATTTTTTAAATGATTTAATTTAGTTTCTTTATTATTATTTGATAATAAGCTTCCTGAATATGTTAAATATAAAATTAAAAAAAAAAACATTAAACTGTTTCTTTATGTAGGTAAATTCTTTTTAAAACAAATATTATTAAATAATGTGAGAAAGAGAAACGACATAAAAAACAATACATAAAATAATAATAATAATAAAAAAATACGTTTTCTTTGTTGAATTTATTATTTCATCGAAATATAGTTCATATGTCTTAAAAAAAAAATTAAAAGAAAAAAAAATTCAATGATTTCTGTTTTTTCTTCTTCTTTTACGATTTTGTTGATTTTTAATTTCATCAAGTTTTTCTTTCATTCTCTTTGTTGGTCAACAAAGTAAGGGTAAGTGATCTGTTTTTTATTTAATTTAATTTCTTTTAGTGCTTAAGAAGGGTTATCCAAGAGCTTAACCTTGTAAAATCTGGTGTCACTGATCAACACAAGGAAATAGGTCTTCTGTTTGATTTTTTTCCTCCAGCTCCGATGTAGGTATTATCCTTCACTGAATCGTCTGATTTTTCCCAGGTACGTCGGTTCTTTTTTGTATCCCAGTTTTAGTGGCTTCAGGTCTGCTTCCCAAAGTGCTTTTCAATTTGTTGAATGTAGTATACTTATACAGGTTTGGTATTAAAATAGATTCTTAAGCTCTCGAGCACTTTGAAATAAAGACATCTCTCTACTTTGGCTGGAAATTGCATTAGACAATTGAAATGAAAACTACCCTTATCGCGCAAAAAATATTTTTTTTTTCACCTTTTATAATTGGATATTCCGGAATGGTATCACCCTGTGGAAAATGGCCTCAACTAACACGCTTTTCCAGCTAGCTCGTTGCTTCCAGTTTCGCACATCTATTTTGTTGAGGTTGCTGATTACTCTGGAATTGGTTCAATGCAATTCATACTGTACACACAGCATTTCAAAGACACCCTGTCATAACTTAAAACTTGGAAGTCAAACCAAAACAACTTAAATTCTGGTGATGAATGCGAGTTTGAAATATAAAAGTCATAAATTCACACAATTTCCAATTTTATACATACCTACAGGGTGTTTCAGTTTACTTTACAAATCATATGTGCTACGTTTAACAACACACCTCTTAAGAGCATTTTTACGTACGTAACGTAAACAACAAACCTCCAAGTCGATTTGCCTCATTTTCAATTATTTTGAAAACAACGTATCAAGAATGCAACAATCTGACATAAATCTGTGTGAACACATCCGTTCACATAAACGATTTCCCAGCAAACTTCCTCTGATTGCTTTATCCATCGATACACGTCTTAAAGGGAAAATGTAACCTAAGCATTTTCCGACATTCCTCTTTGTATATGACAGTATCAGACTAAAGCTGTCCACAATTGGTGTTTTTACGAGCAGGCTTTCGAGAATACAAGTTGTTTTAATTAGGTCCCACTGATATCCGTACCATTTCATCACCGTTGATGCAATTTTTTCTTTTTATTTCTTATACATTGTCCAACATTACGATGCATATGTTAAAGTTGGATGCATGACTATTTTATTGTTTCACTGGCATTTTTCGGTCACAAAAGACTGCGGAATTTTTGACGTTATTTTAACCATCCCACACTTATTGGATGTGCAATATCGTCAAGCAAGGGACTTTGACAAGTGTCTCGGCGTACTTCTATTTTAGTTTTGAATTCCTCGGCTATTTACTAAAAGCTTTTGATTTTATTCCATCGAACATGTCTTGTATCATTAAGACATGTATGTTCCCGGTTTTTTAAGATCTCAGCGCCATTCATTTCAGATCTATCGAAACTCTGTCAAAAGATTTTTCCAGAATGTAAACATGTGTGAATGACGACATTTTTCAGCGCCTGATAAATATTAAAAAAATCGAACAGCTGCACACGATTTTCTTTAGCAATCAGTCCTAGAATCATTATTTTTAAAAATTAATGACTTAGTATTCAGTCTTTAAAAAAACTCAATGATCGGACCAATCTTTTATTTTTAAATCTCTTTAAAATAGAGTAATCAAAGGGTTTGAAAAAACTACTTAATTATTTAATTTGTTTTGATTTTTAATTTTCTTTTGTTTTGTTTGGAAAAATCAACTTAGACGACATCCAAGTTAGTGGCGTAACCTCTCAATATCGAATTTAACAAAATAGTCATTTACATTGAAATGAAAATGCATAACAATGGATTTTTTAATTTTTATTTTTTTTGTAACAACAAAAATGAGAAGGGATAAACGTATAGTAAGTTTGTATTTATCCATTTTTACATTTAATCTGTTTTATTTATTTTGTTGTGTTATTTTTTCTTTTATTCTCTTTAAATTAAAAGCATAAACAATTTTTCCAGGAAGCCTAGAATAATGTAATTGGTAAACAACAAAAATTATATAAATGTAACATTATAAGCAAAAATTATGAAAAAAAAAACAAACAAAATTATATGAATATATATATTTATTATAAATTATTATTAATAACTTAAGTTGAATTATGAGAATAAGAAGAAAAAGGAAAAGAAAAAAAAATAAAGCAATTTACATTTTGGTTTTGTTTGAATGTTTTAGGAGGCAAGGATTCGGGGAAAAAGGTAAGTAGCCCATGAACGCCATGTGAAATGAAGTGTAATGTGGTTGAAAACATTGCTGGAGCTGGAAATAATCGATAAGTGATTGGGGTAATGCTATTTCAGTGTAAAATAATGTATGTATGTAGTAATGTATTAAATATAAAGAATTTTTTTAAATTCAAAACAAAATATAAATATGCGTAAACTAATTTTAGTAACAGCATAAGTGGATATGAATAAAATCATTGGCATTATCCAGGATTAGGCTTGAACACCTTAAGAATCTCGGCTTTAAATATTCAAATACTTAAGTAGATATGCAGTATATACAAACTCTTAAGCCTGCTGACTACCTACCTGCTGGGTGGACCTGGGACTCAACCAACAAGCGTCTCCAGCCGGCACGATTTGTAGCCAGCTGCCTCCAGTTTCGCGAGCCTCGGGTCGAGGTCTCCTTCCACTTGCGTGGGCTACCTGAGTCTTTCCTCACTGCGCTGTCCTTCGGGGGTGGATTTGAAGGTTTTCCGGGCTGGAGTTTTGGTGTCCATCCACTCTACATGACCCAGTCACTTCTACAACGAATTTAGTGCTGCTTTCAAAATTCATGGCCAAAATTTGGTCCTTAACCGAAAATCATCTTTACCAACGCCCTTCCGCTGGATCTGATGAATATAATCTACTGCACTGCATATTTGTTGAGCCCCTTCTTCTAAAACGCTTAAAAAATCAATTTACGAAACATTGTAGTTTGCAATTGTCAATGACAGTCATCGTTATAGCTTCATATCCATACCACTGTAATGACGTTACCATAAGGAGAAACTGTCATCGATTGTAAACACAAGTTTTGACAGCTTACAGAACGCAGATTCCGAAATAAATGGTGTCCATCATCGCAATTGGCTTTCTTCAGTAATGCTTGGAGTAGAAATTTTCTGTCTTAGCTTAGGAAGCAAGCGAACCTGGGTTGTTTTATGCAGATCCATTGTTTTATGTTGAGGACCAGCTTCACAGGGAACTGTAATGTCACCTAAGTAAATAAATAAGCAAAAACAAATAAGATTTGTTGTATTGTCGCAGCTTATATCCGTGAGACACTTGCTTGGATGCCTACCCATTGCACTGGGATTGACTCTTTGTTTACACATCATCGTAGCTTAAATTCGTTTTGTGTCGCCTTGCCTGATTAAGAAAAGCAGTTATCGCTGTCAAACATCTTCTCGAAGATGAAGGTGAAGTTGACAGTGTGATCAATGCATGAGAATCCAGTACGGAATCCTGACTACTCGATATGACTGCTTTCCCAATGAGGTCCAATAAGGCTTTAGAAATTTATTGCATTGCGTTTGAGTTCGGAAATAATGCTTGCAAAAGATGTTGTCCTTTCCATGGTATCTCAGGCAATGCTCGCTAATTCTTCTCGACAAATTCGTGGAAAATGTTTTTGGAGGTCTGAGGTAGCTTTGGTGTTTGTATTCGAGAATCTCGACTAGTTTGTCGGCTGCCTTCAGTCTGTTAAACTTGTCAAGGTTCTATATACAGATCCTTAAATCATTGTCCTTCTCATTACTTTCTCTTTCATGTGGTTGGATCTCTATTCGACATTTCATTGGCGGTGTTACTAAAAAGAGAACTTAGATGTTTCAGCCTAGTCACATGAACTCAACGCTTCGATATTCCAGGGAGTGTCGCATGCAGGATAAAGCGTCTACACCTCGGGAAAACAGTAGAATGTTCTTCTATATTCATCTCAAATTCCCAGTTTGTTGTTTAAAGCTTTTATGATGCAAGATGTGCCTGAAAGATTAATTTAAAAAAAACAACCAAATCGGAATGTGTATTTATTTTTTTTTAAGACAGGACATCGTCTTCCAAATTGTGCACTTGGAAAGGAACCTCAACCAACTTGTGACCGAGGTTAACATTCAGTACACACACGCTCCTTTTTTATTTTCGCATTAGATCTAAACAACGCCATCGATGACCATTTAAGGATTTGTTCACATTTCAATGATGCTCCATATTTAATACAGGAAAACCAGATATATGCGCATAGAATTGTTAATAATTTTGTTGTAATAAACAATTGCATAACCTTGTGTTTGATTTAAAAACTCCAACACTCATGGAGGAATATCAAGGTTGAGGTGGTCAAAATTGCATAGTAGGGTTAAGTTGAATATTTTTAATATATTTTACGACTTGGACGGACGTTAATGTGGTCTTATTATTTTATTATCGGAATCTCATTACATTTGTTCATTCTTGTGATTGATTACCACCTTCCTTCCGTTCGTTGTTGTTTCCGTCGTGTAGTTATGGTTCTTCCTGTCAAGTAATTAAAAGTCACCGACAATTTTTCCTTGGTGTTGGTTTTTTTTTTTCTGTAGATACGTAGGCATACAGAACGTGTGTATTTTACTTATTTCAGTGTTGATAAGGGCATTTGTGATAAATGCAATATTTTTGAAATATTCCGTCTTATATGATTGTGTTTACTGTCGGTTGCATTGTCTAATCGACTTTAGTCGATTGAGTGCTTACGAAATGTTCGAATCCTACATTACCTCCAACATTAAGGGCATTTAAGTTCGTGGGCAGCAAATCGTCAGATTTACCTGCATGCTAAATGAATCAAAAGTTAGAGAAGACCTTGGAATTCAAGAACTCAGTTCCTGTTGTAGCCTTTTATACTCTTTGAGCGAATTGAAATATCTCCGATTCCTTGAAATAAAAAATGTTATGCGGTCTTCTTTGTTGTTTGAAACAGGATTGCTGGTATTCTAAGACCCTATAACCCACGTGTCCTGTACATACAAAAACGTAGGTACATACTCGTATTTAGTGGGGTGTACGTGTGAAGATATTGGGATACGTAACACTATCATTTTAGACCAAATCTTAACATGGAAAATCTTTATAAAAATTAAGTCGAAATATTGAGCCTTTTAATGGACTTAAAACATGCACAGAGCTTGCCAAGATGATGTCTATATCTACTGCCATCGGATTATCTGTGCTGAAAAACGTAGAACATTACGCGGAGAACATTTTCTTAGATTTTGGCCAGACGGTGCACTATCATGTCTGTTCTTAAATCTATAAGGAATAATGATTGAAGACATAACTAATTTGTTCAAGTTCTGAGTTACAGAGACGAAATCGCCTTCATCGCAAGTCCCCTTAAACCGTTTTAGAAAAAAATATCATTGCTACACAAATCGTGCCAAAAAAGTTGTTAACGTAAGTGACGACAAAACCAACTAAAATGGTTCATCCGCCGTTTAGGGATAGTTATAACTTTAAAACTGTTGACAGCCGTGCAACGAAAATGCGATTCTTAGTATGATACCAAACTGCTGGAGCAGACATAAACATAGGTACGACTTACGATAATTGAGTTTGAAAAATCCGTAGTCTGAGACTTAGAAGTATAAGCTTCATACACAAAATAAGCAGAGAGACTTGTTTTATAAACAATTTCTGGTCACCCTTTCTTATCGTTGTGTATTTGTATGTTTGCAATGTTATTAATTATCCTTAGGGCATGACACAGATTGGTTTAACCTCTGTTGTCAAGTTTTCTCGAGCTAATCCAATAGCATGGTCCTTTGATAGAGTCAAGCAATGTTGTCAACGTTTGATACCAATTTGTCTTAGAATATTTTCCTTAAAAATATTTGGGTATTCCTGTTGCTACATCTAAACATTTACTCAAGCTGGACGCTATAAGCAAAGCCAACCACAATTGTGAGTACGGCACGATATGTAAAGTGTCCAGAGAGATCTGGCAAAACATTCCAATGGAGTGTAGTGTTTAAATGATTGCAAATTAGCTCCGACTATGGTGTGTTCTCAAGGGGCACTCTCTTCTCAAATGATTGAAGAAGAGGAGGAAGAATTAATCGTAAATATTATTTATACCTTTCCAAAAGAAGATTGCTTCGTTCGCATGGGGGCTCCTTTTTTCTGCGATCTCTGCGATCTGGTAACATTCTGCGTTTTATAAGAAGCTTCGACTGGTTCAATTGGCCCCTAAGTTAGTAAAAAAAAAAAACAAGTAGATCCTAGGCAGCCACCGATACCTAATCTTACCATCTCCTTAAAATGTTGTTGTGAATTGAGTTAACTAAATTTTACACCAAAAAAAATATTGAAAATGTTTTCTGCAGTTATATGGATTTGTTCAAATACTGTCTGATAAAACCCGCTTTAATAGAATTCCTTTTCTCTCGATCTAGGCCAGATGGTCCCTACCTACTTGGAGCCGAACCAAAAGTAAGGCCTGAGACCATTTACCAGAAAAGCAGATTGACTTAAGAGATCCTTTGTGCTAAAATGTAGGTCTAATATTAGTTTGAGTCTTCAAAAGCAACCAGTAGGTTGCCATTTCTTCCAAAGTTTCAGGCAATTCTCTTAAGATTTCTGTAACTTAACATGGATATTGGCCACAAGGATATTTGCTGCCCTTTGCTTATGCCAAGCAAGAACTGTCACACGATAAACCGAACAAAGAATAGTTTAAAGTTGTTAGAAATCCTTGGATGGCTTACACTAATTAAAGGGATTACATTGGCCCTATATGCTTGGTTGTTTGGTAACCTTGCTAAAATAGGAATCTTTCGCTTTGGTAAAATAAACTTTGAGGAAGTTACCTACTAAAAAAAACGTGTGAAAATTATGTTTTGCAGATGTGTACATAAGAAGTACCTAGTTTAGGCATTTATTTTATACGGAAGAGGCTGGATTCTTAATTGTTTTTAATTTACTGCCCTTATTGCCTTTTCAGTTAATTAAGTGCTTAAACCTTTCAAAGTAAGTACGTTTGCCTTACAGAAACTACAAATCCAACTAAATATATTTGTAAACCTATTTTCAAGGTCAACTTCAACAATAAGACTTGTACATATACTAAATAGTAATTTTCATTTAAAGCCCACAGTTTTGCATCAAACATCATTGTTTTTTATGATTTCTTAGTCTGATCCAAAGTTTGTATATATCCACAAAGTTTTACATAATTAAATTGCCGCAAATGTTCCACTATAGTAACCTTGGTTAGATATTAAATCATTTTCTCGGAAAACCAGGTAAAATCTAATTAAGTTTTATTATTTTTTATTTTTCATGAATTTTGTTGTTGTTGTTGTTTTCCTTTGTTTTGTTTTGTGGTTGGTTTTGTTCAGTTGACCTAGAGTTGTCTACCGAGGTCGCACCAAAAGAGCATGAGTATTAATCATCGCAAAACACTATCCACCTCATTTTGCTTGTCAAGTGAGTAATCGCACGGCTTAGATGGTTTCGGAAAAGATTTAAGCGCACTTCTGTGTTCCGAACACTTGCAGTGCCAATCAAGACGTTTCTGGCTTAGCTGCTATTCAGACTGTGATTGATGTCCACGATCGTCGTTGTAATTGAATTTGTGGATGTAAAGTTCAAAAGTGATTTACGCTATAAGGTCAACCGAAACAGAAATGATTTATTTGCGGATTGCGGATTTTAGCAGAGCCAAGTAGATATGACTCAAGCAAGAACGAATTGTATTTGCATGGATGACGACCGAGGGTTACGAGTATATAATTATGGGTTACTGTGGGAGTTAGGGCGTTTCACACATGAATAAAAAATCAAAGAAGAAGTGGGCTTCGGGATTTACTCGTTACAACCCAACGTTATCTGATCAATATTACTTCCGAACTAAGGTAGCATGTTCAAAGCGGAAGGCATAGTTATCGCCGAAGCTGGTCGAGAATTATCCATGAAATTAGCTTCTAGAAAAGGCATTGACATTTACATAGACAGTCAAGCTGCTATTGAAGCCATTGCATCTACAGTAATAAAGTCAAAGCTTGTAAAACGTTGCCGTGACTAGCTCGAAACACTGACCGCGAATCACAACGTAACAGTTTGGTGGATCTCGGATATAGATGGAAACGAAATGGCAGACGAGCTAGACAGAAAGGGATCAGAACAGGACCTATCAATGGTTGGTCACGATTTATGCAGAAATTACGGCGAAACAGACCTGGAAGAGAGCACAGCCACTATGCAGAATCAGAAAGACGACAACCCTCGATGAATATTACTTCAAGAACCTAGGCAATCTGTCTTAGAAGCCACTAGGGAGGTCGAATGACCGCCAACTAAGTAACACAGACCCTTCCTCTTTGCCTTTGCTTTCAAACTGGAGATGGAAACTCGAGTGAAGGCTTCATCATATGCACGCATACATAAAGAACTGGAGCAAAATACAGGATGCATCGCAACGACCATGGACACTGAAGGAGCCTTCGATAAGTCATGCTCCGCTAGTCTGAAATTGGCTCTGGAAAGCTTGTTATACGCTGAATGAACAAAAGGCTTAAAAACAAGGCAATAAATATTCAGACCGTTGTCTTCAGGGTTAGAAGCAGGGTCAGCAGGTTGTGCCCGTACCCTATGGAACGCTTCTTTTTTGGATAGCGTGGAGGAGTAGGAAGATACTACACAACTTATATCGGGAATGGATCGCTTCCTGATAGAGGGTTAGGATGGATGGTAGAGCGGGAGGAGCAGGTATCTTTTTAAAGGTCTAGATCTTGCCAGCTATTACAGTCTGAGAACCTCAGTATACCAAGCCGAGATGTTGACACAGCTACACGCGTTGGATCACTTGTGGGAGTGTTAGGTGCGAGGTACAAATATCTTCCTTATATCGAAGGCGAAATACGGACGGATACTGAGTTTCTGAATCTTGAACCTTTTGCTGACCTCAGATAATGAGCATGACCCGAAGAATTCTCAAGTGGGTAATGGCGTTGTCCAAAAAGAAACCTTAGGAATCCATCTGATATCATCTCTATTGTACACTGACTGAACTCTAGATCACGAATGTATCCTCAAAAAATGTGTCTCCGAGATGAAAAGTCACTAAATGAAGCAATAGAACATGAAATGAGTTTTCCTTCGCATAAAATGCTTAACGACTTAAAACACAAATGGAAAAGAGCCTCATGATTAAGGCCATTCAACGCTCACATTCTTAGATAACATATGTTTCGAAAAAAAAAATGGACCGGGTTACTCACAAAGCCATTGGCAATGTTTTAATGAACACTAGCTGCCACACCAATCATCGATTAACACATGACTCTATGCACTGTCTACAGGTGAATGAAGAATTTAAAGTTTTCACTTCCTTTTCCAACTTTAGATAGCTGTCAGCTAATCAGCATCTAACTTCGTAGATGTTATGCCAATTGAACCATGAAAACAATTTAAGAAGCACAATCAAATGGTTGATTAAATGTAATAAAATCAGTGTTACCTAACCGATGGGACTTGATCATTTATTTGAAAATACGTGTAATTTATGGGAAAATGGGAAAACTGATTGAAAACAAGGAAGCTAACATAAAAGGCATATAATGATGCAAGAGCCTTCACAATTCGTCTTCTTATTACAATCTAATCAGTATTTCAATTTAGCAAGAGCCAGTGTCTATACGAATGATGAGATGTTAATCTGAAGGTTGCGATGATAGTCTTATAGAAAAGATCGACAGTAGTTAGAAAAATGTTCCCATGACGATTTTCTACATAAAAGGATTACAATGCGCTATATCAGTTCCCGAAACGGATTGAGGCTAATTGACTTTGTAGAAGGATATCGCCTGGAAGATTTTCTTTGTTTCGATTGGGTAATGTACCCTCTGATAATAATTAAAGCTGATTGTCATGTCTGTGCGTTCGAATATTCTATGTTTGCTTAAGTTGCTTTTAAATCGAGTCTTCAGCAAGAGGTCTATCATTATAGTCAAAATCAGGCGTTTAGAGTATATCTTTCAACTGGGAACTTGTACAATAAGTGTGTTTTGTGCTGAAGAGTGCATTTGAAACAATTTACTCTCTTGGATCATTACACATGAATGCATTGCAAGACGGGACTCACAATCTCCCTTTTCAAAACTTGAACTACCGTCTGTGGAAATGTCAAGAAACATTTCCCAAAAAAGGAGTCAATACAAGGTCGAAATTAAAGTCGAGAGCTTCATTTATTCAGCAAACATGACGAACAGCTCGAAAACAGCCAACATTGACCTATATGACAGGACATTACCCTACGCATATAAAAATTCGAGGTAATTAAGAAATGTATCTACGTTTCTAAGCTCTTTATTCAGAGTAAGCTCTTTTTTCACCATGAAGGCAACTCTCAAACGTGGCTTAATGGGCCGACCCATGGAATCCGTTCTCTTCGTTGCGTCGACATGCACAACTGACAGCTCGATTGAATACACGCTTGTTTATGAAAAGTGGCTTACACGCAACTTGACAAGTTAGGCTCTGAATCTCCGTCGGGTGATACATATAAAAGTGGTACAGTCAGATCGAGGTTGTCGGAAGATTTCAAAAGCAAGGATTACGCTGGGATAGGTGGGTAGTGTAGGTTAGGTGGATACCAGCTCTCCGATACGGCGAAGTGGAAAAGTACTCCAATCAACTTCCTGTACAAAACTGAAGACAGCTGGCTAACGATGGAGCTGGCTGGAGATTTTTATTTTTTGATATCCAAATCCTCTGTAAATTGTTGCACCATCATAAAAAAAAACCTCGTTGCAAACATAAATATTTTGCTATTGGTTTCAGCTGTGGTAGCATCTGGAAGAAATATTCTATTTTTCCGTGCTCCCTTGATATATAGGAATCTGGCAAATAAATCTTGGGATCTCACTATTGCCTTTGATTGGGCAATAGAGTGGGCAAAGAGAACTCGTCTAACCACAACGAGTATGACGATTGATTAAGTACAAAGGCTGACGTGCTTCTGCATCACTGGCCCAATGCGAACATGCCCAACTGCTGCCATGGAGGGAATTCGGGATTCAATCCTTTTGTACCTCTTAGTGGAGGAAATTCTAGGAATTGTAAAGCACTGGATCGAAAGGAAGAGATCTATCGGATCAAATGCGTTTGATGCTCTCTTTAACAAACTTCTCCTTCTAGCAATCTCCAGAGACGATAATATCATGAAATTCAACTTAATAAATACTTTCGTAAGCTGTAAGAAAACCTCAAGCGATGACATCACAGAGTACGGACTAGGCAACCACACACACAAGTCGTACACAAATGCCTCAAGAACTGAAAAGGGCACGACGGATCAAGACAAAAACACAATGAGTCCATGGACAAGTACATCAACATACTTAAAGCAGAAACATGTGCCATAAATAGGTGTTCTCAGGTTATCCTTGGCAAAAGTAGCAACCAAAGTGCTAACAAGAACTAAATGAACTGGGTAATAGTAATAGGTTATCCTTCTGGTGGGTACCCGGCCTTGTTGGTATAGCTGGAAGTTGAACCATTCTGTGGGATAGAGGACCATGCATTGAAAGAAGGCATGATAGGGAAATAATGCATGGTTCGGTTTTGAAAATACCTTCAAGGACTGAGACAGGCCCTGATAACCATGCATCAGTCTGAATAAAAACTACACTCTAACGCATTCCGACAGAACAACTAAGTAAACTATCTATGAGGAGGATCTCTGCAGATTCTACAACGGGGCCAGTGAGACTCTAGAACATATTCTGGAATCATGGGAAGGACTTATCCAAAAAAGAAGAAAATAATTGGGCAAGTATATTAGAAGGTACTGATCCTTCTTATTCTCGAATTTCTGGGAGAAACAAGGAAGGTGTACTGAAGCAGACTATTCTTAAAAATAATAAAATGAAAATAAGGCAATCAGAAGTTAACTATACATACCTTTTTGAAGTGCAAAAGACTCCTTTCATATTAGTCCAGTGCAGAGCTAACTTTTAACCCAACAATGGTAGGTTTCAATTTTTGAAAACATGGCTTAAGTGGAAGTGGGCGTTGTTTAAGTCATTTCCAATTTGTGCATCCTACTTCCTTGCAAATAGAAATTGAGTTGAGCGTATTGTTACGTGTTTTAAGGTCTTTTAAACGATAATGTCCTCCAAACAGATAAACTTATTCTTTACACTTTCAACAAAAGAATACAACTTTTTTTGTTAAGATAAGTGGAAAATAAATAAATTTTGAAACAACTAACGCCATCTCTTCGACAATGGCAGAACTTTTCCAAAATACGTTGACGACGAAATGAAGCAATAAAAATGCAATAAAAAATCTTGCTTAGTACCATTTATGTTCGCCACGTTCTTTTTTTTTTTTTTCTCCGTCTCTTAACTCATCTCTCTGTTCTGTTGTCGTTCCATACAAGGAAGCCCAAATGACACTTATGGGATGCCATTAAATTCCTAAAATCACCATCGACTGGATTGATTGTGTCTACGGGATAAAAAAAAAAAATTAAATAAACCAGACACGATGACGGACATTGACCAGGACATCAACATGCTGCGATGTTCCTACAGAGTTGTCTATAGCACAAGATGAGCTAATCATGCATAAAGTGTGATACAATTGCATACCTACACCATGATTGAACTATCTTTCATCGTGACGCATATATAGACAAAAATGGTTTCAATTTAACGAGATTGCAAAGTTAATTTTACTTTTTATTACATTAACTGTTTGCACTTTAAAGGTGATGGGTTAAGGATTCATCTTTAAATTCTGAAAATTTTCGAAAATTGTTCGACAGCAATGCTTCCTTCATAAAATAAGTTCAATGACCGCAAAGTGTGCAAAAAGAAAGGAATAAATGTGCACAGGTGTTTTAAGGGATGAAATAATTACATGTTACTGTCATGTTTCATTCAACCCCTGGGTAAAGTTAATTTTCGCTAAAAGGACATTACGCTCATGTATACATACATATACACTATACAATTTCCCATTCCAGGACAGGATGCTTATGCCATTAGTTTTCGGTAAAATGTCTACCGTTGGGAAATTTTGCGGCAGCGCGATGTCATGCGCAGTATTGATACTGAATTCCCTTCTTTTTAGCATCCCTACTCTTTGGTTGTATAAATGAAACCAGGGGGATGATGAAGTTAAGAAAGAAAAAAAAAGTTGCACATCCGTGATAATTCCATTTGATACAGTTAAAAAAAAAATAAAAAATAAAACAATCTTTTCTGCGCAGATATTCAAATCAGTTTTGAAGCAAAATTCGCAATAATCTTCGGATTTTACTTCAAAGTTGGACTGTTGTACTTTGAAGGATTTATTTGTAAGGCTTTAAGCATTTTAAGGTTTCAAAAAAGTGTTAAGAAATCTCCTCATTAAGTACTTTTAACTAGTTTTAATAAGTCATTTGAATGGATACTACGACACACACTTGTCTGCCTTCTCTGCCCTCTGCAGATTACTTGCTTCTATTTTCACTGTTCCATCTATCATTTTCATCTTTCATCTTGAGATACTGCATTCCATTGTACAATTTCTGACACGTCGTTTTTCATAAGTCCGAACACCTATATATGTTCCTTAAAAACGTCTAAAGAAAACGTCTGCAGCTCTCGTGTCGATAAAGCAGAGTGCCCTTCACAACTATTTTAAGCGTTCGCTGTTCAGACATGAAGAAGTTAACTACCAATTGATACAATTTCACTAAAGCTCGGGGGTTATTGCTGATGTCTCCATTTAAAATGACATTTGTCCATTACACTACACTACAGGAGCCTCATTTGGATACGTAAGCCTACGTTCCTTATTTACTTACTTAAGGTGGCGCTACTGTACGGGGTGGACTTGGGCCTCAACCAACAAGCGTCTCCAGCCAGCTTGATCTTTAGCTAGCTGCCTCCAGTTTCGTACGCTAAGTTGGTTGAGGTCCCCTTCAACTTGCGTGCGCCACCTGATGAGTCGCGGTCTTCCTCTACTGCGCTGTCCCTCGGACATCTGCTTTGCAGCAGTCTAGGGCCTCCGCTAGTTGTTCGGCTGGACGTGGCCTATTAAGGGATCTTACATTCCACATACAGATTCGAAGTTCGTTGTCTTTATTTCGTTTGCAGGGGTTGTCAACAGTAAATCCGTACGTATCCGAAGCTTGTTGTTGCTTCGTAACTATGTTTTTTTTTTTCCATGGCCGGGCAGTTAACCCTGCGGCACAGCCCCCAACCTGGAGGGCCAATTCCATTATAGAAACCCCTAGGACGAGGCGTCAGTTAGACCCAAACCAGTAACCCGTTCCGGGATGTGAGCGCTGCTATTGGTCCATTAAGGCCTCATCCGCCACCATCTCTTTTTCAAGACCCTGACTTAGTCTCGGAAATCATTGCCGACCTAAGCTCCAAATATGTCAGAGTAGCCCAGATAAGGTTTTATTTGAATTGTTCTGGGATTTTTCTTCACCCTTGAGCCTACGTTCCTAGAAGCTCGTAATCATTTTCGTACAGCAGTTGGGTTCATTATCTATGAAAAACAGAAGGGCTCATCGATTTAAAAGCCTCCACCTAAAAATTTGAACTTCAAAAATATTTCCAGGCTTCCTATCTCGTCCAAGCAACTATCTTTCTTGCCCTTGCAGCTTTTACATTATCGATTGCTCTGGAATGAAGACTGGCAGCGCAGAATGGTAATAACGGTTGTGTTTACGTCGCAAAACCTTACAAGAAAAAGATATCTCTTCTTCAGGATAATTGTTTAGGGTATCCTGGGGAATGAAATGCATGTTTGATCTGCTTATTGTCACGTCATCGATTTTCTTGATTATAGTAGGTACAGATCGGGGATCGTTATTGCATTGTGTAGTGAGATCCTGTTAATTATAACAACCGGAAAATTCCAAATTTACTTAAGACGTTGTCCTTTCATCCCCAAGTGAATAAACTTCCACATCACGACCGTGTGTTCCAACCGAAAGTCTTCACTATTGCCGCCGTCCGACAAGTCTTCTTCCTAACATCTTCGCGTAGAGAAATACTCATTTACATACGAGTATTTATAAACAGTCAGACGAAGATTGAATTGATGAGCTATCGTAACGAGTTAATGCTTCTAAGCTCAACGCTACACTCTACTGGATTCCCGGACAAAGACGTGTTACTGGTAACAAGAGGTTTGGTATTGAACCAATGGATCAGTGGATAAATCACCTATCATGTTGCACCTCACGAAAACTATGGACATGATGTAGCAAGGAAGGACCTCTACCCATTGAATAAAGCACAATTAAGGTCAAAATATACCGACGGAATGGAGCCCATTTAAGAGGCTAAGACAATAAAGCATTTCTTGTGACAGATTTTGAATGTTAAGTCGTGAATCGTGCTTATCGTCATATACTGCGGTTGGGGACCTAGCGTTTAGGAAATTCCAATTATCCTACAAACTTCAGCGATTACTTAGAACTTTTTAGTTTTTTGGCATCTTGTGGCAAAGGGACACGATACAAATGTATATCGTGTGTTAGGATGGCAGTACTGAAAGATAACTTTTTAACTAGCCACTGGATATCTCATGGCTTCTTTAGTCAACTTCAGGAAATTTTCGAATTACCTTAAGGTCGATAAGTTAAGAGAATTCAATTATTTCCAATTTTAGATACAGTTACTGTCGAACCTAATGACGTCATGTTTATAAAATACTTGATTTATCATAACAAAAGCAACTAAGTAGGTCTAGGTACTCATATGCCTAACTTCCAAAATGCAGATTCATCCACCCTCATATGCTTAATAATGGTTTGTTTTATTTTTTCCTGTGAATTTATTTCACTATCCTTGCGTAAATCAAGAGCGTAATTGAAGTAATCACGGATTATTCAAGTTCATCACGAACGTAATGTTTCATTTTTTTAACTTAACACGCGATATTTGTATAAATTTAACTTAAGTGAGCTTATATGGTGGACAGGACAGAAAAATAGAAGGAGCACGAAGGGGTATGCAATTAATACTCGCATGTATAGTTTTCATCGTGGAAAGGGATGATAATATTTAGAAGCAAGTGTTTAGAGAGGGCAACAAAAATATCATCTTCTATAATCACGAAATTGGTTATGACTCTAGACAGACCTTGTGAAAATAGGGAGCTTAATCTTTCTTGAGAGTTTACCTTCTTTTAAAATGGTTATCTATTTCATAGGCATTTATCAGTTTGCAGTTAGCAGTTAGCAGTTTGGTAAGGCTAAATATCATTATTCTGTCGGTGTAATTTGGCTGCTTCTACAAATCCTGGAATGCGCGGAAGAGTTATAAAAAGCGATTCACTACATGTCATAGAGTCACTATCGACTACCATCCAACGCGAAAAGGCTGAAGCAGAAAAACCAAGGATAGGTAGATTGAAAGACTAGTCGGAAGGTGAATATCTATCCAACATAATCGATAACCTGCCACGGGTGCTTCAACGAAAGAAAAAACAGCTAACCCAGCATGTCAGTACGGCGACCGAGTGTACTCCTACATCGAGGAATTGCTGAAAGTATAGAGAATAAAACAGAACATAAAACCGTCAAGGCTATAGAAGATCCATAGAGGTTAGCAAAAGTGGCACCAGTCTAAGGGAATGCAAGAAGCTGTCCCGAGGTTGGTTTGCTAGTATATGGAGAGGATTCAGTAATTTGGTTAACCCAGACGGTGCATTAAGTATTCCTACTTCAAAACAAGTCATCACAGGGGTAAGCTCTCAGCGGAATTAGAGATCCAGAGTGGGGTGCCTCAGGGGTGCATGATTTGACCAATATTGTTTAAAACTTTGCCATTTGCTTTAAAACTTCTTGTCGGTGTCTAAGGATAATTTCAGGGAACATTCCCTGATGAACCTCCACCAAATAACTTTGAGTGCAAAAAAGTAGTTGACAGCTGTGGGTCTAAAGACAAACGCTGCAAAATGAAAATGTTCAGCATTGCAAGTATCTTTTCGCACAAGGCAACATCGTTCCAAGAATCACAATGGAAAATTGGTCATGAACATCGAAGTGGCTCCTTGTTCATAGCTACATTCAGATAAAAGCTGTGACAAAGACTCAACATCGAGGCTTATTCTAAAGGTGAACTTTGTGTTGCTGATTTTGTTGTTGTCATTCAGTTCCATACTCATCAAAGGAAACACTATCTTGGGCTTACGCAACCTCTCTACACAGTGCGGGCCTGTGTAAACTCAAGATGTTCATGATCTTTAAAGTTAATGAGCAGAAGATTGCTTTTGGAAAGTTGTATATTGCATAAACGTCACTCTATCTTCCTTCCAACAAAATGTCTAGCCTTGTTTTCATTTTATAGGGAATCACTGCGGAAGCTGTCAAAGTACAACAGCGACTTTCACAAACATTCCACAAGACATTAACAAAGACGAAATGCCTTCACTGCAAGTTCTGTTCATCTCTCCCACGTTCAGATAACACAATGACCTAAGCAGCCATGTTTCATTCAAGAAATTTGTCAAAAAATGTCCAAAAATTACCCTAATTAGCAGTGTGACAGAACCCTGCCTCATGGGAAAACACTTATCTTGACCGGAACACATTTTTCATTCACTTTCGCTTTGCAGTCAGACGACACGGAATATTTGTTTTGTTTCAACCATTTTACCGTCGGGAATACCGAATGGTCAACCTCGAAAGGCGTTCATTTCGATTCCCTTCCACTGGAGCCATTATCTCGGACTTACGAGTAATCATTTAGCCCTTCCACTATCTAGAATCGTGCTCACGTGCACACTTTCAATCTCCATCGGGACCCAGGCAACTCCAGACCCAAAGTATTTATCTTAATTATGCCCAAAATGTGTGCACACACTTACGTATTCATGCCGGGTATACAGTGTGTGCGTATAATTAAGTCCTATCCCGTTCCAAGTGAAAATGTAATTCTAATGAAGTATTTCGATACGACACGGCCCCTGGTACATTGACTTGCTCTGCACCCCCAACCGCATTCTACTTCCAAATCGCAATCTTTTCCTCCTACGCAATTATCATCGTCATTTAGCTTCCCCCGTGCGGTTGTGTATAGCTACAGTTAAATGCAAAGTCAAATTTCCATTTTATCTCGAAGCAATCATGCTCACTCACTCGACTCTCCCCTTGGGCCGCCACCGCCACCGCCATCGACATCAACACCACCACCCTTCGTTTGAATAAACAATTTTTCTTTGGAAAATCAACCCCCACCGCTCGCCCACTATATATACATTATCCATTTTGGAGATGGATACATACCGTAGGTATGTATATACACACACCATCACTATCTCCTTGGTCTCAGTGTATCTATTTCTGATGCGTCGTCGTCGTCGTCTGGGCAAATATTCAACTAAATATGTTCCTTGGCATATTCAAGTTGTGTATTTCCTTCGATATCCTTCGGCAGAAAGATAAAGGATATTCTCACTTCCACCCCGGCCATGACATGTCATCTAAAGTAAAAACGGAGAGGGTGAAGAAAACGCAAGTCAAAGGTTCTTTTATTTGACTTTCTGATTGGTGTTTGTGTCGAAAGGGGACTAAGACGATGACGAGGGTAAATTTTAACAAGGATACTGTGTTACAGTATACCTCCTATACACAATACAACCCCTACACAGATGCTTTGTGTAAAGGACGAAGAAAATTGCGAAAATGTTTTCGTTTCCTTGGGCGCTGAAATTGTGTGGAAGAAATTTATGCGTACATACGCGAGGGGAGATACATATTTGCGCAAGGATTTTCATCTGATAAAAAAAAAAAACGTGGAAGGGATTTTTTAGGATTTACATTGAAAGCAATTTTCAACGCTCGTGCTGTGAATGCTGCGTTAGAAGAGTACGTACACCGAAATATTGTTTGCATATCAATATGGAGTTGGATATGATTTTTTTATAAAAAAAAGAACCCATAAGCCAATTTTCGGTGTAATCTTGGAAAGAAGCAGCTCCTGGCGGCTAAAGTGATTATGATATCAAATCCTCCGCTGAAATGATTTAGTGCTTCTGTTGTTTAAAGTCGATTAGGCATTCAAAAAGAATGTTTCATGGTGTGATGTTATCCTTTTAAAAAAAATGATTCATTAAGGGACATGTATGTGAAGCTGGATCTGCAGGATTTAAACTGAAATCAATGACTGTACTTGTATTCTATATGCTTTCAGTCGGTTTGTTTCTTCGTTAGAATCAAAATGTCATCTTCGACTGTACCCGGACGCCATCTTTTGTGGAATTAAAACAACACAAACAAGGAGGAGCGGTCAAGAAGTGACTGCCTCTCTAATGGCAATGGTGTTCCCTTAATGTGGAATGTCCAGTCTGAAAGAGAAGGCAGAAGTTTGTTGGTGATCGGTTGGCTTCCCTGAACCATCCCGCTTTTGTCATGAATTTTAGATATGACTTGGAAGTCATTTTGTCAAATCCGTCGTCAACTCTAACAAATGAGTTAAGATACATGTGCTATTCTTAGTTAAGCTAAAGTGGTTAATGTTACAAGTACCAACGTTTTGGAGATAGGCTAAGGTGATGTTAATGCTTGATGGCAAGCTGCAAACAAAGTTACTAACCTTAAGTCCATTCCATTGGTGCAATCGGTGAAATAAGAACCACTTCAACAGGATGGCTTGAGACCATTTTCAATCCTCTTCGGCAGGACTTGCAGCTAGAAATGTACTTAGAATATGCCAATCGGAAAGCTGGATGTCCGTTCTAACAGGACACACTCAAATCTCAAGTAAATACATTGGCAATGAGGTAGTTTTCAAGAGTAAAATATAATGGGAAACCTAGATTTATCTTTACTGATGGGGTTTTTCTATAGTAGATACCTACTTAATTTTTCAAAATCCACCGGCCCCAACATTGAAACTACATAAGGCTGATACATCGATTTAAATCCTACCCTGCACCAAATGCAGTTCTTCCACTCTTAGTTGTCTTGTTAGCATGATCGCGAGCTTAAATAAGTCGATCTTTCTCTTTTCGTGTATGGATTGGAAATTAATCCTTCCTCCAGTTATTTTGCTCAAGTTTAGGTTCATGACTCTTGAAAGTAGAGGTCGTGCTTGATCGGCTGTGGTAGTTTCTCACGACACGTATACATGATGTAATGCCACTTGAGTACAGTGGAGCGGAAAGTGACATGGAATTCAAGAGCATGTTATACTTAATTTTTTTGAACAAGAAGTTCAGAAATGCAGATTAATTCTGGTACGATGCACTGTAACTAGAGTGTAAGCTAAATTAATGACACCAGGCTTTAAAGACCAATAGCTTGAGAGCCAGTATTCGCAAAAGAGAACACGCTTACTCGAGGCGAATCATTAGTAATTGCAATACGGTTCAAGCTCTGCAATGAGCTCTGATCTTTAAATCGACGCAGATGTAATAAGCAGTAAGACTGAGTATGAAGTTGGGCAACACAACCGGCGCATACTGCAAGGACGGAAATGTCTATGATAAGGTGGTCGACGGGTATCGACATTTATAAGATGAAAATAACACAGATAGCAGAAAAACTAGAAGAATCGACTTCATTGGTACGGGCGCGTTATGATAATATGATGTCCACTTGCCACTTAGCAAGGATAGACATAGAATGGATCAATCCATAAGCAGTGAAAAGCTAGTTAACATTCACAATGGATCCGTTAAGATCCGAGTGAGGCTGTACTTAAGTGCAACCACCCTTACAACCTAGTACGTACATAAAGCCTGGATACAAGTTTAAGGCAATGAGGAAAGGAGACGTTTGTACGACAGTTTGCAACACAAATCCTTGAAAAGCAATTTGATGTTAGAATACCCACCTACCTACTTGAGAAATCTGAGAACGCAAAACTCTAAGTGAAAACTTGTGAACTTATACAATTGGTTTAGGCAAATGAACCATTTTCAACCCGGGAACCGTCGTCTCTAAAATGATGTGAAAAGAGTCGCAAAGCGGAGACGGAGGGCAAATGCAAAAAGGACTTAAGATATTGTCAATATCAATCTAAAATTGTTATTCCAATTTCTTCAACGTGTTTTTCTTGAGTTCGATAACCCGGACAATCATACATAGAGTTGAATATGTGAAGGTAGGTGTCTCCTAGGTGCGGGCAAACATTTCAATTGACAAAATTAAAAACCAAAGTTCTTATGCGATATAACGTCCAAATAAAGTTTCCTAAGTAATACTAACATCACTGCTACCTACATCATCTCATCCAATTTGAATTGAAACGAAAAATATTCTCCATCGTCAATTTGCTGCTCAGTATAATAACCAATTTCCTGGTTTACAACAAATTTTTCCCTTGCTACATACATATATTTTCAAGGAAATTACCCCCAATCTAACCGAAGCGCATGCACTTTGCCCTCTCGGTTATCGACAACAAAAATAACATTTCTTTTATCCCCAACACAGCTAAAAAAAACCTTCGTCTTATGTATGTACATATCTTCCAAATAGATACAAAAAAAAAGGTCGAACTGAGGAAAAAGAAAAGAAACATCATCCCAACTGGCGTCGCATATATCACTTTCTGACATCCAGCCACCGAAAATGACAATTGCCCAAAGCAGGCGAACAGCCAGTTGTCAGTTGTCCCTCTTACCCATAATCGACCAAGACAAACTCCATCCAATTCTATGAACAATTACCATTCCCTTACCAAAAAAATTGTATCTCTCTCTCCACGACTCATAGATACAACGAATGCATCGATTTCCTGTCACAGATACTTTTGCCCCTTAGTACGCAAGTGAAAAATCCTTTTTACATTTTTTTTTTCGTTCGTTTCTGTTTTTTTTTCATCCTTCCAAGCATTTCTTATTAAATTCAACACGCACACAGAAAATTCACACCACTCATACTCTCACATTGGATATCCACCAAAAGCGACACGACAGAATAAGAACAATCCCTGGCGCTGCTGTGGCACAAACAAATGCAATTTCCCAATACGAATGTCTTCCCCAGTTTGGTGTGTTTCGTTGAGATACTCTGTGTATCTCTATATAATGCCATACATGTATCTTGAAATTCCTTAATGTGATTTTTTTTACGTTATATACCTTTTCTGGTGTGATGAGGTGGTGGCCCGGCCAGACTTCCACTGCTCCACTGTAGTACTTCGGCCTTTCTTTGGTATTTTTGCGTTCATACTCTTCGGCTTTTCACTTCTGCTTCTGCTTCTTGGTTGCAAACGCGAATTTCAAAAGTATTCGTATCGTACTCGTATCTAGATACTCGCACCATCGCTAAATATTGTCGTCATCCTTTTGACTGTCGTCGCACTCGTTGTCGTTGTCGTGTTCGTTTTCTTGTTACCTTCCACTTTCAGTTTTGGCATTTTCTTCGTCTTTTAAGCCCGACTAACACCACCACCACCACCAACCACCAACATTACCTTTCGCTTCGATGAGACTTCATTTTATTTGAAACTTTTCGCCTTCGGTATAAGCGCGAAGTCTAGTGTATGTAGGCTGTATCTCGTATCTTGTATCACCGCCGTCGCACACGGGGTTGCGAGTCCGCAAGTCGATATCACAATCACACAACATCGTGGGGTTCCATTCAGATACAAAATTTCGTCCTGTGCATTACACAAGAAAAAAAGTATCTACATCATATTCACAGTCCTGTATATAGGATACATGAATCGGCTGCGTGTAAATGACGAGTGTGTCGAACGAGATCAAATATGTACATGCGATGGAAGGCAGCACACACAGAGAGTGAAGAGAGAGAAAAACATTTTTATTAGGTTTTGGGAAGTTGAGTATAAATTTTGTATTTTTTTTTTCGTTTTTGTTTTCTTTGGTTCGGTTCGTTCTTCGTTCATTCGTTTGGTTCTTTTTTCTTCTTCATGTGTGTGTATGTATGGGGATGCAGAGGTATATGCTAGAAGATACACGGTACTGTGTAGTGGAAACAGATCGCCGAGAATAACACAACAAAAAATTTTTGGACAGTTTTCTATCAGAAGTCCTTCATTCTGATGGTATCTTTCAGAATAAACAACAAATTATCATATCTCTAAGCAAAATGTCTTGTGTGTTGGATACAATACAATTTATTTGCAAAAGCAAAAATTTGTGATTTTTTTGTTTTGTTTTGCCTTTTGTCGGTGTTCTTGTTCTTTTTTTTGTTTCTGTTTCTTATCGTACGGGAAAGACCTTCATTTTGTGCAAAATGTGAACGAACTCGATATTGTGTGTGCCGCCCCATACACACAGTGTGCAAAGATACAAATGAATTTTGGGAATTAACAACGAAAAACAAAAAAACTTCAATCCAATACAACGTGAGTGAGTGAATTTTTTTATTTTTTTATTTTGTCAAGTGTCGTTCTGTTTTTGTTGTAGAAAATATCGTATGTTCGTGTCCAACAACCTCCTGCCGGCAAAAGTAACTACAACTACCTAAGTGCTTTTCGTGATTTTGGTCGCTCCTTGAACCAGTCCAGTTCATGGCGAATATTATGCAAATTTATATCTGGGTCGGTGGTTTTGTCAAGGGGAAACAGGTTATGTCGAAAATTTGCAATTTTGAACTCCAATTTGTTGAGAGACATTGATAGATGTGTGGCTTCTGATTTTGCATATACCTCACGTATTACAGTCATCACGCGATCTTTCTAAGATATAGAAACATAAAACAAAAGAAAATGTTAATTGTTTTGTAAAACTAGTGAATTTTTCGATTTAGTTTGTTGTGAATTTATTAAACTTTTGACAGAAGACAAGACATTCTTTTTGAACTATGGTTAGTGTAAAGTTGAACTCGAAATGGTGCTATTGTTTAAAGTGTTGATTTTTTTCGGTTATCGGGGTGAGTTTTCATTTTCAATTATTATCTATTTATCTATACATGATTTTGAGGTAATTGTTGGAGTGTCCTTAGGACTTGTTTTCTGTTTAAATTTGCATGTGATTTCATAGCAAAGCTACAGGTTTCACTCACACTAAGTACCTTTCTACTCCATTGTTAATTGTTAAACTTTACTTATGTACAAAGTCAAGTCGTGGAAGATTCTTTTTTGCATCTTAGAAGTCCATCGGGACAAAATAATATAAGAACTTCAAACAGAATTTGTCACACGTACAAGTGACTTAAATAGCATCAGAGTAGGTACTAGACATAAGGACTTAGACAAATTATTCTTATAAATTCAAAGGCTTACAAGAATGCTAAATATGAAGTATCTATAGGCACATATTACTAATCGTGTAAAAAAATAATTAGATAAATGATTTGTTAAGTCAAAACTGAAAGGGATTTTGAAGTTCATTTTAAACAAACGGTTTATGCCAACCATATTGGAAAAACTGATTAACAGAGCCATGACAACAAGTAATGAGGAGAGTGGATTTGTTTGAAGTGACTATGTTTTTGCAAAAATAATTTGCGTATAGTGTGCATTCCGAATTCCGACGGAGTTTAAGCAGTAGGTATCTACCTATTCCCACCTAACTGTTAAAATAACAAAAATTAAAAGTTGATTGAAGAAACCCGTTCTTAAGATGAAGAGAAACTTACATTATCGTCCCGATGACTCTGTGGTTCCTAAGTTGGACTGCTAAGGCAAGCTGTCACAGGTTCAAGTCAGCGAAAGCAACGTTTTTTCGCAGCATCACTCTCGTAAAAGGTTCACAATCCGCCATTGGAAATCGACATCAGCGGTTGCGAAAAGCTAGACCGTGGTTTTCTAGGAGCTGTCACACCAAATATTTGCATGTGTTTGAAAGGTTCACTGAATAGTGAATTTTAATTTTAATTTGATGGAGACGAAAGCCCACATTTATTCGGCTTAAAACAAGCTAAACTAACTTAAAATTTGAATTAAACTTAAAACTAAGATTAGTTGGAGTGGTGAAGGAGATCGGATTTAAGGCAAGGAGTGGTGCGATTGATGTCAAAAATTTGCCATACGGAAGATTGATTTAATTGATTCGAGCCATAGGAGGTGTTGTGGGTTGGTAGATAGAATAGATGAGGGATTCGTAGATTACGAGGGTTAGTGTTGAGGAAAATAGAATTGTGAGGTGTCATACATTCAACGTGAGTTGATGAATGAAAAGAATGTCGGCTGCATCTCTGCGTTCCTCAAGGGTGTTTAAGTTAATGAGGTTGAGGCGGTTTTGATAGGGACTGAGAATAAAAGAGTAGTTTCAGGGAAGACGTCGAAGAGCTACTCAAAGAAAACGTCGCTGAATGCTTTCGATTCTCGAGATATGCACACGATGATATGGGGACCACACTTGGGGGGGAATATGGTTTCTTTCCAATATGAAACAAATATCATAGTTGTGCAGTCATTCATGGTGACAATTTTTTTTTTTAGTTTTAACACATAAAACATGGTGTGTTCTTGCAAACTCTTTATACAAACATGTTTAGACACCACTGCGTGTGCTTGAGGTAGACATATGAACGAGCTCGTGACTAGTTGTAATCAGTCAGCTTTAGATGAAATAAGAAAAACAAGCACGTGTTTTGGAAATAAACGGTAAGGGGGGCACTCAGTACTTGGGACGTCGGTTTTATACATAAATCAACTTTTTACATATCTCTTCAAAAGGGTAGATGGCTACAATCCTAGGTAGAACTTGGCCCCAAACTAACAAGTGTGTCCGAGTAGCTCAATCTTCAACTAGCTACCCCCAATTTCGCACTCTAATTTGGTTGAGGTCCTTTTACAATTGCATGCATCACATGTATCGCGATATTCCTCTACAGCGCTGTACATCAAGGGTACTTCTGTTCCTATCTTCTTTATCCGTCTGTTCGCACATATGTTTTGCAATTTCGTGCTCAGAAAGCCATTCTTAGTTTGCCATTTGGATTGTGGAACCAAGAAAGAACAACGATTTTTTAAGAAATGAGGTGTACTTTTAACAAGGGCATAAAGAATGAGCGACAATGATGAAGACCGAATGGATAGCGATTGTTTAATTCCTATGTGTATTAGTTAGTTAGTTTGGTTTGTGTACGCAACATCAAGAATCTGTTGCATCTAAGGATGACTCTTATGGCCCTGTTCTGCATTTTTTGAAGCTTCTCTATCTCATTATTCGAAGTATGGTTCTCTTTCCACCGCCATTTGGGACACATGTACATTGCCTAGTTATTCCGAATGCTTCTTAAATTTTGTGTACAGTTTAAATACTTTCTCTTCCGATGTGTATTTGAGTTTGCAGACGAGGGAGGCACACAGTCATAGCCTTTGTTTTGCTGGCATTTAGCTTCAAATACATTCCAAGCAATAGAACTCAACTTTTTGTAGGACGTACCATCAAAAAACCAAACGAATTTTCATGATTATCAACCCCTGTATTTTAGAAACATATATCAGCTATGTGTGTGTATTTGAATGCATGCATAAGGGTATATTTAAACAAGAGTAAAGTTAAAAGTGTCATTAACCTTAGAGGCCAATCAAATCGACTCATATTTTCTTTTGTTTTTCAATTAATTGTTTTCGTTTTAAAAAAAAAATATTTTAAGTAATTATACGTTAAAAGCTTTATAAATTTATTAAAGAGCACCGCATTTCGGCTGAAGTACGTCCGTGAATAATTCATTTGAACGATTAAAAAAGAAAGAAGACATTCTTGGCATGTGGTTACGCCTGGTAATGATATTCACACATGCAGATACATACTCATATATGTGGATTTCAAAGCGTGCCGATTTTTTACAACATATAGTCATCTGGAATCTACTTCATAAGCTGGAGGATGTGAGGTTTGGCGTGGTTGTGTACGCGGAAGATGTAAAGAACTTTGTGCCGGGTAAGTACGCTCAGATACTGGCCTGGTTGTATCCCCGACTTTGTCGGCAAACAGCCGTGGCCCAAGTGTGAATCGATTTAGAAAGGATCTTATCCTTTTCACTAGGAAAACCAACATATCAATCATTATTCTACCCAGGCTCAACGGTACCCCTCTGAACTTTTCAGATGTAGTCAAATATCTAGGATTCATTCTAAATTAGAAGGAACGTACTAGGAAATCCCTGATAGCTAGGGCAAAAATGGAAGTAGGTAACACAAGGGGCCTACAACCGAAAAGTATGCACTGGCTGTACAGTATACACTGTACGCATAAGATCGATCCTCGTTTATGGCATAATGGTTTGGTGGCTACCGGTTCTAGAAAAACAAACCGACTTGCCTCAGCAGTACAGGTGCGTTTCGAACTATGCTGCCAGTAGACATTTATGGCAGCCCTGGGCTGCCTGTAACTCACGAATTGCGTGAGAAAAGTGTGGGCATGCCAAAATCCTATCGATTCACCTCAGTCCTTCTAAATCAACTGAGATGCTATTCCTGCCTTCAACACGGGCTACAAGCACACAAAACATGGAGTCACCGTGAAGACCTTTTTCATTAGTCTATCTCCATCTTTACGGACGGCTCAAACACAGCCGAATAGAAGACCTTAACATTTACCACTCCTTCAGTCTCTCTTATCACAGTAGTGTCTTTCAAGCCGAAATCACTGCTATCAGCCAGGCGCGCCGTTTGGCTAAAAATGTAGCTGCCAGATCTCTTGTATCCAACTCAACAAAATCTAGGGCAATGAAGGACTGGGTCGTGCCCCTAAACGAGATCACATTCCGTTGGGTCCCACGTTATCTGCATTGAAGGGAACTAGGCGACTGGCGAATTAGCAAGACAGCAGTAGGTTTGAACATGTCAGAGCGCCTATGTCGCTTGTTAAACTCATGATTCACACCGATGGCAACACTTAATGCTCTGTCAACAATGCTAAACTAATCTAGCCTCTCCTCGATCCTAAGATATCGAAAGCGTTAATTCGACTGAATAGGGACCAGCTATTGTATGCAACGATTTCTGCCAGAGCTGAAGAGACCAGAAATAGGAAGAATCTACTATTCACTTCTCTGGTTATTCATACCTCGGAAGATTGAGTAGACTGAGGTTAAACCCTAGCAGTCAGTGGTATCACAATTGATCTACTATTGGTCTAACTGTATTTACCTCTTCTCAGAGGACCACTGCAAACCAACTAACTTTAACTTAAGCACACCCCATACAATGAAGTCTTTCTCCACAACATTGTATCTCCGTGTTAGATTCGAAAACTCTATGGATCTGAGCAATGGTGTGCATACGCCTTTTTACAGCTCTTATCTTTTCTTCTTCCTTAAATCTTCTTTTTCAAATTTGTTCATCGTAAACGGGATCAAAAATATTACGAAGAATTTTCTGCTTAAGGATATCTTCATTCAAGTTCTATAGAGTCTAGACCTGCTTTAACGTCATTAAGTGGAACTAGGATAATAAGAGTCTTATAGAGAGTTTCCTAAGCTGCACGGGGTAGGGTCTTAATACTTATTTACTTATTAGTAAATCACCGATTGGCGAAAGGCTTTTTTCTTTCGATTTCTGATGAAATGTCGTTGCAAAGCCAAGGAAGGCAAAGTCCCTATTCGTTGATTCGATGATTTAGGGTGTCTCTTCAGCAAATATGTCCTTCATTTTGTGCTCGTTCTTCCCTTAACTAGTTTCCCATTGAGCAATTTAAAATAAAAAAAACTACCCGAGGAGACCTTCTCGTCATGTACTGAACCTTATTCATACTCTCTGAATGGATTGCTTGTGTTCCAGCTGTTGGTTTTGAGTAGCTTTTAACCAATCAGTTTCCTTTTATGGATCTTATCTTGATCCTTAAAGACGCCTGTTTTTACTGGTGCACGAGTATCGCAAATCGATGGTTATTGCATACTTCTTCCACGTCATATTGTTGTGAATTATGTTTACCTTAAAAGCAAAGTCAAAGTAATTAAGTGATCCTGTAAACTACACATCAAACGCGATCAAGAAAGTGAATAAAATCCAATCATGCCCCCCTGTACTCTTTCCTACTTTCAACTTTTCAGTGAAAAAAGTAAATTTTAACAGAAATATCTATCATCTATCTATTCTATTGCAACTTTCAATAACCAGAACAACATTCCTTTTTCCCGTTCCAAACCACATCATTTTACAAACTTTGTTTCCTACCTTCCAAGAATGCTTCATTTCCAAACGAAACCTCAAAACAGAAACAAACAAAAAAAGAAGAAAACTTTACCAATCTCTGATTAAACCCAAGTAGAACCAGTTTTACTGGAACTGAAACCTCATTTTGTATCTTATGTGCGCTGCGCGGCTCGAGAATGCGCACGCTTAGTGATTGTAACTTTGATTAACAAAAAAAAAAAAACAAAAAGAAGGAAAACAAGAAAATTATGATAATGTCTCCAGGGACATGTATTTACATGGACCATGGTCCCATCCATCCACATCCACACACCTTAAAAGCATTACGATTCGATAAATATTTCGAGAATGCACTTCAAAGATAACGACAACCTAAAAGAACACAAAACTGCAACAACTATTTCAGATACAGTTCTTTCTTGGATCAGAAAACAAAAACAAAAACAAAAAGAAGACTGCACGACCACGTCTTCAATAAATTTTGTAAAGTTCAACACCTTCTCGTGTGTCTGGTGTGCACTTCCACATACTGGTAGTCTCACGAATTCGCCGTGGCCATTTGGGAGATGACTAGAACTAAAGGAGAAGCGGCACTTTGCGCGCTTCTGGAAAAACGAAGACAGGAATACGATTTATGACCCTCATTGTGCGGCTCTGTAAGCGGTGCTCTAAATATTTTGGTTTCATCATACTGGGAGATTGCCAAAGGGTTGTTCCAAGTTCCAGGCGCGCAGCGAAGCAAAAAGGGTTAAACCGTTCGACCGCATCAAATAAAAGAAAGAAAAAAAAAAGGAAGACGAGCAACTGCAAGAAGAAGGATTTATGACCGACGTCATATAATATGCAATATCCGTTAGGCAATCTGACCTAGATTTTATGCAACATTTGAAAAACTGTAGCTGAAAGGATGTGGGAACGGTGGGAAAAGAGAAATCCGGGATTTTCTAGGAATTTCAGGAATTTAAAATGCAAAGGAGTGGGCTTGGCTATTGTTTGGTTGTTTCTTTTTATTTTTTCATTGAATGAGGTGCGAAGAGGGAAAGAGTTCCTTTTGTCGATTGTTCGAGTATATGGAACTGATGCAATTTACGATATGAATACGGTATTGCTTAAGGGTTTTCGGGATATTTGGGCTCGAACTCAACGGGGGGCGGTCTGATATGCAAAATGAAAAGGAGTGCTTACTGCAGGCGGCTTAGTTTTGTTATGTCATGGTGAAATTGATCATAAATCTTTGGACAGTGTGAGCACATGTTTGTACGTTGAGTGGTAAATTAACTGTCAGCTGATTATAAGACATATTTTACAAGTAAATAGGTACAACATAAGATATTGAAACTCAGGATGGGTAAGTTGGCGACTTCGAGGAGGTCCAGGGAAATGTTGCCAAAAGCATATTGTTTGGTCTTCAACACAGGAAATGGAAAACGTCCTTCTATTCCATTAGTTGAGTCATGATCATTAGATTGATTGGAAGCGTTCAAACGAAGAATTAGCCCTTTGCCAACAGAGTTCAAAATTATTTCGGGTAGCTTCGGTCACACGTGGTACGTCTATGAGGGCTTAGAAGGTTTAAACCAAAGTTTGACAACGCTCTTCTCGAGGAATGAAATTTTACCTCAAACATCTGTGATAGGATACTGATAGTTGGTGTATAAAGCGGTCCATACTTTGGAGAAAACAAAGAATGATAGAAAACTCAGTATTCTGAACTTATCCCCTAAGCTAGGAAGCTCTCTTAAACAGAAAAGTGAGAATGCTGTTGTCTTATTAACTTACTTACGGTGACGCTACAGTCCGGCGTGGACCCGGGCCTCAACCAACAAGCGTCTCCAGCCAGCTCGATCTTTAGCTAGCTGCCTCGCATGGGCCTCGGGGGCGGATTCGAAGATTTTCGGACCAGAGCATTGTTGAACCAGCGACCTCAGTCGTTGGACCTTCACTTCTGGCTAAGTCGATGTCGCTGTATAGCCCGAACAGTTCGTCATTGTATTTCCTATCCCACTCACCGTCTATGCAGACGGGACCGAAAATCACATGAAAAATTTTCCTCTCGAAGCAGCCAAGAGCACCCTCATCCATTTTTAATAAAGTCCATGCCTCTGCGCCGTAGAGCAAGACTGGAATTATTTAGATCGAGAGAGAGCTTTACTTGTCAATTGCCTTCTTAGCCCAAAGAAGCAGAGTTATTCTTAGTTTGATCTCAGCGCTGGTATCGTTTTCTGAATTGATGCTGTTGTCAGCTTTGTTTATTTTTTATTTTGCCCGAAAGTGCTCTAAACCGACTTGAAATAAGCCACTTCTCTTAGTTCCCAATATGAAGTCTGTGGTTGAAAGTAATTGAAGTGTCACACCTCAAGGATCCATTTGTTCATCGTGCTTGACTTCTACGTAATATCTCAGTGCTCTGCCAACAATTTTTCTGAAGAACTTACCCTTCCCTTCGCAAATCGAAAGCCTTGATAAAACATATGTCCCCACATCGCATGCCATTCTCGTGTCTGCACTTTCCCAATTCGGTTCGAAGCTCCTTATTCCAAGTCTGATGGCCAAATCTAATCATGCATTCACAATCTAGTTCATTGGGTATAGTTTACCTTTAATTGTCCCAACTAGCGCTGGAGCTGGTGACAGTAAAAGACGGTAAAGTAAAAGTCATTACAAAAATTGTGTGCAGAGTGGAGTCTGTCTTTATGGAGAATCGAAAACTCACCAAGACAAGCCTGGACTTGCACAGTAAATTTAAAATTTTCCTTTAACCTTGACAGCGATCATCTCAAAACTTGGCCATTGAGAGAAAGTGCTGGAGAATTTTCCTCTTAATGAGTCCCATCGGAGAGCAAACTATCTCCGCAAGTGAACCATGAAAGGTTAAGCCACATCTGCCTCTCTCATTCCCCTCAATGTTCAGTCAAGAGGATCGAGAATTTGAATCGATGTGACGAGAAAAGAAGAACCTCCGTTGCCAAACCATCACAGATGGCAGAAAATATGGTCTGGGGAACTGGTAACAACGTAGATACTTACTCGGGATCAAAAAAGATAGAAAAGTGCAGCCAGTGTCAGTGTCTTCACGGGTCGGATGTAAGTATGCAATTGTAACATAGTTCTTGCTTTAGCAAGTTCTGATGTAATCTATTTCAGTTCCCAGGCTTTCTGTCGGTCACTTTGACTGAGTTCACTCCCATCTCGTACGTAATCAAATCCAATCGGTGATTCTCAATTTCAATGTTGAAGATCCACAATTCTTGTCGTTTCGTATCTGCATAAACATTTATTAACTGAAACAAAATACCGATTATACCTATTCAAATGTCACATGTCAAATAAATTACCCCTTCCCCTAATGCCCATGTCAACCATGCACCTCTATGTGTCTATCTTAATTTCCATATTATCTGAGCTCCAGTAGACCAGTCATAAATTTCTCACACATCGTATAAATCTGTAAATTATTAAAAACTCCTCAGTCGGATTATTAAGAGCATTAAAGCTGCAACATTGTAGATATTATATAGACTTTCTTAATTGGTTCCATGCTTACTTGTCAGCCATCATAATGTGATCCCCTCACTAATGCATACTAATGACATGTTGTAACAATAACCCAGAACCAGCAGCCGCATCAGCAGTCACCGCAATCATTATAAATATAAAATTTACCATGTGGAGATACAAAAAAGTGTCAAGTGAAATTCGCGTAAAAAGTATCTCACACCATGCTGTTTGCACGCATAAACTAATTAACACCATATGCGTTGCTTATACAATTTACCTCTCTCTCTCTCTGCTTGTCAGGCTGAGAACGTAGGAGTTTTCATTTTCACGCCGCGCCGCAGTCATCATCGATTATTTAGTTTTAGATGGCTTTTCGGTTTTCGTCCTTTGTGTCTGTCAGGCAAGTTCCAAGGAATGATGATGGTTCGTTATGCCTTCGAAGGGGAAACATCCATTAAGTGACTTGTGGCTGTGTAAATATTTATTCACTTTGACAGACGATATGGCCATGATGCTTGGTATTCCATTTTTGTCTACTCTCTCTCTCTCTCTCTCTCTCTCTTTCTCTCCATACGTTTACGTTTCACTGCATCTAGAACGATTGGTGTGTGAAGTAGAATTCAGGTTTTACTTTGCGGGAGTGTGTGTGTTTGGTTTGAAGAAAAACCAGATGCCGGTGACCCTTGTTAGCTCTCATCGCACTCACTGAGTAGACTCGACAGCCATTATAAAAGGGGCGTGGCTAACGAGTATTGTGTGTGCATCTCTATTTACCAAACTTTTGTACGCCGGAGTGGGAAAGCAACACACAAATGTGTTGGAGAAAATTTAAAAAAAAAATTATTTTTCTTTCGAAAAGTATCTTTCCACTCTTGTAGGTATGTATCTGTGTGAAGGGACAACTTTTCTGGTCTGGTCATCATATTATTTTATTCAAAATTCCTTCCCCCTTATAATCGGATCAACAATTCGGATCGTTTTTTTGTTTTTTTGTTGTTGTTGGGAAAGATAATTTACATTTGAACATAAAAATGGAAAATTTATTTTTATTTTTGTATCTCTTCTGTTGTGATAAAAATATACATTTTTGTTTTTTGTATCTTTTGGTACACCTTATTCAGATGATGATGCTGCTGTCGATGACTGAGAGATGATGCTAATGGATTTTCGAGGCATGGAAAATGGCAGTCGGAAACAAGTGACAGCGGGTTGACGGTTGAACTTAGTTTCTTGTCGAATTAACATATTTTTGTCTGAGTTTTGGAGCGGGTTTTTTTTGTTGTTGTTTGTAGTTAAAAAGAGAACGAGTATCTGACAGTTTTGTGTGACAAGTGATTGTGACTAAGGAATAATAATAGATGGCTCATTATGGCTTATCTTGTTGTCAAAAAGGTGTGAGTTTACGACAACGAGTGAGTTGTTTTTTTGTTTTTTTTTTCCATTTGGAGAGGTGGGGTATTTTAGGAATGCTTGTAAAGAATGTATTATAGTGGATGGATACTGAAATGTTTTATGCAAAGTATAAATAGGTAGGTGATTATAAATTGAAATTGTTGTTTTTTTTTTGTTGGCATATTCAACAGAAAATAAGAGATGAAAGGAAGAAAAAATTATTAATCCGGGTGAGGAAGTGGATGTTTTGTAAGCAAATAATTAAAATAACTAGACAGAGTTCAGTTTGTGAATTTTTTAAGTTTTTATTTATCTTTGAGTTGTATTCTCCTCATTTGAAAACTTTTTGGTTTAAAGTGCTGTCATCTATTCACCATATCGGAGTCATTTTCGAAAATGCAGTCCGAACTTTTTAATTAGAGCCATGTGGCATTGCATCAATTTAGATGCTAAATCAGTGAAAGAACTGTTTATTTGAAGCAACCAGAGCAGCTACCTATTCATATCCGCTTTCAGAGCATGGAAGCTGTTTATGGCAATACCGACTTTGGTACCTTTACGTTCCATCCGCTTTGAAGAAGGCTTTGAAATGACACATCTGAAATGATGTAAATAATTCTAAATACTATTGGGGCAGGAGCAGCCACACGACTTTTATTTAATTTGTTTCCTTTATTCGCAGTTTTTAAATGTCAAAAGCGAGCAAAAGATCAACTTGTCCCAACTTTTACATTACGTTGATCTATACGAATGCTTAACGTAAGGTCGAAGCGAAGTGACATTGTGATAGGATCCATTGAATTCCTATGGTTGAACTGGAAAACGTCAGGCGATGCTGAAGCCAAAGCGCTATTGTGTTTCAGCCATTACTCCCTCTTGGAGCTTTTCTACTCAATTTCTTTCAAAGAACTAAGAATTGACAAGAGTTGTTTGTATGTATGCTTATTTTTTACATTCTTAGGATGCGCTACAGTTCGAGATGAACCTGGGCCTTAAGCATCAAATATCTGTGTCCAGTTGTGGACTCTAAGTTATTTGAGGTCCCCTTTTAGTTATGCCCGAGACTTAAGGTGAAGTTTTCTTCTACTGTGCTGTCCGTGCAGGTTAAATTCAAAGTGTTCATTTGCTTGCTATGTAGTAGCCATCTAAAGTGTCCAATAACCAGTTTTTTTCGGAGTTGGCCCATGTCTCTGAACCTTCAGCTAGGATAGCTCGTGTCTGAATATCATCATCCAAAACTCATGATGCAAACGGTTTCGAATACATTTTTCTTCCTTCTCAGTCCAAAGAAACAGCGATTGGCAAGAGTTATCTTTGGTTGGATTTCTGATGAAAAGAGAGCCAAGTTTATTAAAATCCTCTGTGAAGTTCTGTCAAAATCATCGATACTGAGTAGCCCTACTCATATGTAGCAAAAAAGCCAAACCTCGAACCATTAGGCAACAGACTTCCCATATGATAACCTTCATTGGAGTGATCACATATTCGAAGTGCTCAAACCTTTTGCGAAATATCTAGGTTTCCTTAAACGATGCAAAAGACTCTTTACCCCTTTTGATATGGTTTCAATTTATAAAGCGTTTATTCGTCCAAAGCTTGAGTATAAAGCCCTAATTTGATCTGGTACACTAAGAATTGTCCTGCACTTATGGGCGACAGACCCACTGGAATACCGAAGAAATGTTTCCTGTCTCACACTTTTCTATTGATTCTGCCACAAGCAGTGCTTGCTTTTCGCCCCTCAACATTTCCCCGCAATACCTTTACCATTAAGCCTATTTTAAAACATACCTACGGTCAAATATGGGGATTCTTTTCGAAGCTGCAAAGCATAAATATGGAATGATCTACAAAGTTGTGTACTTTCTTATCACTACCTATAACCCGCAAACATTCAAAACCAACGTCCTTCCTTTGTGTTTCATCTTATTTGTCTAAAGCCTCTAGTTCAAGAGTAGAAGTGGCTAAAACTGGTAAGGCTGCCAGAGACACGAGTAGCGCGGATGCGCCGTTTTGATTCAAGAGTAGTCATAGACCTTTTACCACTGGTGACAGCTCGCGGAAATCTGTCAATGATGTTAGCATTCATCAAGTAGTTGCACAGACTTTTGACAGATTGTGCATTTGGTGTTGGCTTCTGGGATTCGCATAATCAATTCAAGTATGATGCTGGACAAGGCATATGACAGCGAATCAATTTGTCTAGATCTTTTATGAAACCTTAGGTCTTTACTATGTGTAGCAAGCAAGCAAGATGAGTTTGTTATATAGATACCGTGTATCTAGTCAGCGATGTTGAGAAGAATGACGTCTGTGTGCCTCAGTTGAGGGGGTTTAGCATCTCCCTTACTCATAGTTGCACAGTCTTTTACTATCTTAAAATAAGCGCTATCTGAGCAATAAGCTGACGTTGAGTGATATCATGATATCTTCTATCATTGTAACCCATTTCAAGTTTTTTTATCGAGCATGAAGCGATTGGCATACCCAAGGTGCCTTTATCAGGTAAAATGGGTATAGTTGTTCCACATCTTGCAAGTTTTTTAGCCTTACAGTTCCCTGTAATGTCCCTATATTCCGGCATTCGTTTCTGTGAGAGACCATTGGCAATCTAGAGCTACAATTGAGTTTAGAGAGAATGATTTCAAGGACTTGATTACTGCTCGACTGTCCGAAAAAGTTGCGGATATCTATGGCGGATATCATGTTTTTCTGTAGCCTACACTAGGACTTCTATCGCCAATATTTTCACTTGGAACAAGCACCAAACGCACTAACCACTAACTAAAATTATTCCGAATTACTTTGTTGGACGTTATGCTTGTCAACTGTGGGTACCTACTGGTAGATCAGATTGGTTTCGAAATATCACATGCAAATACGGAGCTTAAACTGTACTCGCACTAATATAAGACTTCAAACTTACCTCAACCTTGCATTATCACATTCAAGAAGCTTGCTCCTTTAAACTTAACAAAATCTAGCTTGTAGGCGATTTGATATTTTTGATACCCTTGATGTCCAATCTCCAATTGCGTTTGTCTAAACGTCTTCTACAATTGTTAACATTTTCTTAAAAACTTTTAATAATTAGAAGTTTTGGAATAAGCACACCAGAAGAAACGTTCGAAGTTTCTGGTTTCTCCGTGTATCCAGTGCATCTACCATTTCATCTAAGAAATAAACTTTTCTTCCCTTTGATCCGCGCCATCTCTTGCTCAGTTCCAGAAACTGATTAACTAAAATATGAATTTTCTCTTTGAAATTAAATTCCGCTTATTAGAGTGTTAGTGCGAGCAACACTCACACCACTAAACTAACATGTCACAAAGAGTATTTCCATTTGATAGAACTTCAAGCCGAAAGTGTTTATCCAATTGGATTCACTACAGAGAGATGGATTTTGGTTTTCTCTTAAAAAAATAAAATAAATTCAATTCCCTCTCGCGCACACATCTAAAGAAATCAATCCTCCTGTGTATTGGTGAGTAAATCAAGAGATGGCACCTGAGCTGAGACCAGTTGGACTGGTATCCGAAAAGTTGGTCATTAAATCGCCAACTAGAGTCAATCCAACAGCAAGTGGATTGTGTACTAGATTTTATTTTCTTGCGTGCGAGGGTTAAGAAAATGCTTTTAGGGGTTCCAATTGGAACCTTCAATCTTATACGACGCACTTGTCAATGTTCCCACTGATGTATAGCTGTTTTTTTTTTAATCCGTTTATTGGTCCGCTAATTGCTTTATTTTTTTGTTTTTTATTATCTCAATCATCGATGGGGATGGTATCGTACTCTGGGGCGGTCGCTTGCTACTAGGTCGACGTAGATAGACATCAGGTGTTTGATTAAGTATCCACTTTGTCGGTTGTTATATTTGCGTAGCGCCAAATAGCTGGAAAGCCACACAAAAAGAGGGAATAAACGAATAAAAACGAAAGAAAAAGAAAAAAAGCCAAACAAAACAACAATAACAGCTAACATCTTTATGATTATGGCGGTTTTAAATCATAAAGCGTGTGTACTGTGTTGCAGCGCGGCGGCAGAAGCGAGCGAGCGGGCCAAAAGAGAGAGAGAGACTTTGACGTTTCATAAATCTTCACCGGGGAAGGCGTGAAATTACAATGATCGTTAAATGGCAGCGTTTATGCTGTCTGTCTGTTTGTTTTGTTTACTGTCTGCAATTTCGTTTGACTAATGGAGTAGAGTGTGCTTGAGCTGCTTATTGTATTGTGTTACTGTTGTTCAATGTGGAGAGTATGAATGTTAAGTCGGGTCGCATGGCGCTTTCTTATCGGGTTTAGGTTTGATGGCATGCTACGAAGAAACTGGCCGCCAAACTGTCTAATTAGAAAAAATTAAAAAAAAAAATGAATTGTCTGACATTGACATTTTATAGGTAGGTTTACCTACTTATTTGCAAATATTTTACTGATAAGATTGAACATTTTGAGGGGTAAGGTTGTTGTATAGGGTGAACATTGAGTTTCAAAAGTGAACGAAACTGGAATCCATTAGACATCTGAATATTAGAAATAGACTCATGTCTTTGTCGAGGAACGCATTTGCTTCGAATTTGAAGAGTATATGCAGCTAGCGACCATTTCTAGAATAAAACTTCAAAAGAAGATCTCATTCCAGGCAATGAATGCTACAATTGATTTGATTTTTTGTATAGATTAGATGGAACGTTGTATATTTGGTCATCCAATTTCTGTTTTTCTAGCTACCAGCGCATTTCGCTCACATCTAAGCTATTTCGAGGAATCTATTTTTATTTTAAATAAGTTCTTTGGAGATTTGATGCCTCAAGTCATGAAAAGGGATTTGTCTTCTAATCTGTCGCTTGACATTTTAGAGCACTGTTCTCGGCACTAAGCTGTTTTGTTGCAAGGCTGGCGAACTCGTCAGATATGGAGTAGTTTTACCCATTTTACCCGGTAAAGGCACCTTGGGTAGGTATGCTGATCGCTACATGTTAACTAATACTGAAACCGGATGCTGGGTATTGGGAGAACGAATTTTAGGTGGACAAGTGGTAGAACATGGATTTGGCCAAAGCTGGATCTGAAATGCTCTAAAAATTCAATTACTCTCAACAGATTGCATATCAGCACCACAATCGGTGTCATCTATGGATGCTGTTTAATAGGCAAGCATGTAACAAGACTTGGCGTAGATTCTAAATTTCTTTATAGTAGCTGTATGGACGATGAAGAATATGAGACTATTCTTCATCTTCTTTGAACCTTCTTCTCCCGCAAAAGAAAATTTCACTTATAACGACTTAGGCGATCTGATAAACATAGATAGGTACTTGAAAATTCCTTAGGTTCATCAGATGATTCAATTCCATTCCTCTCCAAAATCCATGCGGTATCACAATGGGCCTATTATTGGTCTAAGTGTGATGGTTTTAGCTGGCAGTCACTTCAATATTGTCTTTTGGAAGGAATGGCTACACTGTGGTTTTAAACGCGGATGACGTTGTGAACACTTTCTCAGGAAAGCACCTTCAAGTTCCCAATGAAGTCATGAGTAATGTCCTTACTATTCTAACAAGATTGACGGACAAATCTGGGCTTAAAGTAAACCCACACAAAACAAAGCTATTTCTCTTCTCAAGGAAGTACAAAATTCTTGCAACCAGCCTTCCAGCTCAAGACTAACTCTATGCAATGAGACCACATTTTTTGGTATCAAAGTCAAAGTATCAAAGTCTTTACTTACTGAGTAGGCTTTTCATGGCAAATTATACTCTCATAAAGGGGTTTTCAATAGGGACATAACAATTTTGTATTTTAATACAAACCCACTCTTAACTTTCTGCTATGAACTGTCAACGTCAAAACGTCAGTCCAGGTTTACATTTTTCTCATGGTGAAGTTCATGAACAAGCAATGTTTGGAGTTTATTAAAAATGACTACCGAATTTCTGAGTCGGCGGTCGGAACTTTAAAAGCGCTTACTCCAATTTTTGGTCGTAATAATTGTCCCACTAGACAGGCTGTGCGTGCTATAGTGGATAAATTCCAGTCAACATATTCACTATTGAATGTTCCTGTGTCAGTGAGGCGACGCACAGGTCGAAGTACTGAAAATATTGCAGCCGTAAGTGCTTCAGTTTAAAATGAGCCAAATCAGTCGATTCCAAGTCTTTCGCAGGAATTTGGAATCTTCCAGTCCTCATTGTGGCGATTGTGGTCTACACCATTACAAGATCAAATTAACTCAAGAACTGAAGTCTCTTGATCATTTGAAGAGCCGAAACTTCTCCGATTGGGCTCTGCAAAAGTTTGAAGAAAATCCTGAATTTTATCGAAAAAGAAAAAGGACATTTCCAAATCCCAGGAGCTCTCAAATACCTTTTGGTCGATTGTACTCCCAGGCAGAAACCCCTTTTTGGTGTAGTGGTTTGAGAAGCTCAGATTTTGTTCGTTTCTCTATTTATTTTCGGTGGCTGATGCTATTCCCCGACCGGCCTCGAACCTGCACAGGTCGGGTCACATGCGAACTCGGCTTAATGGCTTTGTCAATAAGTAAAATATTCATTATTGGGCAGTAACAAACCTACATGTGCTTCAAAAGACTCCATTGCATCCACAAAAAGTGACCGTGTGGTGTGGATTTCATGCCGGAGGTGTGATTGGACCGTATTTTTTCGTCGACGAAAATGATCGCCATGTTACAGTCAATGGAGTTGCCATATTGGAAGACTATTTTTGGCCAGAATTGAATGGACTTGACATCAATGATGTGTGGTTCCAACAAAATGGTGCCACTTGCTACGGAGCTGGTTAAAATAATCGATTTATTGAAGTGAAAGTTCGGTAATAGTGTTATTTCGAGAAACAGTCCACCTCGCTCATGCGATTTAACACAGTTGGATTTTCTTTTATGGAGTTACGTTTTGCCGTTGGTTAGAGAAGCTCAGGAACAATATCGAAAGCGAAATTACCAAAGTTCTGGCCGATATTTGTAGAAGATTGGTGGAAATCGGGCTCCAAATAATCGATCTCTACAAATGTTCTCGCGGTGGTCATATGAACGAGATCGAATTCAAAACTTTAACTTAACATGTGTAGGTACTACACCCGGAATAAATTTCAGCCCGATACCTCAATTATTCTGCGTTTTATTTAAATACAAAATTGTTATGTACTTATGGAAGAACCCTGTTTAGAGGTGATGTCGCTTTTTGTTGTTTTCGCTGTCAGTTCGCCCAGTAGCCTAACGTAATAACCACTCATTCATCGCAACGTGTTTTAATTTACCTCACTAAAACGTTATCAAAACGAGAAACAGTCGACCACATATTTTCCAAGACATTCAGGGTATGAATCTCTCTGAATTCAGACATTAAAAAAAAAAGTCCACTCTATGCCTCTGTGTGACTGATAGGATATTCGACTTACAACTGCCAGCCTTACTAAATACTTTAACAATAAAATATGTAATCTTATTTAAATTCCAATAATCGCTAAAATATGTATGTTTTCTTGATGAGGAGGGTCTCTCTCTCTGTATATACATATATGCAAGACGATAAAACACTAACGGAAACCCTTTGCTTTCTTTGAGTTCACTTGTAATCTGATTCTCTAAAGTAGATACGCTTATATTCACTTGGGACTCGAGACATAAGATCAAAAAAGAAAGCAGTTCCATTCAATGGAATTCAAGAGTTATATGCATGCATGTGGAACCATGCACTTTGAAATATTAAACAAAGATAAGAAGCGATTGGTCGCTGCTATTAGTTATACAAATTGATATCTGAATATCTTATTCGACTGTGAGAAACACACGATGACAGATAGAAAAAAAGATAAAAGAACAAAAATTGACATTCATGGTTTGTTGGATTGAAATGAAGTGGATTTTTTCGTTTTAAATTGGATACATGTTCGTAAGTTGCGATCTCGCTTTTGAGAGTTATGGTTTAAATTTGTTGACATTTTTATAATTAATGGAATTTTTATGTAGAAGAAGAGCATTGTTAAATATTTATTTGGCTAGCAAAATAATTTCAAAAGGTTTCCTTGGATGAAGAAAGAAGTTTGAAAAGATAAAGCATCGACCCAACAGAAAGTTGTTCGGTCTGCGGCATGCATTGTTTTTTTTTGTTTTGTTTTTTCTGTCAGGGTGTTGGAACACCGCAATGGAGCATTCAGATACAAAAACTGGTCCATTGTACTACCAGCAGATACAACCCTTTTACTGTGTTTTCACCGTCTTTCTAAGAAAATCGAGTAAGAGCATCAGTCGTACGGAGCTTAGGTTACCAGCACTCATCAAATCTGCCACCTGATACGAGCAATCACATAGAAAGTGTTCTGCAGTGTCGGGGCCCACTCCAAAAGCGTCACAGACAGTACTGTCAAGTAAACCGCAGAAGGGTTCAGCACCTATGTATCTTCCTGAAGAACCCTTCCTGGTAAGTTGGTCTGCAATTTCATTGTCTTTAATGCCTCTGTGTCCTAGTGCCCACCAGAGTTTGACTTTATTTCGCTTAGAAAGGTCTTGGAGGGCATTGAAGTAGCCTGAAACGGCCTTTGACTTGCAATATTGGGTGCTGCTTGACTATCGTTGAATCTGCTGATGGTTGCCCCCTTTATGCCGGAGTCAAGAATAATATTGGCGCAGGTATCAATGGCATGTTGTTCTGGCTGAAAGGCACTGGGGCACATTCCAAGTGCCTTTAAGACTTTGTGATTAAGGCTAAAAATACCGGAGCCCATTTTTGATCCGTTTCCAACTGTAAACCGTCTGAAGATTTGCTTTTGCTTCGAGTGCGGGGTGCAACTATAATTTGTTTGAGATCCGTCCGAGTTGATCTTCCAGTGTTACTTATGACCCTTAAGAGTACACTGGTGGTTTTTGACCACTTTATCAACTCGCCAAATGGAATGTTCTTCAGCATTTTCCTTCTATAGCAGCTTGGGGTCTACTTATTGCCACGGTGATGACATCTATTGTTGAAAACGAGTTACGACAACAGTATTAGCGTTCCGCATCTTTGATTGCAGACTGGAGTTAAATATAAACATACATATGAGGCGCCAAAACAGCCTTAGCTGCATTAAAAAAGAAAGTAATCGACTATACCGACAACTTAGGCTTTTTTTTTGCAACAGAGTGCCTCATATACCTATCACTCGTTCAAGTACTTTTTCTATCGTATCAAGCATGCAGAGGTACTAGGGTTTGTTTGGTGGTATGTATGTCGTTGATGCTTCCAGAGCTCTTGGAAGACGCCTTCTTTAAGGCACGCATTGCACAGTTCTACAAATATATCGGATCGATATATCGGATTGCATCGCTCTTTATATTCGAATTATGCAATTTGTTTGTTACAAATACATTTGCAGGATAAGAACTTCAATCAAAATCGTCCCGGAAACTCCTTTCAAATCGTTCTCTATAAGCCAAATGTTAAAACGTTTCCTTATGTTCGAAATAAATTCCTTTTTATCGAAAATCGATTCCAGATTAGCGACATCTTCATACAACTCAAGTGGACATTTCCATCTTTTATGAATTCCACCATTTTCACTCGGCATTCAGGCCTAATGGACTTCACCACCATTGGCTGTTCTTCTCAGAATGTTCCTTAAGTGCATTCGGTATAGTAATTGCAAAATGCGATTACAGTGCTCACCATTGAAAGGACAACGTCCATAAAATTCGTCGCATCACCACCTCCAAGCGCCAACCGTCATCGTTGTCGAGTGCCCTTATGATTTGAAAGTCCAAAATAATAAAAATTAAATGCGCCTCTTAAAATGCACCATGTGTTTGATATAATTTCATCCGGCACTTTAATAGGGAATCGCGCGCTTCGTGCTCCCAGCCCCAAGAAGACCGACAGCAGGCTGTAAAACGCACGATTCGCTTTTGGATTTTGCATTGCTCGCCTAGCGGGGCCCATTCGCCAGACTGCAATTCCATCGAAACGCATCGCACTTGAATATCAATTAGATTGGTCGCTTGGGTGCTTGGGTAGTGTGCTTCGCAATGAGTTTACCAGCCGCGCCGCCGTCTCTGTCTGCTAGCCTCGAACTCGTGATGAGAAATCCAAATTTGATTGGCAAACAACCATTTGTGGGGGTACCACAGGCGAATTAATGTTCCCATTTCTTGGCGCGGACACATCTTGCCAGTTTCACAGTTTTGTGGTAGATATGCCCAAGACTAAGAAGCTTTGGGAACGTGTTTGCTTCCTCCTGTCACATTGTCGACGAAAATAAGCACCATAACACGCGGGTCGTGTATTTTATTTATTTAAAATCAGAGGACGACATTTTAATGGATGATTACGATGGCGATGGCGATGGCGATGGTGATGGCGATGTGCGATGGGTATGAGGTAGCAGGCAAGTCAGGCAGCAGTGACTGACTTTGACTACATCAAAGGAATGTTTAAGTTTTTGTTTTTTTCTTTCAAAAAACTCAACGAATGACATTTAATTAAAGAAAATTATTGAATTTGACAGAGGGAGGAGGAGGAGGAGTAGAAGATGTGTGCTGTGCATAGGACGAAGACCTCCTACGTTTGGAAAGATATTTTTAGATGTTTTGCTGTTTAGTGCTTGTGGTTAATTGATTTCGAAAAAAAAACATTTCCATATCGCAACCACTTGAATGAGTCGACTACACAAACGGGGCATTGGCATAGGAATTTCCTCCGCTCCAAGATGAGTGAGTGGTGTTTTTATCCAATCCCACATGGAAACCACAAGATGTAGTTTATTTTTGAAAAGGGCCGCATGGTTAGGCAAACGAAGACCAATTAGTAAATTCTTATTAAATAATTCCAAACTCCACTTGTGGTTGGATAAGAGGTTTTAAGTGGAGGATGCGTCATATGCGGAAAAAAAGGTTCTCTCTCGGATTGGGGAATAAATGATAGCTGGTTGGGTGAGATATGTAAATTTAGTCAATTACAGTGGAGGATACTTCGTCAAGTCGGTGATTTCAACGATATTCACCGGATGTCCTTAAGCTGTGCATTTTGAAATGTAAAACGCTTTGAATAGGGCGCAAGCAATTCCTAAGTTCCATCGTTTTTTTGAGTTTTGAAACATGCTTAACCTCTTTCAATGATTCAGCTTAATTTTTTCACAGCGATATAGCCTTTTCCCAAGTTAGAAGATGGAACTTGGCTACAGCGCATCTTTTACGATGAATTTTTTTGCGCGTTGTAACATGTGCCATCTATCGACTGTCTCTTGTAGTGCTTAATATAAGCATTCCTATGACTTTTTCGACATCAGTTTTCAAGCTCTGGATTCTTAAATGAATGTGCACAACAACAAGCAGACGTCGTGAGCTCGGTGATGCCTCTCCTACTCAACCCTACTACTCAACTTGTCAGTTTCAATTGGATAACTTCTACAAGCAACAGTGGTCTAGACTTTGTATAGTATTCCAAGCGGGATGTCTAGCCATTTGAAAGTTGATACGCAACTTCGTCACACTAAATTTTTCGAAGTCCAACTTGAGCTTCTTTCAAAGCAAAAGAACTCGATTTTCAAGATTACAAAGTTGCTAGCGTGTGACATAAGATTTAATTGCTAAGTACATCGTCAGGGCTAGTGTAATAAAAAACAAAAAACATTTAAATGAGGTTAAACATCAAGTTACGTAGTTATTAAGGAATAAATGGGCATGTAATCGTTCAATGCCAGATCAATAATTGACTTGTTTACTGAAAAAGTAAGTTCCCACCGTCTCGTCGGTACTGTACTTTGAAGGTGCGATGAGATCATGAGAAAGTTGGATTTTACTATGCTAGGTCATATGAAGCTTTCCATCAAGGTTATGTTTGTTAATGACTTAGAAAGATGCCTATTTGGTCGCCTTATTTTCTAGCAGTCTTGGTGGGACTCCAGTTCAGAAGGTCGATTAAGGGTCCTTTAGATTTCAATGTGATACTTTGGCCGGTTACTTGGAGTAGGCCTATCTGACATATATTCGGACCATAGTGTTTCCCGAAAAGTCATCGGCACCCTCTCCGTCCTTTATTTAAGACCCATTAGTCAAAAATCGAAATAATTCGTTGAGAAAATCCCTTTATGTGCTGGAAGCTTAGGTTAAAGTCCATTTCGATGTGACGAATAACACTGGCATGCATTTTTGCATCCATTGAAGAAAGTCCCTGATCCTTTATTCAAACCGTATGACACGGTTTGGAGAGCTGTGACTACTCTATCTCCAAAGTAGTCTATCATACTTTTTTACAATAAATGGTGTAGAGTCAAACTAAAGATCCCCTGGTAGCTGGCACCTACTTTTGAAAAGATGTAATGGTATCAACACCGTGGTTGGGTAGAGATCACTGGGTCTGCTGCTCAAAAGAATCCAAAAATGTTAGCCTTTTCCTTTCGTAGTACAACACTACTTTGACTATTAATCATGTGCCTGCTTCGTCCTCGAAATGATAGGTACCTATGTACCTACTTCCAAAGAGCCATTCACATTCCTTTTTTGAACTATGTACGTCTTGTTTGATCGCAAAATTTTGAGGTTAAGTTCGATTTAACCGTCCCCAATTGTAGATTTGGCTGATCTACATCTTGTGTTCCTCTCAACTGTATATCTCCTCGTTCGTCCGGAAAGTATAACAAGCACAAAATGAATGATAACGAGAAGCTCTATGCGCTTCCGCTCCCGTGAATAACATTCGAATTAGATAGTAGAACTGCATCTGATGCTCAAATTTCTTTCAGTAAATGATTCAAGGTTTTCTATGGCGGCGTCCTTGATGAGCTACGAGTGTTTAAATAAAATGATGTCAAGTATGAAGAAGCCTACCCTCTAAGTTTACTCTATGAAATATGCAACATCCTTGCCCTCAACAAATGTTGACTATCACCCATCTATCTGTCGCCTTCATTTTCCCTCCATTTGGAAGCGTGCTAAGGTCATACCTGTTCACAAAAACAAAAGTTGTGATGATTTTGAATGAAAACCAATTTAATTTCTCATCATCTTCAGTTGAACTTATATCCTCATACTTGAATGGTAGATCTCAGGCAGTTGTTGCCAACAACTCTATTTCAACATCTCTACCATTAACGACAGGCGTTCCTCAGGGCTCGATTCTGGGGCCACTCCTTTTTTCCCTCTACATTAACATGTACGCTAAATTCCTCCCTGCACATGTATGCTGATGATGTTCAGCTGTACAAAAGCTGTCCGCGGGGTCTTTTTGAAAATGCTGCTTGTGAGATAAATGAAGATCTAGATAAGATTCTTTGTTGGTCACGATCCAACGGCCTTTGCCTTAACCCGAAGAAATCTAAATGTTTAGTCATTTCCAGAAAACCTATTGATACCTCCTGTCTGCCTTAAATATACCTTGATAACGTACCTATTGAGTTTGTAGATTCAGCAAGGAACCTTGGTATAACCTTCAACAATACGCTCACCTGGAACAACCTTATCCGATTAACTCTAGGTATGGAAGTCTCCGTATGCTTTGGGCCACTCAAAAAATTACTCCAGTTAAAACAAGGATGATTTTAGCTAAAACTTTGATTATCCCTATATTACCGTTCGGCTGTGAAATTTTTTGCAACTGTGACTACCAACATAAGCAAAAACTTAATGTCGCGTATAATAACATAGCTCGTTATATCTATGGACTAAGGAGATATGACCATATTTCCACCTTTTCCAAATCAATTCATGGCCTCACGCTTGACAACCTGTTTAAGTTTAGAACAATAATGCTACTACAGAATGTTATGCAAACTCGTCAACCAGACTACCTATATAATCGCATATGTTTCCCACGCTCTACTAGATCTTGTGTCCTTGTGCCTACTAACTACTCTTTTCTGGTATCTGAACGCCAATTCTTCATACATGCCATTCGGCTATGGAACTCCCTTCCCCGAACTATCAGAATGACAAGTTGCACTGTTCAGTTCAAGATGAAGCTCAGGCACTACTAGGAGGCGTTTTGATGATGATGATAAGGTTACTTATGATTAGGTCTCAGTTTTTAATAAACAAATTTTGCCTTATTGTTAACCTTTTTCCTATTCTTTAATTATGTACATTTTTAAATTCTCAACTCTACTCTACTTTCCTTCTTCTACATCTGTCCTTTTTTTCTATACTTTCTAATTTTAAATCTCTATGTATTTTATATTTTAAAATAATTTTCTTAACCTTGTATTTACCTGCACTAAATTAAAAGATATTGTATCTTACTGTGTAAGGCTATTACTGTGAATAAATTATTATTATTAAATTATTATTATTATGAATTAATATACAACATCTTACTGAATATAAACTTCCTTTATACTAAAGAACCGATTTGCAATGTAGGTGTTCACCTTCTCATAATCGTCATCGACACACCTCTTCTTCGTGGTTACTTTAGAGTCATAAAATCAAGTAAATAATGATTTCCAGGGTAAGGAACCTTGTTTATTCCAATGATGGGCACAGTCGCCCATCAGTAGGATCTTATACTACCTCTGCGCTATGTCATAACGACAAAACAGGAACACAATAACAATATTCCATAGCAGGTAAAATTCCGTCTGCTTAATATCCTTTACCGGTCCGGTGTTCTTTTCCCATAAGTATTTATCTAACTGGGCTGTGTGCACGGTCGGTATTGATGGTCATAAAAAAAAGGGTTGAGGTTAAATGTACGGATAACGGACCGTATCGCACAACTGACAATTATCTTGTCATGTAGTGTGGCTTTTAAAATTGGTCCACCTAGGAGTGAGAGAAGCGATATTGGACATTTAGCACAATATCACCTTGTAACGTTGTAACTAAGAGAGAGAGGAAGAACAAAATCCTTGAACTAAGTTTTATGCATGTTCCGTTTACGATGGACAGGATGAGTGTACACCATAAATCATTTTTCATAAAAAAATGAAAGGAAAGGGAACTATGAATTTGTTTTTGACACCTTTGTCTTGTTTCTTTTACGTAATTACAGTCCCGAGGAGTGTCCTTGATTGAAACGACCCAAATTTGTACTTTTTCTTTTACAGAATTATTCTCCAATAAAGTAAATCTACACCACACCTTGTATATTTCAAAATACACAAAGATACTCTTGTACACAACACTCTCCCTCCTCGACTTGAACGAATCGGAATGGATTACTCAAGCAAATTTATTTGACACCTTTAATGGCGTACACTGCTCAAATAAGCAGTAAATTCACGAAAAATATAAAGGAAAAGTCAAAAATAATTAAGGAACGAATTCTTTTTCGGGCACACACATGATGACCAAGCCACACCACGTAAATGGAACTTTAATCCCCATTCCAAGGCGGTCGTCTATAGGCCGAATGGTGTGCTTCTAGAAAATTGTATGCAAAATGTATCTGCATTCTTGTGGCTTTTGTTGTTTTGGGACAGTTATTCTGACGCACTGTATATTCAAGTGACGACGGCGGGGTTGGGGGAAATTTCATTGCCCCATTTGTTTATTTTCCGTAAGAAAACTTATGATATAAACTTTTTGGGGCATTTGTTGAATGTTTATAAACATTCGTTTGTATTTTCTAGCTACAGTGCCGATTGGGGTGGTTCTATTGGAATGGTATCCCGTATCCCAATGAGATTTGGTTTATTTTGAGGCGCGTGCAGCGTTGTATTTATCAAATATAAGCAAACGTGTACATAAATAGTATCTCAAGTTATACAATGGGTGTTTGATCTGTTAATTTCCATTCTGTAATCTAGTTTTTGTTTATGTATACAAATGGTGATAGATTGAAAGACTGTTGCAAGCATTTTTTGTAAAAAAAAAAAGTTCTTAGATCATGCAACAGCATCTAAACTCATTATTCATTGTACAAGTACATAAGTCGTTCTACTGGAAATTTTTTGACATAAAATTTGTTGTCACACTGATTGGAACAGGTGTGTATGCAAATGTGAATGCCTTACATGCAACTTTGCTGCTTAAGTCGAGAAGTGAGTATTAAGTATGTCAATGACCTGAATATCTACTTTGTAGATTGTAGACATCCGAGTGAAGGTTGCATCATACGAGATGCAGTCACCTCTTTAATCTACGAAGGGTCCAATATGTTTAGCTTCGATTTTGTACTGATTGTTGACGCTCCCCCTATGTGGACTTCCGAAATGAAGGAACCTTTCTGTCAAAACAATACTGTCATGGTAGATGGATGTTTCCTTAAGAACAAAACCACTTATAATTTAAAGATTCACATTGCAGATATCAATCAAGTTGCTCTTCATTGCCATTTGGACAGTTGAACAATCTGTTTCCACTTGACATTTTATGCAATAAATACCCAACGACTCTAACGATGTAACAGACGTTAGGGTTGAACTAAACTTCGATATGAATCTTTCTAAATCTTACAACTAATCACATCAAATATATGTACACATACACATATATGTATGTACATATATGTCTGTCTACGATTTTATCTCAAACGAACAACATATTCCTCCACATCGATTTTCCAGTAGGATGTCATTAATTCCATGACATCTATTTCATTCACATTTATTCGCGAGGAATTTAAACGATTGCGTCTTTCGGGTTAACCATTCAGTATTGTTATTTTTAATTTTAATTTATTTATTGTTTAAATGTCATTTAGGCCACACATGTGGGTAATCTGTTTGCAACAATGAGTTCACATTCGTTTATTGTTTTTGTTGTTGTTTCATTTCCCATGAGCTTTACATTTACTGAAATAAAAATAAATAACAAATGAATTAATTTGTTTTTCTTAAATCAATTTGCTATTATTAACTTGAATTCATTTTTAAATGGCAGGTTCACATTTATAGTGCGCCTCTAGGGGTTGATTAATGGTTGAACACTTTTTTAGTGAGTGTAAATATTAAGACAGAAAAGCTTTTAAGAATTAATTCCAATATGATTTATACTACAACATTAAAATTTGTATTTTTAAGTAAATTTTTTTTATTTATTTATATAATTTATTATAACAGCTGTGCAACATGTTAAAAGAAATCACTTTAGATTTGTTTTAAAGTTGTTTATCAATTGGACGATATATTTTCTGTATCTTCTGATCTTTATGCTGTTTTTAAAAGGTTTACATATGTACCTAACATTAAATAACTACAAAACCACAATTTGATTTATTTGTTTTTAATTTTTGTTAAAACAAAAAACGGGAGAACAACATTTATTATAATTTTGAGATGAAATCATCGCATTGATGATAAATTATTGATATTTATCACGTATTTATTAAAAGGACGTTGAAAGATGTTAACAATTTCCGAGAACTAAAAAAAAAACCAAATAAGTACCGAAAAATATTTAAAAAAGTTTTAAAGTTTTAAAATTAACATCTAGAGATACATTTTTATTTTAAACCAACTTCTTAACTCTGCCATGCTGAATGAAATGGATAGATATCTACTAAGATGGCAGCCATGATGTTTAGCTCTCTGGTGAGCCCTCTTCAAGTTGTTTTAAAAGAAATCCAAGATGGGCGATCTAAAATGGCGCACAACATTTTTAACTTCATTATGGTTTCGTATCGTACACACATTTGTTCTGTGTTATCATTTCAAAATTAATGGAAGCCGGAGTTTTTTTAAAAGAAATTTGCTGTCCATTCTTCTTCCAAGCAAATATAGGGTGTCGTGAAAGAATGGTTACTACATTTTGCTCGATGTTTTGTTTCTGTCAGAGCAAGGAGGCGGCGGGCGGTCCAAAAATTCTTTATTGTGGGGTCTCATAGCGTAAGTGCGGAAGAATATTTGTGCCATGCATACGTTTTTCCACAATTGGACCCCGAACAAGATCGATATAATGGAGGAATTTCAGCATAGCTCATTTGGATGAGCGATTGATCATGATTTGGGAGATAAACTTTCTGGCTATAGGCATGTAAATTTCTCAATCGTCTATACACAGCCAACGTATGTCCGAAGGACTGAAACCCAGCCAGCATAATCCAGTTAAAAAGCTTAACATCAGGCTATGTTCAATACAATAATTTTTCTAACATAACTTAACAAAAGACCCGATAAATTGTCCATGGATTCTATTGATGTCCCTTATATGTTGAGATCTATCTTTATATGGCAAGTGGAGATTAATGGTAAGAGAAGCGAAACAGGGCTTATAAATGTTAAATGATAGCCTCGTCAGTTTAGCGAAGGTTAAGTTATAGTGGCGGTTAGCATACACCAGCACACTTAGACTACCGTTCGAACCACTATTGAGGCTTGGTATGAAGCAGAATAGACAACTCACATTTAAATGTGCCAAATCGTAGAGGGCGCTGAAAACGAATGCTTCCATTTGAAGCTTTGTCTCCTCTTTGTCTCTACAGCTCCTACAGAAATAATTTGAGTAGATGCCTAAGCCTTGTTGCGTGCTTCACAAAAATATGGTGTGTGGTGATGATCTGCCTGGTAGTCTTTTACGTGGTATCATTGAATGATCCAAACATCCAGCTTTATCATTAGCCTGTATGTAGCAAGTAAGATACTTGGTTTTTGCATTTCTTATGGAATTGACATTATTATACCGCACTTGGCGAGCGCATCAACCTTACAGCTTTTTATGACCCTATCCTTTTGTATTCACCATAGATGTACATGTATACTGAGTTTCTATGTCACCTCGTCAAGGGCTATATCTATTTGACAAGACTCTGTTTGCCTGTCTGAAAAAGTTTGCATATCCTTAACGCATATTACACTGGCTAAGGTTTAGCTTATCGGAGAAAACACCCTCATTTTCGGCCTTTCAGCTCCTTCTCTGAAGGGATACCATCATCTCAAATTGTTCTTTTGGGGGTAATGACTTGGAAGTTTGGTCGAAGTTTGGCATAGATTGCTTTCGGAAAAAAGAATGAATCTTTGAAATTGTGTAGTGACCAGTTTTGATATCAGACAGCTCGTTTATTTTTATCTTTTCGTTATCTTTTGTCAATAAAAGATAGTGAGCTCATGAACTTAAACTCATCGCGAAAGGAGTTTAAAGATGTCAGAAGGCACGACAATCTATTTTTTTTACGGATACCTCTAATATATAAGTATAGAGTTGCTAAAAAAATACCCCTCTGACTCCATTTTCTGTTTGAAATTATTTGATGCGACAGCTTATAGAAGGCGGAGGCTTTGAAGCTACAGATTTCATTGCCTACTCTGAAATGCGAATTAAGAAGTTTCTCATTGCCCGTCGAGTGATGTTGGTGCGAACAGCAACTGCATCAATTTGCGTTGGATACACTTATTATTGAGCCACGACTACCTTGTTTGGCATACTATCGTTTTAAGTTGCCTGTAGCCTGTCGAAGTTTAACTAGACTGTGATCGATGGTTTGCGTTCTAATTTTCGTTAGTAGTTGTACAACATAAAGGATCCACTCAGTTTCTTGAGATGACTTAACATTTTGGCCTTAAAGAGTTCTGAAGGAGACCATTTCTTTCCAATCTTTAAGATCATCATCATCACTTGGAATCGTACTCGTCTGGGCCCAACATTGCTGAACATTACGAACATACCGATATGATGAAGAAGTTTTAGTGAAGAATGAAACCTCGCTGACATATTTTTGAGTTTGATTTTCCTTGTAGATATTTACATCAACCTTATTTGTATCTTTATCTACATTTTAAGCTCTTTTTATACAAACTAATAACCAATCCTTCGAAGGAGGTCACATTAATATAACTTTGTTGTTTTGAAAAGGCACCTTTCCAAGCTCCCGCTGTTTCGTTTATTATAATCGAATTGGATTGCATAATGGAAAAAAGAAAAAATGCAAATCGACTCCACTCCATTTTTTGCGAAACTTAAATAAATTGTCATCAACATCTCCGCCATTAACCGACTGCAGCAACCAGCTGAAGGAACATTAAACCCCAGCAAAAGTTAATCGCACCATTCACCAAACAGTTTCGCCAATGGCGAGGTAATTTAGCAACAGGTTTACCCAAAGCTGGGAGGCCCAACCAACGACAAGTGCATATTTAATAGAATTAACTTAATAACAGTAAAAAAAAACTGAAATTCATTCTTACGGAACAGGCAACACGAATCACTAAGTATTCGAATGACATAAAAACGAGACACTCCAACGAAATCTAAAATTACCATCATCGACTTGCCGCTTAAGTGAAGCTGAGGGGATCAATTGGTATTAGGAAAACTCTTAACATTTTTTGTGGTTTTTTTTGAGAAAAATACTAATCCCGAGACGCACCTAGATGCAGTGATTGTATTGGTGCCAGTGCCCCGCCTTAGTTGCATGTGATTCCTTGGGGAATTCGAAAACAAATCCAAACCTCAGGAGTGCATGACACCATTCGAATGTACTTTTACCTCATGCTAAGCACCGAAAATTCTTTGACTTTTGAATACCATGAAACATGTAATGTACGCCTGTTATTAGTTGCAACTAATTCTGCCAGTGTCGGGTGAAATTTTCCGAAAGTCAACCACCCCCATGCATGCATCTGCAAATTTGTTGCATGACAAGCACTATTCACACTGCTGTTTACTATGAGCATGGCAGATGCCATAAAAGTCAGGAGAAAACTGCTACTAGCGCATGCAAGTATTCGTATCTTATACAATTGCATGTGCTAACTTAATATTTTACTCAACACGGCGGCGGCACTACATTGTAAGGCCTTGTGCATTGTATGTAATTAATTAAAACAATTTGCAAGTCTGTGTGTGGAGGAGAATGAATTTTTTATTCGAAAACCAGACACAAACAATTGTCGAGCTGCTACTCTGCCTGCTGATGCGTATTCATGGTGTTAGCTTCCTGGCAGATCCAAATACTCGTACAATGGATGGAAATATGAAATCCGTGCACAAGAACATTTATTTCAATAATAGAACAAGTCCATTTTCGTAAGTACATTCTCCTTCTACACTTGAGCGTAAAAGGAAAATAGAAAAACAAGAAGCAAACCTCCTTTTTATTTTTTTTGGGGAGTGGATGGATCTTCTTCTTGTAAGCCAATCAACCCCATTGCCACTTTCGAGGACACAGACTTACGAGTTGCAATAAAATATCATATTTGGCGCCAACTTAGATGAATTTGTACCAAACTATGTATCTGTGATTACAATTTTGTTAAAACACTACTGTGAGTGACATGATGACGACGACGACGATGACTGCTTGCTATACTTACTGCTTGGAGGCAGTAAGTGAGAGAGCATTCGTAGGCGAAATTGTATGCATGAGGGCTGATGGGTTGCAGAGTACGGGCAGACATGTCAGAGACATTCAGAATCAATTTATTGGAATTTATAAGGCAATAGAAAAATTTTATTTGTGTGCGCACTTAATTTTTGTGAAGTTGATTAAGACATTTTCCGAATTAGATACGAAATATGTGACTTTTGTTATAAACAATCTGTTTTTATGGCTTAGCCATCATGATCTCTTGAAAGAGGGGTTTGGGGTATGCTGGAAATGTGAATAAGGAAATGTAATCCATTTGTGATAGGAAATTGGAATTAGTGTAGCTCTGGAACGGGGTATATGGTCTGAGATCGCTAGTTTCGTCCAGGTGTCGTTTTGAATCGTCTATATTCTATTTGGGGATCTTCATCTCTTGATTGTCCACAATTTGAACGAAAAGTTGGTTCATTTGTTCAAACTCCGTGGTTTTTTTTGTCCCTTTTGCTCGTATTTGATGCTTAACATTGTAAATTCTACTCAATTTGAGAGTGCTACGATGGATCCGCTAGGCCTTCTTTGTGGTAAAGGGTTGAAATATTGCAAAAGTATCACCTATCTTATCTATCGTCAGCCACTTGTGAGATTTCTATGCACTTAACCATCTAACTTTAGGTTTTTTGTTGGATGTTTTGCTGCCAGTTTAGCATTTCTTTACAGGAAGCGTTCGTACGTACGTTTTCATCAATTGCTTCTTTCATTTGTCTCTCGATCGGTTTTACTTTTTTGCATTATGCTCTCCCTCTCTTACACCTTTCTGAAACCCCATTCTGATACCTCAGTGGTGTATCGGTTTTATCTATTTCAACAGGCGATCCATCAATTTGCGACTAATCGGGCTTCAAGAGCCGTAGAACACTATCAAATAGTTTGTTTTGAAGAAATGGGCAATGGACTTTGAACCCCTTAAGACTATAGTTAGCCCTATGCACTAGCATTCGATGCTTTAAATAAAATGACGGAAACAACTGTGTTAAGAGCTCTTGCATCAGTGAATGTGCGTTATGCTACCTATATGTTAACCGACACTGTTAACTATCAAGTTGTGAAGACCGTGGAACCGATTTTGAAAGTCTTTCTATGGATATTGGATATACAATAACAATGGGTGGCTATGGTGTAGTGATTGTATCATCCCTTGTCACGCTGAAGGTTCCAGATTCAACTCCCGTCGATCAACTGCGAAAAAAAACTGATATCAACACTGGCAGTAGGGCGGTCATATGGCTGAGTAGTGATAATGACATCGGGATGTTCAAAAAAAATACTGTAAATTAAAAGCAATGGCAACAATACCAATGGTTTACCCCAGTAATTCTGGACTCCATCCTCGGAGTAAAAAGACTGAAACCTTATACCACCTGAATTTAAAAATCCCTACACCTACACTAGCGCTGTGTAAATAGAAACATAAGAGTATTCATTACCCCTTGAGCGCTAGTGAATTATAAAGAAAAAAACTTGGCAAAAGGCAACAGCAATGTATGTATGTATGTAATGATGACGGTTTTCGTCAATCTCAAATCTACTAGCAGTTAAATTGTCTAGTACTTACATTAATGCCCAGTTTCACAGTGTGAGTTTAAACTTGAGTTTTACTAAACTAACTACTGAGTTTAAACTTTGAGTTTAAATCGTTCGGTTTCACACTGTATTTTTAAACTCAGTTTGTCTAAACGAAGTTTATCACACTATTGTGAATTACACTGATGTATTTGAATCCCAGTATTTGAATTAAATGTCAAACTGAAAATAATTTTGAATTTTTCCTATTATGGTGTTTGCTTTCGAGTAAAAGTCACTTAGAATAGACAAAAGAGAGACAATGGAGGAAGCAAAAATATAATAATATTAATGAAAAGAAAAGAAGTACTCATTTTTCCGATAGCGGAAAGGGAAATTTAATGAATTTAGTGTTCAAATTCAAAGACACAATTGAAAATAAAAAAAACTGATAGGATTCATTGGATGGAGACAAATGCAGCATGGGATGCTATCGAAAGGCAAAGTCAATAAAAACTTGATTTCGGCTGATATTGAATTGTTCCTTGAAGAAAAACATTTTATTTTCATATAAATCAAATTACATGTACATATGTTTTATTTTCTGAGTTACCAGTTAGTTGGATTTTCAATTTTTGGACGTATTTCCTCGAAAACAGTATACGGGAAATCTGTTAAAGAAATCCATATCATCCCAAAAATAAAAGTGATTTGTCCTGCAGCGAAATTCTCTTTGTCGGCTTACGTTAACCAGGATATTATAATATTCTTCATCACTTCTATCATCAGAATCACTATTTGCACTTGAAAACATTATTTTACACACTATTTATTAATATTTTAAAAGAAAAACACAATTTGACATTTCACAACAATAGCATTCATAACCACATTTTTAACTTAAACGAACTTTAAACGGTAGAATCGAGTCGTTTAACTTAAACCGAACATAAAACTCAGTATAGAGTTTAAACGAACACTGTGAAACCAAACATTTGGTTGAACTTTAGTTTAAACCATAAACGGAGTTTAAACTCGCACTGTGAAACTGGGCATAAATCTTTCAACCTAAACTCTTCAATTCAATTTAGAAAATCAATGTCATTTTTGCAGTCTCTGTCTGGTCGCTAACCAATAGTCGCCATCATCCCACGCTCCATTAAGCATGGCACCTAAGAACCGCTTTAAATGCAAAGTATAACAAAAACCACTTGAGGTCAAGAACTTTCTGAGACGTTAACATGGATTTTTTTGACGTTGTAATCGTCATTGACGTTCTCATTGTCAACGTCGTCGTTGTCGTTGTCGTCGGTGCTTTTAGATTCATCGATAAAAATAAGAGACAGAAATAAAATGAAAGAAATACAAGCAGCTACTGTTCGCTACTTTTGAAATTTATTTTTGCTTTCTAAAGTGTCCCCCAGCTCTCTATAGAAACACCACCTACGGATCCATTAAGTGTCGCCTTTGGCAGGGAGTTTATCGCCCGACAAACAGATTGCATATTAACATGTATAACGTAAAGCAGTCTTCTCAGTCTGGTTGTGTGTAAAGCTATGACAGTTACATTGGGACTTACTGTCCACCAAAAAGCAATCCTCTGTCGCATCTTTTGTGTTTTTCTCTCAAAGTGATATTTTTTCTTTTTTACTTTGATCTGTCTTAGGCTTAATTGAAATGTCTCTATGAAGGTTATCGTATATTTGAAAAATGTTGTCAGGTTTCCAAAAGGAAAACAAAATACATTTCCATGGCTGAGTGGAGAGGAAGCCATTTATTTTGAGTGAATTTGATTTATTGAAAATCGTAAAAGAACAACATTTTGTTTTTATTTGTGGCCAGCACATGATTTATAAATATATTAATTAAGTTTAGTGTCACCTGTTTGACATAAAACAAGAAATATAAGCACTCAATGTTGTGTTTAATTAAAAGCGTCTTTTCGAAGATGTTTTTTTTTTTTTCGAACATGCTCTGTGACAGTGAAACATGGTGGATAAATTTTCCAAAGTGGGTGGAATGAATACTGTCAGGTGAATTTTATTTGAGATGTACTTAATTGGAGGCCGAACATTCATTCGATTGGATGGCATTTAAATTTCATTTTGTTTAGAAGCATCTGAAATTTAAGGAGCTCCACCTTAACCACCGACGATGCGGCAGCTGATACGTGCTCCTCCCTGGACTTGCACATCGAATATCTCGTGTAGTGATATCAGACTCAGAAAATCTGAGTTCTGGTCCCCGAAACTATATGGTCACAGTAAAACTCTTGATCTGCTGCCCATTGATCTGGCCTCGACCATAACTGACTACACGATCCCTTAATTCAAATTCAAGTCCTTTTTCCGGATAAAATGGAATGGAACAATAACCTACCCCTATCGAAGTACCAAGTAACGATCTTTACCGAACGGCTTCAAGATGGAGTCTGGCGTTTGAGCAGGTGTCTTCTCAGTGGAAGTGAAAGTTTCCAAATCGTACCGCTTTCCAAACTCTTTGAGTGTTTTCCAGGCTACTAGCGATTAGAGAGGCCTGCAAAATACTTAGCCTTCCCTACTACCACAAACAGCGTAGGAATCTTTATTGATAGCCAGGCTGCCATCAAAGCGCTCCACCCTCAAATTTCGTCCTCCAAATAAGTGGAACAGTGTAAGGCAACTCTTACGCAGGCTAACGCTCAGTTTACTATCACCCTCCTCTAGGTTCCAGACCATAGCAACATAGAATGAGAGAGGGAACGCGCTGGTAAGATGCTGTTCTACCCTCGATGTCTCTCTTGCGGAGTTAGTCTGCTCCTCGATGGGACTCAACTCTAGGTGGAAAAGTCTAGAAACCTGTGCTGTATTCAGACAGATGTTGCCTGCCTACAATAAAAACAGAACGAAAGACCTAATCCATAAGACCCGTATCGAGACAGCAAAAATCCCACCAATTAGAACGGGCCATTAGCCAATTGGTCCAGACGCTGCCAAACTTGGCATTCCGTTCAACCCTCACTGCCGTGGTTGCGACAACTCACATGAAAAGGAAACCCTATTCCACATTTTCTGTAACTGGCCCGCGCTAGCTAGTGCCAGGCATCGCACACCCTTATTTAAGGAGTTATCACATATTTCTGAAATAAAATTCACTTTCTGAACTCCACAGGATGGATCTGAAAAACTTCGTCTAATCATACCCATCAACACCAAGGTAACGTGAGTCTTGGTATCAAAACGGAGCAACCGCGTTACTTGTGTCTCTGGTAGGACCTTACCAGACAGCCACTTCTACCTACCTACTTAGAAGCATCTGAGACTTTGTTGCGATTGAATTAAATTGAATTAGATGTCAGCAACGTTTCCCTATGCTGGATTCCAGGACACAGGAACGTTCCTGGCAACTGCAGAGCGGACTAGCTGGCATAGGAGGGAGCCGGTCAGAACCTCTCTGAAAATAGGGGGGAACCACCTACCTCGCCTCGATTACCGGATGGCCAAAAGGATGATTAATAAAAGGTGGAATAAAATCAAAACATGTCTTTTCACGAAAAAGATCTGGCCTAACCTGGATCTGAAGCATACAGGGCACTGCTTGATAGGCAGAAACACCACTAGATTGGGCGTCCCTTACAAAAATGTCTGCAAAAGCTGTAAAAGACGAGGAGGTGGAAGAAACAGTCACTCACCTTCTAAGAAGGCAAACTCTAGGAGAATATTTCTACGAAGACCGATCTAGCTCCACTCGATATTTACAAAATAAAGAGCTATGTCAGTGGTTTAAATGGTTCTGCATATAGAGTGGTACACGAAGGGGTCTGTACCGTAAGGTTTCCCATAGCACAGCATCCTCACAGGCCGTAGCCTACTGGCGGCCCATCTAAACATAAAGATAACATTACGCACCTCCTCTGCAATTGTCCAAGTTTCAACAGAACCAGAAAATCGACCGCAGGTGTCTACTTCTCTAGCAATTCGAGCCTGTCAAACATGCCATTGAAGGCTATCCTAAAATTCATACTGGATTCGGGTGGTTTAGGAAGGCGACCAATAGATAAAACAGACGCCTGTAGGATCCCAATACGGGGAACACAATGGATTAATGAAAATCCGAGTGAGGCTACGTTTATTATCAAGTCGTCATCCCTCTCACCTAACCTAATCCCATTTAGCAAGGTATGCCATCGTTTTAAGCAGCTCTTTTTCGCAAACGAGATCATTATAGGCTTGGGAAATTTTGTGCTGCTTGCCTTGCATAGTACGAGTACAGTCTTTCCTTTCAACCGAGGCTTGTTCTGTTTCGATTTGGAAGTGTGTGAAAATGTTAAAAATACAAAGACTGACGAGCTGAATTTAGGGAAAAAGTTGAGGCCACGCTGAGCCAAGATACTAGTAGGAGCAGTCTGCCCGGGAGAAGATGGCAAGAACTTCCGTAAAATTGACTCAGGTGGTCTAAGAGCTACAGCCATCTACTTATTTATTCGGCACTCGATATCGCAAAGTATAACTTCTCGCAAGCATTTGTCTCTTGCGTTTTTGCCGACTCGAAACGGCAGATTGAAGCTTCTTAGCACAAGTTGTACTCGCAAGGATTTTTTGACACCTGCGAAGATGATGATTTTATCTTCTCAAATCGTTAAAAAAAAAGCATGTTCGCCACATTGTTGACACCAGCAGAGCGTCTTATAATGTCCTTACATACCGTGTTTATTAATCTTAAATCATAACATACCTATCTAGCAACAGCCCCAAAGGCTCCATATTTCCAAGTATAAATACGATCCACCCTGACTGTTGCATAGGAACGAATAAATCCAAATGTGTTTTTTTTTTTGTTGTGCAATTGTATTCCGATTACGGTGTTTATGACTTCAACATCTCACCCGGTCACGGCAGCTAACACCGTATGCGTCAATGGCAATGTCCTTTATTCCACACCACTTTATTTTTTCCTTTCATTACCCGATCCTTTTGTTGTTTACTCAGTTCATGTTGTGCTGGTTTATTTCACTCCTTTTTTCCTTATTTCTTGTTCCATTTTTGGACTTCATGACATTGTCATATAATTATGAAAAAAAAAGAAGAGCAGAAAAAAAAAACATTAAACACTGAATAATAAAACTGTAAACTGTAAACATAATTTCTCAAGGTCGTCGGTATAGAAAATAATGACGATGATGGTTTTTAATGGCCCTGTTAATAATTTTATGTGATCGTCTCCGAGACGAGCATAGACAACATTGGCGCGTTCCAACGACGGAACCAGTCGACAACGACATCGACGACGGTGTTTCACTCTTTTAAAGTTGAAATTAGTGTTTTTCAGTGGCTTTTCGATTTTTGCTCGAATTATCTTTTTTTGTTTTAACATATTTTTTTTTATGATCTCTCTTAAGGAGGGAAAATAAAATGCTAATGGATAGATTCCAGCACTTTTGAGAAGGGGTTACTATTTCTCCGAGCAGAGTATAAACGAAATTTCGACACAACCAACAAGTGACGGTCTGTTTCAGGGTGACACATTGAGAGTGTGGTTAAAAAATATAAAAAAAAAGAATCGGGTCCGCATGGCCGACGGTATTTTGTGAAAAAGTGTGGTGCTACTTGTGAAGAAAAAGTGTTCAAAGTTGGATTAATCAGGATTTGCGACTTTTGGGAAAGCACGACGCAGGAGGTTTGGGGTTTTATGTCAAATGAGACGAAGCCGAATCTAAGTATGTACAAATGCATTTTTATAGAATCATATACAAATTGTATTGTAGTCTGGTAAGATCGTGTTGAGGATTGCTTGTCAATTGTTCAAGTACGATGGCAACAAAACGGTTTGTTTCAAATACCAATTTTTACCAATCAACAAAGCTTTGAAACTTTCTAGGGATATCAGGTATTTGCTGTACATATTTTGAAGCAGTTAACCGTCGGCTTCGACAGAAGGCTAAAATTAATCAAGAAAGGACATAAGCAAAAAAAAAACAGTGGGTAGTGATTGGGACTACGAATGTGGGGTTCCGTGAAAATGTCACTTTGGCCAATGGAACCAAACATCTTAGTACCACTCATCGATTTGTCCGCGCTTATGAAGGCCGTGATGACTTCCAGGTCGACCATTTAAGGGATCATCGGAGGCTTCCATTGAAGGCTGCTGCTATAGATCCACCCCTCACACCACTGAATCACGCCAAAATTGACGCACCGCAATGATGATTCCGTTCATCGACAATTATGCCAACTTAATTCCCCCGCATAGAATAACGGTAAATTCGGCTGTCTTTTTCAATCGGGAGCGCCAACAATTCTCTGCAATTCCAATAGCTTCCATTTGAATTAGACCTATGTTACGCTAATTCTGCTTCCACTTTCTTTTCATGTATTGCGACCTTTTTAACTTCAAAGCGTCTGACTAGGTAAGGTGAAGTAAGGAGGGCTGCAATTTCACCTGGAAGCTATTTGGTTCATTTCTATTGCCCAGTTCTCTGGAGGAAATGTTTAAGGTATATTTTTGTTATATTTGCTTTATAGGTTGGCCGTTGTTCTTAGAGAGCTGGAAGGACTATATTTCTTCTTAGTCCTTATAGAACTTCTGCAGAAAATTGGGTATTAAGTTGTCTATTTATCTCGTCATGTTTCTTAAAGCGCCAAGCCCAGTTATTATACAAATAAGCGTTCAAATGCAACATCTCCTGAAAGACAGAAGTTAGACTTTTATTATTTTGGAGTGGGCCTCTTTGAAAGAGATAGGTCCACAATACACATACCTAGACCAAAAGTAGTTCCATTTGGTTCTTTCGATGTTGGGAATGGCGAGGGACTTCCATAGGAAGTGAGAGATAGATTCTTTCTCTTTCTTGTCTGTCGTCAGATTCTGCTAAAATCATTGTATACAATGCCCAAACGCTATAAGCATGAAGCTGCGATATTTCAAGTCGATCTCTGTGATACAATAAGCCATAGGAAACTAGAATCAACGCATCTTGTCTTCTTACGATTACGTTTCGAAGCCTTGAAGATGGAGCTTATTAAACTAAAATGAGATCAGAAGCCATGGTGTTAATTTTTGTTACTTTGCTTGTCAGAGAGAAGACTCGATGAAACACAAAACTCTCAAAACGCCCTCCAAACGATGACCAACCGTCCAGATTGTGTCAACATTTATCATACACGGTCGGAGGTAGGCTATCCCGCTGTTTAAGCCATTAGATGTCAGTTTTCCATATTTTAAACTTGGCGAACCATAATGGATACATAGAGAACCGAGTGGGGTGGTTTGATACAATGCGCAGTCAACCTACATTAAGCCAGACTTGGCGCTTTTGTGCCTTAAGACTGTCAATGTCCGTTGTGAAGCAGGTTGTCTGAGGTATGGTTAAAGATGTTGTTTGTCTTGATTAACTTTTGGGTGGCAGTCTACTTGTTCCAAGGGGAATATTTTTCTCTACTTCAGTGCCGAATTCACAACCCTACCTTAACAATCTAACACACCACAGTTAACGGTTTCTCTTTCTTCAAACTTCATACATCTCACAAGGCACGATGTTTCTATATTCAATCGTCTTAAAATCCAAGCCTTCTTTTTAGTTGCTTGGTTTCGAATTAGTGACTTGTACTTAGCTCATCTTATGTTGTAGCAGTTCGACAATATTGCAATGTTAGAGCCTCGTTACGAGGAACGTTCCTCTTCAATCGTTGGTTCAACTATGCGAGGGAATCTTTCACTATTTTGGAGTCAACTATTTGACTTACGTAAACGTACAATGTGCCATTTTATCCTCAATGCAAACAGTAATGGCTATAGCATGCACTTCCATCACTTCCGGAAGAAAAGTCGAAGTGGAACAAACTTTTCTACTCCGTGGTGGTAGAGAAAGTACAAATGTTCATGACAGTAGTCCAAATATTCTGCAGACAAGCTCCTAAGACATTTTTGTCTTCTCATGATTAAAAGGAATACCAAAGAAAGTTAAGTGTCTAGACACAAAATCTAAAACTGAATCGTAAAAAAGTCCCCTAAATGTTCTGCAATTTTTGTTTACTTTTTATTAACCCATCTGCTACTGTCCGTTTTTGACTTATTCTCGTTCTTTTTTTTTCCAAAAACCCTCTACATCCGTTCAGGTGGCACTCATTCTTTGTTTATTTGACCAAGGTCCACATCGTGGTGTATTGACTTGTTGCGCTACCACGTACAATGCTCACTGATTTATTTGTATTGTTTTTTTTTTTTGGAATTTATTATCCCAACCAAAAAATAATTTAAAGCCCAAAGTGTGAGAATTTGAAATTTTTTATTACAATTCATAACTCATTCCAACGAGTAGCTTCATTTCCATAAAAGTCAATAAATCCAGACATCAACCTATTGGTAGTCACACAGTTCGACCAATAATTTGTAATTGTAAATTAATTACAAATTCTTTAGTTTTACGATCGGAATATCAATTGGTTTTGATTTACATATACTTGAATCGGTTTTTTGTATTTGTTTACTGGGTCGTTTGTCATGATTTAGCGGTACTGTGACATTTTGAGCGGCTTAATTACACGCTTGAAAGTTCAACTTGTCGCGGTATGTGGATCAATGAACTTTAACAAATACCTACGTAGGTTTATTTCTTTGGTTATGAATTATTTTTTAATTCGTCTATTGGATATGAATATGAATTTTAAGCATCTTAGATACTTTGAAATAGAAAAATATTCTAATAGTAATCTAGATATATTTGGGTTATTCCAACACGCTAATTTAGAAAGGTATTTTTTATTTAAATTTGTTTGAACTTAATCCTCAAGTTCTAGTCATACTGATTAGAGGACTGGAAGATATACCTACCTATCTGCGTTCCATATCTAAAGAATATAAATATTTAAGCTTTGTCTAGAGCCAGTTTTAACCGCAACAGTATCAGTTTACTTGTAGTTTACTCATATTTTGACTACAAAATTTAACGGATTTGATTCTTTTTTTAAAACCTGTTGTCAAGACGATATGTATGCGATCGTTTTTCAAACACGAAACAAAAGTTTTCGACTTATGAGCTAAGTTGGTTGAGGTTCCCTTCAACTTGCATGCGCCACCTGAGTCACGGTCTTCCTCTGCTATATCCATCTGCTCTACATGACCCATCCACTTCAGTCGTTGGACCTTCACTCTTCTGGCTAAGTCGATGTTGCTGTACAGCCCGTAAAGTTCGTCGTTGTATCTAATCCTCTACTCACCGTCGATGCAGACGGGACCGAAAATCACCCGAAGAATTTTCCTCTCGAAGCAGCCAAGAGCACCCTCATCCATTTTCGATACAGTCCATGCCTCTGTGCCGTAGAGCAGGACTCGGATTCTTAAGGGTCACTTTTGTTGTTCGAGAGAATGCTTTGCTAGTCAATTGTCTTCTTAGCCCAAAAGAAGCAGCAATTGGCAAGGGTTATTCTTCGTTTGATCTCAGCGCTGGTGTCGTTGTCTGAATTGGTAGCAGAGCCTAGGTAGACAAAATCCTTAACTACCTTAAAGTAGTATCTGTGTCTCACAGTAATGAGTGTCCTTTCTTGTTAACATCATAAGCTTGGTCTTGCCCTCATTTGTCGTTAAATCCATCTTTGCAGCTTGCGTTTCAATACTCGCGAAAGCACCACTAACATCACGCTGTTTTCCTCCGATTATGTCAATATCATGGGCTTGTGCGAGTGATTGGACGAGCTCTTGACAGATTGTGCCTCTTGTGTTGGCGCGTGAGTTTTGCACTATTCTTTCAAGAATGATGTTGAAAAAATTGCATGACAGCTCATTGCCTTGGCTAAATCCTTTTTTGACATCAAAGGTCTCGGTGAATTCTCTACCGACCTTGATGGAGCAGCGTGCATTTTTCATCGTCATCCTGCACAAACGGACGAGTTTGGCAGGGATGCCAAAACTAGACATAGCTCTGTACAGCTCGTCTCTATAGATGCTGCCATACGCGGTGTTGGGTTTTTTCAAGATCTGCCGTGTGAATATTTGGTCGATGGTGGACTTTCCTGGCCTAAAGCCACACTGATATGGACCCATCAGGTCCTTCAACTTGACGTAGCCTCACGTAATTGACTTTTTGCTTCCACTGAGTGAAAATTGAAACACGCTTTTATCTCGGTCTACGTTGTAAGAAGGGGAGCGATTTATGCAAGTAAAAAACGATATGTTTATATTTTTATTTTAAACTTTATTTTCTTTGCTTCGAGCCTCGCCGCTCGCTGGTGTAACAAAAACTAAAGAATAACCCAACATACAATTTTATCTGTGGAAACGCTAATGTCGACGATCTTGCATTTTGCAAGGTGTCGCATAGCCAGTCCACGTTTCGTAGTCTGTCACCAAACACCCCTGTCAGCACATTGTTGAGCAGAAGCGGTGCTGGTGACGATGATGTTGTTGTTGTTAACGATGCGATGTTGTTGCGGGATTATTCTTTATCGATGTTGCTGCTGGGTCAGCGAGATTCAGATGTGTTAACTTGCATATTACTTTTATTCTCGCTTGTCATAAATGCATTGAACAGCGAGTATAGGCTTTGGTGCTCTTCCCATACCCATTTCGCAATCTGCGATCATTAAAAGTCGTGATGAAAGCAGTTTCGTATCGAAAGATTTGAAAGGATCTTCGAAAAAGTAGAATCAGGCAACTATGTCGAGCACATCAAGAAAATTCACAATAAAGCTCTTCAAATCCTTCGTGCAAGCGTCGAGAACCACATCGAATTGTTTACTGTATCCAAACTGATGTTAGTCTGCGATTCGACTTATGAGCTATGCAAATCCCTGATGGCTCAGTGGGAAGTGAGTTTAACTGGTGAGCGAACGAATACAGATTTAAAATTAAGCAACTTAAACCTTGTCCTCCTCAATCTGCTATTTTCATAAAAAAAATCAAACACAAATGTTTGCGATAAGCTGAGTCTTAGGTTTTCATGGATTCATTGTGTTTAGGGTAGGTCTTGGCTTTGCTATTTATTAGTCCAATACGGCGCTATCGCACTACGCTTTTTGTTAAACAAATCTTAAAATTTCTAGTCGAAATGATCGGAACTGAAGCCGCAATTTGTCGAATTATTATAAAATTTCAGGATCAACCACCAACTGTGCATCATCGTTCGTAAAAGTTAACCTCCAGTAACTATAGTCCAAATTAGTTATTCGCAAGAAGTAGACTTTTCCAAAACTTCAACTTAGCGATCTGAGTCTGATTGGGCCTCCATTCCATATAAAACTAGTAAACTTAAGCCAACAGATCATTTGTAGCGCCGTCGCCTTGTTTATCAGGCCCCGCCGAATCCTTATATTTACCACCAGGCATATTTTGACTGAATGAAAACTGTCCACAAGAAATTTTAGAGCGTTCATTGCACCTGAAAAGCAAGACTATCGGTATGAAGTGAATCCTGTTTTGGCGGCGGCAGGGTTCGAACTTACTTCCAGGAGAAGGTACCTAACTTAAAACATTTCCAAACAAATTCCGAGGTTCGATAACTTTGGACGCCGAAGTCGTACGATTTAACGAGTTAATCTTTCGTCTACGTCAGTTAAACCAGAACAATAGATATAGGACTTTGATGAATGAAGTTATATTTTTATGGTGCAACCGGTATGCACGCAACTCAAAGAAACTATGAAGCTCATGTAGCCAATGTCTTGTTTAACTTAAAGGGTTACTTTTAGAAAATTCTTTATACACATGCAAAGATATTCATAATTTCTATTCAAACAAATCGTTTTCTCCAACAAACATCACACAATCCAAGGAAACGTTCAACTATGTGCAGATACCCAGCACCTCTTCCCCAATGTATCCCTAAAATAGAGCACTTTATAAAAATAAACTAAAAAAAAAGATTTATTTTACAAACAATTGAAAGTTTTTTACGTGTTCTCATTAAACTGTGAAAATATTACAACGAATAAATTAACACGCCAACCATGCGATTAACTCGCAAAATTATCTTGTGATAAAAAAAAGAAGAAGAAAATTTGGGAGCAGAGATATCCAAACTTTTGTACACATAAACCCAAATTCAACAGATTTAATTAAGTCTTCCCCTAAATCCAAAAAAAAAAAAACAAAATTTATGAACTACAATTTCATTCACTGTTCAAAAATAATAACACAAACATTGGAGGCGAGAAAACCCCACAACTCAAACCCCGGCATCCACCTACAACATTCAATTCTCATCCAAATTTAATTATTCACACAATGCTGAGATTTCATTTGCCCTTTATAGATATAATTTTGCCAAAAGTGAGAAGCACCAGAAATGAGCAACGATTTTAATATCCTTCTCTCTGTGTCTCGGTGAATAATCAGAAACAAAACAAAAATGAATAAAACTCGATATCAACTTGCAAATGCAAACGAAATAAGAGAGAAAAAAAACATGAAATTCACAAAATGATTCAAAATATATGAGTATATGTAGGTATACACGTCCGCCTTACAACTTATTCCGGTAACCATGCCCAGAACTGAACGGCTGTCCAGCAAAATGAATTCGAAATGAAGTCAGTCGTGAAGCCATTGCCATGCCATCGTCATCGGAACAAGAAAAAAAAAAAAGGAAACCTAAACCAGAATAACCAGCAGAATATTCCCACCACCACCACCATACTGTTTATCTACCTAACATTGAATCTATGTTGAACTGTTTCCTTCTATTTTTTTGGGGGTATATCAGAGCAGAAAACTTCTTGAGTATAGATACGATGACAACGAGCATGGTTCAAAAACAACCCTCACCACACGTTTCTGCCATTTCGAACCAATGTTCCATATTCCATGCGTGTGTGTTTGTGTTTGTATGGGTTGGTGTATCTTTCGGCAGCAGTGCCATCAAAAAAAAAAAGTATCTATATCTATACTCGGTCTGATGATGGCTGCGACGACGGCGAAATTCTATGAAAGATACATTTTTTGGGCGTGGTTCTGTTTTGCTGGTGTCAAATGTATCTATACCCGTGCTTTCGGTAGGTATTCGGTATTCCATAGAACGTATTTGTTGTTTTTTTTATGAAAGAAATCTTCTCCTTTTCGTGTTTGGAATGTTTCTTCGTTTTTGTGTTTTTGACTTTGCCTTCCACTTATTCTTTTGTTTTTCTTAATAGGATTTGTTAATTAAATTGTTTTCCCTACTTTTTCTTTTTCTTTTTTTTTTTTGGGGAAAGATATCGAGAGCCTTTTTGGTGAATTATGTAATTGGAAGGCCTAGTGGGTAGAATGAAGAATTTTTTAATGAATAATTAAGAAGGAACTTTTTGACCTGATAAATGCGGAAGAAGATCCCGACGGGAAAATTTCCATTGGAATTAGGCAAAGAATTAGAGTGGAATTTAATCTTAAATATAGAGTTTTTCGGTATAATTTAGAGATATACACAGTGACAGTATGTTTTTGGACTTAAGGGAATGAAGATTGCCTACACAAGCCGGGCGTAGTTTGGAAATGTTTATTTGGGTAGTGGTGGGGAAGAATAAAAAAAATCGATTGGGATGAAAATGTTAGAATTTGGAAAAGGGTGCGCAGAAATTATGACTTTTCAAGGATTTAAATTGTGGACCACTGTGGTTTCTCTGTACTTGTAGGTCAAATGGGTTTTTATTTTTGCCTTGATGTTGTAATAGAAAATAAATTGAAGGCACGAGAAATGTTTGTGTTTCCATGACCTTTTGAACAGTCGAAAGGTTTTTTGGAACGAGGATTTGTAAAGTTAAAACAAAGTTATGACATCAGTTGGTTTTTGAAGAATGATGGTAGAATTTATATAGCTTAGGTACGTCATCATCAATGTAGTGATAAATTCAAAACGATTTTGAGTAGCTCTTCCTGGAGATCAATTGAAGAAAACGGAAGTCTCCGTCTAGCTTTAGATGGTGTCAATTGGGTTTATGGAACGAGATCATTGTTTTTGGCAAGAAAGATTTGGATTTGGGTAACCTACATACACAAATATTTCACAAAGAAGTTGTGCAGTGTTTTGCACAATCGGAAGAGACTCTTATCAACTCTAAACAGTGAATCGACAAACATTTTTATGGCAGATTAGGTTACGGTTAGCTAAGAGTGATACGTAGACTCTGTTATACAACATGGATAAGGAAATTTCCTTCAGAAAATTACCCGCGGAGCTCTGGAAGTCTTGTGTCAGCCAATTCGTTAAAATTGTGGCTCCTACTTTGAGCTGAGAGGGCTGGGCACATTCAGAGAAGGTGGAGACGAAATTCTTCTACTTCTTCGTCTATGTAGTTTCTGCAGAAGTCATAACAGAGTAGACCAAACATGTTGGCGTTCCTGCCGATGATGCAGTGTCCCCTTTTCTGTCTGATTGGACTATGAGAGCGTTTGTAATCCAGTTCGAGTCAGATCTGTTTGACGATGAATCAGGTGGCTTCATCTGTTCAACTGCGGTAAGTGATACCAATAGCGTTTGTTTTGAGTAACAATCTGCAAGTAGCAAGAGGCATATTGAGATTCCCCTTTTCCGATAGAATCGATAGACTTGTGGCTTGCCTGGACATTTTATCGACCAAACAGTTATCTGCCTCATGTCCCAGTACCCAGATGAAGCGAATTTTAAATTGTTCAGCCATGAGGGACAATTTAGAGCAATTTTTGAGTTCAAGGTGACAGATTCCAGAGATTTGAGAGCGGCTTGACCATCGGTAAAAATAACGATATCCCCCATAGATAGTACATTGTACTTCAGCCATGATTGGACCTCTTTGATTGCCATTGCCTTGGAAAGGAGATGTTTACATCCTTGGAGAAGACACCTCCACCTACTTCCGATTCTGTCTTAGGCACATCTGTGTAGAAGCATATGGACTCTAAGGGTATCAGATGAATAAAGTAGTTCCGAGGGCTCCACTAATACAAATGCAAGCCGATCTTTGTACTCAATCGGGAAAGTTTGAATGGATGGCCTTTTCCATGTCAAAATTGATCTGTTGACAGGAATATAGAGCATGAAGTTGCAAGACTTTTGTAAGAAATGGCAACAGACATCTTGAAATGTTTGTGTAATTGTTGTGAACTACATCGAGTTGATTTTTTCGACTCTCAGGGAAATTTTTCTCCACTATGGTGACTTTTTCTATTGACTTGATTGGATGAACAAATACACGCACACGCAATGCTGTATAAGAAAGCCTCCGCTTTATGTCTCATTTCTATCCTTCTACATCAATAGCTCTATAATTCAACGGACAAAGTAATAAACCTCTTTCAGTTTTCTCCGTGGACTTTGGTCACTGGAGTAAAACAATGTCAACGAATTCTATTTCAATCATGATTATTCCCTCCACTAAATCATGAGATTAAACTGCACGTAGATCGAATTCAATTAGATCCGGAACACCCATGTATGCAACTTTATGTGGTGTGAAAAATTCCCGACAGTGATATTAATTTTGGAAAACTACATTTTGGAGTCACACAACAATGCTCATACATAGTTCGATAATTTTTCATTAAAAATGGAAATGATCCAGAACTATACGGAACGAGGTATCTCAAAACGTCTTAATTATTCCGACATAAGACCCAAAAGTTCACCTAATTAAGCAAAGACAACATATTCCTTGTCTTCGTGCCTGGTGAGATAGGTATCGCCATAGAATTTCCATAATCCATCCCATTTCCCTGCAGAATACACCCCTCCCGATTGGGGGAACACTTTAGAGAAAAAGTATAGGGTAGGGATGCTGGTAACCTAGGCCCTATTAAGCGCCTGATTAGCATTTTCAAATAATGAAGGGATTTCCATTTTATTAAACTACACCATACACCGAATCTCATTCCACAAACACACACACACACACACACACGCGAAGCGAATAAGCTCAGCAGGTTTTTGTGTTTTTCTTTGTGATATCCATGCATGTAAGGGAACATTTTTAATTAAATCTCTTTTCATATTGAAGTAGACTTTTGTAGATGTCTGCACATGGTGGTTGGAAGTATCTTCCGCATATTATTTAATCACACGCATTAGCACCTTTTCACGTGATCCAAAAACATCACCTATGCGTTGCTTTAATTAAAAAAAAAAGGGAAGAAGATTGACTTCGCCCATGTGCAGAAAAAAAACTAGGGAAGGCAACAGCTAGCAGCACCAAAGGACATTAATAGCGCGCGTGATTTTTAATCATCCCACCCGCATCAAAGGGGTTACTCATTCAACGAAAAAACCACAAAAGCCAAAAATCGACGGCGGGCCTTGGGAAGGGACGTCAAAAATGCGTATTTCCAGCGTTAATCACCTTCACCTTTACCTGGGTAAATGAGTTAACCACACGCTTTTGTTTTTCCTGTTTTTCTTTTTTCATCCCCTCCCTTTTGAAGTTATTTACCTATTTTTGGGGAAAATATATGTATGTATACCGTTGGCTTTATCAGGAGGAATACACAAACCAACACCCTCCCAGCGGGATTACATAATTAAGAGCAACTTTAATAGGGTGCCAAAAGAGTTAGCATAAAAATGTTCATCAGGTATACTTGTACATTCCGTTGTTGGTGTAGGGTTCACCTTTTTTTTTGTTTTTTGTATATCTCTCTCTCCATTCAAGCAAAGTCCCTTAATCGTTTTTCCTTTGGTAGAAATGAAGGTATACGCGTGTATTCCATTTTCGGTAACACTGCTCTGATTGTGGAAGCGTTCGGGAGGAGTGTGTTGATGAAAAACAATTTCTTTGCGATTAGATTTTGATTTGATCAGTGAGGTACGAGGTAGGTAATCCATGCCGTGTTTTGATGAAAAAAAAAAAAACGAGATTGGATACTCATACTTACGGTAAAAGGGTTCATAAAACGTGCTTTTTGTGCGGAAACCATAGCACGGGTAATCGATTTCATCTTCATACATGAAAATGAATGTGGGTGTGTGTACATAAGAGACCCAGAAGGGGGTCCAGAACGTTCTAGGATGTATGGAGTCTGAATGTCTGAAATCGGAAAGTGATAGAGATGATATCTGATTTAGCTGAGTATGTGGAGTGAACACTAGAGGAGGAAGATGCGGGTAGAGAAGCACTAGCATAACTTACAACGGAATTGAAATGTGTCGCTGTGAACTCGCTGTTGGAGGGAACATTGTCAACAAATTGAATAACTGGAGCATGTTAATTAGTTTCTGAAACAAGTTGTCTTATGATAGTGTTCAGAGGTTTTGTAAGCGGCTTCTCAACGACTAGAAAATAACTGCGAATGTTGCTCTTTTGGAAGGCTGTTTCTCCATTTTATGGAATTTACCCCTTTTGAATTGTAAGTCCTTCTGAAAGGAGGAATAGTCTTTGCTGGATGGCATGTTTCGTTTGAAGATTTGCGCAATGTTTGACCAGCTTAATGCAGTTGACCATTGGTTCGTTTTTACACTTGTGGTATAAGTCGTTGTTGCTGATAGTATTTGGCCGCCAGACCTGAAGTATACAACAAAGGCATCGGTTAACAAAGCTTTACTCGTCTGTAGGTTAGGTTAAGTTAGAGGGGTGGTGGCTTCATATTGGCCTCATCTCACTCGGATCTTAAAGATCCGAATAAGGCACAGGCTACCTTCTTCACTTAAATGCAGCCTAATCGATAGAACACAGGCTAACTTCAGTTTGCTGTCAAAAATCTAGCGAAGCAGTGTAATTAATCTTAAAAACAAATTGCGACTGTTCCTGGTTCTTGACAAGTAAAAACTTATGTCAAACAAACTCACAAGAATCGCTATCTTTGAAATATATTTCGGGTTTTCTGCATGAGACAAGGCGCTAGAAGTATCGAAACGTAAGTGGCAATAGATCGGCTACAGATTCCAGAACGAGGACGATTGCATTGCCAGCCAAACTGTGCAATGGAACCAATTCATGTTGCAGCAAAAGGGGGTCGCCTAGGAAAAACGCGTTGCAGGACTGTCTAAAAGGATTCATGGTAGTTGGCAAAAAGCTTGCTTTAGAGAGTTGAGGTTAGAATCAAATGATCAAATGAACTTCTGTTCCGAATCATGAGCTGGAATTTTGCATTAAATGACGTCCATATTGCATTTATTTTGAAGGCAATTTTAAGTCCATCCCGATCTAACCTGTTGCGGTTCGAGATTAGTATCGATATGCATGCATGTAATGCCATTTAAACCAAGTTTTCCAACATTTTCATACATTTCGTCATCGTTTAGGTTTAATCAGAATTACTGACGCACATTTCTGAATATCTCCCCTCCAAGACTAACAATCTCAATCCCCATGCATTATATATTGAATCCGCATTTGTATGCACCGTCGAATATCTGCTTAAGAATATTTCCGCTGATATTCAATATTTCAGTTTTACGTTGCGTCAATAATCGTAAATAATAAACAATATCAATTTCGGGAAAATTTTTCCAAAAACAAAATATGTGTATAAAAACAAAAAAACTGAAACAATCGTTCCATCGCCATCCATACATCGTGGGATCCTCCCTTCATATTGCCAACCAACCAATTTGAAAAAATAAAAATAAATGGAAAGCCGTAAATTTGTAGGCAAATTGCCAAGACAAGCAGAAGCCGTACGAGTACACACACGTACATGACGCGCACATGCTTTACCCCAAAACATATGCGGACCGCAAGAGTATCCTCCAAACAAGAGGATAAAGGAATCAATTTTCAAATTTTAAATTTTTTTCCATAAAACTCTTCGATACGTGAGAGTGCGGATACTACCAGTACCAGTACAGCACCGCAACTAAACGGAATATACAGAAAAATTTTCGACTTTGAGAAAAATATGAAACCTTAACCCCTTTCTCACCTTTGGACGTTTTCATGCGTAACCGTATCGGTTTCATTTCGTCCGAAAGAAAAAAACGGATGTGGATTTGTGTTCGAATATCCAAATCGAATACGTGTTTAGGTATGGGCAACGCACCAGCCAACCGAAATGTAATGTAATTTCAGGAGCACGCTCAATTTCCCTTAAATCGCTCACTTTAAATTTTTTTTTCCTTCTTTCCTGCGTTTCATTTCACCGTTGATTTTTGGGCCAAGGAAAAAAAAAGGTCCTGGAATAAAAACTAAACGAGAATCTTAAGAAAATTGGAAAGGAGCAAAATAAAAACGAGGAGAGAGGGTGAGATGAAAAAGAAAATGTCTCTGGTCCGTCCGCATCTTGAAAATATGCTTGAGATACACGATAGTACGAGTATATATTTTGAAGGATATTTACTTATCCCTTTTTTTTCCGGGAAGATAATTTTCTTAAGAGTAAAGGACCCGGCAAACGACATTTCATCGGAATTTTTTTCTTTTTTCGTTGTTTGTTTTATAATCAAGTTTGTAGGGTGCATTGGATTGATGTTAGATCTTTGAAACGCTAAGTGGAACGGTCTTTTGAATTGTTGAGGGACATGTTTAACAGGAAAGGATTGAGACAAGGCATTGAACTCTCTCATTCAATCTCTTTGGCAGTCTTCAGTAGAAATTTGCTAATGCTAGTTATCGGAGTAATGTAAAAGAATCTGCAAACGCAGGGTACTATCCCAGGACATTCCCAGTAAATATTTGTCGACACATTAGATGTTATACTGCGGTCACATTCTTATCTGAACAGAGTCGGCATTAAAGTGCTCTGAATTGCGTTTGAAGCCTTTTGATACCTTCCTTGCTATGTCTTGAAATATGAACGTTAGGTTCGGTAAGGTGAGTAGCTGTCGCCGCACATTTAAACTAATACTCCTCTAGGGTTAACCTTCGCAGCCAAAATGTGTCTAAATCGAAGATTTGTCATTTTCGTGAGGTGGTTCCGCAAAGGCTCGAACCAATGTCTGCTCATTTAGTCCTATATCACCTTATTCTAATGGCAAAGGACATTTTTTTGACTATTTCTTCGGCGACTCATGTATAAAATTTGGTCAGATGGGTGTATGGAGTCTCAGAATCTTGCCCTATCAACGCATATTAAGTCCAGGAAAGTTCACAATTGACAAAATGTTTCCACTTCAGTAAATCCAGGACATGCAGAGGATAAAAATGGAGAGCTGCTCTATAAAGGTCTGCAACGACCTCACTAAGATTATTGATGACTTGTGACAAGATAGCACCAGGAGCACAATCTTTCAAAAATCTGTGCAACTACTTGCGTATGCTGATTGGCAGAAATGCGGTGCTCACGGGTATCGAGGTAGAACCGCGGCCAAAATGGGTTTCAGGGTAAAGTATGTGTAACGTCACAGTAGACATACACATAGCACTTTGAGGTATCAAGGAACTTTATCCACCTTAGTTCTCATATTATTTTCGACAACGGCAACTCATGCTGTTTTCTAGGACTGAGAGCGTAACGGGGTGACATAGCCCTATTCCAAATAATCAAGGAAACCCTATACAAGATCATTATCACCCGCATCGTTGTCAGATTCTATGGAAGGTATTCGTTTCCATTAGCGTTTACTGGTTGTGGAGTAGGAAATTCAATGAGAGCTAAAGTGACTCTACAGCGAAATCAGCTTGATCAAACTATTTGAGGTGGCTTAAATGGACCCACACGTAACGACTGGGAAAATGCGCAACGTATTCGGAGAAGGCTTGTTAGTTGAGGCCCAGATTCACCTTGAACTGTAGCGCCACCTTAGTAGGCAAGCAAATCGTCGAAATCGGCTTGGATCTACCCGGAAACAACTTGGTATGTAGTTCAGTTTTAGATTCCAGCTCGCGAAGGACATGTGCGATCGCTGTAGTCAGTGCTGCCAACAATGAAGTTTCTGTGGAGTTAACCATAAAATCTAATTTTGATAATAAATTTCGAAAGGAATATCCTACAAATCATTTCCGATTTGGACCTAATAGTGGTCAAAGAATTCTAACGGAGCATTTCCACAGACTAAATCGTTCGTCCAAACCTATCTGTTAACTGTCATTTGAGATTGATGGGACCGTTCTGCCTAATCTTCGGGATGACATGCTCGTTTTGGTGAACAATGGCTTCAAAAAATATTGTTAGGAAAATTGCAATTCAAGAAGTTTTCTGAAAGAGATCCTCGAGAAACATCTCCGAGTTCAACCAATTTCGTTTGTAATTCCGTCGATAGAGACTCCAAGATGTAATTATTGTACTACATTTTCAGGTGCAGTCCTCAGTTAAATATACCTAATGAAACCTCTTCCTGTCTCTGATGCTTTCTTCAAAACATATCATCAACATCCACGGAGTAGGGTACTATGTACTTCAAGAACATCTTTCGAACCATTTACCCACTTCTGTATGTGTTTTGCTTTTTCCTGTTTTCTGTTTTTTTTTTCATCTTCATTTTCTGTTTTATTTTGCGTAGCGAGATCGTAACATCACGGTTAAATAATTTTCATGCTCCATAGCACCTTGCTATACTGTTGCTGCTTCTGATACTTCTGATGGTTGAGATGCTGAGCTGTGTATTTTCTTGCTCCTGCCTCTTGAATGGCAAAGGAGATTATATTCCTCTTTCCGTATGGATATGCTCGAGTTGGAATTCATCTCGTAGTTAATGGAGATGAAAATTAAAGGAGATATGGCGACGTCTCTGATTTCTCGTGTTTATGCGTCGCCATCCTTTCTCATTCCATCGTTGAGATGAGAGAAAAAGAAAAAAAAATGAAAATCTATCTAAAAAAAAAAACCGCTTCAACGACGACATAACTTTGGATAAATGCGCCCTCAAAATCCAAAATAAGGTACACATGTCCTGATTTGAAGCCATTTGCGAGTGTTCCGCTTATGCCTTCGCGTTGCATGAACACGAAGAGGGTACACCCCAAACGACAACCACATTTTTTTTTTATTTTTAATATCCTTACAATTTAAATTTTTTTTTTTACAACACTCATTTGCAAAATGGTCGAAATGGGATGTGAAGACTGCGCCCAAACTGCAGATTGCGGATTTGTTAGCTGAAAGAGGAAAGCCCCTACATACGTGCGCTGATTGCTATCAAATGCAAATCAATATTAATATGCGAATTTTATTTTATTGCGTTAAAATGATAATCGTCTGGTGGTGGGTTTTTTTTTTTTTTTTGTGAAAGAGTGTCTTTCCTGTTTCCCCTATGGCCGCCGTAGGATGTGAGTTAAATGAAAATTATTTTTATGTCTTCTTTATGAATGCATGCGAATGTGATTATGTGTGTCTAAGGGTAAAAGTTGGCAGAGAAATTTAAATGGATGGCATTGTAATGGCCTTTGATTTGGTATAATGTGTGTTCTTAAAGAGGCTTTGCGTTATATATGTATGTGATGTAGTTTTTTTTTTTACATATTTCATTAATTTCTTGGTGTTTTTCATTTCAGGATTTAAATGTGATTACGGGTGCGTTTTGTTCGCGGAGAGTCGTGTGTGCCGGTGTATAAAGTGGTTGTCGTTTCAAACGGACTGACGATTTGATGGAAGAAATCGAACAATCTACCTTATTTCAGGTGAGTTATAGACTTATTTGTTCATGGATATTTGTAGGACTTTCATTTTACAAACGACGCTTTTATTGTTAGAAACTCTATCAGTTTTAGGTTCTGTCACCACTTATGAATCAAAAAGCTTAGATGACGAGTGGAAGCTATCATAAATATTCTAAGTTCACATTCATTTTATCAACGTTTGAGTGAAGCAGATGGAAGTTGCAATAGCAAATCATTTGAAGATCACCATCTTGTTAATTTTACTTAGGGGCTTCCGAAACTTGAAGATTTTCTGCCTGATGCTGGCAGTTCACTAGAGAATGCATCCATTATTTTTCAATTGAAGGTTCGAGTTTTATTATAGCCAGTGTTCGAAGTATCTTTCTGCTGGAATACCGTGTCCAATGCCGACTACATACCTATCTTAATACATCTTACGAGGTTATCTTTTAATTCGCACTCCTCGCAACAAAGCTTTCTTGCTTATCGTCAAAGCTCGTCTGTCAGGTTAGACTTTCCCTTGCTATTTTTGACATTCTTGATTCTGAATATCGTAGTTACCCACCTCCTGGACAGCAGTGTTAAATCAACCAGTTTTGTTATAAATCGAACAACAGAGCCTTGGCAGCTATGATTTTAATGAATACTTACTTATCAGGCTAGCTAACTTTCAAGGCCTAGATCCTGAAGTAACGCCGCTTTTCATCCTTCGCGGTCTCAGGCTCTCAGTTTACTAGACAAAGGTTTCTAGAGTCCGCGATTGTCTAACCTTTTTTTGTGAACCAGTTGGCTAGGACCCTTTTAGCTAGAGCATTCTTGTTAATTTGCTCAATGTGGCTAACTCGGTGTGAATGGATTTTTGCTTGCCGGATTACATCCACATCTCGTAGTTGTATCTTTTGCTCGATTCGCCCTCCTCGCAGACATCTACTCTGTGTAACTTATCATTCAACATTCAGCTCCATAAAGTCAGACTGGCAGGATCAGAGTTTTTGGACCTTCAAATTTGGAAAATAGCTGTTTGGACAAACAAAAGTAGCAACAGTTGCCTAAGGTTGTCCTTCACTACTGTATCATTTGCGGAGTTTATTATTTTCCCCGAGGTAGATGAACTCCTTCAGACCTAGACGGTGTTCGAAGGATCGGTTTTTGGTCGACATCATGTACTTTGTGGCTTGATCTTCTATCGCCGTAAAGGGTTTTGCAATGAAACAATGAATAAATCTAGATATTTAGAATGACTGTGTCACCAAAGTCAACTTCCTTGATGAAGTATACAAGCACAGTTTTACCGGAGTCACAATACGTGAGAGATACTTTGCATGTTACAATATGACTTGTCATTGTTTTTACCCTTAACAATCTTAACTATGGTGATCCCGAGTGTAGGTAAGGAACGTCACTCTAGAGGTAGTATCTTGGTATTGACATTGTGAAAGAAACTTCGCAGGTGAATCGTTCTAAGCCACCTGTATCGTGGATCACCACTGCTTGTCTTTTCGTTTATGCTGGAATCATAGCCAGTGCTATCAAAATCACTGGTCCAATAGTACAGCAGGTTCAGAGCCATAGACCTCTTTAATATTTTTGACATGTTCGTGTTTGGCTTCCAAGAAATATGATGACAAACCAAAGGCACTGATTTGATTTTGGATTGAAAAGATAAGCCCTCGGTCCTCATATCATACGAGCTTACGAACTTATAATATTTATTACTAAAGAGATTTATTTACGTAAACATCTATAAAACTGTCCAAAGTGATGAACTTTAAAAAATCCAGTCGCATAAAACCCGACTTGTTTCCATGTGAGGTCCCAGATCTTATGAAATCATTGTGATCAGCATTAAGCCAAGATTTTGTTGCATCTCACAACTTACCGACCCGACACCCAATTAAACTGCAATGATAATTCGAAACCAGTTTTTTTTTTTTTGCTTGTAACTCATTGTCATACACCAATTCACATGCAACACGCTTGGAAACAACTTTCTACCTGGCAAGTGGTTGCATCGTCCCCTCCTGTTTATTAAATGTATATTTCTTGTTCGCCAATTCCGTTATCGTGCATACAAAGTCATCATAACTGCACAATCTCAATGCACAGAGGGGGATAGACCCAGTTATCCATCGTATTCATCGTCGCATCACTAATAGAATAAATAGTAAACAAGGAAAAGGGACCCCAGTACATCTATCCCCATTTAACGATATAAATTATAAATAAACAAGATATAAAAGCAAAAACAAAAGAAAAATAATAATTTTTTGGTTCAGCTTGGAATAGAGATACACAGATACACACTCAACAGAGCGCGCACAAAGTATGAAAATTTATTCCAATTAAAGAGGTTAGACGACATACCGTCGAGGATATTTCGTCGAACGAAGAAAAGGAAGTTAAACTTGTGCTTCCTTCTCCGGCTTCAGTTTGTTCTCTTATCGTATTTTATATTATTTTGTATCTTTCTTCTGGTTGTATTGTTTTTGTTACTCTTATTATTGTTATTGATGATGTTTTGCTGTATAAGTATTGTCTCCTCTTCTTTGTTTCTAGCTAGCTATGGACGGATGAGTGTTCTGTTGTTTTCATGGAGTTTTTGTAAACATCGACATTTATTGTTTTATTTGAAGAGGCTAGGGTGGAAGGCATATATTAAAGAATATGGAATGAGTGGACAATGAGTCTCTTACTACAATTATTTTTTCTAGGAGGGGAGAGTTGTAAAGTTCATTAGATACAAATTAGATGACATTTTTGAAAGTTTAACTACAATTTTATGTGACTAAATACTAAGGATATTTTGCTACACCCACAACTATAAAAGGGGATGATCTCCTCTAGGAACAGACTCATCCCTTATTCAAGCTAGGATTCTAGGTAATTTGAATGAACCTTTTAACCCACACCTATTCCATATTTATGCATCCCAGCTACGTTCAAGGACAGGAAGCGCAGTTCGGAGTTTAAATAAAAGCTTTAAACGAACATGAAGAACTTATTATACCTAATTACTGAAGTGTTCATCGTGGCTAAGTGTTTGGACTGCTAAGCGAGCTAACACGAGTCAGCAAAACAAGCAAAAAGCTTTTAACAGCATTTTTTTTTTAAAGAAATTTCCAAATCCCAAGCAACACTCAAACTCGTGTCGGTCCATTGTACTGCCAAGGCAGAAACCACTTTTTGGTGTAGTGGTTAGATTTTGTTCGGTCCTCGTTTTATTTTCGGTGGCTGTTGCTGTTCCCCGACCGGACTCGAACCTGCACGGAACCGAAAATCACCACTATTGACAAAGTCAATGCCTCTGCGCCGTCGAACAAAAAACAAAAAAACAAAAAAATGAAGCAGGACTGGGACAAGGTCATATACAGGTTCACTTTGGTTGTTCGAGGAAGGGTTTTGCTATTTAATTGCCTCCTTAGCCCAAAGAAGTAACATTGCCTCTATAATTTGTTCTGGAGAAGTTCGGAGTCGACAATGAAACTTTAGGTCTCTGCCATATACGTGTGACAAGCACAACACGAATGGTTTCAAGAAGCTAAACATTGATCCTCTATGGGCCAATAATTTATGTGCCAAGGCACGAAACCTAGGTGAACTCAAGTCTATCTGGTTAAGAGATGCTCTTCTGTATTTGACAATGATGACTTATTTTACGTTTTCAAGTAAAATCTCAATATTTCCTTCTGTTCGCCGATAATGAAGGCAACATCTAACAAAGTTCCTGGAGCCGATGGATAAGAAGTCGGTTTTTAAATACCCATATAACCATATTTAGCTTAGCAAATCGTTTCATCAAGGTCGATTACAACCTTATGAAGACTTTCAGAGTCAGAATCTTATTTTTTGGGCTCGGGGTAAACAAGCATCTATTAAAAAAAAAAAACCTGGACAGCTTGGCAAAAACGGCGTCAAAACTGAACTAATCAACAATAAATAATACAATTCTGTCGCTTATGCACTTTCGTGGCTGGGATATTTATATAAGGTAGATGGACATCAAGGCCTTCACGAAGTATAAGGATGTCTTATCATGCGTGAAGTGCAGTGAAGTCCCGAAAGAATCCTAAAATTAAAAACACTTAAGTAGCTTCTTACTTTAACTCTTAGGGTTGATTGAATAATAATATTATTTTTGCAATACAGTTGAATATAGTTTGACTCTTTGATTGCACCTTGGGTACCTATACTTTGTTAGAATAGAGCTTACTCCACCTTTGGTCTGTTCGCTTGAAATTTGCAGACAACTTTTTGTGATGTCGAAACATTGAATTGAATTCAATCCTAAAACACGACACAGGGAGCGTCCATAATTTTAGGTGTGGGTGTGGAATCCTACCATTGCAAGTCAATATTACATGCTAGTGATACCTGGGTGAGAGGCTTTAAGTAAAATTGGTGTATAATGGGGAAAGCATCAATAATTTTTTTCTTTCTTTGCTTCTTATTGGGAGCGGTCAAATGCACGATAAATCATGCTACCAAGTGTGGAAATCCGAAACAGCCAACTCCTTTTCACAAGAGCCTCGTCGAACTCTACTTTGGATCTCGATTTGCTCTGTCAGCACTTCCTCTGTGCAAAACTTTTACCTATCATGAGTTGCCTTGGTAATAGCTATTGATCACAACTTCACAAGCTCCAAGGAGTAAGTAGAGTTCGCATCGCATGTGTTTTTGACAAGAAAGGATAAAATCTGAAATCATCATTCCAAGATTGGAAAGGTTCTCCCTCCCACTTAGTATCCTCCTCGTCCTTTTTCATAATCAAACTCAAGTTCGAATATTCTTCTAGCTCTGTTTCGTATAAATTTATGTATTTTTTTTTCCTTGGGAATACCGTTACCTGAATTTATTATTTAAATTTCCCCATTTCAGTAGAATAAGGATAAACGAAAAAAAAAAGAAGAAAAACTATTATTGCTAAGAATCCGCCCCAAAAGTCACAAATCATCTGACCCAGGAGCTGTAGTAGAACGAAACAAAATAACCATCAACCTTCCGAAAAAATTTATTTGCAAACGTTTTACCTGAAGAAATAAGGTATGCGGAATATATTATTTATACTAAGACTAAGGACACAAGGACACGTATCTGGGATATAGCCAGAATGGCATTTCACCGAAAATGGTTCACTCCCGCCCTGTTAAAGGTAGTGTAGTCCATCTACCAACATACGTCCGTACGATAGCAATTCATCCACCTTTAACAGCAGTTTGTGTGTCTCTAGAGCTTCTCGCTTTATTTCCTCCCTGTCATTGTACAATAAACTTGAGAATTCCTGATATTCCCTACTTCTGGGCAATAAGCCAAAGAAAACGAAGAAGAAGAAGAAGAAGATGGCTGTAGCTGTGGCTGTGGCATGAAAAAGTTTCAGTCAGGTCTTCTCAGATGATTACCAGTGTATATATTACTACAACTACTCACGGGCTTATCCCTCTGTATCAACGTGGTTCTGCATAAGTTTTTCTTATATTAAATGGAGCAAGGATCTTGTTTTTTTTTTATAACCGAAGGATGTGTGTGGAAATAAAAATTGCGATACGAGTATTGAGCAGAGCAGAATTCATAACATTGGGCTCTCTGGATTATTTCTAAGCTACATGTCCTCTCGTAGATAAAGATGGCCGCGTCGTCATCGGTGTGAGTGTTCTCGGGGTGGATATTATGCATCTTTCTAGGAGGAAGAACCTTTCGTAGAACACTGTGTGCAACGATAGGAATCTAAGGCAGAGTCATGACACAAGTATTCGTGTTATGCGCTAGCAAAAACTAAATTAAGTCATAAAAGTTCTGTGAAAGTTTTTCACTGGATTAGTGGCTTTCATTGGTGTGTGCAGAGTGGCGAATAAAGAAGAAGAAGCACAAGAAGTGTATCTGCGATGAGGAGTTACGAGAATTATTAAAATTTTTCGTTCTTTGTTAGTGTTTTTTTGTTTTGTTTTTGTTTGTTAGCTCGTGTTTTTCATCTTGATTTGTGTGTGCCATCCCTTAGTAGACGAAGAGGACGACGAGGATGATGAAGAAGATGAAATGAAATGGATTCACGACATAAAAGACGGGGACAGAGAGAAGTTTTTTGTGTCAGCAGCAGTAAGGAAAATAAATTATATTGCTTGGGTATTTGTTTGTTTGCGCTGGATGTTTTCGGAGAGTATGAAACTAGAAAATTAGTTAGAGAAAACAACAAGCGCAGAGGAGCCAACAGCCAACAGCTAAGAGCTAAGAGCCGGGAGGTGGAGGTAATGGGATAGATACGTTGGTCTTTATACTCATCCATGGAATTTACGCGCTCGGATAACTTATTCATGTTTTTGAATCTTAAACATTTTGGAGATGGATTTATTTTGATGGCAGCGAGAGCATGTGTCATAAAAGAAAACTCATTTTTGTCATGAGGTGGATACACATATTTTTGAAGCTCATTTTTACAGGGACTGAGATAAGGTACAGTGACTGTGTCCTCACTCTATATTGATCGGGAGAAATATGAAACATTGTCCGTTGTGGCAATGGCAATGGATGTAAGACTTGATAAAGTGGATAGTAAATGTCAATATCGTCGGAGCAAGTGATAAGATCTTAGTAATTCAATGGGATTTATACAAATTCACAAATAGTTGTGAAGCAATTGGAATTTATTAGGACATCACGAAGAGAGATTGAACATTTTGTGGATGTAACATGGTGATTGCATCTTGGCGCTGGTAATGAAGGTATTTATTATGTTTGGGATGCAGAGCTGTGATGGGATTGTTTTTTTTCTCTTCAACAGTTTGTTGACCAGTGACAATGACATGGTATTTGATTCTTTGAATATTTAATTGAACTGATAACTTTTCAAGGTCGACGTTTTGGAGGGAGACAATCACTCGATTAGTTCAGTCTACTGGATGGTTTTACGAATGGGTTTTGCCAGTGAAATCATGATTTTTGACAGCTTGGACTAGAAATGTTGAAGAAGAATGTCGTTGATTTGTAGCTTATTTGATGACGTTTCTTGAGCCATTATGCTCACGTCCTATACGTAATGGCATTTTAAGGCTGTGAAACCACCCACACCTAAATCGTTGCCATTTCCCTTTTCTCGAACTTAAATATATGAAAGACGAGTTGGAATATCGAAACCTCAACATTCCTAAACCTAACGTTTGTTTTGGTAAAGAGTATATGTATAAGGTGTTTTCCCAACTTAGTCCCTATCGCCCACGTCGTCTTGAGTTGGGTTTTACAAATTTGAGTGATTTATCTTGCTGCTTTGGCTTTGAAATGTTGCACCATTCGGTGCAAGTCAATTGCAAGGAAAGATGTCATAATCAATTGTGTTTCACAGCATTTCTCTGTCTGGTCTGCACGAAGTAAATCACTTTTAAGTCGAAGTATCTATAGATAGACTTACATTTTAGTCTTGGGACAGCAACATCAGTCGAGATGTTGGCACTGCTACACGTACTAGACCACTTGCGTGAGTATCGTGGGCACTGGACATTGGCTGTGAGTATGCAATGCAAAATTACTTCACACTGACTTGGGTTGGAGAACACGCAGGTATCGAAATAAATGAATCTGTTGAAGCAGAGGTCAGAATCTTAGTAACTGGGTTCTGCACTATTCGCTGCCTTAGCAAGGGGAAATGGTAAGCGCCATCAGTGATAGGTGAGCTACGAATAACTTCGAGAATATGGAACAAAATGGTTCACCAAGAAGGATAACGAAACTCTTAAATGAAAAGTGGTATTGTTCACAGGACACTTCAGATATCTACCAGAAGAAGATGGTTCTTCAACAATACGAGGCAGGTTCTGTTTAGAGGATGAAGCAGATGAAATGATGGTATTCAAACCTAGATAATTAGCCAAAACTGTATCGTTTAAATAAATGCTAACGTCAACATGAGGAATAGCGATCATGGAAGAGCTGCTGGGGGCAGATTTGACTGAGATGACTCATAGAATGGAGACGGAAAGGCACCCAATGAGGTGGTCGGTTTTATATTATAAAATCGGTGTTCCATAACTGGTTTAAGTAGTCTTCGGGAGGACCTTAGCGTAATGATGGTAACCCTCATAAAATATAAGGGTTTTGGACAAAATAAAGCGCAGAGATGTTGAGTAAAGCTGCTACGAAATAACGCCCTTACATTCTTATCTTCCCCATGTTGTAAGAACTTTAACATTTTAGCAATAATTTAAGCACTTTTTCATTCTCATTCAGAGTGGTTTCTTCATGCACATCTTATCATCGTCGAACACAGCCCAGACTTTTTCAAATAATCCCAGAGTCTGCACGTCATACCTTTATAGTCTTTAAGACTCCCTCTTCGAAACTGGCCTTAAGTCAGTTTGTCTTCTCGTCTTTGTAACTTTTTCCATGTCATTAAATTTGAATAGGCTAGGTTACTTCAAGGAAAGAAATACATCACCCTGTACTCTAAATAAAGTATTTAGCCATTTGATCTACATTTGCAAACCTTTTTTTAACACTCGAACCCGAATACACACTTATGGACTTGTCTTTCAAGGTGTTTTGTAGGTACAACTCTGTAATGACAAAGATTTCATAGGCAACACCATTTGTCTATCTTTATGACATTTTTATATACATATTAAAAATAATTAAGTACCAATCAAATGACAGTTTTACTTTATGGTTTTGATTGTTATTGCTTTTAAATTATTTGTGAAATAATTTATCTGAAAAATTCCATTCGTCAGAGAGTCAAATTTCATAGCTTTACTGGTATTTTCTTTATAAGTTTCGATAGTGTCGATAGTGTATTAAACAAAAAAATAACGTACTTTAATTTATATTTCTGTGTACCACATGGACATAAGAATTCTTTTAACAAATGATGTTGCAGATGAACGAGTGTTGCACAAAATTCCCTTTGAGTCTCTTAATCATGATGGTGGAAAAAACTAGGGTGAACTTGAACCATGACAAGTAGGGCTCTGGAGCCAGTCTGCAGTACATTTGCAATGAAGGTGAGGTTGTTTTGTGTCCGTACCTTGCTGCTGGTTGTCATGTTAAAAGGAGGGCTCTGTATATTGAAAAATTTATCACCACAAGCTAAGTGTCTCATTAGAAAACAAGTAAAAAATCTGTTGTTATTCCTAAAGGATAAATTTCGGGGATTTCTTCTAGACACTGATGTCCTTGTCTGTATCTAGCAGAATCATTCTGTTTAAATTTGTTATTCAAAATGACTAGGTATTCAAGGTGGGCGCCTTAGGACACTCCCGGTAGACTAGCAGTTGAGTCCATTGCGCTCATTAACTGCTATCTAAAGAACAACCCAAATAGAGGAAGAACTCGTAGAAGATTCCGCAGCTCAATAGTTAAGTCTTCCAAGTCGAAGAAGTGATTACCAATAATCCTCAAACCTCCTCGTAAAGCGGAAGCCGAATGGATTCTTTGTGATTATGAGGTTCTCCGCGTTTCTCGAGTGAGTTTCATCAGAGAAAGGTTCTTCTTTTTACCAATCACTGGCCAGAGTGTTCTCTCTACTTAGCACGCTTCCAGACTAGTCGACTTTATCCCTGCTCTCAATTTTGGAGGTACTGCTGAATGAAACTTGTGCAAAGTCAATGGCATGAGAAAGAAAGTTCATCAGCTCTTTTTTTGTTTTCATGGTCAGCAAGCAACATGCAGTGTATTGAATGTTGATATCTCATTTAGGTATCAGTTGCAAAGTTTTACAAGACTGAGAAGACTAAATGGCCACCTAGCTGTTAACAACAGGAAGATATCTGGATATCCCCGATTAGCTCTGCTGCCTATGTGATGGCTGGCATCTTAGCTTGAAAAATATTTCAATCACTATACAAGCAGTTGAGCCCTAAAAGTTCACAGTATCAGAGTCCATTCTAGACTTATTGGTGAATAAAAGCTGCTCCTCATTGTTCTTATTTGTCCCAGTCACTTCAGTAAGGAATTCTTCGATTGATTATTCTTTAAAGCGTAAGTTTTGGCAACAGAAAGTTCTTCGCTGTGAAGTTATCTAGCCCTCACCAGCGTCGAAGTGCCCTTAATCATAACCCCGCTTCTCTTAGTTTGAGTGCGGTCTTGAAAGTGGTTACACTGGAGTAGATGCCGAGAGCGATAAGATTTAATATGATCCTCAGTGCTGCAGTGGGTATCGATTTAATAGATTCCGACTTCCTTTTGGATTTTAGTCAGAAAGGTGTCACTTAATTTTAATGCTTTTCATCAACCCTCCGTACCTATATGTGTCATTCGTTATCTGATATGGCCCTAACATCAGCGTACCTCTAAGCGGAAGCAATAGATTTGTTGGCAGTATTTAACAATGAGCATGTTGATGCTTCAAAGGGATTGGAGAGAGAACGCTGAGTTCCGAGTCAGCTCTACTTCCTTTTGACATTGTTAAATCAGAGTCCCATTCATCCTGGCATGGAATTTTCGAAAGCACCCTTACTGTTGACGAAATGATGCATACACTTTCCCTTGAAATGAGCTCTTAAAAAGCAGGCTCGTCAGATGAAGTGTGCGTTTATCTTTGTGATGTAGATAGGCGAACATGCATATCCTTAAAGTAAGACTATCTTAAGCTTGAACCTTAGTAAATCAGATTAAGACGACTGTCATGCAAGAGTATGGTTTTCACTACCGTTTTTTTTTTCTTTTTTCTTTCTGAAATATTGAAGCATGACCAAATCATCAATCCCAACCATGTTTAAATGCCTTGAAAAGGACCAAAATCTATGTATGTAGCTAACAACAAGTTTAGTATGTATCCTCACTTTCCCATTTTCCGGGACTCCCCTTCCAGATGAGTATAACAATCAACAACCGTATACTATTTTCTTTTTAATTAAAAGTTGAAAATCCACCTTTGGTCGCCAATCATTGGCACGTCCTTTCGCCATCTAAGAAGCTTTTTAATTCTCTGTCGTCCATTGTCTCCTAGTTTTCTTAATTAAAAGCGCGAGCAATATTGAAACTGGTCCCCCCGCCCACCTCTTTGCCAATTTAGGAGAACAATCCAATTACTATAATCCATGTTAATTTGGTCCTCGTACCGCCATTCCACTTCCATTTTACCATCCAAATCACGATCATTGTGTCAAATAATTATGCCAACCGTTTTGTCCTTCGCATGCATCTTCTTCTTCGTATTTATATTCCCATACTTTAACATAAAATTGTAATTTTTATTCAGAGTTTATCTTCCATCTCGCATCCGATGGTATCGGGTGCGCGTGTGGAGGCAGGCTATAGTGGTTCACAAAGGTCGCTGTCGCTATCGTCGTTGGCTTTGGCGTTGTTTTTGGTATCGTTTGAACGCTCTACGCTCGACGAAAAACCAATCAACTTCAATTGATAGGTGGGTGAAGGCACTGTGACTTACCATCCTGCTGAGATGCCGCCTGCCTGGTACGAAGAAAGGAAGTAGGCAATTTTCAGATATAAGTGGGTAAACGTCAATTTACCTCCTTCAATCCACCGTTCGACCGTTTTCCCCCCCTTTTTGTGACGAAGATGACGACGATACAAACCAGCCACTCAAGTCAAATGGAAACCTAATGGAATTTCGTTAGGAATTCATGTGAAACACATAGATATCCGTACGAGATACGCACGCCTATCCTAAGCAATGTATTAGTAGGTAATTGCATGACCCGACATTCCGCCCGCCCAAAGTGTATTTCCACTTTGTGCGGGAGTCAAGGCGAAGGCGGAATGATATGTCCATTAGGATGAAATTGCTCGATGTACGTATGTATGCCTCCCAAAGAATGTATATCTATGTATCTACACACATTTCTACATCTTGATGAGCTCCACTTTGCAACTTCTGAGACGTTGTATGGCGGCGCGGAGGAGCAAAGTTTATAGGTCGGAGTGTATACCGTATGTATGTATGTTTGTATCCGGGTTTAGGGGAGGAGTGGATGGAGAGGATACAATGTATCTAAGCTGTCAGTGAAATTCTCGAAAATATTACCCCAAAGGACGACGTTATACAGCAACGAAAACATTTTGTAATTTTTTTCTTTTTTTTTCTGGAACACGGTAGGTTAAAGTAATCTCATTCAGGTCCGTCCTTGTACTCTACTACTACGTCATACTGTAGCTTTTGTGCTCAAGTAACTCCAACATTCACTGTTAAATTCATTCAATTCCTTTTGAAAATAAGATATTCCGGTTGCTTGTGTAGAGATAGAGGTGCCATTGCCATGCCATGCCATGGCATGACATGCCTTTACTCTGTACGAGTATATCTTGAGTAGGGTAGGGTCGTGGGTAGGGCGTATTCCTTTTAACATTTTAAAAAAGTTTTTATCTAGTTTCGCCCGGTCTCGTGGCGTTTATGTTTCTTTATTTTCGTGAACAAGAAAATGAGAAAACAGTTTTCTTGTTGGTTTTTCTTTTTTCCTGTCGCCGTTTTTGGGTGTGCGAGTGTTTGTTTGTCTTTTGCTTTTCATAAATTACATTTTTCCACTTTTCAGCATTTTTATGATATGCCAGAGGAGCAGCACCAGAGAAAGGACGAAGCAGGAAGGAACCTTTACATTTTTTTTTCTATTTTTTTGTGAAATCGCAGGAATTTTTGAAGAAAAGTTTTTTTTTTTTTTGTAGTAAATTGCTTCGTCGTTCGTTGTCGTCTTCGTTTGGTTGATGGGTGGGTACATTGGGTCCCACCTACAGCCCCATTGAAGATCCATTTCGTTTTGTGTTTTAGAATAAAGTGCACTTTAGGATTCGGATAGAGTATAGATATGCTGCTTTGCTACACAATGTTCATCAGGAGGTCCTACGTTCTTACCTATTTGATATGTACGACGACATTGATCCCATTTAGATTTTCCTTTTTTTTTATAATCCACATCCATCTATTGGGGGGTTGGCTACACGGAGAAGAAGACGACGATGACGAGGAGAGGTTCTATTTTGTTGTGAATGCCGCGTTTTATGTGCGAAGGCATTTAACGTTTTGCTCCGTTTGCGCTACGAAATATATTTCGATATGTGAAAGAGATTTCTTCATGTGATTGGAATACGGAATAAGGCTCATTATTTGAAAATATCCTTCGTTTTTGCTGGTTTGCTGGGTATAAATGGTTTTCTCGTTATTTTGCTTTTTATTTTCGGGTTTGTTTGTGTTGTTGTTGTGTGTGGGTTCATGTGCTTTGGGGTTTTTCCAGCGGAAATCATTTGGCGGAAAATGTGGGTGTGCGCATAAGTTGAAGGAAATAAATTGAATTTGGTTTTCTCTTATTGAAATGCATTAAGGGTGTAGCCCGCGCCTGGGAGTGTGCAATTCAATTTACAGTTGTTGTTTCTTTTTTTTGTCGATACTCCTTCTAAGCTGATTTAAGGCAGGACAAAGTTATATTATACGTACCATGCTGTTGTCATTGAAGTTTTGATGAAATTGAAGTACCTACGCTGGCGGAACTTGAATCAACTTTTAAGGATTTGAGACTAGGAAAGTAAGTTAAACAGATTCCAGGCTTTTGATGATTATTGAGCATTTACTTACGCGGGCGTGTGTATTTGCATTATCGATTTCTGAAAACACGACTGTTTTATTGTTGTGGATATGTATCGTGGAATACCTATACTAACTAGTTTTACTATGTGAAGTTGTCCTTACTTAGACAAATTTGATGGCCCTACATTCCAGGTGGATCTGAGCCTCAATCGCTGCCGAGCCATGTTCAACAGATTTGGAATAAAACTTTGGTTTCATTTTCCACTTTATCGATTGGAAGTGATCATTTTGAGGCAGAGAAAGGACGTTTCAGTGTACAAAGAAGACGTCAGATTTGCTTTCCAACAAGTGATCGGCAACGTTTCTGTCTATAACAGGCGTGTGTGCAATTCTGTCCTTAGACTGTTTTGAGACCCGGAAAGGAGAATCTATGTCTGAAATATGACAAAAGTGAGAAAAGAGATGCTTTTTGGTGGAATTTATCTTAAGATAAGTGTACGATCAGATAAGAAGGCAAATGGACGTATAAATTGACAGACAGACAAAGAATTGGTCTCATTGGTCTGGCCTAACAAAGGACCTTAGCAGACGTGGTCGACACTAGAGGAGCCGTTCGTTTGAAAATATTGCTGCTATGGATGCAGATGTCCAAGACTACCAAACATTTACCAAACGACGCATTTCCACTAAAAATCCGAGTGATGTGCACTGTTTGGTGTGATGCGCTTACGGAGGAAAGTCGATTGGCACATATTTAGAGCATGGCATCAGCAACGCTGTGGCTGATGGCCGCAACAGAATGATGATCAATGACTTCTTGTTGCCAGAAATTGATGAATTGGGTTTGGAGAACATGTGATTCCAGCAGGATGGTGCAACCGTACACACACACAGCACGAGCCACAGTGGATATTCTGCTAAAGCATTTCTCGGCACTCGTTGGTCCTAAAAGAGAATATCCAACAAGAAGTGGAGAATTTATCGCTAGAAGTTAAGAAGTCATGGAAATGTTGTAGAACGAGCCCGAATGTGCATTTAATCCAGTGGTGGTCACTTGACCGATGTTATCCTCGCGGCTTAATGGAAACAAATTTAAATGTCTAAATAAACATAATCAATAAACAGAGCCAACTCTAAATTTGTTGCTGTCTTTCAGGATTTTCAGAAACTTAAAATCAGTAAGCATTCATTAGTAGCATTCTTGCGCACTTCTGTCGGTTATGCATAAGCCGTCCTTTCATCTTTGATATCGGACCGATTTTTCTCTTCCCATTTTTATCCATTTAAAGCGGGCTTCCTTGACTTGTTCTTGTGTTCTTACAGGAGTTCTTTACCTTTATTGCAAATCAAAATCCATATTAAAGGAGTGTCTTCGCTTGTATAAATATTTCAATCTGAAAGACAAAACATTTAAGTCATCAATCAAAGCCTTGTGAATATAAATCAATATGCCTGTCGTTAAATATAAGTATATCAAATTAAGTAGTGATAAAAAGTAATTGATATCCTCGACGTAATAGTTTGAAACCCCTTTTCTTTTGAATAAGGTGTATATGTAGTCAGATCCTTTATTTGTCACGCACGGACTAGCCCATGTTGTGACAAAAAATCAAAACACCATTTATATAATAGTTGAAACTATGAAAAAAAAAAAATCTTTTAAGGACTTTGCAAGCGTCAAACTCAGTTCCTGGACAGAAGCTATTCCGTGCCAAGCAAAGGCGTTGGCAAGTCAGTCTAAAGATGATGAGAATTTAACACGATTTGTTAATAAAATTGACACCATCAGGAAACTGTCCCTATATAAGGAATGGAATGGATCTGGAATTCAACCAACAAGCTTCCGCAGTCAATGCTTTGCCATACTTTGTTGTCTCTAATGGAGTCCTCCAAGTTAGTTGAAGTCTTTATTCACTTGTTCATGCCATTTAAAATAAGATCTGTCAAGTTTAAGTAATATCCCTTTGGTGGACTCAACATTTTTTAGAACTGGAGAACTCTAATTCAGCCTATCTAAATTGCTCAGCCAATCTAAGCGTTGAATGCGTAACTTTCTTCCAATATTGGTGTCGCAGTACAGCCTTCGTAGGTGCTCTTTGTTGAATGCTCTACTTCCTATGAAGTCAACTTGAATGAATCAGGTAGTTGGTCATGAAAACGAAGCCTATCCAGCTTCAGACTGTCTATGATCTTTCATTTGCATCCAAAAACATGACGGGCAATGCTTCTTCAGTGCGTAAGTTTAGTGTAGGCTATCATGTACAGCCGAATGTTTTGCCACAAGTTTTGGTTTCAACTAAATTTACTCCCACATACCGATGAACGACATGAACAACTTTATTAAATCCACAGGATGTTTTATACCACAGCAGACACAGTAAGTAAGCTTAACAGCTGTATACTTTGTGAGGGGTATGGGTGTCACAATGGGTCTGTACTGTAGTGGATTGAGTGTGGCGATGAGGCAGTTCCTCTTCTCCAGCCCACGTATCTAACCTAACCTAGCCTCAGTCAACTCCTGCAACTTAGTTAAAAGTACTGATGTCACTAGCAACACAATGGACCTACTTTCTAAGTGTACCTCTTCTTAGAGAACCCCTTCCAACTTGATATTTTGATAGAATTCAGGCAAAGGTCCCACGAGTAAGCCGGTAAGAAGTATGTCCATCACAGCATAACCGGTTTTACTGTGATAAGCCCTGCCAAGGCACTTGAAGGAGCTAGTTACCGACTTATTTGACTTTCAACCTCGCATTCCTGGGCACGATTTACTATACGCTCACACCACCACTAGAATCAGGTTGATTACTCTTTAGCTTCTAACCGTCCGCCGGAGACCTTACAGCTTGGGAAGGCCTGCCGCAAGCGCCGTCCGACATCGTCGTACTGTGTGTCTTCACCGGGGCAAGGTAAGTAATCGAAGAGGACGAAAAGCAACTAAGTTATTGACACTTGAATTGAATTGAAGAAGTATTGCATCAGAGGGGTATTTAGTAAAGAAGAAAGCTCATTATATGAAAAGAAAGGACTAATATGTGTCCATAGAACACATTTCACAAGATTCCAAGTCTATGATCAGTCCTTTTTCTATGTATTCTCCATGTTTTCAACTACTTCGGAGTGGATAAGATTCTATGTGAGAGAAATGGAACCATTTTTTTTATATTGAACAATCCTTTGATTTATGGATCCTACAATCCCCACGTACGTAAAAACAGTCTGGTACGGTCAGATTGTATTGTTCAGCTAACTCGGTAGTCTTTCACGGTGCTACAGTGTTAAATGTAAGTGATTTTATGACGACTTTGCTTTCGATACTTACCTGTAGTTTAAAGGGTCAAAACTCAAATCTTCCCATCGTGGATAAAAGAGTTCATTTCACATACACAACCTAAGCTGTATAATAACTTATGGACACTCGTACTCGTTTAACTAAAATGTGTTCACCTCTGAACACGGCAGCTTCTTCTGCCATAATTCACTTCCTAAAAGATCTAGTGCTGAAAGAATTTCTATAAACCAATTCTCACAAAGCTAAAACAATTTGCTTTCAAACATGTATGCATGCCCATATCCGAGCCAAAGAAAAACTCAGCACTTACGTCTTAATTTACTGCGAACCATTTAACCTTCAGTCGTATATAATCATAAAAAAAATATTATTTTCGTCGCACTCAAGTTGATCCCTTTTCTTTTTTGGTTTCATCTACTTTGAAACACCCTCCTCTATCTACCACTTTTCAATATCAATTTCCTCAATTAAAGTCCATGGAAAATTAAACAAAATCTTGAAGCCTCTCTGTATCAATCCTCTTGAGATGTAGTTATTTTCAGATAAAACTCGCGTCATATTAACGAATGCATATAGATATCTCACTGCATTTCTAGTTTGTTAATGATTTTTAGATTTCCATGCCTATGCCCATGGATACATTTCCCTTTTTTCTTATTTGTAGTTCGATGAACTTAAGACGCAGATACAGAAACTCTTTCGATTTTTAATATTTTTTCGTTTCGTCCCAGGATACCGCACCAGTTACACAGTACGACATTTTAGTTATGGTCATTATATTTTTATGATTTTATTGCATCCTTTCACTTTTAAAAGGGTGTCCATACAATACAGTCCTTCCTGATTTGTGTCGGAACAATTTTTTGTTGACCCATTTTCGTTTTTAATGAGTGCAATCTCCCGAAGGACGAATCTGTTTTCCAAGATAAAGAGTTACAGATATTGTTCCAATTAAAAAACAAAAAAAGTATCTGTAACCTTCAAGTTCAATGAAAACTATAAGATGGGTAGTAGGGAACCCATATTTTCATAATAATTCATATCGATGAAGGTCGCTCTGACACAATCAATAATAATTACTGTGTGTGTGTGTGGCTTTGTTGTCGAATTTTGTTTTTGACATTTCAAGGATATGGCGGCAACGATGATGTGAAGGGTAGCAGTTGTTCGCTTTTAATTTTCCACCATCACAGTGAAATATGGCCGCTAGGCATGAAGAAAATGGAAACAATCACATTGCCAGAGGGAGCTAGGGACAGAGGGACACAGGGAAATGAGAATTATTTCCCTAAACAGTTTCGCTGTTTGTTTTGTAATAAAGCACGGGCACGTACCTACATAAGTATACATACCTATACCCGTGCGTCGAGAAGGAAAACTAAATAAATTACACAACTAAATTAACAAAAAAAAAAAAAAACGGTTTCTATATATACTCGTATAGTGAACTCACTTTAATCGAAAGGTATACCTTCGTTTTGGGCGGGGGTGCCAAGTAATTAAGGACAATATATAGTACATGTGGGGAGACGAGACGACGACGACGTAGCAGAGAAGCCGACGATTCATTTCATTCATTTGGTTTTTGGAGAAAAGTTTCCCGGTCCCCGAAGACCCAGTGAGTGGAGGATACATTCCGAATGGCGGAAGTTTTCCCCACTCATTTTCGGGGGTGGCAGCAGCAGCGGTTGGTGAGCCATCAAAACTTAAATGTCACTTGGAATAGAATGCCATTACAGTTGCCTGATGCTGGCTGCCTGATGGTGATGCCAATGTTGATGTCGATGCTTCTGCTGCTGCTACTGCTGCTCTTGGGTGCGTATCAATTTTATTGGTACCATTTATCTTTCCTTCGTTCTGAGTGTATCTACTATAGGCTGTGCGTGTGCGGTGCGGCGTGACGGTAGTATGGCATAGGTGGATCATGTGCTATATTTGTAGGAGCTATGGAGGATTTCTATAAAATATACCACGGTACACATTCCCTTCTAATCTCGGGGATATCAAACGGAGAAAAAGTCAAATCCGAGACATAGGCAGGCATCCAGAGAGTTACCAAAACCGAAACCGAAAACCCCAAAAAAGATGTTTTCCAGAAGGCCATCTCCATTTATACAGCTACATGTGTGAGGTTGTCGGTAATCTCTGAATGTTAAGTCTTATTTTAAGCCTTGGTGGGAAAATGGCTATTTCGGGTGGAATGGCTGTGCGGTATTAATCTCGGGATATGGATGGAAGCACTATTTGTATGTTTGTTAAGTGTGTGCTGTGCGAATGGGAATTAGATGAACTATTTTTGTGTGCGCGTCAAGAAGTTTGCGCTATACGACTTAAGAATTTAATTGGAAGTTTTGGGGTTTCGAAGGATTGAGCGATAGATCAGAAGTTTGTTTGATTAAACGGATATGTGTTGTAGTTAATTACTTATTTGGTAAGAGGGTGGAATTTGTAATTAGTTTTTGGGAGGTATGTGTGTGTGTATTCGAAATGGATTTCTCGTTCCTTTTGACATTGTAAACTTTAGCGAACCGCAAAGCATACGAATTTTATTAAATGAATACGTGACATAACTATCTAATGACAAGTACTTTGAAGAGACTTTTATACCGAAAGCAAAAATAAATGTGTGTAAACCATATTTACAGTTCAGATATACGTTCTGCAACATTGTAAGCAATAAATATGCGCAACAATGTATTAAGAGTACGCAACGTGTTAGGATACCAGTCAGCGTGGTGCCAGTTTGGATGGCAGCCAACTAAGAAATTCTTACGTTTCGTATTCTAGTCACAATATGAAGTGAGTAATGCGAGAGTTCGCCTCTGATATGGCGTTCATTTATTTCAGCCGCGGGCACGTTTTATCGCTGATGAAAATCAGAATAACTGAACACTTACATAAAGTGGCTTTGATGATGTTGGATTGTTTGGAAATTCAACCAGAAGTGTATCTACACCGCTAGGTGCCTTTGTGAAACAAGATCTGTCTTCCTTTAAAAATGCTCGTACCTATTCTCGAGGTGCATAGGTATATTACAACAATCTATTGCTGCTTCTTTCATTAAAATGTGATGTTTGTTAGTTCCTGAGTCATTTCCTGAAGCTTACGATAAGCCTTAAAATGGAACAGACTCAGCTTAGTTGTTATCCTGACAATATTGCTTTTCCTTACTTTTGATTGCACTGCTGACCCTGCTTTGCTTTCCACTTCAAGGTCGATATCACCAGCAGTCAAGGAAATTATTTTAAGATAAAAAAAGGCATCAACTACCTACTCCGACTTAATGTAGTGGAACGGCAAAGTTCGTCATTGTAAATGATTTTGTCTGTCTGTGGACCATTTGATGAAAGTCCGTTAAACTCTAGTAGACCAGATGTTTGAAGAAATATATTCTCCCTGTTCTTCCACCAAGGCTCCATAAAGTACATCGCTTATAAGCTATAGGAATAATATTGGTGATAATACACAACCTTGTCGAACTTTACTTTGGATTTCAAAGTGCTCCTATACCTTCTATAAGACGTGACATTTAGTACATTTGAAGCCTCTCTTATCCATGGCACTCGAGATCAAATCTTAGTTAACACTATCGGAAGCCTTATCGAAATCGATCAAAAGCTTATGAAATAGAGACTAAAGCCAGACAAAATAGTCTATGATCCACAAGGTCATTGCTGGCGTATTAAAATGGCACACCCGCGCTAATTGTGTTCTGGTAGTTCAACCAGACAACCACTTCTACCTACCAATGTGGTTAGATCGGCATTCCACAGCGTAAAAATCCTTTGAAAGTTCTTCGGTCCTTCCCTTATCCACTACAGAGTTGTTCTTTTCAAGAACCATCCACCATCCAGATCTCCAATGAAGCCAAATATGTTGACGGGTGATCTAGGTTAGAAACATCGAACGCGCTCTCAATGTTGACAAAACTGAATGCTTATCAATGCAAAAGGTCGTTTGAATGTATGTATGTATAAGACTATGATAAGACCTTTCCTAGCATAGGCGTCAGTTGTTTGATGCAGGGAGCTTTAGAATGACTGTTCCTTGCCTTAAAATTCAAAGAACAGCCTGCTCGGCTATGCACACTTGTTTTCTCGAGTACAAATGGCTGTGCTGTAGATGGACTGCTAAACTTACATCATGAGTTGCACTATCAATGCAATCTACATTATGAGACTTCTGGTACTATACACACTTAAGTTTTGATAACCTTGCGAGACACTTATTCTACAACTCTAGGACAGCAGATGTGCTTTCTCATGTAATGAGAGCAGAAGTTCAGCGCAGCGACAAGGCTCAGGGGGAGACTTTTCACGATCGGGACTTGCTTTGAGTCTTCTTGCATCTTACTCCTCGCTTCGAGCTGCCATTGATGATTGGGTCTCTTACGAATGGAAGATGACGACACTGTGGATAATTTCCTTTGTCAGTGTTCTGCCTATATTCGTATCAGGTGGCTGATCTGCAATGCTGAAAGCTTTTCATCATGGAAATGACTACTCGGTTTTATACGAAAGACGAGAAAATTAAAAAAAAAAAAATGTTTCAAGTATTCAAAAGCTCCTCCTCGAACATGTTTTCAAAGTCAATAAATACAACATGAAGCTTAGACTTTGAAGAATAAATACAATAATTGGTGCAACTTTTGAAGGCAAGGCCATCCTTTTAATGTCCAACAGACTATGATTGCACAACTTATTGACAAATATCTTGAAACGAACAATTGTCGATGTGAATATTGCAATCATTTGCTTCCTTTTTGTCACAGAACAGAAGGCAATAATTTTCAAAAATGTACTGAACTTTTAAAAAACATTTAGATACATTCCGAGCAAGTATTTTAGATGTTTATATTAAGTTCAATAAGCTTGCTTTGTTTTGCTATAGTTGTTCAAGTTGTTTGCTAAATATAAGTTTACATAGTAAGGATGAATCTACATTTCTCAATGTTGACATAAGCAGAAGCCCAATATTTACAGAAGCCGGATGCCTACATAAATGAATATTTCAAATGCTTGTGTATAACAATGAATGAAAATGTTAGGAACCAATCAAATCTGTTGATATCTTATTAAAACTATAACAATCTTGTTCTATAAAATTGTGGGTGGTCTCTTCTGGCTATTCACTGTAACAAAAAAGAAGAAAAAGAAGAAGAATGCTTCTTCATTCTGGAAGCTATCTCAATTTGAATTAACGATAATGATCTGAAATCTCCTATGAGACTAAGAGATGAATATTTTTCTTTTTTCTTGTGTGTCGGAAACATTTTCAAAAAGCTTTATATTACTTTATGCGCCCACTTTTGTTAGACAAAATGTCATCTAAGCATTCTTGAAAAACAACATTTATACAATTCTTTTTGTCTCTACTAATAATTGATGAACTCAGGAGAAAGATATGATAATGAGCATACTTAACTCAATAAATTATATGTAGAAGACAATTCAGACTGACAGATGTTTGCCATATATTGTGTTTGGTATTCTATTGTTGACAACTGAATATTATTTGTGTTTTTTTTTTGTTTAAATGTGAAAGGCATTCTTGTTATTGCGATTTAAATCTAAAATAATATATATTTAACTTTCTAAATAACGATTGCAAACTCAGTTTGAAGGAATCTTTATTTCAGTTAAAGGTATGAGATCTACGAGCAGAAAGAGGGTGACTTGTAGGCAAACGAGAGCATAACTTTCGAATGATATTCTGATGGCACTAGGAATCTGTTTCAAATCCAATACGAGTTACATCATATTTTTATCAATAGTGTCAATTGTTTTTGCTTTATTTAAACACTTCCGTATGTGGCTATGAAAAAAGGTGAATTTAAGTCTCACGATTTTGAAAGGATGAACATTTTTCTTGAATAAGTCCATTTAACACACGATTTTCTGATTAACAATCCTTCAATTGCATAAATTGCTAACGACACTTATCATGCACAGAGTTCTGAACCTTCCAACTAAGACTCTGACTGCTACTTATTTGCAAATACTAAACAAATTGCTTCAATAGCAAGAGACTTCCATATCCTTTGCCGGACGCATAGGTATTCCTTAAACTCTAAAGAAGTCGAGTGTTATCTGTATATAGATCATCACTGTCAACAAGCTTTTAGGAATACCGCCGACTGGCAACTCGAAAACCCTGGTTTAATGATGTATGCAGTCAAGCATCTAGACCAAACTAAGAGGCATGGAAATTGGCGCTGCATAGCAAAACAGGAGCGGTTTGAGAGGTCTATGAGAAAAAAGGTGGAATAGCATCAGCTTGAAAGGTGAAATTTCAGGAATGATGCACGAAAGTTTAATCAGACGATAAAATGAACATACCAAGCGTAAATGAAACAAGCGTCTCAAGACACCCGGTGTTGAAAGACTACTTCTGCAACCTTTTTTAAAGGACAATGACAAACGGACTGAAAGATTAAAGCTTATATTCCCTTCCATCTGACATCCTGATGTAGCTAACGGACCAGCGATTCAAAGCGATTTGAGATAGGGTACGTGTACCATCAAAATGTGAAGCACTCCTGCAAGGAGAGGGAAGAGACATTGACCAAATTGGTGTGCGGAACTGGAAGTGGTTAGTTTAAGTTGAATGGAGGGTGTTTCCTTGTTGCACAGACTGGTGTCAAATCTGTGTTGCATATAATTTAATTGAAGCCATTAGGGACTCCGATCCTCGCTCTAAAGGGTTTCTGAAGGTGTGCCCTATTCGATACACTTCTGTTTCGTCATGAAAAGCATGAAAGTATTAGTTGAAGGGATTGCAATGCGCTACAGAATTATTTGAGCACTGCCAGGCAGTTTCTTCATATTCCGGAGATTTGAAAGTTAAATCTCAGATTAGGGATTTAGGGTGTCATTTAACCCAATCCATATTTGAAGGACATGGAAGTCGTGCATCCAATTTTGAATAGAAATAAGCTTCAGAAAATAACTTAAAATATGACACTGAAGCGAATTTCTTCGTATCCGGGAATTTGACTGAACATTTCCACATTTTCCTTCCTTTTTTAGTAACAGTTAATTCAGAATATTCGTTTTTTTTTCTGTTTTTATTTACTGTCGTTGAGAATAATGAACACAAATGGGTTTTTGTTTATTTTTATTATTTTTTATGAAGCGAAAAACCAGGATGTGTTTTTGTCTCCTTAGTGTGATTTTATGGGTTTGTTTTTCCTTTTTCTCAAAAGTATCTAACACATTATTTAATTTTATTAAGGAATGTAGGTCAAATATGGTTTTCTGGCGCTCTACTCTGGCGCCTTTTGCAACTAGCCAATTTAAGTCGCATTTATATTTTTATTTTTATTCGAATAGTGGTGCGGGGTTTCTATATGACTTTGTATTCGTAGAGATAATTTGGGGTACTTAACTTCCTTGTAATGAAAATTTATGACCTAAAAACAACAAGCAAAATTTTCACTTCATGTTTTTCCCTATTGTGTAAAAGAAAAACAACCTTAAATAAGTGCTAATTGATTTTTCGTTGAGCCTTGCACTTCGTTTGACATTTTACAATGAAACTTTCATCATCCATTCGTTCTTAGATTTCGTTTGTAGTTACCAATAACTTCTAGTAAACGTTCGTCTAAACACAAGGGGTGGAAAGCTATTGGCATGAAACTCGAAGGAACAAATTGCATTTTTGTGTTATGACCGACCAAGCCCACATTTTCAATCTCCTGACATTTGACTATTGTAATACAATTCAACTAGCTAATGGCATTTCACAAGTTCTAAAAGAAGTGATTAAGTTGAAAGGTTACGGTCCCAAAGCACAAATCCGATTTTAATGTCCAACAAGGGGCTAAGCACTTTTGTGTGGAAAACAAAAAAAAAACAATTGGAGGGGGTAAGTTTAGTGGGAAGTGTGGACGATTGAATAAATGTTTGTTATATTAAAGTTCAACTGGAATTCATGGACATTTTAAAGTTTTTAGGATGAATTCTTAGGTCCATGGTCCATGTTTTGATTAAAGGAGTTAGATAGATAGAAGTGATGAAGTGGGACTTAGTCCCTTATCACTTCGACCACTTGCAGTATATGAAAGGAGTTATGTGGGGATCTTTGTTGGACCATCAAAATTTGTTTAAAAAAGACGCTTACACTGAATTAGATTTGCGCTTTATACTTACGTAGGGACCAATAACACCTTAAAATCTTTAGGTTTTGCCATGTAATAGATGTCTCTTTAGTCACAGTGCAAATCAGCCCTTAACTCAATAGACTCTGGTTACACCGGAAGCAACCAGTAGTGTTTTTTGATGAGTATATTGTAGATAGAACCTTCTTGGGACAGATCTACCTTCGCACAATAGTATGCTATCAAAGGATTTAACGAATTCGACGTTTACACATCGACTAGTTCAGATGGCATATAACCCATCGTTTTGAAGGCTCTAAAACACTAGAAGACCTTTTTTAACTTCTTGCCCGAAAGATGGATACCCAGTCTGTTCTTGAATAAGGCGAAACTTCTTCTCTCTTCAGTTCCTGGTCCATTGCACTTAAGTTGTTTATTTCATATAGAAATTTCCGAACGGCAGGTATCTAGTAGAATTTTGACAGCACAATGTTCAATGCTGATCCGATGGAACCAGTTTCCATCACTCTGGTGAAGTAGTGGAATAGAAATTAATTTTCGGTTCAATCAATGCAAATGCTGGTATTCCCTAAGACTAGGATCTACAAGGCTTGAGTAAAATGCTCACATTTATTCACTTGCTCCTAAAATTGCACTACCCTACTAAAGGGAGCTAAAAACTGTGTGTACAAGCTACGAGGAGTCAATATTACTTTTGCTCAAGCAAAATGGCCCATTGCATATCAATTTTTAAAATATTTTTCCGCAGTATCTATTGACCACTCAAGGAATGCGCGGCAATTTATCTCAAGTTACTATAGTCGCAACTAACTAGACTTACATAAGTCAAATTTGTGTAACAAATGGTATTAACAATATATCTTGGACAGTTGGAGAAGGCTAGTGGTCGCCGTAGCTTAATGCTTAATGCTTTGGAATGCTAAGCAGGAGGACACAGGTTCGATCCTCAAAAACCACATCTTCACATGCATGATTGTAACTTGTAAGAGTATAATCTATCATGAAAAAACTTCAGTAAAACTGATGTCCCTTCCATTCGTACGCAAAATCTAACATGCACAACATGAATGGTTGTGAGAAGCTGGACCTTGGCTTTCTATGAGCTGTCCCTCCAAATATTTGTAGTTGGAGAAGGCTTCTAAAAGACACGAATGTAATTTTTGGTTGGCTCAGCTACTTCGAATCCTTTTTTTTTTAATTACTTCACAAAACTCTTTGACTGTTCTTCCTATTGCTTTGCAAGTCCAATTACCAACGCCTAGACGGATTTTTGTCAAATTTGGTTTAGAGTGTCTTCGATTTTCAATTGAGAATTGTGGTGTCTAAATCGTCCCCTGTGGTAGGTCATTGGTGATTTAAGTACTCTCATTGTCTTTTGTTATTTTTTTTCGCTTAAATAGATTTCTTCACTGAAAAAGAAAACACATATTTTTTAACCTAAATGCCAATCCAATAGGTTCAATTCTCGACATTCACTAAGCAGCTGTGTCTTCTTGTCTTAGCTTTAAAAAACCAATTAATGTCACAAGTGAATTAAGTAGAATCATGAATCGACGAGTGATCACTTTAAAATCTATATTACCTCTGCGGAAGAAAAACACCACAGAAAATCATTTAAGGAATAGGTACATCGCAACTGATCAGAGTGGATTAGTTTAAATATTCATAGATAGATTAAATTTCTGAAAATTTTCGATTTTACCAAAATTTTCTTCCTCATTTACCACACCTGCTGTAACATAAAATTACAATGATTTACGACATAGTCACAAATGTTGTCTTTTGTTGAGAGATATGCTTTGAATTAACAGTGTTTTCTAAACTAGTGACATTAAGTAGATATGTAGGTACACTGTTGAAATGTTTTTTCATTCTTTGATAACTGTTTTTTTTTTTTTTAATTGGCTGTGGGTAGACCTGCAAACATTCATGAAAAATCACACAAAATAATGTCTTTGCCGGCAATCTTCAGTGTCAACTTGAAAATAAAGTTCAAAAATAGTTAATAAAAATGATTGTTATGTACTTTAAGTTGGTAAACATATGTGAACTATCGTTGATTGTAGAGTAAAATATATGTCAAATTTATATATTTATTTTTAATTTTATTTACATAAATAAATAAGTGTAGCTTGTTGCATAAAAAAAAAATAAAAAGTCGACTGCTTCTTGTGATACCTACTTTGAAAAGCAATTATATGCACTTTGAGGCATTTTTCAGCTGTACAAAGAGAGGAAAAAGTTCAAACCTATCGAATGCACCTCTGTTATGAAAGGCTGATTCGCTTTTCTTCATTTGGCAGGTTCCGGATAATATGGTTCATCCTACGAGCTCAAATCGAACATAAGTTTTTTTGAATAAGCTTCTTTGGCTTTGCTTGAATATCCCATCAATGACTTGCCAACATTGTAGTCATTGAAATCTATGTAAAAACGTCATTTGTCTCTGTTTGAGATGATTATGTCGTCTCTTGACCATTATCCAGCAGTTCACTACAACCAAATCACAGTCCATTCCACTTAAGTGCGAACATACAGCGATACAGAGATATGAAGCGATCACAGATCACAATAGGCATATACCATTCTGTGGCAACGAAACTCTTGCTCTTTAGACCACCGCTGGCAAGTAACTTCCGGTTGAGTTCCTATATTTTAAAACTGCGTGGTTGTCCTTTTACTTAACCGCCACATTCTTCTCGTCTTCCCGAATCCACTGTTCCATCTACTCCTCTTCTTCATCCGATAGCTCATCACCACTGTCATATAATTGTATGAAGTACAACCTTTTGTGCTTATAGCTAGTAAAATGCAGTTATTGGATTCTTGAAGATCAAGTGAGGTATTATGTAATTTCTAATATCGGATTGTCATCGGACATTTTTCATGAAAATTCCACGGTAGGTACTCGTTATACCTACCCACTTTTGGTGTAGGTCCATACAAAAAATTGTCGCCTTGGCTTAGTTTTTAGTGCGTTGGACTGCAATGCGAAGGGATACAGATTTGAGCTTCATCAAAACAATCAAACAGTTTTTGAGGCACCACCCCTCTCCGAGGATATAATCTGTCATGCAACAGTTTCTCAATCCGCCGTTCAGAGTCGGCCATAAATCCAGGTCCCATCCATTCTTGCATTTCAAAAAATGTTGCATTTGTCGAAACATAGATGTAGTTCAAAGTCTTGCCTAAAAGACCTTAAGCTTCTCTCAGTCAAACATTCAGACATTTTGATCCGTTTTCTTAGAACATCTTTTCGCTCCACTTTGACTACCCACGGAAACCTATAGGAATCGTCAATCTTACAAGACCTTAAGTTTTACAAAATATTCACTATAATTATCAGCCATTGGTCCTGCACACAATTTAAAAAAAAAAAAATTCACATCACTTTTGCACATTTTTTTCAAAAACTTGTTCTTCCCCATTCGTTGTTAAAAAAAAAAAAAAATCATTTCATTTCATTTCTTCAAAATTGATTTCCAATATTATACGTATCTTTCTCTACACAATCTTCTTTTCATTAAACTCCCACATCTCCCATTGCTCAGTGCACACACATCCCACAAATCAATATCATTTGCCGTCGCTTTTCCATTTTCTTTGCTTGTGCTTCCTACATCACATTATCCGTGGCCATATTTGAATATTACACACCAGAAGCCATCATCGCACATACTCTCTAGCTATCACAAAAAACTGGAAACAAAATGAAACAGGTTGAACGATGATGAACAACACACACACTCTCAGTTGACTATAGTTTTTGACTTCTTGTTTGCTTTCTACACTCTTTCACACACAGCGATGGCATTTTTCGTACCACTGCCGCCGCAGTGTGTAAGCAAAAACACACAATTGCGGTGAACTATGGCGAAGTGCGCATAGTTAGTGATGGTTGTGTCCACGTTGTTAGTAGGCATGCGGCTGGCTGGCTGTCTTTTTTGTGTGTTTGCGCCATTCAGTGAGTGAGTGAAAGAATTCAAAATATATTCGTGTTACGTGTGCGAAAGAGAGAGGGAGAGAAGAGAAAACGCCGCCATAACTTTTTTTTTTCTGCAATGCTAACAACATCAGGATAAGAAAATGAAAAAGAAAGAGAAGGAACACCAAGAGGAGTTGAAAGAAGGACATCTATCGAGCAGTTGGGCTAATATCTAGGATCACAACCATATCAAACCTGATGCGGTTGAGAAAGAGGTTCGTACAAATTTTGAATTTTTTTCTTAAGAGTTTTAAAATTTTTGTGTCAACTTGTCAAACTGACACTTGATATTGTTTATGAATAATTTCAGTTAAAGAAAATAAAAAAAATAAAAGTTTTCGAATTTGTTGAATTAGGAGAGAAACTCCCTTAAATTTCCAATAAGAATGTATGGGTGCAAATCTCTCTTAAGATTTGACTTTCTCTTAAAATTAAAATTTGCAAAAGTGTGAGTGCCTTTGTAAGAGAACTCCAATACACCTGTTTTTTAATTGCTTCTCTTTACCTGATGATAATTCTCTCTGTTTTTCTCCGTTTGTTTTGTTTCTTTTTTCTTTTTTTTTTATTCGGCTTTTTGGCACATGTCATATTGCACGCTCTTCGTCATACATCTCATCGAATGCGGTTTTGTTGTCCACAGTCCATCCATACAGCGGCAAGGCATAGAGAGCGCGAAATTGTAAATTGCATTTCCTATCCTAGATAGAAAATATCTCTCATGTTCAACACAATGGGAATCTTATTAGATGTAGGTAAGGATGGTAGATTGTTGAGCTTTACGTTGGAATAAGTGAACCATGGAGGTTACTTAAATTGTAGACAAATGCAGTAGCGTTTCAATTGTTGCAACATATTATGCACCCGGAAACGCCGAAGGCAATGATACAATTAAATCCGAATAAAATTTATTATTGCTTGAGGGTTTTTTTTTTTTTTTGTTACACGGTTAGGTGATGAAGATCTTATTTGATTGTGACATGTTGAGTTGGAAGGAGACACATCCCTTGTGTCGTCGAAATTTATTGCATAGTTTTTAGATACAGAGAAATAGGGGAATAGCATATGACCCATATTGAGGACTCTTTTTTTTTTTTCTTTTTAGTACTGAACAGGTTCTCCGGTTGATGGGTTTTTAATGACGTGTTTAGGTTTATTGACAATTATATTGTATCTCGGGAACAAGTAGAAGAAATATGGTGTAAAGGAATAAAGTGTTTGTTAAATCTGGTTGAAGGAACTTTTGTGGTGGAGATTTCTTTAATAATGAAGCAACAAAACGACCGCTATGACGTATGCATTTTGGTGGAATGTTCGTTTCTGGAGTCATGGGAATGACTTAGTCAGATAAAGACTCTTTGACTGGTATCTTGCTGGTTGTGGACTGATCAGCTCTTCATTGGTGATATTTCCAAAGACAGACAATAAGTGGTAGGTAGGTAACTTCTCCAAAACGAAAGTGGATGTGAAACAACTTAAGAGCAGCAGTAGAATGGAAAGGTGACGTCTACCAAGGTTGACCTTTTGTCATAGTGAGGGCCTTATTGCAAAAGTAAAGATCAAGGCAATATACCGAAGACTTTTCCTACCAAAAAGTGTAAGTTGTTAAAAGTTCGTTTTTTATTGAAAAGGCACACCTTTTGGGCTTTGCTTTTTGGTGAACTAGTACTTTAAATAATTTGTATTTTTGGTTTGGTCTCTGATGTATACTTACCCACCTGATGCTGATCAGACCTAAGACCTTTCGTGCCAAGCAAAGTTCTCATACCTACAATTGGATAATGTTGCGATCCCAAGCAAGATCGAAGTCATAGGGGAACCGTGAGATTGTGCTTGCGTTTGAATTGTTGACTGGAAAGATGAGACCCCTGCAGAAGTATTTTGTCTGCTTCGAGCTATGGTGGGATATTCGCTCAAAGTGTACTCTAAAGTTTATAATCTTTTAAACAGAGTCAGCACATGTCTGGGAAGAGAGTACCTTAGGAATTTATCATCACACTTGTTTAGTGCTAGAGTATCTTTACTTCTCTTATCGGTTTATGAACTTTTAAGTTGTCGAAGTAGTGTAGTTGAGCTCCATTTTAGGCCGTTTTTGGTGCTTCCTTCACCTTAATGTGATTTTCCTTGTCTCACGAGCTCCTCAGCAATTTCGTTGCCTTGAACCTAATAGATGGTAATTTGGTTATGAGCAGCCGGCTACTTGATGTTGTTAAGCTAGTTTCAGTCAAGATGTAAATCGAAATGGTAGTATTCTGTGCTACACATCTCGATTGCATATGCTTCTGCGTAATCGACAGGCGTGAATCAGTTAAGAAGTTCACCATATCCTGGTTCAGTTTTTTCCACAATGTTTAATTTTTCACGCCACCAAGAGCCGGATACTCATCTTGGAAGTAAAAGTAGTTAAATTTATGTTCAATATGAATTAACAATTTGCACAATTTGTTTACCACGAATATAGCTTGATTCCATTGGAAATGTTATATAGAAAGTCGTAAGCTACATAATGTAATATTGTTTTTCTTCTTCGCATGCATGACACTTTCTTGGAATTCATATTCTACCATCTAAACTCTGCTTGCATCTTTCTATCAAACCTAATCAACTCGTTCTAGTCTCGTTTTAAAGTCATCCCATCTATAGTCAATGGAGCTACCATTGCCTTTTAATTAGGCTCGCTTCATTCCGGTTTAATAAAAAAAAACACGCACACACAAATCTAAAACCAGTAGTTGGATCATAAAAGTGAAAAGAATATTTTATATCAAATAAACTAATTGAATTGAATGGTTGATAATGCAATAAAACATGAGTAATTTGCTGCGTGAATTAATTAAATAAAATTATAACACAAACATTATATATGGAAAGTGTATATACATCCATACATATGTATGTTTGCAAGTTAGTTGCAAGAACATGCTAGCTCTCAAGGCTTTTCCGTTTTTCCCCCATTCGTGCAGATACTTTGTATTTTCATATAGCGGAATGAATACTTATACTTATTGTGCGTTTTTTTTTTTTATGTTAGTTATGTAGAGAGAGAAAAATAACATTCAAGAGAAAATCAATAAATTCTAGGTCATGAAATGAATTTCTATCCTGATTGCGTCACAAGTGACGTAGATAAATTCAATCGAGAGAAAAACATGAAGAAAACATGTCCAAACAATCAGTGTTATCATGAAAACTAATGAGAGGAACGGATTCGTGTTTCATATTTTAATGAAGTTTGTTGGTAGACATATACGTAGCCTTATCGCATTGAGTTGTGATACATTACAGATAAACAAATTCTACTTGTGACATGGTGCAGATAATCACTTGAAACAGATGGCTCTCGATTAAAAACTGAGGAGGTAGTAGTGAAAGTTTTAATTGTACCTCGTACACTAAAAAGAAAGGATTTTTTTGTCCCAAAAAAAAATTTGACATCATCCACTTGCGATGGGGCACTACATTATGTTGAAGGAGATGCTCTTAAAGTTAAAACACTTTTCTGAACAAAAACGCCCCGTCTTGGCAAATAAACACGCTTAATCAGTAGGTGCTTCGGATTCTCAAGGCTCCAATTACCATGCTTTTTTGTTTTAGTTCAAAGATGCCTTCAATTTTACCATTAAAAAGTCGAATGGCCAATGCGCCTAGTTATGTATTTTTATTCTTTGTTTCTTTGTCAATTCATCAGTTATTTGTTTTTCTTTCAAGACCCTGTCCCCCTGATATCCATCGAAGCTTGCCTTATTATTAATGTGCCTGCTTCTTTGTGAGTAGGTTGCTGAGTCCTTAAAAGTTGTGCTAGGTAGTTTCTCATATCCATAAGAAAAATACTCAGCGCATTGACCGACTGTGGCTTTTAATATCACAAAAGATATACAAAACGGGACAGCATCAGAAGATTGGTAAGCTTCTTCTCCAGCTATCACCGTTTAAACAATCAATTAGAAACTGCGGAACATTGGAAGCTATGCAAGAAGTGTAATTTGCTATCTTTAACCTCGTTGATCTAAAAACGTGTTCAAATAGTCTCCTCGACTTCATACATTAAGTTGGGGGGTGTATCGTTCCGCCTTAATCGAGTCTCAATGCATCCATTTAAATCCACTTTATGGGATTTTTATAAGCACCTCTGAGAGGGAAAAAACAGAAATTACTTCGAGTTGACAATTCACCGAAGTCTTTGAAAATAAAAATACTCCGAGGTCTGTTTACAGGGCCTGTTTCTTATCATGCCCCTGCTGAATTATACTGCATCTATGCAAGTCACAACTATGAGAATGGCCATTGATTGGGTCAACAACAGTGAAAGTATCGTTTCGAGGGTTGGTGTTGGAATAATTTTTATAGCGCTGATTATGCCAAAGTATTTATATTTATGACGTTTCCGCAGCTGGGCGCAAAACTAGGCCAAATTTCGACATGAATAAAAAATCGTAGAACTCTGGGGTCGAGTTAAGTCATCAGTGATGTTTTGACGGTTTTTATTTTTAAGTTTTTGGCAAATCAAGTATGATTGAATTCGTTATACAGTATAACCCGGATAACTGCCTCGTGAACATTTTCATCTGTCTTGGGGGCTTAAGCGGATGAGGTAGTTTCCCAAATCCGTTTAAATGCATAGAACATACATGAACTTAAAATGTTCGTTCCCTTAGCGGGTTTTACTGTTTCCAATAAAGTTGTCAAAAGGATGTACAAAATGTAAAGATTGTCGTGTCTATTATTTGATTGCCCCAAATGAAACTAAAGGAGTAACCACCTGAGGTGGCGATGACGTAGTGGGTAGTGTGTTTGCTTGTGACCCGAACTGTGCAGGTTCGAGTCTGGTCGGGGAACAGCAACAGTTGCCGAAATCAAAAAGAGAAACGAACAAAATCTGAGTTTCTCAAACCACTCGAACAAGTTTGAGTGCCACGAAGATTTTAGAAATTTCCTATTGTAAAAAAGCAGAAAAACCATCTAAGACTAGAATATGATTAGAAGGAAGATGACTGCTGACTCATCTACATCTTTCTTGATAGCTTAGCTCAAAGAGTTGGTATTTTATTGTTTCAAAAATAAAAAAAACTAGTAGGTATGTACCTATTTGGGTTTGAAATAGAAAAGTACCATCTAGACTTATTTCTATTGGAGAGCTTACTAGAACCAGCCATTGATCTTGATAAATTTTATCTTAACCCCTATAAAGCGTGCGATATTTCTCCGTTTAATTATGTCTTTTCTATGACTTGGGTAGTTTTCATATCCTGACAGTATTTGCAGCAGTTTATGTACCTTTAAAGGCTTCAACTTCAAATAAGCAGTCTCCTCTGGCTGCTCAAATTGCATGACAGGGAGTTCCATAGATGAAATCTTCGTAAAGCGTATCATCATTTTCTGAAAGAGTCGTGTATATAAACTTTTATCGCTTTAAGTCTAAGCCCATGTGGTGCTGTCTGTCATCAAGGGCAACGAGGGAAACAAGATCGCTCGCAAAGAAAGTTGTCAATCTTTCTCTATCGGCTATCTACCTTTTAACAGCTTCTCTTCTGAGCATATGAAGGTATGAAGTAAGACTGCAACTCTATGAAAGGCCCCCAGGATGAAACTTAAGCAATAGCTACTACCTCAATCCAAAAACTACAACATTTTCTCTAACAAAAATGGATATAAACAACTTTTCATTTTGATCAAGAGTGTGATGATAAGCTCTGAACAGACTGTTTCATTTCTATAACCAACTTTTCTGGAACATCCAGGTTCTACTGATCACATCGTTTGCGGTTGTACGGTCACAGATCGTTGTTAGGTATTTCCCTTCCTCAGCTTATATCAGATATCAGATTCTTTTGCTTGAATCCTAAAGTTTCGTCACCACTTTGATGCAGGATATTTTAGGGAAATTGCAACAGATTTTAACAGGTTGCAAGAACACTGTCTCTTTAGTGGAAAGAAGTCCACAAGAATAGACTCTTTGCGGTCCGAGAAAAAGGCAATTTTTAAATCAATCACGCATGCTGATGTCTAGTGTGGCGCACTGTTTTGTCAAATGTAGGCCCATTGCTTACTAAGCCACAAGCTGTAAAGTCGTCTTAAAATGTTAATTCACAATACCAATAGGACTGGGACAAATCTTTTCCTGGGTATCTACTTCATCTGGTTTCTCAGTCACTTCCAAGTTACTCCGTTTGGAAACGCTGCACATCTCACATTAGAACTTGCCATAACACAGTTCTGAGAGGCTTAACCACGATTTTTGCTTGAATAATCTCTATACACCCCAGAACAAGGAGCATACGCAACAGCCATTGAAATGGCAAACTCGAATAGTCAATAATCTTAAAACTCTTCGAAAAACGTTACATATACTCATACAATGTAAATATTTGTAAAATTCCAATATGGAGTGAAATCGTTTTCAAATATTATCGTAATTGTCAACACAACCCAATTGCACTACATTTTATTTTACAAGCTTTTGATAACTTAATTTAAAAATTTCTCTTTTCCACTGTCATTGACCGAATTTAAAGGCAAATAAAATAAAAACGGGAAAAAATCTTGTTAAATTGCTGAACAAGATAAAAAAAAAAGATAAAATGATGACACACTCAGACTTATACTTGTGTTAAGATGAGCCAACCAACTCCGTTCAAGTGACAAACGACCAATTACATCCAGACAATATAAAGAAAGTGATTTGCGACAATTGTCGAATTCATTGTGTGACATTTTAAGGAGTTTAATGACACTTATTTAAATATTAGCATTTGTACGATGTTTGACAAAAATTTATTGTAGGAAAAAACATGCACTTTAAGTTGAGACGTGACATGCTTTCAGTAAAAGGAGTTTTTCAGTTTATTGAACTGAGATTGATGAACTCCAGTGTGTGGGAAAAAGTAGCAAGGGTCGTTGCAAAAGTGAAGTCATCATTACATATAGTGCAAAGGGTGTAAAAACATGGCCCTCGCGATGAAACCAATCCGGCTTCCAATTGCTTTTCAAAACTTCTCCATTCCACCCTAAATTGCAGACAGTGAACAAATTCATCGTCAAGTCATAAGCTCAATAGCAATCTCATCCTTCGAAGGTAGAAGTCAACTTTTCTTTGGCGCCAGTTCATCGATATTGTTTTGATCAATAGGTCCATGTTCTCTTTATGGAATAGTTCCACCACTGTCTGTTGCCATTCATTCATATTGTTGCTTCTTTCATCTTTCCTGCTTTCTATTGGATGACATTCGAGTTTTCAGCTTCGCTGTTGTATCTCATTGTCAGTGTCTCATTGTTCTTCCTTCATTTGCACATATCCAATCGATATGAAACTCTAGATAAATCTAATAGAGAACATTTTGGCTAGTCCTCAGTAAGAAGAAGACCCATCTGAATAGACTCAGTCATAGCGATGCACTAGTTATTTCTGATGTACCTACTTCACGTGAAGCGGCTCGTTGTACTTCATTATAGATTGTTGTAGATGTTGCAAGCATTAAGATCGGTTCATACCTGGCTAATAGGAGAAGAAGATTCTTCTTTAACAAACTTGAAGGCTTGAATTTAGGATTTCTACCTCTCGGTTGGTTCTAATCTATGCTCCAAGTTAAAAGATGAGTTGTGACCTTCATGAATCTCCAGGAGCCAATATCTGTCAGATCGCTGATATCGTCGAAGAAAGGAGTTCTCCGGTGGAGCAATCTTTGTTTCGAGAGAGTTGGAGAGGTATCAAGGATATAATATAAATGATTGTTTCTTATCCTCCTCGTCTCTGCAGCTCCTGCAGACATCATAAGGAAATAGGCCCAGTCTTTTAGCATGTGAAATTATACGACAGTGTCCCGTGAGAACATTGATGACGGAGCTGAATTGAAGTCGTTTTACCATTGCTAATCCGTTTTTGATCTAGCATAGACCAGACCAGACAGATGGCTAGCACGAATATTTCTATGACCAGGCACCCAGTACAGATTAATGTTGAATTGCTTAGCCATCTCCGCGAAAGACGAGTGGCAATCTTGATCGGATTAAGAAGTAAGTCTCTCGGCTAACTGAATACATTTTAATCCATTAATGCGATCGGATCAGGTAGATAGTAAAATTACACAATTGTGCACTTCCAGTTGATTGATAAATCCGCCAGTGAATTGCAAAATGGTTCCGTTTCTAGATAGATCTCGATATGATCCCACGCTTCGAGCAAATGGAGAATTTACTTCAGTCACTAACACACCCTGAACCTGATAGAGTCAGATTCGTTGAGTTTCACAAACAACATTAACTTCTTCACAAACCGGCAACAACAATTGATGCAGAAAATTCGTTCCCCTTTTAAAGTTCAGAAAAGGAACTCACAATGATCCTTAAGGTTTCTGAATAAAAGTGAAGCGTTAAATTTCTCAACGTCCCTTTTTGTTCAAATAAAGTGTCGTCGTTTCAAGGTAAACTTAACTAAGAGACCCTCACTTGATTTTTTAGTCAAAAAAATGCAAAACCAGAGCTCTGTCCATAGCAAAGCCTCATGTATTGCTTTTTGGTTGATTTTGTAAAAAGAAAAGAAAAAAAATCTTCATGATTTATTTTTCCTTTGAGAAAAAACCTAAAATTTATTACACTCCCCCCTACACATCCTTCACCAATGAATAATTATAAGGACTTTCCCCATATTCAACTATAAATCAGTCAAACCACCTCCACCTGTTTCCACACACAATAATTCGACAATTATCTTTTATTTGTCACCTTTCCGTTTAACTATTCCTCCATTCGAATGCTAAAAGTAACACCTCTCCCAATCATTGGAGTAAATCCACTCAGTTTCTATCCATAAAAATGTCTACTCCCCCGTATTCCATTTGTTCACTTACCACATTAACGAGTCATGGATTCCCTTGTCGTTCGGGATAACTTACAGTTCCTGACGCGCAGTCAAAGTGTCTGGAAATTCCAATCCCCCATTATCATTCATAAAGAGGCCTTAAATCCATATCATACCCACATTTATCATTTATCACAGTGATTTACAACCGACACTGACTGTATGAACTTTTCGTTTTAAGATATAAATTCAAAAAAAAAAAAAAAAAACTCTCTCGTCTTGCATACGAAAATAGTCTAAAAAAATGTCGAAATTGTTAAAAAAAAAAAAAAAACCAAATGTATATATGATATCCAACAACGGATATAGACACGTACAGTGTGCATTTGCATTTAATTTCATTTTGAAAATCCAACGTCTCCAGACGGTTCACATAAATAACGAGTGCCTCGAGCTGGTGAGGATATACATATCTATATGGTTTAGAATACCTTGCCCAATCACCTTCAAGTTGAGAGAGACTGATTGATGATTGTATAGCAATACGCATTAAGTTCGTGGTATCTATTATCTGGATTCAACTTTTGAGTTCTCCACCGCAATGAAATGGCAAAATATTTTATATCTTTTTGGTTGTACAACAGTCATTTGGCTAAAAGCATCCTCTTGAATATTTTCTTCCGCACTAAGTGTGGATGTGTTTGTGTGTTTTTATTGAAATTGTCCACTACTGCACTACACAAAGGGGACATCATCGTAGTTGTCTCGTTATTCGATTGCTCGTTTTGTTTTTGGCAGAGATTTTTACTTGCTTTGAAAACACACCCCTTTATTGTGAATAAAACACACAAAAACACTAACACGGTGCATTAACAGATTCTACTTACATCATGAGGATACTCAGTATCTCTGGACAAATGAATTTTACAGAATCATCGTATAATTTGTAAATAGCTTTGCTAAAATAAACAATAGGTACAAAATAGACGACCGCGACGACGATATTTCTCGTTGACGTCATTTTCGAAATTATTATAATTTGTCTTCCTGTTTTCTAAGACTCATGTTTTTTTTTTTGTTACGCTGCTGTTATAGATACTCGACTCGTGGATGTGGGACACTATGGCCTCGCATATATCATTTGATTGAGAATCTCTGGCTCCAAGTTATCTCGCTTCTTATTCATCCTCTGCGCTCAATTTAAATTCGAAAAGTTCTGAAAGATATTTTCAAATAATTTATTTTTGTTTTACCCGGAGAATATCAACTGTGGGAGTCTGTGTATATGGTATAGCTTCTGTCTGTGCATCCTTTTTTTTTGTCTTTTGTATTTATGATGGTATTTTCTATTGTCTTCATCTTCAAACTTTTGAAATTGAAGGATGCATTTTGTTTTTTTTTGCGCAAAGAACTATTGAGAAATGCTATTCATTTCTTGGAAAACTTCGCAGTGTGATAAGAGGATGAGAGGAATGCTTTTTGGCATTTATTCGGAGTTTACTATAAAGAAATTGTTGTTTCTTATTTGTCTTGTCATGGAATGAATTACTAGAAATGCCAGTATGCATTTTAATTGGAATGCAAAATTCTATAAATGAATGCAAATTGCGTTGGTGTTTGCTGGGTTCTGTTGAATTAATTTTATAGGAGCGGGACTTGTGTATACTGCCAATCCATTTGTTATAGAAGTTTATTGCGGAAATTAATACGGTGGTATAAAAATGAAAGTGTAGGTCGCCTTCAGATAAAACGGGAAAAAACATTATTACAAGTGTAAATCTTAGAGTCATGTGCAATATTGTTAATAAATTGAAAATATATTTATTTGCTAGATATGCTTGAAGTCGTATGAAGTTATACTGTACTTATATGTAAGTTGCTCCTTCCTCTTCGTCACGAAAAGCCTGGCGATTTGAACGTACTTAGGACCCACGTTTCTTCTTACCTCGCTGTAAGTTGGGCAATTTTTTTTAATTGTAATTCCAAGGGCATATGAATACCCTTATGAAACTCAGGTGGTATAAGGTTTTAGCATTTGCTCCGAGCGAGCCCCCAGAAATTGAACTTTTTTCATTGAGCTGCTAACAACTAAATCCTTCCGAATTAGTCAGTCTTTTCGTAGTATTGTGACATTACACCTTCAGCAGGTGCATTCTTCGTGATATTGCTGTACAATTTTGGAGAATTGAATTCGCCAAATGTTTGACTTTGAAGGTGGCTTTGCCTTTGAAAAACCTGTTTAGCATGCCGCTCTTCTTGTAAAATCGTTCCTAAAGTATTGTAGTCCTTATACCGAATTTAGGATGTTACTATCAAGGTAAGACTTAGCAGACAAGCAATTACATTCTTAAAGTTTGACTGCGGTGCAAAAATCGTCCTCTTTTCATTAATTGGCATGACAGTCCATAGAGATAGTCCTACTTTTAGCAACTGTTTATGTTGCAAGATATCTGCGGAACCACTTATTAAGAAGCTTTTTCACGCCAGTTTATATTCTCGGAGGTTTGTCGAGAGGTGGAGTCGCTGAGGCTCTAACCTATATCAACTAGCTAAGCCGTCCAACAAAATAACCACTGAGTTCCGGTAAGCATATTGCTATTGGGATTCATCAGTCTATCTAGCTCGTCCCGTGGCTTATCGTACACTAATTGTATAATGTCTCTCTATTATGTCCCTTTATAAGCAGGTCATGTTCATAACTGAAACTGTTACGAGGTCCTCCAGTTCTTCAAATATTTTGTTTCTCATATAAAAGATTGATTTGAATATTTCGATATTTACAGAGCAATATGTTTCCTACTTCTTCAAAGATTTTGCAGAAATCAGAGAAGTTGATGGCTAGCCTAGGGGACATTGCATCCGTCGTACAAGATTTTGCCTTTTAAGGCACAAGCCTCTCTTTTATCCATTGTCAGTTGGCTTTTGAGTCTATTTTTGTCCATTACATTGGCCAGAGCTTGCAGCCTCTATATGACATAGTTTTCGATAACAGATCAGGCATTATAGGTTAAAGCTGCGCAGAAGTTTCATTGCCCCCATTCACCTTAGTCAGCTATTGATGTTGAAGTTAGAAGTTTGTTGTAAAAATAATGGATTTGTAAAAATTCTTTCTCTAATATCAAGACAACATGTTACGGTCTGTTTACTTCGATTAACTTTGCGTTTCTTCATTGAATAATGACAAATAACAGGACCGATAACAGGATTAAAACGAAAAATAATCATGACCTAAACCATGGTTTCAAATCTTTTTTATGTAGACATTTACAAAATATTTACGTATAATTAAATAATGTTTGATAAAACAGTCAGACTCTTTTAAAAAACCATAATCTCATAAAGCATTCTTATTTATTTTCTTTACATGTATCTATTGTCTAAGTACCTATTTTAAATATATAAATTTTTGTAATCAAGTTAGTCATATCCAACTGCAGTCCATTTTGCAAGCACTGTCTATTGACACCTAAAATGAAAGAAAAATGGTCATTAAATTTGTAACGATTAATATAATTTTGTGTAAAATACTTAACCTCATTAGGGGGGGGTCCACTTTTGTTTACTTTTCCGCTACTTCAAGCCGTTCATTGAGCCCAAAATCTGGACTGATATGCATAGTCCTCCAGTAGTTATTCAAATTTTAAAAATAGAAATAATTTGTAATAGAAAACACTGTAAAGATATGAATTAAATTAATTTAAAAATAATAAAGATACTTAGCCGTCGGCTATTAAAACCGTCGGTAAATGAATTAGTTTAAACGTACCCAGCATAGCTCACTTTTTTACATTCAATATGCAACCAAAGAATTGGACTAATATCAAATCCGTCACTTTTTGCAAAAAAGGGTTACAACACAAAATTTATTTCAGCCCTACACTGCTGCTATGATAATTCAAAAAACAAAATAATTTATTTAATTAAAATTCACTTTTGAAAAAAAATAGAAGAAACCGGCACAAAGTCACTTTATTGTTAATTATTTAATTCAACTTAAAAATGTTTAATAGGAAAATTAAATTTCAATTGAAATAGCACTTGTATAGGACTTTGCATAAATTTAATAATAAAAATTAGCATTTAAATTTTAATAAGAAATATATATTCTAAATCCACACACGTAAGTAGTCTGAGCTTTACTCATTAATGTAGGTACTGCTGGGTATTTATTAATACTGCCAAGTGATAATGTCATATTTCCGATTAAATTAGCCTCGCAATTGAATTTGTGTCCTTTTCCTCAGAGAGAAAGAACATAAAAAAATGATGCAATTTATTTCTTGTTTTTTTTTTTATGAAAATGTAATCTAAAAGGAATGTAATGACATTATCAGAGTTCAGTTCGTTAATCCGCGCGCACAAATCCTTCCTACTTCGACTGGGATGCACTCAGCGATGTCACCCTCTCGGCCATTATTAATTTTTTTTCTTTCTTTACTGTCTGTTCTTCATGTTGCACCTTACGAACAGCCGCTTTCATATTTGTGTCCTTTTTTCACTCACGTAGTTGTTGTCAGTTGTCCTCTTTCCTGCAGCAATAATAATGGCTGCCTTTCTCATCGAAAATGATAATTTGACCTGAGAGCCCGGTCACAGGGAAACAAATAACATGGCGGAGACTATTCCATAGGTGAATAGAACAGATAGGTAGATACTTTCATAGATACATGCGCATACCCTGCCAGACCGCATATGAGTGGATATTGAATACACTAAATTGATCCTAGTCTGGTTGTGCTTTGCTGCAACTGGATGCACACTGAGTGCTACCTACCTGTCTGCTGCTGTTGCACAGAGTCGGATGGGATTACCTTGGGTGCTGGAATATTTTATTCATAAAATACCATTACCGGTGGTAGAGCTACCCACGGGGGATGGATAAAATATCTGCAACTAAAGTCAGGAATATTGATACGTGCGAACAGATATACCCAGAGAGCGGCTATCAAACGGCTTACGTACACATGATCATAATTTATGCATTTTATATGGATATGCACCTTTCAAGTGTCGTCGTCGCTGTTGCTGTTGTTGTCTTGGTCTTTGTTGCTTGGTTGTAAGTGATACCATGGTGGAGATAAAATATGCACACATTTGTGCTTGAAGTTTGTCAAGTTCTCCTTTTTTTTGCAACCAGTCAATTCAATGTTCCGTCCAATCAACCGAGCAAAAGACATTTACCGAAGGAGAGAGAGAAGAAGAAAACAAAAAAGCAATCTAATAAAAATACAAGAAATATCGGCACACACAACGGGCTGGAAAGAATACCACTTGCCTCGGAGTAATGGCGAAGTCGGTATGTTCTACTTCGTATATGTCCTCTTTCGTATGTCCACCACCTCCTTAGTCCATTACTAATTGAATTCATTTACCTTCAAAGTATGTCTGGCATATGGGTACCCATAACCTACCATTTCGTGTTTCGTATTCCTGTGGAACCGCCTTAAGTGGTATCCGCACTTAAGATACTGATGATGTAATTGATATAAGGAAATTTTCACACTTTTTAACTTTTTAGTTCAAGTTAAGTTCTGTGGTCTTTCTACTTTGTGGAAGGGTGATCAAATTGCATGTTATTGGGTATCTTTGAAAGATCAACAAGTGATAGTTCCGCCATATTGTCTAGATCCTTAACCACTCATGCCTGCAGATGGGGAAGGCATTATATCTTAAGTTTTAGAACACTTTGAACCAGTTTCTACAGAAGTCTCAATGTTGCAACTTCAACTGGCCATCATGCCAAGACACAGTACATTCGTCAGAACCCCTGTCAGTAGTTGGATGTTCGGTCTAATGAAAGTTAAGAAGCCATTTGTTCTCTTTACACAACTTGTGTGTTTTGGGGTGCTAATGGAATTTTAATAAGTCTCCTTGGTGCTTATGTGTATAAGTCCTTTACTTCATCTCTAACGGGGGATGGTTATTGAAATTCAAATGCTGCACGCTTAGACTTGATATTTGTTTTGTAAGATCCTGAACTCGTTTGTTCCTTTCGACTTCACGACTGAGAGGTCAATCCTTAATTTGACGAGACTAGAGCTTAAAGTCTTAACAGCTGCTTGACTGTGTACACAGCAGCTTCTCAAATTCAACGATTTATGCGACTCGGTCAATGAAATAAATCTGCCAGTTTCTTGCTCTGAGCGATATATACCACTGGACTAGGCTTATTATCCTGTAGTAATAGCTTACGTCCAATAAGAGACATCTAGGAGACGTCTTTAATATTTTAAGACCAAAAATACCAAGAGTATCCGACTCACTAATGTCATTGCCAGGGCTACAAGACTTGTAGACTTGGCTGTATTGAGGCATCTGATAACCCCTGCAGAGGTTCAAGAAATGGGTTGCAGGAAGAACACTGTTGTCCAAGTCCTTTTTATGCAATGTCATGCTTTGCCACCATCAGGATGTCTGTGAAAACTCTTTAACAACGATCCAAATGACTCAATTAATCTACCTAGATTAGCGGGAGCAGTCTCTAAGTTAATTTACCTATGACAACTGACAAGATTGCCATAACATGCTCTACTTCTTAATCGTCCGTTTAAGGATCCTGGCTTGTTCTATCAGACAAAAGAAGACATTTTCACTCTCAAAATATTTTCAAACACAAAAAAGGTCCTCAAAGCCGGTTGTCTTCTATTTGAAACATATTTCATTTTATTTTTGCCCAAAACAAGTCGACTTACAATATCCTTGTCAAATTCATAGCGGATTCCACAAAACAACCGTGTGTAACCTGGATTTCTTTCTTTAACAACATCCGCTGTTCAATATATCTAAATGTTTTCCAACACTTAGCATGTGGTTTACAACCGAAGGATTCCCAATTAACCCTTCTGTTTTGTCTGTTGGTTAAAAAAGCGGGTCAGGTTTTTTTTTTTTATTCTCTTTTTTCACACTCATAAATCCTTCAATTCGCTTTCTGTTTGTTCTTTTTTTTCTCATCTTTTGTTCTAAGGTTTGCAACACTTTCGATTTTATACAGGGGATTTAGACAAAAAAAACAAAAAACAAAAAAGGTAGCCAGGCAAGGGATAAACAAAAAAGAAACGAGTTGAACTCTTTAGGGTAACCCAATTCCACAGCGGGATACAACCAGACAGGCTTTCCTTGGATGACCTTCTTCCCGGGAAAATATGAAAGATAAAATCCAGTGAAAGTGATGAATAGGTTCTCGTTTTAGACTTCAATTGAAAATGAAAGTATTTCTCCTACACTCTGGAATTGAAATCCGAAAAAATCCATAAGAGATTGGAAAAACCTGCCCCGACACTCCATTTGATAAGAAAAATCCAAAGACCAGCAAATAGCGTGACAAAGGTCGGCTGCTAACGCCAACTTGATAATAATTTATTAAATTTTATGACCCCACATTAGTGTCCCATAAAACGTCGACTTACGGTAACTAATCACTTCATATACATACATATGCTTGGATGGTCTGTATCTCTATGTATCTGGTTCCGTTCCAAAAAAAACTTGTTGCTGTTGTCATGTTTCGGATTTTGCTTTTTTTTTTTGCATAACATCTGCGTGCGTAAACTTTCCGATTATCTTTCATGGATTGCACTTGCTTCTCAAGAAATTCCACCATTTCCGCTAATTCCAACATAAGACAACTTTGTTGCACGCCATTCGAACATTTTCGTATAAAAATATGAAATTAATGCAAATTGTATGCAATTGCGACTCCTGCCAGTTTAATGGTGTCGGTCGGTGCGGCTTAAAGGGGCTGACCAATTCAAAAAGTTGCATGTTGTGCAACTGTTGCTGTGTTGTGCAGCCGTTGCATTAGTCAACAATGTAAGGAGGCATATTGAATGGTATATTTGTTGATGTGTTGGGTCCCTCCCTGCGTTGTGGGCTTTCATTGGTAAACAACCGGCTGAATGCAAATGGCTGAATTTTGTTGATAGCAGCAATGAGTGAGCGCGTATACTTAGTTAAACGAAAGATTTATGAGCCTATCATTCGCATACTAATTAGGGCACAGTATTGGGCTAAGTGGGTTCGAAGGTGAAGTGGCGGGGCGGGAGATTCTATTTGAATTGTAGAAACATGTTCAGCTGATCGATATGAGATTCTTCTAAGTATTCTGAGGGTCTTTGTTTTTTAATAAAATCATAGGGCACAATTGAAAAAGAATTTTTGGTGCTTATTTGGATTGAAAGACACATGAGATTATGTTTGAAACTATCTTCAAGTGGGAATCCTGCTCCGCAGGTTGTTGATGGGATGCCTTATAGAAAATATCAACATCAAACTGTGCTTTGCTCTTGAATGCTCTGATTTGCGGTGGCGATGGTGTAGTGAATAGTGTGTTTGTTTGTGACCCGACTTGTGCCGGTTCGACCCCGGTCGGAGAATAGCTACAACCATCAAAAATAAAAAGAGAAACGAACAAAATCTGAGTTTCTCAAACCACTACACTAAAACGAGTTTGAGTGCTCCTGAATTTGAAGATTTCCTTTTGAGTAACGAAAAAAAAAGCCTTACTCTACTTAACTGGCATTTTCTCGTCTCTACCATGATGAGAAGTATCAGAACTCACCACATCAGCACAGAAGATTCGCTATCTGAAACGGGTAAAAGGAGGACTCTCCCAAAGGAAATGCTTTCACCTTCTCTACAAGCCTCGCACTGTATTTTGATATAAGCCCAGCACAAGCGTCGCAGACTATATTCTAACTTAAGCTCAGCACATAGAGATGCTATTGTACCTTCGGGATGTCTGCAAACCAATTATTTGTAGTCTTTTCTACTGGGTGACGTTGATTTTTTTTTTCCTTTTTTCAAATATTCGAGAGTATTATTTTAGTCGATCTGTAACCCAATCTTCAATGGAAGCCTATCAGAGGATCCAAAACAGATTCTGGTCTTGAGTAGTCTTTCTCTGAGTCTTGACTTATAATCTCACCGAAGATCTCACTATGACTTGCGACTGTGAGTCAACCAAGAGTCAAGGAATCTAATCTTGCGACTTTATTCAGAGAGTTCGTGCATTCAAGGATTCTACTAAAAGTAGTAAAAGGTTTTAGGGCATCCTTACTGTATCCTATTGCTTTAAATAGCTCGAATAGTTATGAAGATTTTTTTTGCTGGATGGCTGTATTTGTCTAACAATATCTTAGTAGAACTGTACATTAACACTTGACATTAGAATTCCGATTCTCATCCCCGTATAAGTCAGCGGATGTTTCCTTTCCAGATTCAAAGGTTCTGTCATGATCCGTCACTTCAAACACCAAGTCTGTATTGCTCTTCTCTACTGATTCTGTCGCCCACCTTCTGTGCTCTTAAATTTTGCTTTTGGAGTAGCCAATGCTATTCACTGTTCGCTGCTTCAGCACGCAGGCAGAAAGCTCTCGTTCTTCCTATTTACTCTAAGGCGACTCATTCTGAGTGTGTAATTAAGCTTGCTGGTGTTATCTGTAAATGATCATTTTTGAACAAATGTGAAGTGCATTGAGATCGTTGCAAGCTCCTTTTGCGAACGTCGTGTTCGTACCTAGCTTCCTAGGTCAATGTCGTTTAGTTTTCCATGCTCCCAATCGAGCAAATCCGCGATTTTCATCACAAGATAAAGTTTATTCTAGGAAAAGATCTCCTACAACGCACGGATGTGAGTTGTGAGACATAGATAAATGTCCGCTAATTAACTAAAAATAACGTTCGTTTTCTTCTTCTTGACCAAACAACTAATTGAATTTTGTTAACAACATGAACATTTGCTGCGTTCTCCTTGTAAGTACAAAAGTTTTGTACAAACAATACCAGGCACTATTTTCGACTACTCACATCGTCTTACATACATATCTCCCTACATCTCTAGACTGTATTTAATTAAAAGTTGGCGTAAACTTTGATTAGTGATGGGCCGACTATTCCCATCATCAACACAAAAATGGCCCGAAAAGCTAATTTTCGCCATCAGACACTCAAGGACTTTCTCTCTCTCTGCGATGGCGGACGTTTCCGGCCATAAGGAGGGTGTGGTTGAATAACTTAGATAATTCACCACACTCGTTGCAGTGGTGGTGCCGCACGCGAGTGCCTCCGCATATTCACATATTCATTTGGGAATACGACCTAGTGTAGTATGCGCGTTGGCCCATCAACTTGAACGAGAAACTTTTCATATTTCCTTCCAGGACGAAGGAAAGAAAAAAAATGTTTTTCTTTTTTTTCGGGGAATAGCCCTAACCTTTTTTGTTCTTACGTTCTACACGGCACTACTTCATAGTTTTTCCGTTTCATTTTTTTTTTTTTTCACTAGTACTTGCCCTTCTCATCAGGTTCCATTAGATATTTCCCAAAAGGATACAAATATCTATGGCACATGCATACAAAGTGTTTGCGTATAGACGAATGAGTGTGGGTGTGTGTGTGTTCTGAAAACTGGGCCCAATGGAATATCCTATTATTTTTCTGCTCAATGAATATTTACTGATGTGTATCCCTTTTTCGTTGGCCCGCTTCTTTTGGTCCTTAATTCTTTTGCTTCTATTTTCCGGGGAGTTATCTTATTTTTGCAAACTCATGGCCTTTTATGCTACTCACTTGGGATAGTGAGGGTAGTGCCTGTTTTTTTTTTTTGTTTTTTCTGTTCCTCATCATGCATATAACAGCAAAACTCATAGATGAATGAAACTACATGGAAAAGTACTTTTACAAAATACGTGATTCAGAATAAATATTTTCTATCGAGAATCCTTTTTCGTTTTCGGGTCACTGTTTTTATACGAGGCATAGGATATTGTCTTGGGCGGGAGGGTGGAGTGGAGGTGGGCAGAGAAAATAAAAGTAAAACAAAATTTTTTACCAAAAACTCAAACATATTAAACCAAATGAATCAATTCAATCAGATTAGTTTCGCTTGTATATTCGGAATTGTAGGGTAAATCACGTTTTGTATGAGAATGATAGGTTGGACATTTTTTTATGACGTTTGTTTGATATTTTTAAACTTTTTTTTTAAAACCACTAAAGAGCTTAGAATTTGTAAATTTTTCTCCGATAGTGACGGTGGATTGGCGATTGCGGGAAACTGTGCAAAACTCACCGGTCGCATTGCTGTCTAGGTGCGTTGCAATCATTAGACAGTGTCGGACGATGTGCTTCAAGTCTTCCTTTTTCTCTTCTCAGTTTTGGCAGATTGCGGTGCTAACTAGTTCAATTTTGTGTGCGTCCTTATTGAGATTGTAAAAGGTTTCACTTGTGATCCTGCTGCGACTCATCAATTTGACGGATAGATGGTTTGTGTTAGGTGGTCGTTCGCCCTCCCTGAATAATGAATTTCCTAGATTGTTAAAATAGTATTCACCAAGGGCCGTCTTCTGGTTCTAAGTAGGCTGCAGCGTTCGCATATGAAGTCGGCTGTTCTCTATTCTACGTCTTCATTGCAGCAGTCTCCGCATAAGTTGGCTGTTTTTAAACGTATTCTTCTAATGTGGGCCCCCAATAGGTTCTGGTTATGGCCTGTAATAATCCCGATAAAGAGCGTTAAGTTTTATTGTTGTTATCTGTCCATAATAGAGCCTTAGAGATCTGAGTAAAGGCTGCATGGCTTAGAATGCGGTCACTCCTTCAATCGACCTACTTTTTCTTTCTAGCTTGCGTTGAAACATCCATTGTATTACCACGAGGTGCAACCTTTTAACTGGGTTTCATCATCCTTCTTAGAAAATCAAGTAAAGGCTTCTGTGACTCATCACATCATCCCTAAAAATCTGCCACCTGATACAAGGAAAGGTAGAATAATCATAAAGGAAGTGTTCCGTAGTATCGTCGCCCTCATAACGCATAAGTTTTCTGTAGTCTTTTCTGCTGAGAAACAGCAAAAGTGCCACAGACTTCTAAAAGACATCGGAAAGGATCTCTCTGCCTGCGTCCTGGAGAGTCATGTCACCTACAGTTCTGTTTACTGGAAACACAACCATCGATGAAAGCCCTTAACGAAGATATGGGCAAACCTAACGTGTTTCAGGGTCGGAGAAGTTCTCCTCCGAACAAATCTCATCGGAGAGTTAATGTTCGATAATCTCGCTGTGTCTAGGGATCCAGACAAGATTTAGCAAAACTCAGTTTTCCAACTGACGAAAAAGGCCTTAAGCGTAGCCTGACTGTTGCTACAGGCGAAGAAACTTCGATTCCTCCACTTGTCTTATAATTCGCTGCCATAAGTATTGCATAAATCTTTACATGGAAGACAGACGCATATATGTCTAGGGGAAAGTGCAGTCTAATGTTGTCGCTTTTCTTAAAGACTACAGCACTACATTCCTTACCTGGCTCAGAATGTAACGAAACCCAATCCTGTGTACAAGAAACGGCTACCGTAAATCTTAATTTCGGAACCACTGCGGTCATTCAATCACCTACCAACTTATCTGTCTTACAGCCTATAAAGCCAGTTGGTGAACCCTCCAAGATTTGTTTGATTGACTGTCAAAATCCACAAAAATGTTTGATCAAGCTTGAGCTGGGTATTAGCTTGATTTATATTTACAAATTATGTTTCCATTTCAAAAAGTAATAGGGTACACTTCAAACACTCATAAAATGTAAACAGTTCTTCGTTTATGCTTTTTTTCCTTCTTCCATTATACTCAGTATTTCCTTTGTTATGATGATATCTTATGGAATCAACATCAGTTACTACTCAGTAGATACACGATATTTAACGCAAATCGTTTAACATAAACTAGATGGATTGACAAAATTCTTAATTGAATGGAACCGGGAGTTATTCCAAATGAATTAATTGAGCGTAAATGTGGGACGATGTCCTTGTTTTGTCTCCTACGTAACAACCGACATGGTCATAGGGAAGCTACATTAAGCTTAATGACAAATGTCAACTTTACAACTTATAAGGAAATAGCACATCCGATGTGTGCTATAAGGAGGCCACCCATCTATCATTGGACAAGTCGCGACAACCGACAAGTATTTTCAGTATTTTTTCGAAAAAAAAGAAGAAAATTCTTTGCTCATTATTTTTACGCTGACATATTTTTGCGAGGAAAATTTAATTTTAATAATTTTTCCGTTAATATTTTTCACATGTCACTTAATCGGATGGCCTGGCGTTTGGCTTAGTTTTCGTTTGACGCTAGCACTTTTCGTGTGTCTCGGGCTAGCTTTTTATTTTGATGCTTTCCTAGTAGAAATGGTTTTGTGATGACAGCAATTTATTTATTTTTTTTTGGCAAGTTGTATTTTTTTTTTGAATTGCAAATGAGAGACGTTTTCTTAGCTGTCATAAGCGAAACGTTTTATCTATAAAATTATGAATTTATTTACACATGATTAAGTAAGTCAAGTCTCTTATGCATGTTCAGATGTTACAGTGTAGGCCGAATTGGTTTCTATAGATATTTACTTGTGTTGATGTTAGGTATTATTCGAAGTTTATCTTATTTGTATGGAAACACTTGGAGAACGGGAATATTTATAAATTTTTTTCTTTAATTACTGAGTATTTTGAATTAAATTTAGATTTTTGTTTTTGTATTCCTTTACAGATGGATTACTTAAAAATTGTTCGTCAGTGGAGGAATTTTCACATCGATTTTGGATAAAGCAAACGTAAGTTATTTTGTTTTAATTTTTATGAATGATTATAGAAGAAAGACTGTCTTTTATATGGATATTTATTTATTAAGTTATTTGTTTATGCTATGCAGCACTTAAATTTAAAATTTTAAAGTTAGAGAGAAAGAAGATAAATTAGAAAAAAGGGCAGTAGGTAGTTAAATGAATTAACTAATACTTAACTTATAAAATAGCAATAAAAAGCTTAAAACGATAAGGAAAATACAGAACGGAAATGCGGGAAAAGACCTGGTTCAGAGGAGGAAGAAGGGCTGTTAAGGGAGTTTCTCAACGTGGATCCTACTATAGTGAACATTAAATGTGTAATGCATGCTGTTGGCCTTGCTTAGCATTCTGGAGACTGATTTGTGATTGGTTCGATGGGTTATAAGACCAAAGAGGAGTACAGGCCTGAAAATTTTCCAACACTTTCTCTCTATTGCTAACTCTAAGTGAAAAAGTCCTACAACTTGTGCCATATCTAGACGGATTTAGCCGCTGGCCAATTAGTCCACACGCTGCCAAGTTAGGCATCCCGTTCAACACCCACTGCCGTAGTTGTGAAAATTCACAAGAAAAGGAAACGTTATTACACTTCCTCTGTGAAACTCTTTTTCAAGGAACTATCTGAGATTTTCCACATAAAATTCTGCAACATCATCAACTTTCTTAATTCCACAGGATGGATCAGAAAACTACACTCTCAGCTACGACCATCAACATCCAGGTCACGTGAGATGTGGTATCAAAACGGCGCATCCGCGCTACTTGTGTCTCTGGCAGGCTTGTCAGTTTCAACCACTTCTACTTATCTACCTACAGACCTGACTTTACGCGATGAGCTTATAATAAAAGGTATATTGACAACACCACAACTTTCTTTTGAGGGCCTGTAAGTTGATCAGTTTTGAACGATCCACATAGGGCTTTAGGTCAAGGCTGCCGAAACTGGGAAGACTGCGTAAGGCATAACGATTCCCAGAGTATGGATTTCGTAATACGGTGACTATACTTGGCTGGCGTGTTCAATGAGATGCCCTAGGAAGGTGATGCAAAGGGATTTAATGACGTATGGATCAGACAATTCCCTAGACCAATATTTCACGAAGCCAAGCACAGAATTGGCTCTTCTAATAATATTATCGGTGGTCGCAGTAGCTAAGTGGTTAGTGTTTTGGAGAGCTGAGCGAGAGGACACAGGTTCAAGCGTCAAAACCACCAAACGTTTTTTCGCGGCACCACCTTTTCCCAGGCATGAAAACCCTGCAAGAGTATAAGCTTCTCAATCCACCGTTCAAAGTCGGCAATAAAACTATAGGCCTCTTCCATTCATGTGAAAAATATAACACGCACAACATGAATGGTTGTGAGGAGCTAGGCCCTGGCTCTCTATGAGATGCCGTGCCAAATATGGTAATGTGACTTGAAATGTTAATTGAACTGAGTAGCGATAATGATATCAGGAAGTTGGAAAGAAATACTGTGAATTATAAGCAATGACAACAATACCACAACAATTCTCCCCAGTCATTCTGGACACCACCCTCGAAAATGAGTTGCAATACCTATTACTACACCAACACTTGAGCTATGTGGGTAACCGATGCTAATGAATTACATATGTATAAAACAAAACACATTCTGACAAGCTGGACTTTTTTTTCCATCCTGTGTAGAAATTCGTTGAAAAACTCGACGTCTCAGCTTGAAATTTACTTTCCCATACCTCCGTCCGCTATCCACTATCCTTCTGATCAGTTTTGTGGTCCATCTTAACGTAGTTTCTCTATTCCAGCGTTACATGTTGATCTCCCTGGCTTCCACTGTTGCCATTTCCTTCCCGCCTTGAGATCAATGTGGACTAATCCCGCGACTATGAGAACGGCTGGTTCTGCGTTTTAGGCAGGAGCTCGGCATCCGGAGAGTTCCTCACCGCTGTACCGCTGCCATTTTTGTTTTCTATTTTTCACGTGGTTAAAAATACAAAAGGGTAGAATGTGTAACTGTGTCCTCCCGAGTTTGGAATCCGTCCGCTCATACGCTACATTGATCTTTGTAGCCCTCTTGGATGTGAACAGCCTCACTCCCAAGTAATTTACTGCATCTGCACCTAAAAAGGAGTGCTTGTAGATTTAAAGTCATCTTTGTAACTTGGACAACAAAACAAATATATAAACCAACAAATTTCGGTATCCGGTGCCATCGCATACCTAAGTCAGACATAGCACTAACCTTCCAATTCGATCAACATAAATTACTAACCATACCGCTCTGATATTCATAATTTCATTTCGAAAAACTGCAAAATCTCCCAAAGAAATATGAACCGTTTCTCGTTACCTTCAATGCGATGCCGGCGATGCTGGCTAGCTGCTCCAATCGTTGTCAAGCACGTAGTAGAAGAGGTACTCTCCTTCTGCCGCACCATATCTATAGTGTTGTAGTCTTCATCGTCCTCGTCGTATTCGTTGCTGACAATGACTCCCTGGTCACATATGTGACTAAAGTTTTCTGAAAAATTTTATTACAAAACGTTTCGTCGCAATATGTGTGCGCGCTGTTTTCGAGAGCGACCGTATTTTATAAATCTAAATTCCTGCACCAATACACGATATGATGGTGCGGCGCATAAATATAAATGGAGCTAGTATCAGAGTACCACCTACCTACCTACCTACCTATGCTCTCTGTACGAGTAGATTCCCCGCACCAGTCGGGGTCTGTTGCAAGCACAAACATATTCGATTGGAAGAGCACATGGCAAAGGTAATTTTCCACGCTTTAAATTTGAAATTTTATTTCATTATGCAAATGCAAAATTTTGCTATCCTGCACGGGAGAGCGTTGTGAAATTAATTTTCAAAAATGTTCATGATCCCATAGGAACTGGTTAAGAAGGCGACACTGGAAGACCATGTCCCATTTAAAGTCGGTTTTTTGCATAATTATGTTAAATGGCCAATTGTGAGCAGTTAATTTCAAAATGGAGCACATTCAAGAAGGAATAAGAATGGTCCACCATTCCATACTTTCAAGTGGAATAAAAGAGCGAGACCATTTGCGAAAGAAGCGTATCCTCCTAATTTTAAATTTTATCTGCAATTCCCTGGAGATAACCCTTTTTAATTCTGTACTCTCGGTTGTCTTTCATCTTTTCTTGCGTTCTGTGTGTATTTCTTTTCGTATTCGTATTCTCCCTCCCTTTCCTGTGAGTTCTCTTGTAAACATTTCTTGATCCGATTTATTTGAATGTTACGAAATTGGTTGGATGGAGGAGAAAAAAGAAAAAAAAAACAGCAGAAAATATCTTGTTATGGCCATCATTAGGGCTTGGGCATTGCAGAGGCATCCTGCATTTTATCTTTAAAGCAAATAGGTACATATGTGTGTGGTTCATTTGGAAAACATGGGCGATTCCTATCTGTAGTTGTATATCATTTTAAGCAAACGAATACGATTGCATATCACTCAACATATTGTCTTATAATGATTGGTGGTGGAGTCTTGTTTTATCTTTGGTCGATGTATCTGAAATGTTTAGTTGATAGTTTAGATGATACGTGCAATACTCATTGTTTGAGGTGAAGAAAGTGCTGAAATGAAAGCGAATATGTAAAAAAGATTTGGATGTGGAAGGTGGGATACAATTTCGTTCTTGTAGACAAAGAATTGTTTAGAAAATGCTTGCAAAGATGTTTTTTTAGGCTTGGATTTCGTACATGAATATGGTTTTATTCGCTAAATTAGTTCAATGACTTCTGAGAAAGTTTCTTAGATACCCATTCTCTGTTAAGCGTGCATGTTTCAAGTTTAATCAACGGTACTCCTGGTACTTCACGCGGAAAGTTATTAGCTAAAATTAATCGTTTTTTTATGCATACAGTTGTTTGAATGGGGGGATAAGACAGTTTTGTCTTTTAAAAACTTTCGCGACATCGTACAATGAAAAATCAAGGGAACATGGGGTTGTTTTCTTCATAAAGTCAGTTCGTTTGGAATGTATCTCACAATTTGTGGAATTTAATTCAAAAATTGTTGGCTAATGTACCCACTTACTTCATAGTTCATAACACCTATATCACACGCAATGCTTCTAAAGATTAAAGACCATGTGATATGTGCTCTATGGTTCTATCCTTACTTTCTTACTTAGGTGGCGCTACAGTATAAGGTGAGTCTGGTCCTCAACTAACAAGCTACTCCAGTTAGCCCGGTCCTTAGATAACGCACTCCCAAGCTGGTTGAGGTCCCCTTTTACTTGTGCGCGCCACCTTAGGCGAGGTCTTCCTCTACTGTGTTGTCCCTCCGGGTTGGATTCGAAGACTCTTCGGGCCGGAACGTTGACAAGGTCGATGTCGCTGTACAGCTCGTATAATTCGTTGTTGAACCTACTTCTCCAGAGCCCGTCAACGCACACGGGACCGAATATCTTACGAAAATTTTAAGCTCGAAGCGACAAAGGGTATCTTCACCCGCCTTCAATAAGTCCATGCTGCAGCGCCTTAGAGCAGGACTGAGATGATAAAGATCTTGTACTGAGTTTCCTTAGTTCCTTGAGAAAGGGCCTTACTACTCAATTGCCTTCTCAGCAAAAAAGAAACAGCGTTAAGCAAGAGTTATTCTTCGTTTGATTTCTGTTGAGATGTCACTTTCAGAGGTTATAGTAGACAATGTCCCTTGCTACCTCGAAGTTATAGCTGTCTATAGTGACGTTCTGTCCGATTCGTCGATGTTGAGTGTCTCTTCTCATTCTGTATCTGTGTCTCTTCGAATTTCTGTCGATTATACGCGAGTAGTTGCATAGACTTCTGAAATATTGTGTCGCTGTTGTTGGCTTGAGCGTTTCGCACTATTCGTTCAAATTTGATGTTGATGAAGTCACATGACCACGCGTCACCTTATCTTAATCCTTTTTTGACACCAAAGGTTTTGGTGAGATTGTTACCGACCTTGATGGAGCAGCGATTATTCTCCATCGTCATACTGCACAAACGGACGAGTTTGTCAGGAATGCCAAAACTGGTCATGGTTTTATGATTGATACATATGGTGTGTATCGATTTTGACTTCTTGGGATTTCTCCAGGATCCGGTTCTATCCTCTTAACAAATAAACCGTCTGGCATCTAGGCTGCGGTGAGCTATCACTTCTTTTCTTCATTTTTACAATCACATAAGTAGTCGTTTCAAAAACATCTCTATAATTGAAATTTTACACCCAATGGTGTTCCCGTTCACTTCCTGCATCGGCCTAATTGATATTCCGTAAAAAAACAAACAGTGAGACAAATTTATGACACCCAACCGACGACATTTTCATTTTGGTACACAACCACCATTTACGTCCGTCTCCATTTATGCACGTTACACCCTAACCTTTAGTCATTCCAATTTCTCACGTCCTTGCACATTTGCAAAAGTTTTTACCAAGAAGCAAAAAAAAAGGATATCTACTTCTTCGAGGGGTGATGCCTGAATAAAGATACTTTTTCCCTTTCTCCCCGCCAATACAATATATTACCTACTGACAGCAACATGTAAGCATGCATACTACGTGTGGTTTCACTCCCCCAATTTAATAATCAACATGTTTCCCTGGGTATGATGAAGAACTCATTGCGGTGTTCAACAAATTCCATTAGATACGAATACTACCAATAGTAGAGCTTAATATGCTCCACATACATACACAAATGTGGAACATACAGGATGCTGTACGAGCGGCATATATCCTGTTTGTAAATGAAGGCGAGTGCTATCGTTATTGACTTGCCTCTGAATAATATATGCGTCGACAGATAGGTAAGGATATTTTGTGGCTTTCTGATTACAACACATATCCTGCCTGCTACATGTCTGAGTTTTTGGTAAGTTTTCTAATTACTTGCCGTGTGTGTGTGTATGTAGATGTGTGCGGCGCATTTAATTGGCAGTTGAATGTTTACAAAACAATTAACCCTTGTGAATAAGGTATGTGTGTGTGTGTTTTTTTTTTTTTTCATCATCTGGGGGAAGTTGTGAAGATAGGTGATGAATGCTGACGGTAGATAGGCAGACAATGTGTTCAATCTGATCTAATTATTATTTGTATCCGAACAGAGGTTGGTAGGGAAAATTTAATTTGAACTTAATTTAACTTTGTTTAGGTTTAATTGTGTTGGTATTACATATTTTTCTTTGTGAAACTTATGTTGTTTGGGGCCCGGAAACATGAAAGCTGATTGGTTTTGAAATTAAGCTTGTTGAGACACTCATATCTGTAAGTTAAAAGGGTTTTTTTTTGGGGCTTACACACCAGCTGATCATAGAACGGGAATAGTAAATCAATGCCTAACCATGTGACTTGTTAATAGCTCTCGAAAGCAAATCGTGGCATTCAACTTCAACCATTTGAATTGAAAAGAAAAATGTTGGCTTTAATCTTTTGCCCTGTTTACCAGTAGTTGCTTCTATAAGAGGCTTTTATTCCACTTAAGAGGCGATACAGTTCAGGGTGAACCTGGATCTAACTATTGTTATACTCACTTTAAACAAAAGTTCATTGACAAAAAAGCTTGAAGGATTAAGGAGATTAAGAAATTTAAACGGATAATGATGACGGGTTCTTGTTCACAACTCGATTGAGGGACGGAATGAGGATCGAAAGGTTTCAAATTTTTAACATAGCTTATAGTCTTGATAATTGGAAGCATGGTATTGTGAGTATGTATGTCAGGAAGTCGCCAAGGTACTATTAAGAGATTGAACCTCTACATAGATTCGTATTTCGAAACATGGTCTTATGTCACAGCACCTAATGCACGTGGCTGAACTCTAGGCAACATACGACAAACAAAGTGCAGATTCGAAACACCAACGAAAAGTAAGAGAAAAGCAGGCTCCGGTAGTATGGCCATGTATACCGAAAAGGCCAAGCCAAACATACCAAAACCAGCAAGAAGAAGAGGAAGATCCCTAACAACACGAATTAGAACTGTTGAGAATGGTCTGAAAAGGAAAAACATCGAAGTAATGACAATCCAGGACAGAAGAAACTGGATCTGATGGCAATTATGAACTGAGATAAGCGCCCTCACATAAAGGGAATATGGCAGGGCTGAAGAGGAATAAGGAAAGACTACGAACTTCATGAGTTGAGACTCACGTACATCACGGACTAGATACGTCGAACCAATAGACAACAATGCTTCTCCACGAAAACTTTCTTTCGAACGTCCAACGCTGGATGCTAATTATTTTGAAATTTAAGAGCATAAAGTAGGAATCGGGATTAGTCCGTTATAGGTACCTACTGCTAAACGAGCTGATCCAAGTTCGAGTTAGCAAGATGACCGAAGGTTTTTCTCCACATCCCCTCTTGGTACGCAATGACAAACCTCCGAGAGTACAATTTGTTATAAAAAAAAAGCTTCTCAATTCGAAATTTTGAGTCGGCAGTAGAACTACCTTTCCATATACGGACTGCAGCTCCAAATATTTGTGTTTTTAAAATTGCTCCTCAATCTTCCAGTCTCCAGTTCTTTGTTTGCAAACACTAACTAGCTTTAAATTACCAACTTGTTCTTCGTGAATAGATTCCTCACCACACCACTGCTCGTTGTAAATTTTCTCTAAAGCTTATTCAAGAGGCTAGTCATGTACGTTGGCGTTGAAACTTCAAAATTTCATTCCTTTCAAAGTTTCAAACTTCAATATCCGCCCACAGTCTACCTACCGTTTCATTTAGTTTTCCAATTTTCCATGTGTACACACTATACATTCCTTAATTCTACACAATCCGCATAAAACTAAAGTAAAAAATAGTCTCTCTTTCCCTCGTGCAACAGTACAAGTTGGTATGAAACTCCCCTGGTTATTCTATCCTCTATCAACGTATCTATTTCAAAGGAAACGGAGAAAAAAAAAATAAAAAATAAATATATTACCATGACAAAGTTTGCAGCCAAAGTCACGTTCCGGGCATTTTTCAAAAAAGGTATTTATTTTAGAAAACACAATTCCAGAGAGGAGACGACGAAGGGCAGTAAGGACGAATGTACTCACATGTTGAGTACATTTTTCCTTCTATTGTTCAAAACTTCCATATCGCATTCGAGCTTAGAATTTGTCGTATATATGTAAATTGGTTGTTTTCTATTTTTATGTGATGATGTGGAACGAAAAGTAGAGCATAGAAAACGAGAAAAAAAGAAACTCCTTGTTATGCAATTTCATATTAAACACATTTGTTGCTGTGTTCCTTTTTTTCATTTGTGTGGAGCACTAGTAAGAAGAAAATAGTTGCAATGTTTCTTTAGTTAAATGGAAACCGTTTTTTTTTTTTTTCAGGTTCAAGGGGATGGTAGGTATTTTCATTTCTAGGGATGAAGGTAATAGACGTGTGCTCAATACCTTTTTTTTCATTTTGTTTTCTTTTCTTTTCACATTTCCTTTGTGAAGGAAAATTGCTTACCTTTATCTGATTTGGGAAAATATGTTACCCAGGAATGGAAAACAGTTTTTTTTCCTAAATTGAAGTTTGAAGAAATCAAATTAAATAGATAAATCAAATGGTGGGGTTTTGATAGAGAGACCAATACAGCTACAACCTCAGTGTCTACTTGTGAAGTTTATTAAATAAAAAATAAATTAAAATATTTCTTTTTGTAATAAACACAGTCATTGCAATTTAGTTTACAAGACGTGGGTTAAAGTCATTTCCCGGAGAGGTTAAAATTAGAGCATGCAGCACATTTCAAAACGTGTCGACCAGAAATATGTTTTCCATGGAGATTCTTTGTTATTTGTAGATACAAAGTTTTAAGGAGGGCACATTGTAGACGACGATAACCAAAACTTCCGTCCACATGACGTATAATATCCAAACTGGCTGCCAGCCGCCCGAGTTAAAGCTAGAGATGACTTGATAGGGAGCATACCCCAACTCATCTTCAAGATTTGGTCAGATAAATGTTGGAGTGTTGGGATGGAATGGGACCTCACCACTTGATCTGCAAGAAAGGATACCCCCTGAAATACGCTAATTAAAGAGGCATCAGTCTCCTGGCGCATAAGGGTCTTTCTAGTATATTATGTGTACACCTAGAAACCCCTTGTCAACAACACTGATTGGCCAGGAAAGTCCACAGTTGATCAAATTTCCATCAAGAAATCCAAATCGATGCGAACCATCTCTTTGTAGATCTTAAGGCCACTTGTACTACAGCATTGTAGAGATAGCCATGTTCAGTTTTGGTATTCCTGTCAAACTCGTGTGTCTGTGCAGGATGACGACGGAGAATGCTCGCTCCATCGAGGTCAATAACGATCTCACCGAGAACTTTGATGCCAATAAAGGATTTATAAAAGGCGACGCGTGGTCATTGTGACTTCTTCAACGACATACTTGAACCGGAAGCAGAATTCATATAATCGTAAAAACTGAGTTAGCTGTCACCTGTGAATTCGCGAGTATTGAGGCAGAAGCGACCAAAATGGTCGTATTTGCTGTCAACAGGAATGGACACTCAACATCGACGAATCGCACAGAACGTTGCAGTATACTGCTGCAACTTCGAGGTCAGAAAGAACTTATTCAACCTTGGCTCTGTTATCACTTTTAACAGCAACCTCTTATCAGAAATCAAACGAAGAATAACTTTCACCAATCGCTGTTTCTTCGGACTGAGAAGGCAATTGAATAGTGATGCCCTATCTGATACAACTAATGTAACTCTATACTAGACCCTAATCCTCCCAATCCTACTTCATGGCGTTGATGGATGAACACTATTGGTCTTTTCGAACGAACATTTTTAATTTACGTTGACGGAGTTTGGAAGAGAAGATGCACCGACGAGCTATATGAGCTGTATAGCGACATAGACCGATTAAAAAAAAAAACTGCTTATTGGTCTTTTTAGATGGCTTGGACATCGTCACGAGAACTTTTACTTATTCTACAGGCTATTGGACCCAATACGAGTTCACGTGGGAACATGTAGAACGAATGGACATCAATGCTTCGGTCTGGAGAGTCTTCGAATCGAATCTGGATCAACAGCGCAGTTGAGGAAAATGTCGTCTAAGATGGTTTGCACAAGTAGAAGACCCTTCTCAACTTACTTGGAGTAAGTAATTAGAGGCAGTTATTCAAGAACCGAGCTAACTGGAGAGCCTTGTTAGTTGTGTTCCAGGTTCACATCTAAGACTACTGTTACAAAACGAAGATCTTTATTTAAATATGTACCTGCCACTTATTAAACCACACTGTCCGTCTGTCTCTTCCAATTTCAAAGTACTAACACAAAAACAAAAGTGCTTCCCCTGTCCAACTGAGTCCCAAATCCACATAAAAATATTTGCCCTGATGCTGATTGAACCAATCTCATTTCAACCTCATCACAAGGGATGTTGCTCTCAAGATGCCATTGACTGTTTGGGTCGTTTTGTTCCATTTGCACCAGTTTACCTCCGTATAACTCCATCCTTTTCGGTTGCTAACCTACCTACCTTCCTGCCCTGGAGCACAGCATGAAGCCATTGCCGTTTCACGTTGTTCGGACATTGTTCCTCGTCTGTGCTGTGCGCCTCTCTCATAATGATAACCAGCAGTGAATCCAGAACACACATCACACGTCAGCACAGCACACAGCGTCGTCGTCGGCCATACACACTATTTCTGGTTTCGTTTCCATTTCCCTCTGTTCAAAAACAGAAAAAAACCGTCTCTGGTTATGAGCGTTGTGTATCTTTTTTTTTCCTCTTTTTTGCTTGTTTCTTCTTTGATGATATCCATGCCAGGGTTAGGTAGGAGTAGCCGCGTCATCCATTATTCCACGCGGCACCCAAAATGGTAGCACACAACACAGATGGTGGTGGAACTTCATTCAACTTCAAATGGCGTAGCGACTACGACTACGACGACGACGACGACTGACTGAGTGTGCGGTGGAGAGGGCGGCACGCGGAATTCAATTGATTGGTGTAATTTCGCGCCTGGAATTTCAACATCTGAATATTTAATTTTTGGTCATGGTAACCAACATGATGAGGGAAAAAAAAAAAATTAAAATTCTCTTTGTCTGCCTTTGATACACAGCGTAGAACTTCGGTATACGGTGTCTCAATTGGAACACCTTTTCATTGAAAGGGTTGCCCTCCTGTATACCATGTTCGAATGTTTAATTTATTTAATTGTCCATTGGTTGAACCCTCCACTTTGATTTGATTAAATCCTGGAAACTTGGTTTTTCGCACAATCGCTTCTGTTCTCGACCGCAAATCTCGTCTCGGTTAAGGGTGAATTCATTCCCATTTACCGTGGCCCCCATTCAATTGAGAATCGACAACTTTCCGAGATCTTGAAGAAAAATCTCATCGGGAGCTATCCCAAGTTCTTGGTCCATAAAATTCTCAATCTCTCTAGCATTCCTTTGGACCTGATGAACTTGTGTATGAGTGTGTGTTTGTATTTAGTTGGATTTAGTTTGCAATTTTTTTTTTTCCTTAGTATCCTATCAACCGAATAGTCTCCCTTCTCCTCACGGTATCTATAAATATGATGGCAGCTGATTGACGCTGCATTGACTCTTTTTTTGTTTTTTGTTTGCTCCCTCTTTCGGTTCGAACTCATTTATCTAAGTTTGGCTATTTGCTACTTAAGTCAAAGATCGACCTTTTAATCCCTTGCAACTTTTGGAAATGAGTTTTTTCTTCGAAGGAAAAAAGAAAAAAAAAAAACGAAAATGTATCTTGATCTTCATCCATTTATCGTTTAAGTGTAAATTGGATTTGCGACGAAGAGAACGACATCGACATTTGGTATTCGGGAGCATTCATGGTGAACGCTCATGGAATTCATTGAACCCATGTACGTATTTTTCTTTCATTTTTTTTTCAATTTTCTTTTGAAAATTTCTTAATTTTTCTTCTATTTTTTTCGGTTTCACTGATTAACATGTCTGTCAACGGTCCGCAGATGTATTAAATTATTATTCTCTGAACTTACTTCATTTAGCCAGGATCACATTTAGACGTTTAAGCAAATGTTGGCTGAGTGTTATCGATTTCGATAAAGTGGATTACATGAATGTCGAAGGATAATCCCGAGGGAGATTATCTGCTGATTTAGTTGTCATAATTTAGAGCAGAAAATGTAGGAAAGAAATTCCAGAAAAATTCGTATCTATTTTGTGTGTCCTTTGTGGTGAATAATTTATGAACTACGTCGTATCTGAATTGTGGACTTGAGAGAGTGTAATTCAGAGGTCGAAGGTATAAGTAGGCATTTCTGGTAATTGAGTTGTTTGACTATTTCTATGAAGTTGGGAAATTTGTTGTGTAAGTTGTCGTTGATAGTGAGGAGATATATCGGTTTGACATCCTTAAGATAAATACATTTTGGAGACGTGGAATCTCCATACAGTGTCCAATCTGTCGAATTTGTGTGAAAAACTGAGGACTGTGCACTCGTTCGGTTGAGACGACAGTATGGATTTTTTCAACGATATCTGTTATTGTGGCCTCAGCTAACACATCTAGAACGTGCTTCATGCTTATTTATCTAGAAATAGATAGACTCTAAGAGATTCCGATTAAACTTCACGTTACACTACTTGAGTGACTGTTCTCTTAAAAAAAAAAAAGAAGTTTTTCATTAAATGGACAAAAATGGAAATGAATTCCTTAAAGCCTTGCCCTGATATTGGTCTAGATTTCCAAGAACACTTTTATTCAAAAGAAAGTTGGGCTGATTCACTGAAATCTACTCGGATGAACCTGCCTTTGCCCCGTCAATAAAAAAAAGAACAAAAGAACTGTTGATTTATGTATAGATCGTCAACTCCGAACGGCGGACAAGAAGCTTTGTGTCAACATTATCTTTGCCTGCAATTTGGTTGATTGTTTTGCAGATTCTTGAACCTGTGTCAACTTGCTTAGAAGTTAGCCATAGCTATGGTTCAAGTATGACTTTTAGTTGGAGGCAGACAACACCTTAACACTTCCGAGTTATTATGAGCAATTTTATCGAATTTTATGACGTTAAAGCTTGACAGATGCCATAGCAATCTGATCAGATTCAGAAAACGGTTAAGGCAGCTTGGTTGATTATATAAAGCAAGATCTAAGAGAAAGAGGTTCCAGACTAGGGATCTTTAAAAGTTTTGTCTTTGCACTAAATTTGAGGATTAGGTACTTAAATTTGTTGGCATTCAGTATATTAGTATGATAGAGCCAATTCGATTAGAACTTAGCCAACTTCTTGCAAAAGCTGAAGGCTACGAGTAGTTTGCTCAACAGAATCTTCCTTACTGTTTAATCTGATTGTCAACTGTTGGCTACTGTACTAATTATATCGAATATATAACGCCGAACTTTATATTTTATACTTGCTCTGCAAGCAAACCTTAACCACTAAATTGCTTAAGTTTAGTCGCTAAAAAAGGATTCCATAAAAAAATACAAGTTCTAGTGCTCATTACAAAGTGTCTTACTGTCCTGAATCCTGAATATATCTACAAGACAGTACCACTTGCTGCTCTGACTTCAACATAAAGTGTTGGTAGAAGCAGCAGCTTTGAAGTGCTTAAAGTTGTGGTTTTCATTCAGTATGTGCCCCTGCCACAGAGAAATTTAGTAAGAGGATCTCGTAGCAAATTTTAGAAACAATACTTTTCTTATGATGTATGGTGGCGTTACAGTCCGGGAACAAACCTGAGCCAAATTTTATTCGGACTTCGTGGACAGATAATGTCATCGTTAGGTGGTGTTTTAGCAAAAAGGATTCACATCGAGTGCGCACAACATTTCCCTATCAAGAGTGTTTTGAATCCTTTACCTGCGTTTATTCCTGTTTTCGTTGTGTCAAAGTAACTGATTGGGTTTTGTTGCCATCACCAGTCAGTCGTCAGAACTTGGACCCTCAACTTTTACAGTCGCTTTATGCAGCGTGATCTTCCAATATTCCTGAGTTCGCTGTCATGTGATTTGTTTAAACTTGTGCTGGAGCAGATAATGCGAAAGGCTTGTGTTAGCACAGAAGGCACTATATTTAATAAATCCATCCAGCTACTGCGGTACGCAGATCATATTGATATCATCACTCGTTCCCAACGTGCCATTATTGAAGCTTTAACGAAGTTGGTCTCATGATAAACGAAGATAAGATATAGGCTGTCGACCAAAAACCGAGATTCATCGAAAACTGTCTAGGACACAACATGATAATCGACAGCTATAATGTTGAGGTAGTGAAGAAGTTCATCAATAGGTACCTCCGGGCAAATATAAACTTCACAAATGACTACCCTGGTGGAGATTCGATGAAGGAAACCTTAGGGTTATTGAATAATTGCAAACGACCGATCACAATGAAGCTTTAAGCCCAACTTGACTCCTCAAATCGAGGCGAAGTCAAATGAAGTGTCGCTTCACGGTCAGGCAGAGCCTCGCCGTGGGAACATCGAAAATCACTTGTCACACGTCGGATAGTGTTTCGAGGTTCGCACGGCGATAGAAATGCACGCGATGCATTTGTCTGTCTACCTGAGCCACACGCGCAACGTATCGTAGACCCTTGCGATACTTTATATCACAGGGTCTACAAAATTAATGGAGCTGAATGCTGGACAGCCGAGCAGATCTTGGGATCCTTCGAAAGAGAACTTCTACGTCGAATATTTGGAGGAGGAAGAATATGGAAGAGAAGATATAACCGCGAACTCTACGAGCTGTATAAAGATGTGGATGTAGTCTAAAAAGTAAAATCCGTCGACTACACTCGGCCACCTCTAGAGAATGGACACGAATGCTCCAGCTAAGAGAGTCCAAACTAGCTGGTTCACAAAGAAAAGGGAGACTGAACCTCTACTTTAAAGATCAAGCAATGAAAAGTGGCATTAATTCAGGCACAGACATTCCAAGGGTGGCTGGCCTGATAGATAAATAGTAATTTCTTATTTCGGAGATTACAGCTACTCTTAAGGGATATAACTTAGGGAATGACTGCCTTCAAAAACTCCAGCATTATAACAATGAACTAAAAATATTTGAACTTCCCTTTGTTGTTTCTTATAGGAATAGCTCTAAAAATAATTCGACATTTAATATAAATTATAAAATAAATATTTTATCACTAGGCACTATTTCATTTAAGACAACTCTATAGTCACGGCTTCTGACACAATTTTCTTCTCGCAATTATTTTTTTTTAAATTTATTTTTGCTGCACAGTCCATGTAACTTTTTATAGTATTACGTTCCATGGATTTGAACAATTTTATTAACATAAACCGCATTGAACCTGAATACAATAAATATTCTCGTAGATACACTTCTTTTTTTTTACAATATTTGCAATAATTTACTTGAATATATGTATTTAAACGTTTTTTTCTATAAACATGTCCAGTAGTTGTGTACTCTCAACATGAAAGAAAATGTAAATGACGGTAATAAAAGTTAAAATATTTTTTAAATGATTTGCCCCCATCGAGTGTTCACGCTCAATTAAATTACCAAGAGTTGATGGATGGAATGTTTCATTTTCAGATAGAAATACAATTTCTTGGCACTTGTACCGTTGAGTAGGTGTTAAGTTGCTTGTTTACCACTTTTATGGAAATAAATTGTGTTTACCACATGTAAAAATATGATTTATTATTGTTCTGTGATTCAATGAACCCAACCGTGAATTGTACTAATAAATATTCATGAGTATTTAGAATACATTGTGTGTTTAAGGGGTTTTTTTTTTTTTGGTTTCTATTGTTGAAAAATAGTTTTGAAAAAAATATTAAAGTAGCTAAAAATAGTTAAGAGCTTATAAATATACATATTCTATGATGAATTAGGAGATCCTTCTGAGCAGATTTTGAAGATGTGACCAAATTTATGTTTAACATGAAAGGAACAATGACGGTGATGAGCTCTTAAAATTGGAAATGATCCGCTTATTTAAAGAATATACTGTTTCAACCTTTTGTTGTAAATACTTGGCTTTGCCGACAATTTTTTATTTTTTTTACACATTTTTGGCTTAAATATCATCATTAATCGTTCAAAATTAAGCTGGTTATTCAAAAAAGATTTTATCTATTTAAGATGGCGCCACAGCGTGGAGTGGATGTGGGCTTCAGCAAATAAACTTCCTAATCTAGCTTAGTTTTGAGCTACCTGAAATCAGTATGCAAACTTAATTGCCATACATTTTTTGTGGAAGCTATAGAGTGGGCAATAATCCTTTTTGGACTAAAGTATTGGTATCTACTAATATGAATATCCTTCCCATCTTAGGCCAAAAAATCCTTGCCTGTTCTTCTATTGAAGCAAATGGCCTCAAAAATGTTTCTTAGTCTCAACCTATTTGAAGGTTCGTTACATATGTCGCTCTATGAACGTTGATAGTTCTGCGTTCGATTTAAGGAACAGCTCACAGTCTCACAGTGACTGGCTTATGGTTTCAATGTTATTATTTAGTCGACGTTGAGCGATAACCACTTCAGCTCCACCATTTCACTCTAAACATCTTTTTTCTAGGTCGGACTACCTTCGTTTTTGGGGCGAAAAAAAAAAAAAAAATATAAAGTATTTGTGAAACTCCAAATCTCAACATTCAACTAAGGGATTGTATGAGAACCCCTGTCTCTTGATCAAGCTAACATTGAAATATGAGGTACGATGTCCTAATAAACAAATGTAGCCTTGCTGATTCATATAGTTACATCTAGATGTGGGGACGTTTTTTAAGGACAATGACCATTGACTATTAGTGTGTTTTTGGTCCAGTTCAACAGAAAGCTTAATGTTTCTTCATTGAAAGGAAGAGTCAATACGCAGATGACTTCGATTACACATGAGAACAGTCAAAGATGTCCTCACTCAAGGCCTTAAAATTTAAAGAGATTCATTCGAAGCTTAATTAAAACAGAATCGGCCTTCTTTTAATGGCTCTGTTCTGCTGCATTATATGAAAACCTGAAATATCTAGAAGCAAGGTTGGATGAATCTCTGCTCTTTCTCAGGCACCTACAAAAAGTTCCACAAACCGCCATCAAGTTACTAGTGAGTTTCTCTCTCAACACTGCTCACGGAGGCTATACATGAATGCGAAGAAAGTTGACTGACAAATGACAGTCACTTTCTAATCTGTACCGCCTCCATAGTTCCCAGTCTAGGCAAAATAACCAGGCCAGCATTAAGACGGTCAAAAATGCTGCTTCAAGTTCACAAGAATATCCTAGAGGACCTAGACAACCTCGACCAGAACATTTTTGAAGACCACAGGCTTATTTATCGCAACCAACTAATGTCAAAAAAGTATCCCTTAAGGCCAGCAGCTAAACTTCCTAAGGAATACTTCGATTCTATGAAAGAATCTCAATTCTATACAATAACTAGGCAAAAGTAGAACACCTAGATTTTAACCCCAAACTAATGCGCCGACTCAAAACAGGTCAATAGGAACAAGCAATGGCTATAGCACCCACCCTTACAGTAACTGTTGGAGAGCTTTATAGTATCCAACAATTTTGCTCAAACGACGCCATTTTGTTTGGTGTTGCTAGCCAGATTAATATGAAAGGTATCTTGTGTCGATAAAATGAAGATGATCTTGCCACCGAAGCTTTGTAATTTAAAATGAATTTTATAAATGGAAGACTTAGGGATCAATTTCTAAAATTGTTGCAGAAAAAACAAATAAAGAATTTTGCGTGAAATAGCTGGGATAACGAAGGACCTCGTAAAATGTCGCTTATAAGACCTTATCCTATACAACACACTATTCGGCATGTAAAAGTGCTGCTTCTGGCTCTACAGATCGAGGATATATTAAGGCAAATTCTGGAGAAGACCAACGAATTTCAAGTCGAGACTCACAATTTTTCATTGATTTGCAAATGTTGTATATGATAGCATTCATAACCTTGAGTTCTACAATGCGATGGCCAAATGCTGGGATTCTGGCAAAACTGATCCAGCAATATGCACTGAATTTCGGCAAGAAGATACGCTATAATATAATTTCTTTAATCACGTGTTGAAACAGGCACTAGTCCGGGTTAGGTACTAATGGGGAAGGCACTATGTGGAATACAGACCTTATAGAGGCTTTCACAGAACATTTGAAACGAGTTAGCTTTGAAGTCAATAAGAACATGATGTCTACAACAATCTCCTTTTTAAAACAAGACGTCACAATAATTTTCAAGACGTTAAAGAGTTTGTTATCCCGGAGTAAACATCAACAACACAATTTGACGAAACCAATAGATTCGAAACAAAATCTTCGTCGAATATTCAGTCCCGTATGCGAGGAATGCGATGGTAGTAGAAATACAATTGTCAACTCAATCAAAATATGAACGTAGTCCAAGAAGTTAAGAAACTTCCGGTCTAGGAGATCTTCGAATCATAGCAACTATTTCGAGACGCCAAAAAGGACCGAACCAAGCTATCGTGTATGCCAGAACTCTTGGTCTAAAAAACTGGAAACAGCGTGCCGGAGCTCAAACACGATGTAAAGCTGCCATGTATCAGACAAAGACTCCTCATGGTTTCGAAGCTCATTAAGTAAGAAGAAAAATTGGATGTCGTAAAGCCGTTTTGTAAGGAATTTATTGCTTCAATGGAAAAAGTAAATAATACATCGAAGGCCGGGATAATCCTTTCAGAGCACTCGAATACCAGTCAGAAGGAAACCATCTTCTCGTTCCACTGAAAATTTAATTGCAATTATCGACCAACGTTGCTACAGTTCGGTATGAACTAGGTCTTCAATCAACAATCAACAATCTTGAGCGTTTTACATTATCGAGTGTGCTAAAATTAAGGTGAATTCTTTTTTTACCGTGTTGCAGTTCTTTGACAGATTCTAAGACTCTCCAATAGTGTTCATGCATCTTACATGTCCTTACCGTGCCAGTTTTTCTAACAATTCCTCAGCTCTTTATAACTTCTTCTCCATACACCTTGTCAATATCTACCAATGTACTAATCACTCAAAGAACTTATCCTTCAAAACAACGAAAGCCTTTTTAATCGGCTAACATAATCGTTGCTTCCATAAATCACCACTGTCTTCCTGTATAGATGCAATAGAAGTGACTCCATAGATCCATATAACCAACTTGAAAAGCGATGGAAATAGTCTCTTGAGCAAACTCCAGAAACCAGCTTTTAAAGCAATAAACACGATGGGATTTCTACAATAAGACCTCATAACTGGACGGACAAGCATTTGGAATAGATTGCCATAAAGTGTTTGTAACTGTTTGTCTTTGAAGAGCAAGTTTCAAACAATTAACTTACTCCTGAGAAGGTACATAATAAAAAAAACTCCACAAAGGCTTATCTACCTTCTTATATCAATTCACGACAAAGCCTTTTCAATTGTATAAAACAAACGTAACCTGCATGGGTGCAGTTAAACTATTTCAAAACCCAACCATAAACAGCTAATCAAAATTATATTTTGATCTAATTCCTGACCTATGCAAAGTTATAATAAACATTTAACTGTTTAAAAAAAAAACACACAAAATCAGTTAAACATTTCAACCAAGACCTACGACAACTCATCGCCAGACAGGCCAAACTGAATAAATATGTTAAGCAAGTCTTTGCTTTCTCCTTTCCTTTTGTTGCTGTTAAATTGTTTAATTGTTTTTAAATTAGAATGTGCGAACATAAAAATCTAATTTTTATTGCTCGACAAAATGTCGTAAAATTGTTTTATAACCACCGTTCAAGGTCAGTGTTTATTTTGTTTGACAGAAGACACAAGACGTGTGGAATTTCGTGAATGATGATGAATTCCAGCGCCACTGTAACAGCAACAAAACATAGAAACATACATAGTAAACAATTTTGGATTTTGTATGCGTTCTTTTTGTTTTTTTTTTTTTTTTTGCAAATGTCTGGCAACTCATTTGCGTTCCAATTAGCATTAAGGCTTCTGTCTCATTCACTCACCAGACCCGTTGTGGAATATTCAATCGAAAAGAGAATCGCAAATAAAAAGAAAAATGAAAAACGAAAACAAACAACAAAAAACCACTGGCCAAAGCCTTCATATGAAGTTTAGCTTATATCCGGGGTTCATTTCTCCACCCACTTATGGAAAAAAAAAATAATATCTACGCCTTGGAGGTAGATGAGTATCTCTCAAAACTAGTATGCGGCAGCTTCCAATTAACATAAACCTTAATGCGGATCCATTGCTACCGAGATGATACACCTAGCGGGCTATTCGAGAACTACACGCAATGCTTCCACAAAGAAACTAAGGAAAAGTATCTAGATAATGATATTCTTATCGGAACGCGACATAGGCAGGAGGTGCAAAGTCAAAATTCCAATGGGATTCTTGTGAATTTCTCCATGTTTTCTGCATTATTCCGTCAGATGTCGCTGTGACAATGCGATGCCGAGGTTTATTCTGAGAAAGAGATGGAAAATCGGAGGCTGTGCAGGTAGGTAGTCAACCGGCATCACCATCCCAGATAAATCGATTTCGTAGTGGGGATGATGACGCTTTCATTCCATCTCGTTTTGCTGCAGGAGATTTGTATATTGCTGCCTCCTCCTGTCGGTACAGTTGAATGGAATTCATATGCAAATGTGGTGGTGGAAATTTAAAATGGGCGTGGTGAAGTGGAAAAAAGGCCATCATGCCTCTTGGCAGACATCAAACACCAACACAGAGACGGGACATTTTCAAACCAACGCACACCATGACATTTGGACTTGTCAAAGTGTTGGTTTGCCCGCACACATTGCTGAAATGACTACCTCTCCACGTCGCAGCCGTCCCTTGAATTTGTATCTATAACCGGCTCTTTGAAGGGTGAGTTGCCATTGCTTCCGCTGGGTGTTTGTTCCTCTGCTTTGATTTTTTTTTTCTGTTCGTTTCTGGAACTTTTGCAGAAGTTTTGTTTATTCAACCGAGGAAAAGGAGAAAACGAAAAAAATCGAGGAAAAGCTGAGAAAATTCCAAAATCGATTTTCCATTGTCCGTGATGACGACAATGATGATATGGCTTGGCGAGGCCTGCAGACTATTGAAGCCATCAGCAGCCGTGATTTGATTGATGTTGTTTCCTTGATATTGGAACACCGTATGCAGATTATTTGCAACTAAAGTTCCATGCAATCGCCTTTGGTTTTTGTTTCTGTTTCGTATCTGTTGTTAAAAAAAAAAAGAAAAAGTATCTTTCCACTTTGGTGCGGCTTGATGGAAATGTGATTGAATGTCTTGTGTGTGGGTGGTGGTGTGGTAGTTTATTATTTTGTTTGAAATGAAAGTGTTTTCCTTTAGAGGTATAGTGCAAGAGAAATATAAATTGTATTTTGTGTGGGTAGGTTGCTGCTGGTTGAGTCGATTATTTGACACAGCTTTACCGACGGTGAAGCATATGGCGGCGTTCACATTGTTACGTACAGTTTGTAGGACGATATCGAGTACCTAGTTGTTGTTTCATTTGAATTCATCAAACTTGTCCTTTACTGAGTTTTTCATATTATGTATTCTGAATTCGATAGGAAATTTAAAGTTTTTTTTCTGAATACCTACAGCAACCTAGAAATTAGTTAATGATGCTTTCAAGATATGACTCGCCTTGTCAGCGTTCGATTTCCCTTGGACTTTGATTATTTCTAACTTAGTCAGCAAATTTTGGACATGTGAAGATACTTCTGCGTTCAATCCTTGTCGATATCATTATCTTGTCTTATTTCTAATCTGAACAATGATCAAGGACCGATGGTCATACAAGAAGCAGGGTTTTGACTATATTTTGTAAGAAGACCTTGTTTATCCATGTTGGATGGAAAAAAATACCTTAACCCCTTTGTAAAGCTTTCTGCAAACGCATTTGTTGATGATTATAGGGTCATGTTAAAGATTCTCTCTCTCTTTCTCTCTTTTTCTTACTACCTAATCCAATTCTTTTGCAAATTTCAATACTTTGCCGACTTTACGATAATAGTGTCAATTGCGTCCTTTTTACTGCACATTTCACGTGATCTAGTTGTTGATGAGGCTTACTACTATGTACTTACTTATCGGGCCATGAAGAGTGTCTGAAAAAGTCATTGGAACCTTCCACTCTCCTCAATCGCGTCGAGTTGCTTAAAATGTTTGTAGACCAAGCCTTCTGGCATCCGTCATCGCTTGAGCTTTGTAACTGAGGTTCCATTTTCCTTTCCGTCGCGAACCTGGAATATCTTCTTAGTTTCGGCACTGTTGTCCATTCGCTCGATTTGGCCCTTAGGCTCTTTACGAACTGTCCCGGCAAGTATTTGTTTTTGTATCTTCGGTTGAAAAGTGTGCCCGTCAGACAAGATCCTAGATTCCTTTTGGTGCTGATACTGCAATACTTACTTAGCTGAGGATTTGACTCACATCGGCTGTATAGATCCAAAGAATCATCAAAGACTGGATTCGTCTTTTCTTGTCAAAGAGTCTGTTGTAGGAATAGAAGACGGTTTTACACGTCAATGTGATAGATAGTCAGTCTGGAATCTAGATGGTCACTAGAAGTTATTGGGATAACGTTGACCAGATTTATTGTTCTGAAGACAAGGCCGCTTTAGAAATTTTCGCCGGTTATGTCGTCAGAATTCATTGGACTTAATTTTCTTTGCCTGGGAGGTGAAAATATTTTCACCTTAGTCCAGTAACATTGTAGGACTTCTACGCATTAAACTGACCTCCTCCGTTTCATACCAGGTGAGGTTTTGGCTTATCAATCGCATTCGGGTTGAATCTCTCTTCTCTCGTTCTACGACTCATTGTTTCTTCATTATATAGCTTCGGTTTTCAATCACGGCATGTTATACCTCTTGATTAAAAGAATTTCACCAATTATGGACTCAGGTTTCACCAACTCTTAATGTCGTCTTTGCATCTATGAAACGCGTGGGATATGTTGCTGCATTCATCTGCCTTTGGTAAAAGAATTTGTCTTCTTTCTAGTAAGCGTTTGTTTTCACCATCAAAACTGCTTCAGTCATCTAAGTTGCGATTTAAACAGTATTGTCGCTATTCTAGCCTTTGCTTTCTAGAATACTGCGTGCTCAATTTTGCTATAACAGTCCCGCATCTACACATCATGACTTCTGAGATGCAGTGCAGTTTGGAATGAGCTGACGTTAGACCGCCGACCTGACCCACCGTTGAAAGATCCTTATTTTTCCGTTGTCAATTTGCTCTCCCTCTTCCAGCAGTTTGGCAGTACCCATAATGGCTTTATCATCTGCAAATCCTACAATCTTTGCCTCCTTAGGTCACCTTTGTTTGATGATGTCGGGGCATAGAGATATTCTAGAGGATTGTAAGCTTGATAAACTGACCACATATGGAACAACTTTACCCAAACTTCTAGATAGATAAAGGCGACTTGTAAACTTGGATTCCAGCTGGATGATATGGTATAACGTGTCTAGTGACAAAACAGATTTGTCCACAGCTGGATCTGAAACACTTTATGAATTTAATTTCTCTCAACACATCCCATATTAGAACCGTAATAGTTTCACGGGACACTGTCTAATAGGCAAGCACGCACCAAGGCTTGGCGTAAATTTAAATGATTTGTGGAAAAGCTGCATGGACGAAGAAAAGAAGAAAACCATTCCCCACCTTCTCCTTTGTAGCTGTCCAGTTCCATTTCGCTAAAGAAGCCTCCAGTTCGTTCTGATAAACAGAACCGCCATCATCAAAACCTCTTATTGGTTTAACGAGTAGAGTTTATCACATTGAACCTATCATTAGTCTTGATGGTCCAAGGCTTTATCTAACAGCCAATTCAACCTAACCTGCCTCGACAGGTATTTTGGAGTCATAACATACCATCGAGTGGTCTTAGCAAGGGCTTTGAATCTAGATTTCGAAATAAAAATTACTCGGTGAATCCCTTTCGTAGATGTGATCAGCTTCGTTTAAAACTTATTGACCAGGACATTGACAACCTTCGAAGAGCAATGATGTTTTGCCCTGCCGACTTCGTTCCAAAGGTGATGTCAAATAGGCTAGATACTCTGTCTATGCAAGTGAAATTGCGTTGAGAAGTTCTTGCAACTTGGGATTTTCTTTTAGAGGTAAATTCTTTGACGTTAGGCAAAAAGGTCTTAAGTCAAAAAATTGCATTTTAGGTTTTTGATTGGGTTTAATTGGGAAAAATGTGTTAACATTTTTATATAGGTCTTCATTGCAGAGCTTATTTACCATCATATTTTTTCAAAACATTTAATCCCGATTTGCAAATAATTAAACTATTTTAAATTTGGTTTAACAAAATACTGCAGTTTCTGACTTAAGACCTTATTGCCTAACGTCAAAGAATTAAGACTTAAATTGGGATGTCTTCTGGCATTCAGTATCATTGCTCAATATGTACATTCTTCCGAATCCGAATGAAAATTGTTTCGTTGCCTTGGAGTATAACATCACAAGTGAGTGCTACTTTTGCTTCTGTCGGGACTATTCCAAGGCAATCTCATGTCTCTTTTGATGTAAAATAAGGCCTCATCTAATTGTTTGATAGAACGTGGCCTATATTATGCCTTCATTATGAGCCCCATAAGCAATCGATTGGGCCGTCCTTTTTTTCTGAGGCTTCCTTATCATTTCTAAGACGCATTTCAATCGACCTTGCAGGAAGTTTGATTTCGTGTTATGTACCAAGTTCAGTGAACATAATCAACATTTTTATTCACACAAGCCTACCATTTAAAGCTGTTTCCTTCCATGTTTCAACAACCTTTTCATTTCTTAAAGAGGCTGATCTTAAGTCACGCTCTGCCAAATACAAAACGGTACAAACATTACCCAAAAAGGAAAAAAAGATTCATTCTTACTTCTTTTTTTTTTTTTTTTTTTGGGGAATTATTTCTCTACCCTTCACGATTGCTGTGTTATCCTCAAGCATTATACCTCTATCACCCCGAATGTGATTTCTGACATTTCCTTTTCAATGAGTCGTGAATTATATGATACGATATGGTATAGATATGGTATATACCTACAGAAGGATATTTCAAGGCAAAACCATTGTTCCAATATCTGCCATCACATTATAGGGGCGGGAAAGGGAAATTGAAGAGACTACTTACATATTGTTTGGTTTTCCTCATCTCTTTTACTTTCCTCCTTTCCTATACATTTTGACACAAAAAAAAAAGAAAAGAAAATTATGATGATGATGAGCGACTTAAGAAGAATATAGTTGAGAAATTCTTATGAACGAAAAAAAAAAAAAATGAAAACATTTCCTTCTTGCTGACATGCTTCTTTGATTTTCCAAAGTGATTGGGTTCGTCTAATGGACGATGAGTTCAAGTTAGTAGAACTTAGTGTAATGCTTTGTAAATAAGGATTTTGGTAATAATTCTAATTTTTTGTTTCTTATTCTTCAAAAAGAAGATACATATGGAAGAAAGGAGCTAATTAGCATCAAATGAACATCGTTAGTTTGTTTTTCTTTCAAGTCCTTCTGGAACTGGGGACTTAAACATTAAGCATGACGAAGTTTGTATTGGAAAGTGTATCCAATGATAGGAGTGGAGATTTAGAAGAAGGCAACCTAGTCTTTTGTGATATTCCAGTTTTCAGAAGTCGGTTCAGGTTGTATGCTTTATGGGTCATTAGGGTTCTAATTCAATTTGTTTGGGTTGATAATTCTTAGACGTACAACTTGGGAGTCATGGAGAGAACCATATGTAATTTGCCTCCTAATGATGGCTATTATTCAAAACATTTACAACTTAAAAGTAGGCAAGAGGCCTTGCAGTAAACATGAACTTTGTAAAATTGACGAAGACCATCTGTTGTGGTTTAGGTTTCACCTTGAGAAATGCACTCGGCCCAATCAATCGAATAAAAGACAAAGCTTCAGCCAATAAGATCTTCAATACCGATTGGTGGAAAAGTTAGAAATTTCGAGAAGAAAAGCCAACTCTGTCTGGGGATAAAGGGGGAAAATTAAACTTCCTTTAGAAGGGTAATGAAGATTGGTATCAGATATGAATAGAAAGTGGTTTTTGAAAAGGTGCACTGAGACTACACATAGGTTACTTGGAACCGTTTTTTCCACTTTTTTTTACAGCGCAGAAGTTGGTTTAAGTCTTTGCTTTAGAAGGCACTTTTGATGTGAACACGAACGTATCTTCTTTTCCCTGTAGCCTCTGCGAAATCATTGGTAGCAGTGATTCGTTTCTGCGGTTCTAATGCATCGATGGTGACATTTTTCTGTTTGAAGGCACCATTTCTATTGTGTCTGAGCACTCTACTTTCAGAAAGGTTTTGACCTGCCCTCTACTTTGGCAGCTCGTCAGCTCTGCAGTTGCTCGAATCGTGCCTGTGTCCAAGAACCCAGTATAGGGAAACACCATTTTTCAGCAATCTCATTTAGAGACCTGCTGCATGCTGATTAAATTTAAAAAGGTTTTATAAACCAAAGACTCTGTTGTCAACGCCCTTTTAGCAATCTCGTCACAAATCGATACAGCATCCACTCTGTGTTCAGTACTTAAAGTTGACCATGAGATTTCTTAGCAAAAGGCTTCTAAAGATGCTTCTAAACGAATAGGTACTATATCCAATAGTTGCCTCGTCAGTTAGACTTTGTCCTTTCAAATGAGTTTACGACTACAAGCTAGACCCACTCTTTTTTTTAGTTTAATGAATCTTTATGCACCAGTTTATTGACAAACCAGAACAAGACCCTATCATAATTTGTCATCATTTTGGATTTATTCAAGGCTAAATTGATGGTCAATTTGAAGAAAGTTTATCAGACCAAATTGAGTTCAATAAAAAATGCATTAAGTGAATTTGTCTGTTCTTAACATGTGTTAATTACCATTCGACCCTTAATTACATTCATTTTGGATTATAAATACAATTCGTGTGCGCATCTACTATAGCAATTTCTATTATTTTTCATTAATAATGTATGAGTAGACCAACATATGTATGTGATTCAAAAAAACACAAGTAATTTACATCAAATTTATTTCAATTTAAAGTTTTTTTTTTTTTAAACATATCGACAGACTGTGTTTTTTTACGTTAAGCGTAACGTTTACAAGAATTTGCATACAAGACGAGGAAAAAAAAACGTGTGTATACCTTTAGAAAAACAAACTCCACCTGAATGTATCATTTGAACACAAACTGCTCGTTCCCGCCAGACTGATGCTAATATTTCTTCTGCTTATACAAGCACCATATCCGCCGTTCGTTTGGTCCAAAAACAAGTTTCCCTCAGACGTTGTGTTCAAATTGGTTTCCATGTTTTTTTTTTGTTGACGATGGAAGGTGTGGTGCCACAGCGGGATGAGGTGAAACTTAAGTTTTGATACACTGAAAGAAATATTTTTATTAATTTAGAAATTATTTTTCAGGTGAATTATTTTAAGTGAATTCGTGTTTAAACTTGTGCTGATGGATTAGGAACAAAACGATTTTCAACAAAAGTTTTGCAACCTTGTCTATAGGAAGACTTCTATGCATTCTCTATTGAAGCAGGTTGACTAGATCTTTCATACCAGCTGGCTTAAAGGCATGCCCTGCCACATTTTGAATGTGGTGATCGTGGTGAAGTGGTTAGGCTCAATGCCTACCACGCTGTAGGTTCCAGGTTCACCTCCTGATGTCAAAAAAGTCTATCAACTGCCAAATCTACTGTGTAGCATAAAATTCTGTGAATTATAAGCAATGACAAAAATACGAGCAATTCTTCCCAGATATTCCGGACACCACCCTTAAAGCAAAGACTGAAATCTTATACTTCCTGAGTTTCAAAAATCTCTACATCAACACTAGCACCGTGTGAATAGCATTATAAGGGTACTTATTCATAACCCCTTGAGCGCTAATAAATTATATATTGGCTCATGAAGAGCCAAGGCCCAGCTTCTCGGAACCATTCATGGTGTGCGTGTTATATTCTTCGCATGCATGGAAGGGACCTACAGTTTAATGCCGACTCCGAACGGCGAATTGAGAAGCTTTTCATGACAGATTGTACTCTTGCAGGTTTGTCATTTCTGCGAAGAGGCGGTGCCGCGAAAAAACTTTTAGTGGTTTTTGAGAATCGAACCTGCGTCTCTCACTTAGCAGTCCAACGCACCAACCACTAAGCCACGGCGACGGTGTTCAAGCTTACTTAACGAATTAATAACTAGCGAAGATTCCTGACTTTTTCATTTGGAATAATCCGGAGAAAAGGCTTAATCAGCCCTCAGAAGAGGTCAGAATTTGATAAGTTTAGCATACGTTGCCGTTCCTCTTCTACGTCCGAAGATTATGGACATGATTTGCAGAACGAATATGAGAAACTGAGTGTATTAGAAGTTGCAGCCTATCGGAATCGCAGCGTAGAAACCATACAAAACAGCTTAAATTGAGCAGTCAGAAAAGATACATAGGTGTCGTAAGAATGCATTTTCAACAAAAGAGCTTGGTGCCAATCTTTATCGAATGCTTTTGAAATATCCAGTAATCAGTCTTGTGCTCACCAAATTAATGGAGAGTTTTGTTCCACTTTGCGATACAATGTGCCATTAAATCACCATTGGACCTGTTGCTATGAAAACCTCACTGCCGGTCATTAAGGAGACAAGATGAATCGAGATATTTCGTAAGTTGAACTGGTTCCGTACTTCCCTCCCTTTGAAATAGAACTGCAGACATTTTAAATTCTGAGCATTCGCCATCATTTCTTTGATAATTTAGTTTAGTATGGTGATGGTTTTTCTCATAGGCGCCGTGCTCAGGCTTTTTTAAAAATCGCATCTCCTTTAAGAGCCGTGGTTTCTATTCACTAAAAGTCGAGCTTTGAATCGATCTACGATTAAACAATTTTCAGAGTTGAAAACACATGGAATCTTCGTCCATTTGCTTGGGGGAAGAAACATTTTGATATAATGGCTGTGATTGTGCGGAAGTCATCTTCTTTTGTGGTGTCGTAAGGGTTTAACTTTCCTAATAATCTGTTGAACAGGAGGTCACAAAAGTCACAGTTGCATGAAACATTTTAGGTTTACGATAAGGCAGTTTAGTCTGGTCAAGTTAAAATTTTCTAAAAAAAATATCAGAAACACCACGCCAAAACTCGCAGTGTATCCTGCCACTGACACCACCATTCCATACAAAAGTCGATTTTCCTCAAATTAGTCTTGTTTTGGGATGCCATGCAGAGAACAAAAACTGCGTCAAGTGGCTTTGCATTCTAAATTGCTAAAGCTTCAACTATGCACAGTATACACATGTGGCGAACTCAACTCTTTTGGTGAACAAAGAAAATGCTTTCCAAATTTCTGTTTCCTTTTCGCTTTCATTGGAACATTTTCGACATTTTCCAAACTTTTTTTTTTTTCCTTTCTCCATAATTTTTGCATTTGCATTTTCCCTCTATCTCAGTTCCTTTTTGTTGCCATGCCAAACTACTTAATTTTGTTTTCAGTGTCATTCCCGCACACTTTTCTCCCTTGTTGTGTACTCAGTCCCGTACCAACTTGCCTCCCACCCACAGCCTTGAAGGAAAACTTAAACTTTTTTCGTGCTATTTAGATACCAGCTATTATTTGCACTGCGTACAACTGGAGGGATGCTTAGGTATTGAATTTGTTTTGAAAAGTACCTCAACACACACACACACACGGTGCAATATATCTGTTCCCTGTTGTGTGTACACACATAATTTACTTTTCTTTTTGTTCTTTTCCTATGTCTGTGGAGAAAATTGCAAAAAATTGTCAAGAAGAGGGAAATTTCAGAAGGGAATCACCTTAAAGTTGCGGTATATTCTTCTCTTTGTTATGAAGGTATGTATGTACCTATGTATTTGGTTTTGACCAACAAACGTACCTACATCGTCAACAACAACAATGAGACGAATATTTATTTTGTTAAATTACACTCGAGTTCAGTTGAGTTTGGCAATTGTTGCCGATGCGCCCCCACCCCACCCCATTGGTAGACGAAATAGTAAACATATGATGCGTAGAAAAACCACCCACCCAACTCCCACTGTCAGCCCGCATGGAGAATTAAATCAACTTCAACTACATACGCTACACATACCATACAACAATTCATTTTGATGAAAAGTCCTCAACCACAAAGACTTTTCCATTGTTCTAATCCCATTTGTGTGAATCTGCTGTCAGAGTATTGGGCCGTCATCACTGGTGGTTCAGTGGCACTGCTGTTGCGCTGGTCTAACGCAATAAACATAATGAATTTTCCCTGTTCCGTTGTCGATTGTCTTAACTGATGATAACAGTTGAATGCGAAAAACTACGGAAAAACTACGGCAAAACAATGGAAACGGAACGGAGCAACAGAGTCGAAGGAGTCGGAGAAAACATGACAGTCGGGTGGAGACAATGGGCAAAGAAAAACGAACACCAAAGGAAAATCAACGCTCAATTTCATTTTCTTTTAGATGATGAGTTCTTGAAAGTGTTCAAAGTTCCACCCGCCACCCGTTTAATTGTCTCATGATATCATGTTATGGAGAGCTGTTAGTGCTGCTCCTCCTTTTTCATATCTTAATTGGTAACATTCGGTCGGAGAATTCCGCAGAAGCAGTGCAGGTCATGTCGGTTGTCACAATAAGCGCATTTGTCTGCTAATATTACCAGGGACAGAGAAAATCAAAAGAAAAGAGGGAGAGAGAGATAGTAGGTAAAGTAATTGCTTTCTACTAGTGGTGCAAAGTTATCAAATTAATTCCATCAGCTCGGTGACGATAGGGATATAATTGTTCTGTTGGTTTTGTCACGATCCTTAATTTTCGTTGACATTACGTCTTGCAGGAAGGAAAATTGTAACTTACTCAATCTTGAAATGAAGACGCAGAGCAACCTGGGTTTTAAGTGTGATGTATCTAGATGTGTGTAAGTTTCAATGAGCTATTCCTATATAGCTTTTGCTGAAAGATGCTTTATGTAATCATAGGGGAAACCAAGAAAAACAAGGGTAGGTAAATACAAATTTGATGCACATTTTCAATTCTAACTTGAAATTGGTTAACGATACGTAGATACCTACTCCTAAGAACGTCTTGTAAAAACGTTATAACTTATCAGTATCGTTGCAGGTTCCAGAAATATGTGCTTACACTACAGATTTTCAAAACCTAGGACACCGAGAGGGAACTGGCTATCTCTATTGTTATTTATTATTATATAAGGATATTGCAATACGACCTCATGACGAATTGTGCCCCCTGCTGATACCTCGTTAGAGCTCCCCTCCTTTGGAGTTAAACTTGGACTTTATCACTCTTACTTAGCTTCGGCCTGAATATTTCACTAAAGGCCAGTTTTTCTAAGGAATGAAGGGTTCAGTTGCCTCTAGTTATCCTCAATTCCGACGTGCCAGTTGGTATCCAGTGGGGGGTAAGTCTCTTGTTCCCGTCCAGTTCGTTGAGTCCATGTAGGCATTCCCATACAACTCTAGACTGAATACCATAGGCCTCGAGTACTTTGATAGCTGATTGACCATTTGACATTATAGCTGGGTCACAGTTTGTGTATTTCCTGTCAAGATTGATTTAAACGCATCAGTTTATACCACATTTTTCAGCTTAGATACGGAGTGCTTTGTTCTAGGTCCAGATACTACTGCTCCAGTTCCTCCTAGTGTTTTTTTTTTTATCGTCCATCTGTTCACCACTTTATTATGTTATCAATCATTCTTTAGACTGTAGATTTATTGTTCAAATCCTTCTTGCTGCGGGAAATAGGAATTGGGAAACAGAGTCCAAAGGCTCCTGACGACATCGACTGCGAGGTTCTTAACCAACAATTTGTCTCCACACCAGCGCTAAATACCACCTCGTCTGATAGTACTTTCCCCACTGTAGTTGAAGCACTTAACTCAAACAGTTCCTTTGTTTTTAAAAGGAAGATATTGTTGAGGCAGTGATATCAATTAGGTCTAACGCTACCGGCCTCGACCTAATAAATCCCAAATTTTAGAAACTCCTGCTTCCATATATCTTGCCTTTCCTCACACATATATGTATTCAAGAGTATACTGACCACCTCTGAGTTTCCTGTCGAGTGGAAGAAAGCGAAAATAATCCCCACCCCTAAAAGACGAATATCGCAATCCTTCCGTTCCTCTCAAAGGTGTTTGAAAAAGCAGTTCTTAGACAAATCCAAAATTACCTGACCACCAAAAACTTGTTTACTGCTTGTCAGTCTGGTTTTCGTCCGCAGAGGAGCTGCACATCGGCTCTACTTTTTGTCACCGATGAAATAAGGATAGCAATGGACAAAGACCATGTTTCATTTTTAACGCTATTAGACTTCTCTAAAGCCTTTGACACTGTAAACCACTCCATCTTATGCAAAAAACTACACTATAATTTCGGATTTGCTTTAGAGTCATGCAAGTTGATACTATCCTACCTCAGTGGAAGACAACAGCGCGTGGTGGCCAATGAAAGAGCTTCAAGCTATGTCAAGGTTTTAGCTGGCGTACCGCAGGGTTCAATTCTCGGACCAATGCTATTCTCCCTTTATATCAACGAACTCCCGCAGATAGTAAAACACTGCTTGATTCATCTATATGCCGACGATGTCCAACTCTTAATAAGTCGCCCTTTTTGCATGAAAGATGAAGCCGTAGTTTTGATGAATGAGGACTTATTATCGATCTTAAACTGGTCCATAAAGAACCATCTTATCCTAAACCCAACAAAATCGCTATCCCTTCCTATATATAGAAAACCTTTTGACCTGACAATCTTACCCTCAATAAGTCTCGGAACTGACGTCATAAACTATGTGAGCACTGCCAGAAACCTTGGGATCCTTTTTAATCGCACCCTTACATGGAACGATCACTTAAACAGTGCTATTGGGAAAGTCTATGGGAGTCTTCGTGCTCTTCGGTTCACCCAAAGATTTGTTCCTACTAAGACTAAACTTCTATTAACTAAGTCGCTCCTATTTCCCGTATTTTTGTTTGGATGTGAAATTTTCTGTAACATTGACTCCTCGTCTTCTCGTAAATTAAATGTATTATTCAATAATATTGTTCGTTATGTTTATAATCTTCGACGTTATGATCACGTGCCCACCTTTGCAAAAAGAATCTGTGGCTGCAGTCTCGACAATCTCCTAAAATTCCGTTGTCTGTCCTATCTAGATGTAATCATGCGAAATCAACAGCCCGACTACCTACATTAGAAGCGTAAATTTCCTATATCAACAAGGTCTCTTGCCCTAATACCATCTCGATGCTCCTATCTCAACACCGAGCGACAATTCTTTATTCATGCTATCCGCCTTTGGAACTCCCTGCCAATAGAGTTGAGAAGGGTCAGATGCACAAAGAGATTAAATCAGGTCTTTTCATTTACTTAGCAAATAATTAAAAAATAAAATAATCAAACATACTATAGAGTTTCACACTATTATATAACACTTATTTATTCTTTACTTTTTTGTTCTTTATTTATTTTTGTTTTCTGTTTTAACTATTTCAATGTAAATACCCCAATTCTTTTCTATTCTACTTATTTCAATGTACATATTATATATTATTTCTTCTTACCACTGTTAACCAAATATGTTTTTTATCTTGCACCAATTTAAGGCTTGCACTACTTTATAAGACTCTTGTCCTAAATTGATTTTTGTTTAAATAAATAAATAAAATACCTGCTGAGAGTTAACACTTTCTAAAAAGTCCAGTAAGTAAAGAAAAAACTACTTAAACTCTAGCATTAAAATATTTTTAAATTAATTAAATTGCTCTTCTTCTTTAGTTATCTCTCATCTTATCCTAAATTTTTCTTTTAAAAAAACAAAAACTAAAAAATCTACACCCACCTATGCCATCCAATGAGATCGTAAAATTCAGCAAATAAATGTCACATTCATCAAACGGCACAGACTTGTGTCATAAAAATAATCAAAACACGTGATGTCGAATGTAAATCATCTAAATGACAGAACCATTTGAATTTTTTATCGGTATACGTATGTACATACATATATGCAAAGTAGTTATACCTACCGCGCAAGGGAGCAAAACTAGCTCTAAGGCTTCCTAATATTGTATGTACATGTTGGCAGGTGCTATTGTTATGTTTTCCCCGCTTAATAAGCCGTGGTGGTGGCAATATTAAACAATCAATGGAATGCGGTTGGTGAACTATGGAATTTCAATTCTATATTTAATACAAAAGACATTTATGGCACAATAGAACGGGACATTAAATATTGCAACAGATTAACTACTATAGGTGGGTTCTCTACGTGATTGATAGTTAAAATGTGCTTTGAAGTGCCCGCTAGATTGGTTTATTTTGAATAGTTGTATTTTTTTTTTGAAATTTAACTTGTGCCTCTGTTATAATATGGGTTTTGGTTTTGAGTTGGGGACGTAAGCAAAAGAGACTTGTTATGCCCTAGATGTAGGATATAAAGTGATGGTTGACTTCTGTAGGCTGAATTACAGTATTAATCGTTGCAAAACTTTGGGGCAAATACAGCCTTAGTTTTTGGATGGTTCTACAAATACGAGGACAGACTTCACTGAAGTGAAGTTTTTATACCCCCACCTTAAGATTTAAGGAGTCTAGATATGTATATTTAAGGTTGAACTGCGTTTCTTTTTAATGTCCGTGTGTATCCTGCTTGTTAATTATGTGGTCCTTGGCAAGCAGTAGGCATTTGCTCCAAACCTTCCGCAACATGACTCATTTGGTTAACCTATCCCACCTATCATTGGCTTTTGATAGGAAGTGTATGGCTTTTTTTGTCGTCTTCTAGATTTCTATGAACGAGTTCTGCCTTTTGTAACTGAGAAGTTGTTTTGGGTTAGATGAGTACCTACCTACTTATTATCCGACATACTCCTCAAATTTTAAGTACCTCGGCATGGAATATGGTTGCGAAGTCAAGTAGATAGAAGAACTTGGATTCGGTTTTGTTGGGCATTTCATGTCAAGAAGTCTACATTTTAAGTTTAAGTGGACAGAATAGTTCATTTACTCCATCATTCCGTAAACACGACTTCGTGACTTCGTTACATAGTCGTCACCTCAGTAGAATGTTTTCTTCATGATTGTTAAAATTCTTCGGGTCCACCTAGCAAAGTGCAAAATAGGACCTTGGGACTAGCAGCAGATATTTTCCTCGTCTAGCTAGAGTAAGAAAAGCGAAAAGCTTTAGGTGATCTACACTTACCTTATAAGACCCAGAAAAGGCTTACAAATCATGCAACCTTCCACAGTATCACTTCCATTTCCACAGTTAGTGATGCCACTCTTAAGCCTAACACGACGATTTACTGTCTATGCAGACAGTAAGAATCTTGTGGTCTCCGTATATAAAGAGTATTCTGTTGATCTGCTGGTATTTTAGAGAGTCATGCCTCTTAAACGTGCCTTGCAATCTTATTGTATTATTTGTCGGCTTTGATCGCAGCCTGAATATCGTTACAGACGTAGCTACTTCATCCTGTCCAATTGCTTTTCAAATATAGTTTCCAGCCATAAGTATGGCATAAATCTTTGCCTATAATGTCGTTTATAGTCCGGTTATAGGCCTTAAACCTCTCTTGTCTTCAATCCTATTGTCATTCTATTCTTTCAGTTGTACATAGGTATCTTGAATGTTGCTAAACAAGTTTCCTTGTGAATCAGAGAAAAAGGGGAACGTGGGCTCTTTCGATGGATAGTTTCAAAATGCTTAACCCAAGATAATTCCGCGAATACTCCCTTATTTTGCTAGATCGTTTAACAAATGTCTCCTACACATATACATTATTCCACACATTATTCTAACTTATGTAACTATATCGGCTAAAGCTATCAGCTTAAGAAGTGATTCAGACTGCGTCAGACAAGTTTGCAAGATGGCATTGCTTTCAACCTTTCCTTGGACCAGTACGTTGTAAAGCCAAGCAATGTCAAAGAATACGAAACATGTGCAAATTAATAAACATGCTCCAAGTACAAAAAAGAAACTTGAGTCCACAGCACTTAGTCTGTGTCAATGTCCCTCTAGTCCAGACTCTGCTCCAAACTCTTCAAGTCATTAACTATTGCAATTTCAATTTGAATTATTTCTCTTATACATCCCATCCTTTTAGCACTTTATAGCGTGTGCCACAAAATACATACCTTGTCACTTTACGCATCTTAGAGTTATGTAGGTATCCCTTTCACAGAGCCTACCACACACACACACACACACAAGTGTCGTGAGCTAATCTTATTTACAACTAAATTGAAAAACGAAAAATTTATCCAACGTCATAATCATTGACAATTTATTCCCTCGCATATCTATAAATCATTGCTTCTTTCCCCGTTCCTTGATTTCTTCCATTACTTAGGGAATTTAATTATATATTCATATATTCCTATCGAACCGACAGACGACTACGACAACAGCAACGACGACAGCAACAACAACGACACTGAATTCCTATGTCTCATGAGTTTTTCGATTTAATTGATTCTTTTGCTTCGTTTGCAGCTCGAAGTTCCTGCAGCAGGCCTCCATTTTTTTCTGTTTTAATCGGTCCTCCATATTTATTTTATTTTTTTGCTTTAATTAAGAAATAATCCAACGAGCGGCATAATCTAAAAGCAATGTCATCGAACAATAATAATATATTAGCTGAGATGGTACTAAGGCAATCGCTTGATCGTGTGTGCGGTGGGGATGTCGAATGCAGCCATAGTGGCTAACCGATGTACCTGTGTAGGTTTTTTTTTGCAAGTGCAGATATTTCTAACCAACCAATCATCCATTTTATCCGCTTAACCTGTTTGGGATATTTTAAGTGCGAGAGCAAGTTGCTAGTTGTAATGTCGCATTAAGTAAAGGACTTTATTTGCCAGACATATGCATATAGGTACTCTCGGCCACTGTGCTATGTCGCTTTCTTGTATAGAAGATGTCCACCTAGTGTTCAATGTACAATTAAGCAGTTTGCTTCTGTGTATAAGTCGGAGTTTTAGCGCAGCTCATACGTGAAAAGCAAACTTTAACTACAAAAATGTAACGAGAAAAAACAATGAAATTTTAAATTAGATTTTCCGTTGGAAAGTATGTCATGGCCTCTCATACAGCGTGTGAGTTAATCCAGGGCCGCATCTGATAGATACAATATTTTACTTTGGTGGGTTGAAATATGGATATAAATACGTGCGATCATTCCTCCCTAATAGGGTAAGGCTTGGGGCTGATGGGCTTACGGTGACTACTACCATGAAACTTAGAGCTATGCGATCACAGAACTCGTTTCAGCAGAAGGGCCTCCCATGTCCAAAAATTCGAAGTGGATTAGGTTGTCACCACTAACTACCCTGCAACGAAAGAGTGTTCCTCCCGAACCAACGGTGGCGTTTTACGTTCGGGCTAGGACGAACTACTTGGTGAATACCTTATTTGGGCTATAGTCGGAGCTCCATGCTAATGAGAATCGGTATGCCCGACCCCTCACGTCGATATAACTTCCCTGCCAAAAAAAAAAAACAAACAAAAATGGTTCGCATACAATCAAAAAGCTCAGATATGGATGATTTCAACGTTAACGAGTCAAGAAAACGAAATAAGGACAAAAAGGCAAGGCGACGTGCTACCATGTTATTTCTTTAACGTCATACTTGAAGCAATTTGTAGGTATCTACGTAATTCAAACACCTGATTGGGGCGGTCATGCATAAACTCTGACAAAAGCGCTTTTGGAAAGGAAAATCCTTCGCATGATATTCGGTCCAGTTTGTATCAATTGAGTGTACCTAAAGGAGAAGATAAAAGGTGTAGTGGCTGAGATGGCTGGGACACATAGAGCGTAGAGCGAGAATATCAGTGCACCGCACCGTAGAGTCTTTGTTGGGTATAAAAGTGATAGCTGCTGCGCAGATGACATCGAAGCTTGTATAGTGTTGTTGGAAGGAGCTTAAGGTTATGGGCATGCAGCACAATGTAAAACTCTGTTGTGTCTCTCGTTACAGCGGGATACGAGACAATAGAAAGCTTATGAATTACATAGCTAAAAACGGTTAAGCCCTAGACCGAGAGCAAGCAGATGGTACGGTTAAACTTCCACTTTGCAATCTTAAGTCCGAAATTGCAGAAAAATCCTTAATGGAAGCAAATAACAATTGAAAATCATTAACTCACCCAAGAAGGTTGTGACCAGACTGTGACAAACAAGTTTCTACAAAAATATAGAAAATCACTGTCAATGCTTACCGGCCACATGCTTAGATACCATACGAAGAAATTACATTTGAACAGTGATGACATATGCAGCGGAGGCTCATAAGGACACCGTACATTTTCGCTGTCATTGTCAAAACCTCAGATTCTTCTTCGATCACATCGATGAACTATTTGATGGATCACGATTTGGTTCTTTGGGTTAAGAACTTTCAAATCCATGACCCGCCCTAGGGCCATTAAACATCAAAGTCCGGCCATGTTCTGCTATACACTTGTAAACCGTCTCTCATTTCACACATTACAGAGGAAACTAAAAAAAAAAAGAAAACCAATTATAGTGTCTGCATTCTCGAAGCTCCGTCAGGGCAGAGACCCATCAGCAAAAGGAGGCTGCTGCATCGGTTGAAAACTGAGTAAAAAATATTCTTTATTTTTTGCATTTATTTTCGTTTTTGGGTCGCATCTTCTTATTTTAAATAAATAAATGCACCGGAAAGAGTGGGTTATACTTATACACCATGCAGCAGCCACTGACTGCTCTTCATTATCGTCTATATAGGGATACACGTAATTTTTGTGTCTTAAGTGAAATAAATTGTTCAAATAAAATCGTTCCTTTGGCGCTCACGAGAGCCCGCAATATTAATCTAAATATATATTAATAAGATCAACGAAACGTAATGTGTATAATATTTTTAGCTGTTGTGGCAGTTGATGACGGTGCCGATGTCGATGTCGATGCCTCCTCTACGATCGTGTCATGTCTGTCTGTCTTTTGGCTCGTCCTTCTGTGGTTTCTGGTTCGGCGAGTCGAGTTTGTTTCGAATAAAGTTCAGATATATCAGATAAGTTATGTGACAGTACCTCTTATGGTAAAAGAGAGAAACAAGAAATATGTATAAGAGAGCAACAACAACAAAAATAATAATCAAAATAAATTGATTGGTTGATTTGCATAAAATGCTTTGCAAAAATGTATGGCGTCGTCAGGCGTGCTGCAAGAGAAATGCACCCAAATGCGGTCCCGTCAATTTATTGAACTTATTCAATAAAGATATCGACTTAAATGTTATTATTTAGTTGAATATTTTATTTAGTTAAAATGGAGAAGGAGGAACACATGTTTCTTTTGCACACGCTCATGTAACGCAAGCAAACACAATTGCCAACGTTTTGTCGTTAAAAGAAAAATGTCGGTCTGTATCAAAAGTCAATTTTAATTGAATTTGTGGTTTTCTTTCTCGAGCTTTGCAATAAATTGAAGTAGTTTTTGCAATAAGTAAGTAATTATAAATGCAAGTCATTAGCTTCATCACATCTTATTGCTCAATCATACCTATATAATTGGAAAAGGCGTATAGATACATGGCATCTCTGTGCAGATGGTTGATGCAATTATAGATCTTTTATAACTCAGATTGAGTCCCTTGATGACATAATGATGTTGATATGAATGAGAATCAGGTTCATAATAAGCATTTTTAGGTAAATTAATTGAGGTCCATACTGGTAACCATTTTTTTGAAAAGTCTCTAGTGTAGAATGAGAGCACTGCTATGTTGAATCAATAAATCATTACTTTTGGATACGATACTAAGATGTCATAACTCACATTTCTGCCTTGGTTCCGTGCTTAGCAACAACAGTTCGAAGTGTCAAATGGAGGTTCCACTGTATATTCTAGTTGTACGACTCACGAAAGAATCTCTAAGGGTGAAGGGTTAGCCATTTCTATTTGGCGTGTGTTGTAAAAATGAATGCTAGCTGCTTGATAATTTTAATTGACACATCAGCTTAATCTACGTCAAGCGCTGAGCCTTTCCTTTCCAGTTCACTTTTTATTTCCACAAACAATTTTGCGACCCTTAAATGCGAAAGCATCATTTTATTAACTTAATTACCAACTAACAAGCGTCTCCAGCAAGCTTGATCGTTATTTAGCTGCCTCCAGTTTCGCACTAAAAGTTGATTGAGGTCCCGATGTGTCAAAAGATAAACCAATTGAACACTGTTTGTCATTACCTTATCCAAAGCGGTACTAGTTTCATCACTTCCTTAACCATGTTTTGCCAAAGCCAGTTGTGAATAGCTCATAAACAATTCTGTTTTCGATTACGAAAGCATTTTATAAACTAGTTAAGTGCATCTTAATGTTTCTTACTTTGCGTACAGAGCAAGGATTCATGACCACATTCAACAAGCTATTTTCGTCGTGCGTATGTCTGCAAAACTTGTTTATCTATCGTTGCCAAGATGTCTGGGTGAGTATTTTTGTTTCTGTTTTGAAATTTACAGTAAAAAGGTAAACATCCCCTGACTAAAATAGCAACGAAAGCAGTTGATATCATAAATTATTCGTACAGAAGTAGATTCTTTTTTCCTAAACTTTATGGATTTGTACAAATCGCAGGCTGCAGTGATGTACAAGATTTAAAAATATTTCCCAGTACCGTTTGAAGACATTCGAATACCGTGACTAGTGACAAATAGAACGACATAAAATCCTGTGGGAAATAAGAGCTGACAGATGGTCATAGCTTATGTTAAAGTGAAAAGTTCGGATGGCTCATTGTTGGTTTCGAATGTGGTTCAGTTCAAAAGACTCAAGGTTCAAGCTGTTGTTTACTATCACCAGAGTCGATCCGCAAAATCAGGTCTAGCTTCTGGGTATAACTTTAGACAGAAAAATTCTGCGAAAGAAACATGAAGAAGCTGTGGTAGCCAAAGCGATTCACGCACTGTTGGAAGACCTGGTTACCAAGGCACATGATGATGATGATGCCAGATGTTACATACAAAGCAGAAGCACGTCTCAGTAGAAGCAGGAGGAGCACAACAAGGAAAATTATAATTGTATAATAGGGGCCATGAGAAGTTCCTCCACAGCAGGACTAGAGGTGATATTAGGACATGTCACTCTTTTACTAGTGCTTGAAAGAATCGACAAAGGAACTGTCAAAGGTAACTTCGGGAAAGGAAAATGAATTGCACATAGAGAGTGAGGAATACATTCTAGATCAGTCCCACTTCGCGTTAGAACTGGCCAAGAGATGATGTGGTCAAAAGTGTGATCTGAAACACCTTATCATCATACACGGACAGACCCAAAACATCCACAGGAACTGATGCAGGTACATATATGGGCTCAGAACCAAGTATTCGGAAGCCATGAGAGTTTCCCTGTATTCAAAGCTGATGGGGGAACTGATGTCCTACCAATATAAACCGACTTGTTATACTCTGTCGTATGTGAGGGGAATGAAGCAGCCGATGAATTAACAAGAAAGGGTTTGAGGACCACCTTTGTCGGACCGGATCCATACCTACTGTGGGTTGAGACCGCATAAAATGCACAGAATAGCTTAGAAAGAAAGACGATTTCATGAGAGTCTAACCTAGGCTGAGTCAAGCCAAAGAACTTTTCAGGAAATGTGACTACAAAAGGTGAAAAGGCTGCATAAACATGGATAAAAATAAGCTTCGCACTAAAGACCTAAGGAATATTTCAGGAAACTGGGAATAGAACAACATGGAGGCTGCACATTTTTCGGACATATTAAAGAATACCCAGGACACTTAAGGAATGTAAAGCACTTCTTCAATAAGAATTGTTGAATCCACTCCAGATACTCGTACCCCCATTCATCAAGACAAAATAACTGGAGAACTCTAAGTCGAATATTTCATTGACTAGAGCTCAAAGTCGGGGTATCAATGTACTTACATTTCACTGAAAAATTATGACCTCAACATCTGGCATACACCTTGACAGCTAAGATATGCACATAAACCCACCACATGCAAGAGATTCACGGCTCTAAAACTATGAGTACTTACAAGTTACAACCACAACACTTCTGTCTTAAACTTTGTTACAATTATCTAGATAGATTTACTCTCTTCTCTTACATATTCTCATATCCACTCTTTCAATCACACATGTTTGATAACTCCCTTAAGTTACAAGAGAGTGATTCTCTCAGCTGATATCATTCACTCTTCTCTTTTATTCCAAAGTCACGCATATAATAATGAAAATATAATTCATTTCTTATACTTAGAAAGAAATTTATGTAAGCTTTATAAACGTGTAGATATTTGGCATTTGGAGATGTGAACTAAAATTAAAATAAACCACGTCCACCCACGCCCCACCCATGTGATTTTTGTATCTAAAATCAATATTCTGTCGTCTTTTGTTGTTGTTGCATGGGAACTAGAAAATAGCGCACGACTTTTTAATAGAAAAAAGTGTAAAACGTTAGAGAAGAAAGGAAACAAAATAAATGAAATAAATCTAAATCAATGACAGACGACAGAAAAACAAACAAGTAGCGGCAACAGTATGGCACCCAAGAGGAGCGCAGTGTGGGAGGAAAACATCTACAAGATTGGATACGTGACACACACCTCAAATTTCTTGATTAGAAAAATACTTTTTCAGTTTTGTTTCTTATATTTGTTCACCTCCTCTACCGTCTTTTCAAAAAAAAAAAAACCATGTTTGTTGTTTTGGGATTACAGAATTTGGGGGTGTAAGAATTCGGACCCAGTTCACACACATGACACCAAAAGGAGGATGAGAACGATGACGATTGAGAAGATCTATGACCAGTATGTGTGTGCATTTTGGTATTCAAAATGGATATTGTCCGAATCGATGTGAGGATAGAGATATTTGATTTTGAAATTTGACAAAAATCCAAAAGCTATGAAAAAAGAAATATATAATATATATCTTCCTTCGATTCCAATATTATTCACTTGTAGTTCGATAGAATTCGTTTGGTTCTTCATCTCTGGTCCAATTTTTCGTTTCAATTATTTTGAATGGGATTTGAATGAAGATACCCATAGCAATTGGGAGTACGTATTCGTACTTGTGTTCGCTTGAATGATATGAATGCTAAATTTTGATTCCAGACGGAGTCATTGGCATCGATGACGACGACGACGACGACGAACAACGATGACAACGACGACAACGACTACGGTGGACGTTGTTCCAATGTTCTGAGAGTGAATTCATGAATTTATTAGAAGGTTTCCATCTGGCATTCATGTTGGGACGAATGGACGTCATTTGGTGTGAAGTTTCTGAACTTTTTGTTCAATGTTTGCCTTTAAGCTCAAGATGGGTTGAAGATGATTTTTTTTTTTTTTAAATAAATTATTGCGAAAAAGTATGCTTGGAATTGGCTATCGTTTGGATTACGAAATTTAAATTATTCAACATCTGTCCTCAGGCAGTGAAATCGTGAAACAAACACTGGCAGCCTTGAAACAAACCCCTGGTGTCTTCAAAACAAAAAAATCAAATATGAATGACTAGTATTAACATATGTAAACAATTAGTTGCTGATTTTGTTGTGATGGAATTTTGTATTGTTTATCATAGTACCGGCCAGCTATATCGCTGCCTATAAGCCCGACTATCTGTGTGAAGCTGCATTGGATCAAAAGTGCCATTAAGTTTTATGAATTGAACTTATCGTCCATTAGAAGGAACCCTCAGAACAGTCCCTTGCCAAGAGTTAAAATATCGGCTTGTCGTAAAATCTACGTCAGTCGTGAATGTCACAAGCCCATGTGGAATGGATGTCCATTTTCTATGGTGACATGTCTAAGGCAAAATGGAGCAAAGACCAAAAAGTGTTCCACAAACCGGATATTCAGGAAACGAGCCTATGGGGCTTCATCTTCGGGAACAGACTCGTGGAAATCGACGCTGTCACAGCGTGAAAAGTCATCATAGCAAGCACTCGATTTACATAACTCAATATGCACAATAGAAATCGGCGCTTTCCAGACTTACAAATGATGAAAAAGATACGTTTATAGACTAGATATGTCTCAAGTCGATATTGGGACATATGTTCCACAACACAGCTAAGTTTGGAGAGCAAAAAACTGCGAGAACCTTTCAAATAAGAAATGACACATCTGATTTGGTAAAGAATCCCGACGTCAAGCTCATACAGCTCAAAAATGATATAGAAAGCGGTCTAAACAAAAGGACTAACTAAGAGCATTAAAGACGAAACCGGGTGCTCAATCAATAATTATACCTAGGTTCACTTTCCTTCTGCGGATTAGACACCAGCTACATTAAGTTTGAGCTCCACTCATGGGAGTGTCAGAAGAAGCTTTCAAAGAAACAACTCAACTACTGGACTTAATGAAGTAAAAGAGTTAATTTACCCCTCAAACAACAAGATAAGTCGAAGAATTCTCCCTTTAAGTATGCGTGGTGTTAATCTTTTAACAGATTTCCATCCCGACATGTTATTTTCTGGTCTTTAGTAGGTAAGAGGCCCCTCACAATCTTATTCTGTCCGAGAAGATACTCAATAAGACCGGGTCATAGAGAATTGTTTTCAGAACATGGAGTTCATCTACAACCTTAGATCAACCAAATTGGAGGATCATATACGACCCTCAACTTGGCGGTGATATTGGATACTTTGAAGACAGTATGATGGGGAATAAAGAAATGGTAAGGCCTTGATGTCATCTCGTAAGCGTTTGTTACTTCGGTCTTGTGACTGAGGCTAATGAACCCTGCCATACACTGTTTATACCCTTTGTGTTGTGTAGGGTTGCTATTGAAACTCCTTTCCATTTGGTTGAATCGTCTGAGCGCTTTTGGATATGTGGATCCTACAACCGGGTATCCTTCACCCTTTAATGAAAGGCGGACCCAATACCGCCCATGTACCCTGGATAGACGCTTGGTGTGTGTGGTAAAGTGTCGTTCACAAGCCAGATCTTTATCCGGTTCGTACTTTTCGAATGGCTGTTCTTCGACTTCCGAAAATGTTTGAATTTGGAGGCAGCTAGCTAAGAATAATGCACATTGAAGTCATTTGTTGGTTGAAACTCAGTCCAGTCTGATCCATTCTGGCCGGCAGTGTCACCTAAAAACAGTCGAAATCATTATATGAAAATAAGAGATTCTTACAGCTCAAGCTAGCCTTGACATTGACCCTCCAGCGATCGGATTTTCCTGTAGCACGATTCCCTCAAACCTCGAATATCAGAACTTCCATTCTTATTTGAAAAGCTGTCATGGTCGAATGGCACTTCCCAAAAATTTTTCAGCCTACATGTGCATAGACAGCCATTTTGGAAGCGCCATCTTGTCCACAAAAACAATGTAACCAATCAGAACCATTTTCATCATCATCATCCCAAACTGCCCACTTATTTCTTATGAAGAGTAAGAAGGTTCATCTAAATATTTAATGAGTCGAACTCCTCTTAAACAAGCCTTCAGGTGTTTTGTATACTTACGGGTCCCTTAAACTTGAATTTTGAACTGCAAGCGAATAGATTGCTTGATTGACACTGGAGTGTGATGAAATTCGGCTCCATGCTTAGGAGTTCGCCTTTTTCTGGGAGGAGACTGTGCCAATTGAGTCACGGGTGATATGTTTTTAACTGACACATCACTGTATGGCTTCGTACGTCAACAGTAGAAGTCAAAAAAAGGTTGAACTTTAATTTCATTACACGATGACACTTCTATAATCACAAATCATACGAATAAGTTGGCTGTCATACCAAGTCTGTCAACTTCAGCCCATACCAATAGATTGTATGTCGGTCTAGGGTATTTGATGCCTGGAGACCTCGTCAGGGCATGACTTTAAGACCCAGACGCACATAAATCTATGTATGAATGCAAAAAGTAATCTAAAAGATGAAACAATCATTTCCTTGTTGTACCCAAACGGGTAATTCAGGACTCTATTCTTAAGAACACATAAATTCAGGGTCAACTTTTCAAAAATCAATAGTAATTACCAAAACGCTTTCCTTCTGAATTGACGATTGGCCGTCTTTCGATTTTTTATTATCCTTTTACACACACATGTTCATGTGAAAATGAAAAGCGAAAGAGAAGCATGCATACAAATACAACACAAAACTGCCAACAATCTGTCATTTTTATGTTCGACCTTGAGAAGCTATAAACATTTTTAATGACTCTCACTTTTTTATGGATCTCCTGGTGTCTCTGGATGGCTGAGTGTGGGTCTTTGCTTGTTTTTTTTGGAAAACACTTTCAGATGCCACAAATAGTTCGTTCCTATATCCATAGGAATCGGATAAAGGGTAATGTACCCATTTTCTTGTTGTATTTCTCGTTTTTATCTTGAAAAGAAAAGTGAATTTGCTTTTATTGTCATCGTTTAAGGTCGTTTTATTGCTTTAGGAGGCATGAGATGTTAACTCGCGCGAGCGAGATGATGGTTGGCATTGAGACGCTCTCCAGGAAGTCGACGCAAGCGGTTGGGTATCCTTTAAATTGCTATGCTACTTCTGGTTGTTACCTTGCATATGATGAGTTGTGTTGATATACATGTATGTATGTTCCATTGAGAGTTGAGGAGGTGGGTAAAGGTATACATTTATGTTTTTATGCTCTACGTGGTTTCATAACAATGCAACTTAGTTTTATGATTTTATGAGTCTCTTTCCTTTTTTTTTATTCTTAACCCTTTCCGAGGAGTTTGCTGAGATGAGACGTAGAATACGGATGTGGAAGATTTAACAGGCAAGAAGGTGATTTACACGGTAATTAGGCGGTAATGTTACGTGGCGAAAAGGATGAAGGTTGCCTTTTGAGCCAGGATGCCAATTTTGAGTGTCAAGGTTGAGTTAGAAGGCATTTAAGATTGAAGGAAAGGGTTCAGCTATTTGGATAAGTTATTGTAAGCAATTTATGTTTTCAACTTGATATTATGAACGACGTTTATTGTAAAGAAGGTGAAGAGGAGAAGGGAGTGAGTATAGTTTTGAGGGATCAAGGACATCATTGAATTTCAACGTATGAAGAAAGTTGAAGGTGAAAGTTGTCACTTGAAAAATATTTTCTCATGGTATGATAAGAGGGAAAGCGTCGGAAAAGACTCAGTTTTGTTTGGTTTCTTATAGTAGATGGCTGGAAACAGCGCTTTTTCATCACAACTTATGGTTTTGGAGGTTGGTCGTTGCGCCCCAGAAGGAAGTGGTTGTTTTTGCTGTCTCGAACCTTTTTCAGCTCACAGCAGTCCAAAGCACAATCTACTGAGTCATGGTGACCAACAAAAAAAAAACGGATCCTAATTCAGTAAACTTCACTTCCGGTCCCAGATGTGTCAACGATAAGGCTCTACGATAGAAAAGTAAGCCTATTTAACTTTTCTGAGAAAAGTACAAGTATCCGGTGGAACTGGACAACTCTTAAATTCAAATCTTGATTTAGCTTTGAGAGAACATGCGGTTGTATATTCTTCTTCCATTCCACATTCAGATTTTGTTCGCCGTTCCATATGACCGCCTTGATAGGATCGTCAATTTGAAGTTTGTATTTTCGATTTACATGCTTATGATGGCACTGAAGTACGGCGCTAACCAGTTCCTCAACCAGAAATCTTCTTAAGCCGTCTTCGGTTTCGCAAATGGTGAGGTTCCTTTCCATTTCGAGCGTCCCATTGAGGTCGCGGACTTCTTTTACTGCTTCGTTCGTCCGGGTGGTTAGAAAGATTCTGCGGTCCGACGGGCTGGCGTTCATCCGCTTCACAAGTCCCAGTCATGTATCTGGTCTCTTCTGACTATTTGTATATCGTTGAACAGCCCATTAAGTTCGTCGTTGTATATTTTCTTTCTCTGAGGTCCAGATGAATCCAAAGATCAGTCGAAGAAGTTTTTTTCTCAAACCACCCATTTATCACAAAGTCCATGCCATAGATGGACTATAATGATAAGAGTCTAGAGTTACTTAAGTTGTTCGAAAGAGTTGTTTGAAAGTATGCGGGTAGTGATTATGAAGATTCTTGAAAGATTGCGCATCTGGTGCTGCCGTGTGAGTTCTGCGCAGTTATTTGAAGAAATCGTATGAAACCATGTTGCCTTGTCTTTTTTGATATCAAGTACATATGTTGGTTACGTTTACACCGAACTTGATGAAGCAACGGTCACTCTCCGACAGTGATGCCCATTACGCTGTTTAGCAAGGCCTTAAGATTGATTAAATATTGGTAAATTTCGACTTGAAATTCCTAGGTTTTTCCCACAAGAATGAGCTTCAAACAATCTTACACAGACGTAGACCATATGAACCCTAATTATGTCTGTATTGCTTATCATATCACATTTGAATGACGTCTTGTCTTGTTAGATAATTTAAAAAACCTTGAATCGAACCGAGATTCAATATCTTGTTAGAAACTCGAGTAGGCAAAGAGGACCAGGGTATGCAAATAATTTCCTATCAAATTGATCCCAAATAAATATCCCCAAATATAAATCGTCATCCAATTTGTAAAGGTAAAGGACATGCGGCCATAATTCTGTGCAGTGATAAGCTCTTTGGGAACTACTTTGAAACCAAGACAGCACAAGGAGGGATTAGTGGTGATTGGCGTCCACTCCCTTTTTTTTTGACACTTCGCTGTCACATTTAATTCAGTCTTCCTTAAAATTTGAAGTGTCAAGATTCACCTTTATTTACACTATGAACCACCTACTCAAAGGAGTCAGACAGAATCGTTTATCTGATATCAAGTGACATGTTCGGTATAAAAACCGCTGCCACCTCTTGAACTTGTATCAAATAAGCTAAAGGTATCTTGGTGATAAGGTGGAAAAGGATTGGAGTCAGTCGGAGAAGGACTTATCAAAAAATTTGATGTCCAAAATGCACTTTCTTTACAATTGTTTTCGTCAAAACCAGGGTGAAAAGCCCATCAATAGAAAAGGGTTCCACGTATCAGGAGACTGTCTTAGTCTAAAGAATTTCCAAGATTTATTTGAAATGCGTAGTCCTTCAAGACTGCCATAGGCTGGCTAAATTTAAGAAATTTTTGAGTTATCTTTCATTTGCATAGCATAGCTTTGTTGGAGTATTCTTAACCTTATAGCTCTAGATCTTCATTCCTAATGGAATCACAGAAAGCTCCAAGGGCTCAACCTCACAGCTAATTAACAACTTGGCTCGTTTATTGGTATTTTGATGTTATTTCCCTTGGTCTAAGTGTTATTTCATAAAAATGTCAAAGCTGGCCGAAAACTGTCATTATACCTACTCCTTAAGAGTTGTACTTAGCCCAAAGGTTTCTTCCAGGAAGAAAGGGTCGGTGTAGATGCAACACACCGCATTTTTAACCATTTCATCAGCAGCTTTATAAACAAGGATGTTGCTATGTCACTTATCCAGCAAACTGTCACATTGTCCTTAGACTCTTGCACAAACTTAGATTCAATTTCAATAGCAGATAAGGCAGAAGTCAGTCGAAAGTAGCACAAGTGCCTAAAAATACTGTAAATATTTGAGCATCTCCTCATTGACATCATCAAACCTAGCTAAAATGTTTTTGGTTGGTCTGTTGCCACATGTTGGACATTTTACATCATGAAGTTTCCAAGTGCTGTATCATAGAATCAAGTCGTTAATATATATGTAAGTAGGTATATCCTCTTAATGTATGCCGCACTCGTGCCAATAGCATACTTCGGCGTTGTCATAACCTTCTCTACCCAAATCAAGCAACAACTGGTGCCATAGTAATTAAATACAGAATTGCATCCATTACCATTTTCTTTCGCATCTCATTCAAGGCTCTCACCTCAGATGCGTGCGGCCATCATGGGTTAATTTTTTATCTAACTTAATTTAAGTCACAACTGCTCACCATTTTTCCTACACCGTTGCGCCTCACCTCCCACATTAGCTAAGGCCACCCTCGGAGTTTAGTTCATTTATTGTGTTCGCTAATTAAGAAGTACTTATTCAGAGTTCAGGATGGACGATAACTTTATAATTAAGATGCGATGCGAAATGGTCACCCGTAGTCGGTAACCCGTGCGTTCATCCGAGCCGACATTAATGCTAAAGAGCAGCAGCTACGCTTAATGCGCAGCCAAACAGACAGGGTACACAATTTGAATTCTCATCATCACAGAAAGCCATCCAGACAAACAGATAGAACTCGCCAAACATCCCCCGTTGTCAACGACGACTAAGTGAAGGGGCTAATTAATTATCCCGGTTGGGATGTACATACACAACCAAAGTGGGTGTTTAGCCAGCAGCTGTATTCCAAGCATGTACAGTAGATACCTGCTGCTGCTGCTAAAAATGCAGATATCCCAAATGTTACTCGAACTAAAGCTATCGAGTAAGTCGCTGTGCTCATTATGGCTGCCTTTGGAGGGAGGGGGTGTTAGCGCAAGGGCAATTCATTTCGTCTTTTTGCGCTACGGTGAGCACACGAATTATAAAATCATCACCCGTGTATGCGTTGCTGGTGGATTTTGCAATCCAACTTTGGCTCAAGAGCACCGACTATATCGTTGCTATGCAAGCCACGATGCCGCCGTCAAGCTTCTTTCTTCTTTTTTCAACGGTTTTTGTGCAAAATTTATTCAAAACGAAAGTGTGATGCTCCGCATAACATGCATAATGACTTCGTTGCCATTTTTCCCGTCTTTCTTGTCTTTTTGTACGCCTCTGTTGGTTTTCATTCCAAAATGGAAAATGGTTGCCAAAAATTGAATGGATTCAGGGATTAGCCATAGTTGAGAGGAGTTGCACCACCATCAGCAGCAGTAGCAGCATCATTCTCGTATACATTTTTCGTCTCTATACCCATTCCGAATTCTCCGGTGTGTGTGTGTGCGGTATAAGAGGAGATTCGTGTTCGCCGACACTTTAATTTTAGAAATTCTTAATGGAAGACGTGGATGACGTGGATGACAGTGTAAATGGACGAACAAACGGATGGATCTAGGGTTGGTTTTCCTTTTTTAAATATGGAAAAATTATCATTCATATCTACCTAGCTATGCAAAAGAAAAAAATTACGCGCGCATTTGCCACTTCCCAAGGACACATCATGGAATAAAATGAAAGGAAAGGAATTCTCTAGTCCTGGGTGGAATATATTTTCCGTACATCACTTAATGGCTCAAGGAATTTGCATACGAATTGTTGTGCTTTGCAAATTGGGGTGTATTTCGGGATGATTCTTTTGAAAATATTTTAGAAGAATGAAATTTGCACATAACTGTGAAATGTGTCTGAATTTTCTACTCTAGATAGATCCGAGGGATGAGTTAGTCGGTCAGAGAGAAGACTCTTCTCACTCCCAGAGGAGTGGTATTTCAAAATGACCTTTGGCGTCTTGGAAAATTGAATTTATGTAGATATTCATTCAATTCTCACTATCGGTCCACTGCATGCAGTTTTGTTGGAGCTTCAATTGTCAATTTTGTCAATTGATTGAAATTGATCAGAAAGCGGGTTATGTCTCCACATCTACCGTCTTTAAGAAAAGTTTGTCTGTCTGCATGTGTCAGATAACCTCGAAAACTAGGAAACATATTCGATAGTTCATTCTTTGGGAAAGGTTTAGATCGATGAAAATTCACTCTTTGATGCTAGTGAAGTGGTCGAAATCACCAACCGCAAGCGGACAGTTCCACCTGCCTCATCATTTGGCTGGGTCATTAGACAGAAAAAGCTGGTTATTAGTACTATAGTGGGAGTTGTAACGAGACACTGCATCATCCAGCAGCCTGGGATTAGGTACGTGGGCTGGCGAGGAGGAGCCACCTCTGCGCCACACTCAGGTCTCTATGGACCCATTGCGATACCCATAGGGAAAAACCTTTCTCTACCCGTATAAAAGGGATTAAAAGTGTTTAACTTACTTTGTGGTACAAGCCTTCATGTGGATTTGATGAAATTGTTCATGCCATTCCCCGGTTTGCCGGATAGCTTCTGGAGATCTCGGAAGAAGTAACGTCCCAAAAATGTCTGTCTTAGGTGGTAAAAGCCAGGACAGTGACAGAGGAAGTGGGTTGTATCCTCATGAACTTCCTCGTCACTGCAACCCCTACACAGGTCTTCTTCTGTAGCACTGATCTTTTTCATCTGATACTGGAGAGCTGTATGCACCGTAATTACACCAATAAGGCTAGAAAGGGATTCTCTATCTTTTTGTATAATTCTGTCGGTCCTAGCTTCCTTGCGATGACACAAGTGTTTAGAGAGGTCAGGCTGGGCTCCTTTTTCTCTCTTTCATTTTTCACCTTCTCTGTACGTGACCAGCTCTCTCAGCTCGAAGACGAGCCTATTAAGGAGTCAGCTTCTTCTACAATCTTAACGGACTAGCATAGGAAGCCTCCAGCTCTTCATACTATGTTCCAGCTGGTTCTGGGGGTTGTTTTCTTTGAAGAAATTTCAGATTCATGTGGTTTCACAAAGGACATACTCTGAGCTATGTGCAGCTGCATCAAATGCACTCTAATCTTACCTTACATAACCGCGAGTGTGTTACAGGCACCGAAGATTCGTTTGTGATTTCAGCTGGTTCATAAGAGTTCGTAAGATTTGGCACTTTCAGCGATAACATACTCAAAGACTCAAGACTGACCGACCTCTAGTTCTTGTTTCCATTCTTTGATGTTCGTGATTTAACAGCTTCAAAGCCTTTTGATTAAACATTTCTTAACAAAAGCTATCCCATACATCATAGACTTCCCTCATCACCTTATTTGTTAAAACTCAATAGCAATTCAAACACTTTTGACGTCATCAGTCTTTTGTTTTTCCAGTCCATTAGCATGTTCGTATCTTTCAGACGTCAGTTTAAAGGATTGATTTTGGATATGTATGCAAATCCTTTTTTGATATCAAAGAATAACTTATGAGAACAGAAGAAGGCTTTCCTATTGTTCCTATTCATTATACGCTCATTAACATATTTCTAGCTTATTAGTCGAATATGTATTTCTATTTTATTTTAATTGTATTTTTTTTTATTACAGATGTCGCAGTTAATGGATATATTTAACCTTGTACTCGTATGTAAGTTTAATTTTATTTCAATATTTAAAATATTGTTTATAGTGTTTTATTGATTCGATGTTAGTTCGAGTTTTTCTAATTAAGACATTGTCAATATTGACGTTAGTTACTACCGATTTAGTTATAAAAGTGGATAAGACGATAATTTATTGGTAGCTACTGAATATACAACGGTATATCATCACATTTTATGGGATTTCTTAATGACCTTGTTATTTCAAATGAATCGAGTTTTGTACAAGAGATGGATGCGAAAAGTTGTCATGGTAAACGATTTCTATTGGAATAATATAGCATCGATACGAACACGTACTTTAACAATATGTTTTTCCGGAACTATTGCGGGAACGAATCTGGCTTTTCAATTCAACTTAAAATTCTTCAATGAGTTCAACCGTTCCAATTCGTATTTGCTAGCACTCAAGGGGTTATGAATGACCTTATGATGCTATTCAAACAGTATCTCATATTCATAGTGCTGGGTGTAGTGATTTTGAAACTTGGGTAGTATTAAGTTTCAGTCTTTGCTTTAAGGGTGGTGCCATTGCTTATAATTCACAGTATTTCTTTCGAACTTCCCGATTTTTTTGGTGACCGTTGCTTTCGCTTTCAATGTCTCAAAATGGACTGAACTCGTGAGGCATCTCTGTCTAAGATAGCGCAACTTTCCATTCTTTTCAATCTAAACATGTTTCTATTAGGTTTTCGAACCAAACATTCTGGTTTTTTTCGATTGTTTTTTCTATATACAAACTTGTCCTCTTCCAGTTCAGAATTGAAGAATTCCTATACATCGCAACGTGATTTAAAAAAAAAACTTTAAATATAAAATATCCAGTTTTGTAATCGAAGATAGGTGATGTATCCCGAATTTGTATTTTCTCGGATTTTTCTTAGTTAGAAAATAATGTGCGAATAGAACCAGAGATTTTCGATTAGTGTAAGCGAATGCCTCATTATTTGTTATAAGACGAAGATTCACCCTTGTTTTTGGTAGATATTGCATGAAAGTAGTAAAGTAGTCATTTTTCAATCGAAAAATTGCCTCAAGATGTGAATTGATTTACAGGAAAATTATCAAATCCCGAGAATTTGATCTCCTCCAGCTTCTTAATAACCTTTCGACTTCTTCTAAATTTGAAAGATGGGGTTTCTTCTTGCCCAATAACTCTATAAAATGCCAAAAGTACATTTTAAAACTTCTACTACCGCAAGTTGATGTCTATGTTTCGATCAGCGTTAGCTTCAGCTTCAGTTTAGTTTAATTCTAGACTTAAAAGTACTTCTCAGTGCTTGTCTTTCTTATGAAATCATATAATCTGGCTACGATCGCGAGACTCTGTGACAGCCCTGATCTAGAAGAATGCGTATACCATCTGTTTTTATATACGTATAGTGTTTCTCTTTTTCCTTCAATCTTCTGGATTTATAATCTTCTTTCGTTTTTCACTGCAGAACCTTTAGATACCTATGATGCATCAGCCACTTGTTTCTGTAATGTGCACTTATTATCATACCACAGGTCTACAGGTTTTTTGTCTTTGCTATCTCTGATAGTGTGGCACTAGATTCACTGATGGTTGATCCAGTTTGTATGCAAACTCGTCAGAAAAGCGAAATTTTATGCACCAATTTTTAGAAGAATGCTAACTTATCATGCAATAGCTTCCAACTCCATTAAAACGACGGTAAATTGCTGATTAAATAAAGTGTACATATTTATCGATTTGGACTATATAAAGCTTCAACCTCAAATCACGGACCGAAAGTGTTGCAACTAACATTTAATAATGATTGGTTAAGTAGTCACACACAAGATTTAAAATTTAATCCGCTTTGCCAGTAGTCAATTACTTTTCCTTGGAACTGTGTGTTGACTTATAGAAACGTGCCAAAAGAGCATTGCATTTATGAAGGAATTCCCTTTCCTCATCGTCCCTGCAGTTTCTACAGAAGTCGTAACTCAAGTCGTTCTCCTATTGCACAGTACACTGAGAGAACACCGAAAACGATTCGTATTTCTTTCCGAATAAGTTTTATGGCATTGTTTTGCATTTTTCTATCGTTATAGCCTTGACCATGATTTCCGTATTTAATACTTTATATAGAGTCCCAATCGGTGCAGGTTACAAACAATATCCGACTCTTTCAGTTTTTTGTTTTCCTGTATCCTGGTACCAATAAGGGGGCTACCTTATTCACACTTTGCATTTCATCAATGCTGATTGCAGAGGTTTGAGGGACTTTTGCTGAGTATATTGTCAACGCCAATTAGATATACTTGCGGCCTGCAGAATAGCGATGACTATGGCTCGAAAAACACTCCACTGAAGGATCGATTAATGCCACATAAGATGCAAGCATCCATTAACTATCCAAGAAGTTTAACTTCCGCTTTTTTCAAAGCTTATTCTCATTTATTATGCCCACACGACTGACACTATTACCCATGAACATTAAATTCAGTTTCGCCCCCACCGTCCATTGGCGAATCTGTTTCATCGCCCATCTAGTGGTATACAAAATAAAACATCCACTCCATATAATTCTTTTTAATGTGAATTTTATTTAATAGATCAGCGATTAAATTAATTGTTATGAGGTTATTAAAGCGGACAAGTCAAAAAAAAAAAGCTCTCAAATCAACAACAACCATTTTATAACCTATTAAACACCAATATACTACACTGCCAAGGTTTACCCACTCGGAAGCCGCGCTACTACTCTCCGAGAGACTTCCGGTGACCACGGGCTGTGTTGATAAAAACCAAACGGAAAAAGAATTCACACACTGCGGGTGTTGTATCAACCAGCCAAAGTGTGCCACATTAACAGATGCTTTGTGTACGAGTATTTGTTTATTTTTTATTACTCCATTTTTTATTAGCAAATTTTAAAGCAATCAAAATTCATCATCGTCGTTGTCGTTGTCGTTGTCGCACGAGGTGTAACTATACCACCTTGAGGAGCCAAAACAGTATGCCAGCGCCACCGGGCGATAACTATAGTTTAATGGCACTTTATTGCATAATTTTATTGACTTGTTTATTTGGAGCCCTCAAACGGTGGCACGGAGTGGTTTAAATTGAGGCAGGCCACCACCTGTAGTAGAGCTACGTAGTCAAGACGAGAAGATGTATCGCAGTTAACGCGCAATTTTACAAAAAAGGTACACCACACCATGTCGTAGTTGTTGTTCGTCGTTTTCGTTGTCGTTGTGTCGGAGTTGGAGTGGAGTCATAAAACAGCCGATGAATGCTTTGACACCACCCCGCTTGGGTAGTGTGTCTCCCCTGTTCATCTGTCCAGGGCAGGGCCTCATCAAAAAAAGTGTCGCCGGTGTCGCCTACATACATACTGTACTTTCGGATTGCGGATGATGGCTTGGACGCAGTAAAACATTATTATTACACCGTTTAGTTGCAAACGGGGGTCGTAAAAACTCCGCCGCCGTGCTGCCACTTTTTGTGTGCCGGGTTTGACTTGTTTTTTTTTTTTTTGGTTTTATGAATGAAAAAGTAGTAGAATTTTATTGCCTTAATGTTCGTTTTTGTGTGTCAGACTGAGACCGCTGTTTTTATGTGTATATGAGGATGTATGTGGTTGCTTTCCTGGTTATACTCTCGTCCCCCGGACTTGTTGTTGTTATTCTTCTTCTTCTTCTGTTGTCTGTTTGGCAAGGTCGTCTCGAAATTTTTATACGAGCTAGTAAAAATGGTTACGTAAATTTTCACACTTAACTTTTTGAACGACAATGAAGGCGGCAACAGCATTGGAGAAGATGGTGGTACGGCAGTGTTATGTATATGAAAAGACGGTGAGGACGGTGATGGTGTCATAAAATTGGGTGTCTGGGTCGGCAACGTCGTCGTCGGCGGCAAGCAAGTCAAGATCATGATAAATTATGTGAGTTATAGCGCTCATACTTCATGTTAAGGTACACAAAATGAGCTATGATGAGTGTGGCATGACGAGGGGACGAACACAGCCCGACCCACATACGGAAATAATCATAAAATGTACCTAGCGATAAAATTCGAAAAAAAAGAGGGGCTCGTCTGTGCTATTTGCTTTTCTATTTCTTCTCTTCCCTGTGTTGTTGTATGAAGTGGTAATTAATCTATTAAAGTCGAGAGGTGAACGACTGGATGATAGATTGGATTATGAGCAATAAAAATTTTTTTTTTGGTATTTGAAGGCAAAATTTATGGAAGCAAGGTCAGGAAGACAGTAATAAATGGTACGAGAGGGGGGATATGGTGGGGTGCTTGTTATTGGGGAATGGAAAAGCATTTAAAAGAAAATTTCTACCGGCGCTATTTGGTTTTAGGATTAGCCGTAGTGATGGTTTTTTTCTTGTGAAAATCCTTGTATGCTCACTTGACACTCGTCTCACATTTGCAATTGCAAAAGTATTTCGACAGTTTCGATGGTGGATTTGATCGATTGGTAACACCTCCTTTAACAACCTCATTTCTAACTGATTTTCATTGCGTGTGCACATTATCAAATCAACACATTTCCGGTTGCGTCACATTCAAGTTCTAAAGTGAATATGATATTCAGGAATGGTGGCGATTGTGTAGTGAGTAGTGTGTTGAAGTCCGGTCGAGAAACAGCAATAGCCACCGAAAATAAAAAGAGAAACGAACAGAATCTGAGTTTCACTTAACCAAAAAGGGGTTTCACCATGGGAGTACAATAGACCGAATCGAGTTTGAGTGCTTCTGAGATTTGCAAATTTCATGTTTCAAAAGAAAGTTATTCAGGATATGTAGTTCGCAATTAGTGTTAAGTCGAGGATTGCGTACTTACTTCTACCTTTTGGTCCTTACAAACAAATATATTTGACAGTCCCTTCGAAGCCTAAGATTTGAAGACTTTGTGTTATTCTTAAGAATTTAACTCGCTTACGGCACGGCTGAACTTCAGAATGGTAATGGTAAGAAGGGTAATTGGAAACCACGTTGGTGGTGAGTTCTTCTAAACTCTAGTTGATTTTTTGTCTTTGCCAAGGTTGCGTTTGGTGCATTCCTAAGTTCATTACTCTACGGTATTGCCTTGTTGAAGATGCATTAATCTAGTAAGGATCATGGCTTTTTGTGTCCTTAATTGAGCAATTTTCTTTGAACGTGTGCCTTAAAGCCATTGTAATCCTCTTTCTTCTCAACGTACGAACTCCCGGCGTTTAGAAAAGTCTGCTGGCTTGTGTTGAAACTGAGTTTTGTGTAAAAACAGAGTTACAGACCTTGTGTGAGAATTCGTTGCAGGGAACTTCTCGAAATGTTGAATAATTTTGAATGATGGCGAATGGACTTTCAATGACAGTTTCACACACTTTGGCGCTATTCAGACAGACGAGCATGCATGAAAATTTCTTGGTCCGTAACCAACCAAGTTTCTACCAATTCGGTTCCGATTCGATACGCTTCGTCGATTAAAATATTTTGCAAACTATGTATAATGCCTCCGAGTCATGTCCATCGTATTTGCAATGTTTTTTTTTTTTTTGTCCTACTTGTCATGATCAATAATCGCAACAACAGCGTCTAATGAGACACCCTTTTTGATTACATTTTCCCGATTTCCTCGACAAACAATCGCTAGGAACCATCTTACAAATGGTATCACTCCCCCGTCATTTTCACCGCCAACAAAAAATAAATAAATAACAATAAAGGAATTGTGTACAATTATATTCACACAGTCAAACAATTTAAATAAACTACCAGCACGTGGCACAATAGCCGCCCATACGTACCATGATTGATTCGATCGTAAAACTCCTTTTGGAACGAAAAAAAAATACTTGTAGGTAAAATTAAAAAAAAGAAAATATTTCTTGAAGGTGAAATGTTCTAATCACTCACAACGCCTCATTGCCTTCGCTCATGAATATTTGATGGAAGACGACCTTCATATTGTACAAACAAACAGACAAATGAAAAAAGAGGAAAGGACTGGAGCCGAACTGTAATGGATTGTGTCATACCCTATGTCCTATTCGAATGAAGGGAGTAGAAGAATCTTAACTAAATAAGACTTGATACATGACTTGCTCCTCGACTCCGCTATCAATTCAAACAACGACACCAGCGCTGATATCAAACGAAGAATAACCCTTGCCAATCGCTGCTTCTTTGGGCTAAGAAGGCAATTGACTAACAAAGCCCTCTCTCGAACAACAAAAGTGACCCTATATAAGACCTTAATAATCCTAGTCCTGCTCTTTGTCGCAGAGGCATGGACTTTATCAAAAATGGATGAATGTGCTCTTGGCTGCTTCGAGAGGAAAATTCTTCGAATGATTTTCGGTTCCGTCTCCATAGACGGTAAGTGGAGGAGGAGATACACCAACGAACTGTACAGCGACATCGACTTAGCCAGAAGAATGAAGGTCCAACGACTGAGGTGGCTGAGTCATGTCCGAAAAATCTTCGAATCCGCCCCCGAGGGACAGCGCAGTAGAGGAAGACCGCGACTCAGGTGGCGCACGCAAGTTGAAGGGGACCTCAACCAACTTAGCGTGCGAAACTGGAGGCAGCTAGCTAAAGATCGAGCTTGCTGGAGACGCTTGTTAGTTGAGGCCCAGGTCCACCCCGGACTCTAGCGCCACCTTAAGTAAGTAAGTACATGACTTGCTCCTTCGAATAAACAACTTTAGTCACTAATCGTAAAATAGTTAATTGACTAAGAATAGAAATAGTTACGTTCTTAGATGCAATTGTCGACAAAATCCTTCAAATTGCACACTTTATTCCAGTGGTGGATATTTGTATCAAATCTTGCTTGTGTTCATCCACTAAAGTCTCTCAAAACGACGAGCTCGTATAATGTGTTTCAAGTTAGAGATCAAACCCATTTTACCCTATTTGCTAGAGGATACAAAAAGTATCTAATTGTAATAAATACATTATATCTAGTAAGTGAAAAAGATAATTCATAGTACAGGATGTCCAACGTACATATCTACCATTTTGTTGAAGCCTACAAATGATAATTTATTGCATACCTACCAACGGAAGAAGTCTTTTTTCATTTTTAGATAAAGTAAAAAGAAACGAAAAGATTCAGAAGAGAGAAGAAAACAAGTTTAAAAGCAAATTCATGTCTACAGAAAGTGGTTTTCCATTATGCAGATTTCGTCCAACAACGGGAATAAATTATTTAATAAATTTATTGCAAGAGGGGGGATGAAACTCTGCCATTCGAAGGCGAATAATAAAGACGACTGATAAATGGAAATGAATTCATGCCAAGACATATATAACTTTCTGATTTTGATTCTGATTCGTATTCGTATTCGAATTCGAGTTCGAATTGTCTTGTGCAGAGAATTATAAAATATTCTTCTGTAACAAATTATGTACTGTAGATACTTGGTATCTACAGAGTGCTTGCTTTAAAATATTGATTGATAGACTCGTACAATGTAGTGAACAATTACAGATTGGAGCTTGTGTTTGAATGAAAATTGGCAGTGTCCGTACGAGAAACCACTTGGAAACATTTTTAAGCGAAAGATGTAAAATTCATAATTGAATCAAAATTGGGAAATTATTTTTTGATTGAATCAACTTGAGACTGTCATGTGGATGCAGTTACGTACAAATGAGAAATAATTGAATTAGCAAGGAACGAAACAATTGTAGCTTGATGAGGAACATCTGGTTAATTCGATTTAATTTCTAGACATTTTGAACTGATCTCTTACGAACTACAAGACAGATTATATCAGTTACTGAATATTTATAGTAGGTAGGCAGGCAGGTAGATTTGGAAGGTGATTCGCCATATACCGACGATGCACATTGACCCCAGCAATAGCTCCATTGTGATACCTCATTGTCAGAATATCTATTGGGTGACCACGTTCTGATTTGTTATTCATCACCAGTAGGCAACTGGTCATCTTCTTCCTTGTTAGTCACTGCCATTTTCATTGTAAGATCTTTTGGTGTGGGCGAATCATTTTATTTTCTGTATACAGTCAGCTCCTTCTTAGAATCAGTCTCCATTTGTGGTCTTTTGCCCTTATAACTAAAATAATAAAAATATTTGACCCAACAGTCAGAGTGGCCTAACTTTTTGTAACCATCCATGTTTTATATGTTGAAATCGACTCCAAACGGTAGATTGAGAAGCTTCTGCATGAAAAATTATTCATTAAGCTGATTCTTGAGTCTGTAATAGTGCACTGAAAAGTCCAATGCACTAGATCGACCACTAACCCGTATAATTCGATTAAATATGTCAAGAACCTCCATCATAACATTAAAAGCGTTGAAACGGATGATATTCAAAAGTCCGACATCATTTGGGCATTGGTGTTGCTCAAATAAATACATGTTATGTATGTTACTACGAAACAACTCAATTGATGGAATCAAAGAAAGTAGGTGTAGATACCTAAGTTATCAAGATCGATTAAGAACATGCACAGGTATGTGTTAAGTGAAAAAAAAAAAATGACGCTTGGTATGATCTATAGCAACATTTTAGCATGGCAGAGATAAAGTAGCTTACTCCGAGAAATTTCAGGCAAAGTCGGGATTAGATTAAAAGTCGTCTGGAATTTTAGTCACAGAGTGCTTAAGTCACATAAGGATTCTGTAAAGATCTCGTTTTTAAACGATTTTATTTAAATTCAATAGTCGGTTCCTTATTGACTTTGTCTCGGTCTCAGGCATAGAAGAAAACGTCCAAGCCCAATAGACAGAGTTAGCAGCGATTACAGCTTCCTTTTCTCATACTTTTTATCAATACCTATTCAAACAAAATTTTAGCAGGCTTAGAACATATGATCCACACACAGCAAGAAGATCATCGATGAGTTCTTCAGTGGAACTTGTCCAAAAATCGAGTTTTATCTTTCTGCAGGTGTCTTGCTACTGTACACTATGCAAAGCCCTCTCACACTCCTGCGTTAATGGAGCATCCAAATACATATAGTTACACCAAACGGTCACGGCAATTGGGATTATAAAATGACGAAATGCATCGATAATTTTGTTTTGGACAAGCTATTTGAAACCAATGCTACGTACCTTTCTACTCGTCGAAGAAACTTCAGCGAAGAATATAAGCCAGCACTAGGGTGTCTCTGCCTCGATTCATGGTTAAAATCGCGTGGGTCATGGATGAAGCAGTTCAGATTTTAAGCAATAGGTCCATGATAATGACATGATGTTTTATTTTTCAGGGATGGAATTATTCGTTCTCAAAATCCCAAAAAACTACGTTCATATATTTTTATATCTACACAAATGGTTGCTTTGGTATCCTAAAGCCTGCATTTCTACCATAGTTCAACAACTGATTCGATACCTTATCTGTTTGGTGCATGCGAGCAATTGGCTTCGAATTTTTTATATTTCAAACGATCGACGAAAACTGATGATGAATGGAAGATGCAGTGTCTTGAATCGATTTCTCTTCAAAAATCTTACCCGGTCGGTGGGTATCAGTTTTCAGAAAATGTTCAAAGCGGATGAGTTCTTCTTGAGCCAAATAGGAAACATTTCCAATTGTTAACAGCTTTCAGATAAAACGTTCATCTCTGTTGTATTCTCTACTTAGACGAAATGTCTTCACCGACTTAACGACGCCTGCACTGTATAAGCATTGTAAGGGTGGCTTTAATTGCTAGGCAAAATAATGCTATCATCATCAAGCAGCCATCTGTGTCCATTGTTGGACATAGACCTCTTCAAAATGTTTCTTCCTGTTGTCGTCGCTCTATTTCTTCTTTCTTAGTCTCCTTTCTAAAAAAAAATAAGTTGTTCAACTACGATGTCATCTGGTGAGTTAAGACCCACTTAGCCGCAATCATGCATCATTTGAAAACTAGATAAACTTTGAAAAAGTGGTGATCAACATGGTTGTCTCCCTTAAGTAATGATGCTGCTTAAATCATATTTAGAAGTTCAAGTCAAGTCAATGTGGCCAGTCAACTCAAGCTATAAGAAGAAAATCTCCGACCATTGACTATGGCTAGTTATAGAAAAAAATACAAGCATTCAAACTGAAAATACATGAATGCTAGTTGGTTCATGAAACAGTGCCATCTCAAAATAGCTTCGCAACATTGCTAAGTGATAAACTAATTTTGACTAGTTTATAGCTTCGTCTTTTTTTAGACAGCCATACATTATTCTCACCTCAAACTGTCCCAAGACTAATCCGCATTCCATCGAAACACCAAAAGATTTGGTCTATTTCATCAGAAAATATTGGAAATACCCCGACATTCCATCCAAATCCGTCCAAATTCTATAAACAAAACCATAAATCTCTGTTTGATATCTCAACGGTTACTCCTCTGTCTATAATTTTTTGTCACATATACCTACACACACGTATTCGTGTGGTTTATACATTTTTCAAACAAGTCACAAATGTCTATGAACTCTAAGTGTTATGTGCAAATGTCCGACTCGACGGTAAATTTAAGCAATTGGCTTAAATCTTTTTTTTTAACAGTTTAAACGTTAACTAGCATGGTATTGAGTCACACACCAAGTTAAAATATATACCGCACCCAGGCCGGTTCACGTGATTGTACCCACTCAGTATATTTTATTGATTTTATTTCTACTGAAAGTGGGAAAAAGGTTAAAGGTGCTGAAAATATCAATAGATAAACGGAAAAATGCACGGCAAATCAGAAAATATTCATTAATACTCGAAGCAACTGTACCAATTGTAGATATAGTCCACAACATCTGTCATTTAAAATTCAATTCAACGCCAACCGAAAAGGGTTAAATGACCTTCGGCTCATTACTAAACAAAACCAGCGCTACAGTTAAACGAGGAAAATCAATAGTATTTTCCAAGGGATTTCCATTCATCGTACTTAGTTCTTGTCTCTTCTGGACTGTTAGGCAATTAGTTTTGGGGAAAAATTGTTCTTACCTTGATTTCTCCTGATGATTGTTGTCGACAAAAAAAAATCAAACTCAAACTATCCGAAACACCCGAAACTACACCATGGTACCTAGCGAAATCTATTTTAGGCATCGCATTCCATTCATTTGCCCATCTTTCCATCGCACCGAATCGTAGCCATATGCAAGTTCAAAATACACACACATTTTGAAGGGAAATCAGGTTTGGTTTACTAACACGCCTACATTTTAATGGCGTCAGATAAAAAGATGATGGCTGCTCTCTGTGCATGCGGCTGCTTTGTGTTCTTTAAACCATTGTGCGCTTGACGGGTAGTTCCTATGGTAACCACCAATAACAGTAGACTCATGTGGGCTAGTGTGAGTTTTAACAAAATCAAATGCAGATGTATTGGAGAGAAGTTGATGCTTGTTTGACGTTGTATATGTACAGAGGGAAATTTTTATTGATTTTTATACCGGTTCTTGTATTAGATACAGATTTGGTTATACTGCCCTCTATGTGGAATATGTTGAACTATAAGGTTACTCATGCTTCTAATAGATGGCCAGGGTAGTTGAATGGCAAATTAGAGAAAAAAAAAATGTAATGCAAAATGTTACGCAGGGGATTTCGTATCTATGATGAAAAAGCTCACATTTGGGCGTGTATCTTTTAAGCTCTATTTTGCAGAATTATGTATCTATTTGGGTTTGCTTGCTTTAATATTTCCTGTATATATATATATTTTTTTTCAATCATTCCCTGTGGCCCATAAGGAAAAAAATAAATTGTATTTGTATTTTGTTTTTTTTCTCTTATCAACATTTAAATGCATTCACATTGACGATTGGCACAAAACGGCGGCGGGCAATGGCTATATTTAGATACTCTCCGAATGGATGTTGAAATTTCAAATTAAAAATTGAAATCTGCTTAACATCAATAAAGAGCAGTTTTTTTTTTGCAAATTTAACAATTAATTTATGCAGATGTGCTAATTAAATAAGTTTTTTCAGATCCGTGGCAATGGGTATTTTGTTTTAGTTTGATTATAATTTTGTTCGATACGAAGATACGTTCTTGTTTTTCTCTGGTAACGGCTTATGGTTATTTGGTATATGTATACCTTCATATATCGTAAATTATCAAGACGGTTATGTTTTGCGGATATATTTGAAAAGAAAAATCACTATAGCAACTAATTCTAATTCCTTTCTATTTTTCATGCTAAATTAAATTGCAAATCTTTTACATTTTCTACAGATTCCATTACACGCTTTATGCAATTGCATTTAATTAATTTCCGTAACATGCAGGCCTGTCTTGTTTATTGTTTATTAGTAAATTTATGTATGTTGTTAAACAAGCATTAAACAAAATCGTTTTTAATTACTGTATTTTACGTTTTTATTACAAATATTTGTATGTGCATTTTAAGTAAGCATTTTAACACTTCAAGTCGTAAATTAGTTTTATTAGATAATCTTAACATTTGAAGAGGATTAGTCAGATGTAATTTACACTAAGAGTTATAAAAACTAATAATTGTTGCATGGAGGTAGGTAGATAAACTTTGTATTTAGGAATAAAATATCAATTGGAAAGTTCGTAGGTTAAAGAATAATTACATTAAATTATATTCAATTGAGTTAAACGATTTAATTACACATTTTGTTGTTAACAAACATAAAATTTCAATTATTAGATATATAACTGGGTACTTAGCTAAGACAAGTTTTATGTAATCCTTGCATGAGGGAAAATAAATATTTTTTCTTACGCTACGAGTGCCGTCGGCAGTGTGAAGTATTTTTTTTATGATTTCATTCTATGTTTTTACATTTGAAAAGATTAGTAGTCACACTTACAACGAATGACATCAAAATATTGAGAAATTAATAAATAAAGTTAAAAATTGAAAATAAATTAAATGGTAGCCCCTTAGGCTACGCTCTCAATGACTTTTCCATTCCTCTCTCTGGATTTTATTTAAATATTGCAACGAAGTTATTTTCTTAAATGTTTTTCATTGAAACATTTATTATTTAAGTAGATGCCTACCTACAATATAAGCAAATAATTTTACCAAGTCTGTCCTAGTATTTTTTTATCCAAATAATAATTGCGTTTAGAGTGAAAGCAGTTCATAGCGCGCGGTCTGTAAATGATATATTAGCTAAGAAAAATATATCCTTACCATTGTCATTGGAGCTGTCTGGAAATAAGAAAAAAAATCGGAGTTTTTAGTGTTTATAGAATCTCCTTCGAAATGAGCGACTGATTCAATTTTAACTTAATTCGTCTTAAGCTGTCAAAAAAAGTTTTCTTCTGATGGATCGATTTGAAGATAAATATTGTAATTTCAGAAATGAAATTCGTTTGTCTCACCCATATAAGCGTATGTTTTATTTTTGTAAATAATGCAAATTTCAAAAAATAAAGTATGAGTCGAATTGCAAATTCATACGCCTTCGTTAAATTTCCAAATTTTCACTAAAGATTCATAAACCACTATTCTGAAAACCCCCACACATCGGTTTGAAATCGAAGCGGACCATAAATGATACAATACGTACCTACGCCATATTGGAACCGCCATTTTGAATTTATTTGATATACAAGTGTTGAACCATGAACTCATGTCAATTTTGAAGAGTTAATGGAGTATGGGTAAGCGGGTGAGAAACGATTTATAAAAGACAAACTGATTTGACTTTGTAAATGCAAAAGATACTCTAGTACCTTTCCGACCACACGATTAGGATACGCTACACAGATCTCTCTTTGTCTATCTTGTACTTCTGCTAACTTTCCTATCTTTCACGCTTTTCAAGTTTATACACATTCAACCTGCTCATCTACTGCCTCTAGTCTGTCACTTTTCCACTTTGGTTTGTATGACGAAATATAGCCTTATTTGCTTATATCATGGCTCCAATGTACGCGAAATGGTACTTACTCAAAAGAAATCATTACAAGTTCCCGATTTGATCAGTTTTTATCGGCAGGAGTACAATTATATTATGCCGATCATTTCTTAATCGTCTGCTTGTATATACACGTAAAGGATGTTTTTTTTTAAGTATCACAGCCTTCGATCAAGTCAGCTGTCGATTTGCACGATGGATTTGAATATTACGCTTGAGCAACCCCTACAAATTATGGAAATCGTGTTCTATTTGCCAAACTTGTAGAGCACTTAGTGAATTTTATGATCCACATAATCGGCTATTGCAGCTTTCTATTCAAAGAATGCTCAAAAGAGTCCATACGAATTATTGGCAATATATTGCTGCTGTTAGTGAAAGTGTGACTGAAGATCCGAATTTGTCTATTTGACGTCGTTCGCAGCAAGTTGGACTCTATCGGATAGATCTAGGGCTGGTCAAAGTACTGAATCCGCAAGAAAAATTACAGTGCTCCCAAGATAGCTAGCTACTTTGTGAGTTTTTCTGTTTTATTTGAGCCCTTAAGAGGGGAAGTTACCTATCCATACCCGCTTACATTGCTGAACATTTTTGAAGCCTGACATTTTTGGTAAGCAATGCGGGCTACGCAACTAAGTGAGGGAATACATAGGTATCCGGGTATTACTGTATACAATTGTTTACTGTGGCTAATTTTTGGCTTAATGCTAAATTACCGCATATGGAGTGACACTAATCCTAAGGTGATCCAGCCGAGTCATTATTTCTTTCGAAATGAAGCCTAATAGCGCATTACCGTCAATTGCGGACGTTACAGAACAATGACCACGGATTATATTTGTTTGCAAATGGAAATGAAATTAATCTTGAAGGTATGTGGTTCCAATAGGATGGTGCCAAGCGACCGAAACAGTTGAGTTATAAAAGCGAAATTCGGTGATAAGTAATGAACTTTCGAATTGGTCTCCAAGATCATATCACTTAACGTCTTAAGATTATTTTTGCTGGTAAAATTACCCAACAATTGAACTAACAGAAGGTGGATTGTCAGAGCCATCAGCGATCCGCTTATATAATGTTTATCGTTGTTAATACTGGCCTACTTAGCCAGTTAGCCCGGTCCTCAGCTGATTCGGAGATCTTCCGGGCTGGAGCATTGCTGTCCATTCGCTTTAAATGTTCTAGATTAAGTCAATGTCGCTGTACAGCTTGTAGAATTCGTCGTTGAATTTCCTCCTTCAGAGCCCATCAACGCAAACGGGAGCAGATATCTTACGAAGAATTTTTCGCTCGAAGCGATTAAGGGTCTTCATCCACTCTTTGATAGAGTCCGTGTTTTCAGCGCCATTATGTAGGTCTAGGATGAATAAGAAACAAAGTCTCCTTAGTTCTCCTTAGGGCCTTCCCATTAAATTGTCTTCTTAGCTCAAAGAAACAGCGATAAGCAAGAGTTATTCTTCGTTTGATTTCTGATAGAAGTGATAGCACAGACAAGGTAGACCAAAATCCCTTACTGCCTCCAAGTTATAGCTGCCTATTATGCCGTTTTGACGGATTTGTCGATGTTGAATGCCTCTTCTTGTTGACAGTTTTACCCTCATTAACAGCTAAACCCATTTTGGCCACTTCTGTCGCAAAACCCGTGAATTCAGCAGTGACACCTCGCTAAGTTCTGCCGATTATATCAATATCGTCAGCATACGCGAGTTATAGTACCGACTTTTCAAAGATTATGGCTCTTGTATTGCCGCTTTCCCTAAATGTGTATCTTTCATAATCGGGATATCTATAAACCACCAATTTCGATTGCAGTCATAGCAGAGCTGCAGAATTCACTTTTCAAACATTGTAAGAACAAATCACACGAAAGAATGTATTTCCTTAGAAATGCCCATTACACCGACAGATACTTTCTCTTTTGACAAGACAGTAGTGAAAAGGGTTGAATTGTATCGAAAATATATACCTGCAATACATGTACATACATTGTTGTAGGGATATGGTACTTCACAGGTGTTTTGACAGAATTGACAAAGAACATATACGTATTCAATTGCAAAAGAGAAACGAATTTCTGTCAAAGTATACATCGATACCTACAAGTATTGTATATAAAAGGAAAATCAAAAAGTATCCAAAGTGAACAGTGAAATCTAATTTAAAAGTTGGTGACCTTTCTTATAGCCCAACAGCCTGTGTAATAATAACTCCCACCACGACAACGACGACGCGCTATAAATCTTTTGTAACGAGTACATTGTGTATTATCGTGGCGATGAACTTTACTGGCATTTTTATTCCTGTGTCTGTCATTTAACTCTTCTTAATCACGGAATAAAAAAAATTAACAATAGCATTTATTAAATTGTAAATTGAGGTATACAAGTAGGTGATAAGTTTAAAGAGTTTGCATTAAACGTCAGAGTATGAAGAATTCAGTTGGTGACATGCAATGTTTATAAACGTGGGGCGTAAGGTTAAGGATAGGATGACACCGTAAAATAAACCAACATGATACTTGGACAATGCACAACCAGAAAAGATAGATTCCCTTACAATATAGGATACGACTTTGACGAAAAAAAAAAAGATTAGAAAAGCCATTTGTATTTTTCATATGGTAGAATCCCAGAGAACGGTCTTTGTAGATACAAATTAAGGTAGTGAAGCCCACACTTACCTACATATGCATTCCTAGTGTGGTGGCCAGCAGCAGCGAAAACCACAAATTTAAACATCCTGATAAAGATTCAACGATTGGTTTGTGGAGAAACCACAAATGCAATTAGAACAACACCTACTATATCCATGGAGATCATACAAGGGTTTATACATGTCGATATTTTCACAAGAGAAGTGGCTGCGAAAAAGTGTGTTCCACCTACAACAATCTCATCTTTAGGAGAAGGGTCTGAGCAATCACCAGATGAGTGGACACTGAAACAAACAATTTAATACTTCACACAAATCCCTGAATTCACTCTAAGCCTCAAACTCAAATTTCTTTTCAGAGAAACCTGGATGGAAGGAGTGGTCAAAAATTCCAAATATAGATAGATTTTTACGGATGGGTCAAAAATGGATGTAGATGTAGGCTTTGGAATCTCCATATCAGCAACAAGCCTCGCACGGTCGATAAGAATTCCAAATCACAGTGGCGGGCTTAAGGCGGAAGTTCGGTAATCGCCGAGGCCTCACGAGAACTATCACAGCAGACACCCTCAAGAAGATACATCGACATCTAAATAGATAGACAAGCAGCCATCAAAGCCATTATGTCCACAATAATCAGATCCAAAATCGTGAAACGCTGCCACGACGAGCTCAAGTCCCTTAGTGCTGACTATAAGGTTACACTCAGTTGGGTCCCGGGACATAAAGGCATCCATGGGAATGAGAAGGCGGATAAGTTCGCTAGAATGACCTCTGAGATGGATCTGACTCTCCGACTTGTTGACGCACTAGCAGAATGACTACATTTTGTACAGCTCTTATAAATATTCCTCAGGAATAAGAGATAAGAATCTGTTCATAGGCTTTGAGAACTCTTTCGACAGTTTGAACTGAGATGCTATTGAAAAGAGAAGCGACCAAGCAAAAAATCATATGTGCAGTTCCAAAGTGGCATGGTTGTATACTTTCACCACAGTTTTGCTTAGCAGTCACTAACCATGTACTTCGGGTTTTTTACTAAGATAAATCATCTGGATTATGCTTTAACACGGGATAATGGACTTATACCTAATGATCCATAAGTTTGAAATCGAGGCAAACGAATAAGGGCTGCTTTGGGATCCGAGTGAGGACTCCTGAAGCCTTACCTAAATACGAGTGTCGGAGAGATGAGAATCTCCAGAAGATTTCGTAAGACTTGTTGGTTAGAAAGTGGAATCTGTCATCAATATCAGCTGACCTTGTCTAACTTATTCATACGTCATTATAGACACTGAAATCTAGTCTTATTTGCAACTACATAATTATATTCGTAGGTGATACAAACCATTTATCTGCTTATAGGGTGTTCAAATCCTGAGTAAGACGATAAATGTAGTAAATAAGATTAGAACATAAAAATTTTTAGGGCAGCATTCTCAAATATCTTCTGAAATTACTTTTTTTTATAACTGGTTCCCTCCATTGTTCCACTGATAATAGTCATCTATCCTCTAATAAAACTGGTATCTCGAATTTCGCTAACGGATTTTTAAATATCTTTTAAAAAACAACCGTTGAACACAAAATGTCAACAAAATGTCTGAGGACACAGCAAAGCAGATATCTTTTAACCCATTAATCTTTCTTTTTTGTGGTGATAACCAAAGCATATAAGACTCTCATTCTAGACACCAAGCCAATCCAATTCGAAGGACGCACAGAAAGCAAAAAACAAATTCGTATATCTTGAATAATCTGAACCAGTTGACTGACTGACATGTTGTTTGGGGAAATACTTAAAATTCATATCGCATTACCCGAGCAATCTATATGTGGTGACATTTTTATAGGAAATGGCGGGCGTAAGAAAAGAAAAAAAAAACCGTGATATATAAATAGAATTTCGTTTTGTCCATGATATGGTTTGTTTTGTTTATTCAGATACAAATTCTATATACAGACACGTACATGAGAGAAGTAGGTGTCTGTTTTAATCTTCACCAAATCAGAAACAAACAAACAAACACAAATGTTCTTAAAAAACGGCCAACAAAAGGAGAAGAAACACAAAAAAAAAAAAAAGAAGAAGACGACAAGGCTAAAGTATTCATCTGGCATACGAAAAGTGATTAATATGGACAGTATGTTGCGTTCAGTTTCAAGATAATTATATCATGTTACTATATACATGTACATGTATGAAGAGTGAAATTTTTAGGTGTATTCTGTTCTTATTTTCGGTTCAAGGCTGTTATATAAGCAAACCAAACTGAGTATGTGAAGTCTATTTTCTATTTTTCAAGTGCACACAGCGATAAAACTGACCTCTCCTCACAATAGGAACACAAAACCAAAGAGAGATAAGAATTTTTTTTTTTCGAATATGGAAGACATCTTGAATTAGAATATGGTATTTTAAATAACGGAATGCGGGAATGTAAAACGCACATAAGAAGTGGAGTTACATTTTATTTGAAATTCTACGCTAAGACATTAATTGAAAATTGTAACACTTCGTATTGGGAAGATTGAGAACTTTGTTTTGATTTCTTTTATGGGGTCCTTGAGAGGTGACAGAAAGTGGTCTGGGCACTCGATTAAGAAATGTGAGGAAATATATTCGCAGAGTCATCACCTACTCCACAGATATTACAGATGGTTCTGTTACTAAAGTCTAATACATGTTATGTTACACGTAGTTGCCTGGCTTTTTTTTTTTTGAAAGTCATCCCCTAGATTCGGTTAGGCAAGAGAGGCATGGGGGCCTCAATCTCCCCTTAGAGTCGTGGTATCATTTCTAGTCGGTTGGTTCATGTTAGACCTAGACTAACTTACTTATCAAGTCAGTGAACCTTGGAGCGTCTGAGCCTGAACTAATGTCACTTTCCATCTTTCACAGTCCCGGGCACATTGCTTCCAGTTTAATAGACCAAGGTTTCTAGCGTCTGCGATTGTCTTATCTTTATACCGGAGGTTCGGTGTAATCGGGTCCGTTTTCTTCCGAGGCAGTTATAGTTCTCTCGTAACAATGGTTTTTTTTTACGTGGTTGAGCCACATAACCACGTTGGGCACAACCGTCAAATCCGGTCGGGGTAGAAGAATGTGTCCTTTTGCCTAGAACACGACTGCATACTTTAGTTCACTATTCAGCGGATGCTGCGATAGCTATCCAGGGGTGCCACGTATGTCAACCTGAACTGTACAGTGACAGGGATCGTACCTGACATATTGCCTAGCTGAGCGCGTTCAGAACTTTACCCTGTATGTGCATTTCCGTGTCATTGGAGAAGTTGAATCCACCCTAGGGTAGCCGTAGACTTATACTCTTTTAATAAATCGTATCAAGTCTATCAGCGGCACTTACCTTGTTCAAGTTCAACCTCGGAGCAAAAAGACTGAAACCTAATATCATCTGAGTTTCAAAATCACAACACCAACACTAGCGCTGTGTGAATAGCATCATAAGGGTATTCATAACGCCTTTAGCACTAGTGAATTATTAAAAAAAAAGGTTTTCCAAAAATTATGCTTTTTAAGTGGTAAAGCTGTTGAATTTAGAAGTTTGGGCAGATTCACAGGAAGTTTTTGATGGTATCTATCTCTTCTACATTTTGAGAGCTCCGTCAGTACATCTATTAAGATGAATATTTTCTTTTTCTCAATTGTAGAATTTTGGTTATTCCCTCACAGGTCATACGACACAATCGCTTATGGAGAGCAAGGTGGCGTTAGTATTTTCTGTCACTACAAGGTCTATGTGTCTTTTTACTTCACCGGTATATATATTTATTGATGTGTGAGTATACTGTTTGAGCTCAGTGCAGATCCTTAGCCAATTCATCTGCTCCCTCGTTTCTTTCGACGTAGCTATGATCAGGAACTCAGCAATCATCTCTGAACATCACAGTATTGAACATTTCATTTCATTTCAACACCATCACATAAATCATCGCTTGTTTTGAAAAAAACATGCTGGCTGAACCATTTCATATCGCTCGTAACCAATTCAGACCGAATTATATCCAAACCGACTTAAATGGCTGAAAATGCTGACGTGGATTATCACACAGTATCCTAATCGACAGATAACTTCTGGACAGACTAATTCAAAGTGCCATGCTGGCCAGATTGGCGTTCATTTTCGATTGACATGCTGCCAGTTCAAGATTAGAATATTGTTGCTGGAGACCCCAAATAAATTTGAAGTTGATGATGGGAAGGACTACTAAGTGAGAATTCAAGAACAAATCGCTTACGCACCCCAAGAATGTGCTGAATTTGTAAAAAAACTTCATAAAAAAAACAAAGAGTCGACTAGAAAATCTGTTTCAACAAAGCTGGACCACCAGAGATATACATTAGTAAGTCGTTGAAGGAGACCTCAAACATATTGATAGCGAACGTCGAAATGAAAAAAAAAAATAAAAATAAATAAAAATAAAAAATTGATGAGAAAGCGCTTAAAAATGTTAAAAATTGCTTATGTTTCTATACAAATATAAATTGCTTTTTAATTATTGTCAAAAGAATGATACATAGGCCACTTGTCGAATTTTGTCACAAAACTACAATATCCAAATTGTTTAGCCATTCTGAAGGCCATAAAAGTTGTCTAGTTATCATTGCGCATGTCATCTAGCAGTCTGATTGTCTAACAAAGAAAAGAAAACTATGTAAAAGTTTCATCAAAAATTATATGATTCTAAAACTACAACCCCCCTATTTGTTGCACTCAACTTCTTACATTTGCTGACGTCATATTTTATATAAAATGTACGTAATAAAAAGAAACCTTCAACTAAAGACAAAATAAATAAATTATCTCTTTAGCTAATGGCTTAAACCAGAAATTCTAGAATTAATATGAGGAAATTTATATATTTTACGCCTTATGTCGAACATTCACGTGTGTGTTACTTAAATTTATAATCATTTAAACAAGTTTATATCTCTATGCAAATAATGCCCTGTGTTGGTCTGTAAAATGGCAATGCTCGGCTTTGGGTAAATAACCTTCCTCCGACAACAGATTAACCTGCAAGTTATTATGATATAAATTTGCCACCGGCTAAAAGACTCTCACCCCCAAGAACACTGCATGCAATTGTAAATTCCTAAATGTTTATCTGCTAGATGTTATATTAATGCTTCCAATTACCTGACACAGTCTTGGCTTTTAAAAATACTGCATAATAAATTAACTGCGCCATTTTTAAGGACTTGCAAATGTATGCATTCATTTTCCTGCATTTGATGTAAAATGACAAATGGACACGCAAACGATTTTAAGTGTAATTCGTCGGAACTCACACTGCGCATACATATGTACATGTACATATCACGGATGGATACACTCGGCCAAGCGCCAATTTTAAATTAAATTAAATGCTTGGAAAATCGCCCAAGTTAATGGTTCGCACATGCTTAAAATGCATTTTGTATCTCGCCATCTCGCCAACTTAGCCCATGTATGACGGAGCACTCATATCGTTCGTATCTATGGCGAAGTGAATTGAAAATTTATTGATTTTTCTCTTCTAAATGGTGTCGTTGTTCGGTTTTAATTTTATTATTTTATTTAAATATGCGGCTGATAGGATTTTTCCTGCTCATTATGGGTACAGAGAGAGATACAATGGGTGCCACAGTTCTGGGGCTCTCTGACTCGGATTTGTTGGAATTTTTCTTGTAAAATATGTTTTTCAACTTTTTTTTTTTGTTGAAAGAAAAATGCTTTGTATTTTTTTTTTTCTTTTTTCTATACATGTGTGTGTATTGATTTTTCCTTATTTTATTCCATCGTCTTGTTGGATGAAAGAACCTCTCTCACAAACGAGATAAAATGTTTTGTTTTTTTGTGTTTGGGTCGGTCCTCTTGTGGAAGATGAAATCCATTAATGAACTCGTATCTTCTGTATCTATATGATGTCTATTGCTGGTTGAATACATATCCCCATTTGTGAAGAAGAAGAAGAAGCTGACGGAGTAAACTTTGACGATTAGATACATTTGGAGTGAAACGCAAAAAAATATAAGTTTTTCCATTTACAGTCAAAGGTAGCTGGCTACTGAGATTTTCTGTTTTTTTTTTTAAATATTCAACATTACGTAAGATAATTGAGAAGTTTTCTTAGTGGTTTCTGTATAAAAGTTTCTATGAACTTAATAAAGCATAAGAAGTTCCTTTCTGCACAAGACATCTCATTACACAGTTTTTCGCAAAAAAAAAGAAAAGAAAATTGATATCTTTTGTTCTAAATCAGCAGGAGATGGAGTTTTCTCATTTGAAAATTTTGACTTGAATAGTCGTCGAGGGAGAAATTTCTTTAAGATATGAAAATACGGTTCTTTGTTCGTGAGGAATACAGAGATCATAGATAGATAGAAGGAGAGAATGAAAGTCTAGACGTGAAACATGCTAAATGGGGATTGGCGGATGGAATTTATTTTTCAAAAATATTTTCTCATTCGACAAAATGCAGAGGAAAAGTCGTAGCAAAGATGACTATGAAGGATTAAGCAATATGCAATCATCCACTCCAGTCCATTTGGCTTTGTTAAATTTGGCATTGGCATTAGTAAGGAGTTCAACTTTTCTCTTGGGTGAATTATAGAATGACATTTGCAGTAAAATGTATACTGAGCTTGAATTACCTAGATATTCTTATGAAATTGTAGCTCCCTTCTATTCGTCTGAAAATAATAACACGCATAACATGAATAAGCGAGGCCTAGTCTTTAAACGCCTTAATGAAGTGTTGACACACTTTTTGTATCAAACTGTTGTTTGAAAAGTTAAAAAGACAATTTAAATGTATCAGAGGGAATCAGGATCGTGAGACATTGGAAAAGTCTGTTTTGCTGAACGAAAAATGTTTCATTATTCACATGGAATTATTATCCTAACTTTATGTATCATATTTGCACTTAGGCTCATTCATTTCGAAATGTAAGAGAAAAGTTTTCAATGAGACTAACATTTTTCACTCAATGAGAAGGTTTGATTGGCTGCAAATGAACGATTTCTTTACAAACGACACATTTGTTTTCAGACGAAATAACCTTTTACTTATACTCTTTTGGTTTCTCAAGTTAAGAGATCTTTCAGTTCTGTTACGAGCTTCGAAATCCCAAAATCCCATCCGATGTAGGATATCTTTTACATCTACGCCCGAAGAATTTGATTCAACTTCTTTAAATTTTTGAAGATTATGAGAAGATAAAAGGAATTGCATTCAAAGATCGATTCAGTTGCTACAAAAAACCCTTTAAGGATTCTTGATTCTCTTGATTCAATTTCTTTAAATTTTTGAAGTTTTTATGAAGATAAAAAGGAATTGCATTCAAAGATCGATTCAGTTGCTACATAAATTCTTTAAGGATTCTTACAATTACTTGCTCTATGATTGTTTAAATCTGCAGATCTGATGTCGCATCGTAAGGAGAACAGATTTTGTGAAGGAAATGGATCGATAGGCTGTCACAAATTCCAAATTCTCACCTCCTATATTCTTACGTAAAACTTATTTCATACTGTTGCCCTATTATAAGTTGATCCTCCACAAAATACTGCACTACGTAACTATTACCCGTCAACTGCATAGGAAATATGAACTCCTGCGCACCGCCTACAACTCATCTCAAAGTTCTGTGCAATGTTTACAAAAGTCGATTCACTCTTGGAATTCCATTGCGGGGCATGTTGCAAGTTCATCTAGATTTCCGAAGGCAAACAGACATTGTTAGTCTTGTGAAGGTATTTAAGAGATGATGGAGCTGAATGCAGAACATCACTTATCACTACAAGAACTAATAGCTGAAGCAGAATACACAATGTCCTTTGGAAGATTGCACTTGTATGTTGCCCTTCGTGAGTTGTGGTATCAAAACGGCGCATCCGCGCTACTTGTGTCTGTGGCAGGTTTCACCAGATTCAACCACTTCTACCTACCTACCGATGCTGCCCTTACAATAGCTATAAAAGGCACAGGTATGAGATATCGAAAGCCTTTTCGAAGTCGATTTAGGGCACAAAAAGTGGGCACTCATACTCAAATGCATTGCATTACGATAATCAACAGAGTTGTGAAGAGTCGAAGTCTGCTCTTTTGACATTGAAAGTTCATCTCGGTGCCAAGATTGCTCTAATTGTTTCCATTTCGCGAAAACGTTGCACACGTTTTTATTCGTTTTAGTTCGAGATTTGTATGCGAAGAAATTAAATCACATGTACTCGGATAATGACAACATCTGTCCGGTATGTGAGTACTATTAACCTTGAAATTAAATTAAGAAGCAATTATGAATTCATTAATGTATTGTTTTGCTAATTGCGTGTGGATACTACGAACATTAACCGTTTATAATTTTAAACAAATTCCCCATGGCGCCCGCAAGTCAAAAACTACTTTAATATGTTTAGAAATCCATTTTTTATTTACTCATTAACACTATCAATTACTTATACACTTAGCCATACCCAAAACGGAAACTCCCGACAATTAGGCAAGTGGTGCCCACTCCAACGTTCCACCATTTCCGACCATTTTCCATACATACGCCACTGAAATAATTCCTAACCATTGCCCACTTAAAAAACAATTGAGAATTAATTTCCCACTCCCCAAGGAAACCATGTAAAACAGTCGACGTCCGCAGGAACGCAATTATAATACCCCCGTCTTACGGTTTTCTGTTTTTTTTTTTTAATTGTCGTCATTTTCAATACGAACAAAGGACAGCCCCGAGACAACAAACAAAAACATCCATTTTTCGCTACTTCATGGCAGAACTCGGAAGCATGTCAAGTGCCTAAAAATTATGCTTACTCGTACCGTGTGCTGTTTTATTCTGTCGTCCACCCTCGTGGTTAAACTGTATGTGTGTGTGTGCTTTGTTGGTGTACCACCCCCCAGGAAACAAAACACCCAACAGATATTCATTTTTCCGAAAATAAAATATGTATCCGTAGGTAGGAAGGTAGGTACATATACTTGTATATTTAGCAAACTTTAGCTTCATTTTGCCATTTCTATAAATTTTGCCGAAAATATTTCCATTTTTCTTGCTGCTGCTGCTACCATATTGCTGGTGTTGCTGTGTGCGCTGGTTGGAGGGCACACGGACAAATGTATTCCAAGCACGCATAGGCTCGTTTGGCAAACGTGCCACCGAATGAATAAATACAAATATTGGGCCTTAAAGAGAAAAAAAGGCAGAAAAAAAAACCTTAAGGCAACAACGAGACTTGTGACGACGACAAATGACGACGAAGGGAGGCCACCTAGTGTACGAGTTTGTATTAAATATGCAATATAAGGACGCATGTACATATGTTTCTACGTGGCATCTTGTTTGTTGGAATTTCTTTTTTCTTTTTTTTCGTTTCTGACAAAAAGATACAAGTAAAAAGGCTATGGATAATGAATGTCGATATTGGGGAGATACACGGGTAAGGAAGGGGGGATGGGGAGAAATACCTTGTCCAAAATGGTTATCTAAAGAAAAAGAAAGAATATTGACAAAACATTGAACGGTATTTCCATAGGATCACACCGAATTCTGTGATAAGCCTATCAAATGATAAGAAATCGAATTTTAATCCTGAACTCTAAACATGCTGATAAAATGCTTATAACGCTGATTAGGGGTTGATCTTTCGTGCGTGGTTCAAGGAAAACTCAACCTCTGAGATGATAGAAGAAGATGAGTGACATTTTTAAAAACATATAATGTGCTCTTATGATTACAAAACTCGGGACACGTGCTGACAGTCGTAAGAAAGTCCTACAAGTGCCTACAAGCAATAATCGACTCGAATGCCTATTGGTTATGTAGACGCGTATTGACATTATCGCAGGCAGCTGCTAAAATAGGTCTCCTTCAGATAAGAAGAAAACAATTTCAATGCTGTCTACTAATGATTTGGCGAGAACATAACGATGGACAACTACCACTTTGTGGAAGTAAAGGATTGCGCCTTCCTAAGTTCTGCTATAAGTTCTGACAAAACATAATTTCAACAAAAATCCAACGTAGAATAACACTCTTCTTAGCAATTTCATAAATGTGGCATAGTTCCCCCAATATTGCACCTTGTAACATATTTGTTCTCTATCCACAGTGACACGACGCTAATAACTGTATGTGCTTCTTACAAGCCTTTGGATCAATCGGACCTTCGTTGCCATACCTTGTTCGATTGTCAAAATTAGGATTTATATAGCATCATGGAGCCACTCGTGACAAAGTAAATATCTGATGTGAAGGTTTGCGATATCGTTGAATGATGGATAGTAGTTGGTGACTACCTTTTAAAGTCGTAATATGATAAACTAAACCATATCCTAACAATACACAAAGGTCTGAGCTCTTAATTGGGACTCTCACTTGTTTAACCTTGTTCCAATGTCTTGAACACTTGATTCCATCAAAGTTAATCTACATTTCGGAGTGTATCTCAGGTTTATTTGTTCAGGACAAGAGCTTAATTTGCTCTACCAGGATGCTTAAGGATCCACTAAGGTATCAACTCAAAAATTCTGATTACTCAATCCATTTATGCTAAAATCCAAAGTGACCTAATACAAATTTCGCTCACTGTTAACTCATACCAAGAAATTCAGAAAAAGGTGGATACCAACCACTCCGAAGCCACCTTCGACTTCTCCATGCTTAAGTCCTGGCCCATGAAAATGGTTATTTATGTGAAATAACCGAGACCTTTATAAATTTCCCGTTTAATAAAGATGAGCGCAGCACACAGCTCCAACGCCAACCCAAGAAACGAAGAAAGAGGGTGACTTCTCGTGACAGAAGAAGGAACGATGCCAAAAGGTCTTCCTAAACGAACCATGATATTATACTATACAAGTGCCAAGTTTGCTCTTTCCTTCTCATCCATCGGATTATGGAACAATTTCATGAATTCTTAAATGATCCAATACGGTGTAAGCAGTGGCTACCTGCCATCATCATGGGCATCGAAGCAACAAATTTCTCCCAAATGATTGCCAGCAGCTCTCCTGTGTCCCTCCCCTCAAATGATAATGAAACAATTTGTTTATCTAAATGATCATATATATATATATTCTTTTTTTTGCGCATTTTTGTTTGAAAGTGTAGATATTGTGAAGGAAATTCCAAAGCCGGACTTCTAATTACTCCAAGACGACCACCCACAGAGGGAGGAGGGAGAAGGAGAAGGAGTAAAACCACTCTCATTTGATCCGGCTGGTTTGGAACTTTATTTATGTAATTGAAACACTTTGACCGGAGACAAGGAGCACATAGCTTTGCAATTAAATGCCACACGTTATGGTGGAGGTATGGGCTGGGCAAGGAGGGGCTTCTTGTACTTGGATATCCGGGTACACACAAAAGACAGACACGCCATTGGAACTGTTCCGGCGGAGCTGCAGAGACCTGGAGCATGAGCAATTTATACGTTTTAATAAAATGAAAATGAAAACATTGTGTGATGTGTCTATATCTCCATGAAATGTGTCCGTAGCCATAAATGTCAATCGAATGTAATTGGATGTATGAATTATGAGCTAGGAATGCTGTGCGGGGCAAAGTGCTGTGCTGGGAGGACTCCTGTTGATTGTGGGTGGAATGTAGGTTAATGCGCTATAAAATTGAGTACGCTTCGTGTTGAATTACATTTGAGATATTGTACAAGCGTTTCGGATAGGTTTTCTCCAATTTTTCAGATGTAGAGTGAGAACTATATATTTATCGACTGAAGGGAGAAAGTCAAATTATATCTTAAATGTGTTTAGTTTGTTTGTTTGACCCTTAGGCTATATTTTTGGGGGTCTGTTTGGAGGACTTTTATTCAAATAGTCACTTAATTGGTTTTAATTGGTGAAATCGTGTTGCCACAGCAAGGGCGGAACAATGAATTCATTAAGTTATCGATCGTTGAGAGCATGGAATCCTGTGCAACTGGTTAGAAAACATTTAATACGAGGTTAGAGAAATTTTGTGACAGATGAGGGGTAGAGGCGGATAAAGCCTTTCGGAATCCTGATCTCAACCATCGTCAAGACCAAAATTACTGTCATATACTGCTTGGTTTGGAAATCATAAGCATGTGGCCTAAAACTGGACTTGTACCAGGGCCTCTAAGTGGGTATGCTGCAAAATGGTTCGTGACGTTTATACAGCACGTTTGATAAGATCCTTTATTAGCATTTTTAGCGGATCTCACTGTGTTCCTTATTATGAATTTCATCAAAAGAGAAAGTTTGGGGTTCAATCCTCTAAAAAAAAGTTTTTTTTCCGAGGGCCGTCCTTCTATTTTTGACAAGGCTTCTATTTTTAAGCCGCCTGTGAAGACTGGCATGTTTTTTGGACTTGTCACCTTACTTTTTTTTTAGATTTTTTTCTGGGAAAAGACTTCTATCGTGATTTAAGGTTCAAGTCAATGAATTTGGTTTAATAGTCTTTTACCGTGATCATTTTTGCCGACCTGGTGACTGTGTCCTTTTAGTCTTTTGGCTTTTGACACTGTCTTCTTCATGTCAAGGTCGAGCGAAGCTAGCGAAAAATCACGATTCCTTCGTTTTTTGTTGATTAGTCTGGTTATGGGCTTTGGGAGCTGGGTAGGGAGTTTTTAAACTGTCTGTTGGCATGTTTTCCGATATTTTTAAAGACCCCTTCAACACCCAGGAAGAATACGAAGATAAGTTCTTTGTATAAGACTGAATGAACCATTTCTGGCGTTCACTATAAAGCCGATATAGTGGTCTCTAATTATTTCACAAGAAAAGTGTGTATGTTGACTTTGTACCTCTGGATCTTTGTACCTGCCATAGGACGTTATATTCTTTTAAGCGTGGCAGTGTCAAGTACTTAGATGACGGGCGGTATTTCTCTCGAGTACAGCGACCGGAATTTTTTTTAATTTTCCGGGAAATTTTGCGGCAAGCGCACATACGCAAAGCGCAACGCTTAGGACAGAGAATGAGGAGACAATATACACTCGTTAGGTATTTATTCAATACTAGCTTTTACCCGCGGCTTTGCCCACCTATAATTTGCGAAGTAACACTTTAATAACCAAAGCCTATACTGTGACCCGAGGTACAGCCATTCTGTGTGCAAAATTTGAAGTTGATTGGTTCCGTAGTTTTTGTGTTACAGAGGAACAAACAAACAATCGGACAACGTTTCACTTTTATAATATTAGTAGGATTTCCGCTGCACTCGATGTTGAGAATTTGTCTAAAAATGGACTGATTGTTTTCTAATCTTTTTTCGGATCAAACAAGGATGGATTGTTCGGTGTAAAGTGGGTTCAGTTTTCATGCAAAATCCATAATCCCAGTTTGGTTGTGTCAATTACAATCAATGACAAAGGGTTACACTGTAAGCCCTTGTTAATCCCTGTGAACAGGATTGATGAAAACTCAATACACTACACCATTGTTGAAAATCGCAATTCTCATTCTCATTCTCATTCTAAACAGCATCTACTACTGAATCATATTTCAAAACGGAAATTATAAATGCTAACACAAAATTTAAATAACAAAAAACCACGTTGATATTCTCCGACAAGCATGGTCGTTAAAAAAAAACAAATCAGGATCCATATAAATAAACATTCAGAATAGGTGGTCCCATTGTGCAACGCACAACAATGTCAACCATTTTGCTCGTAAACAATATTATCGTGGCATTTTAATGCTCCCTATTGACACAAACAAAACGCCACGCCTAAATTTTATTTTTCATTATTACCATACTTAAGCAGCCTCGTGATGGACAATAAAAAGACACAACATACGCTAACAAAAGCCAACTAAATGATAATCGACCATGTAACAGATATGTATCTTATTTCGCGACATGCACTTCTGTGTTACTACGTCTCAAAAGGTCTTGACAATGAGAGGGCAAGTCTTTGGATTAACTTTATTTATTTACAGGAACTTTCTCCACCTTAAAATTTAAATTCGCCATTGTTAATTTTTTTTTGATGAGATACATTTAACTGTCACCCTGGATCAACGTCAGATGTGCGCCGTTCGCGTCCTTGCTACGATTATTTGTTCCTTTTAAGTAAACGATATTTATTGGAGTAGTAAAAACACTCCGCGTACTTTGATGACAATGCGGTTCCCATATTTTACTTTCTATTTTCCTATATACATACCCCGTGTACATAGATTTAGTATTTTTTTATAGTTTATTGACGATAAGTTTTTTTTTTTTTTGCAGAAGATCCTTTTTTTTTCGTTTTGACGTACGCCTCAATTTGGTTGTAATGCAGAGAGCCCCGTTTTACGACTGGCAACCCTTTTGTGTGGAGAAAGAAACGTTTCGAGGATGGAAAAAAAGAAATTTATTATCCTTTTTGCGATTTTCGTTTTATTCCATTTCATTTTTTTTTCGACGAACCTTTCCTTTCTTCTTTTTTTTTTTTTTTTTGTTTTTTTTGCGAGACTCAGTTGTTTTAGACGTTAAAGTGACTAAGTGTAAGTGAGTACCTTTATCAGAGGGAGTGTACGCAGTAAAAAGGACGACTTCAAGAAACCACCGTGAAGAAAGATTTTTGTCTGTTTTTTACGCTCGTGGAAACCCTTTTTATTTTTTCGTTGCGTTGCCTGTTCATTGTTCCAGGAAAAGAAACTCACCTGATGCGAATGGCATTTCTCTGTCTTGTCCCATTTGGCAAATTCTTAAAAAAAGTGGAAAATGGAAAGACTTTCCTTTTTCATTAGAAGGGTTAACAGCAGCGATGAAAGGGCACGCACAGCAGTGCACTCACCGTGTCACACTTTAAATGGTTCGTCTCCCGAAAGGGTACGAAACTTTCACTTTGGGTTAAACCCCAGCGGTGCATGTTGAATGTTGTGTGTTTTTTTAATATTTTGGTATTTCCTAGAATATATACCAACGTTGTCATAGTGAAATGCTGAGATTGTTTGATGTCTGAGAGACTCATCTGCCAAATTAAGCGAGAGCAGATAATTTGGACAGACAAAACGTTTCATTGAACCTGGCTGGACAATCCCACATTCGGCGAGGAGCGAATAAAAATTGCATTTTAATGAAGTAAATAATTTTTGACTGTCACTGTCATTTGTAATCATAATTGTCAGCTTAAGCGTGCATACATGGAATACGTAATGAGACTTAATGCACATTTAATTTATACGTATGTGGTTTTGCAAATCAGATAACTTTTAAATGAATAAATTGTGGATATTTTCCTTTGAATTGCAAGTTCGTTGGTAGTAAATGCCTCGAAATTAGTTCACATTTGGCAGGAATACTTATGTTATGTATTTTATTGGCGAAATTTAATTTAGCTTTAACTGCATATTCTCGTTGGATCGACTCAAAAATGTTGCACTTTCTAAGAAGTTCATTCAATCTTTGAAAATGTTCAATTACACTTCTGCACTAATCGACTTAAAAAAAAAACACATAGAAAATCCATCTTTCTAGGGAATCTTGAAGGGAACCCCTTAACCATATCGATCCATCAACAGGTTAAATTTATTGATTCCATCATAAGACACCTGCCTCCTTTATTTATTTATTTTTATTTTTTTATAGATAGCTATCCACCTAGTAAATATTTCTGGTCTTCCTGGCATCCCGTGATCATTTAGAGGGAGCACAGTGGGATACTTAATAAAACCGTAGCGTGCATGAGCTGTTTAAAAACTCTTATTATTATTATTATTATTATTATTAAGGCTCTGCGACTAACGCATATGGCACTGCGACCGAAAAGATCTATTGTGCCCGGAGCCAGTTAGACAAGGAGATCCTCCATCTTCTTAATGAAGTTGAGAATATCTCCAGTCGAGGCATTACGAATATCCTCCGGTGTTAGGAAGTCTTTATGGAAAAAGCTCTTCCTGACTCTGCAGACGGCCACGCACACACATAGTACGTGTTCGGCTGATTCGTCTTCCTCTAAGCAAAGTCGGCATTCGGATTCCTGAACTATATTTAGTTTGTGCAAGTGGTATCTGGGGCTGCAGTGACCGGTGAGGAAGCCGGCAAGTCTTCTGATATCGTCCTTTTTATGATTGAAGATATTTTTTTGTGGTTTTGTTCAGGGGTCGGATGGCTCTTTTAGCCCGTCTAAGTCCCTGAATGTTGTTCCAGTATGATAGAAGGTTCCGTTTTTCCCAGCTGGCCAGACTCATTCTGAACGCGGAAGTAGGGATGCCGCAGAAAGGTTTGGCACCTATATACCTTTCTGAAGATTCCTAAAGACTCTTACTTACTTACTAGTATCACAGTTCAGGCTGAACCTGGGCCTCAAGCACCAAGCGTCTCCAGCCAGATTGATCTTTAGCTAGCTAGCTGTCTCCAGATCTCTAAGTTTGTATAGATTTATCTCAAAACAGTCAAAAACAACCTCATCCATTTTTGACAAAGTTCATGCCTCTGCGCTGTAGAGCAGGACTGGGGTAATTCGGATTTTCTAAAGGGTCACTTTAGTTATTCGGGCGAGGACTTGCCAAGAACTATTGGCAAGAGTTATTTCTTTGTTTTATCTCAGCGCTGGTTTCGTTGTCTGAATTAATAGCGGACCCTAGGAAGACAAAGTCTCTAACTACCTCAAAATTCAAAGCTTCTGCCGATTAAAAATGCAATCTAATCGAGAGCCGGTCTTACTTCCAGTTATACTGCCGATTAAAAACACCTACACATCACTCGTACATTCACTATAAAGCTCTTGAAAACAGTCTTAAGTTGCAAATGTATTCATTATGTTCGATAGTATAAATATCAATATATCATTGTGGTAGGCATGGTGCTCTGGTTAGGGCGTTAGACTGCTGAGTAAACTGACACAGGTTAAAATCTCAGAGGAGCAACCAAACATATTTTTTCGCGGCACCACTTTATTGACAGGTCACCAAGCCGGCGAATGCATTTATTCCCATTAAGGTCTATTGTGATACCGTAGAAGCCGATTAGCTTCTTAGAACTTGTTTCATGACAGATTGGGAGCTGTTTTTACTTTCTCATTGTCCATGCAGCTGTGGGAGAAGACATTAGCCAGAATTCCTGCACTGGTCGCGAATCTTTGAATTGCGCAATGACCTGTTAATACGCAGCCGATGCCGATATGTGTTCTGCTGACTTTAGTCTGTCTCATATGTTGGTATGAGTCAAGTTTAGATCTGGCCTCGAATGGTCATATCAGGCTATTGCAGCACTCTAATGGAGTAGAGCATACCTACAAATAAAAAGACTTGATTTTTATATCTATCTTTGTTGCAGAGTATATGATGGTTGAAAGTAAAAAAGACAAGGAAACATGAATAAAGCTGACATTTCCAAATGAAGAAGGAAGTGTGACTCAAGTGGTTAGTACATTGAACTGCTAAGGAGGCTGACAAAGATTCAAACCAAACAAAGATGCAGTTCGGTGGTACGCATTGACAAACCTCAGAAAGTATGATGAAATTTGCAGGGGAAGCTTGTCAGTTGACAATAAGACTGCTACACAAAATATGTATTTTTTTTTTATACAGCACCCATTCTGTAATAATATTTTGCTCACAGATAGGACACAGGCACTTCTTGCTTTTCATCAAATTTCTATAAAAAAAAAAAAAATTAATTATAACCTGTACAGCAAAATTACAAAATGGTATCCATCTCTTTAAATAAAATTGCTTGAATTATTTAAACAATATTTACATTTATGTATAGCCGACAGAAGTAGTCATCAAATTCAACATTTTTGTCTAGCAACTTATTTCTTTTCTTCTTTATTAATATACCTACACTTTTATTTACGATCACTTATTTGTCAACCCACATCAAATTCATCTTCTATCCTAAAATTAAAGATATTTCTTTTTATACATTTAAATTTACTCGAAAGACTTAATTATGTATATTTTTTGTTAAACCACAATTTTATTAACATAAAATACATTTATTACCAAATTTGTGTCAGAAATTGTTGTCATAACAATTTAGAAAAATAAAATAAATAAATTGTTTTAAATAAAATGTGATCTCTGATCGTAATAACGCTATTTTTCGAAATTTAAAAAAAAAAAAAATATTTTAAGAATTTTTTATCTAACAAAATAAAATATGAACAGCGAGAAGCAAAGAAGCATCTGTTAACCAATTGGAAAAAAAGATGTGTATGCCCAAGTATAGCTCGCGCTAAACTTGAGTGCTTTGGCAATTATTAAGACAGCAACTTGTAGGATGTAGGTAGATTATATATATTCAAATCTTTGTGGAGTCTGATTCCGTTGGCCTCCTGTTTTGTTGTTTGGCGCGACAGTTCATAGAGAGCCAAGCTTCTCACAATCACTCATGTCGTGCGTATTATGTTTTTCGCACGAATGGAAGGGACCTACAATTTTATTGCCGACTCCGAACGGTTGATTGAGAAGCTTTTTCATGACAGATTATACTCTTGAAGTTTTGCCATACCTGCGAAGCGGTGGTGCCTTGAGGTAGTTTTGAGGTTTGAACTTGTGTCATCTTGCTTAGCGGTCCATCGTAATCTGTTTTGGCTAAACAGCTTCAAGTATTATATATGTATGATATGTACATCGGTATAGACGAAAACTTCATTAATGATATTTCATTGGAGATCTGGCGAAAACTGAACCCAGAAAATCGCCCAAAACTTAACGTTATTGGTCTCGAGATTTGCACACGAGAGACGGAAATGAAGATATTCTGCAGAGAAATGATACTGTCAGTCCTATTATATGGGGCCAAGTGCAGAAAGTTTGAATTTAGAGAAACAAACTCAGATGGCAATTTGCTTGGTCTAGCGATCTAGTGACATCGTACACAGGATCATTCATAATGTCTCTGGTGTCTTAAACATGGTGTGGAGCCTCTTACATATCAGTCTGGTCTCACAGTATAAGGATTAGATTGTATGCTAACTAGGATGATAGAATGATTAAATTGAAGAGCCAAGGCCTGACTTCCTGCATCCGTTCATGATGTGGGTGTTATATTTCAGGAATGGAAGAGACCTACAATTTTATTACTGACTCTAAACGGCAGATAAAGAAACTTTTCATTTCATATTATACTTTCAAATGCTTTCTTTAAGGTTGCGACGTGCAATCGGATTCTATTCTGGTGCAGTCTCCTTAGCAGGCCAATTCGCTAACTGTTGTAGCTAGTTAGATAAGTTTATAATGTCTGCAAAGATAACTATGTGTATAATTATGTATCTTCACCTTGGACTAGCAAGGAAACTCTTATTTAATTCACCTTTTGGAGAATTATTTGTGTAGAGAATTTACGTGTATAATTCACACAAGTGACATAAGGTCAGTGTCTATTAGTGAACCTTTAGTACTCCATTCGGTATTTCACAAAGCCGTTGACCCTCATTCATGATCGGCGAATTTCGACGAACGGGAATAAGCATTAAAGAACTTATAAAAAAATATTAAAGCTTCTAACCCACGATAAGCATCTGTCTTTCGACTTTTCTAATCTTCTTCCTTCCCAACTGAAGGTCATGGCATTAAAATACTTCAATCGTTTTGTTTTAGCAGTGTCATGTCCTTTCGTTATTATCGAGTTATAATTAAGATAAAACAAAGAACTGCTGGCGTTCATTATACCAATGCCACGGTATACACGTTCAAGGGGCAATGGCTTCTTGAGGCTTCTATTCAACCCTTCTTCAGAGAAACATCTGCTTTTAATGTTGCTTGACTTTCCTTTAAGAAGCTAACACCGGTGTCAACTTATCGATTTCTATAAACTTAGTGGATGAGTGTATAATCCTATTTAGCAACAATTAAACCAATTTGTGTAAGTAAATGGAGAAACTTCGCATCTCGTTTGTTGCTAAATACAACCACTATACATCCCAACAACTCCAGAGACCTATTCTTCCCATTTTGTATGCCGTTAAATATTAATGAAAGGATTAGAAGGAATTTCAATTCACTTGGAAACAATTTTCCTATTCTCCCAAGCCCACCCAATTAAATTCCTTTCATACAATCGGTTTGTATGCGGCATCGGCATTGTATACACTGTAACAGGCGTTGCCTAATCAAATGGCACAAAAGCACCTTAGACCAAATTCAATTTTGAAATAATTAATTTATATATTTATTTATGCGTGTATACACGTATATACCCTTGCTCCTTGCCACCCATCACTACTGAATACCTCCTTCCTTTCGTTGCTTACTCATGCCTCGTGCCGCAGTCAACCAGGAGGTAATTGTACCAATTTCTTCTTCGTTTCATAATTAAAATTAAAATGTGTTCATCCCTCGTGGATAATTAACGTTATCCCCTCGCCTTCTGCCACAACATACACCACGCGTCCATTTTATAGCTTTACACTAGGAATTATCTTCCAATACATGGCCGCAAAATACTGCAAGAAATACATACATTCAGACTTAAAATACAGTTTATACGTTTAAATACACATTAAAAGTAAATGCAACGCAGGAAAATTTAACGGATACTGGTATTGATATCAATTTAATTCGATATTTATGTGACCATTGACCATATCGTATACGATATTATTGCCAACATGGCCCATATATTTAACATTTTAAAAGTATAATCGTCCGTCCTTAAGAGTTCTGATACACAAATTTAAAAAAAAAAAAAAAAAACACAGACAGAAAGGGAATTTGCATAAACGTTTTAAGATTTTCAGATAGGTAGTCTTCGGCCCGGCCAGCTGTAAAATACCAAACAGATAATAAAAAATTAGATTTATTAAGACAAATAATACTGATTGATATGCGACAAGGACTTGTGTCCATATCCACTTTCCGCTTTATGACATGATGCGGTCGGCTTTTTGCAAAAAATAAAAATAAAAAGTGACAGATGCAGTCGGAGTATCTTTTAAATAAATACACACTTAGGCATTTATTTTTTTTTTTGCTCACACAGATGAATCATTTATGACAATAACATCAGAAATCTAGGTGTGAGATTTAATTAACCGAATCAATTAGAAAATATTTCTTGTTTAAGCTGTTTTGGTTTTAAATTACTTTCTGAAGTGCGTCAATTGATGCGGAAAAAGTTTGAAATCGGGTACCGTGGTATTGTGTAATTTAAGTGTGAAACCGGTATTATAAGATGGAAGAGGATTACTTAATAACATCAGGTAGTTCGTTGATTTAAAAGAATGTAAAATGATTGGCTATACAACTCAATAAAATGTACAATTTATCAGGCTTTTAGATTTTGAGAAGTTTTTTTTAATGGAAATCCTTACACTTTATAGCAATGAGGTCTTTTAGAAATGAAAGCAACTACTTATGATCGATAGAATTTAATTTCTCTCAAAAGATCGTATATCAGAACCGTAAAAGGTGTCATCACGGGACACTGTCTTATAAGCAAGCATACAACAAGAATTTGTGTACATTCAAACGATTTTTTCAGAAGCTGCGTGGACAAAGAGGAGGAGGAAACCATTCCCCACCTTGTTTGGAACTGTTCAGTTCCATTTAAGAGAATTCTTCTTTAATGATCTAAGCGATTTGATAAACATATATGTCAGAAGCCTTCTTCGATTCATCACAAGCTCGAATTTGTTTAATAAGGTTAGGAGATCTCTCCTATCACTGGTCTAAGTGTGCTGGTAGTCACTTTAGCCTAACCTTGTCTTACCTAATGGATAAGTTATAGTTTTCAAGGATTAATTTAATGGGAAATGACAGTTAAAATAGATTGACCAATTCCGGCATCTTATTACGAAGCGTACTCCGGGTTCTTCAACACGTTTCAATGCATTTGTTCACCGCGTTTTAAAAGATTTAGGTGTTTACGAAATTGACAGGATGTCAGTGGAATGTTTCTCAGCAAGGTTTTCTTCGTTATGTATGTAGTCTGTCCACATCTAAAAGCTGAGAACTTAGCTAAAGTTACATAAAGAGTATTGCAGTTAACTTCAGGGATCAACAGGATCATGATTTTGTAGATTTCATCACTATCGTGGTGATAGAAGCAACAAACTAAATGAGGTCGATTAATGCATTTCTCATCACTTGGAGTAGTAAGTCATAGGCTGGCTAACAGTTTAGATGATCATCCGTCGACTTATTTCCACTTTTAAACACTGGTGAAATTAGAATCAGAGCTTTGCAATAAGTCCACCAATGATTTTCTTTAAAAAAAAAAGAACGTTAAGGCATCTCGGCCTAAAAGATAAAATGAATTTAGAGCTAACCATTAAACAAGGAGATGTTAGACAATTTTGATAATCTCGAAAATATTCTCTATGTAGGCATTTTCTAAATCTTTTTTGAGTATCTAACGATGCATTTATAAAAGATTTTCCTCACCATACACACAGATTTGTATAAAATGATTAACGTTGAACTTATTAAGGTGATTCACAGCCGGATATGACCGAAATGATATCGTCCCTATATATTACACGGTGTGTTTTGTGTTTTTTTTAAGGGAAATTAAGCCTGGAGTAACCCTTTCTCTGAATGCAGACTTTGACATTCTGTACAAAGGTTCTTAGTATATTTTAAAACAAATATTTCTGGTTAGCTGGTCAGCAATTTCATTGTCTTCTATACATCCATGCAACAGTACTGATCAGAGCTTGATTCGTCTTTGAGAAGATAAGTCTTACAATGGAAGGAAAATGCAACATATTTTGAGTTGATCCTTCATACTGGCGACCATTTTAATGGCACGGAGTTCAACTAGGAGACATTTTTCTAGAATCAAGCAAAGAATCATAAGTAGCCTAAGAATCGCGCTGGCATGACGTCGAAAATAGTGCTGAGTATTTCTAGGATTAAATCGAAGATCAAAGACATACATACATATCAACTCATTTCAAATTTTGGAGATTGACGTGTCCTTTTTTTTCCAAGTTTCTCCATCTCAGCACGGGTCTGCACGTACCAGAGATAACACATCACAGGTGACGATACCCAGTGATTATGCTCAGCTGGTGCGTAGGCCAAGTTCTATGCCTGTAGGCAGAAATCCTACCATGTTACTGCGATCTAGTCACTGGGACTTATGAGCAATTTTTCCTTCACGAGAAAGAAGTTATACACATACCTACATCACTAGGCGAGTGGAACATAAGTGGGACTCAGACCACTCAAGACGTTGGGGGATAGAATTTACTCCGAGTGCCCCTACGCTCGTTGTTGTCGTTCCATAACGTGTGCATTTTCTAATTTCTATGTTTTCAGTGCTGCGCTAATTCGAAAGATTTTCGTCTTTGCAATCTCCTAACTAGGTTTATTTGGTCCAGAAGCTGGAGGGCCTCAGGATTTGTGCGAACCCGGACCTTTTGACTTCGTGTTTTACTAATTCCATACCCAAGTCTCTATGGAGCTCCTCATTCCGCACGTACCAGAGTGCATTTGTTTTTTGGCAAACGTCGTCTGTGAGTACCTTTTGCTGGGTTGTAGTTTCAATAAGCTGCGTCGTCGGAGGTAAATGACTCAATGATAAGTTTAGCTAAAAAGCTGCACCTAAGAGTAGCTTTACGAGAACATATTAGTCATTTGTGTCGCCCAAAATGTATCAATCAAATGATTTTAGTTAACCGTTCTAGTTTATGTATGTACATCCCACCTAACTCTATTTATTGTTCTTTTCATTTGAATACTGCCTTTGTCAATTCTTTTCCTCGCAGACGATTTTTAAAAAAAAATCACTATATTTCCAAACTTACCACAAGTAGATTGAATACTCATTGAATTAATCTCCCAAGACTGGTCTGTTCACATTCTCAATTTAAACCCTCATTAAACCGATTCAAAAGAACAATCACCCACACAAAGTACCACATCAAAGTTGTTGGATGCAATCTTTTAACACTAATTTGGGATAATCCGATTTGCAATTTATCCATTAAGTAAACAATATAAGATTATTAATAAAAATGATTTTAACAACTTTTTGATATGCTACCTCTGAATGTGTGAAGTGTACAATCCATCCCAGAGACAAATTAATGTTATAAGCTTCATTAAAAATGAATTTCAGACATTTTTTAGTGCCGCATTAAAAAATGTTTATGTGCTCTTAAGTATCTCTAACGGCGGCGGCAGCAGCGGATGGATGGATATATTCACGTTCTAAGACTTTTGTATGAAAGTTTTGTTAAATTCAAAACAAATGCGGAAGTTTGATCAGGTGTTAGTCACTCTGGTCAGAACAAAGCCATGGGATAACGAACAATTTCATTATACTCTTAGTATTCCACGCAGATATAAGTATAGGTACCTATTGTGGACTCCCGTGCGCCACCAATGGGCTTTTGGCCAAACGTATACTCTCATTTTAATTCTGAAAGAATAACATCCTCGTAAACAAGCAATAAATTGACACTTTGAAGTGTGAGTCGCCAGAGTTCGTGATCGATAAATAATTTATTTTTTTTTTTTTAACAAATAAACTTTTTTTTGACTGGTCGTTGCTAAAGAGGGTGCCATATTCAATTTTGAAATCGTGCCTTCCATGGTAAAAACACAACGAGTCTCTGTATGTTGGAGTTGGAATGTGTGAAATAAATTAGGGTTCCCTTGTCCGTTTGAATACATAATATCAACAAATCCGAGGGCACTTGTTCTCTTGACTTGATCAATGTGCGGCTTGGTGGACAGTCAATAATGTTTCGGGTGTCAGACCGACATATAAATAATCATAATTCTTTTGCGTTCTTAAGTCAAAAAAAAACTGTACAAAACTCTGATCGACTTTGACTGCCTCCGATGGTGGACGATACTCGACACCAATGAGTACTTAATATAAAAAAAAAAATAAATGTTTGTTGTCAGTGTTGCGTAGAATATTACATTTGAGAGAGTTGACACATCCTTCAAAGGAATGCATGCACAAACTTCAAAAATTATGCATAATATCACTCTATCTGGGGAGGTTGGATGGACGTTGTGTGTATGTTTTCGAAAGGGGAGTCGTAAAAATGTCACATTTCATAAGTGTCGGTGGATTTATGACATCGCCACAACCATAGGGACATAGCTACTTCAATTGAGTTTTATGAATATTAAATATTTTATTTGTTTATTTCTTGTTCTCTTCTTATTTTGTTAGTGAAGTTTTCCAATTGCACAATTGCGTCTTAAAATCTATTGGAACAAACTGTTGCTGTAGGGGGTTAAACAATGTTGCAACACTGATGCATCACACTACAAACCACCAGAAGAACAGTATAGCGGAATGAAAATGAGAAAAGGGAAAGTTTTTTAGATACTGCCTGTCATAAAGAGTTGCACATGAAAAGAACACTCTTTTAATGGCTAATGAAACGGCCTGCGTATTAGAAGAACTACTATACAACTTTGTAGGCAATTTTCCGGTTCGTAATTCTGGATGGAAGTATTCCCTGGTCTTGAACATAATAATTGTGAATTTTGTGGTTATTTTACGAGCGGAAAATTAATACATTTTCTTAAGTTTGAAAATATGTTAGCGATGTTGTCTTTATTATCAAAAGATACTATTTGGAGTGTGACAATAAAAAAAAGGAATTACAGATAGTCTTTCATTATTTTGGAAATACGTAATATAATATGTATGCAATAGGTGGTACTTAATTTAACTTATCACTTGATATGATATTATGCAAGTCTAAGTTCAACGAGTCATCGATGTGCACTAGCTTAGCTTCCATCTGAAAAACATCAACGCTCTGCTTGTAAAAGAATCGATAAAAGAGCGAGATACATATATGTAAAATGTGTGTTTAAGCGAGTTAAGTGACTTTGCAATGTTTCTGTCAACTGTATTTTTTAACGCCCGTTTATGGACTGTTTCCAGACAGTACAGCACAGTTTTTGGTACACCAAACCAGACGTGAGCGTTATACTCGACCTTAAGGCGAATGAATGCTATATAGATTGCGACCAGATAAGAAGGTATAAAGTACTGTTTGCATCAATTAAGGATTTTTTGAGACTTTAAATACCTATGTGGTCGTTTCAACGGAGGTAGACGTTGACACTTAGGTTGGAAAGTCTTCCGGTGATGCACGTACCATTCATGTGTTTTACGTGACAGGATAACAATTATTCCAAACCTTCATCGGATTTCGGAAAGAAAATGTGCTATTATTCGACTTCTTAAATTTCGTGTTGCAGCTAATAGAGTATACAAAAAATAAAATGTCTTTTTATTCTGGAAATCTATGAACTAACTTAACTTCACCCTCCATCTTACTAACTTAGCTCTTTAACACTTCCTTTTGTTTCTCACCTTGACTAGAATTGTATAAACTTGCTGATAAATGTGCTGAATATCTCAAACGATACTGGAACAAGCACCAATGTCTACCAAAACATCATTGTCGACAACTATGGGCACTATAATCTCGAACTTAGATATTTTATAGTGAACTTGAAGTTTACAAATGACATCGTCTTAGAAGATTGACTTTAAAGAAACTGATGCTTTTCATGTTTAGCAAAATGATTGGATTTCAATCATAAACCGTACTCAAAGTACGACCTGATTTAAAATTGTTGAATATATCGAAGCAGTCTTCAGTCTTAATCGCTGTGAGTACAAGGTCTTCAGAAATGAGTTAAACAAAGCTTTAAAAGTAGGTGTAGCCTAACTGTTGCTATAATTGCAAACATTTCACCCCTTTTCCACAGTCATAGTGTAAGTCTCCTCTTGAAACGCAGATGCATGTTTGTCTAATGAAAAGTGAAGGCTATCATTGTTATTCTTCTCGAATTCGCCCACCAGAAGACGCGAGGAGCGTTGATTTTAAAATGTAAATTCTAATATCATTGCATCAGATGGCACATCTATAAGGCAGATGTTACAATAGAACATTTCATTAACAATGTAGCTCCACTAATCCATACATCTTATGTCAACAAAATTACATCATTGCGGCTACTAAAAGATATTTTTTTAATCGAAAATAGCTTTGGATATGGTTTCGATAGTATAAATATCAGCGACAATAGATTCAGCAAAATGTAAAGATAAACCTAATATGCAGCCAAGACAGACCGTTCCTTAAAGTAGGTGTAGCTAGACACTAACTTAATAATTAATGCTTTGAAGATCCACATTTTCCAATAAGGAGCTACGGAGGTCTAGTCACTATCCAGAGTGAAATAGTTTGCTTCATTGGACAATTAGATTGTGTGTCAGTCCAATATTACTGTTCTTATTTTCATAAAAACAATAATCTCAATGTAAAATTGGTAAACTTGAGGTTCTTAGAGTATGCCACTCGTAGATTTCGTACAAAGCCAAGCAGTCATAAGCATGGTTCGACATTTACGCACAGTATTTCTAAGTTGAACTTCATATTTGTTCTATTTTTCCATTTTACCAAAAATGAACTCTGACTACAAAATAGACTACACTTCGTCATCATCTTTTTTGTTGCAAATTTGTTCCATCTCAAACAAGTTGTAGATAATTATTTGTTATGTACATATTAAACTAAGGATTAAGTACAAAAGTTTACGACTTCGAACACATTATCATAATCAGCTTAAAGGAACTAAATGTCAAACATTTGCAAATATGTAGATAGATACGCCAATTTGTTATACAAATCCGACATGCTCTTTATAAATTTGTAAAAAAAAACAAAAAACCTTTTGAATCTTAACTCAATCGCTTACAAAAGGACCGTTCATTGTGAGTAGTTTAATTCTTCGTAACTTTTTAATTATAATTCTATTTCAAAAGCACTATTTTATCTTGATAGTCCTATTAAACAATCTTTTGTGACGTCTTCACTTTATGAGGGATTACCATATAATTATCACATCCATTACAATGTCGTAAAAAATTATTATGTATCCATATACAATATTCATAAAAAAAAAAAAATTATGATAATAATAAAGAAACTCATACAATACCGCCGCCTTCGCGGCAATAGCCCATCGAATCATAATTACGGCAAAAACACTCATATACCTGAGGATTACCATCACCATAATTTATTAGCGATTTTCGTCAATCCAACGGATACTTCAAACAAAAATCGAATCGACTACACCCACATACTCTCGTATGTATACGTTCTATGCCCCATCACAGCACAGACCGTGTAGTGGGTATACTATATATGTCTTCTACGTAATCACCTCATATATCCCGGTACATAAGCTTCTCCAAAGGAGCTTGAGTACCCAATGGAGAAATTCAAATATCGGAAATCCTAATTTCATCATTGCATTGAGCTGATTTTTGTGTGTCTATATTTTGAAAATTCCTTAAACGTTCCCATTTTGTATCTGCCATTCGACATACGACAAGTATGTAGTATCCATAGCCATCATGTCGAAGCTATTTCTTCTTCTTCGTCTTATCCCCCTCGGTGTTGTGTTGTCGTGAATTTTACCCAAAATGGGAAAAAATTTCAAAAAACCAAACAACAACAACCAAGCAGATGCATACGAGAATCAAAAAGGAAAAGAGGAAAAAAAAACTAATATGGCTGAGTTGAGTGAGAATACAATTCCCAAAGGGAAAAGAGAGAAAGAAAAAAAGAATACACATACCCACCGAAGAGATAGAAAGATACTTTCTCAACGAGAACCAACATGGCCGAATTGTGTGCTGGGTTGCCATGGTTACCAGACATATTTTATCCATGAATCTCTGACATCACGCCCCTCCCAAAGCCGTGAGTGTAAACCACCCCAAGCTGAAATGAAAATCCAATTTTCAGCAACAGCGTAGATACGAACTAAAACGAAAAAAATTCGATTTTTTTCTTCCCCCTTACTCTGTGAAGATTGTACTTACGTTGAGGTAGAGTGAAACAAAGGTCGATTGCACAGCCTCTACCGTTACGTTAGTAATCACCCATCATGATCTCTGGGAATCATCTCGTGACCCCATATGTATAAAAAATTAAACGAAAAGACAACGAAAAAGAAAAATGAGGAAATTTTCGCTCTCGATAGTTGTTTGCTCATCGGTTTTTCTGCTGTTCTGGGATGAGTTGGTGCGCACTATCTGCATATGTATGTATATGATTCTTATGTTAGGCATATCAATGACGTAGAATGCGAAGAATGGGAGAAAGTCAAAATACTGTTTGTCGCAGTGAAAATATGCGACCCGGGCTAATGACCGATTGGGTAGCCGCAGATACAGCATGACGAATACGATGTCTTGCAGACACATAATTTGTATCTATTACCTTTTTATTGTTGTTGTTGTTGTTGAATTTTTTTTTAAGTCTATTCTTGGATCGTTATGCATAGTTTGTTGGCAGACAAAAAAATACGTACGTATTTAGATGTGAATTTCTTTGTTGGATTTGATTAACAAATGGGTGTGCGTTATAAATGGAGTCGACAGTTTGATTGCATGTCCTTCGATTGGCGGCAGTCGACAGGAACAGTGGTTGTTTAACGACAGTCTTTCAATACAGGCGAAAGGCTGGTCAGGGTCCTCGGAGTATTGGAGTCTGAGGAAGGGATATCTGAATTTTTCTTCTTAAATTTGAGGTCATTCGATATAATCGTGCTGAGAAAAGTCTTTGTTGCCCTTGTTGTAGAGTCATTAAGGAATTTCAGCGGAGACTTGGGGAGTACTTACTTCTGCTATGTACATTTCTAGAGAGATATAGAAACAGATCACATTTATTGGATCCCTTTGGTCTATCTTTCCATTGTGGTGCCGCTAAAAACTCTGTTTTTATAGATCTCTGGGGCTAGTACTCTGCATTCACTATACTGCTGAGAGAAATCTTCTGTCGAACGCTTTTACTATTCTGGCGGTAATTAAGAATGCTTTTCGTGGCTAAAGAAGTAGGTACTGGACGTTTGATCTGTAGGTTAACACTAGCTTTGTGGCTCATTCTCAACCTAGATCGGACATACCTACACTGTGGTTAACTAGCACTGAAGTGCTCTTGTTTGACAGGCAATTGACCGAAGATATACTATTTAGGATCGAATTTACATAAATTGATTTAGTCTGTCCGATTGTGTTGCTCTATTTCTCCATCGGAACAAGTCAGGTTTGGGAAGGAAAGAGGGTACGACTGCAGAGTTGACACTATTGTATGTGTGATGGGTAGAATCTTCCGGTTTTCTTGGTAAAATCTAGGATGTCACTCATTCTTTTACGCATGAAATGGTTTAGATCTGATTTTCATATAGGTAGACCTCAGGATCTTTCGTAGCATGTTCGCCAAGACTGTGCAGTGATAGGTGTTTGATGTCCTCTACTTCTTCCTATCAATTCTTACAAATCACTGCGTCAGTGCGCCCGAATTTAGGTATATGGTTGGATGTGTTTTGAATGTTAAAGAACTCTAACTATTGCTTTAATGACCTCGATAAAATGTTATTAGTTATCAGCTTCCTTGAGAGTTCTAATCTAGAGCTTGTCACCAATGGTTTTCAAAGCAAATGTTTTATTTAACTCACTTTTTACAACGTTGATGACATATTTGATGCGAGTAGACATTTGAGAACGTATTTGGTTACCAAATTTTTAGGATTGTTGTTCGTCGACCGTTCAGTGTCTAACCATGTCTCGATTTCTTATTTGAAACGAATTTCCGTGCTTCTTTCGTGCATTTGAAGTAAGCAACAATCTTGGTTGAAGTATAACTATTCACTCTTTTAATTTACGTCCACATTTTGGTGGTGGTTTCATAGCTTCAAATCATCCTTCACCATTTCTGCAATTACCTTTCTATCTCAAAAATGAGAGCAGAAACTACTAGAAAAAGTCCTAACAGAGACGGAAGGAACTTAAAAATACCTACATACCTTCCACCTAACTTTCATCTCAGTGCCTTTAATTATTAGCGATCTAAAAGCAAACAAAAAAATACAACCTCCTGAATACTCTCTTTCTCTTTACAAATGCTTTTCAAATATTCAAATCGCCTTTGATTGGCCCGTTTGATTCTCATCAACTTAACCACTGCTATAGGTACCTAACTACTAAAAGAAATACCTATACCAATCTAAGAACTTGGCTTTCGTGTTATACCCAAATTTAGTGGCCAATTTACTGCCTCCATTGTAGCATAAGTATTGAATTTCAAGACTTACAAAACGTCTATCCAAACCCGCTTTGTCGGTCATCATTACACAAATCACAACCAAAATCGGACAGGTAGGTACCTACCCACTATCTAGATATCTTCAGCAGCCATTCCTGTATCTAAACGAAATCTACCTGTTTTGTCAGCAAATCAATAAAATTGAGTATCTAAGTAGATATCTTCCGAACCAAAACAAAAAAAAAAACCTCAAACAACAGCGCAAAAGTCATTACACTTCTAATTAGCAATGTTCATCGGAAGCCGATTCCAATGGTAGTTCCCATCTTGAAGTTGACACCAGTTGCGTGTTCCCACTATCATGCGTTAGATGGCGCCACAATCGACTCGCATTTTAATTCCTTTGAAATACAAAACAAATTGTAAACAAATCGATAAGAAAACACAATCAATTTTCATTCATCCACAATTCCTATAGCAAAATATTTCAAATATTCCAAAGACGAAAGGGAATTTATTTTTCTTCTAGCAAAAGATACAAAGTCTTGGTTTCGATTTGAAATTCATTTGTTTCTTGTGGCCACTTGATATGGATACAAGTGGTGCGTTTGATTTCATGAAAATTTAATGCGTCAGATGCAAAAGAGGGCCTTCAATGTGAGTCTTCTACTTTTTGTTTATACTTGATTGCCTGGAGGTTAAGAATGGATCCCATGTGCAATTCGAGGTATTTGGTTCTATGAAAAAGAAGAAAAGAAATAATGGAATCAAGGGGAGTGCATGCATAATTTTTTATTTTAAAGATTTTTTTCTTCTCAAATTTCCCCTGGGTTAAGGGAATGAAGGAAGCAAAGAAGGGAAAATGATGATTGATATAATTGAGTTTTGTTTTGAATTCCAATCTTTGGCGCCAAGGTGTTTTGATAAAGGTTTGAGTGCGTTGCGTTCTAGTTTTGTTCAAACGGAAGTTACTTATTTGTTGGTTTGTCAATATTGTCATGTGGTTAGTTTTTGATGTTTAAGGCGTTGTAATTATATTTTTGTTTTGTTTAGAAAGGTTAATTTTTGTAGGAATGGGTTCATTGTGTGACATGTTTCCACTGCAAGAAATACGATGGAGAACAAATTTTGAAACAGGATACAGAATTTCTATCCTATCCTACAAGTAAATATGTGGTTAGGTGCCTACATACAATCATTGCCGGTACGAAAAATAAGTCAATTATGCGATTTAATTTGACTCTGTCCAACCCTAAGAATTATCTGGAACCATTAACGATGCTATAAAAGTTTTCAAGAACTGTTTTACTTAAATCACCGAAGATATTGCAGACCCGTACAACTCGCTGAGTATTTGTCTACCTGAACAATGTTGTGTTGAGCAATGATCCACTTTAAACCAATTCTGCTTAGTAGCTTAACACCTATGTGAATGCATTTCCCCATGAACCAACTGCACGTCTTGTAAACAGCATTCTAATACCTTACAGCTTGTGACATGTACGGATTCCTTATCTATAAAACTAAATTATGCCTTTGCTAGTCCATCAACGAAACAATTTCTCAAAAAGCCTTGACCTATTTCCTGCCAAAAGCAAAGGTATTTGCAAATTTCTTACCCATTGTCATTGCTTTCGTCACGAAATATGTGACTTTCTATAAAGTTTAAAACCCAATTTCGAGCTGCACCCTATCGAATCACATCTTCAAAACTACGAGATGCATATTCTTACTGAAAGACACATTTTTAAAGAAAAAGTCCTTCTCTCAGTAGAACCATGGCACAATTTGGCTCCAACAATAGATGTTTTTTTCTAATCATCCCACTAAGGGAGAGATGCGATTTGTCTGTATTAATTCCTCATGAAACCTCTCTTAGAAAAAAGTTAATTAGTAATGATTTCAAGAGCTGAATATAGTGAAGTATTTGTCATATCCAACATATCCTTACAACCTTTATAGAAGCCGTTGAACAAGATATCGGGGCTCCTGTGATGAAGGAGCCCATTTACTCTGCATATTGAGATTAAGGAATGAAATTTAGGTATTCCAGATGAAGCTGATTATCATTAATATTAAGCGAGCCTTGTCATGCTTATTTTTCAGTTCCACAATTTCCAGATTTAAGTAAAGAAGTGACCTAGTACCTAGCAGTTATACTATCGAAATACCTAAAGAAATACATCGCAATCTTCCAATACCCTAGAGTTTTCTTGCTATATGTAAGATATTTGATGGCTGCTTGGCTGTCGACTTTCTTGACCAAATTCGTTTCTAATACTGCACCTACCGAGTTTGAGACAAGTGACTGCTTCTCGAAGAGCGTTCTGAGAGGCTTTTAAAAAAAAACTCCGGAAATTACTTCTTCATTTGAGCTCAAACTATCTTTTAGAATGTATGGTGATTGTTGCAAAGGACACTGCGCTGTTTCTTTGTTGATCTGTTAGCCCATTAGCTGCGTTATTAATTTAAAAATGTATCAGGTTATGCTATGAAAAATGTAGCTGAATGATAGCAGTACCTAGATACATTTATGTTTTCTACCTCGTCATTGTTGAACTTTTTTTAACCTTTTTTCTCGTACTTTTCTTCAAAGTTTTAGACTTCAATCCCCCAAGCTTGAAGGGTTTTTAAAAATCCAATTTCGAATATAGTAACCAAATCTAAGTCAGTGCTGCTGTATCTATCCAAATCAGCTGCTGCTCAAGGGACCTTCATATATTTAAGTCATTGCTTCTTGTGTAAAGTATCAATAGTTGCAGTAAACAGGCTTCAGCTCTTTGGCATTGGTTGGTTCCCTCATTTTCTTCTCCTGTTATAAGTCAAATCTAGATTAGTCTCGTTTCTCTTATTCTGTAATTCAAGTCTAACAGATTGCAATGCTTTCATTTGCGACTAACCGTTTTGGTCTTTTAAGGTTAATTATTCAATTATTTTTGAAACGTTTTCCGAATACCGATTCGATGCTTAGGTCAGAATTTCAGGTGCTGGAAAGTCTCAACAAAAAATTCGTGTACAATTTCGAATTCAAATTTTCCAAATGACATCTGCGTGGATCCTGCTGCCGATCGAATCTGAAACTCTTTATTTATTTTCTCTTTGAAGTAATTTGTTGGGGATCCACAAGATGATGATGTCGTAGTCCATGTTTTCTTATTATCAATGAGTATTGGTGAAAGAATACAACCTTTCGGTATCGCACTTTGGGTTCTAAATTCGTTTGACAGCTAATTCCTTTGTTGGTTGGCAGTACGTTTCATGATGATTTTTTTCATGGAAGCAATGAAGAAGGACAAATTCCTTATCACTGTCGCATTTTATCTTCTTTTGGTTATTTATGTCGCAAAACATAATTTTTGATTCAAATCTCTTTAATTCTCTCCTTCAAGTGTCAATATGATGAATTTCGTTCTTATTTCAAAACAAATGGTTCTGTTATATCCCTCCATGATAGAGTATCACATCAGCTGAAAGAATAAATCCCCTTCATTCTTTACGTAGCACATTTCCGCTGGTGTAAAATAAAGTTCTTCATCCCTTATGCTATGATTAAACAAGTGTCTCATGGTCCCCTTTAAAACATCCACCGGTTTCATGTAAACAAGCCACGTGACCATCTAACTAGGTCCATAAACTAGGTCATCCTTCACCACACTATACACTTCACACGAAAAAAAAAACAAATACAAAAGCAAAGAAAGAAACAACGAAACCTATGAACATTCTATCGACCATTCGGATTCATTCTATAAAACAGCCACTTGGAAGGTATTTGTATTTTTATTGACCCATAAAAACTCACATAAACAGTTAGTATCTTTTATTGATGGCATACTAAACAGACAACAATAATAAAGGTAAACGTACATATGTATATTTTTTATCATCAAATTTATATTTATTTTTAAACTTTGCAGAAACGTGAGAAGTTAGTTACAAGTTGCACATGAGGTGAGTACTTTAATTTAATCTAATTTAATGAATTGTTGAATCTAGTTTAGATACATATCTGTGAAACTGGTAACAAGTTATATTATATGTGTATGTGTTATATTAATTTGTTCTCGTGTATTTTCTAATTAAATTAAATCACAGTTTAGTGTTCGTCAGTAGATAGTTTAGTGAAAGTGAAAGAAACAACGTATCCCACGATGAATGTGTCACCTCGTGTTACGTATACTGAAGGTATACCGGATAGGATACACTCAGGATACATTCAGTATACGTGTACGAAGTTCCACGACAATCAACAGTGCTACCAGTGATGTGATTTTATTTAGATGATTTATACTAAACTGACCGGCAAACAAGAAGGATAAAAGCACATGAACAAAAAACAAATTTTGTAAAAAAAAAAAAAAAATCAGCTGTGTATAGTCTGTCTGACTACTGCTACTGTTCACCAACTACTGCCAATGGTTGGCGTAGCTGCTGCTCCTCTCGCCATCCGAATCGATTTTAATAGAAAGGACATGCTCTGCATTCGCAATTTCAGCATCTCGTCTCTCGTTCTCCTCATTCCACATTGGCGAAATTCTAAAGGGATGATTGTGATGCTGCACACAAGGACCTTGGTCTTTTGTATACAATTCCAATGTGTATGTAACAGCAATAGCAACAAACAACCCTCCCGGTCGATGAGGAGATAGTATTCGGTCTGCTATATGGTAAGTATACAAATTGTGCACGTAGATAACAATACCTTTGTGGTAATCTCTTCCTGATGCTGATGTTGTCTGCTGTGTGGTTGGCTACCACCACCCACTCTGTGGGTAATAACCACTTGTTTCAAATAAACACACTCCTCAGGTGAGTACCCACTGTAGATAGGTAGAGATACACTCACACAAGTATATATATTTCGATTAACGAATCTATTCAAATATTTATCCCTGAGATTCTCACCGGTAAGTAGAAAAAAAAAAACGAAAACACCCTGAAACGAAACAAAACTGAATGAACCCATCAAGGACATTCTGAAAAGAAAGCACAAACTGTGTATGATACACAAAAAAAGGATATAATAAAAATTCAAAATTTATAGATACTACTTGTGCATAGATTGGAACTATATCTATAGGGGCGGGCGATTGAGGGAGGTTGCCTTTCTTCTACGTCGTCTTTTCTCTGCTGTTGGTTGGCACTGTATTTTTTGGGGGGGAAGAGAATATGATTATTAAATGAACGCAATATGGTGTTCATATTTTGTTCTGCCGCCCCAACCACCACCCTCCCGACTACAACAGGGTGCCATTTTGCACTAATAAGGGATGCCAAAAGAGATTTCAAAAACGCTAGGATGTGGTTAGCATTCACATTCACCAACAAGCGACATTCATTCCAAGTGTTTAAGTGATGTGACAATTTACACTACGTGTGCCACTGGTGGCTGACTGGCTATGTGTGCTCTTTGCTTTGCCTGTTTGGTTTTCCCTCGTATACTCATGTCCCCATAACGAAAATCGAGTTAACCATGACTACCGTACGTGACTTTATTAAATTTTCAAGGAATACTCCTTATATTTGGTTTTCGTTTTTAGGGTGGAGATTCTCATTTGAGCTGAAATCTTGAAAACCATTTAACCACAAACATCAAGGAAAATGAATCCATAGTTAGTTTGACAAAAAAAAAAAAAACGTTTGCTTTGCTTTGCAATGTGTCGCGAGATACAATTGTATCCCAATTGTTGGGTGGTTGGGTGGTCTTTCACACAAAAGAAAAACTTTTTCACCCTGCCCAATCTAGATACGAAACTCCACCCCGACTCTTGATACTGAGATAATCCTCAATTTGGGATTTTACATGTAAATTAGATACTATGCAACAAATGAGATGAAGATTGTGTAAAAGTTTGCTCTCAATGACAATAGTTTTTGCCACAGACACCAGATGCAGTTAACTGTCGAAACAGGTACACCTCACTCCCACCCTTGCCGCCATCAGGGACAATTGAAAACATTTGCTACGAGTAGCAACTACCCCCTCGGACGAGGAAATAATCGAAAAAGTTGGAGAAAATGAGATGAAATGAGAAGAACAAGCAAAGCATAAACTACTCAAAGATATGTCTATGGGATAGAGATGGGGGAGCCAAATGCCGCTCTCTTAAAGCATGCTTTTTATTTTACTTTGTGTGTGGCACAGGCACAGCACAAACACCGGGAACTGGAATAAGGAAATAAGAAAAAAAAATGTATCAAAATAGAATAGCAATGAAGAGAGCGAGACGAGGGAGAATAAATCCCTCTCTTGTCATAGGCAACATCGTCATCAACAGACAATGAACGACATGCGAGCATAAAATGAAATGTGAGCATTTTTTTGCCCAGCACACATATGTCACCCTACACCACTACCATTTAATTTGTACAGCACACTGTCATTGACATTGGCATTGGGCCGCTTAGATAGAGGCAAGGAAACACCAATAAATTACGTCAAAGAATTCATATTGCAATTAGGAATTCGCGTTCGCTCGTGCGTGTGTGTCTGATTGTACAGAGATAGCTCGTAAAAGTGTTGGCCCCCTTTTTTTGTACAATGAATGTACAATTAGGTGTTTTGCACTAAGGTAACAAAAAAAATGGCGAATAGTAAATGTAAAAATGTGATCTTTACTTACTTCTCAATGGCGCCCTACGTGAGGTCCCTCTTCCCATAGCGACAAAACACAATATTTGCATATATTTTCAATTACCTGTTCTCATTTCCATAGTCGAACCTAAATAATATTTATATTTAGATACAAAAAAGTCATAGAAAATGTGTCAAAGATAAAAAAGAAAAAAACCTACACAAAAATGAATGAGAAAAGAAAATACGAATTTGAACTCAATCACCTCGTGGTTTCGTCTGGTGCTCTTTTTTTTTGACGTATAGGTGTGGTGGATAAAATGTTTTGTTATTCATCATCTCCACGATACTCCCCCACTCACATTTACTCACTCACTCACTCACGACGACGTCAAATTCGTCGTCAATCAGTCATCAACAGCCATCACTATGAGCATGTACGAGTATATAAATCTTTGAGCAGTTTTATATTTTTGGCGTTTATTTTTTTTTTCGTCTTTTCTCCTCTCGCTCTCGCGTGTAACACTTTTTCTTTTGTTTATATTTATTTTGGACTTCTGAAAAAAATATAATAAAATATAAATTTAAAAACTAAAATAGAAAATTTGGTGAAAATAAAGGAAAGTATCTCAAAAAAAACGATTTGTTCACTCAAAATGACAACGACACTGAAGCACTATATTCCACTCACTGAAAAAAGAAATAAATAAAAAATTCTTCTTCTTCACTATTCCACTATAACTATGAATATAAAATTAAAGAAAAAAAGACAACTTTGTGTATAGATGTTTTCGTTTCAACGTTTTGCGATGCTTTGACACAATACCGCAAAGGCGGCCAGACGCTTTTACCTAGAAAGGCACAATACCTACCACTTTATTTTTTTTGTGTGTTTTATTTTAGTTTTTATTTTTTTAGATAACTTGGATTTAACTTGAAGAATACTGTGTATATGCTGTGAGTGTACTTCTTGAATGGTTGTATCGTCTTAGCTTGTTCGTACACTGTGTGGTGTTTGATATGAAATTTTGTGTGTTTGGTACCCTCATTTTGGACACACAAGGTAATGCTATGAAAAATCGAATACTTATTCTCACATGGATACGAATACAGTGTGTAGATATACACACAGATGGTGAATTCATGGTTAACAAATTCAAATACACTCACAGAGATTCATAGAGCGGCTATGAATGGGAAGTATTAGAGGGAAAGAAACATCCCAAGTTTTTGTTCCCTGTTGTAAGGGAAATTTCCTTATGGGAAATTTAGTGTGTATTTTCTGGAAAATTTGTGTTTTACTTTAAAGCTTTTCCATGGTCCTTGCAGATACTTGCAGATATTTTCTATTTAAAAAGCTTTTTTACGCCCACTACTGGTTTGTTCGGGCCTCACCACCCACACTATTTATTGATGCTGCTGGAAGGATTTAATTTTGAACGCAAATTTATTTTTTTGTTGTCACAAGGATAAACATGGGATTTAACAGATACATATTGATATGATTATGATAATTTTGATGTTTTGTGAATTTTTTTTTTTTTACACAATTTTGTTCATTTTTTCTAAACCGATATAAATGATATCACCACTCACAAAAAGGACACAGACTCTATGAAACTATTTCAGGACAATGGTTTAGAAATATGCATTGACACTGACTTCTGCTGGAAATTTGACTTTTACCTACCTCTTTGCACTCTTTCACAGAAATGCAATCAACGAAATCCACCCCTAATGACAAACTAAAAAAAAAAATTGTGCACAGCATATTCCTTTTTTTGTGCTCTCTTTCGTGTAGTTATCCCTGTGTCAGGGACACACAAGCAAAAACAAACAAACGACGACACATTGTCATGATTTCGAAATGCAACTCACCAGCTGCATTCGTGTCGATATAGGGTGTACAATGAAACCAACTCCCTGTATCACAATATTCCACTAGGCAGAGATAATACGAACACCAAGTTGAAAGAAAACCAGCAATAAAGGACCAGCAGAAAGAAGAACCTGAAAATCAAAAAAAAAACAAAAACACGAAGAAAGGAACAATCAAAGGCGTAGATACTTTTACGACAGTATACACTACCCTTGGGCGTGGCTTATTGCCAATTCACCTACAGCAAACGAAAAGGGAAAGAGAAATTGAGAAAAAGAGATGAAGAGTGAAAAAAGCCGGTTTTGCAAATTCAACCTGATTTTTGTTCTTCTTATTCTTCCTAATCTCCCATACAGCCATGATTACTGACAACCTCAGCGAAACAAACAGCTGTGACTATTTTAATCTACCGCGTGCATTAGAGTAGATTGGCTATACTGGTGTCTGCTGTGGAGGCCATTTTGGTGAGAGGGAGAAAGCATATACACCATTAGACAGAGTAAACTCTGCCATGTCTGTGCGGACAAATTTTAAAGTCTCAGAAGGAATAACTTTTTGTTAAAGTATCTACAAGCGGAATAAAAACGACACGAAAGAAAAATCATCTCTTTCTCTGCTGCGGGTGCTTACTTACTTGGTTTTGGCTCCTGCCCCATTCCTATGAATGGAACTTTGTGTTGGAAAATTTCGAATTGGCGAAAAATGTGGAAATTATACTGGCTTCTGTTATTCTATATACTTTTGTATAGTACTTCTATACAGTAATTATAATTAAAAAGAGGCAATAACTGTCACATGTATATGTATCTACACTATATATATATTTTAGTCCAATTATACAATCGCAAGTAATAATCTCAAAGTGGTGAGCTTTTTTTTTGTTTTTCACAAGGATTCTGTGCGCGATGTTATAGTCAAAAAGAGAGAAAGATCTTTACATGGGATAAGGATACGAGTGAAAGACTGGGGGTGGGGGGGCCATCAACTAAATTCAACTTATTTGCAAAATTTTAGCAAAACATTTTCCCACACAGAGTTCCTGGGGGGTAATTTGTTTGAGGAAAATTTATAATCGATTTTTAAAATTTTTGAATTCTAATTGAAAATTTTGTTTCATGTTACAAGAGTAGTTTTGTACACCTGATGTCAAAATGGCGTCTGCTGGGAATTGAATGAAACTAATTATGAGTTGTTGAGAGTCATTTTCAGCATAGCCAACTTGGAACTCAATTCTCCGACGGATAAATGTGGGATTCTATGAATGTGAGTTGAACAAAACTGAAATTCTTTGTCGAATTTGCATTTAGAGTAGAAAACTAATGCAAATTGTTCAGGTTCTCCCTTGTCTTTGTATCTTTTGCATTTCTGTGATGTGTTTCATATTCAAAAGTCGTAATAAAGTTTATAAAATAGATACGAGATTAAAATACAATTATTGAGTGTTTAGTCGATTTTGAACTTGAACTTGTATCAGGTTTCGTTAGATTTTCTAATTGATTGTGGCAAAATGCATATCACTTGCAATGAAGAGTCAACAATGTAAGTGACTTTCTGAAACTAAAAGCAAGGATATTGATTTTCATTCGGTCATGTCCACTCCCATTTATCTCATTTCAAAAATGATGTCTATCATTTTATTGTCTAGTTATTAAGCATCACCACTCCTTTAAACCACACAAACCTAACATCTTCGTACTCTACTACACATTTTATTGCATTATAATGCCTCGCAATGGTATCTACATAGAGTTTACAAAGTAAAAATGTAATTCCGTTGGTATTTCTGCAAATGATGATTTCCAATGGAAACCCACTTTATGCTAGTTCAGGACAATGCACTTAAACTAGTCAGAAACTGTATAGCGGATTTTAAAATGACCACCATGGTAGTAAAGAAATAAAATTGCGTTACATGGATCACGTCCAATGACAATTTATGCTTTATGCAAATGAGAATAAGTTTTTTTTTAGGAGATGAGATACAGATGCTTATTAATCATTACTGTGTTAGCACTTGTTATTTAAGTAGATTATCTGTAAAAGATTTACCAAGTCAATTGTATTCTACCTGTCAACCGTAGCTTTCGTAAAAAAAGTTTGGATTTTTTATTAATTTGCAAATAAAATACTTGAATATCTATTGCAGTGCAATATTGCATCTGTGACTGGAAAAGTGCATGACGATGATAGATCCAAATCAAACAATACATGCAGACATGCAGACTACATTTCAATTAGTAGAACAAGAAGTCTTCAGAGACATTTTTAAAATTCAAAAATGTAAAAAGATTGTACTGGCTTAGAACTATATATATATTTTCTAATTTGATAAAGTATCAAGCATTTTGCACAATTGCATCGCAAATAGGAAATAAAAACAAAAAAACCGACGGCAGACAATTTGTGTACTCATATGGTTGCTCCCAGGTCCATTGAGAGACTATTAAGTTAAACTAATAATATGACTGGTAGACTTGAACGGAAGAACAATTTTCATGACACTTAAGGTCTTTAAATTCGTCGTAATTCCATTGACCAACTTACTACTATTTTGGAGTTAAGTAGGAAGGTTTTTTGTAAACCAAATGTACACCAACAGCTGTGAATGTAAAGGTGGTTAGTCACTTTTAACCTTATTGACATCTGTAGGCTTTTTTCTCCAAACCTATGATAAAGTTCAAATATACAAAGATTCTGTCTTGACCTCCCTTGCTCCATTTTCTGAGACTGGATTTATTTTTGACGAGGAAATCTGTGCGAAAATCAAATAGATAAAGATTTGAGTAGTTAACAACTGCGACATTAAACGAATCAGTACCACGCGACTTCCTTAACGTTGCTCTTAGGAACAGTAGATAATACAAGTAAAGAAAATTTAAAAGACCCATCTTTTGACAGTCAGTTCAATTCCTCGTATATTCAGAGGGCATCTCCAAATTCAGTGAGATGTCTGTAGATCGTTCAATGGCAATATATTTGTTGGTAAATCTTGGTACGCTGTATGAATATCCTCTAGCATCCGTAAAAATACGCTGACAAGAACTAAACAACTGAGACGGAAAGTCACGATCCTTGCCTACGACACAAGTACAGAAATCTGACGAATAATTGTACCTGATCCATAGCAAAAATGCATAATCCTTGGAGGTTTGGAAAACATGTTGTAAAAGATCTCAAAGAGAAATGTATCCTTAGTCCACAGAAAGAAGTCTAAAAGGATTCATTTTCCCGATGGTGGAAATAGAAACCGATTTATGTCTCCATTTCATAAAACTATTGAAAATTCAGATTTTTTTGTCAATCATTTCAATGGTCCTGTGTATCAAGTACACCAATGGAATATAAACGAAATCGAGGTTCGATAAATTTGTCTATAAACAGTCTTCGAAGGACGCTGTTAAACCAAATCCACAACACACTGTATTTGTTATCCTATCAGCGAAGCGGCGGCGTTGCACATAGGCGGTTGGTTTAAGTTTGTTCATAAACAAGGTATATGACTACCCTTAAACTAGAGCACGGGCATAAGGGAAATTATGGGAGAGACGAAGGAGGTACCTATGCATATTGGCTTTAAATGCTTGTGTTTTGCAATGATAAGGAAACACAGAGCTATGTAGATCATTCCACATTCGTGTTGTACGGCTAAAGAAAGAATCTATATATTTGACAGTGCGTCCGAAAGAAGGCTTAAGGGTAAACTGATCTGCATTCGAAATATGACGAGTATTGCGGGTGAAATGCTGCAGGGGCGGAATGCAGCTGGAATACTTTTTGTTGAAGAATCAATAAGCGTGTCGATTGACTTCGCGATGTTTCTTGCGAACGTCGTGGCGTAACAAGGTATGTATATGAGAAACCTTACTAAATACACCTGTGATAGTAAAATTCAAAACATGGCGCAATCAGGATTCAAAATATCTCTGACTTCTGCTGGAATATCTTTTATAATTTTTTTCTGCGAAGCTAGCGTTAAGCGCAATAAATCAAGAATTAATCGTCATTTTTGTCAGCCGTCATGAAAAACGGGGCAACAACTTGACCTCCGCATACAAAAGGTAGCTCTTACTTTTCCTATACTACTTCTCACATTGATATATATTTGCTGGAACAGTTATAGAATTATTGTCACATTTCAAAATCATATGACTGCTGTGTTTCTCCTGTTATCACCGATAACAGAAGGGCAGGGAACGTGTGACCTATTGGATTGGAGATTAATAATGATTTCATAGTTGATGAACAATCATATTATTGAGTCATGGATTGAATTGCATAAGGAGTTATCTATAGGACATCTTTTAATTAAATAAAGTTTCTCCTTCGGTGAAGTTGAGGAGACTGTTCAACTTTAATTGAACTATTTGCTTCATCTAAGTCTTTTATTACATCTAACTTAAATTAAAGTTACTTAGAACTTTCTTGTTTTTGAAATTTATCAACAACTAATTCAATTTGGTATTCCGATATCTTTTACCCGTCGGCTTTTAGAATTAGTCTTCTTCGTGCATTGTTCCAAAATAACATCAAATTTCTTCTTAAACTATTGTGTAAATACCTACAACAAAATTGTCGTCCATTGAATATGCATGGGAAATTTATTAAAATAAAAACACAAAGCAAATACTTCCTCAAAAAAAGAAAAAAAAATTATTTAAAGTAAGAGTGCACAGCTATTTGTAAAATAAAATTTAAGTGCTTTGCAGAATTATTTTAAGTAGGTAACACAACTAAATATATCAAAAAATATGAAAATTCCATTTCGTTTGGTTAATCGTTTCGGGCACGAATTATTTTAAGCATGCAACTCAAACACGCATGCAACGATACACTGTTTGTTTCAAATAATTTGAAGTAGACATTTTAATTTAGAGAAATGCAAGAATATTTTCGAAAATCTAATTAAAAATAATTAGGGTTAGTAGGTCTAAATATAAATTTAAAGAAAACTGTATAATTATTTTAAGAAATGAATAATGTATGTATATTAAACTTCATCGAGAAACTAAGATGAAAAATGTGTTATCCTGTCAAAGGAGTAGGTATTGATTTGCTGTGTATGACCCTTACCACAGAATCGAGTCCTTCTCGTTCTCTTTGACCTGGAGACTATCTGACGTCTTAGAAAGGACAATTACTCGAATTTAACAATTAAAAGTAACTTTAACCAAAAAACGTATGCGATTATCTTACGAATATTATATTACAATCTAATAATTGTATGGATACAAATATTCATAAGGTCCACGAGATGGAGCTGCACTAGTGTCATGATGTAAAAGCGACGGGTTTGCAGTTTTTACGGGCAATATTAGCTTCCATCAGGTCGTTCAGTCTTTTTAATATACCTACCTGACCAATCAGCAGGCTAACATATCTTATATAAATCAAGAGGTCAATCAATGAATTAAGCGTCATGAGACAATCGGTCCACGAGTGCAGACAGGACTTTTTAAGTGATACCTGCGGCTGGAAACAGCGTATAGAAACAGACAGGTTCTTGGATTTAAATTCCCCCTTGTACAGATGCTTTGGAATCAGAAAAGGCTTTGCCGATAATATTGGTTCTGGGAACCTAAAATGGATGATTTTTGTATGTTTGACAGATTTACCCGCTTTCTCATTCAGTGTCTAAAAATCTAGTTTCATATATTTGTTAACTTATTGTCTCCTTAGTTGTCTGGTGACAAAGGATGAGCACGTTTTATCACAGCCTTAATCAAGGTTTGTTTCTCCTAAAAGTTGGTTCAGATTGTCGATTCTGCCTAACCAATCCGTCTAATATTGTTTAAATTGTGGAATGGATGGAGTTTGTATGGGGAAACCTATTGTCTAAACCAGAGTTTTTTTCCTATAACGGGCCATCTATCTTAAAAACTCATCAGTACTTGCGCCTTTCTCTTGTCCCATTGTATCTTGAAGGCAAAGTTTTCAAGGTACTCAAATTATTTTTATACATTTGTACTTGAGTTAATTTCAACGCGAGACGACTGTGGTGCGTATGACTGCCTAAGACCCCTTTCAGAGATGGCGGAAACTGCGTGGATCTAACGTAGAAAAATATACTGTGTTCAAAAAGACGAGATGGCATACACCTCATCCATAAACAGTTCAGTGTCGAAAAGCGATCCATTGTCACACACGTCCAAAATGTGCGGTTTCAGCAAAGCAACTGTACACTCTTTATAGGCACGCCATTTACTTTCAGGCTGTCGAGTTGCGTCAGAGGGTTATTTAAATAAGCTCCTCGAGTTTGGTGCGAATAAGTACCAATTTATGAACTGCTTAGTGCCCTAATTTGCATTTTGACTATTTGTTTGTTTATTTGAAGTAGTTGTCTAGAAAACAGGTTCTCTTAGACCAAAAGTAGGTCCACCATGGTGTTCAGACCTTGCAGAGATAGCTGTAGCTCCTAGATAAATCTTTACACAGAGTCCCTATCCAGTGACAATGTTTGCCTAAGTTGCAATGCCGTGCTATAAAGTTTGTTTATTTCGAAATGTTGGCTCCTTTTATTCATATCAACACTTTCTATTTCTTTAAGTCGATGATAGGCCAAAAGAATCTGTTGTTGCTGAAAAAGTGTGCAAGTAGTCATCTATGATTATCTTTTCACAGAGCGAACTGACGTTTAGCAAACAACATAGGCGTTGTCCCATGTTTAAGATTTCTACTGTTTTAACTTAGAGAGCCTTGACTGCCGAGTTTGTCAACCGCACAGCTCGTTGAAATGTCATCATATCCTGAGACCCTACAGAATGTTACCTTGTGTTGTTTAACGATCTTGTGATTATTTACAAATACCTTAATATGGTGCTGAGTTTCTTTGTAAAAGTACGCCAATCTACTCTGTTAATAAAGAAGATTTTAACTTCGAAGTCCTCTGAGAACCTGTGCAAAAACATTTAACAACTTACCTTTAAGCTCGGCAATTTAACGACGATTCGGATACTGCCATAAGAGGAACAAAGTCCTTGACAAGTTCTTCATATATCTTCAAATGTAAACATTCTATATGGCCTTTGTATTAAGTTTCCTTTGATTTCTTTTCTTTTTCCTACTTAATCTCTTTAAAAAATTCCAATCGTTGAATATCCTTCTTAAACAAATTCACACAAGAAAATATCAAATGACCTTTATCAATTTATTTATTTTTTTAATTTTACCTAATAATCCATTCAAGAATTCACCCGTTGTCGATTAATACACTTTTAGAGATATTTATAAAACATTAGCAAAATCTAATTTAACTTGTTCCCATCAGAACAACAACACACAATTTAATTGGTTTATAAATTCTTTACAATCAATCCTACTGGATCAAGTTGATCATCATATTCATCAGTTAAAACGATAAAGGTACACACAAAGAAAGGCTCTGTGTATAGTTATTTTTAATAAGCATGACAAAGCAAGCAACGTTTCTTTCATTCTCTATAAGTGATATGAATATAATACATTTTTAATTCAGTTAAATTCCAATACAAATGGCAACCTAAAGCATTTAAATGTATCGTAAATTACAAAGTAGAATATCATTAGGTTTTTAAATCACTCTTGTTCCTGTGTTTAACAAATTAGAAGAAACAAACTGTATGAGATATTACATTTTTATTTTCTGTAGTTAAAAATAAAAGCGATTAAAAGTGAACAAATAAAAATAAATGATTTTATCTGAAACTGGTGGACAAGTAGATAGATACAAGATTATTCAAAAAATTTGTTTTTAAAGAGATTTAAAAAAATTATAAAAAAATAAATATATGGTATGAGTAATTCTTAAAACAAAAAAATTGCATTAGTAGTTAGCTTGACGTAAATTATGAAATGTTTGAAAAGCATAGTCTCTTCAAGCATTTGTAAGTCGGAGGTAAAAAAATAAAATCGTACGCTGATATACGTAGTCTTTAAGGCATGTGAAATGTCGAGATTATATCAATATCACATGCACTAAGATCATTGAGGTAAAGTTCATTCGCACTGTGAATACCGTCATGCAAATCCGATTGTGTATTTTAGGAGGCTAATCTATTCTACGAATGTTGCTAAAAAAAAATTTGAGGTACGACAGAGAATTGATGGTTGGATGTTGCATTTATTTACCATCCATTGAGCGTTTACTTTAAGTTTTTTGATACAACTTTTTGCATTATTAAATCGTAAATGTTCCTTTTCTGGCTATATCGTCCTTAACGCTGTATCCTGTGTCCAATCAAATCAGATATTCAGCAACTAGTAGTGCCATTCCTTTTAGTACAGAAGTCAAATTTATCCATTGCGAGACTGAGATATTTGTTGCCAATCTTGGTATAAGACTAAACTTTTTTAAAGGGAGACTTTGGCATCCGAAATTTTCTAAATATTTAGCCACTGTTGCACCTGAATGAAACCCACAATGTATTGGGCAGCTCACGTTTTGCTTATATGTGTCTGTGCAAGCTTCACTGTGAGTGTTCTGAGCTCGTTTAGTTAACGTTTCACAACGTTTGCGTTTACTTAATTCTGTGGATGAAATTGCTTGACTGATGATGTAGTTCCATATATAATTCTCGACTCGCCTCGGCTATTGCTAGGACTTCCATTTAGAACATACTGCCAGTTTTCAGAGATCTCTTTGACCGGGCATTTTGTTCTTCGAAAACCGAAGAAGGTTCCGATGCACATAGGTTGTAAATGTTTGAGTTCTATAATAGTGATGGAGAAACCACCTAAATAAGTTATATGACGTTTTGACAGGACTACTATTGTTCATTCCAATGACGTGCATATATACACCATCAGCGAACTTTTAAAACCAATTAAATGTAAAACAGAAAAGCCATCTAATGCTTAAGAAATTATAAAAGAATTAATTAAAGTAATTATTCTTTATGTTGTTTATTACCACCAGCACCTTATCTATAAGCTGATTATAATATTTTATTACTTCGCATTAACCTTCCAACTCGTTGAATTTAATTTAAAAAAAAATAAATAAATCAAAAAGTACAAAGCAAACAATTATGTCTTGAAACTATTTTATTTAAATTTAGATTTTATAATAACTTATCAACCGTTACCAGTTGTTGTCTGTGAACGTTTTCCCTCCATAAACTGTCTGGAGACAGAAACCGTCTGCCATGAATGATTACAAATAATAAATCGTCTGGATAATTGTAATCTGGCATTATTGTTGTCTTATTGGTGCGATTTTGTTTAAATAATTACCAATAAATGTAATTAAGTAAAATACTTATGAGTCGTGATACTCGTAAAGGGGTATGTGATTGTTTAATCTTTTTTTCTATAAGAAGTCTGTTGAACTTTGTCTTGGTTATACATATTTTGTATTATTATACCTGGAAATAAAAAGGTGGAGTGGAAAAGAATGAGCTTGTTGCGTGTTGACGTATGTTCGAGTCAGCAAATCAAATAAACATTTTTTCGCAACACAAACAAACCTCGGAGAGTATAGGGAGGTAAGGGAGTCAGAATACGCTCAATAACAAACAGAGAACCGAAAGAATCCTGCAAATGGATAAAATGATACTTATCTTCCTTAAAAGGTGTTATCACTGAGCAATATGCAGGAAGACTAGAGTAACCAAGGATGCAGGGGATGTTTTGACGAAGAAGTTGATAAAGACAATTTACACTTTCTCCGTCACTGTCCAGCAATCTGCCAAATTAGATTTAAAATCCTAAGAAGATACTTTTTCAGAATAACTGTTCAACAAATCTGTGAATGTCTATACAGATTCATCAGCGCTTCGGCCAGGTTTAATAGCCCATAGGCTTAAAGGTTCCACAGTTTAAGTGTTGCAACCCCAACGGATATCACAATGGATCTACATCGATCTAAGAGCACTTTGGGAATGACACCCTTGCCCTGTCAACTCTACTACCTAACTTAACCTAACTATAATCTGTCATGCAAAAGTTTCTCAATCTGCCACTCGGAATCCGCCATAAAATTGTAGGTCACTTCTATTCGTGGGAAAAATCCAACATGCAAGTCAAAGGATGACAAGCTTGACTAGCCAAAGTCGGAGCAAATATTACAGTGTACCTACTAAGGTGGACAGATACTAGAGAGTTATATCATTTAGCTTTACTTCACATATGTATCTCCTGTTCTTTGGACTGAATACCTAGTACAAATAAAAGAAACAGAGATCATACATTTTCATAAGCTTCTAGAGACTTTCTTCCTTATTTTGCTAACATTTTCTCAATGAGGTAACTAGACGACCTTGTCAGATTCAGATGATAGTCAGGAAAAGAATGATATACCTACCAACGGCTAACATAGTTTCCCCAGTTACAGAAATTCCCTCATAGTTTATAATAAATTTAATAAAAAATATAAATTGCAAAACTTTTTCCATTAACAAAAAAAAAAACTTCTTCAAGACTAAGGTTATATTCGATAAACTTTATTCGCCTCCAATTTCTTTTTTTTTTCGTTTCTCCGTCAAACTTTTTTTTTAATAAAATTTCCATAAATATACGAAAAGTTTTCTAAAAGAAGAATGAAAACTTGAAATTTTCTTCTCTTCTTTACAAAAAAAAAAAGAAAGGAAGACTTTAGTACATGTAAATTATTGGTCAGCAAAGTTCTCCAATTAACCACATCCTTTAAGAAGGCAACATCCTACCACATGACTCAAAAGATAAATTTCCAAATTTACGTCTTTAATTCTGAATTATAATCGACCGACACCGTTCCGTGGTATAAGGTGTAGTGTAAATGTATTTTTTTTGTGCTCCTTTATGTCGCCCTTTCTTGGGAAAACCACCCCCTAATTTATAATTTTTATCGCTTTACGGACATTTGGCGAAAAGGGCAAAACGATAGGATTTTTTTTTAAATATATAAATTTTGTTCATCCTTTATATATAAAAATAAATTTCCAAGTCTTATATTTTTTTTGTTCCGCCAAGTTGATGAGAAAGAAAAACAGAAGAAAAAAAAGAAAAAGAGAAGAAAACAGAAGAGGAGAAGAGAAAAGAAATACCAGCCCATAAATTAGATATACGACAAACTGATGCTGTAAAGTACTTTCGTACAAGATTGAAGGAATGATCGGGTTTAGGGTGGGCTGGGTGGGGAAGGAAAGAGGCGCAGAATCAGTGGTTATGGCGGTCAAGTGGGCCGTTTTTATGGTTCGGTTTCATTGTGTCTGACGCTAGAAAGACAGGCAGTTGAAATCCTCTTAAAAATTGTAAAGTAACTAAAAATGTTGTCCCGCGCCCCCAGTTGCCCTATCCGAACATGGTGGTGGTGATGATGCCTTTTTATTTTTTTTGTGAAAACCGAACACACAATGTTGTGTTAGCCATCTGTTTTAGGATCGAAATGGAGTTGACTGCGCTCTTAAAATTCACATTTTGTGGTCTTATTTTAAATATCACGAAATGGTTTTTGGGTCTCGAAATTGACTTAAGGAATTGCACTTGAAATAGAGGGCGCGGTTATCAGGCCGTAGATTGTGTAGAGTTATTTTAATTGAAATTGATGTATGGATTCGGGAAATAATTAAGTCACTTGAAGTGTTTCCTTTAATTGGAGGAGATGAGGTTTATTTTTTTTTATGAATCAAAATACATATAATGTATTAGACACTTGGAAAAATGAGGGCATAGGGAAGGGTAACAGCTGAAGAATTCGTGATAATTCACTATAGGGTGATTGCTACTTATATATACAAGTGACCATAGTGTGTTAGATTGTTCATGAAAAAGATGTGAACTTTGTATAGGTGCAGGAGTTCGTTAATCTTGTGCCTTAATAAGTCCTCAGCTTGGAACTTAAGAAGACAGGAAGTTTCTGAACAAATATTTTTAAATGAATATTCATGTATAGGATATGCGATAAAGAGCCCACGAAATCTCCTCTGTGGGTCTGTTTGGTGTTTCTGCGAAAGGCAGCATACAAACGATATCTATGGATGCAAGTTCGTCTGCTTTCTCTTTTCCCTATACACCTTCTTTAGTTTCCTGTTTCCCAACAGAGAATAATCTTTTGATATTTCATTCAAAGTTAGTCTGCAGCTGGGCAGTCCCTTACCATGGGAACATTCACAGATAACTACTCAAGCAAAAAATGGGTCTAACCTAATGTGTGCACATCGCATCGATCTCGATTTTTTATTTTTTTTAGCATTGAGAAGAGTTGGAAGATCTGCGCCTAAATAGAAATGATACTGTCGACAGTGAAAATGTGACCAAGATGTCTTTGGCCGAGCTGTACTTTCATTGACATTTTTTGAAGAGAAGGACTCCATCAATGATGGCATCGGTTATCCATACCTTGCTTGGCAGTGTCCTGGCTTATAATGGGATCAGTTCTCATTCGTAGAGTGAAAAGCCTTGAAAGCTCCCTGGCTCACAGACCTCGTCCTCCTGCCTGGCCATACACTAGTGACTGTGTGTGGTTCAGTCTTTCGCTTTGTGTGGGAAGAAATATCCCTGGTACTTAAATGGAGCCATTGTCATGCCGAAGTGATTATGCTCAAGGGTTTAGGAATTTTATTAGGAGCCACATAATCACGGACAGAAGTCAATCTATGATGATGATACCTTCTTCCTGTTTTTAGGCTGTAAGGTCGTTGTTAATACATGCATTGGTCTCTCGTGGATGACTTGAGGATATAACTATCTTTGCAGAATCGTAGTCCCTCTCTCAGATCTTAGGGACCCAACTGATAAGCTATAAGTGCTAAGAATGGTCTGCTGGCGTATGTTCCTGCTTTAGCTGAGTTTCGTAAAGATGAAGTTGCAGGTCTTTTTATAAGAACTTACTACAGAAAGCTTTTCAAAATATTTAAACGGCGATTTTTCCGATTGACTGAATACGGCGAAAGGTCTTATAACTCCAGAACTGTCAAGTTTAATAATTTGGAGTACTTCGTCGACTAAATCTGTATATTTTTCCGTATGATTTTAACCCTTTTGTAGTGCGTTTTCACAATAAAAAGGCTTCCAATCGAAATTATCTACATTAAGTCTGTCCAGTGCCTACAATCGGAAACCTTAAGATACAAGATCCATACGTATCAGTCAAGTTCTTAAGATCTAGAGCATAATCTATTAAATTTCGAATAGTTATCCAATAAATATTTATAAGTTTGCAGACACCATGTCCACATTTGAATCTGCTTTTCGCATATCAATGACTCTTAAGTCGTGCTATGGTCATTATATCTCTTTGTCACAATCTATCGATTAATGAAAGTATACCCTGCAGGATATAGAATAAAACAAAATACATACATATATAGGTATATTTCCAAAGTACCACGCTTTAAAATGAATGAATTCAACAAGGTGTATGTATATATGTACATATCCTAAAGACCAGTCTGTGTATAGTTGGCAATGCTATTGTATCCTCCCTAGATACACGATCTATTCATGTTGATTTTCGCTCCTTTTGCTGAATACGTAATGAAATCAAAGTCAATTTCCAATACACGCACGTACATTACAACAAAAAGGAGCATAATACCCATTACCTTATCGATTTGGTTTATGTAAATTAGTTTTTCCATTTTTTTTCCTTTTTTCTTCTTCTTCGCCTTCGTCTCTTTCTTAGTTTGAATATGCCTTCTTTAGATGGGTTTCCTTATTTCTTTGAATTTTCCAGTTTTTCTGCTCAAGAATCCAATATGGCATCGAAATTCCACACCCTACATGTTATCGGTGTGTGTATAGATAGATATATAAGCGTTGAGAAATACCTTTAATTCGTTAATTTAATGCTTTAGATACATTTTTCTTTAATGTTGTATCTTTTGTAGGTAAGAATATGTAAGTAAGCGGCACCCTCACCTAATGAATGAATACAGGGGGGATACAGATTTAAAGAATAGCAAATGTGATGATTTTAATTTTAAATTTTGACATTTATTTGGTTAACGGCAGTGAGGGGGGACGCCCAGTGGAACAGGTATTTCTCATTCATTTGTTGAATTTACATAAGAAAGTGCCTTTTAAGTGGTTTGTTTAGTTTAGATAAAAAAATAAAAAAAAAAAAAAAAAATTATTAAATATGATTTACAATTTACATTGTAGAACGTAGACTGTAGTCTGAGGAATTATGTGTATTGACTGGCGACTGAGTAGGTTTGCATATTCATGATTTGTTTCGCATATGAATTTGCAAAGGAAGCAGTATATTGTCGGATGAGATTCGCATATTAAGACTGTTTTGTTACGTGCGCGAGTTGCACATAAATCAGTTGAAAGCCTCTTAAGTTATAACTTTGTGGAATTCGGCGTGAAAATAATTTGTTGTCTAGTCGTTTTTTTATGGTGCATTAACCCATTGCACGTATGGATGGTATTGCTGTTGAGGTGGTATGAAATCAGTGTGAACCAAATGAGATCTTTTCAGCGTTCGGAGAACGACTTTTTTCTTTCCAACTTTCTGCGTTATGATAGTTGGCTGGCATTGGACAGGCACTTTCTATAGAGCTTCCATAAGTCATAGCAACTCTCAGTTTACATTATCAAAAGCCCTATCCAAATAATTATGATAGCGACGTACACGTACTGTGGCGACCCGCTACATTGCGAGCTGAGGAAAACTCTAACTCAGCAGCACCTCAACGAGAGCACACAGTGAAAGAGCAAACAAGTGGCGACGTGCAAAGTATTGACAGAAAGCACTGACCGGTGGCCACTGCACGGGATAGATAAGTTGATCCTTAAAGCGTTGTGACTCTTATCAATTTAGGAAAACTGAAAATATTGTGTTACATTATCTTAGATAAGGTTGTTCTCTACCTTCGTTGTGAACTCAAAGCCCCTCTGGGTTCATACTGCTTTGTGTATATAAGCTCTGTATGCTGGATTCAAGCCAGTTCGACAAAACCAATTGATCTGTATAGTTCCTTGTTGAATCGTCGAAACAATCGAGGATGTACCATCATTGCACTTTCCATTCCCAACCTTGTAAATGCGACATGAACAATTCGCTTCAAGTAATCAATAGTGTCAGTATCATCAGCTTATGCTAGCAGCTTAACAGATATGCTAGCTCTAAAGTTGCGAACAGGCTTCTTTACTTAGATGTTTAAGAACACGCAGGATAGCCCGTCGTTTCAGCACAAAGAGGAAGTTTTTCTACGAACATAAAGCTGAAATAGGAGTAAAAATGACGAGGGCAGAGGCAAAGGAGCTCATCAAGCAACATTGGCAAGGGCGATGGAGTTCCGAAACCGGAGGAAGGTGAACGGCGGGACTGATAAGTAATGATTCTTAATGGTCGGAGTGGAAACATGGCAAAAAAAACTGGTACATCACCCAGTTTCTAACCGGACATCAACCGGACATAAGATGGAAAAGTAGGGAGTTCGGTTAGATGGGCAGCAGAACTAAGCTGGAATTAGGGACAGGCAATATCACTCCATAAAGACAGATGGAATCAAATAGGCTCCAATCAAACAGACGAAAACATACCCTCAGACGAATATTGGCAACCTGCTGAAATGGCCTTTCCACATTTAGTTACTTTCCATATTCTACTGAGACTCTTTAAAGAGGATTCCCTGATTTAATTTGTAGGCTTCTATTCATTATACTTTTATACACGTTTTCTTTTCCTTTTCCAATTACGCCTCTCCGTTGGCTAGACTGTGTGTTTCCTATGTTAGTTTTCTCTTTTACAGAAGTCGGTGTCTCTCCCTTTTTCTTTGCACGTACATACATACATAGAATTCTCAACCTGCCTTCCATCTTCCTGTTTTGGGGAGTCTTACTTTGCTATATGTCACCAAGTACAATCCAGTACATTATAAACTACCTTTCTGAAAGCCTGCTGGTAGTCTTTTCACTTCTCATCGTTTAGTGATCGATAAACCACCAGTATTGCAAGTAACTTTCACTTTGGATAATAGGACTTATCTTCAATAGAAATTTTTATCAAAAAACCTGCTGCTCTTCCACTTCCGATTTCTTTAATTAAGGTCCATCCAACATATTGACTTCAAGGCTAATCCAATTGCACGTTCACTAGTCCGACCAGACTTGTTGTTTTTTGGTTTATTTTTTTTTTTTATAATTCACTAGCGCTAAAGGGGTTATGAATAGCATTCACACAGCGCTAGTGTTGGTGTAGTGATTTTGAAACTCAGATGATATAAGGTTTCAGTCTTTTTCCTCCGAGGGTTGGTGTCCAGAATAACTGGGGTGAATTATTGATGCTGTTGCCATTGCTTATAATTCACAGTATTTCTTTTGAAACCCCGGTTAGGTTCTTAGATTGACTGTTGTAGTTGAATTTGAGGATGGATTTCAAGTTCTCCCAGAGTTGTCTTCCAGTTTTTTTTTAGGCTTTGGAAAAGTCAAAGAATTGCCTATCCATTCTACAAAAAATGTTCAGTTTGTTGAAATTCTGTTGATTCCCTGACACTTTGCTTTCTTCATATTCACCCGTCAGCCTCCAAATAATGGTGAGGGATATCCTTCCTCTTTTTTGTCCTTTTAAGACATTTTGTTTTAAAACTATGACCTTTCTAACTAAATATACAATTTAGCAAATTCATTTATTCGTGTTTATCTTTATCCTTTATGAAAATGGAAATTTTTGACCTTTTTCTATAAAGCCCTCATCTCCTACACCATCAGTATATGGTGTGTGAGACCGAATTCTTATTGGGACAGGTACGGTATCAAACGAAGTTGCATAACAAACAGCAATCACAACATCATTATCATTCATTCTTTATTTTTTTATGGCTCGTGCAATTGTTATTTAATATTTATTGGGTACGCTGTATGGCGTACCATTTTCTTCACCCTCCACCCCTCTCATGCGCCTGTCTGGCATAGGCAAATTTTTTATTTTTTTTTTCATGCGTGTCCATAAGTAGACATAGAAATGTGTATTGTAGGTACTACCTGCGTGTTAAAGTGTACTTTAACTATTAAATCAATTCATTGTGATATTCTTATCATTACATTGCCTCCCCCATCTGTCTATCTATCTAGAGACTAAGAAAGAGTCAAAAAGGAACGACAAAAAAGTGCACAAAAAATGTCTTTTAACAAAACTGTTGTGATAAATGATCGTAAATCTGTGATATAAGGAAAGCGATGACAGTTCCTATATTCCCAAACCTCTTGTAACTCGGCAAACAACATTTATATAGCCCGACGAAGGAGGGAAAAGGCGAAAGAAATGATTATTACCTCGAAGCACTTAATCCTATTGGTTGTTGGAGAGCATTGTACTGTGGGAAGTGTGAAGTGTGGAATAGGCTACAAAGTGAATACAAATAACAAATATTGAACGTAAATAAAAAACGCAAAACGAAACGGAAATCATGATAAAGGAACGCAATGCATTTTAATTCAATCGATCTATCCTTTGCTTCACAGCCATTGAATGAGATTGATGATAGATTTTGTCGTAGATTTTTATCGCAAGGTGATTTGTGTGGAGCAGAATCAATAATTTCTGATGGTCTTTATTATATGTTCGAATTACGGTCTTTATAGTTTTAAATTCATAGATTCTCAAGGAGCCAGTGGAATGTGATCTGGAATTGAATAGCAATTAATTTATTGGGTTTATTGAGTTTTTTTTATTAAAAAATAAACTCAATACGTGATTACATGCTTTTATAGGCTTTATATCTTTTTATTTACTTTTATTCTCCCTTTTTTTTCGATTCAGATGTTCATCATAATGGATAGTAAGTATCAGAGCAACGATTATCTAAAATAATAATAAACGATTTGTAGGTAAGTTTTAATGTAAACACGTTTAAGTAAGGTAAGATTTAAGTGGTTGCTAGCTAAAGTCAGGCAAGTGTGATAAAACATGAATCTTGCAGAGATCCATCCTCCTTACTTACTTGTTGAACCAACCTACTGATGAAGTGTATGAGGTTTCCGATATCTGTATCTATCAAATGATTAAGGTCGTTATAATAGTAGTTTTCCTTAGTTAGAAAGAGCTGGGCAGCTATTAAAAAGGTGGAGAATAGTTTTCTCCTTCTCTTCATCTTTCATTTGATTGTACGCCAAGCCTTGTTCCATGCTCGCCTATTAGACAGTGTCCCGTGATGACATCTACTATGGTGCTGATGGACAATCTGTTCAAAGAAATTAAATTCTTAGAGTGTTTCAGATTCAGCTTTGGCCAAATCAGTTTTGTCGCTAGACATGTTGCAGCACTTGTTCATCTAAACATTTTTATTTCGATAGCATCCAGCTTGCATTAAGTGTGAATAGAAATGAAGTTCGTCAGCCGATTCCGGGGAATATCTCTATGCTCCGGTACCCAACAATGGTGAATATTGAACTATTCCCCAATCTCTGTGACATACAGGGGTCCATACTTTTACCAGTTCTATTTTTACTTCACATCACAAGACCTACTATCATCGACAGGTCGACGTTGTATGCACCCTAAAATAATCTCGCTCTAATAGCATGTCTGTGAATGCCAGTACCTCACATCAACAGAAACTCATTAAAAGAAGATCTTGCATAGGGAAAAAGCGAACTGAATTAACACTTTTGAAAAACACCACGTCTACTGTACCAAAGTCTTAAATGGACAACCGAATTAGAAAACCCGAGAAGACCATGCATCTTCTTATTGCCACAGTTAACTCCGAGGTAACATAACGCACGAACTCATCTCCAACATTGCAAAATCAGTGCCAGGCATGTTCAGCTCCGTATTAAGAGCAATGAGATATGGCGGCGCAGCCACTTCTACCCTATAAACCACAAGTTAGACCGGGGTTTGAGTATATATTGTTTTCATGTTCCCAGCTTGTTATTTAGGTGGACAGAGCACAGAGATGGAAGGTTTACAGTAAGCAAATACTATTAGACCTCGAGAAAAGAAATCTACTTTCCAGCGGGAAAGACATAGTTATAGCTAGGGGAATTGGCTGAATCTTGATCAACAAACCACGGCTAATATGTTCAATGACCAAACAGGCCGAATAGGCTAAAGAAGTCTATTGCATAATACTATACAGCAGTAAACCACAAAACTTCTGTTTGAAGAAGAGAGCCTCCAAAAAGGATTAGGTGTAGCAAGCAGGGCTGCGGAGGAAAGGCTAAAAGTAATATCTTACTGAAGATGAGAAAGAAATGCTTAGGCTATTAACAGAAACCTGCAAAGACTTAGAATAGAACCCAGCAGTATGGCCACAATCTCTGCTGAAAATTGGGAACAACACTTCTGCAGGCTGTTAAAAAGCGATCAAACAGCGGGTGATGAACATACAAGAAAGCAGATGCAAATGAGAACATGGAAAAAATAAAAGATGAAAGCCAACATTTTTGTTTCACCCGACCAATATGAGGTAAAAAGCAAAATCGAATCTCAATTTCAATATGGCCGCTTAAGGTGACAAACTGGCTTCTGACCTATATTTAACAGCGAAACTGTACGCTGTGAAGCCACCTGTAGTTGAATAAAAATATTCAAGAAAATCCATGAATTTCTTAAGGTCGTGTGTGATTATGTATATAGAACAAGCTATACAAACATGACAATTATGCAGTTTGGGTATCCCCGTCATAATCGCCCTTCCGTGTTAAGTGACGATGGAGATTGCGCGCTGCTCCAGAGGGCTACTGATTAACTATAGCATAAAATGTATTGAGATAAGTTTATATCTGAACGAAGACCAAACAAAGTACCAACATATAGGCTGTCAACAAGAAAGAACATACAACAATGGTTCAACAGACAAAATATCACCATCGACCATAAGTTTCTTCATTAACTACATTCTCCTTATGGTGTTGTGCGCTTCGAAATCTATAAAACTTGAAACATCACATCGACTAATCCATTTTTTACTAAAATATTCAAAAAGTTAGCAACTCTCGCCTTGAAAATTGTTCCGCTCCACCATCTGCACATCATAGGTCAGTGCTTTTAATTTGAATTATTTTTCATGCTTAATTTGATGTCTGAAATTTTTATTCATATTAAAATAATAATTCCAAACCATTAAAAATTAGTCTCAGGCATTTTAATAAAAATAGAAAAGTGAAACCGAAAAGAAAAAAAAAAAAGTAAAAATATACATTTGAACTTCAGATCAACATTGGAATGGTATCTTTTTTAATTTAATCTCTTCCGACCTATCGAATGGTCTATTTTTTGTTTCGAAAATATAAATTTTTCTTCTAGACCACTGATGATTTTTTTGTTTTGTATAAAATATGTTACTTCAACTGCGTTAATCATTTTTATTTTTTTTTTTCGATTATAAATTAAAAAACAAAAACTAAGGAAAACAATAAATTAATAAGTCAATCCCCCGACGACGTGAAGTAGGTAAAGTAAAAAGCCAACTAATGCAAAAATTATAAAAAATAGTTTTATAATAAAGTATTGTATTGTGTGAAGATTTGAATATCTAACCAATGAAACGATTTTTTGTTTTCTAGTGGGCGAAATGAAAGATTAAAATAAAAATATTTAAATCTTTTTAATCTGTTTTTTTGTGTTCTCATTAATGAAGTGACACAAAAGATAAATCAAAGGTGCCGTGGTGACGGGGGGTTTAACTTAAAAAAAAAAAAACAGGTATCTCATGAGAAAAATAAAATAAATAAAACTATGTCTGGGATGGGTAGATATTCGAATATAAATTCAAGGACATTTTAATTTAAAAAAAAGCGGTTAACATTCTAAAACCAAATTGCAAAAGATGGATTTTCCAATGTCATCCAAATCCTAAAAAAGCAAACAGGATAGGTAATATTTCGCAATCACCTTGCATAAGAAATTGAATTATGAAAGGATTCCTAAATGTGAAATGCACCTGAGTGCAAACAGGTACATCATAAATCCTTTCGCAAATTCCTTTAAATTCAAGGACGTGCAAAGAATAGAAATTGCAATCGATTGCAAAATGTTTAACTTTTTCTCCTCTATTTTTTTGTATTACAACTGTTCCTTGTGTGTCAGGATAGTCTGTCAAGCAATAAAAAAAGGATTTTATTGCTAAAGTGCTTTGCAAGATGTCCTTGATGTCGTATACCTCTTTGCTCGATGTCATATATTTTTATATTTTTAATTATCATTTCACGGTATGCTGTATAATAATATTAATTGCTTTACGGTTACTTAGACTGAAAAAAAAGAGGAAAAAATTATCAGACAAGTATTCCCAAACAAGTTACCTGTGTAACCACGACTCATTGCAACAGCAGGTTTTCATTGTGACATTTCTAAGCGATTAGTCAATTTCACCTGTAAACTTAGGTCGCGAGACCAGGACCACTGCTGAAAATGTTACTTAACACTTACATTTGTTGCTGAAACTGAAGTATCAAAATCATTCATAATTCATTTAATCGTATATCGTAAACGATTTTTATTATCAATAAAATGACACTTAAATTATCGTAAAAGAAATAATTATGGTTGAAACGCTACGGGCGAAATTGTATATGAGTTACGTTTAATTCGCCATAGAGCGCGAGGGAGTAGTGAAACAGTGTGAAGTAATATCTGTAATTTTGTTTTTGGTTTGCCTTTTTGTATTTTTGGGGCAGGGGGCCTATATCATGCAACGGAATTTTTACTATGTGAACAAATTATGGCATTTTATAACGACTGTGGCCATAAACCTGAGTGTAACGCGAGTTTCAGTACTATGAAGGGAATTTAGAATGAACTGTGAGTTGTAGGTTATGCTACGCTGGAGAAATAGGTACGCACTGTGTAAGTTTTCGTATTTGTTTTTTAATTAAAAGGGGGGACTAACTCTAAACAAAATTAAGACTTTTCTAATCTATGGAAAAAATCAAATATTAATTAACATATGGAGCGAGGGAGCTACTAGAATTGAAAACTTTTCTCTAAAGGGCGTCTAGTAAACGGAGATGAGAGGTCTAAGTAGCATAAGGGAGAATTTAAAACTTTTTATATTTAAGTTTTCAAAATATTTAACATTAACGACAATTTGGTTTTTTTTCAATTCTAATTGCATTCGTGTTAGTCTAAATAGTTGACTGAGAACGCCTAACTTTTTTGTATAGAGCTAGTTTAGGTAGGGTTAGAGTGTGCACTCACCTAGACCAGAAGTAGGTCCATTGTGATATCAAAAGAAGGCATTTCCCAGACACTATCCTCAGATCCATCTGTCTAGTAGCTTGACACTAATTGCCTTCTACCCACAAACGGTTGGTTTTGCTGATCACATCCTACTCTTTCTCCGGTAGAATCCTTAAATTTGTGCCTTGCTGGAGAGTTCAACAGATATTCACCAATTAAAGGTTCGTTGCACCGTGGTTTGTTCTGCCATATTCTTTGATCTTAATTCCTGTTCAACGCGCCCTGTAAGTCAGCATTATCGATTCTTTAAAAAGAAAAACCAAATTTGTTTGAACTATTCTTACTATTACTTTCAGTAAGTTGCCCAGTTAGGCATTGCTTTTAACACTCATGGCTCTAACTGCAAGAAAAGAAAACACTGTTTGTGATTGCCCAGCACTTGCTAGAACTAGACATCTCACACTTGGCAAAGCCTTTTTGAAGGAACTATGTATTAGAGATTTCTGACATGAAACTTTGCAACATCATTAACTCTCCCAACTCCACAGGACGGATGTTAAAACTTTCCCTCTCGATAAGCAGCAGCCAAATCACGTGAGTTGTGGTGTCAAAAAGGGACACTGGCGCTACTTGTTTTTTCCTGCCTACCTAATTACCTGGTGCATTGCTAAGATATTCGTATATTCGAAATTGCAAAACTGCCTTAGTGTGTCTTATTCCAATTACTTCTAAGCAAAAAAATGTCCATTTAAATAAATATTATTATTATCACCGCCATGTTGTTTCAAAATGGCCGCCAACTGTCAGTGTACTACCATCTTTTTCTTCAATATGGCGACTTAACCACCAGCGTATATCAGGTTTCTCTAAATGCATTCTGACATTAAGTTATCAACCATTTTATTTTATTAAAGAATTACAATAATTATAATAAAATTGCGAAAAATTGCAATTTTATTTGCAAGAAAAACTGAAAGTACCCCACACAAGAATACAATTTATAGTCGCGTCTTAAATTATTTTTATTCCTTTAGCCTGTCACTATGCAGGCAATTCCATCAGATAACAAGACAAAACTATCAATTTCATGGCGTATTTCCATCTACATCTATACATATAGGTGTGTGTATAGCACACTTCTACGATATCGATTGCCAATGTCGGCCGCAATAGACTTTCCGTGACACCGACGACACTTGCTATCTGGGCAATAAACTTCGCTAGCTTATCACTCTTAAGTTCTCATTAAAAGTAAATTTTATTGCCATAAAAGCAAATGAATGATCTGTGTATGTACAACACCGCAACATCTACTCAGGCACAGGTTGGTCTATTAAGAACTCTGCCCTAACAATACAGAATTAAATTTAAAACACACACATACAAGCTTGCACGCTATCTCATTCCAGTATTATATGTTATGTTGGTACCTTTATTGACATAATTAATTCTAACATTTCCACGACGACGATGGCAGTGAAGTTCCGAAACTTGTTCTGCCAATTAAGTCAGAGCGTAAGGACTTTTAAAAAACGACTGTTGCAACACTGATAGATCTTGAGTTTTATTTGCAACCATAAATTATAGAAATGATCGTGCGTATGTTCGACTTTGTCGGGGAAAAACTGGCCAGGATAACTTGAATTGACTTCTGTTGGTTGCAAATCGAAGCGCAGTTCACAGAATGATTTCGTCCTTTTGGTCATATTTTAGGAAATTCAAAAGAACTTCATCTGGATTTACTGGTGTACACATGAGTGTCATTAAAAAAACACAAAACAGTGCGACCAAAACACCAAGGAAGGGTTAGGAGAATCCTTTCGCTGGTCTTTCTTGCTTCTCTTGTTGTGCGTTTGCCTTTGTTTTACAACCGAAACGACTGGAGGAGGCAAAATCGAATCGCATGTGCGTTTGAACGTTTAGATATTTCGCGCGGTGAAGAATGTGTCAGGTCTATTGTCAACCCGTCTGTTTTTTTATGACCACACCAGAGGAAAGTCCTTATCTTGTGTTGGATGTTTGTTCGCCTTCTTTTTTTGTAACGTGAATTTATGGCGGTGCTGTGGGTTTGGATAGAAAACAAAATTATTTACGCACACAGAGAGTTTAAATATTGCATGGCAAGCACAATGACGACAAAAGGGTTCTTTCTTCTTTCATTTTTTTTTTGGAAAGGATTGCTCGGGAAACTGTGAGAATTTGAGGCAGCCAGCGAGGCAATCAACCAACAGAAATCATAAAAAATGATATACGAGCACTGACCTTGGGCGAATGGCCATTGCGTAGAGGTAGTAACTCTATTTTGTTCAAACAGCTGCAGTTGCTTTTTTGGATCTGGTTCTGGACTGTGTGGGTATTTCTTTAGAAACCGGTGTTTTGGAGTTGTTTTTTGTTGGAAAAAGTGTCTAAAAAAAATTATGAAAAGAGACACGCCTCAATTGGATTTATCTACTTAAAGCTGAGATATGTTTCATTCCATTCAATAAACTAGGGTAGATAAGTAGTTCAAAAATGGACGGACAATCGCGAATGGAGGGTTTGGTTTTAGGTTTGTCTTTTGTTTGAATATAAATAGAAAACTAGTTTTCCAATTTGAAAGTTGATCTATTGGCAATTAAATTTGAATACATAAGAACTGAGTCTGCAGTGGAAATCAGTGTACCGATCATTCTATCAAAACATGATATGGTCGTTCTAGAGAACGCGATGTAGTCCTGTGAACGGTTCCGATAATACGCTTCGAATTCTTGAAATTTAGGGCCTTCGTTGCCAATTTGATCAACGTGAGGCTGTGTTTTCAAAACATGTATTGGTCTTGAAGCAATGGTACCTTTTCATGCGCTAGGTGAGAAATGTCCTCCTTTTTAACAACTGCCGAGAGAAAGATGATAGTGGCTCGATATTGAAAACAAGATTCGACATCGACACACATAGGAATTGAGGAAGTAAAAGTCAACTTTTAAAACGTCCTGTTCATCATTTGAACTCAAAAGCAAAATCACCAACTCCTCTCCTTATTATGGCGTTACAATTTAAAGAGCGAAAGGACAGAGTATTGCCACGTTACGATTGGAAATTCTCGTGCTAAGTCGCATAACCATACTCTTCGTCGTAGCCTTCCTAATTCTCCTGTCCACTGAAATCTATTCCAATACCAAACCGAAGCACTTGTAATCAACCCAAAGTCCTTTACAATGAGTTCATCTGATCTGGTTCAACCATCTCATCCTAGGTCTACCGGGAATTCGCTTACTTGATGACATGGTATTCACGGTACGTCTATGAAGCCGGTTTGATCACCAAACCATCGGAGTATAGATCGTTCGGTCCAGAAAAGAAACTGCTCGACCTTGATTTTCTCACATATTCTGGTGTTTCTTACTAGATCCCTGCGAGTTGTCCCCGCAAGCATCACAAAAGGGTCCCATTCCGGCATCTTGCATCCGTGATCTTATTCTCTTGGCCACTTCCTACATTAATGACCACAGGTGATAGTTGGAGGAAAAACCGATGTAAGGACCTGCAAATTTTGAAAGTAAGCTCGAACTTCATTATAACAGATCCAGCCTGACTAATCATACAAGACAACTTTGCATATCTTCTTCTTCCGCCTGTGAATAATATCTACTCTGAGATGCTTGCATTTCTACACCTGTTTCATTGGGACTCCACTGACATGCAGAATTGGCATCCTGGAAACAATCATCACTTTTTTTTTCATTCTCCACGATGGCTGGGAGAGGGGACTTAATGCACCGCTGACGAAGTCGATCGACAAAAGTGAAAAGCGTCTTCTTCACGCCGTTTACTCATGTGTCTTCTTCGAATTCATGAAACAGGTGTAGAAAGGTTTGGCATACTTCCACGCCTTCTAAAACGACATTCTAAAACTGAATACTTTGTCAGTAGTGCCAGGACAAAAGCCGATAGTTGTTTTAGTCAATAGTTAGTCAGAAAGTTGAGTTCCACTTGCATTTCTATGACAGATATCTGAAATCACTTCCCATAACCATTTCATCAAGAATAAATGTTTCAAGTCTGTTCAGTGTTTACAATTTCAGTACAGAAATAAGGGTACAACACTCCTCCACTCAAAAAACAAACAATTAGATGATTAAAGACGTGTAACTTTCAAATTGAACCAAAAACCACATTAAACAGTAGATACATCGCTATCGATATACAGAATCAGCAAAAAAAAAAAATTTCATTTGTTTTACTGAAACAATTTAAGGCCATTCGCACACGAATTCAATAAATCGAATGTTCTTAAACGGTCACCGGACCCCAACAATCCCACATTCATTTCGCACTCTGACACCTTTTCAGGTAGTAAATGTAGAACTATCTCTTATAACTCAACCGAAAGAGATACCAGATACATCTCATCCTCTTTCCTCTTTCGGGCATCATGCCAAAGGTGTTACGCCACAAAATGGACTAACAACATCGGCGGCCATTATCCCTGCCTGATATGATGCGAATGATGTTCCAAAAAAAAGGCACAACAACAACAACAGACGCAAGACAACAATAATAATAATTGGATTATGCCTACCTAAGATGGGAACTTACTTTTTGAAGACCTTTCCCTTTGCTCAACCCCAGTGGTGACATACATAGTAAATCCATTCAAAGAAAATGAAAATGTATACACCCTCCCCTCTTTTTGGTATCAACTACCATACCGACAGCAATTCTCATTCATCCACACCCCATTCGAATGAGAGAATAGTGTTGTGTCCTGAGTCCTGTGATTGCTATTATTGCCTCGTTGTATCTGTCTGCAATGGTACACAGGGATTATTCTGCAGTTAAGGGTGAAATTGTATTTGGCGCTTATTTGATCATTTTGATGACCAGAAAATGCAGCAGATGATAATTCCCAAGCAAACAAGTTCGGAATCAACAAGCGATTCTCTGAGTTGGATAGCATTTAAAAGGAAAATAAAAACACTTTAAGCGGAGATAAATATGCCATTCAATGTTTGATAATGATTGTTATACATAAATTAAGTTTAAGACTGAGAGACACCTTATTGGTGGCGGGACAAGTTGAACAAGTTCTCGTGGTTTTTTTTAAATTTTTTTTTTCGGCCGCTCATTTGCACACGGTTAAGTTAATTTATGTATCATATTGACTTTGCAACAAACTGAGCTAAAAACTAACGTCAATTGAGAATTTATTGCTATTGGAAGCGATTTTATTGGCCAAAGAAAGGTTCTTTATTCGAATTTATTACAAGCGACTTTTTTTTTTGTCAATGCATAATTAAAATGGTTTCACGGTGTAAACGGATCTAGTATAAATAGATACCTTGTGCTTTTATTTTTTATCGATAAAATAATCAAATATGTATGGCTTTGGTATCACAGCTTGGAATTGCTGGTCTTCTTGTGTGGCATTTGGAATGGAAAATATAGATATTGATGTTGCACTGCATTGGCAATAGATGGCGTTGTTCGAAAACTCCATTCCGTACGTGTTGTTTTGTTGTATACTCAATTATGAAGAAAATATTTTAATTCTACATCCTTAAACCTATACTGACTATACCTATCGTGGAGCCTAGAGTGTTAACAACGATTGCTCGTCGTCTTGTTCGAAGCTCTACAAAGAGTTTGAGCTTAACTCAGCCCATCCTCAATTCCTCCGCAACTGTTCTGCGCCATGTTTGTTAAGGGCGACCTACTCTTCTGCCTAACTGAGCCGGTGGAATCCAAACTCCACAACGGAATTATCCTCGTGGTTCTTCCTTCGCTGTATTTTGATGTTTATTGGTTCCCGATCCACTACCATGTGGAGCTGTTCATTCGAAATTCGGTTCGGCCAGTGTAATATGTAGACAGCTATTTCCAGTTCAGAGCTTACTAGTGACAGCAGGGGTCACTTTCTAAGTAGGATTTTGTGTAGATCTCTTTTTTTTTTCATCACATTAGTGGAAAAGTTGTATGCAGCAACATTCTGGTCAAAATTTGAAGCCTTTAGCTAGTGATAAATACCTCGTACGTTGACACCTTTGAAAGGCATTCGGCTTGAAACCAATTCATAGTGGTCAAGCTTTCATAACTGTAAACTGAAATAGACAATATTGATATGCCGGCATTAGATCGCCTCGCTCGGGGACTTCGAAATCAATGAAGCTAGACTTTTATGCCGGCCAATATCGACCACTGTCTGATTGTGAAGGAAAATGCGCGCAGCTCCATGAAGGTTGGTAGAAAAAGACCATATCAATCCCTTTGATGTCATAAAATCATTGGGACAAGGCGATCTTTTTTTTTCTAAGCAACGTTCTTGGAAAAATTGTGCAGAACTTACAAACCAACAGCAGAGGCACAATCTTTTAACAGTGTGCAATCACCCGCATACATCGAGGATGTCATCATAATTGGAAGAATGCCCGTTCAAGAGTATTGGGACGTAAGTGGTGAAGATGGATTTGTCGGTCAACGAGGATAAATAGAAGAACATGCTGTGAACGAAAAAGGACACCCAACACCGACGTGTCGGACAGAAAGTTACCTTAGACTTTTATAATTTTAAAGTAGATAGTGAGAGACTTTGTAGTTGAGTGCGTCACGTAACTCTTTAAAGAAATCCTAGTCGATGGCAGAATGCTTTTTTACAAAAACAAGAGAGACGTAAAATGCTGTGAGAACTACAGAGGGGTTAAGTTAATATCAGATTGCCTTAAGATTTGAGAACAAATGTTGGGCACAAGTCTGAGGTAAGTTAAGTACCAATGTAAGCTAAAACTAGTTCGGTTACGTGAGCGATAAGTTAACTATCGAATCGATTCATATGCTCCGCACCCTCAAACGTACAACCACAAACGCGACCGCGCGCTTTTGGCATGCCCTTAGGTCCAAAAAAAGTTCCAAAGAATGTAGTGGATAGTAATGGATTTTCTTAACCACAACATTAAAAATGCGTCCCTTGGACACTTCTATTGCCGACGATGTAGCCCTCTTATCAACCGATCTAAAGGACCTACCAAGTCCTTGAACAGAGGCACTCCGTTCAAACGGTCTACGAAAAAGTAGAACCAAAATCGAATTTATAAATATCAACTTCACAACTGATTCAACCCAAGTCCAAACTAAAGTAGGAAATGAACCAATTCAAGGAAAATGAATGCTTTAAATGCCTGCGGTCCTACATTTAGAGCAAGAGAAGTATCGCATAGGCTTCAGTGCGGCTGGCAAAACTGACGTAGAGTGCTTTATGTGGTAAAGGTAATATCACTTCCTCTAAAGGAAGAAGTACGCGCTTGCGTACGAGGAGAGCCCCGGTTAGAGAAATGGCTAGGACAAAGAAGAAGAAGAAGACAGCGTTTGTCTGACATAAAAAGGAATGTGGATTCGCGAGATCTCTCTCCTTTCCCAAGGACGACTTTTAATCATAACACAGTTCAACAAGGGAAAGTTAAAAATGAGGTTTATCGAGAAAACCGTTCTGAATTAAGTCGTATATCCTTCAAGAGTTTTGCTCAGACAGTACAAAAATCCCGCTCACAGCCACTGGCGGAAATAGTAGTACAACATTTTTTTTTTTTTAAAGTACCCTCTCTAAAGTAGAAAGAACTATTAAACCATCATCAAAATATTTGGCTGGTAACAATTTATAGCAACAAAGTCAAATGTCATATTATTTTCTGCATCGTTTCACACTCAACTCAATTTAACCGCCACATCGTCGTCGTTCTGAAAATCTCTGTCGAAATTTTATTTTCAATCCATTTGCACCGCCTAATCCAAGTACATATTCATAATTAAAAATTTTTAATTGCAAGTGCTAGGAAATACACTCGTCCCAGTAAATGGACTGTGCGCCAAATCCAAGGCACACTCATCTGACATCTTACGCCACTAATCCCGAGCCAGACATCGTATCGTACCCCCAATTCTGCAATATTTAACTCAACTGGAAACCTAATTGCTTCTCTGACCATTTAACGATCGCATTAAATAGCGCCGAAACAAACAATTAAAGTGGAGTTTAAATATAGTTTAAGATTGATTTTCTTTTCTTTTCTTTTTTTTTGCCTCTGTATGTGGATGGTCGGATGGCCATGGTGCTTCGACGAGGGGCTGCCGAGTCCATTTCGCAAACATGTACTCGTGTTTACACTTTTAGAAAATACACATCTTGTTGGCTGTAGTACGTGCATGGCGTTTCGTAAGACGAGAACATCTCAAATCATCCTCTGAGAGAGAGACCAGGAAGAAATGCGACGCATGTGCTCGAACGTGCCGCATTTGAAATTGCCCTGGTGTGTGCTGACGCTGAGAGTAGTTCCATCGATATCTGTGGGGAGCATTTTGCATACACTTGGCTATAGGTATCCAAAGATACAAATTTTACGTATGGTATGTATCTAAATCTTGCTATAGATACACAGTGTGTGAATGCTGGTGGATTACAAATCGAAATACTTCCATGTGGGCATGGACTACATCGTTCATGAGATGGGGCCGACATCATGACTTATTTTTAAACATTAAAACAATTTTCTTAGATTTATCGATTTTCGCCACTTAAGCTTTATTTTTCTCACCCCACCCCCCGGTGAGGGGGTGTTGCTGCCATTTTTATTTCTTCGCTCACAGCGTTTCCGCTTGGATTGGCTTTTGTGTGTGTGATTTGATTTCAAAAGAATTTCAGGGCTTTTCACAGTCCCAGCCCGATGTGCATGCACTTTTCGAGTGTAAACTATCGGGGCTTGCATTTTATCAAGTGGTGATTTATGGTCGGTTGGGGAGTGTTCCGTTTGCTGCTTGTTTGACCAATGAAAATATACAACAGGTCTCTAAGCATTTTCAATTAAAATTCAAAATGGTATTCGGTCTCGGTATCCTCTCACTCTCGGGGGGATGCGGATGTATGTATTTGTTCTCACACCAAAATCTTGTGTAATATATTTGACACCTATCAAACAAAGGCAGGATGGTATTTTCCGGAACGTAATTGCGTTTTTACGTGACTGTTGAGGGATATTATAGGGAATCAAGTGTGGGACTTAAAAAGGCTGAGCTGAGCGTTGGGTAGTTGCTGCTTCTAAATTATGTACACGAATGAGGGACCATGTTTGTTTCCTTATTTGTCAGTAGGAAATATTTGATGATATACATATCTTTAGAGGTATCATTTTGGTGATTTTGTTAGATTTTTGATTAAGATACTTGTTTGGGGATGCACTTTTGTTTATTTTTCTATTTGACAATGAATTGTTTTGATGTCGAATAATGGTTAGAACAAGACTTCTGAAATTCGTGACTCTAACCTTAAATGTTCCAATTCAGTTTTATGATTAATTGCACTGGTTGTCAAATGTGTTTATGGTCTAAATGAGACAACGCTGACTAACCATCAAAATCTCTATTCCCTCCCCACTAGTAACTGAAGAGGTTTACTTCGTTCTGAATGATCCTTTAATCTTTAGCAAATACGAAAAACAACATAAAGAACTAGATTTGGTAGGTTTGCGCTAGATCCTACTTTGGATTTGGTTGCCAAATCCTCCAAAGGTTAGGTTAGGTTATAGGGGTGGATTCTAGCCGCACTCGGATCTCAAAGGATCCATTGCGTTCCCTGGAGTGGTGTGGGGTACCTGCCTAAAAATAAATAGAAAACGGATTGTTATTACTAATTGGCCTCACTGAATCAAGCCGAGTTCTGAAACTTGTAGATAAAAGACAAGAAAGTTGATAAACTGACGGAGCCCAGTCCTTAAGATTTCATTCGTTTAAAAGGGCAACTTTTCACTGGAATCTGTTAAGTGCTTTTACACTTCCTACTGATGGTCAAGCTTAGGTGAAGTAGGCTAAAAACCTATGGATATTGTCAACTTTCAACAAAGTAAAAACAAAATACGTTCCAAGTAGTATTCGTGTAGATATAAACCAGAATAAAACCAACTAGTATCGGACATGCCACCACGGATATTCTATATATGCCTTACCTATCTCTGCTTAAAACATTGGAGAGTGATGTGGGATTGCAGTACCCAAATGCTGCTTCATGAGAAACATCTTAATAGTAAAAAGGCGTAAAGGAACACAAGCTCCAAACACCACTATTCGACCTTGTCTGGTATCAAATGAAACAAAACTAAAAAAGGAACTAGATATGAATACCAAAATTATGTTCCAAGCTGCTATCCTCTACGCCATCCATCACAAAAGATGGGTGACCATGGTGTAGTCTTTGCATCATCGCTTGTTACGCTGAAGGTTCCAGGTTCGAATCCCGATGTCAAGAGAAAAAAAGTCGATCAACTGCGGAAAAAGCTGTCGTCAACTCTATTGCATAGGCATAATACTGGCAGTATGACTTGAAAGTGTTGATCGTACTTATGACATCGAGATGTTCGAAAGAAATACTGTGAATTGTAAGCAATACCAACAGTGCCAATTATTCTCCCCAGTCATTCTGGACACCACCTTCGGAGCAAAAAAAAAAACTGAAACCAAATACCACCTGAGTTTCAAAATCACTACACCAACACTAGCACTGTGTGAACAGCATCATAAGGGTATTCATAACCCCTTTAGCACTAGTGAATTATATATCTAAAAAAAAAAATATATACTCAATTTCCTTGTAAAAATTGATAGGAGGACTATGTACTTCCAGAGAAAATAAGTAGCCAATGGCTGTTGGAAAAATACTCACGCAACCCTATTCTTCAGATTAACTGAACCCTATGTCTTGAGAGTAAAAAAACCTTTTATCTTAGAAAAGGGCAACAAAAATGTTCTAATGGAAAACCTCGCTGCTATCTACTTGAAGGTACCTGTTTTCCTCTGGGTTAATCAAGGGATAGCACAGTAGAATTCTCAAAGAAACTCCAATGCCAAAAATGTTTGAAGTTCTCCCAGATCTGACGCTTACTGCAGTACCTTTTGCTCACATCCTTTGTGAATGTGCCAGACTCGGAAAACAAACATCAGGCAAACCCTTTCTTGATACCCTGAGAGAGATCGTGGATGAAATTTCTAAATTCCACCGAAGTCTTTTATCAGTTTATTGCTCAGCAAAAAGCGGACCATTGATTCCACAGTCCTATCCGTCAGAATTAGAATCACATACTACTCCAAACCGAGACTTTTACAATTAAGCTTTGTCGTTCTGCAGTTCTGTAGACTTCTGCAGCTTCTTATACCCTCACTTGGGTCTTCGAAAGTGATGGGATTATATATTGATTTCTAAGAGAAGTTCAGCTTATGTCAAGTCTTAAGTTAGGTTCCTTAATGCTTCACTCAAACATATTTCTCAGATGTTTTTGGTGCTCTTCCGTTGCTCTTGCTACTCCCTTTCGAATTTCAATTGTGTATCGGACCTGACTTCAGAAAACCTCAAGCCAGTTTCCAGTAGTAAAACAAGTGTCAGCCGCTAAGACTGGTAATACTAATTTATCACAACGTGAGAAAGAAATTTAATCCTCCATTGCATGCAACCACTTCCTAGATAATCAGGAAATTTGTAGATACCTTTGTACTAGTAGTTCGTTTCCAGTACAATAAAGTATGTCAAGAGATAGCAAAACATTCTCAAGATAGTCTTAGCCACGGAAGTCGAACATTTAATTAAAATTTCAATCGTCTAACCGTCCAACTAACTACATATACAAACGTAATTAAAAACAAGGACTAAGAAAATTCCTTTTAAAACATATTACATTTGAACCGGACCCACTCTGGCCTCTCTGACATTCAATTTATCCAAACAAAATCCACAACGGTCTGTGAAAAATACATTTAATGGACAATTTATTGCGAAATATCTACACGGACGGACCTCTCACATCCTAGGTCTTCCATATCCATGTCGTCGTCCTACCTTTTTAATAAAATTAATTTTATTTGCCAACCACTGTTTAGTGTGCATGTGTTTGCCAGTCAGTGATGGTGGTGTAGTGTGCATGTACTCCTCACATCAATTGTCCTTGTTTATGCCTTGTTAGATATTTTGTCTCGCACCACCACTCGCTTATCGTTCGAGGAATATTTGTGTGTGACCACCACAATTCCGATTCGCATTGTTTTCGACAGAAACGAACGAATCAACGTCGAATTGTTTTCCTGAATTCCCCAAAATACCCTTTCGTGGACGGGTGGTTGGGTTGAAAATACCGTACCCGAGACAACAATTATGGCGTACAATACGTGTGTAGATGCACGGAAGAGATACACTTTACATACATATACATAACACTCATCTCGGTATATTGCGCTTTTTAATGAACCAGAATCAATTATTTTAGCAAGGGTTTCCCTAGGTCCTCTTTATGCGCGCATAGCATACACAAGTAGCACCGCACCGCACCGCACGCCCTCCACCAGGATGGAATGTACCCCATTATTTAAGTGTTTTAGTTGTTGCGATGAGCAGCACATACACTTGGCACTTTGTATGGGTGCTTCAACTCAAACGGTGGCTAGGCCAGCACCAGCAGCAGTAGTAGTTTGGGGGGTCCAACCTTTTATACAGTAGAGAGACGAAAAATTTGCTCAGCTTAACCATGCGAAAAGGGAAACAAGGGTACCCAGTCGGATCGTAAAGATGTCTGGCAAGTTGAAAGCCGCACTTTTGTGTAAGTGAACACCTCCTTAGGCGGCGCACAATGCCCACCTTTTGGGATTCACTTCGAGGGTAAGAACCTGCTATTCAGCCATTCTACATTCGACAGTTGTTCTATCTATACCTATGAGTGTGTATCTCTAGAAATTTTATTAAAATAGTTTCATTCTTTGCTGCGGTAGTAGTGTGTACTCGTATGTATGTGTGGTTATCATTAACCGCACAACTGGATTTGTATATTCGTTGCTTCTTCCTGAATGTAAGGAATGGGATTTCCTTTGTTACTTTGCATGGATTCTGTTATCTGTAGGATATTTCCAAGGAAACCGAAGTTTTGTTTATAATTTTCGTCTCGGAAATCCTTTTGTTGTGATAGGTGAAGAAGTATACAATTGGGGAATGAGTGAGATTGCTAATGTCCATGACGAGCTAACGAGATTGCGAAAGTTTTTAATATCCAAGATGGACCGAATGCAATGACCCTTAAGTTGGTAAATTATGCGCAGCCATTTCTATTGTATATCTAGTTTTTTGTTTGTATAGAATAAAGAGGATACAGAGGGATTGTTACAAGAAATAAGAAGTTTTAACGTTACAGCGTAGTTTGTAGTGAAGGATCAAATGCTACAGACATTTGAATTGCAAGATTATGCATAAAGTGTAGCAATCTGATTCGGCTCTTGATTAATGAAATAGAAATATTTAGATTAGTGTTATGTTTGTTTTTTGAAGGCATGCTGCCAATTACACATGATGTAAATGCCTTCGTTAAGAAGTTCACTGACTTTTGGGAAGTAGTAGGTATACGCAATGTGATGGGCCGACTGTTTTGAGTTTTCAATCTTTTTTCAGGGATAGCATGCCACACTTCTTTGTTAAATCACATCGCCCTAAAAGCCCTAACATTCGGTACTAAAAGGTGGTTAAATTTGAAGGGCCGATGTTGAATGTGAACCACACCTAAACGTCAAGTTTTTTTCTGCATTTCATTTGACACTTCTCAATTTCAGACTAATTCAATTTGAACCATGGAAAGATACACAATCGAGCAACGCGTTAAAGTTATTCAGGCTTATTATGAAAATGGGCGTTCAAATCAAAATGCATATCGTGCACTTCGTCATTTTTTCGGTCAATTTAATCGTCCAAATGTGCGTACAATCGGAAAAGTCGTGCAAAAATTTGAGCAAACCGGGTCTGTAGGAGATGTGAAAACACCAGTGCATGCTCGTACATCTCGTACTGCAGAAAATATTGCTGATGTTCGCGATAGTGTGGCTGAAGTGCCGTCCACCTCAACTCGTCGTCGTGCCCAACAATTGCACCTCTCACGCTCGTCGTTGATGAACATTATGCATAAAGACTTGCATTTACGCGCTTACAAGGTGCAATTGACTCAAGAACTAAAGCCTCTTGACCATTTCAAGCGACGTCAATGGTCAGAATGGTGGCAAGAAATGGCAACAGTGGATGATCAATTTTCGAAGAAAATCATCTTCAGTGATGAGGCACATTTTCACCTCAGTGGATTCGTCAATAAGCAGAATTGCCGCATTTGGGCGAATGATAATCCAAGAGTGACTGTCGAAAAACCAATGCACCCACAAAGAGTGACTGTTTGGTGCGGTTTATGGGCTGGCGGCATCATCGGGACGTATTTTTTCCAAAATGAGGCCGGTCAGGCAGTTACTGTGAATGGTGTTCGCTATCGTGAGATGATAACGAACTTTTTATGGCCCGAATTGGAAGATATGGATGTGGACGATATGTGGTTTCAACAGGACGGTGCCACTTGCCACACAGCTAACGAAACAATGGCTCTTTTGCGGGAGAAATTCAATGGCCGTGTTATATCACGTCGTGGCGATGTTAATTGGCCGCCACGATCATGCGATTTGACACCGAAAATGAAGATGAATGTAGAAATGAATGCCAGGAAGCTTCAAATCCTGAAATGAGTCACATCCGCTAGGTTCCTAGACCACAGATTACATCGGAGACAACAAGAAGGCTTGTACCAACGTGAACCGAGATTATGTTAAGGTAACATTGAGCAAGAGAAGCATTTTAGAAAAACCTGTAACCATTTTTAAGGCTACTGCCGACACGGTGTCAAATGTTAGTTTATGGTAAGATGTTGAAGGACTTTGAAGTACGAGAAGGTTGCATACTATCACTATTGCTTTTTTAAACGGTCATCAGGAGTTGCGGGATACAATGATCGATGACAACTTACCTCATTTAGATCTGCGATGTGCTTCTTTTTTTTATAATTCACTAGCGCTTAAGGGGTTATGAATACCCTTATGATGCTATTCGCACAGCGCTAGTGTTGGTGTAGTGATTTTGAAACTCAGATGGTATTTAGTTTCGGTCTTTTTGCTCCAAGGGTGGTGTCCAGAATGACTGGGGAGAATTATTGGTACTGATGCCATTGCTTATAATTCATAGTATTTCTTTCGAACATCCCGATGTTTTTAGTACAATCAACACTTTTAAGCCATATGTTCAAGCTTGCAATGTTGCGTTCACAAAGGATAATGGGCTTATTCAAACGGACTTGCAAATTAATTAAATATTACCGGGCAACATGTCTAGATTGTTAATACTTCTAATGAACGTAGAACGTAGAATATCATCTCCCAATATAAAAGTTTAGATCTCCTCCACATCGCTTACAAGATCGTCGGTACTCTGTGTTTACACCTTAAGTGATTGTTTTGTCAACAACCTAATTCATCCATATCAGTGTGACTTAAGGTCGGGAAAGTCTACCAGGGACAAATTTAGGAGAAAACTCAGGAATTTCAAAGTCGATACGAACCACCTTTATATCAATTTTAAGCCACCCTCCGACAGCATTTATAGACCCGTTTAGGTTTGAGAGTCAAGTAAAAATTTCGATAAAAACCTCACCCTTTCGATGTCGAAATAGGACTTCCTACGATGTCATGTTATTTCTTCACCATCGTTCATGTGGTTTCACAATGGACCTATCATTGGTCTACGTATGCTAACTCTAGCTCTCAGCTACTTCAACCAAACCTAACCTAATCAAGCTTCCGAGTGATAACACTAATGATGAGTGTCTTGTTCCTTAGTTGTCGTTCAAGTTGTTTGAAAGTTTATTTTTGTAAAGAACTACAGCTGAGTAGGTACCTACGTCAAAGGACCAACAACATATATTATCCCTTACCCTGGGACGTCAATCCACAGTGGAAGTAAGATAAAAATAATAATAACAAAACATCCATATTTTCATTTCCCAAATTGGTCATTGACATGACAAATCAGATGAAATCACATTAAGCCCATCACAGTGTGTTGACACATTCCCCAACGTCACTCACTTGAGAATGTCATCACCGTCGTCGTCACCATTTGTCGCCGCTTTCAATTCCTTCTAAATTAAGATTTCCAAAAATACACACAATGAAACGTTTTCCATTATTCTTTTATTATCGCACGAAAATTGTTAAGTCAATTGCACCTACATAGGCCTCTAACACGAATTAATTTTATACATCCTCCCCAATGGGAATTTTGTTAGGTTTTTCTTTTGGGGGGGGGGGTAATGGGAATCCTCCACATACACACACACACACGCAACAAACGCCAAAACGAAGACTGGAGAATGGATGGGTGCAGAGGGGACAACGTGTAGTATTATGGTTATTTTTATGCGCAAATATTTACTAATTACCTCAGCTTTTTATGCGGCTATAAACACCGCATCATCAGAATAATAACTCATACGGTAATCAGGAACAATCATCGCGTGCATCCTTTGTTGGAGCGGCGCAAATAAAAACGAAAACGCACACAACAACAGAACACAGCTCCTTTGATGTCCATCAACCGCATGGCGCATAACAATAAATTTAATTGTCTGTTGACGAATTTCATTGATGGCCCGTGTAGATGATGAGAATGATGATTGTGATGAGGTGACGAACGATGTTCAGTTGTGTTGCTTTGGTTTTGTTTTTTTTGCAAAATAGTCCTTGTAGCTTGTATCACACTTTACATCATGGTTGTGCGCATGAATTGCATTAGAAGCACTGTGTTACCGACAAGGATGCGAATTCAAAACAAACATCCATTGTCTGCCAATAGATGGCAGTCATTTGTTTTTCCATTTACCTGTGCAGTTACTTTGCATTGCATTGTTTCTCCTCAGAGTTGAACCAAAAACTGCAACCCTTGCTGGCTCCGGGGTAAGGAAGTGCACTCAGTTGTGGGTATCATGTCCGCAATCATTTCATTGACAAAGTATATCTCATGTTAAAAGGAAATAAAATCCACGGTTCACCTAAGTGCTTCTTAGAGGATTCGCCTTCGTCCATATGCAGAGACGAATAACCGTTCGAATATCGACAAAGTGAAACAACCAGAACGCCCAAGAATAAATGATTCACAGTGGGGGAGGAGGCGATGAGGTGGATAAAAAATATATATATTATAATGGATACAAAAGCTGAAACAGCATTCCCTTCGTCGTTGTGTATTAACGCTTACATACAATTTTGTACATTTTATAGGCGGCATCATCATTCTCCAGTGCCCCGTACTGCTGAAGAAATTGCAAAGATGTATGTTAAGTGGTGACGACGAAGAGGGGGGGTAGGCCGCCTTTCTTAGACCCGAAAAGCCTCCAATAACCGTGGTGGGGTGGAGAATGGATGCGCGTATATGTATATGAAAAGCAGCAGAAAAATTCCAATAATAAAAGATCGTATTAAGAAGATTCTTATGCGGTCGTAAACAATTTTACGACCTTTTAATGGGCTTTTTGTAGCGAGCGAGTAGTGGCAGCCAGCAGCATTAGGCAAGGCATCTGTGTATGAAAGTATCCTTTTGGTTGTGGTAACGTTGACTCCTTTTTTTTTCTGCGGGGCTGCTGCACAGTGCTGATACTGGGACTTCACTTTAATCGATACAAGAAGTCTGGTCTACCTACTTCCATTTGAGAGTTTTTATAAGTTTGTGTTGGATTTGGCAGCGACATTATTTTGATTTTGTTCCTCGTTTTAAGTCGAGTGGATCTTTGAGTGATTTATGGGATTTTTTCTTGTTTGTTGTTGAGTGGAACTATACATAGTCTGGTGGGATTTGCGATTTTTTCCCATTTCCTGTTGAGAATTTTGCAAATTGGGAATTGGAATCCCATTTGAATGACTTGGTGAGTTGCTTATAAGAAGGTTAAGAGATCCATTTGGATGGTAGTGGTAGTGGCAGATAGTATGAGTGGGCGATTGTTTATGTTGTCGGATATAATATTTGTCGCGGATTATATGCACATGCCTACTCTATCGAAACAAGCATGACAGCGAACTGATGTGTTAAGATGGAGTTAGATGCAATTAATGTTTTGTGTTTACATATGAAGATAAAGTGGGTGTATCAATGACGGGAATATACCCACAGACACTCGTTATCATATTTCTACTATGGGGCTCACGGCAATGGATCTCCTGGATCCACAACGCACTGCTTGACTTCAATCTGAGTTTCAAACACATACCTAGTACCAAACTGAGACTGATTGAATATTTATCTTCACGGATAGCTTGACAAAAAGGGGGATCCTCGAACCTTACATGTTTGCAGTCTTTTCCAAACCACCACAACCACGTCGATGAATCCAATATCTCGCGTACTGAGATTGTAATCTATATTGACAGTCAGGCAGCAATCAGAACCCTCGCAGGAATGATTTCTGCAGGCAACGGGTATCATTATGCTTCGAATGCTCATAAGTTTTTCCCTACGCCCGCTTTCACACGAATGTGAAATGATCTGGATTGGTCTGTTTTTTCGCATCACTACTGTCTACAAAAATGTCAAGGCGTTGTTCATCAGTATTTCCTGCATCTCTCCTCCAATTTCCCTAATGCCCGTGCAACTTATCAGAAAGCGCACTCTTGGAGAATGCTTCATCAAAGATCAAAATCAATGACTTCTTAAACAAAGGTAGGTGGTTTCTGAAGACATATAGTTCACATAGTGGTTTCACAATGGACCACTTCGCTTAGAGGCGAAGAGAGTATCGCAGTATTGAAGTGCTAAACGAGCTAGCAGACGAACTGAAGAAAAAAGGAGTAGGTATACCACAAACGACAAGACAGGAATCGCATCAACAGTCATCACAAACAGTTTTCACAAATACTGGGTGGGCCTGATCCCTCATCGCCAAGCCAAATAATATTCTCCACAGCAAAACGATGCAACAGAGCACAATTGAAATCAATGGTGGGACTTCTTACAGGGCACATTCACAGAATTGAACAAGTTGACACCACAACCTGCAAAAGATGTCATGAGGAAAAGGAGGACTTTTAACACTTCCTCTCCCACTGTCCAGCCATTGCAAGACTACGTCGAAGAGAACTGGGGTCTACAGATAAACTGTCAATCATGCTTTTAAAATTCATACCGGATTCAGGGTGGCTGACTGTTAAAGCAAATTTTGCTCCCTTCCAAAGGAACTACAGATCTTGCTAGGTGGAATCAGAAACGCTCTAGCTAGTCGGTTCCGCTGACAAGATCTATATCAGTACAAAATTGCATCATTGCAGCCGAAAAAGTTTTCGCCTTCTGTCGAACGACTTTTCCAAAAGGAACGAGGAGGAGAAGGACCCAAGTCTTCATCTCTTTTCTAGTCATCCGATTTTCTTTTAGAACAAACTACTACAGAATACCAGGATCCTGTGGTATCATAATGAACCTATCCTAGTCTAAATCAAGGCGCAAACGGCACCTCTATGCAAGGCTTTATATAGTTTCCAAGCGGAAGTAATGTCAATAAAAGAAGCTTCATCATGACTAAAGTGTGAGCTCAAAAAATATACGTATCTTGACCGACATCTAGGCAGCTTTGAAATCCTTGTCAAATATCTCTAACGATTCCCGAACAGTCCTTGATTGCCTGACCTCTTAACGAGATGGCTGAGCAATTCAATATTTACCTTTTGTGTGGTGCCTGGATACAGTGACAGCCTTGGTTACTGCAAAGCCGACGAACTTGCCAAATCTAGAACCACCCTAGAAATGAATCATTAAACAAGAGTCATTACTAGACTTATCTGGTTGGAAATAGGGAGATTATTACTCACAACAAAACATAAATTCCCATCATTATTGGTGTCATTACAGGGTACTAAGGGATAAGTGATTTTTATAAAAGCTTTAAAGATGAGGAGATGCCGCTGTCCAGCGGTATCTCACAGCAGAAAAAGACCCCATTCGTAAACACTTATCCTTCATCAATAAATCTCAATGTTTCTACGGGTAGAATTCTCCCTCAAAAGGAATCCCATAGGCATTTCAATTGACTTTGGAAATAAGTTAGGCCCCTAAGACTCTTACCTAACCTAACCTTGTAGAAGCTTTACCTGGAGTCTTCAACTTAAAGCTAACTATAGACCAATGTCGAAAAAAAATCGACATTTATAATATTTATAAAAAAAAATGAAAATTCACCGCAAACCTTCTAAGGATGTCGATAGGGATCGAGGATGATGTAGAATCATTACAGTCCTGCAAGCAGTACATGACAAATATCTGTAAAATGTTCTTTCCTGTTTGACTACGTTAACTTCGCGAAACAAAAAAAAAATCCAATAGCTAGAGATAGCGCACTTGTTTACGGTTAAGCAATTTCAAAACATGAAAAAGGACATGTGTGTGAGAACACTATAATAATCCCTGAGGTGTGAAATAGGCTTTTAACATTATTGCTATCGATAGTGACTGAGAGTCTTTCCTCATCTGCTTGGACCTTAAAGTTGAAGTGAATAATAACTTTCACAAACAGAACTCCTTAAAATGCTCTGCGAGTTGTATACTTAAAATTTTAATATACGATTTCTTTATTGTTTCGGCAGGATGTGTCAAAGAGCGAAAACAGCGACCTCTACTAAAATATGATCGTAAAATTTTACTTTATAATACATATTATATCGTATACACTTTTTTTTTTGTTTTTTTTTTATGTATGGCACACATTTTCAACTTTTTTTTTTACATTTACAAACAGAGAGAGTGTTGGTTATCGATTACCTGTTTTCAGTCAAAGGTAAAATGGAAACATTTTACAGGTTTATTAAATTTTTATTGCAAATAAAAACTTTTAGATGAATGAAATGAGGGAAAGATGTTTCTTTCTTATTTTTTTTTTGCATTTTGATTTGGAAGTAATTGTGGACAAGCTAAGGAGGAAATGAAAATGTATCTAGTGGTACAAGAAGTGGTTTGCATCAGTGATCGGGAAAGTTCTGATAAGAGTTTTTTTTTGGTTTTATTTAATGAATAGTTTTCATTTAGATATTGACAAGCCAGTTAAGCTATTGCCAAGATAAGATTAAACGAGCGACACTCATTTGAAAATGTAATAGATTATCCATTGGGCAGATACAAATGGAAAAGTTCCGGATCCAAACCATTCTCTAGGTGTCGGACGGACAAAAAAGAATGGAAAGTGAAGAAAATAAACAGAAATGTCCAAGGACCTTTGCTTGAATTGCCCATCCTCTAAACCAGATCTAAAATAGTTGCAGGACTAGTTTGAATTCAATTGGAAAACTGAATTCACTAAGTCTTTTCTGAGTCTCGGCATTACCGGAAATGAGTTCTCTGATGGGCTTGCTAGACGTGGTTCAGAGGAGAACCTTGCTGGCCCTGAACCCACATTTAGTTTGCCCATTCCTTCGGTAAGGGCTTCTATCAATGGTTGGGTTTCTATGGCAAACACAACTGCAGGGGGCACGACTATCGAGCATGTAGGCAGATTAAACCGATAAGAAATCCGTAGTAATCTTGCTGTCTCCTAGCAAAAAAGACTACCAGGGAACTTATTGGCATTATTCCGGAACACTATGCTCGTTTCATTTTCTGTTGCCAAAGTTATGGATTTGGATTTGGTATACATGAAGGTACCTACAGTGTTCTCTCATTAAAACTGTCAGCTCCTTCTGTAAAGCTACCAGATCCGTGAATGTGATGAACATCGCAGGAAACACCGAAGATGCCCAAAGACGGCTTCAGCAAGTTATGAGACGCACCCAATCCTGGATGCAAGACCTTTATCCTGCTAACTCGGAGGCAGATCACCAATATTTTTCAGGTACAGGTAGGCCTGGAGTCATTAATCACTTCAAGACGCAGTGAAGTACATGGGAGTGAGATTGGACATAAAGCTAAGATATTGGCAGCAGATCAGGTCTGCGTCCGAAAGCGCTGCAAAGATCAATACACCATTGAGCAGACTGATGGCAATCTTAAAAGGACCGAAAGCAATTCGGCGAAAATTTCTTATGTCAGTCATGCATTTTATCCTTTCTGCAACTGTGAGCATGCGCTCAGTAGCGAAACAGTGTCAGAACCAGCTGTTTTCGGAATCGCGGAAGTAATCTCCATTGATATCCTAGCGACAGGGAGAAGGTGCATACACTCGAGAAAAGCAGAGGTTGGGAAAAAAACGCCAACAAAAAAATCACCATAGAATGCTGGCAAGAACTCTGGAGCAGAGAAACGAGGGGAAGTTGGATTGCAAGACTGATCAGAAACATTGCGGATCGGAAGGGGCAGAGTAAAGGGGAGGTGAATATCTACCTCACACAATTCCTTACCGGTAAATATTTACACAGGATGGAAAAAAAAACAGAGAGTCCGAAAACTCGAGACAACGTCAAATACACATTCTTCAAATGCATCAGATGGCTTGCAGGGAGATGAAGACTATAAATGGGGGTAGGCGGACTCACACCGGAAACAAGGTAGCAGTATTGTATACGAGTGAAGAAATTGGAACCGAGTGTATTCTTACATCGACGAAAGGCTGAAGGGTTAAGAGAAGAGAACAGGACAGGATAAAATCGTCAGAGTTATAGAAGATTAAAGCCAATAGCTCCACCAACCTGAAGTAATGCAAGAAGTAGTTCCGGGATTGGTTTGCCTGAAGATGAAGAGGATTTAGTCAGTAATAGTTCGGCACACTAGGGAACTTGATCACTGGACGGTGCATAAAGCATTCTATATTAAAAAAAAAACAGATCTATCTGCTTAATGTGTTACAAAGGCCGCATTTAAGAAGTCGTAACTGGTGACTTGTAAATAAGTAAGTCCTCTACTTTTAGATCCTCTTTTTCAGTTTCTCGAATTAACTCCAAGTCTTTACCATCAAGAAGTACATTTAATTTTGTAAAATCAAAACCGGATGAGCTTTTGGAACACCCTATTTATATATTTTCATTTAATTTATCTCACTATTAACCATGCCCACACGCTTAAATTATTTTAAAATACAACAAATGCTCCACATCATATACAAATGAATGCACTCTTGTTAGCAAAAATCTCTGCGCTTAATTAGCTTCACTTGTTTCGCTGAATTTAACTTCATAAAATTTGTACCGAATGCGAAATTCCATTCAACTAAAATATCTTCTGTCATTTAATTTGGTGTCATTTAATATTATTTAAATTATTCTTTCATTTAAAATTGCATTTCAGACGTTCATTTCATTATGTCGTGCATCTTTATGACCGTGTTTACATCATTTACTTCCAATTACGACAAATTTATAAAAAAAATAATAAGAACAAAATTATTGAAAATATTTCTACCCTACGTATAACTAATTTTTGTGTGTTTTCTTGCATATTTTCGTTTCAGATGTTCTCATGGATTAACCCCTCTGAACTGGTAATTATTATCAACCAAAAAACGCATCCTAATGGAAATATTTTGCATGTTTGCCAAAAAAAAAGAAAAATTTTGGAGTCAACTTGATTTACCATCCGTATTTTCTTATAAGAATTGTTCCGACAGAGACTGTCGTTTAAGTTAAATTTTTAAACGCCCACCCTGTCATAGTTCTCATTAGAGCAGCAGATAGAGTGTCAAAAAAAAAGCATTCACCGCGGAGTGCAGCATCCGCTCAGGATTACCGAATCCACCTTAATCACGCCATAGCATGTGGGACAATTAATTTTATAGGCACTGACTGGATTTGATGGCCGGGTGCGTGTAATCATCACAGAAGGAAGGGTGACAGGTGAAGATGAACGAACTCGTTTAGTCAGAAAGCGTTTGTCATCAAATATAGGCGTGGATTAAGCCCGAAAATGCCAAACGATTTTGATGAGCTCCATGGTAACAAAACAGACTTGGTGCAAGCGAGATCAGAGTATAGTGCAGATGCGTTTAATTGTTTGCCGGACCATGTGCCAGACACACTCAATGAGAGAACACGAGTATGTGTTAGCCAGTTTCTTGCGAGAGCACCTACTGAAAGCTCTTTTTGGATGTGGAAAACATTAAATCCTAGAAATGTCTTTTTAATTATTTTATTCACACTGAACGCCGCTTTATAGTTTCAAAAATATCCATATTGAGGTAGAAAATAAAAGTACCTATACCTATCTCATAAAATCGAGTTTATTTTTAGATTTAAGATTCTGAGCTGAGTATTGGTAGGGATCTCCAAAAAGTGTTACCAACGGAGTCAAATGAATGCCATATGATCATAGAATTCTGTCAGACAGATTATACTGCAATGATACAGGGTGTAATGTATCATGAAAAAGCTTCTCAATCTGTCGTTCGGAGTCAGCAATAATTCTGTAGATCTCATCCATTCATGCGAAGAATATTACATCCACAACATGAATGGTGGTAAAAGCTAGGCTTGGCTCTCCATGAGCTATTTTATTATTTTTTTTTGATTCAGGGTGCGAGAATACTACTGTCAAACGCGTCATGTCAAGTTTTGAAACTTTAAGGAATATATCTCATTGTTTAATATCGGGGAGTGTTTGATTAGTTAACACTTTTCGAGAAAACAAATTTTTACAAATCCGACTGTAAGAATCATGTGTGACGTCTGGTAAGGCCACGGTTGCGCCGAAATGAATCCGGAATGGTCCATAAGGAAGGCATTATTGATGTAAGGCTTAGATGTTGAGTGGCGGCGCTGAATTCTGAAATCTATTAGATCAACCTTGACATAGGTAGTTTCGAACCTTAACAACCTTGCTTTTTGAAAACCTGTCACTCATTGTTTCCGATTGCCAATGATGCTGGAACAAGTAGCGGCTTTGGAGTAGGAAGCGGTTCGACGAATAGTGCCAAATAATATTTGTTTTTGCGACGAAAATGTTGACATATTTTCGTTTCGCGAACTGGAAGAGGGTTATTTCCTGAATAGAGAGCGTGTATATTTTATTTTTGTTTCTAAAAGTCCGTTTAAAAAGCATCTCTTGCAGCACATTTTTGAATAATTTTCTTTATCGCCGCAGATATACCAATGAGATGTAATCGAAAGAATTAGTTTTTTTTTTTGCGTTTCAAAACTTAAAACTCTGAAATCTGTATTTACATACAAATGTTTTCAATTGTACAGATATATCTGAACTTCTTCATCAAGCTTGCATCAAAAGTTTGTAATCAAAGGAATAACTTTACATTGTGCTCTATAAGTTTGGTAAACAAAAACTGAATTTTCAAATAAATTTAGCATCAATAAGTTATTAATTAATTTTTTTTAGTTAATATAATAAATGTACTTTTTCCAACTCGCCCTCGGCAACACTTAGCTCTGACGCAAACCAATCTCTCCAACTAATCTCTCCAATTTTTGTATTGAACATCTGATTCTCTGAAAGTTTCACTCTCCGAACACAAAATCGTTTAACTCGCTCTACACATGTGCGCCTATCTCTCTCTCTTTCTTTGTCTATCTCTTCTAAAAGCAAAATGTGTGCACCCAACCAATTTCACTCTCATCCGGTGACATTACCGCCGAATAATGTTATGATCTCTTTCTGCGCCATAATCGTTCCATTGAATGAGCGACTGAATGGGAAATATGAGTTTTATTGCATGTTGAAACGAAACGAGCAGAGAAGTGCGCCTTTTGGTCCGTATTTACACACAACTATAGCATTTGTGTGGCCGTCAAGCGGGGCAGTTACCCCGTGGTGCACTTGTAGTGGTATTCGCAGAAAACCATCATCTACCCTCTCACTCCGATAGTTTACATCTACTCTTCCAACATTCCTCTGCTGGTCTGATGCTGATCTGGTGTGTTGTAGTTGTATACCTTTGGTGAGGTGTCAGTGCCATTTAATTTAATGTCCCCCTCCGCAGTGTGTCGTGTACTCTATACGACAATTGTTTAATATGCAATCTTTGGTATTATGTGGTCTCTTGTACATTTGTGCCGCCATTGAACCCCCAGCACGCCTATCTGACAGAGATGACATCTTTTGACAAACTTCCAGCTCAGGTGATGGACTATTGAAAGATTTCTACTTCCTAATGGGCCACTTGCATTGCAGTTACTGATGACTTTTGCTATTCTCTTCGAAGCCATTTCAATGATTTTTTTCTCTTCCGTTTTGTTTTGTTTTATTAGTTTATTACGATTGTTATCTTGTGATTATTTTTATATGACTCTCGCTAGCTATACAGAATTAGGCAATAATTTCCTTGTTCCCGCTCTTTTCTTCTTTTCATTCGTTTTGTTCGTCATTCATTCGGTTTTTTTTTTTCTTTTGTTTAATGTTGGTAATTTTATTGTTTGTTTTGATTGCTCGACCAGTGTATAGAGTATAGTGGTAGGTTTTTGGTGGTGGCGCTTGATGTGTGTTTATGATTTTCAGATTTTGCTGTCTCTTGTCATGTTGGATAAGTTCCTTCTGAGTCCATGTTTTATTATTTTACACTCCCCTGGTCGCCGCCAACTCTATTTTGTGGGTAATTTTTATGGACTACCTTATAAAAAATAATAAAGAGAACGCCTGTGTAATTGGATCAGTGTATCGTGAGGGGCACTTGGCACACTGCTTCACACCATTTCATTCCATTCATGAATTTCAAGTGTGAAATAGTATAGTGAAGAAATTAATTCCATTGAGGGAATACGAATGGGTTTTTATGGCCCAGCAGCCGTATATATGGGTTTATGGCACTCTTCTAAACAAGACGTTAGACACTGGTTACACAAATGTGAGTTACGATCTGCAAGGAAAAAAAAAATAACAAAAATTAATAAATCGTTATGTGATCGTAAAATTATCATTGACTCATTAAAGTCATCAAATAGAAAGAAAAAAAAATGCTTAGGTAATTATTTATTTAAATATAGCAAAGGGAAATTAGTGGACCACATTAGTGGTTGGTTTCAATGATTTCCTTTGATTGTTTTTCGTTGATAAAAACACCAAGCTGAAAGCCACACAATGTGCCCTTAATTGCTTACATGAATATTTATTAATTTCCTTTCAATTTTTGAATGGGCGATCATAAAAGTTTCACAGTTTGGTCTTTGGCTAATGGAATCGGATATAGTTATGACTTTGGTCGTGGTGTTATAAAGGCATTAAATTTTGTTTTTTTAGGCTCATTAAAAATACATAAAAGATGAAGAAGGACAAAAAAAAGTTTTCTAACGGTGCATTCAGCTAATTTTCAACTTTTTGCTTCCGTTTCGATTCATCAACCTAATAGGAAGTTATGCTATAAAAGTTAGTTTTTTCTTCGGGTTTCAAACACAGTAGGGGGGACTTTTGTCCACGTTGTATCTACTTTCGATTTTATTATTGAATTTTTTGTAAATTCTCTTCCACGAACCGTCTCAGTCAGAAAGAGCCTCTAGTCATAAATACCTATACAGAAGATGGTAGGCATCTAAAATTTCCGTGCCCCGTAGACAACGCTACCACCCATTCGAAAGCTCCTCGCACCATGATTAGAACTTCCATCTGAGTACAACCGGAAGACATTTTAATCGCCATTTTGGTTTCACTGCATTTTGTCACACTTACCCATCTTCTCAAATACTATTTTATTTTTTTTGTAATTCACAAGCGCTCAAGAAGTTATGAATACCCTTCTGATACTATTCGCAGATCGCTTATGATCAAAATAACTAAGAAAAATCTGTTAGTGTTGTTGTCATTGCTCAAAATTTACATTAGATACTAACTTTGAACTTCCAAATCTCACTAACACTTCTCAGTATGATCAACACTTGACCACAATACTGCCAGTGTTATGCCTATACAGTAGAGTCGACGCCAGCTTTTCGCAGTTGATCGACTTTCTTGACACCAGGACCACAACACCATGGCCACCTCTGCACTTAGCTTTTGGTCTTCATTAGGTAGGTACCTACTTATGTACCAAATATGCAACTAATAGAGCTGCTCTGCATATAATAAGAACTAAGAATAAGTGTACCTATATACAATCGACTCCGTAGCTTAGTAATTAGGGATAGGTACTAACACGGGCTCGAATCTCGGTATCAAACATTTTTTTTTGCAGCACGACTTCTCGGCAGTCAATATGACAAGCCTTTGAGGGTATAATTTGTCATCAGAAGCTTCTCAATCCGCATGTAACTCAACAGAAATGTGACAAAAAAGAGAATTCGTTTGATTTCTCATGCGTTTCATTTTTCGTGACGGCCTTGAAAATGTTTTCCCACGAAGTTAAAGAATCATTCACCTTCTTATGGAATAACATTTTTTCATCCCACCAATTCTCTTTGCCTAATACATTTTACAATTCTCTCTTTAAAACCAAAAAAATTATTTAGGTATCTAACTATCTTAAAAAATAAGTGCAACTCCAACCGTTATTGAAAAATTATCTTTTTTCAAAAACCTTGAATGCCCTATCTTATCTACCAAAGACTCACATTGGAATGGCTTATTAGATTTTTTTTTGAGTTTTTAATGGAACATTATTCCTCGTGCTAAACTTATTTCTAATTTTGTTTAATTTTGTTTTTTTTTTTAGAAAACTATTTACATTTTTCAAAAAAATTTGATAATATTTTTAAAGTTTTGAGTTAAGCAAAACTTTCTTTTATTAGCACAAATGTTTTATTTAGTTTGTAGGTTCAAAAGCACTTATGTTTTTCTTGCTATTTACAATTGTTTGCTAATTATTTATTATTAGTCCCATGTAACGTCCTAATTTTGTTCATATTTTGTGTTAAAATTAAAATATTTTATTGATTTGAAATTAAGCTCATAAAATATTTATATGTTAATGATAAATAAGAGATAAAAATATATGTATCTTCATAAATAAATTGTTTGGAAAGACAATAGTCACAATGTATATTTATATTTAGTTAAGTAAGCGTGTATACAAGATTGTATCAAATTTTAGAAAATAAATTTGTAAAATAAGCTGTAGGTACAAGTGTAGATAAGTACCTACCTACCACATAATTTACAATGTTTTGTATTTCTATAAACAATGTCAAAAAAGATAAATTACTTATAACTACATACGTAATTATAATAACAAAGTAAATAAAATACAAACACTGTTATAACATTTGTATTACTCGCTGTAAGTTATAAAATATAACTAAATATGTACACTTTACCTATCTACTCTGTCAATATATATTTTTATTATAACTACCCCCACATAATTTAAGATAAAAAATAAGAAATAAACTATAATAACCTACCAAAAAAACAAAAGTCCCACTATATCTAATGATACTTCATTAAAATTGTAATTAAATCCATTCAAAAATTACACCCAATGTACAATCGCACTATTTCAGTTATTGTTATTACAAATTTAACCAATTCCCTTTTATATGAACATTACAGCTATGATTATAGATACTTTCACCAAGTAGCTAACAGAGAGAAGAGGGACAAAAAAAATGCATCTTTCAAAGCAAGCTCACGACTGAAAGCCAAACAAGGACAACTCTAAGCTGTCTATATTCACTGTCTTACTTCACCCAGGTGATGTGCCAGTGCCAAGTTGTAGGTGCTCGATGATTTTACTCTCCGAAAGAGAAACAAGAAAGCTTCTTGAAAAGCACATGGCCAACGGATGAAAATTGCTTCGCAGATAAAAAAAAAACACAGATACAAATTCCACTTCTGCATCGGCTTTAATAGAAGGAATTCTTATACGAACGCATCTCTCATTCCTATATTTTCTTCTGGATTCCACTCAGAATCCAGTTCTTGACACTCTCCCATACACACACACACACACAGCCACTAACACACTTTCCGTTTAAGAATTTTCCTCTTACGCATACAGCCAAAGGACATAAATCTACACACAACATCACCCGGGGAGCACCCAACAGTACACTGTTGTGTGTGCAACCCTCTCCAAGAGCGAGCAGGCCAACACGCACTCAAACAGTGTATCTCTAACTCATTCTTATGGTCCCGAGATACGTTTTTTTATTTTCTGTGTGCCGTTTCTCAACTTTTTGGGGTTGCTCTGCTCTGTGTGCGGCTCTCTGTATCTTTGTATCTGTTGTATATACACACAATCAGAAAACCCAACAGGAAAGTAAGAAAAAAAAAATAAAAACAAGAAGACGAAGAAAAAACACCAAATGCTTTCCGAACAACTCAACAAAACCGAACTCGTGTATATACGTATCTATATGTATTCGACAAAAATATAGCGTGAAGCGAAATCGCGTAACCATATCATCATAGCTTTTGTATTGTGCCATAAACGAACTACTTCTCATAACGCAAACAGCTTCGGACTTATACGATCGAAAAATTACCTATTACAAAAATTTTTATACTCTTCAAAAAAACAAAAATTGTTTTTATTATATTTATAGTACCGCCAAAACGGTTGTTTGCTGTACTACTTGTACAATACACTCTCTCTCTGCTCTTCTTTATTCGTTGTGTGGCGCATTAGTACCTACTTTTATACTATTTTGTTGTTTGTTTCATCTATTATACTATCATTATCGTCATTGTCGTCGTCGTAGTCGTCGTAGTCTTCGTCGTACCGTCTCCGTCATCATCATCATCAGCGGCGAGGTTGTCTCATCATCACACACAATTCGAGTGAAGAAAAAGATACATCACCCACAAATTCAAATTGGCAAAAACACATAATTATGTTATATCCCGTCGTCGTACGTTCATCTTAAGCTATATTTTTGTTTTTCCTTGTTTACATTGCGGGTTAATTGCTAATTCATTTTTATATTGCAATAAAATATCATAAATATACAAACGCGACACACTCGAGAGCGTTGGGAAAACTGTCAAAACATTTTTTTTTTATTCTGTGTGTGTGGTGCTCGTGGAAAAGTATGAAAATTGAGTGCGGATAAATCTGAAATGTTTTGTTATATGGCCAACAAAATGACCGTAAAAATTAAAAAATCATAAAACCGGTCGCCGTGAATATACCATAGATGCACGTAAATAATTTTAAATGGTTCTACATGATCATTGATATCTTGTAGATGCGCGTAGATACTCGTAGATACACCGCTCAGTGATGTGCTATCAAGTGTAAATGATATAGAAATAATATTTTTTAAAGAGTGAAATCTTTTGTAGTAAAAAAGATACAATATATCCGTGCGATCTCAAAAAAATTTATTTTTTTTCTCCTTTTTTTTTATAAAACTATCCGAGTATCTGTGATGATTGAAGTGAGTCGAAACAGTGTCCAATAGAAGCAAGAAAAAAAGAAACAACATAAAATCCTATTCTCTCATCAGAATTTTATTGCCACTAAAACAAAAGTGAACAGAAAATAAGTGCTTTGCTCTCGGTCCCACGTGCTATATGAAGTAGTTAATGAAAAATCGTTTCCAATTATTCTTTATCGGTTCGTAAAACAAAAAAAAAACTTTGAAAATTAAAAAAAAAAAAAACCAAATCCCGCAAAGTAGCAAATCATCAACTCATCACAACACAGCTGCAGGAGACTTTTGAAATTAAATGGAAATTTCCGCAATAAATTTAGTTTTCAATACAAATTTCAATTTTCTATCCGCAAAAAGATAGAATATCCACTTAAAACAAAGAAATAAAAAAAAAGTTTTTATTGCACTAAAGGTAAAAAAAAAAAATATTACATTTTCTACTACTACTGTACGTAATTGCTCTATCTATTCTCAGTACTAAAACAAAACTATAGATACTTGTTTTTTTTTTCATCTCTCGCGTTAGATACTAAAACAAAAGAAAATATACAAACTTAAGTCCAACAATAGTTAATAACAAAAGAAATCAGAATCTCTCTCCCCTTCCTCTCTAAATATTTGTTTAAAAGAAAAAAATTACATACCTAATTTATTTTTCCTTCGTAAGCCAGAGCGTAACGTAAATATGTGCAATGTCAAAATTTGTTTTTGATAGTATGCTACCAAAGTATCCACAGTTTCAACCATTTATAAGTTCACATTTAACAAGTCAACAAACTTCATCATCAGCAGCCGCCGCCGCAGCAGCCGCAGCAACAGCAGTAGCCGTCGCCGCCGCCGCTCAACAAAATCACCATCAGCATCAGCAGCAATTGCACCATCATCACCAGCAGCAGCAACAACAATTGCAACAGCAGCAGCAACAATCAGCAGCCGCTAGCCATCAACAACAACAGCTTCAGCAACAGCAATTAAGTTCGAATTCACCGGTGTCATCATCGTCACCAGCCACGTTCGGACATTCGCCAAGTTCCAACAGCAATAACACCAGCAGTAGTTATTCGTTAAACGCCGCCGCCGCCGCAGCAGCAGCCGCCGCAGCCGCTGCATTCCAAAATCATAAGGTTATATCAAGTGCTGCTGCAGCCGCCAGTTCCAACGGTCTATCACCATCGTCGCATCATCATTTGGGTTCAGCCGCTGAGGGTAGTCCTCTGCGAAATAGTGCTGATTCGAATAATAGCCCTAATTCATTTGCTATACCAACCAGTAAAATGTATCCATACGTATCGAACCATCCCACATCGCACGGTGGCCTGTCCGGAATGCCAGGATTCTCTGGCCTTGAAGACAAATCTTGCAGGTAATATATTTAGTACAGCTGCCCTCTTTTGTGTGGAGTTCTCAGATGAAAAAGTGTTAGAGCTATCTGTTTGTGTTCAAAGAGTATCTAAGTCTTCTAGGTTCTTGAAACTTTAAAAAGAAAAATCAATTGATATCCTGTGATGGTCGTTGTGAACTTTTCGAAGCTTTTGAACTTTGTTTCATTAAAGCGCAATAGCAAAGCAGCAGATAGGAACCCAAAAGTAAAGGTTTCAAGATCGTTTGAATGAAAAGTCGGTAACGTAGAGCTAAAGCTGTCAATTTAAACTTTATCACTCTATATATTCTACGCATCGAAACTAATTCAAAACCAATAAGAATCAGAACCGAAAAGTATCGACGGCATTCGATAATGTTTAAAAATGAAAATTCTCAGTTCATGGCGAACTACAATGAGGAAGACACCTAGATCCTATTAAATGGTATCATTCGTAAGAGATTTTCAGTTTGATACTCAAAAACGGATAAGATGGTTTCAGTTTGTAGCTGTTTACAAGCTTGAAGATTTCCTAAGCTTTTTAATATCGAAGGGTAATACGTTTAGATTTACCTACGGGTATTCGTTTTCAAAGCTTTTTTTTCGACTTCCAAAGTAAAATTGAAACAGACCATCTTGTTGGATTCCTTTTCATCTCCGTCGTCACGGTGATATACTGAAAAACCTTTTCGCTTGTCTGGAACTTGAAAATTGGTTAGAAGTCTAACGTTTTCTTACCACTGAGCCACATGTTCTCTGTTCAATATTATTCCTATGCATCTTAACGTTCTTGTACCAAATATAAGGCTTCAATTGGTTAAAGTCTTCACATTCTTTAAACGAGTGTTTTATATAATATCAACTTGCGTAAATCTTGAAAATTACATTTTGACACGTGTCGGATCAGGTCTTTTTGAACATGTGATGAAATCTTTCAGAGACTTAGATCTGAACTTATTTGAAAGATTGGCATTGATATTCGTTCATAGTTTCGGCAATTTGCATATAAGAGCAAATTGGCGGGTTGCATTGTGTGTACACGTTGTTTAAACCTTCCAAGTCAGCACTTATCGCTGTTTTTAAGATCCATCTCTTTCAAAAGTTCTGACTACATTTGATATATTTACAAGAACCCTAACCTAAATTGTTAAGATCTCTCAAACACTGATATGAAAAGCCTCTCCCAACACATCATAGATACACATAATACAAATATATTACCTTAAATCTCATTATAACCTCTATATCGTTTCATCTGAGAACTTCATTATACTCTGTCAACGACGGTCTCTGTACACCAATCGAAGGTTATATATTCTTGTAAATTCCGACGGTATAATAACTTCTTCACCCACAATTGCGGTTAAACGCCCTACTTACCCTTACCACTCTAAATCGTGGTCAGTGGTACTAATTTGCCTATTGTTACAAAGCAAATAAACAACCTCCTGGCGTTTTATGAGGTCAATTTTTTTTTTTTTTTTTTTTTGAAATTTCCTATGTTATGTCGGGTTTCACTAATTTGCATACACTGTGTGTAAATTGTGCACCGACATAGAACCACAGCAGGTCATCTTGTTAAAATGACCATTGTATACATAATTTGTTTGTTGGTTTAACTGTACATAGGTACAAATTTATTTGATTGTCCCTCTTCACCTTTTTGACCACACCACAGTACACAGTGATGATTAGCTTTCGATTGGTCTATAGTGTGTTTTTAAAATTTTCTTTTTCTTAGAAGTACTGACCGTTTCATCTATAACTCTCCCAGGTACACAGACAGTATGATGAATAGTTATCAATCGATGAGCGTACCTGCTAGCGCATCTAGTTTTGCACAATTTTATCATCAGGCTGCTGCATCCGCTGTTTCGGCAGCATCTGCCGGCGCAATTGGTGTCGATTCATTGGGTAATGCATGTACACAACCATCGTCGGGTGTTGTGCCGACCGCCGGTGCAGGACAAAGTATTGCCGATTTACCAAGATATCCGTGGATGACATTGACGGGTAAGTTTTGAAAAAAAAAACATACTATACCTACTTAACTTGAAGTGCCGAGAGGTACATATCTACTTCAAAATAAACTAAATTTATGAATACAAGTGGAGTAGATACATATCATGCCTGTTGGTTAGGATTTAATGAATTGCAATGTGCTACTTAGGGAAATCATTATTTTAATAGTTTAATTAATTGATTGACATTTACATACACTAAGCTTGCGTCAACGTTTAGAGTTTTTTTTTTAAACCAACGTTGCATCGGGTGTTTAACATAAGTTACATTAACCAGCCTCTGTTTAGGATTTGTTGCTTATTTTAAACTTCATAATTAATTGTTGACTGGTTTATTAATTATGCTTTTTTCGTTGTAGTCTCTTTTACTAATTGAACGACTTATTTCAATTAAAAAAAGAAAAAATAAGCAAGTAAAAAGCAAAGGTTAAACCATTTAAATGAGCGTACAGTTCCTATTAGTTTTATATCAAATCTAAAAGAATACCATGTTATGCAAAGTCTGATACAGTTGTGCATTTCATTTCTCTTTAACTATAGCTGTAGGGTATGCATGTCTGGATATCGAAATAGACCACTTTGTTGGTATTTTCGCCTCTCTCGCCCTAATGGTATTAACCGTAAAACAAATTTTGGTTTTCTGGAAACCAACCTAAGTCAGCTGCTTAGAAGTTAAACGCTCTAACCACTGAGCCACGGTGACCAGTATATAGATAATGTCATGTGGTAGTGCAACGTACTCTATAAGGATTCCTGTCACAAGAATGATGTCCCTAATACGAGCTCGAATTCGGTGCTTGCAGGCTTTTAATCACGTTTCCTGCAACTTAGCCCTTAAAAAAAATTTACTTACTTATAACTCCTGCTTCCATTGCAGGGTCAGAGCCTAAAATAACGCCCCCTTCCATGCCCCACGCTACTTCCAGTTAAAGTTTTCTGGCGTCTGCGATTGCATATTCTTTAAACCGAAGGTTCGGTCCCCCGTTTTTCGTGACTGGGATTCAAAGACCCCTCTTACTTGGAACGCTCTCATCCATCTATCTACATATGTGGTCCAGTCGATTCATTTTTGATTTCCCGACTACATCCACATCTTGATACAGCTCCTAGAATTCGCCGATGTATTTTCTCTTCCATTCGCCATCTTCGGAAACTAGACGTGGAATATTTCCACGTAGAATTTTTGTTTCGAAGGATCCCAAGATCTTCTCCGCTGTCTTACTTCTCGCCCAGCATTCAGCTCCATAAAGCAATGTCGTAGCTCTTTCTAACTTCATCCTAGCTGCCATGTATGCCTCGGTTGACCCACTCTTCCTCCGTTCTAGGTTAGCGGTTTCGAAATGTATGTCCGATCCACTGCCATCGCCTCCATCTTTCAATTGTAACGTCTGTGGCATATTGACCCGCCCTTTCACGGTACCTAAGTTTAAACAAAAAAAAAACTTCAAACTCCCTCATCACGAGGCAGTAGCAATTTTTAAATTCAAACGCACTTGTAGTCAGTGTTCACTGCACGTTGAAAAATAATCTCTACAGCCTGCCGACTTGATCCCAAATCTCTCTAACTTCTTTTACTTTCTAGCTACGTAAGTCCCCATCAATATGGGTGAATTCTTCTCATTCTAAACGTCAAGATCCTTTTGCATTGTCTCCTTGGATTGGATCGATAATTCTGCGGTCAACAAAATTTAAAATGGAGACGAGCTATAGTTTGCTTCATTTCGAGAGCAACAACATTTTATTCTTAGTGCCCCATTGACCGGATTTCCGACTTGAGTATAAATTCCACCAAGACAACAACTTCCAAATTGAATGGCAACTTCGTACTTATAGTGCGTATTCTCAGTAATTTAGTAGGCATGACAAGACTAGGGCTAGACAATACAATACAATCCAAATATTTGATGCATATAGGGTTAAAGACCGGCTTCTCGCAACCACTCATGTTGTGCGTGTTATATTTTTTGCTCGAATGGTATAGTTTTCTTTTATTGCCGGCTCTGAACTGTCGATTGAGAAGCTTTTTTTTGACAAAGTGCACTATCTGAGGTTTATCATTTCCTTCCTGGCTAGAAAACATTTGGTTGTTTTTGACTCCAACGTGTGTTAGCTCGCTTTTCAATGCAACGCACTGACCACTGAGCCACGGCAACAAGACAGAGATTGGGTTTAGTCCACTCCATTTTAAGAGCGATCGATGAAGCCTTATTCTACTCGTATTTGATGGCCAGCATTTGTGGATGAATTTCCGACATTGACCTAAGGATTGGAATACAAACTTCTCCTAAAATATTTTGGTTGTCTACTGTTGATAGAATCAAATTTAATAATTGATTGCAATATTATTCAGACGAACATAACTGCAGTGGATTCAGATGACTAAGACTGATTTTATTTGAAATAAGTATTTTTGCAGCGCATTAGGGTGGAGTTGAAAAGAGAAATAATCAATAATTCAAATCTGTAATCAGATTATCGATTTTTTTATGTCTTTCACAAATCTTTTGAGCTGAAAACCTTTTTAAAAATAATAAATGAGTAATTTTAAATAAATTTAAGACTTTGTGTAATACAGCACGGATCATCATCACTTCCGATGAGAAATTTTATAAAAATGATTTTATTTTTGTACAAATTATATTCAATGACAAAGACACATTTTGTAAATATAATTTTGAAAATACAATACACAAAATAGCATGTCACATGAATCATTATTGACATAAGGCAGATGAACGACTTAACCAATATTCGCCTCTAGCCAGCGCGATTGTTAGCTAGGTGTCCCCAGTTTCGATCGCCTATTTGGTTGAAGTTCCTTTCCACGTGCGCGCGTCACTTAAGTCACAGTGTTCCTCCGCTCGTTCGCTCTACACGTCCCAGTCATCTTAGTCATTATATCTAACTATCGATGTCGTTATATCTTCTTCTCGGGCCATAGATCACCCGAAAGACTTTTCACGAAACACCTAGGGCGACTTCATTAATTTTTGACAAAATTCCGGCCTCTGTACCATAGAGCATCACTGTGATGATTAAGGTTCGCGAAAGGGCTTTGCTACACAATTGCCTTCTTAGCTTGGGCAGCGAGTTATTCTTCTTTTGACCAGAGCCTAGGTAGACTACCTCAAAGTTATATCTGTCGAGGGTGACGTTTGCTCCGAGATGTCGATAGTGGGTGTCCTTCGTTGTTGACAGCATATACTTGGTCTTGCCCTCGCTTCTGTCTCAATACTCACGAAAACGCTACTGAAATCACTCTGCGTTCTTCAAATTATGTCAATAACGTCGGCATATGCGAACAATTGCATATTGTGCCTATGGTGTCGGCGTGATATTTGCGATATTGCGCGTCGCCTTATCTACATCCTTTTTCTTAACATCAAAGGCCTGGTGAGGTACCTACCGACCTTGATGGAGCAACTTGCTCTATCCATCGTCATCCTCAACAACCGGATGAGTTTGGCAGGGATGCCGAAACTAGACATTGCTGTGTATAGCTCGTCTTTAGATCCATTGAAATTGATAAAGAGGAGGTGAATGTCGATTTAGAACTCCTGGGTTATCTCCAAGACCTTCAGTTAGTGTGAAAATTTTGTTGTTAGTGGACTTTTCCGGCTTGAAACCACACCAATCGGATTGTTGGCACAATACGGCAGATACGATCTTCTAGACGATGTCGAGGAAACTTATGCCTCTAAAGTTGGCTTACTTTAAAGAGGCTCCATTAATCGGACATAAGTACTCTCATTCGACCATATTTTACAGATGTTGCATGTTCCTTACCAAGCCATTTCCCACTGCTTTAAATAGCTCGACAGCAAGGCCGTCAGCTCTAGCAGCTTTGTTGGACTTTAGTTTAGATATGGTGGACGAAGTTGTTGGCTTACATTGTCTAGGTTAAATAATCCATTCTGTCATCAGGCGGTATTCGATTTATCATCACCGTGTCCTTGACTTGCTATTTTACCTTTTGGTAAAACTTCTGAACCTCATTCCTCAAGCAGCATCTCCCACCCTTTCCCCACTCTTTTCATGCTAATTATTTTTCCATCTCACGAACTTGGTGTTGATGCTTTCTATTCTGCTCGTAGACCTAGCGAGCTCTGTATCTATCCTGTTTCGCAGCATGTGCTTATCGGCATTCTTCGGCAAACCATGGGTTTTTCTGTGGTGACTTCGAGAAACCCGTCACATTTATGCATTGATCATTGATAAAAGTAAAGGGGGAAAATAAAACTATATAGCAACCCGGGAAATTTTTGATAGGTCTGCTGTAGCCATAGCCAGCACATAATACTTAATTATGTATATAAACAAAAAAAAATTTCAAATAAAAAATTCAAAGATTCTTTGAATGCGGTAGTCAAACACAAAAAGCCAAAACTTCCTCACTATAAATATAACCCACTTTTATACAATCTATTAAAAAAAAGATCAATGCACGCTTAAATTTACATTTAATACATTAAATTCAAGAAAAGAATATCTATAAAATAAAACTTAACAAAAAATATTTGCAAACAATAAAAATTTATTTGAAAATTATCAACCCAAAAAAAAAAAATTGAAAAGATTCCAAAGAATAGATAAGAAAAAAAAAAAGAATTCTTCCATTTATAGAGTTAAAATAAAATTTAATTGAATTGTGGTAACATCCATTCGGTCACATTTATAATATATGTTTATGTTATCTGCGGCAATATAAATTATTAAAATTATTACTTTGGATTTCGTTTGTCGCTGTCGTTGATGTAAATTTTCGTGAGCACGAAACTTTGACATAAATCACCATCATAACTCTTATGCTTTAGATTTCCTACACTCCATTCCCAATACATGTAGTTGTGCTCTACAAAGTTAGCTGCGGTTATCCTTAAACTCAAACAGCTGGACGTCGAACATTTTCCATATAAGCAATACAAAAAATATCGAAAATAAAACAAAAGCCAACTATGCTGGTCTGCTCATCCATGGCATGGCATGACATGGCCACTCCTATAAATTTCGTTGGCGCACACAAGGAAATTTAAAAAGCCCCCCTCTCCCCCACAAAATAAAATGTATCTCAACATAAAAGAAATTCTCTGAATAGCTATGGGCCGGCTTGTGTAGAATTTTCACTGTCAAGCATAATTGTTTGAAATAATTTAAATATACATTGGTTGTTAATCAAATAAATTACATTATAAACAATTTACTGCAACAAGATTTGAATTTATAAGCAGAACAACGAAAAAGCCGTCCGAATTTCAAGTTCAATGCTTTGCACAGATACATACCTACATAGATACACAAACAATTTCCCCTTGCTGTAGCCAGACTGTTTGTATGCTTTATTGTCCACTCTTTGGATAGCTTACGTTCAATGGATCTAGGGTAAACAATGGATTGATCAAATTATCGTTAAATGTAATAATAATGTTCAATATTGTTTATTTAATTGATTTTTATGACGATCGTTAAATTTGTTACAGTTTTTCTTGTTTTCTTTTTCTTGTTGTGTTGCCGGGCAAATTTTAAAAACAATTTTAATTGACTCAAGGTCGTTACCATATGTGTGTGGGTAGGTATTTGTCTTTATCTCGCGGAAGAAATGATGAATCAATAGGGCGATAGACCGATCTCTACAAAAGATTACGTACAACAAGCCAGATACAATGTATATATGAACCTATGTAATAAAAAACAACATAATGGGCCATTAAATTTATATTTTTGAATGAATCTTCATTATGATCGACAACGAGCAAGATAATGATGCATTTCACCATTGTTTCTGGTTGATCTTGGTGTAGGTTTGATCCACTATTCAAATTCCAACTTGCCAGTCCAATCGGGAAGGTATATAATATTCGAGAAAGTGGTTTAACTAAAAATAAATTTTACGTTAGCAACATATTAATGAGATTTTTGTGGTGAATGGTTGTCGGAAAATCAGTCGATTATAGTTTGGTTTAATGTTGTGTCGATTCGATTAGCTGGCAGTTAATTATACTTATATATATATTTTTTTCAGTCTCCGACATGTCGTAAATAAACAAAGTGTTTTACGATCAAATCGACACATGGGTAACTAATTAGTTATTGTATGGTATTGCGATTCGGTTGGGTAAAGAAGCCATTTGAACACGGAACTTTGTTGTTTAATTGAAAAAATTGTACAGAAAAAAAGCAATAAATCAAAAGGTGTCTTGTTAATATTGTCAGAAACAACAACAGAATAGTTGTTAAGAATTACAATGCACTGAGGTTTTAGACACAAACACATTTAAGCTATGAATATGATCTATTGAAAGTAAAGTTAAACCTTCTTTCTTCGTAATTTTAATGGATTTATCCCACCATCTTGAGATTGTTATGTCCAACTTGTCGTACAACTACAACAAAACTATTTATAACATTGTGTCACTCTAGATTAGTGTTAGACAGTAGTATAACTTATTTGAAAGAAGGTAGGAAATGGTAGTTCCAATATGATACCACAGAACTTCCAAGCGACAAAGTTATTGAAGAAGAACATCTCATGAAAAGATATCTAAGCTTTACTAATGCCAACCTATCTTCGAAAACTACTTCACCAGTTTTGAACTAACTTGAGCCAGTTTGGATCTCAGATCACAACAACATTTCACGGAACTATGCGGTTGACAAATAAGCCAGGCAAGGCACTCAATGTATAAACTGTAGGAACCTCAGCCGTGTCAAAGCGAATATGTCGTTTGTTCAATGCCTGATTTAGAACGATGATCTATCGAAAGAAAATCTAAAGTGGCCACATCTTGACTATTGCAACAATGCAAGGCAAATCTGGCCTGCCCTCGATCCTAAGAGCTTGAACGCGTTAATTCGACTAAAAAGAGCCCAACTCTTGAAAATACATAATTATCGTATACTAACAGGGCACTGCATCCCAGTATTGTATACAACAATTTCTGCAGGAGCTACAGATTCGAGGAAGAGGAAGAAACTTTTGTTCCGCCCTTGCAAACATCAGGAAAACCACCTTAGGCAAATTACCTGAACGCCACCAGTATGGCCGGTCTAAACTCCTTCGTTAGGTCATCCAAGATTTCAGGAGTAGACTGGGGTCCCACAATTACTAGTTTACATCAGGTCAAGGAAGTCATTGTCTTTTCATGTAACAGGAAAAGTCGATTTTTGAACAAGCATTATGCTAAACCGACTACTGCTGAGCATATTTTATTATCCTTGGAACAAACAAAAATACTTTTGTGATTGAACGGGTACCAACGTATCTTAGGTTGGCGTGTAACGTCTATACACGCTATTTCGTTGGTTTCTGGAAATATGTCGTAGATCTGCGCAATTTCATCCTAGCTCCCGTGACTCTTCTTCAAGTGTTCTTCGCTCTTCTTCTGTCCTGAGTAAGCGGAGTCCTTTGCATCGCTTGGCAAGAAATGGAGTTGTCGACTGCCATCTTTGTACATGTGAGCTTGATCCATTTTCTCATTGAGCTTCGCATTGGAAAGGCCAGAAAATCTACAAGATGATTGGTAGACATTTAAAGATTTAGTTTTTTTTTGTGATAGTGGCTGTTCCGATCCAATGTATCTGTGGTACTACCGTGACTTGGTCTTTTAGCTAATAGCATTGCTTCTCCATATTTTGGACAAAATACCAAACGTAGCTCTTGCCTATACATATTTTGTTCGGTCTCGCCTCCGGTCGAGACGATACTGTCAAAATATTGGAAACATTCTACCCTCTCTACCGGCTTGACCTGTAATGCTAGTTTGTGAGTATGAGAGAGTTGCAAAGCAGATGATTTTAGTTTTGGCGATGTTGATCTTCAGTCTGACGTCGACATTTGCTTCCCTCTTTACCTCAGCTGTTATTTGATAGAGGTCCATGCTTATGCGTGACATAAAATATCTTTTCATTGGATAATGCTTCTCCGGCTCAGTTTGATATACAAAAAAATACAAATATTTGAACTCGAAACTAAAATCATGGATTTATATATTTAAACACCATACCTACTCCGAAACAAAGACATGTGCCCCATTTAGATATGAAGGTTCTAGAAAAATATACCTAGATTCCCAAAACATAGTTGGAATAACAAAACCATGACCACCAGCTGCCATTTTGAATACCCCATGTTGAATCAAAGATTTTTAACAAGTGTTCAACCCCGCAAACCAAACCTCTTATCTTGTTGCAAATACAAGAAAAGTGAACTCGCAAAATCTGAGTGATCCCTAATCTCACTGGTCATTGTGTATCTGTATCTGCACTTGATGCTGACTTTTGAATCAGGTTTCGGTATCTGGGTTGGGTTATTGTTCTTTTAAACCTGTATCTTATTGACATCAGCCATTTCTACTTATTCAGTAGATATACAGATATAATTTGGAATCAAAACCGGTTTATATTCACGCCTATTATAATACGCAAGTAAAAAGAAACTAATTCACGATACATTTCTTCGAGTAGGTGGACAGCTTAGAATCAAAATCTTGAAAATTTGTTTGTTTATATCTAACTTTGGCAAAACGATAAAAATAAAAAAGTCGCAACCCATTCAAAAATAAACATTTGACAAGTAAGAGTCGTGCATTAAATTCAAGAAAGTGCTAAGGAATCCAAGCAATTTTATTGCCTTACTAGAAGTCTAAGGTGTATAGGTAGAAAGAAGTGGCTATCTGCTAAGTCCTACCAGAAACACGAGTAGCGCTAGTGAACCTCTTTGACACCACAATTCACATGACCTACCTATTGACGAGGAAGTTTTAAAGTCCATCCTGTGAAGATGAGGAAGTTAATCATGTTGCAAAGTTGTTGGTCAGAAATCTGTGAAAATTCATTAAAAAAAGTCTTTACCAATTGGGAGATGCCTGCTTCTAGCTAGTACCGAACAGTCACAAAGATAGGATTTCCTTTTCTTGTGTATTGTTGCAAAGGGAATGCATAACTTCGCGACCGGCGTGTGAGAAAACTGTCCAGTGGCCTGTGCTAAATGCTACAATTCTTACTGCTTCGGTACTGGTTCTTTTGACTTGGTCGTGCTTCCCCTTTTTCCTGTAGGTTGGCTGGATATGTCACAGTTTTCAATGCTGTTCCACCCAGGGTTGGTGCTGAAGAATTCTTCCCATGATAAGTCCAATCGGAGTGCGGACTAACTTCTAAACTAGGTAGTACGTCGGCTCCCTCATTCTTTTCTATGTCGCTACGCCCGGAAACCCAGAGAAGAGTGATATGAAACCAAACGCTTGACTGTTTCCTTACACTGTCTGTTTTCCTAATTTAGAGGGCGTAGTGTGTGAATAGATAGCTTTGAATACAGGCTGTCAATAAAGATTCCTATGTTGTTTTTGGTTGTGGAGCTGAGACTTAGTATCTTGCAGGGCCTTCTCAACGCAAGTACTTCCTCCTTGAATACACTCAAAGAGTCCGAAGTAGTCAGTACTATTTGGAAACGTTCAGTTCTGCTGAGAACACGCTTACAATTGCACTACATGAATCGATTTATTTGATCATTAGTAGTAAACATTTCATTCGAGATGACAATGAAATCTAGAAAAAAGTTACATCCTTGCGTGCTTCCTTCCCTAAAGATTTCTTCCATGATTGGAGAATGATTGCAGAACAATAAAATGTCGACAGTTTTGTGATAATGCAGCAGAAGTGAGTGTAGGTATAAAAGTTACCTGGACATCAAGGAAGAGAGAATACATCATTGTCTGATGCTTCAGTAGCTTTGCTGTAAATGGCTTTTCTTTTTCCGAAGCTCACCATAAAACCAATATCCTCTGTACACTAGCCTTAAACCAGTCTTACTCGGAAAAGTTTAATTGGATCCATAAATCAACGCATATTTCCTTTGTATAGTTATAAAACATTGACTTTCATTCTTCAATGTGGCAGTAGCTTCTAAGAAATCTTTAAATAATCACATCTACCATCACAACATGTGCTATTTTTCGAATTCCATTTATAAATGCTTATATCACATCACATGACAACAGACACCCTTTATAATATTTAACCTCAAACCTTTGATGAACAGGAAAGGAAAAACTGCATTTCCGTCAATAAGATAAAATATTACAGACACAGTTATGCCTATGTATGTGGAATTTTTCAATTAGTGCGTTTTAATATGCGCATGTCAATGCATAAATTTCCATCAGCACATATATGTAGACAAACTGCGGAACGAACGGAGTGTGAAGGACTTTCTTTCAAATGGTCATTCGCTCTTTCACTTGGAATACGAATTTCTCGTATTCTTGTTTCACTGTGTGGAAAATTTTTTAATTAAAATCAAATTGCACATATCATCATATGTACACACTCTCTGCAGTGCGACGAAATTGCAAGCAATGCGCATCCTCCACATATAGACGACACACAACATGGATGAATCTAATGATGTAGTTAGCCAACTGTACCTACATATAATGTCCACTAGGTATGGCATTATCTCTAAAGACATGGTCGAGGAGACATTCCTCATTTTTGTTCGCAAAAGAAAAAAAAAAAAAAACTTCAGCAACAAACGCACGCAAACTGAAGAAAATGCATAATACTCAGCGATGACACACTAAAATGTGCAAAGGCCCCATAAACTATTATTATTTATTTGCACTCTAATGCACGTCACCACTACATAAAAATAGAAAGATGCACAATTTTATTCGTTAAACATTTGAACATTTTCCCGACACACACACAGTGGATTTGTGCGGTTTGCATTTCAGTCGAAGAATTGAACTCTCGGACAAGGAAAATCATCGTTTTATTGGTTTTTATGCGTTTTATATGAATTTATTTGGGGTTTTGAGAAGTTTGCCTTTTGATTTATGTACCGGGAGGGCGTTGGTTGAAGGAGAACCTCTATTGATTGAATAAAGTGCAATGTGGGGTGATGAAGTTAAATTTTTATTTTATAGCATTATTCAGGTATCTAACGACATAAGACTTGAACTTATAGTACCTATTGTGGGAGCCTTTTGTGTCAGTTGAATGTGCCTTGACTTGTAGATTACTTAGAGGGATTTTATTAGATTTGAAGGCTATTTGAACCCTATTGAGAAAACAAGATATGGCTCAATGAGGGGGAAACAAATACACATTGCTCTGCAATCAAAGTTGCCACTTTATTGTATTTTTTGCAAATCTACGGGACATAAAATTACATTAGTCGAACTAGATTTGAATTTTTTTTTTTTAATAATTCACTAGCGCTAAAGGGGTTATGAATACCCTTATGATGCTAATCACACAGGTTTCAGTCTTTTTGCTCCGAGGGTGGTGTCCAGAATGACTGGGGAGAATTATTGGTACTGTTTTGCCATTACTTATAATTCACAGATGAAGGTAATTCTATCTGAGTCTTCGGTACTGGAAGGGGAAGCCACTTGACTTTTAATATCAAACTTTTGTCAAATTTCGTACAAATCGTCAGAAAAAATCTTTTGAAGGTTCTGGTTCTTTACGATACGAATAGATAACTTAAAATTGCAAAGTCGCCGCAAGGCTGCTTTCTTGGTCTGATCCTCTTATAAGTAAATGTTTGCAGAATTGAAGTCATAATTTTCGCATGATATGTCCAAGACATTGTATTATCGGACCAAGTATTTTTCTTTCGATGGAACGCAGTGTCTTTTCTGGTTTTCTGCCTATCGTCCAACAATCGGTTCTATAGAGTAAAGCTGGAACGATCAGTATTCTACACCGCATCGTCTTTTTCTTTCATGTTACGGGCAGAAGTAGCAAGAGTTTGATGGGGTCAATTCGTTAAATTGTTATTTATAGCGACAACTTGAACAGTTGCATACAGCAGGTGGAATAGTATCAGCACTTGTCTTTCGTCATATAGCAAGTTTGGCCTAATCTGGAGAATCGGCAGACTTCTGTATATTAAAAGGAAATTTCTAAGCTCTGTAGTAGGAGCTATCAGGTTGATAGGTAGGCGTGCTATTAGAATGGGTGTTCCCTCAAATGATTTCTGTAGAAGCTGTTAAAACGAGGAGGGGGAAGAAACATTAACCCACAGGTTTTGCACCAGTCCCTTGGGGAGGATTTCTATGAAGTCAGGCTCGATATCTACCAAATAAAGAGCATAGTCTCGGCATCTTAGTGATGCTGCTAATCCGATACTCTAAATTGTATCACAATGGACCTGGAGCGATGACAGCCACCTTACCTAGTGACGTTTTGAATTGACTGATGGACAAATAGATGTTTGTTTGTTGACAGTGTGCATACATATGTGTATATGCGTCTATCACGGTTCGTTGAGAATGTGCGTTGACAAAGATATTGTCCGAAATATATAGCAGATGATGCCAGATCGTGTTTTGAAAAATGGCTTACGACCTTCAAACACTACGCCGGACAGAATCTTGTATTACAAATTAAAAAGGGATATACTTCTGTAATTCATATTCAATAAAAATAAAAAAAAGTATGTGTAAACGCATATTTCGTTGGAGCCATCTTTTCCATCTCTCTGTAGAGATGATTCTGAATTGCTTCACCTGTTTAAAAAACTTTAAAAAAAACATTCATATATTTCTCTCAAATCGAACTTAAACCTCTCGACACATTGCAACTGTAGGGGCAGCTATAATAAAAAGGAATTAACACCCATAAATGACCGATATAGTACTGCAACCGAACCATAAATACCTTAATTACTTCTATAAATCTCGTATTGAAACTTTTGTTTCTTTTACGAGCTCATTCCAATAATTGCTATCAGAAATAATCTAAATACTACTCGACTCTAAGTGGTACTTTGAACAAAGATTAAACGACCTTCTCAGTGCAAATTAAAAACCATTAAATTGCTCAATAAATTCCCCCTATAGATCAGGAGGCTAGAGAATATACAAAATTCCTATAAATTCATCTGTGCAACGTACAGTCTTCCGAAGCGATCACTCTTGTTTATAAAACCAAAATAGTTTACTGTGGTTTGATTGTTTTAATCACACTACGTGTTTGCTTAATTGCCCTTTGATTGGTCAATGATCAATCCGTTAAAGCAATTAAGAACATATTCCTACGAGTAAGCAACAACAACAAAAAAGTCTTTCCGTTGAGTTTTCAACCAAAAAACAAACAAATTTTTCAGGAAAAGGGAAATCTAAACATCATTCTGTGGGGGTAGATCAATGTGATTTGTTATTGCTTTCATACGTTAGCACATAATTAAAGTTGAAGAGAGAAAAAAAAAATTTCAAAAAGAACAAAATTATTAGATACCACCAAAGGATGTTACGAAATATAAAAAAGAAATCGAAATGATAAACAGACTTCCACAAAAGCCATTAGATTAACATGAAAAAAAAAATGTATCTATGTTTAAATTTACAATCATCGTATACTTCCCATATGATAAGATCAATTGATAAACGTCATAGATACACTGTGTAGTGTCTGCTTGTACCTAATAAATTGTGAAATATTTTGTAAAACTCAAAACAATTTTTTATGAAATTTTTTAAATGTGTGTTTCTTTTAACATTTTTTTGTGTTTTCTTGTTGTTGTTTCAGATTGGATGGGTAGCCCTTTCGAACGTGTCGTCTGTGGAGATTTCAATGGTAAGTGATTAACTGAAGAAAAAATGAAATAATGGAAAAATATGTTTTTAAGAGTTTAGTCCTTCAAATTGAAGGAATTGTCAAAATAACCCTCTCATTTATAGTTCTTTTTTTCTCTTTTTTTTTGTTGTCTGAATTATTACACACTATGTCCTTGAATTATTTACTAGAGTTTATGTGAAAGTTTCTATCTGAAAAAAGAAAATATCTAACACTCCATCGGATACCTGCTTAAAAAACGAAAAAACAGAGAAAACGTTGTTTATGAGCGTATTCTTTACAACCGTGAACCCTTCTCGCTGTGTGTGAGATAACCTTTTGGATGAAATAATAGGGAGAGAAAGTCTCGTATCTAATGCTCCGCTCTAAAAACAACAATCCTTTTGAGATTTCATCTTTTATTAGTACCTGCGTTTTGGTCATACATATTTTCATTTGACATTTTCCATACTTCTTCAACTGTCACAAGGAGTAAATTTCTCTTGGATTATGTTAAGACCGGTTATACATTCTACACCTTCCTTGGGAAAAGAAAAAAAAATCTTACACATATGTGATAGTTGGTGTATATAGGTTCTACATAGTGATAGGGTTTAAATTTTAGATGAACATCTTAACAGTTAATTGTTTTAAATTATAGGCTCCAGAAGGCTGTGTTTTTAGAAGAAGATATAAGCAAATTCATACAAAATTAAAGATTTGTGTTGTTCTAACCACTTCCATCTCGCTGAGCACTTTTATGGTTTTCAGACCATAAGACGCACGCCACATTTTTTTGTGAAGTATCGCTGAATGTTGCCGTGGCTTTGTGGTAAGTGTTTTGGCTTGCTAAGGGAGCTCACACAAGTTCGATATACCTCTGAGTGTATAATTTGTCAATCTGCCATTCGGAGTTTGCAATAAAAACCATTCGTGTGAACAATATAACACGCACAACATGAATGGTTACGAGGAGCTGGCTCCTGATTCTTACGGGCCATGGTTTTTGAAACAACAGAGGAAAGGTTAATTTAATTAAAACAACATGAGGATATGTCATATTCCATATAAATAAAGTGGATTATCGATAATTCGAATGCTTTTAAGCCCAAAACCTATAAGACAAGATTTCCTTGATCTGCGAAGACTAAAAACCTCTAAAGTGCCATCCAGGTAAGTCCCTCTCCGGCATTATCTCTTTCAATATGAGTTGGAAGAGTCAAAACATACGAGCACAGATGTAGGATAATGCTGAAGACGCTTTAATATGTACCGAGGGTTGTCGCCTGGGCAAAAATTTAAGCTTTTGAGAGTAACAACAGAGTGTTTGAAGTCCACTTCACTGTCTGTTGCATCAAATCTTATCGAGCTTTGAAAGAGCTTTAATTCAGTTCTGAAGCCTACCAAGGTCTCATTCAGGCTCATTAGGGTTCGAAATATCTATTGATTCTCAGCTTTGTTTCTTCACGCATTCAGAAGCACATTCCTCACAACTATAGTTCGTTTTGATAAAAGTTGTTCATGTATCCTTGTGCACATAGTGTGTAGTGCACGACTGCTACCGGGCGTGAAATTTCCGCTCGCATTACAGTAGCGAACGTGATCGCAAACAATGATCGTTCGTGAACATGTGTCTACTTGCTGTTATTTATTTTCATAATTTCATGACCACTTGTGTGTGTGGTGTGGTGATAGTGATACCCTGGCCACAACTCGTACCATGTTCAGCTGATAATGGAAAATAGAAGTATATAGACTGATGTAAACTAAAGGTCTACGTTTGTCCCTTGATTACTTAGCTTCAGCGGGGTGTTATTTATTACCCGTGTCTTGTGACGTGAACCCCCATTAGACAAAAGCGGCATTAATTAAAGTGAATATAGCCCCGAAAACCAAAAAAAAAAAAAAAAAAATTCAAAAGAAAGAAAAATATTCTCCAAATAACTTGTGTCGGTGCTTTTTCTGAATCGATATCGATTGAGAATAATTAATGGTGGACAGGGGAAGTGTATCTGTAGAGTGGATTAGCCCCGAGCAGCCAGACAACACACACAGTGCGAGATAAAGTGAGAGATAGACCGTGGTCGGACAATGAATATAGAGCTTGGTGGCATAGAAGGGTTATTTATGGCGATAAGACAGATTTTAATTTCCGATTCTGTTTTTTCTTTTTTTTGATTGGATTCACCCTTTTGGTGTGGTATACCTACCAACTGTCTAAAGACTAAAACTTTGACTCTGAATGCTCTCATTTGGTTGTTGTGGGGAATCAAAAAGACCGACAATAGATAGATAAATAGAGAACACATACCACGTCATGATAATCCACGGCATTAAAATAAACACGGAGGGTAACAATTGGTGTTCTTTTTTGTTCAACTACCCTTGCAAATTTGAATGCGGAAATGTGTTAAAAGTATCCCTTGTCCAGAAAAATGGAAAACAACCCTCTACTGGTGCATCTTCCCTGTTTGATAAAATCAATTGGATTAAGTTTAGAAAAACCACTAGAATGAGTACGTATGGTTGCAGCAGCAAACGATCCAGTGGTGTTTGACTTAACATGTTATATAACAATTCAATGCACGCCTATTGCATGTTAATGCCCTTTTAACACATAGTTTGTTGCCTTTAAATAAACATAATAGTATTCAGTTGGAATCTACTATTGCATGTGGCAAATGCAAGTTAAATTGTTCGCTACTGTGATTCTCTGCATTTAATTGAATCAGCATGCAAAAAGCAATTAAATATGAAAATTAAATGTTATAGCCACCATTACAGGTGCGTGAATGTCAATAATATTTCTTGGGAAGCGTATATGCACCTGGTCATTGAACTTTGAACTTGACTGGTTGCTGTGGGTATCTGAATTAATACACTTTCAAAAGTCGAATGTAAAGAAATAAGAATGCATTTGTTGAATTGAATTAGTAGGTTACACTACTCTAATGGACTTGTTGTTTTCAGAGAAGAATTATGAGGGAAATCATTTCAATTTGCTCCACTCGTTTGAGCCATTGTCTTTGAATGCCGCGAACTTCACGCACCAGAATGGAAAAAAAAATATCGCATCTCCATCAACAATTAAAATCGTGTCTTGTCTTTGTAGTCTGGTAACAAATTCTCAGGACAACTTGTTAGCGTTTGAAAACTCCGATGGCCTGTAGCAAAGACCTTGCATTCTTGTAAAATACTTTGTCAACACATTTTTTCTTGTAGTTTTGGGTATGAAAAACAATGTCTTTCCAATGGTAACCATTCTAGAAGTTCAATATTGAAAAAAACATCTCCATCGCCGCTCCGTCCTCACAATTTGTGGTGTCAGCCAGTGCTCGTTGCTCAGACCTGATGTCTGATGCCACTTAGCGATTGGGCCTTGTTTTCTTAGACTTTTCCTCTCAAATAACTCCGTATGATAAGATCCCGAGTTGTTGGAATTGAAGATCCAGCCGGCCAAGTAATGTCCTTATTTCGTTTCTCTGGCTGTATGAAGAGCAGCGCCATCTTATTAAAAACCATATTGGGGCAAGTGTGATTCCTGGGAAGCAGTTGCTGACCAAATTGAATTAGGCATAAGGCAATTCGTTGGATGTTAAAGTTCAATGTACTTCTTCTGCGACAGAAACAAGTAAAAACCTATGTCTTATGTTCTCTTCTGAATGTCTAAAATGGATTCCCCCGTTGGTTTATGATAGACTGCAGTTCTATAGCATTTCGCTTGATTGCATCTTGAGCGTAGATTGAAGGTTCGAACATTAAAACGATGCCGAAACTGGCGCTGTGAACTTACAATTAAGAAGTTGTTCGAAATGATAGATTCGACCACGGAAATACATTGTGGGATCGTCTAGTGCTACATAATGTAAAATAGCAATGTTTAGGTAGGATTCTACAGGAGAAAATATTTAAAAAATTCAATATTCATTCCATCAAACAAGTTTTCAACCCGGCTTTGTTTGAATCAATGACAGTGTCATAAAATCCGATTACTAGAGATTACTATCTCAAATCTTGTGAGCGTGACTACTTCTGAGTTAAAAATTAAGATAATAGCTACTTCATTGCTAGAAAAATTCGATTGTCTTCAAAATACACCTTTCACCTTTGGTGATAGAGAAGTGCCTAAGAAAACTTCCATTACTTCCTTACATACTGCCTACAAACTATCAAATCTGTAAATATCATGCCGTTTTGAGTCTAGGTATCTCAATTTGTAATGTGCAGTTCACTGAGTTTTACGATATCCGAACAACGAAGGGTACTGTCAATTTCGTTTTGCCGACTTTGAACGTTCCAAATCTCTTAAAGCCAGAGCTGGACTTTTGGAAACTTATACAAAACTGTAGGCATTTGTCTAAAGTTTCACAGACGTTAGGTGAAAAATGGGATAATAAGCGTCTGGATCCATGGATCAACGATATGAAGACAAGAACAATGTCTCCCTGGCTAGTAACCCTGTGTTCTTGACAATTGTCTCATGTATCTTATGACATTGTGGATTTCCACTTCAATGTTTCATTAACCTTTAGATGCACTGAAATTAAATATAAAAGCGCAATTGAACTCCTACTCTCCCTAAATAGATAATGACTCATCGAAACCAACTTCTTGTAGATCCTTGCACCTCTTTGCCTTCTCAGTAGGTACACAACCTCCGACGACAATCTAAGCTGAAGCTTTACATACAAATTTCTTCCAGACACGTTCGCTTCGCCGTAATACGAGCGGAAAATTCACGCGGGTTTCCTATTTCACTGCAACACGTCCACCAAGCAATAAACAACTCATGTCGCCGTATACACGTATGTATGTATTCCTATTGTAGAGCACGATTAAGGTGCCACCTTCCCTCTAAGACGATAATCACAGTCTGGGCACATCAACCAGTGCCCTTAAGAAATTGCAAAATTGTTTTTCATCCTCAACCAACTCCGGCCCATTCACCGCATCCTTGCACAAAACCATACTCAATGACTAACCAAGCGATCAGAAGGTAACTTAAGCGCACAATAACAACACAGATTGCAGCATCTAGATTCTAGATGCTCATCTGTTTCAGTAACATTATCAACAACAACAACAACAATACAAACGCAACAAAACAATCAAAACAAAATGAACACAATGTCCATATGGCAAGTCGAATCGAACGCCAGTAATCTTCATTACGATCCTCATCATCATCATCACCATTATAATCACCGTCCCGTCCCGGTTTAGTAGTGGCATCTACGAATAGTATGTGTACATATTTATAACTTGGAAGCAGAAGCACTTATCCTACCAACTATAGCGCATAACTACAGCATTAGCACTAATTGTATATGCACAGACATGGCTGGAGAGTAATCAATCTTATTGGAAAAAATTTAAAAAAAAAAATTGTTGTTTTGTTTAACAACCAGTTGCTCGCTTGGTACGAGGACAATACCAAATATGTAGGTACTGCCATAGAGAAATCACAAATTCAATCATAGCAATAGTATCTAACACCATCACCACTACTACAATTACCACGAACAACAACAACAAAAACAACAAATGATGTTTTAAGACAACAAAAGCAGCGTAATCGTAAATAGATCATAAAACGATCGTAAAAACAAATTTTACGACTCGTGCGGTCACACGAAAAATGATCTCATTTATATTTTATAGTCGTATGTAGCTGTAGCCCACCTAACTATACGAATAGACCAATTGTGTCGTAGAGCAACGGCGGCGCTGGAGTCTATGGAGTATCTAGTAGTTGTAGTTGTGTGTAGTACTTGATGGCGATTATAGAAGACATAGACTGCAGTTTTTTTTTTTTTTTTTGAGCTATTATTGTATTTTCTTTGATTTAAGTGCGATAAGGAGGCGCTTTTTTTTCCTTGTTTTGGAATTTGTTTTTTGAAATTAATTTTGTTGTGGAATGCGAAAGGAAATAAAATTGTGGGTGGAACGGGATGAGACTGAAACAGTGATTTGCTACTTTGTTTGGGTATAAATTAGTTTTAAAAACTTTGTGACTTTCAGAGATTTTTATAGATTTTGCTAGTTTGCAGTCTCCGTCATCCTTACAAAACCAATTTAATTGTGTTCCGATATGGTTCCTTAATTCCTAACAAGTGACGCATATTGTGACGAAAAGAATTATCTTAGAAGGCCGGTTCCAGAGACACTTTAGAAGGACAAACTAACCTGTTTGAGACAGTAGGCAGACAGTTAAACTTTTTTTGCTTTTGTTTTTGATGTCATGAAACTCACTTGTATATTGTTCACATAAAAGTGTACCTACCCACGGAAAACTGTAAAAAAAATGGCTAGAAACCACCAAGAAAGGAGTCTCAGAAGTTTCCTGAAACAAGCAAAATCAAAGTCCTCCACACCGTAGAAGAAGCTTTCACTAGGTTAGGTTAGATTGTAAGGGTACACATAAGGTGCAGCCTCACTCGGATCTCAAAGGATCCATTGTGTTCCCCGATGTAGAATAAGTGTAATAATAAAACAAGGGTTATTATTATCTTTGATTGGCCTCCCCGAACAAATCCGTGTTCCAAAGGAATTTGAAGATGACAATTCGCCCAGATCATTGAAGAGAGCCGAGTTTCTATTTCTGCTAAGGCTTGGGCATTTCCATAGAAGGTGGTCTACGTCGCTGCAACCACTGCATAGTTCCATTATACTCAAGTGTATTCTGTTAAGGTGGGCAGCAGGTTATGACCGGTCATAATGCCTATAGGTAAGAGATGAATCTTCTTGGAAGTGCCTGCTGTGATAGTTCTCGCGAGGCCTCGGTGATTGCTTGAACTTCCGCTTGAAACACGCTGCTGCTATTTGGAAGTCTTATTGACCATGCTATGCTTGGTGCTGATGTGTAGATCCACTTCCTTACATACATTTGAATTCTAACTCAATTATGTGGAGACAAGGCAACCTCTGTTGAAATCTATCATGAGGTTGCCTTATTGTAGTCTCTCTAAAGTTGGAGTTGTTTCATTTTGCGAATTTGATATAACCCGTTTTATTTTTGCTGCGTCTAAACAATGTTAAATGCTAATACTCTTTATATTGTTGTTGCTGCACCGATATCCCCACGATAACGGAAAGTGTTGTCAAGCCTCGATTCGCAAAATGTTTGCAGCAACTGATGCAGTCGAATAAGGTCTAATTGCAGCAAGAAACTGTCGAATTTGTGGAGGAGATCATGTTGAAAGAGAATACTAAATCTTATAAAACCGAATCATGCCTTTCTTTTCTTATTCCAGGACTTTTCTTTCAAACAAATTCCAATTGCTTAAACAATGTCCATCTATACACCAACGGTCTATTGCCATGTGCCCCTTTTATACGTGATTGCAGACAATACAGTGGTAATTTCAATTCCCCTTGCCATCGCCCCGTATTCGCCTCTCCCCAGATCCATCCGTTCGTACCTCATTCAACGAATTCAATATGCCATCTAATATCTATGTCAAAATTCTTCGCATAAAAATGTCAAAACATAAATTTATATCCCATTCCTTCGGCCATTTATATTCGTATCGCTAAGATATCCGCAGGGAACTACCGCCATGAAATGAATTACCCTCGAAAATTTCCATCTCGGAGGGTTGGTGGCGGTCGGTTACACAGTGTCGTACATCAGATCTATTTCGCTTTCACTTTCTTCGCTGTAGTAGTATTCGTATATGGTCATGCGGTGATTTGATTGTATACATTATGATTTTTTTTTTAAGGAAAACAAATATAAAAAAAAATAACAAGAGAGGAGTTAGCATGCTGTAATGGTATACCACACGTTCTTCTTCCGCAACGTACTCGATTTTATTTTGTATTTATGCACTTTCACTACTTCAATATGGGTGTGAGGAAATGAGGAAGGAGTGCGAGGGTGGTTAAGAACAAATCTATAAATAAGTTCTTTCACTCTTCACCCGAAGACCGATAGTCTCTTCCACGGGACACATACACACACACAGGTTCGCATTTTGTAAATGTCAGAATTTATAGCGCCATAATGGAAATACTACGCGTAGATAGGATTAGGTTACCAACTGGCTGGTTAAGGGTTAAATGTGAGCGAACTCAGAGATATAGGGCTGCTGCTGTTAGGATTTTCTATCCAATAAGACAAGGATATGTAAATTCGTGTTCATTTCGGATGAAACCCTTTTTTCGATGGCATTACGGTCAGCAAAAAAGAAAAAAGAAAAAGGAAATAAATGTCCTTCCATTTATCATGATCAGAGTTGCGATGTTTGCTCGTGTGTGTGTCCTCGGAGCGGTTTCGTTGATTATAAAACCATTAAATGTACTCGTATGCGGCAGATTTCATGGGATATCCGTAGTGGGTTTTTTATGTCATGTACCCAGTTGTAATGTTGGGGGAACAGTAAAGAGTCAGGGCGTGCTTTTATTTAACGTGCGCAAGGTGTGGTCTTGTCAAGCTAACACAGATAAATAGCGAAGAACATTGACTATCTAGTGTTCATCTAGGATACTTAAATCACGACCACATTTATGTTTCGGAAGGGGGTTAAATTCGGAACGTTTTTATAATTGTAATTATAAGTTCCATTGTTTGTAGGAATTGTTAATGTTTGTCATTAGTTTTTTGAAATCAGCTTACGAATTCGAAGAGGAGTTGGAAAACGGATGTTGAAGAGAGTTCTTCAATGGTTTAGTTGCCATAATACAACATCGAAACGTGCCACTGTGGAGTCTGTCTCTTGAGACATAACCAGTTTTGTACAATGAATTGGTTATTTTTCCAAACCTCTGAATGTCGACCTTGTAATAAACGTAGGTCCTCCTTTTCTATAAACAGTATCAAAAAGATGTATGTATACATATGTATATGTACACGCATTTCTGAACTGAAGTAAAGTCAATTGATTTCCGCAACAAAACGTTTTAAACTTTGTGTTTTATTATCCGCAGCTAGACAATGTCCTTGATGGTGAACAATGCTTTTTTAATTCTGAAAAGATTACAGGCAATGGCCTGGCATTAGACCGTATGTAGGCCGATAACCAACTTTGGACATCACAACAAATCTAAAAGTGTCTTAAACTCCCCATTGCACCGCATATAGCTACAGAACTGCTGCCTTTTTTAAATGTGTTTCCAATTCATTGCCACCTTTGTCATAAAATGGCTACATGTACTCTTAGAAAAGCGTTTTGAATGTTTAGAAAAAGTACATTTCTCGATGGTTATTTTCTTTGTGCTGTACCCATATGCTGCAGAGATTCAACATTTGAGGGGAATAATCGTAGTCTGGTATTTAAATTAATTGTCTAAAGTAGGAAAACGTTTCAAATGCATACCTTGCCTTACCAGCCGATGTGGTATGTCCAGTTCAGTTCCACTCTTGGTCGAGACAATACTTTCAAGATATTGGAAAGTCTTTCGATTCTGATTCTGTTGGGCAGTGTTTATCAGCTTTACAAGACAGCTTTACAAGAACTCTTGATGCCAGGTGTTATCTGGTGGAATTCTATAATTTTGGAATAGGCTTTGTCCGCACCCCATACAGGCTGTCGCCTAAGGGAAGTAAAAAAAGACGATCGTACATTGTCAAAGGCATCAAAGGTGTCAATCTGGTTAAAGGCGATGTAGGTAGATAGAGCAGTCTTCGTTTTGCGTTATCATCATGTTCGAATTATAATCCTGTCGCAACCATTATTTGAGTGCTAGTGATACTGATCCAGATGTAGGTAATTTGATTCACCAATGTATTCGTGGACGTTTTCTACAATCTTGCATGCTGACTGGTTCCCCTTTCCGAGGTTTAAGTTATAGCAGTCTTCTTGTTTATCATCCTTACATGCAAAGAATGTATCAACTCCATTCATGTCTTCAGCTTGGCAGTCGTGAAAACCCAGCCTCAGGCATATCTATTCCCCATTACTTTAATCTCAAACTCGTGCCGTTGCCATAAACCTCATTCTACTTCAATTTGAATCGAAAATAATTTCAAATTACCTGCCAATCGCATAAAATAAAAACAAATAAAAAAAAACTACAAAAGAGCAAAAAAAAATTAGTTCCTTTACAATTCCTTTGCTCCATTAAATTGGCGCCGTTCTAGACATCTGCCCTTTCAAGAAAATAACTCCAAATGGCAATAGCCAACTGCAGCTAAAGCCAAAAGTACAAAGAAAAAAGGCAACTCCCTATCGCTTCTTATACACACACTAGCCCAACAACAAAAAAAGGACGCTACTTTCTGTCCAATCTCTCTACATGGGCCAATAGCTCCCCTGCTACGACTGCCCGGTCCATTGATTTTTTCTCTCTCAATTTCGATTGTTCTATTTCAATACGCATTTTTGAAGAAGAAGGAAACCTCCCTCTATTGTTTGACGATCCTAAATCGTGGCAAAAATTAGTTTTCTAGATTTTTACGAGCATAACTCGATTGTATATCCTTCTCCCAAATGGAAACTGTTTGGGAGGAAACACTTGAGTGTGAGATAAGAAAAGTTTGGGTATGAAGCTCTCATCGATTTTTAATTTTTCCGTTGTCTTTGAATTCTGTTAGAAAGCAATTATTTTAATGTTCTAGCGACACCATCGACCGCATAAAATTAGGCGCTAAATTTATGCGCCCCATGTCGACCACCCCATGGGGGATGGTGGCATGAAAAATCGAAACAACTAATCTCTAGATTACAAATGAAAGTAATTTTCTTATTAGGCTGACACTGGGCGGTGTGTTGTGTACAGAGGGGATGTCTCCTGTTCTTGTCACAAAAGGCAAACCTACCCAGCATTCTGTGCAAAATTTATTGCACTCTCACTTCACATTTTTGGTCCGTTGCTGTGCCTCCCACCCCAGCTCCTCTGTTTGTTGTGTACTTGTTAAACTTTCTTTTATTCGTTCGTAATTTGCTTTTTCTGTTCTGGGCTTCTGTGTGCGTGTAGCATTTGTTCTCCGAAGGAGGAGGGCTTCTTTCTTATCACACTCCCTCGTGTGTCAGGCTCTTGAAGGAACATAAACCACCCACAAGATTAAAAGCCCAATATAGACAATGGAATGGAGGGTGAACTGCTGTAGTATTTTTTCGGTACAATGGCAGCAGCAGCTGGGAACTACTCCCCCATCCACCCACCCACCGGTGGAACACAGTGCCAACTGTGTACAGAACTCACCCCTTCGAGGTCCTTTAATCTACTATATACGACGATATTTTCTCCGAGAGAAATATTTCTCTGTTTTTTCTTGTCGTCTAATGGCGAAACGAGGAAGATAAAGCTTGAGGTAGACAACAACGCCAAGCTGACTCCGGTCGGTGGTAGCTGCTGCGCCGCTTACAATTTATGTTTATTAAATTTATTTAAATTTAATCAGACCCCTTATCAAGGTAATATATTGCATTTGGTATGGTTCTGTATGGAATTTGTAAATCTTCCGTTCACCCTATTTTTGTTTTGGGGTGGCTGGCTGGAGGGAGTCTGTTTATACTATAATCGCCATGAAATGAAACAAGGGTGGTACACTGGCAACTGCCATTAAATGCAGGAAGAAATGCTAATTGCCGATGATCCTCCTTGCTCACGCCCCCTTGTTCTGTGTTGTGTATTTTAGGCATTTTGCATAGCCATCGCCATTTCACTTTCTTTCAAAATGGCTTTAAGGTCGGCTTCTGTTGTTCTGTTGTTGTTGAGCCTTTTTTTTTTTTGTGTTCTGTTACAAAATATACTCCCTCATTTTAGGCAGCACCATTTATCCCGAGGATAACATCTCCTGGGAGAAATTCATTCTAATCAAAGATAAAAGATACGAATTTCTCGATTCAATGAATTGTTGTAAATAATTCTCGCGTGCGAAATGTTACCCAGGGGTGTAATTTTGTAAATGGCGTACGATGTATTGTGAGTCAAAGGTGTGATGCTAAGACATTTTGGCTTTCCCTTACTTGATTTTGAGTTTTTTTCTTTTTAGGGATCAGGGTTGATACTATTCGTTTTGCATCAGTGAGGCTTGGTTTTTTTTTTGGCACAGATGGCACCGAGTTGATGTCGAATGTTTATTTTGTTTTAAATTAAAAATTTAAAGTCGTTTACGCCCGTGAGTTTTTAAAGGTTAATGTAACGTCTGTGCATTTGAAATTTATTTTACTAGACTTTTCTCTTCTCTTTATCTGAGCTAAAAAAAAAAAAATATGGCTATGATGCAGTGTTTTATTGAGGTGATTTGAAACCATTTTCATGAATAAAGCTAAGCTATTGTAGTAACTCTAGTACACCCTTAGTTGATGTCCATTTTCATATGAAAAATTCTATTTTCGTTTGGAAAAACTTCAAGAAACATATTTTTCAATCCGATAGTCTTCAGGCGCTATTTGGGTTGACTAAAATTCATAACGCAACTGTGGAAACCAACAAGTTAGACTGTGTTTTGACGATTAGAAAGCCGATGTCGATTGTGGTTGCCGTGGCTTCATAGTTAGTGCATTGGACTGCTAAGCGAGAGGACACAGCTTCGAGCCTTAGTGCCACCAAATATTTTTTTGCGGCACCACCACTTCGCGGGCGAGAAAAACCAGCAAAAGTATAACTTTTCATGAAAAAGCTTCAGAATCAGCAGTACTTCATAAGAACGCCGATGAAGGTGCTAATTTGCGATTGATAAAGGATTACCAATCTATTAGATCTAAGTAAATAGCTTATGTCGGAACCCTCTGACAAATGGTATGTTCGCCATGCTCCCATCTATTGTTGGCTTTACTGATAGCATCGAGCTTGATTAAATGTTGCTTTTCTGGCAAAAAATGTGTGTGAATATAGTATTGCTCAGCCATCTCTGTAAGAAATGGACGCCAATCTTATGCGGCTTTTAAAGTAGGTTTAGCACGCTACTAGAGACTTTATTGCCATGAATATACAAATATTAAAGATAAACGGATAGATTTGAGCTAAGGCAGGGCTTCCATAATCGCCATTATTTTCGCTGTAACAATGGTTTGGAAGACTGAAGGAGTAAGTTTTTGTAAAGTGTAGTCAGCCTTATCCGGTATGAAATAGAATTGATCAAGAATAGAAGAGTGGCTAGTTTGGTACGTATACTAGGGCGCTGAGGCTTTGATGCGAATGGCTATTTGGAATGGCTCTTTGCTGTTCAAGGACAACAGATGAGACATATCATCTAATGCTGAAGGTTTTACGTCCTAACTTTAGTCAGCCAGACAACGGACGTTTACGTTAATTCATAAAACGATAGGTTTACAGGTACATTACATTTTTTAAAAGCCATCCAGCTAACGATATTAAATATTCGCAATGGAAGAGGTGTATTTGAATATAAGATAACACCGACCTTGCTTATTATGTTTGGTACGTACATAGTTGATGACAGATGAGACTCTGGAGAAGATATCACATAGATCCAAAGGTTACGATACTGTCAGTGAATGTATAACACACTTTAGGGTTGTTTTTTACCAACGATTCGAACTGTCCAGTGTACTCACTTCACTTTGGAACATTTTATCCCCTTTTTTCTGTTGCTCTTAAGTTTTTTTTTCGGCCAGTCGTCCTTCCAAAAAGGTTGACTCTAGAAGTCGAATTTAAAAACAAATGAATTAGAAACAGATGTCTGTAAAGAAAAAAGGTTTATTTCCATAACTTCAAAGTTACAAATTATTTGTTCAAACCTCTTCTGTTGTCTTAAAGTAGATGGGTTTTCCCAAAAACCGATTTAACACTCAAAAGGAAGTCCAACAACTTCTTGCCGAATTAACTTTCAAAACATCTTCCCATCCGATATCAATTTCAAATAAAATCAAACATTTCTCAACGATAATGATTTACTGTGGGTTTTTGGCAATTCTGCATTCAAAATCAGATCAGATTCGTACACAAAATAAAATACTGTCACCGTGTCCAACCATGTGAGTCTCCATCTTAAACCACAAATTGAAAACCAAATTTATTCCATTCTCAACCAGACATTAATCTCGATTTGAATGTCCGATGATCTCTTAAAATATCACTTGACATTGTGTTTCTTCATAATCTTTGCCATCTCATCGCAGTCGTCTATCTATTGCTTCCTCCTTCCACCCACACACACACAGTCACCTGAATGGCACCACACATAAATTTCCCAAAATTTATGCGATAATAAATTGAATTTATTTTAATTGGTAAGAACTCTGGTAAAAAAAAATCTAAGAATTAAGCTCGACAAGCCCGGAATTGAATTTTTTTTTTAATTGACAAAACAAAAACTTTTTTTTTTTAAATTTAAATTTAACTTTCACACTGAAATACTAAAATATACGAGGGAGAATGAGAAAATAAACTTCATTCATTGGTGGTGTGTTGTTCGTTGGGTTTTTTGGTGTGCAAACCTAATTATGCATTCTGGAGGTGTGTGCAGCAGTAGCAGTAACATAGCGCAAAAGTCTTTCAGCAAAACGTCAACAGAATTTTTAAAAAAACTTTTCTATTCGATGCGAAGAACGGATATGTTTTGTAGTCAGAACACCCATCGTTCTAGGATCGCGCGTTGTTGGCTGCTGCCACTGGTTGGGGTGCGTGTTGTTTGTTCATTCCTATGTTGGAGTATCTGATGGATATTTTGTGAATTCTGCACATACACACACCATCGGTGGTGGTAGATGAGGCGAGCAGAGACGGTCTTATGTTTTCTAATTTGCGATATCAGCAAAATCCTTGCTGTTTTTTTTTCTTTTTTTCTTATGCAAGTGCTGTAGAAGACAAAGCGCTACGTTAAGCGAATCAACTCAGCATACATAGCACCGAAAATAAAAGGAATTTCTAAAGTCCTCCGTTGGTGCTCCCATACCAATCGTAGTCGTCGTTTTCGTTGTTGTCTCCGTCAGGATATTGGAACGACGACGATGGTATTTTGCTGAACCATTCTAGCAAAATGGTTCGTTCGCTCTCGTCTAATGGGTTTAATGGTGTTTTATGGCAGCGTTTGTTCTTCCTAAGCCCCTGTGGGGAACATAAATGACTTTCGTCTGGGTGCGTTATAGTCAGGCGGCATACCTACATGTTGACATGTGCAGGGGATAGGGAAGAAATAAATGTTTGAAGGTGAGTTTTCTCTTATCTTCTTTATGCAGATTAATTTCTTGTCATTAAAATAAAGAAGCTTCGTGAGCGGATTTCATATTTGTACATGTTTTGGGAAAAACTATCTATCTAAGGAGGTAAAATTTTCTCAATGGAACAGGTGCGTTTTTGTCGGCTAAAAACCCGGATCTGTTCATTATCTTTATAAACTTTGCTGTGTGTACTTGATGACAGACGAGATTCTGAAAAAAGGATCATTGAAACATAAAGGTTATGATGTTACTAGAGGATACTTGAAATGTAATCTCTTATAAGTAATTTATAAGATGCCATGTAGATTCAGAACTAGAAAAAATGGACTTTATCGCTGATGCAGCACTTATCAGTAGCTCGTACCTAAAATTTTGCACACCCAATTGATACCTTGATATAATACTTTTGGTTAAGTTTGACTTTGCTTAACTCAAACGTTGCGTTGACTCGGAGTATCTCTTAGTAGATTTTGATTTTGGCCTCCAGCCAACTCGATTTTAAGCTAGCTTCCTCCAGTACGCTATGTTGATTGAGTGTTTAGTTTTTTAACCGAATTTAATTTAATTGGCTTGAATTTTATCAACAGATGCAGCTATCATACTCTCCTCTCTTTATTCGCAACATAGGTAATTCGCTGTCATACGCATGGTATGAAACTCCTCTTGGGAGGCAGTTGTATAAACATTTACATATTGTTCATACATGTAGGTACCTATAGGGCAAACTGCAGTCCCACGTTGTATTTTCTATAACGACATTAGCATCTGAAACATCAAGAAATCATTCGAAAATCAGTACTGGACACAGGCAAATCAACAATGGCTTTAATAACAAGCTTAAAGGCTTTCGTTTAGAGCTTACGGTCTTTCCCAGAATGTGGCGTCTTGGCGTCATTAGACACTATTGTTTATAACATACATACTTGGGTATTTAGCATAAGTATTCTTAGCCAGTGCTTTCAAGACATGTTGCACATTCTTTCGTCTACCCAATCTTATTTATAAGTTTTTGTTAGCCCGTCTTGAATGCTATACTACATGACTCCCAAGATACACAATGTATAAAGTGTCGTTCCTACAATTAGTGTTTATAGGGCTTAGATGTTTGAATACTTTTTACAGACATAATCTCATCTTGGTAAGTGAAACCCATGATTCTAAAGCATTTTGTAGATCCTGTAGTGTTTTCTACTAGAGATTGCAAAGCTTTTTGTAGACCATATTGATTTAGAGGCTAAAGATTATGTCAATCCGTAACTGGTGTAACACTTGTTTAAAAAAAAGTCTTGTAACATACATTTCATTAAGCCACTTGCCTCTAGCGTCCCTTTCATATGCTTACCCACCGAATTCGTTGTCGAAGTTGATCTTCTAAAATCATGAAGCCATACTTCCTTCGTTTCGATTTAAAAAATATAAAAAAATATGTATGATCACTTAGAAGTTTAAAAAAAATGTTTAATTTGATTATATAGCGCACCCACTCGAAGTGTGGGTGTTACTAAATTTGTCTGTTATACCTTTCTGAGATTTGGAATGCAGTCTTACGTGGGTTAAAAGACTCAAATGCAAATCAGTTAAGAAATTAGGTTCTTAGTCTTAATGCATATTGTATGTTTAAGGCGTTTGAAATGAAACCATTCTCTTAGATAAATTTGATGTAATGATAAGACCTAATAGAATCTCTTCTTAGCTCATAGTAGGGAATCACTGAAGTCAAAGTATAATATTGCCGCAAGACTTTTTGTTTGTTAGCTGGTGATTTCTTTAAATTGTCTCTTCAAAAAAAAAAAAGGTTGTATCTTTGAAGTGATTAGTAAATCTCACAATCTTCAGTCGTGTGTAAATTCAAAAGCTTAGGAGATAGGCATACAATTAAATTTGTAGTTATGTTCTCGTCAGAATTTGAATTACATAACAACTTATATAGTTTAAATGTTAGTTCGCATCAATATTATTATTATAATCGATGTTGTATAACATTACCTTTCGTTTTTCTTTTTCTTTTTTAAATTTTAATTTCTTTTACTTACGATGAACCTAACTGCAGATTTTATTGTTTGTTTCTCGTTTACCTAAGGTTCCTCACTTAGATTATCAGAGATTCAGGCATTGCAAGAAAAGTACGAAAAGGAGGACATTGAGCGACATGCTTTTATGGGCTACAACCATGACCACATATTTTATTCAGGTTTGTCCAACCAGAGAAATTATGGGAATAAAATATTTAATTTAAAAAAAAAATTCCATAATTTAAAATATTGAATTGAAATTGATTGCAAAAAAAAACAAAAAAAAAATCTCTAAATTTTATTATAGGCTCATGCATTTACTTAAGCTACTACCTACATATTTGTTAAAAACAAGAAAATATGTATACATATATAATTTAATCAAAAATTCTTAGAAAAATAGTATCTACTATTCATAATGGCGGCACGGCATTTCAAAAAGAAAAATACAATAGAACCGACTCTTGTATTCTAAGTGTCAGATCTTCAGGTTGAAATAGATAAGAAATATTGTCGGTGTATGTACATATAGTGATTAGGGAAACCGAAAATTTATAAAATCTAAACATGCTTGGAAGCCATCTTAAATATATTTTTGAAATTTGTTTACTAATCTACCGGCAGTAGTGTCACCCTATCAACAATTTTCGTTTTAAATGTCCACTGTCTGTCATGTATCGAGTCTTGGATTTCAAAACAGCATTGATGTGAACTTTCAAATTTACTACTCTACGGGTTTGAGTTTGGAGTTTGCTTTCAAACCTAGCACTTATTCACACGAATGGAAGTTATCAACAGTTTTTATTTCCAACCCTGAACTATCAATACAGAAGAATTTTTTATTTGTTTGTTCTGCTGAGGCTGGAACCAGTACCAGCTCGTCTAGCAATCGAACGCACAAACCACTAAACCACAGCAACCAACTTCTATTCATTTGAAACCTTACCAGTTTTTCAGCTGCTTTTGCTTGAGACCTATTCTATGAATAGCCTAATTTTTCTATTATCCGGTTCTGTAAAGAATCTTACCTGCAGGGATAACCATTTGCTTACTAAAAACGTCAATAAAGAAAAAGCCAGTGAGGGATAGCCTTAGGAGTTCTCATCGGAAATCATTTTACTTTAGCTATGTACAACCAATGCAATACATGTGACCGCGGTCTTCATTGTCTATAGATCTTCAATATTCCATTTTTAACTAAATTTCTAATGCAGTGTTTTGTTTCCTACATATTTGACCTGACTTACAAGCAGAAGAACTATATTCTTATATTTAAGATGGGAAATAGAAGGTATCCCGTATTTCGAAGGGTCAAACCTTGTCTCTTTACTACAAAACACAGCAATGAAATACCGAAAGCTCTCGTCAGTTTCCAGTTTAAGGACGGTAGCTGAAACTGCCTCAGCATTGACATTGTTGAAAACCCTTTCGCCCCTTGTTTCAACCGACATCATCTTATTGTAGTCATGTCAAGATTCTAATATTTAGTCGCTAAGCTAATGTATGCACCGAATATGTGTATGTCAATCAGTTTTTTTTTTTTTTTTTTTCAGTCAAAAAACTGAGTAAATTAATGTTTTTCATGGAAGAATATGAGATTTTATACGTTTTCGGTATAAAAATATACTAACCTTGCAACATAGTATGTATATTTTTCCTTTTTTTATAAATTGTTCCATGTGGTCTCTTAGTTTTCATGAACTTTTCAACTTTGAATAGATACCAAGAGTCATTTTCAATTAGCATTGCCTTCGTTCTCAAATAAGTGGGGCTATCGTCAATAATCAAACTAAAAGTATCCTTGATGCCTTCATATTCTTTGTCTGCTTGCATCGAACAGAGATCTAACATTGGCCAATACAAAAGAAAAGGAAATAAAAGATATTATTATTATTATTATTAAGGCTCTGCGACTAACGCATATGGCACTGCGACCTGAAAGATCTATTGTGCTTGGAGCCAGTTAGACAAGGAGATCCTCTATCTTCCTAATGAAGTTGAGAATATCTCCAATCCAGACTCATTCTGAGCGCGGAAGTAGGGATGCCGCAGAAAGGTTCGACACCTATATACCTTTCTGAAGAGCCTTTTCTGGCAAGTTGGTCTGCGATTACATTGCCTCTGTGCACTGGTACCCACCTGAGCTTGACTTTGTTCTGCTTTGAGAGGTCCTGGAGAGCATTGAAGCAGCCTAAAACGGCCTTTGAGTTGAAGTAAGGGGAACTCAGTGCTTTGAGCGCTGCTTGACTGTCCGTGAATATATTGATGGTTACTCCCTTGATGCCGGAGTCGAGAATGATAAGGGCGCAGGTATCAATAGTATATAATTCAGCCTGAAAGATACTGGGACACATTCCAAGCGCCATGGAGATTTTGTGTCGTTGTAGCTTTAAGATTGTGGATTTTTCCTTGACTTTGGTCCACCATACTACGGAGGCATAGGAGAGGATGGGTCTTGAAATAAAAGATACTAAATGCTATCATCTCCGAAGCAATAGCCTTGTCTTATAACTTTCATGATCTTTGGTTTTTAAATCTATCTTCCCGAAAAGTAAATGTTGGTTTATATAGTCTTTGGCTTAAAAAATGTTGTTATTGTAGATGGAAGTAGTACAAGAACTGTAGATGATGTTATTTCATAATTTTCTACAACTTCCTATGAATATCTTCAGAAAAAACCATCCCTGAACAGACACAAACCAAATTTGTTAAAAAAAAAAAAATAAAACTAGTAAGAAATCATAACCTATTAAAACACAAGTTCATTTCCATACACGTATATCCACTTTACCTATAAAATAGATGCATAACAAGATACATCACCCATTCAATCACCTTGAACGGATTTGTTTTAAGCATTAACTTAGCGAATTTTTAATCGAAAAAAAAATATATCTTGTTCGAAATTTAATGCTCTTTGTTTTTACTGTGATTTATTCAAAATATGTGTCTCCCACCTGCATACAATTTTCGAAAATATTAACAACTTTCTGTTTTAACTCACCCGCTGTGATTTAAATAAAAAAGCTTAAAAACAATAAAAACGAAAACAGTTCATAACTAAATAATAAATAATGAAATTCTGCTCTGACACATAAGAAAAATAAATCTTTAAAATAAAATCTGCCCATGAACTAGTAAGAGACAGATATAGGAAAATCTTCTTTTGAAAAAAAAAATAAAATCTTAAAATAGTGTGAAAATCCCTCTTTACCACTACAACTGCTCTACTCGACTATATACACAGTCCATAAGGTGAGAAGTCTGAAAATTGAAATATTATTTATGGTATCGTGACTTTATTAACGCATTATTAAAATTTAGAATTGTTTTTATGGATTTTATAGCATCATCACCATAATTTTTATTATTCAATAAACTTTATTATTATTACAATTAATTGTTATGCTCATGTATTGTATGTTTGTCTGTCTGGTCGGTTGGTTGTCTGGCCGATCGGCAGCCGGCTATATACTCAATAATTTAATTAGTACACAAAAAATATGATTGTTTCTTGTTTCAGATATACAGATACAGTACTTTTCATCAATTGTATCTAACCATGTGTGATTTCATGTTATTTGTTGTGCTCATTCTATTGACCCAATTACGCACCCGAAATAGCACTAAATGTCACATTTAATAGTTTCATAGACAGAAACACAGATAGATATCATTTAGATGGATGATTACATTTATGTCCGAATAACAATACCGCCGGCTTTACGGCTCTGCCACGCTTTGAATGCGCCACTGTCTGAGGATATTTCGTCAAGTGGCGTAACCATTGCTCATAGTGTTGGGTTCGCGCCGCTCTTGGTTTACGGCACGAGCACACGATGCGGGAGTAATTATCCGGTGGTTAAACTTACTTTTACTATCGTGTTAAATAGTTAAAAATGCTATAAAAGCGGTTGAGCTGAAGAAGATCATCTCCTCCAGATACATTTTTTATGACCATGGAGTTGATTTATGTTTCTCTGCTTTGGTTGTGGAGCGTTTTTGTGTTTTTCCTCCTTTTACCATTTTTTCATGGGAGTTTTCCCATTACTCGCATTTTGGGTGAGGCCACAAAAGGTTACAAGGATAACTTAGATAGGTAGGTAGGTAGATAGATGGATGTGCACGATGGGAAAAAGAAAAAGGAAAATTAAGGAGGAGCCTGCGCACGAACTCAACTGAACCGTCTATCATCATTTTCCATTATTCTGTCTTCCTGGCTGTCGTCAGGCTGTGTGTGACATGGTGCACAGAAAACACAAACAAGTGGCCACCATAATCAGATACACTACTACCACAGAACGACCGACAACCGGTCTACGAAGAATAAGCATCTGATGCTGAAATGAGTGCATGCGATGCACTGCGATGGTATGCAACAAATGAGTGTATGTGTGTGCATAGTTTTTCCCCTTTCATTCGAGAGTGTGTGAGGAAAAAGAATGGTTGCCATGGTGACGAAGAGGGAGCCATATTTGATTTTCTAATTTTTTACCCTCTCCTCTTGTTGACTGACACTGATTATGGTGGGTATACGTTTGCCAGAGCGAGATGGATGGATGCGAGTAAGCGGCGAATGTATCTATCTGGCGCTGCAGCATACGAGAGATACATTTTTGTTTTTTCTTGATATGGACGGGTAGTAAAATCGATAGATGACTAGAAGGCGACCTCGCCGAATTGGTTTTCGTGTTTAAATTTTCTTTTATGGTGATTTTTGATTTTAATCTCCGATTCATCGAGTTTGATTAGGCGTTTACGTTTGCATGCAAAACGTTGAATTAGTCACAATTTAGGTGGAGCATATTTATTGATGATTGATATGGATCTTTTGAATAATTTCCAAGAATGATGTTGAAAATGGAAAGTTCAATCAAATTTGCGTATCGTAAAAGGAAATTTAAAAAAAAAACATTATTTTTTATAGTGATGCTTTTGAAAGTACATTCAAATGATGCCAACAAGATAATAGAAGTTCGTTTAGCTTGCACTTTAAGTATCGTATCAACATTCTGAGATCCGAAGTAATTTACATAAATACGTAGGTACCTAGTTAAGCAGGCGACATAATTGACTTGAGCGATAACTGCGGGTTTTTTTTTGTAACGAATTAATTTGTAGTCGACTGTGTGAGGTCTGTCCTGACCCGTGTATGGCTATAGTGCTACTCAATAATCCACGTGCTGCGCTGCGTGAGATGACTACAAAAACTGATCGACACTTTTTTAGAGCAAACCTTTCTTTTATATTATTTATCTTTCATAAAGTTGTCACACCTAGTTAACGAGTTAACAAAAAATGATCAACATAAGATATAATGACGTCTAACAAAGTTTTGTCTTGCAACTTCCATTAGGTCGTGATGTCACACGTTTTTGCTTTAGGAATAGATCCTTTTTATCGGCACCCATTCAAAGACAATATGACTGAAGAACTATCCCTTAAAAAAAATACTCGTAAACTGTCTTCAAGTGTTTAAGTGTCGTGATTTCATATGAGACTAAGGCAACCACCAACCGGACTCACCTTTAGTCAAACAGTATTGGAAGCAGACTAAATGTGCTTCAGTGCTCTCCAAGACTTATTTAAGCGAAATGAAGTCAAGCTCTGGTGGGTAGATATGACAATAAATATCATAGGTTGCAGTGCGTCTTCGCATCTTTCTCCACACTTACAGCACTGGCACTCAATTCTTACAACTCTCCAAGTTTGTCTGTTCTAAAGTCTCTCAGTCCCACAGCCTTTCTTTCCACCTCGTGTTACCTTGTTCAATAAATGGGAGCATAAACAGCGCTTAGCTCAGTCTTCAAGTAAACTTAAGGATAAATTAAGTCTTATTTTTGTTATAGGAAAGCAAATTAAATTCAATAAAGAGCATATCATGCCTTTATGAGGCTTAAACCTTTCCAATGAGACAGTTTAGAAGAGGAAATGACACTCTGTAAGTGTCCGGCTCTCATACAGAACAGATGACATATTCTGCACAAAAATCTCTTAAAACCGAGGACCTCAAACACGCCTCTCCCAAGGCTATATTCACTTTCATCAGGAGGGTGAAACATCTTTTACACTGATATGGTGCTATGTAGTACAATATATCTTTCAGATCGCATCATAAAAGACTCGTCTTATCTACTGCCGAATGCATCAGATAATTTGAGCACTAGTACATATTCCATCGACCGACTCGGATGATGAATTTATATCACTCACTGTGGTGTCTTCACTAGATTCGATGGAGATGAGCTCCGAGTTATCACCACGTCTCTCGTTCAAGTTTAACAAACTGTTCATAGAAAGCATTATGGCATCCGTAGTCTTGCGTTAAAACTGCGAACACAGACTTCTGAATGCACTTAATAAGATCTGAAAACTACTGGTTTTACTTGCCATAGGTACTTATGTACCTCTGTAGACCTGACTCGCAAAAATTATATTTTTATTTTTAAAAACTCATTCTATGACCACCACACTTTCTATCGTAAATAACTGTGAAATATCCTTTCTGGTGACGATCTTAAAACCCGTGTTGTTTTGTTTTTTTTTTCTGTAAAACCTTTCCCAATTTCACCTAAGCTAGGTGCAATTAAACCATAAAAAATGAATCAACGTACAATACTACCTTTTTTTTATCTCTGTTAGTGCCTTGTACAACCGTCATAAACAACGCAGGATAATATCTTTGTCACTGGAAAATCTTTGATTTCAAAACAAAAACAGTATGCATTTTTAGAAATTTATTTTCTTCCGTTTTTTGTGGGTTCAAGCGGTTTCTAACCTAGCATTTGCTAAAAAGAAAAAATAACAAAAACAAAAAGACGACAAAAAAGATTTATGACAACTCATCACACACACCGGCAGTTGCGAAGACTTTACCCTTTTTGGGCAAAGCACCTTTTGAAAGGACACTCAGACCAAAAGGTGTGCTGCATGTTATGCGCGCCGGAAAATGGAAATTTCTACGCCCTCCATGGACGTTGTGCACAAGTTTTTATTTTTTGCTTGTCTATCACTCGTACCTTCTGCTTACCTCCTGGCGTGCATGCGGTGAATGTCCTCATAGAAAAATTGCATGTTGTCTGAGTGTATGGCTGTGTGTATGTTGTGTAATATTACCCTTTTGATGTAATAACTTTCTACTTTATCTATCGCGTTTTCTCTTTTTTTTTGACATGTTTTTGGCAAACAGACGGTGAAATGCCGAAGGACGATAGCACACACGAAAAAAGGATATCCAATTTTGTTTGTGATAATTTTATGTGGCATGAAATTTGTCATTGTCGGTAAAACTAAGATGTAGAGTTTGGTGTAATCCTTTTGCTCACAAAAATAATAGAGGGAAAATCCTTAAGAGGAGAAAGTTTTCTTTTGTAGGATTCAATTTTAGAATTGTATTGAATACACTCTGTAGTTTGAAACTGTATACACATGTTGATTGTCACACAGCAACGGAGGCGATAATTTACAGCAATCATTGTGTAATTAGAGGACGAAAATTCTAAGACTGAATGAGAAATTTGAGGAAAGTGAATCGAATGAGGACTCTTTGGTTCGAAGTCGCTAAAAGTGCTGCGGACTGTCAGGGTTTCCTAAAATGTTGCAAGAAATATTTAAGCCCTTTTGATTTGACATCAATCTATAAGGCTTTCATCATATAATGCTCACATCTAGATAGAAGCCAAAAACGCACATTAAGACTTAGGGACATTGCGAAGTCCATACACTTGATTGATCACAGAAGACTATCTCTAACTGTTTTATCGATTATTCTAAGTACAAACAATGTTCCAACAAAATAGCTGGTTACATTCCGCCCTTTATGCTTAATTCTCCTTTCGGACGTATTGCCAGATGAAAGGATTCTTTCCAAGTCGCTGTTCGCATTGATGTGTAACAATCTATTTGTTCTGTATTTCCTTATCACTAAAAATCAGTAAATATCTGAAACCAATGTGCATGTCTGTCCGTGCTCTAGTTGAAAGTATTTATAACTCTTTTAGCGCGCGTCCCGTAAGGTCAGTAGAAAACATTGCCTCAGTGAATAAAACTGTCATTAAGTTTACACAATTAGCCATCGTTCATAACTATTAAACATTTCGTGAAACATTTCGCTGTCTGTAGCGAATTCACATAGAGGACGTGGAACTCTAGGCTAACAAAATGTTAACACAGCAACTTATTTTGTTAAACCAGCCGACCATTCTAAGAGCAGATAATCCGATGATGATGCCTTTTTGTAGAAAATGCTCACAAAGAATCCTCTAGTAATTATTGATAGACCGATGTATCTTCAATTAGCCACTTTCGTGGTGAATTTATTAGACAAGCACAGCGATTGAAGTATACTTTTTCAAAGATGGGATAGGAATCATTTTTTTCTGCACGATGATTACCGACTTCTTGTGACCCCAACTGATCGACAAGTTTCTTCAAAACATATGGTTCCAGCAGGATGCCGCAAGTGTAGGTTGAATAGGTTGTTATGACAATTCTAACTCATTTTAAGACCACCTTTTTGCCCTTCCCTTCCTTTTGTAAAGTCTAGTATAGAAATATACCTATTTCCTATTTCTGTAGGTATCTAGCTGGCTGTATAATTCTTCTTTCCTTTGTCGCCAGTCAGTAATGACACACAAGCTTAGAGCAAACTATCCAGCATGTACACACTTTGATCTTTTGCATTTTCCTCACCATGGTTAGGTACTATTCCGGAAATAAATCCTGCATAATGTCAAGCTGCAAAATATTCTGATGCCTTGTCGAAAATGGTCATTACTCTGTTAACACTCATGGGATTCTCTTCTCTTTGTCCATCCGTGTCTATCTAAGTTTCTTAAATCATTGAGTACACTGTATTTCGGACGCTTATAGCATGGAGCGTGACATAAACTTACACATTAACCTTAAACTGAGCATTTATTTTTCCACTAAATACCTAAAACACCATTCTTTTACCATTGACTGATTGTCAGGCGATAAATTTGCTGGCATAAATTTGTCTACATGTCTACAAAATTTCAATTGACAATGAGATGGATCTTGTTCTCGAACTTTCATCCACAAATCTTCATTTCTTGACTGGAGTATTTGTCTAGCTTGTAGTTTCCGGAAACTCGAGTGATGGATTTGTAGTCATTGCCTATCAAAGCATTGAGAGTCCATTTTAAGTGACATTTGACATGATGTGAAGCTTTCAACTTTTATTGGTGTACCTATTATGGATGTCATCAAATAAGATCAAGTTAAGAAAAAGTTAATTAGTGCAATTGCAAACTGCAGAACCCGCTGACATATGAATAAGAAACATGATGAACATATACCCCCGGCTGATATTAATTTTCATTTAATCCGTTTCCATTCATTCATATACACTTGCATTTGTACTAATGATCCTTTTGTTTCAACACAATTCATGTTTTTTTTTTTGTATTTTTTTTTTTAGGTCCGAATGGTTGCCCGAGACGTCGAGGTCGACAAACCTACACACGATTCCAAACACTGGAATTGGAAAAGGAATTCCATTTTAATCATTACTTAACGCGGAGGCGACGGATCGAAATCGCACATGCACTCTGCCTAACTGAGCGTCAGATAAAAATTTGGTTCCAAAATCGGCGAATGAAATTGAAGAAGGAACTGCGAGCCGTGAAAGAGATCAATGAGCAAGTGAGTTATTTTTATTATTAAAAAATATTCTTTTCGTTTTTTTTTGTTTTGTTTTTTGTTTTTAATCGCCTGTTTCGAATCAGTTGAAATTTATTTCATTTATTTCTTAATTTCTCTCTGCGAAATGAAAATATGGTTATGGTATGTTTTCGAACAGATAAAGGGGATTAACCGAATTGTTTCTCAACTGATACAAAAAAAAAATAATGAAATTGAATATCTTAATTGGAAGTGTGAGTAAGTGCGTCACAGAGATTGATTTAAATTATTGCAGTTGATTTGCTTGTATGTATCTCATCAGTATAATTTTTGTTGTTGGATTCAGTCCAGTCAGTGCTAATTAGTAGTTTAAACTCTGCAAGAGTAGCTAAAATACCACATACTGGCTTTGCTGACGAGTGTCATTCGATATGCACCGACTTAATGAGTCAATTTAAGCAGTGCAAGCAAAATGCTGGCCAATCATTAGTGCATAACACTGCAGACCCGTATGTCGGAGTTTGGCATTTAAATTGATTATACGTTTGTAGATATCGAATTTCATTCACTTAAGTGACGCGATCAACTACAATGTAGAACTTTTTGTTTTGAAAATTGAAAGTGTGTTAGGACATTTCATTTCTACCGATGATTGGTATTTTTAACTACACCGCCCACCGATACAGAAGTTATGATGCTACCACTCTTCTATCTCTTGCATTAGACGCAGAGTTACTCTGGTAATTTTGACTACGTTTCGACCTTGCTTCAAACAACATTCCAGCATGTTAGTTTTCACGTTATTCACTGGAACTGGACACTGAAACCTCATCCATTCATTCGGAGTGTACGAAACAACAACACTTCATAGTACCCGTAGCCTGCTTCTCTACAATCGATAAAATTTCGCCTTGATACTGAAGCCAGAAGAATGACAAATAGCAGGTGGAATAATATTTGTTTTTTGTTGAGACAGATCTGGCTATATGTAGATCTGAAGAGAACAGAAGGACTTCTGTTCATATGAAATGTATAAAAAGTATAGTATAGGTGCCCTTACTGGGCATTGCTTGACACTCTAGAATCAGCATTCCCTCGAACAATTTCTGCAGAAGTAACACGAAGAAGATGAAGAAACAGTTATCCACCTTCTATGCACCTATGCCCTCTATCAATGATGAAAAGGAAAGCCTAAGGGAAGTACAGTAGAATCCGGATGTAGCGACGATCAAGGGACCGACGTTCTTACCGGATGATGCACAAAACTAACTGAAAACCCTGACTTTTCTATTGTATGCAAACCTAACATGTTGTTGTGCCACATCGCTAAAAGTGGTTAGTCGTTATAAGCGAAGTCGTAGTAAACGGATTCCACTGTATATACTTCTATAAACACCTCAGTGACCTAGCCAAGCTCGATATTTACAAAATAAAGAGCCTTGTCTGTGGGTCTAACTGATTCTGCACACAGTGCGGAACAGGAAGGGGTCTGAATTTGCACCGATACGATTACAGTAGGAAAGAGAAAGAAAGGAATCCACCGTACAAGGTTCCTGATACTGTCAATCCGGTACTCAATGTGGTATCACATTGGACCTACACTCGTAAAATCAGACGGGGATTCAGAAGCTTTTCCATGACAGATTATACTCTCAGAGGTTTGTCGAAGCCTGGCGCGAGGTGGTGCCCTGAAAATGTTTTCATGTTTTGCTGACTTGAACCTTTGTCCACTCGCTTGGCAGTCTAACACACTTATTTACGGCAACAACAAATCAGCATATAGAAACAGAGAAAAATGTACCAAGTTTTTAACCTTGGCTAAACATTTTTAAGAAAGGTACTTATCGGATTCCTTATATCAATTGTTTAGTTCATCAAAGTCTTACATTTTTCGAATGTGTTCAGTGAAAAATATCGCAACCATTTAATTCATTCAGTTAGTAAAGTTAAATTGATCCTAAAAGGTGAATTTCTCAACCCAAATTTAAACCAACCGGATGTGGTGCTTATGCAGTCGTCTATTGGTCTGTGTTTTCCCTTTTCTATTATAACATACATATCTAATATTTCTGAGTCGACAATTTATCATCAGCAAAACTTGGGCAATTTGTCCCAATTCCACAAAACAGATGCAAAAATTTCACTGGATGTTGACATTTGGACAGTCACAGAGCAAGCATTTGATAATTTTCTTTTAACTCGGAAAATGTACTCCTAGTCCCACAACTACCGGTTGTTTTTTAATTCACTTAAGCTGTACGACATAACACAAACATTTTTGGAAAATCAGGAGTAGCTGATTAGTTCTTTTACCCTAAAGTTTATGTTCCTTAGACAGTTGCCTTACTGGTCGAAAAAATGGTTCCAGAGAGTTATTATCACGGTGAACTCGTTTAATTTAAGAACTTGAAACAATTGTTCTGCACATGGATTAAAATACACCCTAGGCTTTCGATTTCACTTGCGTTTTTATTTGGATTAGTAAAACATTTGTCTTTTATTAAGACCCATTAAGTGTCATTTATTTTAATATATTCTAGCATCATCCATTTGAACTGCAGCGATGGATGATGATGAAGCCCTAATTTTGTCAGGAATGTATATTTTTTTAATTACAAACTTTGCATGCCAAAAAACTGTGCGTTTAGTCTAAGTCTAGTTGATCTTCCAGAAATCGTTCGTGTTTATACACATATTTTTTTTGATTTTACATTTTTCTTAAATCGAGTCCTAAATAATTCCTAATGGGGTTGAGAAGCTTCTGCTGTCGCCCCTACTAAAGCTCTGCGAAAGGCTCATGCAATTTCTTTGATCTAAAAAACTGTGATTCGTCCTGCATTTGTGGAGACCCAATTTGTTGGTTAACCCTCTGATCAATAAATACGTTGACCATATACTTTCTTAAGTCCTTCAGATCCATTCTACTATAAAATAATTGAGGCCTTAACGCCTACTCTTGGTAATAGGTTTTGAAAATGTATCAATGTAGGGTTCCATCTGAAAAAGTCACATTTAAAAAAAAATAAACTTATTTTTATTTATAATTGCTTTAACCCTTTTGTCTTGTTTTGTTTTTTTTTTTCTTTAGGCTCGACGTGACCGCGAAGAACAGGAGAAAATGAAAGCCCAAAATGAAATGAAATCCGCCCAACACAATGCCAACAAAGCACAAGAACATCAGCAACATTCAATTGTATCCCATAATTCTTCTGGCCATCTACATCATCCTGTTGGCCTGAACGATTCAAAATTGGGTCTTGGCATGGGTGTCGGTGTCGGTGGTGTTGGTAGCAATTTGGGAATGATGAGTGCACTCGACAAGAGTAATCATGATCTATTAAAAGCAGTTAGTAAAGTGAACACATAAATTAATTAAATGACATCTGAAAATGATAAAATTGAAAAAAAAAATAAAAATTATATAAAAAAAATAAATCCACCTACATTTAAATAAATCTAAATGCAAATGTAAGAATATTAGTAAAAAGAGAAAAGAAAAAAAAAGTTTACGTGTAAAAGTGACTGCAATAGATCTACGTAAAACAAAATATAAACACACTCTTAAAAATACAGTAAACTGCAGTGTATTAATGTAAAGATTAAACTTAATTTAATGTGTTAAGAAAATATAAAATTAGTTTTTGATATATATATATACATATATTAAAAAAGAAATAAATAGTATTTAATTTTCTTCTCGGAAAAAACTGTATCCATAAAAAAAGTTGATTACTTGTTTCTTTAAGAAAATAAACTTAATTTTATATTTTTATTTAATTTTTTTTTTTTACTTCAAAAGAAGATATGAATTGGCGATATTAAATTTAGTTATTATTACTTTTTTTATTTCTTATAAAATGGATGTAAATATTAAGATAATTGATTGCCATAATATGATTGTGTTATTATTTTTATGTTTAATAATTTTTGTTTTTTGTTTCGACTTTTATTTTCTTTTTTGCAGACTAAGTCAGTACGTAAATAATATAAATACATATTATCTCTAATGTATAGATGTATTATTTAATAACAAAATATTCACTTAAACTAAAAAAATAAAAACAAAAACCGAAGTAAATTAATTCCTTAAAAAAAATCAGGTGTGTTGCATACCTAAACTAAACAACGTACAGTGAGTTTAATTGCCAGTGAATGTTATAAAATTAGTTAAACTGATGAAAGAACAGACAAAAACTAATAACTATTTGCTTAAAATAATTTGCAAAAAAAACGAAAGAGTAAACTACTGCAATATATATATAAAAAAAATCGAAGTAAAATGTCTATTACATGAAAACAAATTTAAAAAAAAGAAACAACAAAAATTACGGCTTTCTAAGAGCCAAATCAACCCATATACGTATTAGATTATAAGGCCAAAATATTATTGTAGATATATATTATATATTTTACTGAGTGAATATTAGTATATAAACAAAAATCTGTAACGAAATGAATAAAAAAAAAAAAAAAACTACAAAAATCCTAAACAAAATACGTAGAATATGAAACAATACACACAAAATATACACCATGTTATTATTATCTCTAAATTAAACAAAAAAAAAGAAAAGAAAAAAAAAAACACTTCCAAATAAAATACTATTAAAATACTATATTCAAATAGAACCTACAAATTATACGCGCATTGATATTTTTTACAAAATAATTTAGAGTTTTGCTTATTTTCGCTTAAAATAATAATTTTTCTTATGTGCATTTTCCAAATGCTACACAAAAGGTGATATTTTTTTTTTTATAAATGTATTATTCAATTTCTGTTTATGATTTTTTCTTGTATAAACTTTGTTATATGAATAGTTTTCATCGATTGGTTATGTACTATTAAAAGAAAATTTTATTGAAATTATTTTATTCTTTAATTCTGATTGTTTAGTGTTTTTTTTTTTTGCGAATATTTTTACCATCCACATTTTTGTTATGAATTTTAGAGAAAATTTTAGTGTTTAAATGTTGTTTTTTAATTTTCCGTTTTATTTTTATTTTTTCAAATCGCTTAAATAGTTTAATTTGCAAAATATACAAATATTCGCATTGTTTCATATAAAAAAGAGAATCGGTAAGAAAAATAAAAAAAACCTTATGTTAATTTAACGTATTAATTATTAACAAATGGAATACTAGTTAGTTCAAAACACAACACATGGAAAAAACAAAAAGAAAAAAAAAAGTGAAAAAGAAGAAACAAATCGAAATGAAAATATTTATAATTTCTTATTTCAAAAATAAATGCAAATTTGAGACTTAAAAATATTTCAGATATTTTGTTTTAATTTTTTTCTATTATTTTTTATTGGTTTTGGTTAATTTTCGCTTTTGTTTCAAAGTCATTGGCGTTGTTCGTGCTTAAACTTTTGGACGTGTTGTCTCGATTGGTGTATTGTGTTCTTTGGTGTCTCGTGATTTTCTTTTTTATTTATTGCAAATAATTGCATGCGGCTTATTACTATTCATTATTCTTTTAATTGATGGTGAATATTATGAATAATTGAAACTAGTGGAAGGCAAGCTTTAAATCTGGATTTCTCTTCTGATATAAAGTAAACGTTAGGATATTTGCCGCTGTTAGATATTAATCCATTTTACTCGAATTTTTAAATTTTTATTTAAATAATATTGGTATTCGAAGGACCTGTGTTCAGTGTTTTCCAACTGTTTGATTCAACTGAGGCAAATGAAACGTATATCTATCGGCATATGAAAGTACCTATGCTCAACCTGTCGTCGATTTTATTATGCAGCCCAGTTCTTTCGCTCTATTCTAGTCTTCAGTTGCTCATTTTTTTCTCCCTTTTCGACCTTTTTGGTAGGAGATTCTAGTATGATTGTTTGATTTTCCTATGACGGCAGTTCCGGTAACAAGCATTAAAAGTGCGCTGTACTTACAGCACAGAATTATGGTTCTGCAATGCGATCATTGGTACTATGGACTGACTATTAGAGATACTCCTTAAACTAAAGTTTTGAAATTGGCCATGAAACCAAAAGGCGGCTGTTTACCTCATCTTCCTTCCACACATCAGAATTGGCTATTTTAGAGTCATACTTTTATCTCGTGAAAATAGGGGACCAAGTACGGACCCTTGTGTAATTGTATGTCGTCGTATAAAGCATGTAAAAGTGTTCAGTGGTTATAATTAATGGCATACTTGTTTTATTTTTGAATTAATAATAAAAATATTTAATAAATTCTTTATTTAGTTCTAAATTCTATAGGTAGATGGATATTTTTTATCAAAAAATTGACAAATGCTCAATCTTTGCCGAATCTATGGTAAATTTGACTTAACTGGGAGTAAAATATGAAGGAAATATGTAGATTTTGGGATCGGAAGGAGGGCGCTGCATCCATGTGTTCTTTGGATGTGTTTGAGAACTGAAAGCAAGAGTAATTATCTGAATGCTCCTGATTGATAAAGGGCAGGGGTCATTTAGTACATCATAATGATAAGCATTAAATAAATTACGGGGTTGTCCAAAGTATTCCACAGTTGTCTTCTTAGTTTAAAGAAGAACCCACTTGGAAGAGTGATTTGTTATAAGAATTCATAGCCTAAGTAGCCAAGGTTCTACACATCACATTCGTAGCCGCGGGTCGTGATTTTACTAAAAATCTAGTACTTTGTTGGATTTAACAAGTTCTAAGAGGGGCAGAATTGAGTGATCGACCAATGATAGGTCATATTCTGATCGTTTCCGCCATTTCATTCCCGTGGATACCACTGTGTCGCGCTACCCATCATAGTGATTTTGAGTTCGCCGCAGCAACGTTTTACAAGCTTTGGCTTTGCTACTGTGGATGAAGTGGTTTAAATAGTAGTTTCACTGTCTATGTAAATGTCAATGACTTTCCTAAAACCTAGTTTCATAGCTAGTACTTCGGCCAGGAACACGTTACCGTAGTTTGGAAGTTAAATTGAGCGGGTGATTTAGCAAAAAGATCCCGGAGCCTTCTCCTTCTTCGGTCGTTCACTCGTTGTTTTGTGAAAAATAGAACATAAGTTAGCCCAGTCATCTCTTAAAGAGAAGATTATTTCGGCTGTTTTCATTAGATGATGTGAGATAGTTTAAACTAGTTCTTACAGTGGCACACATCTTCCGTTTTCAAAAAGTTGAATTGTTTGAAACGCAGATCGCTGTTGTCCACTATTTTCTTTAGGTACAGGTCTATTGGAATCAGGGCGTCTATAGCTTTAAGGACTGCAGTAGGAGTAGTTCTAATGGCACCCGTGATGCTTAGGCATATTAGTCGTTAGATTTTGGAAAGTTCCTTGAGGTCTTTGATGCTTTCTACCACTGGTCACCAGACTCTGTATATCCAGTGAATAATTGCGGCTTTAGGTCCCTATTTTTGACGCTTTCCTTATTCTTTCTGAAATGCTAACATTCCATGTCAGTTTACGGCCGAGAATGCATCCTACGTATCTCGCCTTTCCTGAAACTTGGAAATGGATTCCATCGTGTCTTAAAGGCACAAACGTTTGTTAGACTTAAGTTTCGATATCGAGAGGAACTTTCTCGTTAAGTGGAAAATGGTTTTTTATTTTTTTTATTGCATATCTTGAGCTTCTAAATTATATTTAATAAGACGAGCCTGATTATCATGTGCGAAAATCATAGGTAAAATGGTCTTATTTCTAGGCGTAGAAAAGAAGAATTAATTTATTTTATACATCAGTTGATCGACAGATTTTGATTACAGAGCTTGTTTGAGTCAATATCAATTTTCATTGAAGCCAATGTCAATCATTACATTTTTGACATTCTTTTGGGTACTTCAACTTTATCCTGTATACCTACGACAGAGTAACGACAGTATTACTAAGACGATGCAATAATCCGGAGCCCATATTTTCATGTCCTACCAGTGTAATATTGTTGAAAGTTTTCATTAAATCGATCACCCACATCTTATAACCCGAAAAATACTATTTGATGCTTGATTTTGTATCTTAATGATGTCCTTGATAAAACTTGTTTTAAATTCGAAATATTACAAGTTTCCTTTTTCGGTTTAAACTTGCTTTAAAATTCTTATATGCTTTCAATATATTAACTGCTTTAAGGCTTGTATCAAACACTGTTTCTATTGTATCATGTAAAGTATCAGCTTTGCAGTTCTCTTAACATAAAATATCTTATATTTTTATACTATTTACATTTAGGAAAGCAAACAAAAATAAAAACTCTTCTTTCAATATTCTTTAAACAAAACAAAATATATATAAATTTACATCTACATATATGTAATAATCAACTAAAATACGTAAAATTCAGTAATAATATTAACCTGCATATACAAGTATATATCAATACAAAATATAAATATATATACAATACATACATACGTACTTATTTATTTTGTTCACAATTTTTGGAGTCATTAGTAATTGTTTTGATATAATTCTGTGATAAGAACTGGAAGATTATTTATTTTACAAAAAGAGAAAATCAAACAAAAAAAAAGCAAAAAAAACCAAATAAATAAATTTAAACAAAATCCCATCCATATTTCAAGTTCTATATAAAATATTAACAAAATGCACACATATTTACATAAACTTTAAAGTATATTATACATAAAAAAACATAAAACATTGAGTTTTAGTTCTTGATCATAGGAATCATAGAGACAAAACAAAAAAATAAATAAATAACCGTGAATCTATAATGAGATTGAAACCTAATATTCAAACTGAAAATACGTAATTCTTAAATAACCTATCAAAATAAAAAAGCGTTAGTTATAGTGTTAACTTGTAATTTATAAAATATTATGTATATGGAGGTAACTGTATGTAGATCTCAATACATTTATTATTTGTTTCAGTTTTATTTTTAATTTTTTCTGGCGAAATGACAGGAAAAATATGTTAATTTGTAAAATGTGTAGTTTACATAAAACAAAAAATAAAAACACTAAATTGTACTTCGTATTGAATAATTTACTAAACTAAAATAAGGCTTATTAGTATTAAAAAAAAAGTATTTACTACTGAATAACTCTAGTATGAGCTATGAATAAATAATTAATTGATTAATTAATATTAAATGAAAATTTGTATTTCATTTATCCCATCGTAAGGATATTTCACTTAGGCCAGGGACCCTTGGAGAGTCTGAGCTAAAACTAATGCCGCTTTTCATACTTCACGGTCCCGATTCCAATTTACAAGACCAATGTTTCTAGCGTCCGCGATTGCCTGATCTTTAAACTGGAGATTCAGTTTACTTTTTCCACTAAGCTAGAGCATTCTCGTCCATTCGCCCGATGTGGCCGAGTTAGTGCAGTCGCCGAATTTTTGCCTTCCGGACTTCATTCACATCTTTTAACAACTCGTAGAGATCGCGGTCACATCTTCTCCTCCATTCGCCATTTTCGCAGACAGGACCAAATATTCGAAGTAGAATTTTTCTTTCGAAGGATCCCAAGATCTACTCTGCTGTCCTCCTTATCGTCCAGCATTCAGCTTCATAAAGCAAGACTGGAAAGAGTAGAGTTTTGTAGAGCATGATTTTTGATCTTCAAGTTAAGAGTTTGGACCCTAGCTATTTGGACAAACCGAAGTAGCAGGGGTTGCCTAAGGTTATTCTTCGTCGAAGAGGAAGAAGGTGCGGCAGAAAAACAAATCTAAAGTCCACTTTGCAATTGATTAGTTTCTACTGAGTTGAGAGCCATCAAAAAGGCCATCATGACTTTGACGAACGCGTTAGTCTTGAAAGGTGAACAGAAATAGGACCTTCATCTTTTGTAACTTTTGATGCAGTATTACAGATTTCTACGTCTTTTCCGATCCTTATGTAATGATGCTGAAATTCTATCAGGCTAAAAAAACGCTGCGTTTTGATCGGAAGAGGCCTCACAGATTTGAGACAAGTATTTCCAGGACCCTTTCGGCACCCCGTGGAGTTGAGTGACTAACACCTTCTCACGATCCTGTCCACTTTGGTTCTTTTTCTCTGAAAACTTAGTTCCAATAACTTGATCTCACTTCTAATAGAAAGCCTCATTTCAAAATATTTCCGGGCTTCCAATGAAAATGCCACTCTAACATACGTGAATAAAAAATAAAAACAAAAGATTCCTCTCACTAGTTCCTTGTTTGCCCATATTTACCTCAAGCATTTGCTAAATTTATGTGCTCAATCAACCTCTAATAAGAATTGCAAACGAACCATTAAAAAAGTTCATTGAGCTCCCTCTTACTCTAAAACTTTCCTCGAAACAATGTTGATTGCCTGGTACTACTTCATCACCCATGGTACAAATTAAACAAATGTGTCCACAAAAATTAAAATGAACAAATTCCAAAGCAAGAAAAAAATAAAAACAAAACACAAATTACAATTTACCCAAGCAAACCTAATCCAACTACAATTGCTTATTGCGCCAAATCTCCACTTAAGCCCGCCATCAATTCTCCCGAAACGTCCATTTATCAGCTGACAAATGGCACTCCGGGCAATCGAGAAACACCTTGCACAGAATACATAATGGCAATGTAGATCCTAATTTTATACATAATAACATTATGTAATATATCAGCAAATATTTGAAGGGAGGAATCTACCCTAGCGGAGAGTGTACAAAAAAAAAAAATTAAGAAACGGCAGCAAGAAAAACAAATATCGGCAGGGAGTGTATAATGGACAAATGCTACGTCAATATGCAGCATAGAGAAGGATACACAAGGATACACGCTATAGATGTACCTGGTGTTGGTGTAGTGAATAAATTAGTCTCATGGGTATAATTTTATTAAATCAACTAAAATTTGCAACGTTAGCTCCTTGGATTCTTTCTTTTTTTTCTCTCTCTCTGCCGATGGATGGAGGACGGAGGGAGTGAGATTACATCCAACCTCCTGATATTTGCACACAGCATCCCTTTGCAAAAACAAACGAAAGACAAAAAAAAAAACAGTCCAAAGGGCGAACATTGGGTGTGAGCCTGGAGGGTTGGAATAGTTAAATTTGGACTTAACGGAGCAGAATATAAATTAAAGTTAAATAATGGAAAAAAAAGCTACTCCGTCGAGCTAGAGTTGAATTTTTGTGTGCTTTAGACCATAGAAAGGATTTAAAGAGGTGGCCAGTGCTACGTGGCAATGGCGCATTAAGAATAGATCAACAATTAATACGACACGGTAAGAATTTTCTTAGGTTATGTAGATGAATTTAACCTTAATCTGTACACAGTAACTTAAATATCTTACACTGTAAGTAGTCCAACGGCTAGACTGATTTGTTTTCTGTTAACACCTGCCACAGGCACGAAATTGAGGCAAAATTGGGAAGAAATGTTTCGAAAGTGGTACACGTGATCAAATCGTTTGTGTATATCTCACGTGCGAAACTCAAAAGAGCTTCTTTTGTGTTTATCGTTAAGAAATACTGAACAAAGACGGCTTGAATTATACGTAACTCTATTTCTCTATGGACGCAGACACTGATATGTTCCAAAACATGACAAAATGCCCCAATTTCAGCTACTGATCTGTTGTTCACTGAGGTTGAGCTTACTTACTTACTTTAGGTGGCGCTACAGTCCGGGGTGGACCTGGGCCTCAACCAACAAGCGTCTCCAGCCAGCTCGATCTTTAGCTAGCTGCCTCCAGTTTCGCACGCTAAGTTGGTTGAGGTCCCCTTCAACTTGCGCGCGCCACCTGAGTCGCGGTCTTCCTCTACTGAGCTGTCCCTCGGGGGCGGATTCGAAGATTTTTCGGGCCGGAGCATTGGTGTCCATCCGCTCTACATGACCCAGCCACCTCAGTCGTTGGACCTTCACTCTTCTGGCTAAGTCGATGTCGCTGTACAGCCCGTACAGTTCGTCGTTGTATCTCCTCCTCCACTCACAGTCTATGCAGACGGGACCGAAAATCACCCGAAGAATTTTCCTCTCGAAACAGCCAAGAGCACCCTCATCCACTTTTGATAAAGTCCATGCCTCTGCGCCGTAGAGGAGGACTGGGATTATTAAGGTCTTATATAGGGTCACTTTTGTTGTTCGAGAGAGGGCTTTGCTAGTCAATTGCCTTCTTAGCCCAAAGAAGCAGCGATTGGCAAGGGTTATTCTTCGTCTGATCTCAGCGCTGGTGTCATTGTCTGAATTGATAGCGGATCCTAGGTACACAAAGTCCTTAACTACCTCAAAGTTATATCTGTCGAGGGAGACGTTCTGTCCGAGACGTCGGTGTTGAGTGTCCTTTCTTGTTGACAGCATATACTTGGTCTTGCCCTCATTTACCGTTAAACTCATCTTTGCCGCTTCCGTCTCAATACTCGCGCAAGCGCCACTGACATCACGCTGCTTTCTTCCGATTATGTCAATATCATCGGCGTATGCGAGTAATTGGACGGACTTTTGAAAGATTGTGCCTCTTGTGTTGGCGCGCGAGTTTTGCACAATTCTTTCAAGAATGATATTAAAAAAGTCGCATGACAGCGCATCGCCTTGTCTAAATCCTTTTTGACATCAAAGGTCTCGGTGAGTTCCTTACCGACCTTGATGGAGCAGCGTGCATTCTCCATCGTCATCCTGCACAAACGGACGAGTTTTGCAGGGATGCCAAAACTAGACATAGCTCTGTATAGCTCGTCTCTATAAATGCTGTCATACGCGGCCTTAAAATCGATGAATAAATGGTGTGTATCGATTTGGAGCTCATGGGTTTTTTCCAAGATCTGCCGTAGTGTGAATATTTGGTCGATGGTGGACTTTCCTGGCCTAAAGCCACACTGATATGGACCAATCAAGTTGCTGACGAACGGCTTCAGACGTTCACACAATACGGCAGATAAGATCTTGTAGGCGATGTTAATTAGACTAATACCTCTGTAGTTGGCGCAGTTTAGAGGGTCTCCTTTCTTGAGGATCGGACAAACAATGCTGAGGTTCCATTCATCGGGCATACTTTCTTCCGACCATATTTTACAGATGAGTTGGTGTATGCTCCTTACCAAGTCCTCGCCTGCTGCTTTGAAGAGCTCGGCAGTCAGGCCATCTGCTCCAGCAGCTTTGTTGGATTTCAGCTTAGATATGGCTATCTTCACTTCATCCAGGTCGGGTGGACGGAATTGTTGGTCTCCATCGTCCAAATTGAAAGGTTCATTCTGCCTGACAGCGGTATTTGGTTCGTCGTCGCCGTTATACAGTCTACAGAAATACTCCTTCCAAATCCTCAGCATCGACTGCGATTCTACTACTATGTTCCCTTGCTCGTCTCTACAGGCTTCGGTTCGGGGTTTGTGTCGTTGGCACGTATTTTTTACCTTTTGGTAAAACTTCCGAATTTCATTCCTGAAGTAGCATCTCTCAATTTCCTCGACCGCGCGCTTCTCATGCTCCTTCTTTTTTCTCCTGAGAAGCCGGTGCTCGTCTCTCCTCTTCTGCTCATAGAGCTCGTGAGCAGCTCTGGTCCTTCTATGCAGCGTCGCTTTGTATGCATCTTGCTTGGCTGCATGTGCTTGCCTGCACTCGTCGTCAAACCAGGGGTTTCGTTTTGGTGGCCGAGTGAAACCCAGCACATCAGAGGCGGCATCTCTGATGGCTTTTTGGCAGTGTTGTCACTGGTCTTCAATACTTGATGCTGGCAGCATAGGACCTCTTAAGAGATTGAGGGAGACTCGATCGGAAAAAGATTTGGCGATCTCTTGCGATTGTAGCCGTCCGACGTCAAACTTCCTCGCAGTATTAGCTTGTCTTTTCGGTGCTCGGGATATCCGCACCCGTACCTTGGCTACAACAAGGTAATGATCCGAGTCGATGTTGGCCCCTCGGAACGTTCGGACGTCCATAATACTGGAGGAGTGCCTTGCGTCGATCGCAATGTGGTCAATCTGGTTGACGGTTGATTGATCAGGAGATCTCCAAGTCCCCTTATGAATATCGAGATGCGGGAATCGCGTGCTAGCAACGACAACGTTACGCCCCGCCGCAAAGTCGATTAGCCTGAATCCGTTATCGGAGGTGGTGTCGTGCAGGCTATACTTTCCGACAGTACTACCAAAGATGCCCTCACTTCCTAGCTTGGCATTAAAATCGCCAAGGACAATTTAAATGTCATAACTAGGGCACTGCTCGTAAGTTTTGTCCAAGAGCTCGTAGAAGCTATCTTTGGTGTCGTCATCTTTCTCCTCTGTGGGGGCATGCGCGCATATGAGGCTAATGTTGGCAAATTTAGCCTTGATACGGATTGTTACGAGGCGTTCGTTAACATGCCGAAAACTCAAGACTTCTTGCCTAAGTCTGCCTCTAATAACAAATCCGCATCCAAATAAGCGCTGCTTTTGCCGTCGATAGCAATCGCCGTAGTAGATGTCGCAGTTTTTCATCCTCTTTTTGTCCGGCCCATCCCATCGCATTTCTTGAATGGCGGTAACGTCTGCTTTGCAGCAGTCTAGGGCCTCCGCTAGTTGTTCGGCTGCACGTGGCCTATTAAGGGACCTAACATTCCACGTACAGATCCGAAGTTCGTTGTCCTTATTTCGTTTGCAAGGGTTGTCAACAGTAGATCCGTCCGTATCCGAGGCTTGTGGTTGCTTCGTAACTATTGTTTTTTTTCCATGGCCGGGCAGTTACCCCGGCGGCACAACCCCCAACTTGGAGGGCCAGTTCCATTTTAGAAACCCCTAGGACGAGGGGTCGGTTAGACCGAAGCCAGTAGCCCATTCGGGGATGTGAGCGCTGCCGTTGGTCCATTAAGGGCTCATCCGCCACCATCTCTTTTCCAAGACCCTGACTAAGTCTCGGAAATCCTTACCGGCCTGAGCTCCAAATATGTTGGAGTAGCCCGGATAAGGTTTTGTTTTATTTGTTCCGGGATTTCTTCACCGTTGATTCCATCTCTGGAGTTCATCCGCTGTCCCGTTTATAGTGCTGCTATTTTTGTCTGCTGGTCAGCACTCGCGCTTATAAGTTTGGCAAGTCGAGTCCGGATGGACATCGACCAGTACCCGACGGTTACCACTTGGAGGTAAAATAAGCACAATTGATGTGTAGAAACAGTAACAACACTGGGCATCGCCAAGTTGACACCTCTCAGTGTCTACCCTATTTCTACACTGAGGTTGAGCTACAGACATACAATAACGGAGTCAGCGCGAAGTCCTTTGCAAGATTCCATACCTTTCTATACTGACGGCTCTAACACAACCGAGTGCGTCTGTGCTGGCATTTTTACGAAACACCTCGACATTCACGACTGCTCCTTCAATTTCCCTAATCAAAATAAAGTCTTTTAGATCGAAGTCACCGCTATGCATTAGTTCACCGCACGGATGGAGGCAAGGCAATATTAAGTACAGCAACAGCCAGGCTGTGTGGCTTTAAACGAATGCGCAAGGGAAGGAAGTCGAAATGAGGGACAGACTAATGGGTTTGAGCTTTGGTTTGGTATTTCAAGAGTCTTGGGTGGACTTGTTCAAGGAAAGAGACTTGGGTGTTCTAATTGAGGGCTTTCAAAGGGAAAGACACCTGTTTTGCTGTAAAAAAATGAGATTTGGGTGTGGGCTTTTTCGGGGCAAGGGACTTATATAAAATATCAGGGGACAAGTCAATATAATACCACAAAACTCCCCAGGAATAGCGTTTTGTTTGCAGCAGGCAAGTTGCATGATGGGCTTGCACTGATGTGATGTGTAGCTGTGGAAGACACGTTTAAAAAGCTTGAAGGCCTCCTAAGTGAATCTGCTAATGGCTTTAAAAATGAAAAACATAGATTTTACTGCGAAAAAGGCTTAAGGCCCTAAGATGTAAGGTGCTTTTAGAAGGAAGGGCACTTATTTTATTATAAAAGAGCTCAAATGATGTTCTTTGTAAAGAAGGTAAGACACTTATGTATTGTTGTTAAATGTAATTGTACTTGGGTGCTTTCAGAAGAAAAGACTCGCAGACTTGGGTGGGCTTATAAAGGGGCTTTAAGAAATAAAGACAGACTTGAAATGGTTTTCAGAAGAAAAGGTCCCAATTTGATTGTGCAAAATGACTTTGGTGGGCCGATCTGGGTTGGATTGTTAATGACATGGGTTAGTTTGTATGGGGCTTTCAAAGGGAAAGGCGCCGATTTCAATGTGAAAACGGTTTAGAGACTTGGGTGGGCTTGTTCATAAAATAAAGAACCAACCTAAGCATCAGCAAGTAAGCGCCATGAACAACTTGTGATGATGGTGCATGTCTAGATGATGGATGGTTGCAATGATGTAGAAATGATGGTATATGGACATTTTGTCCAATGGTGGTGCATGAACATTGATTCCGATGATGATGTGTAGGTTGATCTGTGTCACCTTCTGCTTTACACAGACTCAACCACTAAGCAATGTCCAAGCCCAACACATCCCGAGGAACTACACTCACGGTTTGGGATGCGTTAAAGAAAAAAAAAAATAAAAAATCGAAATGGCTACGCAAAAGCGCACGATGGTTGTTACCTCTGTGGGCATGAGGGTAGAGGACACATGCGTGAGTATATGGCGTTTGACTCGAAGAACAACAACAAGATTAATGAAACTATCCATATGCACCCATGTTGTCTGTCTGTTTATGGCTCTCTTTCTCCCGTCAAGACCCACTCTCCTGAGTTTTATTCTAATCTATTCCTCTCTAACTCTAGTCTTATTCTTTTGATTTATTTTTTCTTTTTGAAAGTTAGTCTAGATCATCTTTCAGACTCTTTACGAAGATTTTTATTCATTCGATCGTTCAGGACTTGACAGATTGATGGTATGCAGAGCACCAATTTCTTCCCCAACATTAAACGCCAAACAGACTAGACTCAAACCAACAGCTTCTCAGTCCACAGAAGCTATCAAATAGATAGAGTGACGTGGAGGTTCGAGGCCACCCGGCCAGGAACCCAATTATCGCAAAGAAGAAAGCGAAGCAAAATAACTAATCAACGCTATAAAGGCCATTTTTCCCAAATCCTCTCACAAGCCAAATACAAAAAAATAAGCTAATTATACCTCTGTGAAAGTAACATATGTTTCCTCGGCTTTCCCTCAAACATAGCTTACATAATTGAAACATCATTTTCATATATTTTGCATAAAGCACCCCATCGAATCGTCAGAAGTTCCTCCATTCAAAGTCGTTACTTCTCATCAGCCAATTCCATCCATCCGGAGAAAAGACAACAACAGATGTCATCCCCCTATGCCTCTAACTAGGGTGAACGGCGAACATCTCTCAACCAAAAACCAACCTTAAAAATGCAAACCCTCTACATGCACTTGTGCCCGGTCTGGATCTCTGCGGAATAATGATATTATCCAGAATATATGAGCATATAAATGTGTACAACCTGTGCACAGCTTCCTTCACCCTTCCATAGGCCCAAATGCCGTCCCTCTGCTCTATATGCGCACGATGTCCTCCATCGACGCATTTATCATCATAAATGGGGCAATAGCGTTTTGTCATTCATTCTAATATTAAAAATCCTTCGACCAAACTTCGTCAGCCTACTGATCTTCAACAGAAACATCCTTTATCATTCCAATTGTACACATCCATATGCACATATATAAATCCTCCCCCAAAACAGAAACCCCATCATTCTTGGGCATAACGTCGAACGTTTCCTCTCGCTTTTCTTTGGGGAAAGGTTAGCAATATAATATAAAACATAAAGATAAATATTATTGGTAAAAGATGCTGGAGTCTGCTTCCTTTTTCTACGAATGCTATGTAAACTTCTCTAATAAAAAAAAAAAAACGAACGAATCGGTTGTGTATGTGTATATGAATGGATGAATCCTAAGTACGTGCCAAGAAAGCTGAAGTAGTGCTCAATAAAGAATATCATGGCAATGAAAGCATCTACCCGAGGATATCTCTAGCAAGCCTTTTCAATAAAGATAATCCGTTTGGTTCTCATTGTGTTCTCTTTGGTGCTTATTTCCTGGCATTAATGAAATTTAATTAAACGATTGGGTTTGTATAATGAAATTCGAACGTGATCTAATGATATCGAAGAAATCCTATAAATTATATTAATTGCATTGCTTATGTAGGTGGAGCATGTCTGTCGATGCGTAGAAAAATGTTAAGGGTAGTGGAATGGATTAAAGAACAGCAAAACAATATCCTGTCCGAAATTTAATTAGTCAGTCTTTTAAAGGTATTCTTAAGTGGGTACATAGAAATTTGTTGAAGGATATCAAGAAAAAGGAATAAAATCGAAGTTTCTCCAACCATTACACAAAAACAAAGGGGAAGACTGCCTGGTAGTGGATGGAATGAGGTCGAGTCTTAATGCTCTTGGATTTGGAAAATTCATTAAAAAATAGTAACAACGTTTGCTGTAGTTTACATCCCAGACTTTTTCAGACTGTCAAATCACTTACTTACTCGTGCTAGACTGTCGAGTATTTATAGAAACAACCATCGACTCTGGTGGTCGACGTAGCTTAATGGTGACAAGTTCGAGCCTTAGCAACATTCAAAAAATATTCGGGGCATTACATTTTGGCAGGCAATGGCAAACTTTCAAGAGAATAATCTGTAATGAAAAAGTGTCCGTCATTCGAAGTCGGCAATAAAATTGTAGATCCCTTCCATTCTTGTAAAAAATATAACACGCACAACATGAATGGCTGTGAGAAGCTAGGACCTGGCTCTCTATAAGCTGTGATGCCAAATATTTTTTTTCACTTCTGGTCACTTTAGATCTCGACTGTCTAGTAAAAACAAAACCTATTAGCTTAGAAGGAAGACCCATCCCAATTAATTCTGCTTAAGGAGTTTGAAATAAAATCAAAGCAAAGAACACAGAAAGTATGAAGGAAACCAACAATTATAGTGAAATTTCCGGAGATATAAACTCCATTCAAATTGCTTTCTGGGATACTTTCATTTCGAGCCTTATGCAACAAAGTATAGTCAACTAAAAGATAGTCAACCCAAGATTTAATTTTAAAAAGCTGAGCTCGTAGATTTTATTTCTCCTAAATTGACTTTATCTTTTCATTTCAAAAGATATTCTTTTAATTCGGAACGACTTAACACGCTTTTACTTCGTCAGCACCAATGCCGAAATGCTTCGTCGAGAAGTATCAATACAGGAGAATTGTTACTTCTTCACTACCACTGACGGTTTGATGAGCTCAAAGCTTATGCCACATAGTGGTTTCGTCTTTCAAGAATAGCTCGAATAAGATAAGATTCTTCCTGTTTCTGTTGTTCAGTGAAATAAGCGTAATCGCAAATCTGCATATTTCCGGAGCTTTCATGTAAAAATTAATTTTGCTAGGACTCACTCAAAAGATTCAAGATCATCAATTTTCTTCCAAACTTATCCATCGAATGAGTTAAACTTCTATGAATGGCTTTTGGTATCTTCTTGAAAGGCGACAACAGTTCGCAATATTTACGTAAACATGCATTTTTGTCTGAGACTCATTCTTAAGGCGGAGTATATACATTGGTTGTTCTATAAGAATGTGAAACCTAACCGAATGCAGTTAAAAGGCTGAATTCAATAAGTATTGCTTAGATTCTAGGTTATAAAAGGTTATTTGAGCTAACTTTTTCAATTAGGGCTTCAAAGGATAGTTTATGTGAAGACAAACGCAGATAGCATGATTATCAGAAAATCTAGCACCCAACGAGTGTTTTCTAAAGTCCCTAACAAATTAGCGGAATTTCGTTTCAACATGTTGCATAAGAGTTACAGTCCATTTCAAATCACTTGTCAGTAGGGAGAACTGGGCAGAGCAGAGCTTGGAATACTTTTAACTCACTTGCGCAACTATTCTAACTGACAAGTGATCTGAAACGGACTCAATATCACCACTTGCAATTTTTATTACGAAAGCATTATCGACACTCTAAAAGCATGCATTTAGCGAATGTTCAAAGAAGACTTTCAGTCATCTGCCTCTAAAAATTGTTTATAAGGACAGGAACCTTCAACTACAGCCCTATTTTAGTGTCAATGATCTTGGATAGCACTTTTAAAATCCATCACAATGAACATAAACTGATTGTAGTTCTAAAATGGTCGAAGCTTAGGCCTGCATGAACTATTGCAACATTTTGAATGATTATCAATATTGCCTTACCCTTTTCCCACGCGTAAAATCACCTAAACCTTGGTAACATCCACTCAATAGTACCTACGATACATTGTTATTATATTCTTCATTCTCTCTAAAGTCGGAAGTGTAAGCTCCTTCCATCTTTCCAAAGTAGCATATGTTATTAAATGACATATTTGTGAAAAATTTTCCACATGAACAAGGAGAAAACCTTTTTTCAAGCACATGACGCTCCCATCATAAATTAACAATTATACCTGTGCCCGGTACAAATGGACCGCCATGACACCATTATGAATTAAAAAGAAAGGAAAGTAAAAAATTGCCATTATGCTATTTTCTATTC